>CM046874.1:572342993-573770526 GCA_025667525.1 Glebionis coronaria
AGAAAGGGGGGTGTCGGTTTTTTTGCTAGATACACGAAAACCGAGACTAATTAGTCTCGGTATGTGTCTTTTGATCAGCCGTGAACCAACAGGGGGCTGTTTGGCTTTTCGAACAACAGAAACAAACAACCAAGGGCGTTTGGATTGTACATGAGTGTTTGTGTTAACTAATCAGCGGGAACTTTAGCAAACTCCGTGGGGATCTTATATTAAGTTAGTGGTTAAATTCGGACAGAAAATAACAGCTTTTAAAATGACTTTAGCGACAGATTAGCGACGAAAATATATGTCGCAGATTCTAAGTGACAGTTCTTATACAGTTTTTAAAATCCAGTTTTTGGTGACACATTTTAGTGACACAGATTCTGTCACTAATTTCATATAGGCAGATTTTACATATTTTGTTGTATTGTTTTATGTAAAATCCATGATTTTACCATGATTTTATGTAATGAAATTTCACCCATTAGTTTTAGAACACATACTCATGTAATATACTTCTATAAGTTGTGTATGAACTTGTCCATCAAGTAATTATACTTTTATTTTCATATTTGTTGAAAATAACTTCATAACCTAAGACCATGAACATACAACTAGGAAAAACAAGTAATGAAAATATAACTAGTAATGTGTGTGTGTGTGTGCCACACTCAACAATTGGAGAAAAATGTTACAACATGCATGCTTAGCCGTTTAGGCATATGCATACATCCCTTGCATACTACACAACTCTTGGACTAGCCCAATAATAGATGCTATTGTGTGTAAGCCCAACATAAGCCCAAGCCAGGGCCCATTACCCCTTTTTGGTTAGCTTAACACGGCACCCCACCTTAGGTGGAAGAAGAAGAGTTCTCTTGGAAAGGCAAGGGGTGACACTTGGCAACATATGTCTTACCAAGGTAAATCATACCTTTTGCCCTTCTCTCTCTCTCTTTCTCTTTCTCTCTCTCTCTCTCTCTCTCTCGCTCTCCTCTCTCTCTCTCTCTCTCTCTCTCTCTCTCTCTCTCTCTCTCTCTCTCTCTCTCTCTCTCTCTATCTCTCTCTCTCTCTCTCTCTCTCTCTCTCTCTCTCTCTCTCTCTCTCTCTCTCTCTCTCTCTCTCTTCCCTTTTAGTCGAAACACACATACACATTATCTCATACATGCAAACTCACTTATCTCTTCATCTCTCTCTACATTTCGGCTACAAGCCACAAAAATCCAAATTTGATTCATCAAATCAACTCAATCTTTGTCCCATCTTGATTACAAATCATTTGGTAGCATCATTCCTCTTATAAACAAGCCCTAGCCGAAATCATTAAGGCCACGGCTTAGTTATAACTAGGGTTTTCTTCATCATCTTGAGTAGATCTCAAATCTCCTTGTTCATCTAGATCATCCTTGGCACTTTTAGGCAAGAAAGGTATACACATCATGTCCTTTCATTTCTTCATGCATGCATCATCATACATCTATAAACACAAGTAAATAACATATTAAAATCAAGATTTGATAAAGCTATGACCATTATAGGTCACAACATATTTATAAAACTCATGTTCATGAGTTAAACACTTTTACTAAGAAACATATGATTTGTATTCTATGTTTTAAACTAGATTTAAAAATCATATGAAACCTTTTATAAATCTAGATGTCGCATTGGTTACAAATCTTGTTCTATGGGACTATGGTTAACTAATAATCATAGATCTCTTAAAATGAACTTATGTAACTTAAAGATCATGATAACCATGACATTAAAGGTCACGGCTAAAATAAATGGTGACTATATGATTTGTTTCTTAAGTTTTGAATAATGGAATATGAAATGATACATGTTAAATGGAATATTAAAAATCATAAAAACAACTTATATGTGTAATTGTAGCCGTGGGTTACATAAGACCTAAATTGGGTTAGATGTATATGCATGATATTATAAACCATAGATCTAATGATAAAGATTAACTTGAGTATGTTAAACATAAAACAAGCTTATAAAATCTTATGGGAACCTTTGGATGAGACAATATAGCCGTGGGCTATATGTGGTCTCCTTGGTATGATAGTAACCTTGGGAACATGCATGTAACTTAGATAATCATGATGTGTTTTTGTATATATTTTCAAGACTTAAAAACTAGCTAATATGTTCATCTTGGAAATGCCAAGATTTAAAAATATAGCCGTGGGCTATATATGTGTGTACATGGATCTATGATTGATTTTTAGGTCTAGACATAGTTTCGATCTCATTTGGACTTGTGACTTATTTTCTTGATGTGTAAATAGCTAGATCTATTTTTGTAACACTTATAAATTACATGCACCCTTAAAATGAGACTTGACTTATCTTAATAAGCTATAAGTTTTATTAGGGCTTATGACTTACTTGCAACCTTATAACACACCTAGATCTAATTTGCTACACCACATAAAACAAATTATAAGTTTTATTCTTCTATTTAGATTTAAAACTAAATATGAATAAGCTCATAATAAACTTATAAGAATATCCTAAGTTAAAACATACATAAAACATAAAGTAAAGTTAATGGACTAATTAAATCCATGAAATATTAATCTAAAACTTAATGGACCCAATAAGCCCATTTGATAAATCTTAGTAACTTAAATGGACTTAAGATTACACTTAGGCCCATTTAACTAATGAAAGGACTTAAAAGTGTATTAAGCCCAATAAATGATTTAAAGGCCCATTTAAATGAATTGGTGGACTTGAGATATATTTAAGCCCACTAAAATAACCCATTAGATGTTTAGTCCATTTAATGAGCCCATATAAAGTTTGAATGTTAAAATAAAATTTCTATAATAAAATATAACTTATAAAAACTTTTTGGATGAAAATGACAATTTATAAAAAATAAGGACTAAAACCGTAACTTATGAAACTTGTTTTGATAGACTTGTAAACATAAGGACTGAAAATGTAAATATCCAAAAGTATAGGGTTTAATAAATACTACCCGTGGTAACTTAAACCTTAGGGACCATTTTGGGAAGTTTCTAAAAGTTATTTGTCATTTCATAACCCTAAGGACTATTCTTGTAATTTGCTGAAACTTAAAGAAGCCCTAGGGGCTGATATTGTAATTTTAGTAAAGTTACAAAACCTAGATATAATTAGGGGACTAAATATGCCATAAGCCGAAACTTTAACAAGCCCTAGGTACTAAATATGTGAAATCCAAAAATTATACTTGTCTAAAATATAGAGGGACTAGTTTTGCCATATTCCGAAACATTAACAAGCCCTAACCCTAGAATCTATTTTATTTATAATAAAACAAAATTAAAATACTTAGACCATAAGAATTAAGGTATAAATTCTTAAGTTTAAATTATTTTATAAATATTAAAAATAATTTATGGAAACTTTAAAGTTAAATAAAATATTACATTTTATTTTTCAAAATAAAATATTTATATTTACTTTTGGAAATAATTGTATAAACAATTATGAATATGTATTACTCATACATAAACTCATATACTTTTAGAAAATAAAATTTATACGAAATTGGATAAATTGAATGTTAATATTTAAGTAGAACATCTTACATCTACTTAAAATATGAAACTTAATAATAAGTTTAAATTGATGATTATAATACATGAACTACGAACATGAACTAATATTATGTAGAATTTTTATATTTACCTAATAACGGAACTTAGTAGTAAATGAGTAATTATAATACTTGAACGGAGAACGTAAACTAATATTTTAAGTAGAACATTTTATGTCTACTTAAATAAGAAACTTAATTGTAAGTTGAATTATTATTATAAATACATGTATGCTAACTGATATTAATAGTTAAACATTTTATGTTTACTTAGAATGAAACTTATATGGATAAGTTTAAATGAATATTGATGATACTTGAACTACGGTTTTTTAGATAAATACCGTAGCATAAATGAACTGACTAAAATCTGTATACGCATACATATATGTTCTTTGTACTATCTATTAAGATTGTACTATCTGATTAGGCATAACTTTTGGCGTGAGCTTTATTTAGATATTCGTATTAAACAGCTATTGCCTACTCCCAAGTGAGTTTACAGCGCTGTATAAACTTTTGATAAAACTTTCCCTTTTGGGAAAGAAAATATGCAAACACTTAATGGACATAACAGGATTGTATAACTTGACTATGATTTGCGTAACTTGACTATGATTGATTATTATTGGAACTATTAAATTGTTGTAAATCGCCCAAATGTTTTAAATAGATCTATTAGGGGTTGACCATCCCCGTCTGGGTGAGTCATGCTCACTGTGCCTTGGCCGGGACAACAGACGTATACCATGTTAGAACTGGAATGGGTGTCTTTTTGTAAGACACTACGTCCTCCTCTGTTGAGGACTATGGAAGGTTAAGCTTCAGTTTCTAATAATAAACAAATGTAATCCACATTTTAGTTAGAATGCTTTGTGCATTGTTACTTCTATGATTAATGTATGTCCAAACTAATTAATTGTTAAAATCTGTAAATTCACCAACTTTATGTTAACCCCTTTAGTATGTTTTGCACAGGAATATGAAGTTAGTGCGTGGTGTGTGCATGGTCTCCAACATCTTAGTAATCTGCATCATAGGACTCGTCAGGGGTTCTATTTGGGAAACATAAACAATCACCTTCTATCATGTTTAAGACAAATTTTATTTTATTTGTTATGAAACATGTAAACTGATTTAAATAACTTTTATCTTATGCCCTATGGACTATATACTATCGATCCACCCTAGTGACATCTTCGTGGATATTTCCGCATATTTTGACCCTACTCGGGGTGTCATAGAGAATGGTATCAGAGCATTAGTTATAGAGAACCAGATAAATTTTTAAATAAAATAAAAATAAAATGATTTTTCTTTTATTTAAAACTGGACTATAACTTATAAAAATCTTTTTGGGATTTTATTTTGGGACCGTATTAGTTAAGCATATAGATCTTAGGGCATTTTATGCTATGTGAACTAAGTGTATATATATTGATTACTAAACTTGATTATTAATAATGTTTAGTGAGATATTGCTATGAAAAATGTTAGACGTACTAAACTTGAAAATTTTACACTACATAGTAAAATACTGAAATGAGAATATAGGTAATATTAAACCAAACTTCGCACTTACAAACTGATAAATGAACTACTTAAATGATAATACATATATATATATATATATATATATATATATATATATATATATATATATATATATATATATATATATATATATAAGTACTAAAATTTGTAACCTTAAAACATTATAATAATTGTTTAAAAGGGATATATTTCATAAAACATGTAATCTAAAATAATATTGTTCTTTGTTTGTAAGCTCATACTCACTTCATACTTAAAATAATACTATTTCAGAGCATCATGACTCCGCCTACTGCATCCTCGACTCTTCCACCCGTAGTAGCTCCTACTCCAGTTGTTTGTTCATCCCCCAAGATCGACGCAGTGTGGATGGTTGTCAGCCTCGGATTCAGAGGATGACCCAGCCATCAAAGCTATACTCCCAGAGGACCCTTTTTCTATCTCAGCATCAGCCACACTGGCCCCAACCTCTATGGAGGAGGACCGGGTCCCTCCGAGCATACAATCTTCCATGCCTCCATCCTTATCATCGGGCTATTTTTCCGGGCCCGTACCCGTCTCCACTTATGAGACCGGGGAAGGCTCCGGGGCAGGACGTGTCGATTCCGTCCAGGCCCAGATCTCCGCACTGGCTGCACGCCAGGAGCGGGAGATATCCGACCTCCGTAGCCAGTTGACAGTCAGTCAACAAAGCCATGTCGTCATCTATGATCGTATCGACACTCTTTTCCGCACTATGAGGGGAGACTCCCAGACCGCTAAGGGCATCCAGGCTAGGACGGACGAGGCACTGAAGTGGTTATGGGAGGAGAACTACCGCCTCCACCAGCGCATTCAGGTCATGGAGGGTCTGCAACATCAGACCCATGTTGCTCTTACCGCTCAGGAGCAATCATTATCCATTTTCTTTGATCTCGCCATTGTCCGGCATGATGGGGTTACTGGGGAGATGGCTTATCTCCGAGGGGTCATCGATAGACTCCGGAACCAGCTACTGTCTGCACTCCGTACGCTCAAGGAGTCGCAAACAACAGTTCGGACATTATGGAACACCAGGAGGAATTCTGCAGCCCCACCAGCTCCCTCAACACCATCAGCCCCGACATCATTTAGTGGACCATCCAGGCAGGATTAGTATAGACGTACTAGACTTCTTGTACGTCATGATAAGTTTACGGGTTGCATCCCGACTATCATGACATAGGACCTTTGTACTTTTATTCCTTTTCAGCTTTGGTGATGTAATCCCGTACTATATCTTTCTTTTTCTTTGGGCATGCATTTTGGATATGATGTACTTAAGACAATGTGTACCACTACCCAGGGAAAGGCTAGCTAAGTCTTTGTTCCGGATTTGATATGCTTGATGAATGTTTAAATTACTTACTGAACTTTGCATGTAATCACTCTCTTATGTTATATCTGTTGTGCAATGTATTATATTATGAAATCCTGACAGGTTATCCAAATTTGTTATGAATTTTATGCATGAAATCATTCTCTTGCAAATAATATAAAAATTGTACTAACGATTGAATTAATAATCTTATTTTGTGTATGTTTATAAACAAATGGTGATTTCACGATCGAACCCCAATAATGCAATTGCCTCCAACACCGTTAATACTAAAGTACCTGAAGCTAATCATAATGTTACCGCTGCTCAACCTCGGGAGATGATTGGTGCAGGCATTATGGCAGCTATGGCAGCCAGAGAAGCTAATGTGAGCAAAAACCAAAACCACAACATGCACAGAAACAACTTCAACAGGGGTTGTTCATACCCCGACTTCTTGAAATGCAAACCCTCATACTACCGAGGAAAAGGAGTTGTTGAATTGATGCAATGGTTTGAAAGACTAGAGACAGTTTTCCGCATCAGGGGTTGTGCTGACGAGGACAGAGTTAAGTTTGCTACATTGACTCTACTCGAGAGCGCCCTTACTTGGTGGAACTCTGTGGTCACCACCCTTGGACATGCCACTTCTTATACTCTCACTTGGGCCAACCTCAAGGAGAAAATGACTGAGAAATACTGTCCCAGAGGAGAAATGAATAAGTTGGAAGTCGAGCTGTGGGATCTATAATGTAAGAACAATGATATCCTTTGGTACAACCAAATATTTCAAGAGTTAAGCTTGATGTGCACCAGAATGTTCCCTCTAAGGAGTGACAAGATTAAGAAGTATGTCAGCGGACTCCCTGACAGCATTCATGATAGTGTGCTAGCTTCACGACCCACTACCGTTGAAGGTGCTATGGAATTTGCGACTAAGCTGATCAATAAGCGAGCCCGCAATATGTCCGAGAGGCAAACGGACAACAAGAGAATATCCGATGAAAGCTCTCGTAGCCAGCACCAGCAATCTTCGAAAAAGCAAAACATTTGGCAAGCTGATGACACTACTCCCACAACCCATACCAAGAACTACTCAGGGACCAAGCCTAAGTGTTCAAAGTGCAAGTACCATCATTTTGCTGGAGGACAATGCCAAGGATGCTACAAGTGTGGCCAACAAGGCCATTTTGCTCGTAAGTGTCAAACAAATGTTGCTACCCCAGGTCGACCCAATACCAATCCCTGGAACAGCAACAAGGGCAAGTTCAACGCACGTGGGAGTAGAAGTGGGCAATAGGGAAACCGAAACCCCACTGGTGGGAGCAGTAGTGGACCAAAGAAAGATGTGGTTTGTTACGAGTGTGGAACCCCTGGGCATGTGAGACCCGATTGTCCCAAGTTGGCCAACCAGAAGAAGGACAACAAGGGAACTCCTTCGCAGGTGTACATGGGCGGCAATGCCAAAGCAAATCCAGGCTCCAACATCGTACCTGGTACGTTCTTACTAAACCAATGATATGCATATATCTTGTTTGATACATGAGGAGACCAAAGCATTACAATTGCTAAATTTAGTGAGGAATTTGAAATCCCTCCATTAGTTCTAGACTCCTATTATACTGCGGAATAGTCGACAGAAAAGTTATGATGGTTAACACCATCATTCGAGGTTGTTCCTTAAAACTTTCCAAATTTCCCGTTTTACATCAATCAGATCCTAGAAAGTCTTGATAGCTTTGATGTCGTCATTAGCATGAATTGATTAGAAAGTATCATGCATTTATCCTATATGACCAAAATTTTGGTTCGCGTACCTTGGGGAGATGAAACCTTGATTATACTGGGGAACCATAACCCCGATATAGTTAACACTAGATTTAGTGTCATCTCTAGAACCAACAAGCCAGAGAGTACTTGGTCCGGGAATACTCAATTTCCCTAACCTGTTTCTCCCCTGCCTAAACCTGAAAGGCACATCCAACTCACAATGGGTGTACTTTGTATGGCTATGTCCGACATCCCTCGTAAGGAGATGTTGAATGTCCCATGTTTTTAGACATTCCTCTTTCCTCTTCGGGTCTAATTAGTTCGACAATACCATCACCCACCAGACTCTGGGAGATGTGATTTCCTCTCTTTAGAAGTTAGAATTTGTACAAATTTTGAACTAGTAATAGTGAATGCATGACCCTTGTTACAGCACCCCGCAAGGCGCGCACTTCTTTATTCTTGGTATCTTCTTTTATTTCCATCATTTGAGGTACTTCTTTTCTGCGCCCCTCTCGCTCAACCCCGCGAGGAATGAAGCAGATTCATTGCAACTTCTTACTCAATTGCCATCAACAATAATCTTAACCTCTCTGTTGGGTAGAAACTTTAGTACTATAAACTAATGTTTGTATCCCACAAGCTTGAGGTATAATTATAAGTCTTTTCTTAAAGCTATTGATATAGGACGGGTTATATTTAAATGTTTTGTTTTACCTTCAACCCCCAATTTTTCATCATCGGGTGTGGAGATATAACCTGTATCTCACCCGTGAAAAGGATGTAGATATAGTACATTCCCAGCTTCCCCAATGTATAAAACATGCTAGCATTCCTCCTCATATCAGAAACCATTTGCAATGGATTTGTCCTCCTAACCAAATCCACAACGCTAATGGTCCTCTCCCAGATCCGGGAAAGGTATGACTACAACACCCATTGAGAAGCCCGCGTCTATCCATCCACCACAGCAGTCTCCTTCACTACTCAATCGGATGTATAGTGCGATCCAGATAGAGATCCCTTTGCATTCCTTTTCTATTCATCCACAGCAGCAGTCTCCTTTACTGCTCAATCGGATGTATAGTATGATCCGGATAAAGATCTCTTTGCATTGCTTCCTGTCCATCCATGGCAGTGGTCTCTTTTACTGCTCGATCGGATAAATAGTGCGACCCGGATAAAAATCTCTTTGCATTCTCTTCTGTTCACCCGTAATAGCAGAAGCTTTCATTAATGCCCAATCGAACGAACAAGGGTAACCTAGGTATAGACCACTTCGCGTTCATGCCGCCATCCGTACCTGAGAGAGAACCTGAAATGAATCATACTTAGAACATCTTTCACTTAAGAGATAACTACGTTTTTAGTAGCTTTGAGGACAAAGCTAAAATAACGGGGTGGTGCTGTAAAATCCATGATTTTACCATGATTTTATGTAATGAAATTTCACCCATTAATCTTAGAACGCATACTCATGTACTATACTTCTATAATTTGTGTATGAACTTATCCATCAAGTAATTTTACTTTTTACTTTAATAGTTGTTGAAAATAACTTCATAACCTAAGACCATGAACATACAACTAGGAAAAACAAGTAATAAAAATATAACTAGCAATGTGTGTGTGTGTACCACACTCAACAATTGGAGAAAATGTTACAACATGCATGCTTAGCCGTTTAGGCATATGCATACATCCCTTGCATACTACACAACTCTTGGACTAGCCCAAGAATAGATGCCATTGTGTGTAAGCCCAACATAAGCCCAAGCCAAGGGCCCATTACCCCTTTTTGGTTAGCTTAACATGGTACCCCACCTTAGGTGGAAGAAGAAGTGTTTCCTTGGAAAGGCAAGGGGTGACACTTGGCACAATATGTCTTACCAAGGTAAATCATACCTTTTGCCCTTCTCTCTCTCTCTCTCTCTTCCCTTTTAGCCGAAACACACATACACATTCTCTCATACATGCAAACTCACTTCTCTCTTCATCTCTCTCTACATTTCGGTTGTAAGCCACAAAAATCCAAAGTTGATTCATTAAATCAACTCAATCTTTGTCCCATATTGATTACAAATCATTTGGTAGCATCATTTCTCTTATAAACAAGCCATAGCCGAAATCATTAAGGCCACGACTTAGTTATAACTAGGGTTTTCTTCATCATTTTGAGTAGATCTCAAATCTCCTTGTTCATCTAGATCATCCTTTGTACTTTTAGGCAAGAAAGGTATACACATCATGTCCTTTCATTTCTTCATGCATGCATCATCATACATCTATAAACATAAGTAAATAACATGTTAAAATCAAGATTTGATAAAGCTATGACCATTATAGGTCACGACATATTTATAAAAATCATGTTCATGAGTTAAAACTTTTAATAAGAAACATATGATTTGTATTCTATGTTTTAAACTTGATTTAAAAATCATATGAAACCTTTTATAAATCTAAATGTCGCATGGGTTACAAATCTTGTTCTATGGGACTATGGTTAACTAATAATCATAGATCTCATAAAATGAACTTATGTAACTTAAAGATCATGAAAACCATGACCATAAAGGTCACGTCTAAAATAAATGGTGACTATATGATTTGTTTCTTAAGTTTTGAATAATGGAATATGAAATGATACATGTTAAATGGAATATTAAAAATCATAAAAACAACTTATGTGTGTAAATGTAGCCGTGGGTTACATAAGACCTAAAATAGGTTAGATGTACATGCATGCTATTATAAACCATAGATCTAATGATAAAGATTAAATTGAGTATGTTAAACATAAAACAAGCTTATAAAATCTTATGGGAACCTTGGGAAGAGACAATATAGCCGTGGGCTATATGTGGTCTCCTTGGTGTGATATTAACCTTGGGAACATGCATGTAACTTAGATAATCATGATGTGTTTTTGTATATATTTTCAAGACATAAAAACTAGCTAATATATTCATCTTGGAAATGCCAAGATTTAAAAATATAGCCGTGGGCTATATATGTGTGTACATGGATCTATGATTGCTTTTTAGGTCTAGACATAGTTTAGATCTCATTTTAGACTTGTGACTTATTTTCTTGATGTGTACATAGCTAGATCTATTTTTGTAACACTTATAAATTACATGCACCCTTAAAATGAGACTTGACTTATCTTAATAAGCTATAAGTTTTATTAGGGCTTGTGACTTACTTGCTACCTTATAACACACCTAGATCTAATTTGGTACACCACATAAAACAAATTATAAGTTTTATTCTTCTATTTAGATTTAAAACTAAATATGAATAAACTCATAATAAACTTATAAGAATATCCTAAGTTAAAACATACATAAAATATAAAGTAAAGTTAATGGACTAATTAAATCCATGAAATATTAATCTAAAACTTAATGGACCCAATAAGCCCATTTGATAATCTTAGTAACTTAAATGGACTTAAGATTACAGTTAGGCCCATTTAACTAATGAAAGGACTTAAAAGTGTATTAAGCCCAATAAATGATTTAAAGGCCCATTTAAATAAATTAGTGGACTTGAGATATATTAAAGCCCACTAAAATAGCCCATTAGATGTTTAGCCCATTTAATGAGCCCATATAAAGTTTGAATGTTAAAATAAAAGTTTTATAATAAAATATAACTTATAAAAACTTTTTGGATGAAAATAACAATTTATAAAACTTAAGGACTAAAACCATAACTTATGAAACTTGTTTTGATAGACTAGTAAACACAAGGACTGAAAATGTAAATATCCAAAAGTCTAGGGTTTAATAAATACTACCTGTGGTAACTTAAACCCTAGGGACCATTTTGGGAAGTTTCTAAAAGTTATTTTGTCATTTCATAACCCTAAGGACTATTCTTGTAATTTGCCAAAACTTAAAGAAGCCTTAGGGGCTGTTTTTGTAATTTTAGTAAAGTTACATAACCTAGATATAACTAGGGGGACTAAATCTACCATAAGCCGAAACTTTAACAAGCCCTAGGTACTAAATATATAAAATCCGAAAGTTATACTTGTTTATAATATAGAGGGACTAGTTTTGCCATATTCCGAAACATTAACAAGCCCTAACCCTAAAATCTATTTTAATTATAATAAAACATAATTAAAATACTTAGACCATAAGAATTAAGGTATAAATTCTTAAGTTTAAATTATTTTATAAATATTAAAAATAATTTATGGAAACTTTAAAGTTAAATAAAATATTACATTTTATTTTACAAAATAAAATATTTATATTTACTTTAGGAAATAGTTGTATAAACAATTATGAATATGTACTACTCATACATAAACTCATATACTTTTGGAAAATAAAATTTATATGAACATTGGATAAATTGAATGTTAATATTTAAGTAGAACATCTTACATCTACTTAAAATATGAAACTTAATAATAAGTTTAAATGGATGATTATAATACATGAACTACGAACGTGAACTAATATTAAGTAGAATTTTTATATTTACCTAATAATGGAACTTAGTAGTAACTGAGAGATTATAATACTTGAACGGAGAACGTAAACTAATATTTTAAGTGGAACATTTTATGTCTACTTAAATAAGAAACTTAATTGTAAGTTGAATGATTATTATAAATACATGTATGCTGACTGATATTAATAGTTAAATATTTTATGTTTACTAAGAAATGAAACTTATATGGATAAGTTTAAATGAATATTGATGATACTTGAACTACGGTTATTTAGATAAATACCGTAGCATAAATGAACTGACTAAAATCTGTATAAGCATACATATATGTTCTTTGTACTATCTATTAAGACTGTACTATCTTATTAGGCATAACTTTTTGCGTGAGCTTTATTTGGATATTCGTATTAAACAGCTATTGCCTACTCCCAGGTGAGTTTACAGCCCCGTATAAACTTTTGATAAAACTTTCCCTTTTGGGAAAGAAAATATACAAACACTTAATGGACATAACAGGATTGTATAACTTGACTATGATTGATTATTATTGGAAGTGTTAAATTGTTGTAACTTGTAACACCCCCAAATATTCATACTTTAGTTCAGCGGAAGAGTCGTTCGTGTTACGGGATAGCACATTACTCAGATCATAGACAGCGCTTAAAAATCACGTCGTTTAATAATAAAGCATTTTCCATTCATGAATATCAAATTTACATAGGTCCCAAGTCATAGTATTTTATACAAGTTTTACAAAACATTTGAATGAAAATTGTTATTTATGTGCGGGCCATAAATTCTTGTCGTCTTCTCGAGAATTACCTTCAAGTACCTGAGGTAAAACATGTTAAAAGAAAATGTCAGTGAAAATGCCGAGTGAATTCATAGAGTTTAATGAAATCCATTAATATATCATCGGTATAAAATTATTACCGAAAATCATTTTGTACAATTCTTTGTCGTAGGCCATAAAATAAGCCAAAAACATTTTATACAAATCTTTGTTGTAAATCATACTATAGGCTTTTGCCTTCAAAACCATCATACGAACCAATGTCGTAAAAACATCATACAATACGTTATATAACGTTGTATAGAGTTAAATAAAAACTGTTATATGAAGATGGTTATGTAAAACCAAAACACGAACATAATATCAATAATAAGACCCCGTATTGCTAGTAAGGCAATATATTGTAATTCAATGCGTATAGCAGTATTTTCGTTATTGGATTATTATAAGCCGCATGACATTGCTACCTTACTATAACAAACAACGGGTAGCTAACCCGAAACTCATTTGCCCATCTAAAACAGCGTGTCGTCACAATAATCACGCTTATATAAATCTTCTCATGCATAAATTCGCTTACCAATCAATGTGGCACGACGGGGAACAACCGTCAAGGCGCGAACTGGGGTGATCTTCCCCAAATAGTACTATTATATGCATAAGCGTCTACCAAATCCTGGTAGTTCACAATTCATGCTAATGGGAATTTTAGTCACATAACCTAACTAATAATAATCCATTTCATTTTATTCATCGGGTCATATAATCATTCATCGGGTCATATAATCATTCGGGTCCATATCAATAAGCAAACAATCGGGACAACTGGTGTCCTATTTAATTAAAACTAACATGTTATCTCCCTCGCGGGTTTATAAAACATTTCATAAAACATTTAAAAGAATGTGAGGCTATGAACTCACGTTGATTGGGAAAGGCGGGTTATCGGCGATTTGGATGTAAGGTACGTGCTTCAATCACGAAAACCTATACAAATAATGCTCGTCTTAGACCCTTTTACAATGACTTTATAAAAACAATCTCTATGTATATATATGATGATTTTATAGATATGATGATGATCAATTGGGATTGTTCATCTTTATTCACTCATTATAGTGTCATGTGTTGGTAAATTTTTATACTAGTTTCACTAGTTTAACTTCTTCACTTATCAAGGCCCAATAAGCCCATTATAGGCCCATTACCTTATATTATTCCATTTTACACTTTTTATATCAGTCTTATACTTACATGTTAGGCTCAAGTGGGTTAAGCCCAATAAGTAAGTTCATAAGTGTTTAGCTAAATTTGTTGGATTAATAGTCCAATAAGGTTAATTTGGCCCGTTAATGTCTGTATGTTATAAAGCTCAGGTTTTATCGGTTTTTACTTGTAATATGTAATTATATATCAGTATATGAGTAATAAAAATTTTACATTAGACGGGTCTGACCGTCTAAGTTTTAGTTGACGAAAAAATGTTAATTTTACGGTTTTAGCCGAAAAGACGTAAAAATCATGTTTATAGTTTTATAACTTATAAAACTTATCAAATTGCCATTTTTATAAAATGCATCATTTATTTATTAATGTATATACTTATATAAATGTAATATATAAGTTAATGGGTTTTAAGTTTAAATTTTATATATTATTTACTTGAGTGCTAATATTATACTATATATTTTTATTTCACAAAAATCTGATTTTTACTTTAACTTTCACCTTTTTTACCATATCTTGAGTTCTACAAGGAGATAGAAGCTCATTTTTCGATGACATAAACGTCATATTATTTTCTACAAATAATTTAGTTTTAGCTACTGGTCAGTCTAAGTATAAGTGTCCCTAACAGTCCTTAGAAAACAGACCATTCAGATTGGTACATCAATTTTGTTTTGATCATATCTCACTCATTATAATGATTCCATTGCATGGACAACTCTCACATGTGTACAAGACTTAATACTTACTGTATATTGATTCAAATATGCCATTTTATCAGTTTAATATATGGTTGTTTACTGTTTTTATACAGCCTACTAATTTAAGTAAGATTTACCACTTTTACATGTAGTTTTTCATCATTTTATCCATGTTTATCAACACATGATCCCCACACAATATTTTTATCATCATTCATCATCATATACATATACATAAATGAAGAAAATACAAGATTACATGTAAGACCCGTGAAAGTGCCGTAAGATGCTAAGTTATTGTCTCAAGAGCTGTTCAGTATGAGCATCTCTCTTAAGTTGTGGCTCACTTGTAGATGTGATATCCCGAGCCCAACGTCATTTATTTAATCCTATTTTACGAATATTTATGAAATTTTTAAGAATTTTTATCGTGGATTTATTTGACGGTTTAAGTTGAAACCGACGTTTACGGTCGTAATTTAACGTTTGACGATTTAAGAAGAACCGATAACGACTACGATACCGACGGATGCCCAAAACTTACATTTTATTATCGATTGATCGATATTTGAGTTTTTCGAGATTTTATTTTTATTACGTGTTAAGTCGAGTCGGAACCATGTGTATATTCATTTTGTGTGCGTTTGAACCATTTAAAAGCATTTTGAGGTAGCCGGGACGAAACCCGACTCCCGTAAAATTTTAAAATCGACTACTAGTCATAATCCCGCTCTTTAAATACTTGTTTGCCATTTAAGGCCAAAAGAAAGCCGTAATTGCACCTTGGTCCCTCCATACTTTTACAAAACACCCTAATTAAAAACATACAACCAAACACACCCCAAACTTTTCACCCTCTTCCTCCCACTCTCCCATGGCCGTCGGCCATACTACCACCACCACCACAATCCATTTTTTTTTCTTGTTTTGATCAAAACCAATTAAAGACCCATCCTCCTTTCATCTTTGTAAGTCTTTTCATCCATTAAAAACACACATGCAACAACTTGATTTTTCCAAGAATCAATGGTTTTTCAAAAATACGTTTTGATCTAATTAAATCATGAATTCGTTTAATTGGTGTATTGATAATGTTAGATAATTAATTAAACATAATGGGGTTTATTATTTTTGTGTTCCACAGCCCCTAAAGCCACTAATTTTTGGGGGTTTTTGGGTGTTCATGGTGTTTGATGATTTTGTTGGTGGGTTTGTGTTTAAAATGGTGTTTTTAGTGTTTTTAATTTGTTTAAACATATTGCATGTATGATTTAGGATTTGGTTTTGATTAAGATTTTATGTTCTTGATGATGTAGGCTGTTTAGAGTGTTTGGGAATGATTATAGGTAATGGGTATAGGCTTAGGTAATGATAGAATGGTTTGGAATCAAGTTTTGATATGATTTTGGAAGGGTGAATCTAGAACAGATTGTTTAGGGCTATTTTCGTGGTTTTAATTTTTGGTCCAGGTTGTGATTATAGGATATAGTTGTAGTGGTCATCGAGACGCTCGTTTTGGTATAAGATAGAGCTTTTAACTCCAAACGAGTCAAAAGTTATGTTACTTTGAAAATACGTGTACCGGGAGATGAGAACAAACACAATCCGAAATTATGCTTGGTTTTAGGTCAAATCCCGGGGACTATAAGTTTAGTTTGGTAAATGTTCAAGGGTTGAATTTTGGTCTCAAACCTGCACATTTGAGTCTATTATAGGACTTAGGTGTCAAATGGTTCAATGGAGTATTTTAAACGGGTCAAATGAGTTCGACTTGGTCAAAGTGCAATTTCAGTCCGAAAAATGTAGGTTTACTAATGTGTTGAGAAACGGGTCGTAAAAGCAAAAACTTTTGTTGGGATTGAATATGGGAATTCTACAGGTCTTAAAGTATTTTTGAGAATTTTCTCAAATTTTATAAAAGGGTATAAGTCTAGTAAAACAGCCCATACTTTTGGTAAGTATCGGCGAAACCGTAAAATGGATAGTAACTTTAATAACATTGATAAATGGTATAAGTCTAGTAACAACTACTTGTTTGACTTTGGCGTGAGTTTTCATAAGCATTGAGTGTGTTTGCATTTGCGTGTGTTTAGTACAATAATGTACGCGGAGTATTGATTTGGTTTACGTACCTTGATTTTTAGGTCAAGTGTTTGATTTTCTCGGGCATCCACGTCGTCGGTGACATTTCTCGTTACTTCTTCGCTAGAACCACTACTACTACGCAAGGTGAGTCTATAGCCTCGCTCTTTACTTATTTCAAACGTTTTTACCCGCGAGGGGGATACATGCTATTTAAATGTAAATGAACATAAGTCATGAATGATTGTTGGACCCGAATGTTGCCTCGAAATTGTATTGAGTAACTAGTTGCAAAAGGCCCTAATTTCATGAACTATTAACTATTGTCTTGCCCTTGTGTGGGTTGGAAATAGCCGCTTATACAATTTGTAGTACTACGGGGCTAACGACCCAATGCTAGCCGAGAAGCTGTACGTTGAGTAAGTTCTGCGGTAGATTATCTTGTATGAGAGATAAGGTATAATTGCAACTAATGCCTTAGTAGGGGCACTGGTTTCATCTGAATCACGCCGGTAATTATTACGCGGGTGATTGAGTTAACGGTTTAGTGTTATGAGCTTAAACACAATTGTCATATCCTTGAATAATAGATTGTATGGCCACAATGCTATTGAATGATCATGATTGGTTTTTAACACTTATGTTCAACTGATGATTTGATAAACCTATAGATTCGCTCAACCTTTGTGTTGATGATTTTAAGCATGTGTTTCAGGTAATCAAGGTTGATAGCAGTGGAGCATGCGAGGATGGAAGTTGTTGTGGATTGGCGGTCTACTTTGTTTTTCCTCCCTTTTAGCACTTAAATACTTTATATTATGTCATGTGAACGAAAATTGTATTTTGGGTTGAGATTCAGTGGGGACCAAAACGCAAACTCTGTTTTATATTATTTTTGGGGTTTGGAAAACAGTAGACTTTGTTGTTTTAAACAATCTTTAATTTATGTTTAAATTTCTACGTCTCTTTGAGTCGTTCGAAATAGCTTGTGTGTGATGATAACTGTATAGCACCCAAATGTTGTAGTTCTGCTGCGCATAGCATTTGGTGGGGGTGTTATAGATTGGTATCAGAGCCATGAGTTATAGAGAACTAGGTCATTTAGAAAAATCCTAAACTATAACTTTTGGTGTCGTAAGAAATTGTCCAAGCACACAACTATCCTGCATGGCACCGGTAAGATTTCTTTAGCATTGCTTTATATTTTAGATGTATCCCTCAAAACTGATATGAATTCCCGAGTATTTAGTAAGTAAATACTTTGATATATACTGAGATATATTGTTTTGTACGTTGAGTACTTATCATCGTAATTTGCAAATTCCTGTCAAGATTATCGTATATGTTGCATGTAATTGGCATAACGGGCTACATTGCATTACATGGCAACACCGCGTTGTAATCCCACCTGTATGTAGGAATGGTTGTATGTATAAGTATGTATATACTATGGTATTTAAAGGCATTGCACGTGAAGCAATGGTCCTTGAGTGATTATCGTACATGTTATAATGCGGTTTTGTTGAGAATTCGGCCTTACCGCTAATTATCAATCTTGATAATTAATTTATTGTTCGGATAACCGAATATGAACCTCGTTTGATACTCTAGATACGTAAATAACGCTTCGTAACATATTGTATATTGACTAGATTGATCTCGATTGCCGTTATCGCACCGTGATGTGTCATTTTGGACATTTTCTTTTGAAACGTAATTTACTTACGTATCACTTTATTTCCTTTGTTCCTTATGGGTTTGATATGTTAATTGGCGTAACTATAATATAGACGAAGTATAACCAACGATGCGTACATCGTAGCGACGAATCACATGTGTATGTTATAAAACGTGGTGAAGGCGTGTCGCTATTTAATCGTTTTTATCATCCTACTTGGATTTAAGTATGCGTTTTAAAAATAGACTAGCGTTGTGATCAAGCGTGATAACTTGGAATTTGGTTGGTTTTTGGTGTTAATTTTGTGGAGTAAGATTTCGAGACTCATCCGAGGCCAATAACAACATTTAGTTGACATACGTATTCTCGTTCCATTTATTTCATTTCATTTTGTTGTTTCACTATTTTGAATTCGATAGTATATATGACGAGGTCCGACATTTGTGTGAGTTAAGTAAGCATCGAATTTTGTTGATTAAATGGTTTAAACATAAAGTGTTTTACATATTTAATACTTGGCGGATGAAACTTTTGGATAAAAATGACTTATGATGTGTTTTGTAACCAATAAAATAAGTGTAGAGTGTAAACGGACAAAGTGAAATTGTTTTTCTTTCAACCTTGGTTGGTATATCTTAATAAGCAATTATTATTACTCGTAAAATCCTTGTTTTCATACATTAATGATTTGATACTAGAAGCTTGTGATGAAATTGTTAAGATTTTGTTTAATTTAATTTTAAAAAGGAGTTTATAATAAAATTTACGATATGACTATTGAGTATATGTAACTTTGAATTTAATATGAAATAAATGTTAGGTCATTAAACTATGGACGTATCTTGTAATATAAAACACGAGTAGAAGAATTGGTCATATATTTTGGAGATAGAAACTTTGTAAAATTTGTTTTATTTTAAACATAAGGTTATGTTTACGTATGCATTGGTGTAAACTAGAACTCGTTACTTGTTGTAGTGAATAAACTAGGATAAAATCGGAATATACACTATAAGTGAGAAATTATAATGCTTGAAATAAATTTTTGAACATTGATGGAACGCCATTGGAAACCATTTGTTTATTTAATTGTCGCTATAGAGAATCACTATGCATAAATCGATGATGCTTGTTTAAAATCGTTTGAAAAATCTTTTGTTTTATTCCGCTGCGAGATGTGTTAATTTTAAAATCACTTGATAACGGGCTAATGATTAAAAGTTGAATTTTATATATCTTTGAATTATTGAAATAAGCATTTTGATTATTTATTATTATTATTGAGATTCAAGTGTCGGCTAAAATCAGTAATTATCCGAAATAAAACTACGTGAAACCTCTTTATCATTTGAGTCGAAGTGCGCGAATGTGATTTAACAAACCAGTTTTAAGGAAGACTTATGTATAATAAAAAGTCAAAAGTTGATTTTAAGAGTTAATTGGACTAGTTTGAGTCATGTTGGATATGTGTATATATGTGATAATATAAGTCGTAATAATAAAAACGTAAAACTTGGAAAATTCTTACTGTATACGTTTTGGTACTTAAGATATGAACATTAACGAGATTTTGACACAAGTATGGAGATTTTCAAACCTAATGATTTTTCAATTATGATAATCGAGTCAACGCATCTACTAATGTTAATAATTTCCGAGAGATTGAAATTTTTCCAGAAATGAAAATGTTGTAAAGATTGGAAAATGAAAGGTATAAATTCTTTAATGGTGTAACACAAATTAAAAATGTGTAAATGTTCGGTTTTATAATGTACAAGGTAACACTAATTATTATACGCAACTGGATTATACAACACACCCTACTTGTATATTATTTAATAAAGATGTATATATAATGTTTTGAGTCACGATGGTTCGATCGTCCGACATCCCTTCTTTGATTTTGTGAGTCTGTATCTAAACTTGAGTCGTCATGTGACTGTTCATTTTAATATTTTCTATGATATGAAACCATTATTATTATATTTATTTTAAAACTACTATTTCGCTAGTACTTGATAATGAGGGTATGTTACCCGGTGTATTTTTGTCATGTTCATGGACGCCGTAACTTTTCTTCTTTCGGTTAATGGAACCTACAATTTGGTACTTACTTGAATGATGCTATAAATCTTCATTAAATTGGTTATTTATTTATATTGAACAAAAGCAAGGAGACGAAGCCGCTTTATCAAATTGTAGAAGTGAAAGAACTCGATCTTCCTGGTGAAATTGTTTCTATTTAACCAAGTGATTATTCTTCTCTCCCCGTATACCCTTGGTGGAATGTGTGTGCAACTCGAGACGATGGGAATTATGAGCGTTGTTTTATTTTTGACGCTTGTGTGATGTTCAATTTTTACTCCATGTATTCGTAGATCGCTGTTGTTATCCCGAGACTTTTGTCATATATTTGAAGCATTTTCGTTTCTGATGTAATAAATTTTAGTTGGCAATTATATTGCTCTTTCGATCTCATTGATTTTTGATTTTATTATTTTTTTTGTGCTTGCAATGATCTTGAATCCTGAACCACCTTACCATTGATTGGTGAATAGTCTATTTTGAAAATATGTATGAGTGTGTTAAATGGTTCGTTCAACCAAATGTAAATGGTGTCGATTTATTTACTTAATTATTTATTCATTTTTTTCTCATAAATAGGAAAAGTAATGTATGTTTCCAAGACGAAAAAAATGCTTGATGTGTTTCTTAAAATGATGGTAACAATATTTTCCCATTTCAAATTTCATTTCAAATGGTTTAATTATTTTGAAGATTAGGTCGAAAACTTTCGTAGTCATATTTGGTATGTAATAATAGTGTTTGTGTCGTCACTCGATCCTCAATTATGCACAGCTTAGCTAACTATGCATAATTCGGGAAGAATCCTGTCTTGTTAATTGTCGTTGCTTGATCCTTAAGTATGCATGATCTAGCTAATTATGCATAGTTTAGGAAGGGCACTATCGTGTCAAACAAATTGGTCATCTTGAAACTTGTAGTGTTTTGATAAACGTTTGGATGAGAACGTTTCTTTTTAAAATGGTGGATCATTTTTGCAAGTAGTCGTAATTTCTTTGATTCTTAAAGAAAGATTTTGAATTTTCTTATGATTCTTTGAAATCTTTTCTTTTTGTTTGGCGTTGACTTAGTAAGTCACTGTGACCGAGTAATTTTGGAAAATGTTTTTATGTGTGTGTGTAACGTGCGAATTTCATCAGAATCACGAGGGTGTTGATGAAATACCAAAGGGACTCGTACCGACACTGAGAAGAAATTTTAAACAAGAATAGAAGACTGCCAAAGTAGAGGAAATCAGAGTTGAAGTGACTCCGAGGGGAATGACGAAGACTTCCCCTACATCAAACGTATCGTACCTTATTTATTTTCTTCTCTCGTTCTTTTGATATGTTTAACGACACATCAGTAATTGGAAGACAATTCCATTTTCGTTTTCGTTTATTTAAGTGAGGAATCCTCTTTGCTTGACTCCACCATCCAGAATTATCGATGGTTAAACGATGGATAAACATAGTTGATGTTTTTATGGTGAACCCTTGTCTTTTATGTGTTTATGTTGTATGTGATCTGGTCAAGTGAACGTAAGTTGTGAGAACTTGAGACGACATTGTCCAATGAAGTCCGATCATGGCGAACACGCGCCATGTAATGTATTTCTTTTATATCTAACTGTGAACGGTGATGCTTATTGAGATTTTGACCACGTTTGGGACGAAAGTAGGATGGTGTTCTTGTAATAACTTGTGGGTATGGATCCGTGTGTGAGCACCCTGCGATGACATATGTGTGTATTTTATTTCTTTTTGGATATGCATCCATAGCTAGCAAGCTCGTGAATCTTCGTAGTATTGCAATTTTCTTTTGACTGGACTCATCCGAGAATTAAGTCAATATCCTTATTTTATCATGGTTTGGCTGATTTGCAAGCATGAGTTAACTTGATTAAACTGATTGGCTTGGCATGGTTTGGCTATGTTGCAAACATGTCGTAATATGGTTATATGTGTTTTAATATGTCTTTTGTGTTTGATTAGATTGTGATGTTTTCGAGAGAGTTGTGTATACGTCGGATGATTTCCCGTATCGATGAATTTGTTCTTTTTGACGAAATAGGTTTTTTATGTATGTAATATTACAATAAGGTGATTTTGTGCGACTAATATTAATTACTTAGTCTTGTGTATTCTGAACGTTTTCGATGGGGTTATGTGTGACCCGTGTGATTTTATTTTGTGAGTAGTTGTTTTATGAGATGATGAACCAAGTGAAAGGACGATTCGAAAGTTGGAAGACATGCTCCGAACGTGTGTGATTGATTTTGATAGCTGTTGAGATCGATACTTGCCGTTGGTAGTATCTTTGTGCAACGACATTTACCATGGTAGCATTGAAGCTGCGGCATTTGAAGAAAATGTTGATGAAAATGTTGATCGCCAGTTGGATAGAATGAAGTAGGGAAAAGTCAGTTGGATGGACTTGAAATGATTCGAGAGGCTACGAAAGAGATGGGGGAGATTAAGTATCACTTGCTAACCGCGAGAAGCTTTGAAAAGAGACGTGTTGATAACCGTAGGAAGAAATTGGGAAATTGAAGTGGAGACCATGGATCGAGATGTTAAGAGATTGAAGCAAGGTATAATACTCATCGTGAAGGTGTGATGGAATCAGAGACGTGAACCGAAGTCCACATCGGAACGTGAAGATCTCTTTAGGAAGAAGTACACCCATCTTTCTAGTAGTAAGAAATGCGAGTATAAGAACCGGAGAGCGCCGGGACGTCGCTCCTTTAAGGAGGGGAGGATGTAAGACCCGTGAAAGTGCCGTAAGATGCTAAGTTATTGTCTCAAGAGCTGTTCAGTATGAGCATCTCTCTTAAGTTGTGGCTCACTTGTAGATGTGATATCCCGAGCCCAACGTCATTTATTTAATCATATTTTACGAATATTTTTGAAATTTTTAAGAATTTTTATCGTGGATTTATTTGACGGTTTAAGTTGAAACCGACGTTTACGGTCGTAATTTAACGTTTGACGATTTAAGAAGAACCGATAACGACTACGATACCGACGGATGCCCAAAACTTAAATTTTATTATCCATTGATCGATATTTGAGTTTTTCGAGATTTTATTTTTATTACGTGTTAAGTCGAGTCGGAACCATGTGTATATTCGTTGTGTGTGCGTTTGAACCATTTAAAAGCATTTTGAGGTAGCCGGGACGAAACCCGACTCCCGTAAAATTTTAAAATCGACTACTAGTCATAATCCCGCTCTTTAAATACTTGTTTGCCATTTAAGGCCAAAAGAAAGTCGTAATTGCACCTTGGTCCCTCCATACTTTTACAAAACACCCAAATTAAAAACATACAACCAAACACACCCCAAACTTTTCACCCTCTTCCTCCCACTCTCCCATGGCCGTCGGCCATACTACCACCACCACCACAATCCATTTTTTTTCTTGTTTTGATCAAAACCAATTAAAGACCCATCCTCCTTTCATCTTTGTAAGTCTTTTCATCCATTAAAAACACACATGCAACAACTTGATTTTTCCAAGAATCAATGGTTTTTCAAAAATACGTTTTGATCTAATTAAATCATGAATTCGTTTAATTGGTGTATTGATAATGTTAGATAATTAATTAAACATAATGGGGTTTATTATTTTTGTGTTCCACAGCCCCTAAAGCCACGAATTTTTGGGGGTTTTTGGGTGTTCATGGTGTTTGATGATTTTGTTGGTGGGTTTGTGTTTAAAATGGTGTTTTTAGTGTTTTTAAATTGTTTAAACATATTGCATGTATGATTTAGGATTGGGTTTTGATTAAGATTTGATGTTCTTGATGATGTAGGCTGTTTAGAGTGTTTGGGAATGATTATAAGTAATGGGTATAGGCTTAGGTAATGATAGAATGGTTTGGAATCAAGTTTTGATATGATTTTGGAAGGGTGAATCTAGAACTGATTGTTTAGGGCTATTTTCTTGGTTTTAATTTTTGGTCCAGGTTTTGATTATAGGATATAGTTGTAGTGGTCGTCGAGACGCTCGTTTCGGTATAAGATAGAGCTTTTAACTCCAAACGAGTCAAAAGTTATGTTACTTTGAAAATACGTGTACCGGGAGATGAGAACCAACACAATCCGAAATTATGCTTGGTTTTAGGTCAAATCCCGGGGACTATAAGTTTAGTTTGGTAAATGTTCAAGGGTTGAATTTTGGTCTCAAACCTGCACATTTGAGTCTATTATAGGACTTAGGTGTCAAATGGGTCAATGGAGTATTTTAAACGGGTCAAATGAGTTCGACTTGGTCAAAGTGCAATTTCAGTCCGAAAAATGTAGGTTTAGTAATGTGTTGAGAAACGGGTCGTAAAAGCAAAAAATTTTCTTGGGATTGAATATGTGAATTATACAGGTCTTAAAGTATTTTTGAGAATTTTCTCAAATTTTATAAAAGGGTATAAGTCTAGTAAAACAGCCCATACTTTTGGTAAGTATCGGCGAAACCGTAAAATGGATAGTAACTTTAATAACATTGATAAATGGTATAAGTCTAGTAACAACTACTTGTTTGACTTTGGCGTGAGTTTCATAAGCATTGAGTGTGTTTGCATTTGCGTGTGTTTAGTACAATAATGTACGCGGAGTATTGATTTGGTTTACGTACCTTGATTTTTAGGTCAAGTGTTTGATTTTCCCGGGCATCCACGTCGTCGGTGACATTTCTCGTTACGTCTTCGCTAGAACCACTACTACTACGCAAGGTGAGTCTATAGCCTCGCTCTTTACTTATTTCAAACGTTTTTACCCGCGAGGGGGATACATGCTATTTAAATGTAAATGAACATAAGTCATGAATGATTGTTGGACCCGAATGTTGCCTCGAAATTGTGTTGAGTACCTAGTTGCAAAAGGCCCTAATTTCATGAACTATTAACTATTGTCTTGCCCTTGTGTGGGTTGGAAATAGCCGCTTATACAATTTGTAGTACTATGGGGCTAACGACCCAATGCTAGCCGAGAAGCTGTACGTTGAGTAAGTTCTGCGGTAGATTATCTTGTATGAGAGATAAGGTATAATTGCAACTAATGCCTTAGTAGGGGCACTGGTTTCATCTGAATCACGCCGGTAATTATTACGCAGGTGATTGAGTTAACGGTTTAGTGTCATGAGCTTAAACACAATTGTCATATCCTTGAATAATAGATTGTATGGCCACAATGCTATTGAATGATCATGATTGGTTTTTAACACTTATGTTCAACTGATGATTTGATAAACCTATAGATTCGCTCAACCATTGTGTTGACGATTTTAAGCATGTGTTTCAGGTAATCAAGGTTGATAGCAGTGGAGCATGCGAGGATGGAAGTTGTTGTGGATTGGCGGTCTACTTTGTTTTTCCTCCCTTTTAGCACTTAAATACTTTATATTATGTCATGTGAACGAAAATTGTATTTTGGGTTGAGATTCAGTGGGGACCAAAACGCAAACTCTGTTTTATATTATTTTTGGGGTTTGGAAAACAGTAGACTTTGTTGTTTTAAACAATCTTTAATTTATGTTTAAATTTCTACGTCTCTTTGAGTCGTTCGAAATAGCTTGTGTGTGATGATAACTGTATAGCACCCAAATGTTGTAGTTCTGCTGCGCATAGCATTTGGTGGGGGTGTTATATTACATATTCAAAATAACAAAAGGATAGGAAGAACAATCTCTATACCACCAAAATGATGAAAAGATGGGGTTGATGATAAACAAGACTTGGTTTTGGGTAACCAATCTTATGAGATATCAACACTACTTCTCGGATTGATAGTTGTAGAAATACGTCTTTTAGGAAAAAGAGCGTAATTAGGGCGAGTATTAACAAGTGATTTAGGAAAACCACAAGTTATGACCCAAAGTGGGGATCGTTATCAAGGAGGCTTGGTGTGTGTGTTAAGAGATGATTAAATTTGCGATTATAAAAAAGAAAATAGAAATGAGATAAGAAGAGAATGACGGTTAGGATGACGAATTAAACTAAGACGAAATGGTCGTACACGTAAAATCGTAAAAAGTAGCAAAATTAAAAATTTATCTTAAAAATTCTTAGAAAATTGCAATAAATCCTAAATAATGTAATTAGAGTTTAAAAAAAAACAAAAATCACCCAAACCTTTTATTTATTTAAATAATAATTTTTTAATGCTAATTAAAGCCTAAAAATCATTTTAATTAACAAAAAGCACAAAATGAGATTTTTTCAATTTTAAACCTCTAAAATGACTTAACTTAATTTAAAATTATTTTTATAAATTTTAAAATTAATAAAAACTATTTGAAAACAATTAAAAACTATTAAAATTTAAAATAATTATAAAAATTAATCTATTGACAATAAAAATATTCTAAAAATTGGGAAATTCCTAACTTAATGTATTTAACCTATGAAAAAATATAAAAACCTGAAAAATCTAAATTTTAATTTTTAATAATAAATTAATATTAAAATCTAGAATTTATAAAAAATTCTAAAAACTTGCAAACTAGTTTATTTTAACCAAATTAAACAGAAAATGAACTTGAAATACCAAAAATACCCCTAATGGGCCAAAGTCCAAAACAAACCCTTATTGGGCCAAAATAAGCCCAATAAGAAAAATGTTTATAAAAATGGCCCAAAAGCTCCTATCTGACTCAAAATTTGATTTTGAACACAATTTTTCAAAGGCCCAAAAGCTGAAAATGTGATTTAAGCTGGCTTATTTCAAACAGCTTATTCTTAATGTGCTTTTTGGCCCATTAAGCTATAAGCTGATGCCATAAGCTCAAATTAGACACACAAGCTTCTTTTGAGTTACTTAAGACTTTTGTAAAAAGAAATTTGAAAAAAGTCCAAGGAATAAGCCTGAAAAAGCAATAAGCTATCTTCACAAAACGACAAAATAGTCGTTTTCGAGTTCTAGGCCACCCCAAGAGCTGATTCAAGTTTCAAAAGCTTTTAAATGACTTAACTAAGCTTAATCAACAAAAAGTTTTCAAATAAGTTCACTCAATAAGCTGAAATAAGAAAATAAGCACTTCTTTAAAAGTCAACTTTATGAGTTTTCTATCAAAAAGTCAAAGTCAAGGTCTGATAAGCTCCAGTTCAAACAAATGGGTCAAATGAGGAAGATTGATCACAAAAAGTAAGTTGTTGCCGGTCTGGATAAGCCAATATGGCTTATTAATAAGCTAACTGAAAAATTACACTAGCAGGGGCTAGTTTTGGTGTCTGAGCAGTGGAAACTTTTTCCACTGCTTGACTTAATTGACTTTTTTTGTCTTTAGTGACTTTTTGTGGATTCAAGTTACACAAAGGCACCCAAATGATCAGTGGATTATAAGGAGTCAATAACTACAAAGAAATCACAATCACAATCAGCCGATTTGTACAGTTAAATCAAAACATCACCACATCTAGCCCAGACATGAACAAATAAGCAGTTATGGTTGAATAAGCACTTATAGGACAATTCAGCCAGCCAAACTTCACCAAATGCATACACAAGCAATAATAAACTTAAATGAACAAGTCTAAACAGGTTTCATGCTATTGTACAAAGTATAGATCAAGATTCAAGCACAATAAGGTTACTGATGAACACTAACACAAGCAGATTTTTACTTTGCTAATGCACTTGACGAACAAGCCAAATTCAAACACAAAGATCTATCACATATGTTGTATTATCAATGACTTAACAACTTTTAACCCTAAGCATGCATATATTCTAGATATTACCAAAATCTTAGGTCAAAAACAGTCAAAATCAATGAGATATAGCACAATGTTTGATTCAAGGTTTTAAACCCAATAACTTGTAGCAAATAACACTCAACCAAGTAGATAACATATATAAAGCACAAACACAAACTTCCAACAACATAATATCAACTTATGATCTTAAACAGATTAAACCAAACACCCCTTTAAATTTAAAATCAAAAGTGTATTCCAAGGTTACCCAAGCCTAATCAAACACATTTACAAGTATAATATGCAGTATTGAACAAGATTAGACCACAAAATCAGCAAGAACACAAGCAACACACAAATTTACCAAAAATCCAAATTTTTAACATATTTTGAGTAGAATGGTGTGTACCTCATGGGTGTACATCCACACCCACGAATTTTGAGCTTATTTGCTAGCAAGAAAAAGCACAAGCTTCCACAATAAAGCATGCTAAGATTCAACAAGGTTAAGAGCAAAATATCAAAATCAGAAAAATGAAAATCCTTGATTAATGCAACCTTAGTTCCCCACACTTGATTATCCCCAAGTTATAGGCTTCACCACACCTTGATAACACAATATCAAGATGCTATGATCAGATTTATAGCCCAAGAATTCCAAGGTTTGAACAAGACTTAGCAAAATATCAAGATTAATGGAAAATATGTAAACTTTTGCACACTCCTTTGAAAACAAGTTTTAGGATTCAAGAAAGTTAATATCAAACAATAATAAACAGATAATAAGGTTGGCACTTGATTTTTCTTCACCAAATTCAAACACATTTCATTAACTGAATATATGATTTATAGATTTGTGAACAATGGAAAATTCAAGAGAAAAGAAAAAATGAAGTATCCTAAGGCCTTTATATAGGCTTACAAGTGAACTATGAAAGCTGAAAAACGTGAAACCCTAGCTAATGAAGTCCCAGAAATGCCGTTGAGGGTTTGAATAACTTTGACAATCATGTGACTTTTCTTGGCGTCTTGTTGTAGCTAGAAAGGTGTGATTGCATCCAAGGGCTTGTAACAAGCTTAAAAAGTAAACTTCAATGTGGATGGTTGGATTGCTGTCCAAATTTTGGAAGTTTACACAAGAGTGTAGCAGGGGAATCTCATGTGGGGTTGATGGGTGATGTGGCAAGCCATTTGAAAGTTGGGTTATGATTAAGGGGGCATTAATCATAAATCTAGAGCAGTTGATGGCTTAATTTTAAGTATTTAACAAAAACCCAAATCGTGTTCTTGAGGGAATAGTGTCATGTTTAATCTGGATTTGTGTTTAAAAACATGTTAGGCGCCACTTTTAACTAATCAGTTGTGATTAGTTAAATAAAGGGTGCGTGGGATATGAGGTGGCACCCGGGAGAGCTCCTATTGGTGGAAAGGTGGTAGTGGGACATGTGTCAAGTGGGGAGTGGTTAAGGTATCTTAGGTTGTCTGCCAGATTTAGCCCCTTATCTCTCAAACTTTTTTCACTTTGTAAATAAACAGCTACAAACTCGAATCCTTTGTTATTGAAGTTTTGATTTTCACACTTTTGCCCCAAATACTTTTCCAAAGTATTTTTAGGGGTATTTCTTGCCAATTCATGATTCTTGAAGGGCTGTTTTGGTATTTCCTTCAATGATAATGGTCTTGACCTGTTTGTTTGACTTCTTGGAGGACTGAATTTGCCAAGTCATGATTAATGAGGGACCATTTTTGCCATCCTTCAAAGTCAAGGGTCCTTTTGGTAATTTTGACATTTTCAAAGGACCAAAGTTGTAATTTCTTATAACTTGAAGTCCTTCATGGTATGTTTGACTTTTAGGAGGATTAATATTGACATTTTAGTTTTGTTGAGGGACTAAAATTGCCAATTCTTCAAAGTGGAGGGCCCTTTTTGTAATATTGACAAACTTTAGGGACCAATCTTGTAATTATGAAGATACAAGGGTATAAAGTGTCAATTCTTCAATATTGGAGGACCCTTCTTCATTAATCTTCAAATCTTCAAGGGTTTTCTTGGAAAATTCTTCATTAGGGCTTGGTTCAATGTGCGGCTTCGTTTCCCGTGTTCGTTTTTGTATGATTCTTGTGATCTTTTTGTCATTTTCTCAATATCCGTATCTAAAATACACAAGCAAAAAACACAAGAATATATTTGGCCAATTTCATGATATTTTATGCATTTAAAGCCCTTTTTGGACGATGAGACTATGTATAAAAGCAGTCTCATCACTCCCCCATACTAAACCATTGTCGTGCCCTCACGCAATGCTAGAATAAAGTATCGTAGCACCTCCAAAATTCATTTTTATTCACTTTTATTGAATGATAAACTAACTACAATACTACTATTACTACTACTACTTGCGTTTTAGACATAATGTATGATTTTCATCGCAAAATAGGACGTTTAGGTTCATAGAATAAGAACACGTGAATGCTTTGTTAGAAATAATTTCATGGTCCTCGATTTTCACCCCAATTCCATGCCAAGCGTGCAACGAGATCATTGTCATTATAAGTTAGTAATGCTAACACTACTCATATGCCCTAATCACGTACTTATCCTCCTATTTTCCTAAGTTGTATCTCTTAAATTTTATTTTTATCTTGAATGTTTCACGAGGATACATTGTTTGACTTATGCGATGATAGAGATTTAGGTCTAAAAATAGAGTCCTAACGGTGTAACCAAGACCATCCAATCAATAACCCCTCCTAATAGACAACGATGTCAAAAAGTTAAGTCAACAAGAAGGATCGATAAACACGGGTTTATAACGGTTTTGAACATGAGACTTGATAGGTGTGAAAACACCCATATTTTCTACCACTTAATTACATTAAAACTGGACCTAAACGTATATTTTATGTCGTAAATGGCGGAATTATGCGTGGTTTGTGTTTTTTTTGTGTTTCAGGGTCAAAATGTGAAAAGGAAAGAAAACACGGTCTTTCACGGGCGTTTATTGAAGAAAAAGACAAAAGATGAAGTAGAAAGGTCAAGAGTGGAAAAAGAACGGAAGTCCAAGACCAATTCTGAAGATTTATCAAAGAAAAAGTCAAAAGACGGAAGTTTACCAAAAGCCGAAGAACTCAAGTCTAATTTATTGAAGAATTACAAGACGAGTTCAAAGAAATCCCGAGCCAAAGTCATTATAGTCCAAGATTTAAGAAGATTAAAGAAAGGAGGGACCTAATGACGCAATTAAGGAAAAGAGGAAAGAGGGGAGGAAGCTTCCTTCCACTAATCTCTTCCTCCCCTATAAATACACATTATTAGCCATTTGTTTAAGTTGTTGGAGGCTTGACAAGCGTCTCTTCCCCATTTTCATTTTTCTTGTTCCGTAATTTTATGCACTTTAATTCTCATGTAACACACCTTTAATTCTCTTTTAATTCCAAGTAAGTTTACCTTTAATTGTTGTTAATCTTTATCTTATTGCTAATCTCCTTCTACCTTTCTTGTTTGATTTGTTCTTTATCTTGATTGTTCATGTTCTTGAGTTTTTATGATTTCAATCAAGTGGGTTTTGATTGATTTGGCTTAATATGTTAGTTTTGTTGATCTTGATTGTACGTTTATGATTATTGAATGATTTGTTATGAGTTTAGTTTAATCTTTTGTTTAAATTTGATTAATTTTTGGATAGAATCGTTGTTACTGTTTCTCCCTGTTCTTCGGGGAGTTGTTTCTGTATCTTCTCATTCTAGGAAAATTCTGGATCAAGAGGGTTCATCCGGAACTTTATAAGTTCCGAGTGAAGCAAGCTTCATCCGGAAGTCTATAAGTTCCGAATAAAGCAAGCTTCATCCGGAAGTCCAAAAGTTCCGAATGAAGCAAGCTTCATCCGGAAGTCCATAAGTTCCGAATGAAGCAAGCTTCATCCGGAAGTCCAAAAGTTCCGAATGAAGCAAGCTTCATCCGGAAGTCCATAAGTTCCGAATTAAGCAAGCTTCATCCGGAACATTATAAGTTCCGGATCAAGTCAGTTCATTCGGAAGTTTTAAACTTCCGAATCAAGGTCTGTCAGTTCTTTTTGTTTGTTTTTCTTTTTAAGTTTTTGTATTTTATTTTCAAGCTTTATTTTTCCCGCCTTTTTATTTATGTGCACTTTTACTTTTTTTCCTTTTATTCCAGTTTAATTTCGTGTCATTTACTTTATTTACCTTTTAATTTTCTCGCAATTTACTTATCGCTAAGTTTTTACCTTTCATTGTTTCTTTTTACTGTCTTTACTTTATTTTTTATTTGTTTCAAGTTTTCATTTGAAATTAGTTTTAGACAACGACAACTCTTTTATTTGATTCACCAAGAACAACTGAGTCACACAATTAACCAGAGATCAATTCGAGAAGACACCGAGAATAACGAATTTTCAACGAGTAAAAATCAAGTTATTAAAATGGCGCCGCTGCCGGCTCTTTTCGTGAAGATCGAAGGTTTTTTGTGAGTGACGCGTTGGATTTTGGGATCCGTTCACTTGTGAACGTTATTTTTCGTGTCCAACAATTTTCAAAAATCCAAAAACATTTGAAAAATCATAAAAAGCATTTCTTTTTCAAAGTTTTGCACCAAAAATATTCTTCTTGCTTATCTATCTTTCTTTATGGATTTTTATGTCCATTGCGTCCGGTGTGGGAAACAATTATCTGGGAACAACTCTTGTCAATGGTGTACATGTGAGCGGTGTGGAAACGATCTCGACAATACACAATTCCTATTCGGATTTTGTCCTTTGTGCAACTCGACTAATTCGTCCTTTTTGAACCCACCTCCTCCTGTTCCCCCGTGCATCTATGTGGAAGCTATTCTCATTGGCATGTTTCGTGCCCGGTTCGATACCCGTATGGTCACGGGCAAGAACCGGGGTACAATTATGACAATGATAATAGCTATCCACAAGACGCACCCAGTTTTTCTTCACACCCGGTTTGCAACAACTGTGGGGGTCCTCACGATACCTATTATTGTCAACCAATGAATTATTATGAGCAAACTCCGGTTCCTCAGTTTTCTTCACCTATGGATTATTATGAACCAAACCCGGTTTCTAATTATTCTCCACCAATGAACAACTATGAGCCACAACCTTGCTATAATTCAGGTTTTCAACACTTTGAGCCCCCACATCACACCCTCAATCATCAATCCTCTCAGCAAATTAATCTTGACCCACAACTCACTACCTTGAATGAAGAAACACACTCCATTGTTTTGCAACTTCAAGAAGCCGTTGTTTTGCTTAAAGAACTTAGGGACGAGGAAAAGCGACTGCAACAAGAGCAAGTATCTAATCTTAGTGATTATACCCCTCCGCTTGTGCGTCAATACTATTATAATGATGATGATGATGATGTTGTATGCACTTTCAACTCATCTTCTGAAGTTGCTGCTCCTACTCTCGATGTTACTACTGCGTCTAAGGATCTAGATTCGTTGCATGAGCTTAGTGATGTTGGTCTCGACAAAGTATTGGATGATGAGGTTTGTGACTTACCTGCTATGGAGCCTGAGGACGACGTTGCTCTTACAGACGAGGTCGTTCCTATTGATGACGATTCTTCTCTCTGCTATGAGAATTTCACTTTTGAAATTTCTCAATCTCCACCGGGAGATGCAGACGATGACGATTTATTCTCTCCGGTTTACGAGAAGTTCACCGATGAACATGATCTTGTGGATAAGGTGGAAGACGTGCTTCTTCGCGATAGATTACGGAAAGCTCATCTTCTTATTGCTCACATCGAAGAGTTGACTTCTCCTTCTCTTTCCAAGTCTTTACCTCCATCTATTCCTCCCGTTGAAGATAATGATCCATTGCAGGAAGAAATCGATATTCACTCCATCCCTCCAGGTATTGATGATTCTGACACGGAGGGGGACATTATTTTGAAAATTTGCTGCAGGAAAGTATTGACCCAAGTCCCCCTCCCGAGCACCTTTCATCCTCCCCTTTAGCCACTATCACGGAGGATGAGTGCTTTGACCCGGGAGGTGACATTGATTATGCTATGATTGATAACAATACGGCTTTGCCGTTTGCTCAGCATCCATTGTCTTTGGGGGAGGACAATATGCATACTTTACCCAACCCACCTCCCGAGGATCTTGAATTCACATACTTCTCGTATGTCGAAAGGGTTTTTCTCCCATTCAAGACTTATTCCCCCGCCTCTCCTTTGTTGATGTACACCGGGAATGAGGACAAGGTCTTTGATCCCGGTATCACATTCGAGGCTTCCCCATAGACTATTTAATTCGGGGACGAGTCAAGCTTGTGACTCGGTTAATATAAACAAGCGCTTTTTGGGAGGCAACCCAATTATCTATCTATTTTCACCATAAGTGTTGGGGGGGACCCCGTAGTGTTTCTTGCTTTCTTTCTTATCATGTGCAGGGATTAGAGCTTCAAAGACACACTCTTGATGACTTTTGACGACCGTGACTCCGTGTTCCCTTCTTCCCGGTTCTATCCTAAACTCTTTTCGATTCACTATTTTATATTTCTAAATATTAAAATAGGAATCTCTTTAGTTGTCTCTTCCTTAGCGAGATTTAAACAACATGCACAATGTCCTAAGTATAGGGGAGTTTACTACCACATGCTTAAACATTGAGGACAATGTTTATCTTAAGTGTAGGTGGGACTTCTATCGAAGTTAAGTGGTCTTTTCCTCGTATTTGCCCTCATTTTAACCGAAAATCAATTTTTCGACATTTTTCAAAATTTTTAATTTATTTTGGCCTAGTTGTAGTTCCCTTTATTTTTGCTATTTTTCTCTTATTTTAATAAAATGGTTTTAACAAGTTTAGATATCTTAGATATATTAGGCCCGTTGTGAATATTTTGACTCAACCCGAGTTTACTTATCCAAGTTCACTCTAGCTAGTATCCTTAACTATGTAGACCTTAATTGGTTTATTGGGCTAAGCATCCACGAGTCTCATTCCTTGAGATTTTAAATTGTGGAGGACGAGAAATGATAGAGTTGGTTACAAGTTTGGTATTCTCTCATTAACTTATGTGAGTTAATTATGATATTTTTCTCCCATCGCTTGCTAATAAATTATCTGCAATAAGTAAGGTCGTACGATTTGAAAAGTTACTTAGCTTCTAGTCCAAGATCGTTTAAAAGTTGCTCGGTAATGATAAGAGTTCATAGCTAAGGCATAACTTATGAAGCGGGGCGCGAAGATTGGCGAGTCCGAAAAGGCCCTAACAAGGCATGAGGATTCATTTTTATTGCTGAAGATCCAAAGTGATGTGAAAAGCATTATTCCCAAAATCAATATGAAGGATCAAGACTCACGACAAAAAGGAATCAACTCCCATAAAGATGATGGAGAAGTCTATCCGAAAAGACCCTAACAAGGTATGAGGATAAATAGATCCAAGTCCGAAAAGGAGGCGGATCGTTGTATCTCAAAATCCCAAATAGAGATAGAAGAAATAATCATGAAGTCATGGTCAACAAAGTTGGAGTACCTCTCAAAAGTCTCCAAGCGAAGAAACTCTATGAACGATGAGAAGACCATTATCTCAAGCACGTCTCTCAAGATATGAAGTATGAAGTACATGCCAAATATCGGCCCGAGAAAGGTCTCAAATCGTGAACCGAGTTATGCCAAGATATGAAATTTTTGATATCCCGAGAAGCAGTTTTAAGAGATTTTGTCCTTTAGCTAACTATTGATCAAATCGTCCTACTTTGCTTTCAGCCTAAATAAATTATCGAAATAAGTCAACAATGCATCCTCGTGATCGCTCAAGACATCAATAAAATATAAGAGATACCCATAGGAATAAGGGAGTTTAAGTGATTAATTGAACCGCATGAGTAAATGTTTGTTATGCTAACTTGTACTAACAATGATCTTGTTTTTAAGCTTGGCATGGGGAACGTGAAACTTGAGGGTGATAAACATTCATGACACACAAGCCCTAATGTAAGTCTTAGATTTCTTTACATGTTTTTTCCTTGTTGCATCTTGTTACTTTCTATTTTTTTGATTTTCCTTAGTTGTTTAATAAAGGCCAAGGTAGGTTGATTATGATGAAAATTGTAAACCTTGCTTTATTGCTAAGCATTGCATGAGGGTATTGCAATGGTTAAGTGTAGGGGATTTGATAGGTGTGAAAACACCCATCTTTTCTACCACTTAATTACATTAAAACTTGACCTAAACGTATATTTTATGTCGTAAATGGCGGAATTATGCGTGGTTTGTGTTTTTTTTGTGTTTCAGGGTCAAAATGTGAAAAGGAAAGAAAACATAGTCTTTCACGGGCTTTTATTGAAGAAAAAGACAAAAGATGAAGTCGAAAGGTCAAGAGTGGAAAAAGAACGGAAGTCCAAGACCAATTCTGAAGATTTATCAAAGAAAAAGTCAAAAGACGGAAGTTTACCAAAAGCCGAAGAATTCAAGTCTAATTTATTGAAGAATTACAAGACGAGTTCAAAGAAATCCCGAGCCAAAGTCATTATAGTCCAAGATTTAAGAAGATTAAAGAAAGGAGGGACCTAATGACACAATTAAGGAAAAGAGGAAAGAGGGGAGGAATCTTCCTTCCACTAATCTCTTCCTCCCCTATAAATACACATTATTAGCCATTTGTTTAAGTTGTTGGAGGCTTGACAAGCCTCTCTTCCCCATTTTCATTTTTCTTGTTCCTTAATTTTTTGCACTTTAATTCTCATGTAACACACCTTTAATTCTCTTTTAATTCCAAGTAAGTTTACCTTTAATTGTTGTTAATCTTTATCTTATTGCTAATCTCCTTCTACCTTTCTTGTTTGATTTGTTCTTTATCTTGATTGTTCATGTTCTTGAGTTTTTATGATTTCAATCAAGTGGGTTTTGATTGATTTGGCTTAATTTGTTAGTTTTGTTGATCTTGATTGTATGTTTATGATTATTGAATGATTTGTTATGAGTTTAGTTTAATCTTTTGTTTAAATTTGATTAATTTGTGGATAGAATCGTTGTTACTGTTTCTCCCTGTTCTTCGGGGAGTTGTTTCTGTATCTTCTCATTCCAGGAAACTTCCGGATCAAGAGGGTTCATCCGGAACTTTATAAGTTCCGAGTGAAGCAAGCTTCATCCGGAAGTCTATAAGTTCCGAATGAAGCAAGCTTCATCCGGAAGTCCAAAAGTTCCGAATGAAGCAAGCTTCATCCGGAAGTCCATAAGTTCCGAATGAAGCAAGCTTCATCCGGAAGTCCAAAAGTTCCGAATGAAGCAAGCTTCATCCGGAAGTCCATAAGTTCCGAATGAAGCAAGCTTCATCCGGAACATTAGAAGTTCCGGATCAAGCCAATTCATTCGGAAGTTTTAAACTTCCGAATCAAGGTCTGTCAGTTCTTTTTGTTTGTTTTTCTTTTTAAGTTTTTGTCTTTTATTTTCAAGCTTTATTTTTCCCGCCTTTTTATTTATGTGCACTTTTACTTGTTTTCCTTTTATTCCAGTTTAATTTCGTGTCATTTACTTTATTTACCTTTTAATTTTCTCGCAATTTACTTTTCGCTAAGTTTTTATCTTTCATTGTTTCTTTTTACTGTCTTTACTTTATTTTTTATTTGTTTCAAGTTTTCATTTGAAATTAGTTTTTGACAACGACAACTCTTTTATTTGATTCACCAAGAACAACTGAGTCACACAATTAACCAGAGATCAATTCGAGAAGACACCGAGAATAACGAATTTTCAACGAGTAAAAATCAAGTTATTAAGACTTATTACCAAGACTTTTATACGCCCCCTAATGGAAGGGCCTTATTATCATATGTTTACCTCCATCTTTTATTCAACTTCGCCATGAAGCTTTTATTATGACTTCGGTCTTGCCTTGCCTTTTATTATCCACCTCATCGGTGGTTTTATTAGCCAAAGACGTATATCCTCACGCTAAGGCGAATTTTGGATCTTTAAAGCTTCAAAGATTAAGGCTTGATTCACTTTCAATTTTGCATAGCTTTTTTGACCTTGTGAGCTTCTAATTGTTTGCTTGATTTAGGTGAGCACTTGAAATCTTATTATTGGGTGAAGCTTTCGATTATTCGGGTGCCAATACTTCAAAACCGTGACGCTGGCGATACCTTAATGTCTTCCCAATTTAATTACACGGAAGCTAATAGAAAAGACTAGAAACCCAACAATCAAGACTAAACCGCTAAGTCAATATTTTTTAAGAAAAAAATATTTACAACCGAAGGGAGAATAAGCAAACGACGAGAACATATGAGTTTTTGAAAGAATACGAGTACTCTACGTTTAGCATAGTAACTTATAATTAACTCTATCATTTCTCGTCCTCATTTAAGAGACTTAGCCTAATGTGAAGTTAAGGAATCAAAGCTAAGTGCTCAACACGCACGTTCGAGTCAAAAATTACTCTTATTCTTGCCATCAGAAAATCTACATTCGTGTCTTCAAACACTTATAAAACATGAGAAATTTTTTGAAATTTGGCCATTTTTAGCCTTATTTTGCAACAAAACGATAAACAAAAAGATAAACTTTGGAAAGCGTGAAAGTTTGGTAAGGCAAGTATCTATTCACCCCCCATACTAAAGTTAAACATTGTCCTCAATGTTTCGAGTCTAGGGGTGCAAACACCCCCATACTGGAGACGAAGTCGAATGCCTAATCTATCATGGAAAGGGTGTAACCGTTAAATTTAAAGCCGTTTATGAAGTGTGCTATAAACCTAAGGTTAGAACATCAAAGGATATATCATGGATATTGAGAAAGTCTTCAAATCAAACGACCGAGTGCTCTCATAAACGAACACGAGAGGCTCTAATCGTGAAGATAATGATCATCTAAAATCCACGATTCACAAACAACCACGGAACAAAGGTTGGAAGGGAACAAATCCCCACACGTTACTACATTAGAAGGCGATAATATGTACATAGGATAAGCATGGGACTCCCCCACGAGGCACCTCGTTTTTGATTACCGAGTCATGAGCTCGACTCGATCCCCTCAATACTAACTATCATTGGGGAAGGTGATTTGGTCGAGGTAGTTCAAGGATGGAACTTCCCCGCCAAAGTAGTGCTTCAACCTATGTCCATTCACCTTGAAATTGGGGCCATCATTTTGAGCTAGATCGATGGTCCCATATGGAAAAACTTGAGTCATGGTGAATGGACCAGACCAATGGGATTTCAACTTACCGGAAAAGATTTTCAAACGAGAATTAAAAAGCAAAACTTGATCCCCAATGTTAAAAACCCGGTTTTTAATTCTTGAATCATGCAAATTTTTAGTCTTTTCTTTATAAATCAATGAAATTTCATAAGCAATATCCCTTAATTCATCCAATTCATTTAATTGCATTTTTCGGTGTTTTCCCTCCATGTCATCATTACAATGCTTTAGGGCCCAATAAGCCTTGTGTTCCAATTCAATTGGCAAGTGACAAATTTTCCCATACACAAGCTTATAGGGAGTGCACCCGATGGGCGTCTTATGAGCTGTCCTAAAGGCCCATAAAGCATCGTCCAACTTATCCGACCAAGATTATCGGTTCTACCCAATAGATCTCTCCAAGATCCTTTTCAAAGCTCGGTTTGAAACCTCGACTTGCCCACTCGTTTGTGGGTGATAAGTCGTAGAAAGCCGATGTGTAACCCCATATTTCCTTAGGTCCCTTTCGAATTGGTCGTTACAAAAATGGGTTCCACGATCGCTTATGATCGCACGAGGGGTTCCAAACCGAGAAAACAAGCTTTTCAAAAACTTGACTACCACACGAGCATCATTGGTGGGCAAAGCCTTAGCTTCCACCCACTTAGATAGGTAGTCAACCGCGACAAGGATGTACTTATTACCACAAGATGATGGGAACGACCCCATAAATTCAATGCCCCAAACGTCAAAGATCTCACACACTTGGATGATATTTTGTGGCATTTCATCTTTTTGTGAGGCTTTTCCTTGTCGTTGGCATGAGTCACATGACTTCACAAGTTCATGTGCATCTCGGTAAATAGTAGGCCAAAAGAAACCGACATCAAAAACCTTCTTAGCCATGAGATTAGCACCATTGTGACCACCCGTGGGTCCCTCGTGACAAGCTCTAAGGATGTTAGAAGCTACGGTAACAAAGATACAACGTAGAATAATTTGATCCGCACAAGTTCGAAACAAGTAAGGGTCGTTCCAAAAGTAGAACTTGACATCACGAAAGAATATTCGTTTTTCTTGAGTCGTCGTAGCCTTGATGATGAAGTTACCCACGTGGTAATTTGCGAAGTCCGCAAACCATAGGGTGGAAGAATCAAGCTTAGAATTCACTACACCAAGTGTCTCGAGCGGAAATGTTTCGGTGAATTTCCTTGGGCTCGTAAACACTTTGGTGAGGATCTTCCAAACGAGAAAGATGATCGGCCGCTAGATTCTTGTCTCCTTTTTTGTCAACGATTTTGTGATCAAATTCTTGAAGGAGGAGAATCCAACGAAGTAATCTCGGCTTTGCATCTTGTTTAGCCATAAGATACTTGATAGCCGAATGATCCATATACACTATGCATTTCGTCAAGACGAGATAAGGTCGGAATTTTTCAAATGCATACACCACGGCAAGGAATTCCTTCTTCGTTGTAGTGTCTTTTAGTTGAGCCTCGGTCATCGTCTTGCTAGCATACTGAATAGGCAAGAAGTGCTTTTCATGACATTGCCCCAATACGGCCCCAATAGCGTAGTCGCTAGCATCACACATGAGCTCAAAGGAGAGGTTCCAAATGGGAGCAACAAGAATGGGAGCTTCGGTAAGTTTCCTCTTAAGGATTTCAAGGGCTCGTACACAATCTTCGTCAAAGATAAAACGTGCATCTTTTTCAAGGAGATGTGTAATAGGTCGAGAGATCTTTGAAAAATCCTTGATGAATCGACGATAAAAGCCCGCGTGGCCTAGGAAACTCCTAACTCCCTTAACGGTTTTGGGATGAGGTAATTTGGCGATGACGTCTACCTTAGCTTGATCTACCTCAATCCCCGCTTTCGAAACCTTGTGCCCTAAGACGATTCCACTTTTAACCATAAAATGACATTTTTCCCAATTAAGCACAAGGTTGGTTTCCTCACAACGCTTCAACATTCTCTCGAGATTCGACAAACACGAAGTGAACGAATTACTAAACACGGAAAAGTCATCCATGAAGACTTCCATCGTCTTCTCGATCATAGCATGAAAAATAGCCATCATGCACCTTTGAAAGGTTCCCGGTGCATTGAAAAGTCCGAATGGCATTCTACGATAGGCAAACGTTCCATATGGACACGTAAACGTAGTTTTTTCTTGATCACGAGGATCATGGGGATTTGGAAGTAACCGGAAAAACCATCTAAAAAGCAATAGAAATTGTTTCCCGCAAGACGCTCCAACATTTGGTCCATGAAGGGCAAGGGAAAATGGTCTTTTCGAGTGGCTTCATTCAACTTACGATAGTCAATGCACACTCTCCATCCGGTCACGAGTCTAGTTGGAATTAACTCGTTGGCATCGTTTGGCACAACGATCATTCCTCCCTTTTTAGGGACACAATGAATAGGACTCACCCAAGGGCTATCAGAAATAGGGTAATTCATTCCCGCGTCAAGGTGTTTTAGGACTTCCTTTTTGATGACGTCGTGAATTTTGGGGTTCACCCTCCTTTGACATTGGATTGCGGGCTTGTAATCCTCCTCCATTAAGATTTTGTGGGTATAAAATTTGGGATTGATCCCCTTAATGTCGGATAACTTCCACGCGGTTGCCCCTTTGTGATCCTTTATAACATCGACAAGTGTGGTTTTTTATCCTCCAAAAGTTCTTTCGCAATAATAACCGGCAACTTGTCGTCCTCCTCCAAAATGACATATTCGAGATGAGGAGGTAAATCTTTCAACTCGAGGATAGGTGGTTCCTCAATTGAATATTTGGGCTCGATACTCATAACCTCCTCGGGTGGAGGAAATAGGAAATCGTTAAGAAAATCCTTGATAATCGAGTAGTCCTCATCATCGTCGAGGTATTTGTTACAAGTACGTGGAACATCGAATTCTTCCAACGTAAAACCACCACCTTCAAATGGAGTGAAGGTTGGTGTCGAGTTATCAAGAATGGGATCTAACATAGTGGGATTGCCACTATTTTCATCATCACCAATACCTAGAACTTCTTGTCAAAATTACTCGTAAACAACGTCAATCATATCAACGAGGTTTATGGTTGCAACGGAATAAACATGAGAAATTTGAGAGTTTTGAGTTGCGTTTATAACAAATTCCTCGTCGTTGAAACGTAAGGTGATCTTTCTAGCATGCACATCAATCAAAGCCATGGACGTATCTAAAAACGAACGACCTAAAATGAGAGGAACTTGAGGATCCGTAGGAATATCAACAACGATAAAGTCTACCGGATAATAGAACTTTCCCAGTTTCACAAAAACGTCTTCCGCCAATCCACATGCGGGAATCGTGGAATGGTCGGCCAACTTGATAGACATTAGTGAAGGAGTAAGATTAGGAAGATTGAGTGACTTGAAGATTGCAAGTGGCATCAAGTTAATGCTAGCACCAAGATCGGCCAAGGCATAGCATTCTTCCATATCTTGGATTGCACATGGAATCAAGAATTTACCGGGATCACCGACTTTTTGAGGTATACGATTAAGATAAACCGATGAACAACTAAACAATTGTTGCAATTTCTCCTTGTTGTTCAACATACTCTTATAGTTAGCGGCAAATCGAGGCATCATGACCAAAGCATCGGTGAAACTCACATTAAAGTGCAAATCACGAAACATTTTCATAAAAAGCTCAAATTGGTAATTGTCGCGCTCTTGACGTTTCTCCTTTCTAAGTCTCGATGGATATGGCAAAGGTGGTGTGGGTTGAGGCATAGGCATAGCCTTTGGAATCTCGGGTTCCAAATGTGGTAATGGGTCAACCGTAGGTGTGGCATGAGCGGTACTTCGTGGGATTTGGACATGCTCCTTCTCGACCACCACCTCGGTTTCTTCCTCAATTGCATCCTCCGTAGGAGCAATTGGTTGAGGAGTCGGTTACTTAATTGTCTTACCACTACGTGTGGTAATCACTTTCATCTCACCCTTTGGGTTTGATATGGTGTTACTAGGAAGACTATTGGAAGACGATTTGCACATAATTGCCTCAAACATGGATTGCCTCTTCTCGGCCTTAATCATTTCTTACTTAATTTCATGTTGCCCTTGTTACAATTTTTTGTTGGTTTTGTTGTAACCTAGTTACATTTCCTTCCATTTTGTTTGTATGGATTTTAAGCTCATTTGATAACTCATTTTCAACTCTTTCTTCAAGTCGTTCATAAACTCGGATCTTAGGCTAATGATGTAAAATCCATGAGTTTACCATGATTTTATGTAATGGATTTCCACCCAATAATCCTAGAACACAAACTCATATGTTACACTTCTATGGGTCATGTGTGAACTTGTCTAACATGTACATATACTGGCACATACACACTAGTTGAGATAAGACTCATAATGTAAACCTTGTACATACTACTAGGGATAACATGTGTAAGATGTATACTTAATATTGGAAATATTCAACACTTAACAAAATTTGAAAAATATACCACACCATATACTTATAGCCGTATATATGTATGTATGCTTATTATAGGCATCCCTAAACTTTCTTAGACTAGCCCAAAGTTATGTATTCTTTATGCTCTAGCCCACCTCAAGCCCACACAAGCCCATCCTTTTCTTTGGATAGCCTTACACGACACACACATGCATATGTGGAAGAAGAAGGGTTGTCTTGGAAAGGGAAGAGCTTACACTTGGCACAAATGTCCTTACTAAGGCAATCATGACTTTTGCATTCTCTTTCCCTCTCTCATCTTTAAGCCGAAACACACACATCCCCATCTCTCATACATGCAACTCACTTCTCTCTACTTCTTTCTCTCTCAAACATTTCGGCCATAAGCCACAAAAATCAAAAGTTGATTCATTAAATCAACTAAATCTTTGTCCCATCTTGATTACAAATCATTTGGTGGCATCATTCTTTTGGAATCACTATAAACAAGCCCTCGCCAAATCATTATAGGTCACGGCTTGGTTTGTGTTAGGGTTTTCACCATCAACTTGAGTAGATCTTATATCTCCTTGTTCGTCTAGATCCTCTTTGGTACTTTTAGGCAAGAGAGGTATACACATCATAATCTTTCATTTCTTCATGCATGCATCTTCATACATCAATAAACACAATTGAATAACATGTTAAAAATAAAGATTTGGTAAGGCTATGACCCTTATGGGTCACGACATATTTATAAAACCTATGATCATGATTTAAAATCTTTTTAATAAGAAACTTATGACTTATGTGTTATGTGTTAAACTAGATTTAAAAACCATATGCAACCTTTTATAAGTCTAAATATGGCATGGGTTACAAATCATGTTTATGGGACTTTGGATAACCAATAACCATAGATCTCATGAAAAGAACTTGTGAAACCTAAAGATCATGAAAGCCATGACCTTAAAGGTCACCGCTAGAATGAGTAAAGGCCATATGATTTGTCTACTAACTTTTGAATAGTGGAACATGATAGGTTACATGTTAATAGAGATATTAAAAATTGTCAAAATAACTTATGTAAATATATAGCCGTGGGTTACATATGACCCTAAAATAGGTTAGATGTACATGCATGCTTATAAAAACCTAGATCTAATGATAAGTGTTAACTTAACATGTTATACATAAAATAAGCTAGTAGATCTAATAGGAATATTTGGAGGGAACAATATAGCCGTGGGCTATACATTGTTTCTTGGAATGATGGTAGCCTTGGAAACATGCATGTACCTAGATAAACATAATGTGTTTTTGTAAATAATTACAAGATTTAGAAACTAGTTAAAGGGATATCTTGGAAATACCAAGATCTACAAATATAGCCGTGAGCTATATGTGAAGGTACATGAATCTATGTTGATTTTTAGGTCTAGACATAGTTTAGATCTCATTTTGAAGTTGTGACTTCTTTTCTTGGTGTGTACATAGTTAGATCTAATTTTGTAGCACATATAAACTACATGCAACCTTAAAATAAGACTTGACTTATCTTAATAAGCTATAGCTAATGTAGGGCGTGGGTTATAAGCTCCTATTAGGGCTTATGACTTACTTGTAACCTTATGACACACCTAGATCTAATTTGGTATAATACATAAAATGAATCTTTAAGTTTTATTCATCTATTTAGATTAAAAACTAAATGTTAATAAGCTCATAAAAAGCTTATAAAAGTATCCTAAGTAAAAATATACATAAAATGTAAAGTAGTGTTAATGGACTATATAAGCCCATGAAAAGTTAACCTAAAACTTAAGTAAACCCAATAAGCCCATTTTATAAATTATAGTGACTTAAATGGACTTGGAATCACACTTAGGCCCATTTAACTAATTAAAAGGGGCTTAAAAATGTATTAAGCCCAATAAATGATTTAAAGGCCCCTTTTTAAGTAAATTAGTGGACTTGAAATATATTTAAGCCCACTAAAATAGCCCATTAGATGTTTAGCCCATTTAATGAGCCCATATAAAGTTTAGACGTTAAAATAAAAGTTTTTATAATAAAATATGACTTATAGAAAATTTTTGGATAAAAATGACAAATTATAAAGCTTAAGGACTAAAACCGTAACTTATGAAACTTATTTTGATAAACTAGTAAGCACAAGGACTGAAAATGTAAATGTCCAAAATTCTAGGGTTTAATAATTATTTTCCGTGGCAACTTAAACCCTAGGGACCATTTTGTCATTCTAAAACCCTAAGTACCATTTTGGCAACAGTCTGAAACTTAAAGAAGCCCTAGGGGCTGTTTTGTCATTTTAATAAAGTTACAAAACCTAGATAATACTAGAGGGACTAAATCTGCCATAGGCCAAAACTATAACAAGCCCTATGTGCTAAATATGTAAAATCCGAAAGTTATACTTGTTTAAAAATATGAAGGGACTAGTTTTTCCATAATCCGGAACATTTCCAATCCCTAAACCTAAAATCTATTTCAATTATAATAAAACATAATTAAAGCACTTAGACCATAAGAAATAAGGTATAAATTCTTAAGTTTAAATTATTTTATAAAATGATTTTTGGAAACTTCAAAGTTAAATAAAATAATTTATATATTTATATATATATATATAAAAATATATTATATTTACTTTAGGAAATAATTGTATAAACAATTATGGATATGTATTGTTAATAATATACTCATATACTTTTAAGAAATAAAATTATGTGAACGTAAATTAAACTAAATCTTACTACATAAATATATTATAAGTAAAACCCCTTATGTTTACTTGAATATAGAACGTGGTTATAAAATTTAATGGGATGTTACTAATACAAGTACTATAAAGACAGATTAATATTTTAAGTGAAGCATTTTCTTTTATGTTTACTTAAATGTAAAACTTAATTGTAAAATTGAATGGTTACTATAAATACATGTATGCTAACTAATAGTAATAGTTAAACATTTTATGTGAACTTAGAAATGAAACTTATATAAATAAGTTAAATGAATATTGATGCTACTTGAACTATGATTATTTAGATAAATACTATAGTATGAATAAACTGAATAAAATCTGTATAAGCGTACATATATGTTATTTGTACTATATATTAAGACTGTACTATCTGATTAGGCATAACTTTGGTGTGAGCTTTAATTGGATACCCGTGTTAAACAAGAAATAGCCTACTCCCAGGTGAGTTTACAGCCCCATTTAAACTTTGATAAAACTTTCCCTTTTAGGGAAAGAAAATATGCAAACATATATTGGACATAACTGGATTGTATAAACTGGATTATGATTGCTTACTATTGAAACTGTTAAATGGTCATAAATCGCCTTAATGTTATAAATAGATCTATTAGGGATTGACCATCCCCATCTGGGTGAGTCATGCTCACTGTGCCTTGGCCGGGACAACAGACGTATACCATGTTGGAACTGGAATGGGTGTCTTTTTGTAAGACACTACGTCCTCATCTGTTGAGGACTATGGGGTTAAGCTTCAGTTTCTAATAATAAACAAATGTTACTTACATTTTAGTAAGAAAGCTCTGTGCATTATTACTTCTATGAATATTGTATGTCCAAACTAATTAATTGTTAAAATCTGTAAATTCACCAACTTTATGTTGACCCGTTAGTATGTTTTGCACAGAAATATGAAGTTAGTACGTGGTGTGTGCATGGTCTCCAGCATCTTAGAAATCTAAATCATAGGACTCGTCAGGGGTTCTATTTGGGAAAGGAAAACAATCACCTACTGTCTTGTTTAAAACAATTTTTATTAATTTGTTTGAATAAACATGTAATCAGATTTAACTTAATTTTATCTTATGCTCTATGGACTATATGCTATCGATCCACCCTTGTGACATCTCCGTGGATATTTCCGCATATTTTGACCTTACCTGGGGTGTCACAAAGAATGGTAACAAAGCATTAGTTATAGAGAACCAGATAAATTTTTAAATAAAATAAAAATAGAAATGATTTTTCTTTTATTTAAAACTAGACTATAACTTATAAAAACCTTTTTGGGAATTTATTTTGGGACCGTATTAGTTAAACATATAGATCTTAGGGCATGTTATTCTATGTGAACTAATTGTATATATATATATATGTTTACTAAACTTGATTGTTAATATTGTTTAGTAAGATATTGCTATATGTTAGATGTGCTAAACTTGGAAAATTTTGTACTATATTGTAAAATACTGAAATGAGAATATTAGCAATAATGAACTAAACTTCACACTTACAAATTGATAATGAACTACTTACATGATAATACATATATATGTATAAGTATGAATATTTGTGACCTTAAAACATTCTTATAATTGTTTAAAAGGGATATATTTCATAAAACATGTAATCTAAATAATATTGTTCTTTGTTTGTAAGCTCATACTCACTTCAAACTTAAAATGATATTATTTTAGAGCATCATAACTCCGCCTACCGAATCTACGACTCTTCTACCCAGAGTAGCTCCTACTCCAGTTGTTTGTTCATCCCCACGATCGATGCAGTATGGATGGTTGTCAGCCTCGGATTCAGAGGATGACCCATCCACCGAAACTGTACTCCCAGGGGACCCATTTTCTATCTCAGCATCAACCACACCGGCCCCAACCTCTATGGAGGAGGACCGGGTCCCTTCTAGCATACCATCTTCCATGCCTCCGTCCTTTTCATCAGGCTATTTCTCCGGACCCGCACCCATCTCCATTTATGAGACAGGGGAAGGCTCTAGGGAAGGACGTGTAGATTCCGTCCAGGCCCAGATCTCCGCATTGGCTGCACGCCATAACCGGGAGATATCTGACCTCTGCAGCCAGTTGACAGTCAGTCAACAGAGCCATGCCGTCATCTATGAGCGTATAGACACCCTTTTCTGCACTAGGAGGGAAGACTTCCAGACTGCTAAGGGCATCCAGGCTAGGACGGACGAGGCACTAAAATGGTTATTGGATGAGAACTACCGCCTCCACCAGCGCATTCAGGTCATGGAAGGTCTGCAGTATCAGACCCATGCTGCTCTTGCTACTCAGGAACGATCCTTGTCCATCTTCTTTGATCTCGCCACTGTCCGGCGTGATGGGGTTACTAGGGAGATGGCTTATCTCCGAGGGGTCATCGATAGGCTCTGGAACCAACTACTGTATGCACTTCGTACGCTTAAGGAGACCCGAACGATAGTTCGGACTTTGTGGAACACCAGGAAAAACTGTGCAGCCCCACCAGCTTCATCCGCACCGTCAGCCCCGACATCTTCTAGTGGACCATCCATGTGACAATTCGTCAATTTATGGTTGATATTTTATTCTCAATTATTACTTGAAAACATTATTTTAATGTTATATTATGAACTCACTCATTTATTGGAAGAAATTTGGATTTACGTCTTGAATTAACATCGACTACGTCTAAACCGAAGGATTCTACGTTACGTGCTTACGTTTACATACACCGTTTTGGTGACAGTCTGACATTTCAGGAAACAAATTTATCCGTGAATATTATTTTGGAATTTTAAATTTGTGTTGGTTCATAAACTCACAAATTTACGAGAAGAGATTAGGACTTACGATTATAATTTAACGTCCTTTACGACTAAACCGGAAACCTTAGGATTACGTATTTACGTTTTCGAACTCCGTTTTTGATGAGACAATTATTATTTGATTCGTTTTGTGCCGTTGATTCATAATTTATAAAAACGTTTTTCATAAAACGACCCGAGGGCACGTAAATCGAGGAAACTAGAATCGAGGAATACCCGTAAATTAGTGGGATGAGACAAGTATACACTTGCCCCACCCTACTCAAAGGGATGCCTAAACAATGGACACCCCAGCTCATGAGGTGTCAAACTTGTAGTAAAGAAGTTACACTTGTTAAGCTAACTTAACCAAGTTAGCTACACACCAACAAAACCACTAGCACTAAACCATTCCTTTCATTTTTCACATGCAAACCACCATTTTTCTCTCCCTTGCTCTCTATATTTCGTCCCATATCCACCATAAACCACCCCTTTGATCAAAAATCTAGCCATAACCCAAGGCTATAATCAACATATGTTGAAGCCTAGTTGAAGTTATGAAGATTGGAGGTGATCTTAACATCCAAAAAGGAGTTTACATGGAGTTATGGGCTTATTTTCAAGAAGATAATCATCCATTTGAAGGACCCAAGAAGTTCATTTGCCAAGTTGAAGATTTGATAAAGATCATTCTTCCTATCCTTCTTGTTATTTTGATTATGTAATCTTGTATTTTCTTTTACTTATGTATATGTATATGATGATGAATGATGATTAAAATCTTATGTGGGGATTTGGTGTTGATAGATTTGATTAAAAGATAAGAATCTACATGAAAAAGTGTTAAAATCATGATGTAAGGACTAGGCTGTATAAAACAGTGAAGAAACTTATGATAAACTATTAAAATGGCGTAGATTATTAAAGAAACAGTAAGGTATATGATTTTTACACATGTGGTGAGTTGGCCATGCAATGGAATCATTAGGATGAGTGAGATATGATCAAAACAATATTAGAGTACAAATCTGCATAGACTGTTTTGGACGATTTTTTGAAAATACTTAGAGGCTGATTCAACAGTAGCTACAGAAGAGTTAAATGGAGCACATATCATGTAGTTTATGTCATAAAAATTTGAGCTTCTATCTCTATATAGAACTCTAGATATGGCACTTTTGGTGAACATGAAAATGAAAATCAGATTTTGGAAATTAAAGTATAATAGTATTATATAAGCACTCAAATAAAAATAGTATAAAATGTGAATTAAAACCCACTAACTCATATAATACAGTTATATAAATATGTATAAGGATAAATAAATGGACATTTTATAAAAATGGTAGCTTGATAAGTTTTATAAGTTATAAAACTATAAACCTGATTTTTACGACTTTTTCGGCTATTACCGTAAAATTAACGTTTTTGTTAAATAAAACTTAGACGGTTGGACCCGTCTAATGTAAAGTTTTTAAAACTCATATACTGATATATAAATATATATATAACAAGTAAAAACCGATAAAACCCGAACTATAAAACATACGGACATTAACGGACTAAGTTAACGTTATTGGACTAATAATACAACAAAATGGGCTAAAACACTTATAAACTTATTTATTGGGCTTAACCCATTTGGGCCCAATATATATAGTGTGATACTGATAATAAAAGTATAATTGGGCTAATATAATATATTGGGCTTGTAATGGGCCTATTGGGCCTAAAACATGTAAATAGATAAAACTAGTAAACTAGTATAAAAGTTATCAACACATAACACTAAACTGAGTAGATGAGAATATATAAACCCACTTGATCATCATATATATAAAATCATCATATGTATACATAATTGTTATTTTGAGAAAGTCATTGGACAAAAGTCTAAGACGAGTATTATCTGTCTAGGTTTCCCGTGATTGAAGCACGTACCATACATCCGAATCGCCGATAAATCGCTTTCCCACATCAACGTGAGTTCATAGCCTCGCACTCTTTTAAATGTTTTTATGAAATATTTTATAAACCCGCGAGGGAGATAACATGTTATTTTTACTAAAATAGGACACCATTTTTCCCGATTGTTTGTTTATTGATTTGGACCCGAATGATTGTATGACCCGATGAATGATTATATGACCCGATAGATGAAATTAAATGGATTATTAAAGTTAGGTTATGTCACTAAAAGTCCAATTAGCATGAATTGTGAACTACCGGGATTTGGTAGACGCTTATGCATATAATAGTAATATTTGGGGACGATCACCCCAGTTCGCGCCTTGACGGTTGATCCCCGTCGTGCCACATTGATTGGTAAGCGAATTTATGTATGAGAAGATTTACACAAGCGTGATTATTGTGACGACACGTTAATTTAGATGGGCAATTGAGTTTTGTGCTAGCTACCCGTTGTTTGGTATAGTAAGTTAACAATGTCATGCGGCTTATAATAATCCAAAAATAACGAAATACTGCTATACGCACCGAATTACGATATATTGCCTGACTAGCAATACGAGGTCATATTATTGATATTATGTTTGTGTTTGGTTTTACATAACTGATAGGTGTGAAAACACCCATCCTTTTACCACTTAATTCTGGCTAAAACAAGACCAAAACACGTATTTAATATCATTTGTTTGGAATTATGCGTGGTTTTTGTGTTTATTGTGTTTTCAGAGTCAACCGTATGAATATTGAAGAAAACATGGGATTGCACGGGTTTTATTGAAGAAAAAGACTCAAGACGAAGTCTATTGTCCAAGAGATGCAAAAGATTTGAAGTCATTGTGCCTATTTAAAGATTTATCGAAGAATAGAGCCAAAGATGGAAGATTCATATATGTCGAAGAACTCGAGTCTATTAAACAAAAGATTATAAGACGAGTTGGAATTATTCACCGACACTTCTCAAAATCCAAAGTCGGAAACGTTTATTTAAAGAAACGAGAAGACTAAAGAAGAAAGAAGAAAAGAAGCCCGATACCAAAGCCCATTCATAAGCCCATATCACACGCCTATATAAAGTTTCCACTTCACAATTTGAGAGGGCCTTAGTCTTTAGTTTAGTTTTTAGTTTTCATTTTCTCTCTAGTTTTAGAGAGAGAAAGTTCCCAACTATCTCTCACTAAATTTTTCCATGTTGTCATCTTTCAAATTTTAAGCTTTTCATGAATCTTTGTATTCTAAGTTTCTTAATTAAAAGTTTAAGTTTAAGTTTGTGTTCTTTAATCTCTTCCTACTTTTCTTGGTTTCATTTTGCCTTTAATCCGAAAGCTACAATCCTCACAGTTTGGTTCCGTTTCATGTTCAAGTGATTAAAAGATTAATTTTTTTTACTACTTTTTAAGCTTTTATTTGATTTAGGCTATAAGTTCTCCACGCTTATGGGCTTATCTCTTGTTTAAGCTTATTGTTTTCGGATTTCATCAAGTTTTTAGTCATTCAAAAGCTTCTTTTATAAAGTTTATGATCACATGTTTATAAAAGTTGTCAAATTTTAGCTTTTTGAGTTATTTAAAGTCCCGGTTAAAGTAGCTTATTGTGTATGCTTATTGAAGTTTCTGCTTATTACTATTCTCGGATTGATTTTGTATCCATCGCAATCCAAGGGTTTATGCACATTCCGACGGTTTCATTGGTTTAGATCGCAATAACCCTTAAGGGTTTTACTTTGCGATCGGTTGGTAATTCCCCCTTATTCCGATCTGGATTGCGATCGCTTATTGCGATCGCATATTCCGACGGAACCAAGGTTCCTTTTTAAGTCGAAACTCTGGCCATTTTTAGTCTACAACTTTCCGATAGTAAGTCATTGCGACAGAAGTGTCTACGATATTCCGATCATACTTTCCGATCTAGAACATTCCGATAGAACTGCATTTCGATAGACCATATTCCGACAGCTTTGATTTTTTGTATTCCGATGGTGACTTACATGAACATTCCGATGGACTCCACCTTGACATTCCGATGGTGGTTGTAGATATATTCCGATGCTTATTTCTTTGATGCATTCCGATAGGAATTATTTTCAATATTCCGATAGAACAAGTTTTTAAGTATTAGTTCAATTAAGTTTTCAATGTATTTGTCTAATATTTTCTTTACGTTTTCAAGCATTTACTTTTAACTTGTCAATCTAGTTTAATCTTTCAAAGCTTTAATTTTACTCTTCGACACTTACTTATTTGTCATTAGTTTAAAATAGATAAACAAACCAACACCTTTTTATTAACCAAGAACAAATCATTCCACTTAGAGCCGTGATCAATTCGAGGAGATACCGAGACAAATCTAGAACCAATGAAATCATATGTATCAAATGGCACCGATGTCGGCTCTTCTCGTTAAGATCAACAGTTTTTTGTGAGAACTTGGATTTTGGGATCCGTTCCCCGTGAACGTTACTTTTTCATAAAAAATTTCAAAGACAAAAAAAAAAAAAAAAAATTCCAAAATCCTAAAAATTTAAAAACATAAAAACCAAAAATATTTTTCCTTTGTTTTTGCCTTGTTAGTTCTTTTGCAGGTGCATGCGTACACGATCAACGTCTTATCAAGAGCCCGAGTCTCTCGAAGACTTAGACATGGCCGGTGTACAAAACAACAACAATAACCCACCTCAAAACAATAATAAAAATAACAACCCACCTTTCAACAACAATAATAACAACAACAATGAGCCTCTACCGGATAATCGCCCGATGATTGAACTTCTTCAAGCACATGTAGATGGCAACAATGATCCAATTGTCATACCCGCGTTTGCAGCCAACAACTTTGAGCTCAAATCCGGCTTTATCCAGATGGTCTCTACTCAACCATTCTTTGGGCGTACCATTGATGATCCACACGACCACATCAAGAGATTCCTGCAACTCACGAATATGGTCAAATTCAATGGTGTTCTACAAGAGGTAATCCGTTTACAACTTTTTCCCTTTTCTTTAGAGGGACAGGCCCGACATTGGCTTGCTAAGGAACCGCCACAGAGTGTTCTTACGTGGACGGATTTGGAGACCAAGTTTATCAACTACTTTTTCCCACCCTCTCGTATGACCGCTTTGCGGAATGAAATCATCAATTTTGAACAAAAGTACGATGAGTCTTTTAGTGAATCTTGGGACCGTTTCAAAGATCTTTTAAGAAAATGCCCACAACATGGTTTTACCAAAGTGCACCAAATTAACACTTTTTATAATGGTTTAAGCATGAATGACCAAGATTCACTAAACAGTGCCTCGGGGGGTAATCTTTTGGCTAAGACTTCCAATGGTGCTTGGGATGTCATTGAGAATAAGTCTCGTGTGCAAACCAAGAGTGTGCGGACTAATGTCGCTAGTGCTAGTACTAGTGACAGCGATAAGCGACTTGACAAAATCACTGCGCTTCTTGAATCGCTTGATACCCAAACCGCCAGCAACACCAACAGCATCAATGCAGAAAATGCTCAAGTCAATGCTGTCAGCCAACCATGTGAAATATGCGGGGGTTCTCACTCTTAAACCACTTGTACCGCCACCCAAGACTACCCTTCTGAGAATGTGAATGCAGCATACGGCACCTATCCTCCGGCCGCTTATCAAGCTCGTCCTCAAGGTGACCGCAACCTGCTTAGCTACCGTTCCAACAACTATCTCTCACCACCCGCTTTTACTCCTAACAACCCAAACCAACAACAAAACCTCAACCGCCCTCCTCAACAACAACAACAATCTCGTGGACCATACATACCACCTCACAAACAACAACATCCACCTCAAAGAAACAACCAAGTTTACCAGCAACCTGCTTATCAACCACCCGCATACAATGCTCCTCCCAACCAACCCACCGCTTTACACCAAGAAGTGGAAACCTACATGAGGACTAACGATGTGATCGTGGGAAATCTTTAGCGGGAAGTGCTCAACTTGAAAGCAGAACTGGTGAAACAAGGGAACGATCTGAGAGCTGATATGAGAAATACTTTGGATAGTCAAACGAATGACTTAAAGAACATGATGGCTAGTTTCTTCCAAGGTAATCAACCCTCTTCTTCGGGTACTCTTCCGAGTAACACCGTTGCGAATCCAAGAGGGGAGATGAAAGCAATCACCACTCGCAGTGGCAAAGGTACTAGTACTCTTCCGAGTAACACCGTTGCGAATCCAAGAGGGGAGATGAAAGCAATCACCACTCGCAGTGGCAAATGTACTAAGGAACCCGAGCTTCCTTTACCTCTACCGGTGATTGTGACTAAGGAAAACGAGTCACCTGCTCCTATTCCTCATCCTTCTCCTTCCCCAATTTCTCCACTTCTTACTTCTACCACTCCTCCACCCAAGGATGTGAGTGATCCTTCGATCCCAAAGACTTCCTCTTCTTTCGATATACCTTATCCATCTAGGTTGAGGAAAGAGAAGCTCAAAAGCAAGGACGATATTCAGGTTTCGAACTTTCTTAAAATGTTCAAACAATTGAATTTCAACATCTCCTTCGCTGGGGCTCTCGCTCACATGCCTAAGAACGCAAAAATGTTTAAAGATCTTCTGAGTGACAAGGAAAAGCTGCTTGATATTGCCAACACCCAAATTAATGAGAATTGCTCTACAGTGCTCTTAAGGAAATTGCCAACCAAGCTTGGTGATCCAGGTCATTTCTTAATCCCTTGCAATTTCCCGGGAGTAGAGAATTGCATGTTCCTAGCCGATCTAGGTGCCAGTATTAATTTAATGCCTCTAAGCGTTTGGAAGCAATTATCTCTCCCTGAGCTAGTCCCCACCAAAATGACTCTGGAATTAGCTAACCGTACGGTTGCTTATCCAGTGGGGATAGCCGAAGATGTCTTTGTAGGAGTCGACAAATTCACTTTTCCTGCCGATTTCGTTGTCGTTGACTACGATATGGACCCTCGTGTGCCATTGATCGTTGGTCGTCCATTCTTGAGGACCGGTCGCACTCTCATCGATGTTGAAGCCGGTGAGCTTATCATGAGAGTGGGCGACGATAAAATCGTCTTCAACATGGGAAAGTTGTCTAAACAACCTTATTCATACGAGAGTGTTAATTGTATTGACGTTCTGGATGAGGCTTGTGAAGAACACTTTATTGATGCTTGTAAAAATATTCCTACCTCTCTTCCCAATGTTGAGACCGTTTCCTCTATTGATTCATCACTGTCTCTATTTGGATAAAGTGATTTTTTTGGAAACATCTTGAAGCCACCATGGGAGATGTGAACTTAGCAAATGATGATTCTCCCACCGATTGGGATGAAGACATGCATTTCTTTGAAAACCTTCTCAAAGAAGACAATCTTTCTCCACCATCTCCCACGGTTATTGCTATCGATGCTCCGACTTTGAAAACGCCTCCCATCGAAAATCCTCCAGATTTAGAACTTGAGGAGTTGCCGCCCCATCTCGAGTACGTGTTCCTTGAAGAAAACAAGAAGTCGCCTATCATCATCGCGAAGGACTTGAAAGAAGAAGAAAAATCTCGCCTCATCGCCGTGCTTAAAGATCATAAGAAGGCAATTGCTTGGAAAATTTCCGATATCCGCGGAATTGATCCGAACGTTTGTACTCACAAATTTCTCATGGAAGATGACTTTAAACCCGCAATCCAGAGCGAAAGAAGGGTTAATCCTCGAATTCATGACCTCATCAAACAAGAGGTTATCAAACTTCTTGATGTCGGCTTGATTTACCCTATTTCGGATTCGCCGTGGGTAAGTCCCGTCCATTGTGTGCCCAAGAAGGACGGAATAACCGTTGTTTCCAATGAACACAACGAGTTGATTCCCACTCGTCTCGTTACTGGGTGGAGAGTTTGTATTGATTATCGCAAGCTCAATGATGCCACGAGAAAAGACCACTTTCCTCTTCCCTTCATGGATCAAATGCTTGAGCGTCTAGTTGGTAATGACTATTACTGCTTTTTAGACGGTTTCTCCGGGTATTTTCAAATTCCCATCGATCCCAAGGACCAAGAAAATACCACATTCACTTGTCCCTACGGAAAATTTGCTTACAAACGCATGCCTTTTGGTTTATGCAATGCTCCTGGGACGTTCCAAAGGTGTATGATGGCTATATTCCATGACATGGTGGAAGACACTATGGAAGTATTCATGGATGATTTCTCGGTTTATGGCGATTCTTTCTCTGCTTGCCTTGCCAATTTAGAACGTATGCTGAAGCGGTGTGAAGACACTCGCCTTGTTCTTAATTGGGAAAAATGCCATTTCATGGTAAAAGAGGGCATCGTGCTAGGACACAAAATTTCTAAAGCCGGTCTTGAAGTAGACCGTGCTAAAGTCGATGTTATCGCTAAGTTGCCTCCACCTTCAACCGTGAAGGGTGTGAGAAGTTTCCTTGGTCATGCGGGCTTCTACCGTCGATTCATCAAAGATTTTTCTCAAATCGCTCACCCGATGACCCACCTCTTGGAAAAAGATACTCCTTTTATCTTTTCCAACGAGTGTATTGAAGCCTTCAACTTGCTTAAGGATAAGCTAACTAAGGCACCCGTCTTGGTTACCCCTAATTGGGAGCTGCCTTTCGAGTTGATGTGCGATGCTAGCGACTTTGCTATTGGTGCGGTTCTGGGACAAAGAGTGAATAAACACTTCCAACCAATCCACTATGCTAGCAAGACAATGACGGGGGCTCAATTGCTACTCCAAGAATTTAAAATCGAAATTCGCGATAAAAAAGGAGCTGAAAACCTAGCCGCGGATCATCACAGTAGACTTGAGGATCCATACCAAGGGGATCATCCGAACAAAGAAATCAATGATTCTTTTTCCTTGGAGACCTTAATGTCTATCAACTCGACTGCTGATGAAACCCCGTGGTTTGCGGACATTGCAAACTACTTGGCGGGTGGAATTTTCGTTGACGGGTTAACATCCTAGAAAAAGAAGAAGTTCTTTAACGACATTAAGACTTACTTTTGGGATGACCCGTATCTATTCAAGCAATGTGCTGACTTGATTATTCACCGATGTGTTGATGGACCGGCAGCTTTAGAAATCCTTGACGCTTGCCACAAAGGACCCACCGGTGGTCACTTTGGTCCCAACTACACCGCCAAAAAAGTGTTTGAATCGGGATTTTATTGGCCCACCATTTACCGTGATGCTCACGAGATGGTTAAACATTGTGATGCTTGCCAAAAACAAGGCAAGATCACACATATAGACGAGATGCCTCAGAATTTCATACAAGAATGTGAAATCTTTGATGTTTGGGGTATCGACTTTATAGGGTCATTCCCTTCATCTAAAAGAAACAAATACATCCTTGTTGCCGTTGACTACGTCTCCAAATGGGTTGAAGCCAAAGCTTTACCCACTAATGACGCAAGGGTGGTTTGTAACTTTTTGAAATCGCTATTCGCTAGATTCGGTGTGCCTCGTGCCATTATTAGTGATCCAGGGACTCATTTTTGCAACGACCAATTTGCTAGTCATGGCTAAGTATGGTGTAAATCATCGTCTTTCCACCGCTTACCACCCACAAACTAATGGCCAGGCTGATATATCCAACCGAGGATTAAAGCGAATTCTCGAAAGAACCGTGGGAGAGCATAGTGCCTCATGGGCTGATAAACTTGATGATGCTTTGTGGGCTTTTCGTACCGCATACAAGACTCTGATTGGTTGTACACCATATCGTCTCATGTACGGGAAAGCATGCCACCTCCCCATTGAGTTGGATCACAAGGCTTATTGGGCCTTGAAGTGGGCTAATTTTGATATCAACAAAGCCGGTGACCTACGCAAGATCCAACTCAATGAGCTGAATGAACTCCGTAATGAGGCTTATGAAAATTCTTTAATCTATAAGGAGAAGACTAAGCTCATTCACGACTCTAAGATTAAGAACCGAGAGTTCCAAGTTGGAGACAAAGTTTTACTCTTTAACTCTCGGATGAAAATCTTTTCGGGCAAGCTGAAATCTCGTTGGTCTGGCCCATTCACCATTGCCCAAAATTTTCCATATGGTACTCTCGAGCTCGCTCAACCTAATGGACCTAATTTTAAGGTAAATGGCCAACGAGTGAAGTTGTACTTTGGTGAGGACATCTCTCAGGAGATGATTCCATCCCTCACCACGTTCCCCATGAACTAATTTTAGGTCGAGTAAGGCTCGTGACTCGGTTATCAAAAACAAGCGCTCCTCGGGAGGCAACCCGAGTATCTATCCTTTTCTTTTTTAACCTCCTAAGTGTAGGGGGGCCTATATAGGTGTTTGTATTTGTGTGGTGATGTGATTACAGGGATAAGTGCACTCTTGGAATCTCTGAAGAACCGTGCTCCCGTGTTATCCGAAATCCGGTTCTATCTCTCAAACTATCGTGATTCAATTTTCTTCATTCTCACATTTGAAATTGATCACTTTAGTCGTCTCTTCCTTAGCTTGATTTAACCAACGTGCACAATGTCATAAGTGTAAGGGAGACTATTCCCACATGCTTAAACATTGAGGACAATGTTTATCTTATGTGTAGGGGGACTTCTATCGAAGTTTTAAGTGGACTTTTCCATGAAAATGCCTTCATTTAACCGGAAAATCATCTTTTTCAACATTTTTCAAATTTTTAATTAACTTTGGCCATATAGTCGTAATTTTTAAATTTTTCTCGTTGCTTTAATATGTATATATCCCGCAATAAAGTCAAAAATATTAATAAAGTGGTGTAGCTAGTTTTGAAATCTTTGACATATTAGGCCCGTTGCGATTATTTTGACTCAACCCGAATAGACTTATCCAAGTTTATTCTAGCTAGTATCCTTAACCATGTATACCTTAATTGGTTTATTAGGCTAAGCATCCACGAGTCTCATTACTTGGGATTTTAAATTGTGGAGAAGGAGAAATGATAGAGTCAATTATAAGTCGGTATTCTTGCACAAGCTCACTTGGTGTAATTATCTGCCTATTCTCACATCACTTGCTAATAATTTATCTGCAATAAGTAAGGTCGTACGATTTGAAAAGTTACTTATCTTCTAGCCCAAGATCATTTAAAAGTTGCTCGGTAATGATAAGAGTTCATAGCCTAGGCATAACTTATGAAGCGGGGCGCGAAGATTGGCGAGTCCGAAAAGGCCCTAACAAGGCATGAGGATTCAATTTTATTGTTGGAGATCCAGAGTGATGTGAAAAGCATTATTCCCAAAATCAATATGAAGGATCAAGACCCACGACGAAAAGCAATCAACTCCCATAAAGATCATGGAGAAGTCTATCCGAAAAGACCCTAACAAGGTATGAGGATAAATAGATCCAAGTCCGAAAAGGAGGCGGATCGTTGTATCTCAAAATCCCAATTAGAGATTGAAGAAATAATCATGATGTCATGGTCAACAAAGTTGGAGTACCCCTCAAAAGTCTCCAAGTGAAGAAACTCTATAACAAAGAGAAGACCATTATCTCAAGAACGTCTCTCAAGATATGAAGTATGAAGTACATGCCAAATATCGGCCCGAGAAAGGTCTCAAATCGTGAAGCGAGTTATGCCAAGATATGAACTTTTTGATATCCCGAGAAGCAGTTTTAAGAGATTTTGTCCTTTAGCTAACTATTGATCAAATCGTCCTACTTTGCTTTCAGCCTAAATAACTATCGAAATAAGTCCAAAAATGCATCTTCATGATCATTCTAAGACAAAAATAAAATATAAGAGATACACCTAGGAATAAGTGAGTTTAAGCATATAATTAAGCTATGTGAGTAAGTGTTTGATCTGCTAACTTATAATAACAATGATCTCGTTTTTAAGCTTAGTTTGGGGAACGTGAAACTTGAGGGTGATGAATCGTCACAGCACCGAATCCCTAATGTAAGTCTTGGATCCCTTTGCAAGTTATTTCCACATAGCTATCTTTTATCCTTTTGTTTAATTTAAAGTTTTAATTTCTCTTAGTATTTTAATTTTTGTTTAGTAGTATTTTAATAAGGCCAAGGTTGATTGATTATGAGAAAAGTGTAAACTTGCTTTATCGCTAAGCATTGCATGAGGGCATGGCAATGGTTAAGTGTAGGGGATTGATAGGTGTGAAAACACCCATCCTTTTACCACTTAATTCTGGCTAAAACAAGACCAAAACACGTATTTAATATCATTTGTTTGGAATTATGCGTGGTTTTTGTGTTTATTGTGTTTTCAGAGTCAACCGGATGAATATTGAAGAAAACATGGGATTGCACGGGTTTTATCAAAGAAAAAGACTCAAGACGAAGTCTATTTTCCAAGAGATGCAAAAGATTTGAAGTCATTGTGCCTATTTAAAGATTTATCGAAGAATAGAGCAAAAGATGGAAGATTCATATATGTCGAAGAACTCGAGTCTATTAAACAAAAGATTATAAGACGAGTTGGAATTATTCACCGACACTTCTCAAAATCCAAAGTCGGAAACGTTTATTTAAAGAAACGAGAAGACTAAAGAAGAAAGAAGAAAAGAAGCCCGATACCAAAGCCCATTCACAAGCCCATATCACACGCCTATATAAAGTTTCCACTTCACAATTTGAGAGGGCCTTAGTGTTTAGTTTAGTTTTTAGTTTTCATTTTCTCTCTAGTTTTTAAGAGAGAAAGTTCCCAACTTTCTCTCACTAAATTTTTCCTTGTGGTCATCTTTCAAATTTTAAGCTTTTCATGAATCTTTGTATTCTAAGTTTCTTAGTTAAAAGTTCAAGTTTAAGTTTGTGTTCTTTAATCTCTTCCTACTTTTCTTGGTTTCATTTTGCCTTTAATCCGAAAGCTACAATCCTCACGGTTTGGTTTCGTTTCATGTTCAAGTGATTAAAAGATTAATCTTTTTTTACTACTTTTTAAGCTTTTATTTGATTTAGGCTATAAGTTCTCCATGCTTATGGGCTTATCTCTTGTTTAAGCTTATTGTTTTCGGATTTCATCAAGTTTTTAGTCATTCAAAAGCTTCGTTTATAAAGTTTATGATCACATGTTTTTAAAAGTTGTCAAATTTTAGCTTTTTGAGTCATTTAAAGTCCCGGTTAAAGTAGCTTATTGTGTATGCTTATTGAAGTTTCTGCTTATTACTATTCTCAGATTGATTTTGTATCCATCGCAATCCAAGGGTTTATGCACATTCCGACGGTTTCATTGGTTTAGATCGCAATAACCCTTAAGGGTTTTACTTTGCGATCGGTTGGTAATTCCCCCTTATTCCGATCTGGATTGCGATCGCATATTCCGACGGAACCAAGGTTCCTTTTTAAGTCGAAACTCTGGCCATTTTTAGTTTACAACTTTCCGATAGTAAGTCATTGCGACAGAAGTGTTTACGATATTCCGATCAGACTTTCCGATCTAGAACATTCCGATAGAACTGCTTTTCGATAGACCATATTCCGACAGCTTTGATTTTTCGTATTCCGATGGTGACTTACATGAACATTCCGATGGACTCCACCTTTACATTCCGATGGTGGTTGTAGTTATATTCCGATGCTTATTTCTTTGATGCATTCCGATAGGAATTATTTTCAATATTCCGATAGAACAAGTTTTTAAGTATTAGTTCAATTAAGTTTTCAAAGTATTTGTCTAATCTTTTCTTTATGTTTTCAAGCATTTACTTTTAACTTGTCAATCTAGTTTAATCTTTCAAAGCTTTAATTTTACTCTTCGACACTTACTTATTTGTCATTAGTTTAAAATAGATAAACAAACCAACACCTTTTTATTAACCAAGAACAAATCATTCCACTTAGAGCCGTGATCAATTCGAGGAGATACCGAGACAAATCTAGAACCAATGAAATCATATGTATCAATAACCATATTCATATAATGGTTTTTATTTAACTCTACACGACGTTATAAAACGTATTGTATGATATTTTTACGACATTGGTTCGTATAATGGTTTTGAAGGCGAAAGCCTATATTGTGATTTTGACAAGGATTTGTATAAAATGTTTTTGGCCTATTTCATGGCCTACTACAAAGATTTGTACAAAATGATTTTCGGTAATAAATATATACCGATGATATATTAATGGTTTTATTAAACTCTATGAATTCACTCGGCGTTATCGCTGACCCTTTTCTTTTAACATGTTTTATCTCACGTACTTGAAGGTAAGTCTCGGGAAGACAACAAGAATTCATGGCCCGCACTTAAACCACAACTTCCATTCAAATGTTTTGTAAAACTTTGTATGAAATAATATGACTTGGTACCTATGTAACTTTGATAATTATGAATGGAAATGCTTTTATTATTAAACGACGCGATTTTTATGCGTTGTCTATGATGTGAGTAATGTGCTATCCCGTAACACAAACGAGTCTTCCGCTGTATTGAGTTGTATAAATTTGGGGGTGTTACAGTTTGGTACCAGAGCTCTCGTTATAGAGAACGAAAGATTTTTAAAACCAAAGGTTTTGAATAAAACATTTCAAAATCTTTTAACTAAAAACATTTTTCTAAAAATGTCTAAAAATCTTTTGACTATAACGGTGCCGAAGAATTCCCGAGTTGCCGACAAGGCCAGACTGAGAAGTGTTATTTTAATATATATATAACTTGGATTATATATATATATGATGTAATTTTATTGCATGATTGTTTGACGATTATTTTGATATTTATACGAGGTATTTATACGACGTAGATTGTCACAAGAAACCCTAACTCCCCTAGTAAATTAATCGAAGCTATTCTCGTAGGAATTCTAGTTATCCTAGATCTAAACCAAGTTGTGGATATTTATGATCCCAAGAAATGGTTGATATTCGTAGAAATGTAGATATTAGTTGATCGTGATATTGAAAAAGAATTGGCGAGATTAAAACTGATATCGACGTCATCTGATTCGTTGTCATCCAATTCTTAAATTGAAATCGAAAGGGTGAATGTTGCACTTGAGGCTGTTATTGGAACCATTACCCAAAAGCCTCATGCCACTAGTACCTTTCCGAGAAGTCTAGTTGAATGATCAAGTCATTTAATACTAGTGACTCATTTGATAATTGTTGTTGTAAGAGCTAAAGGATTGGAAATTAAGTGTTATTCATATCGAGCTTTTATTGCCCTTTTAAGGTTTATGAATAAGGTTGAAAGTATTGGGAAATGAGGTAGAATATCGCATTGAGTATAGATTGATTGAAACTTGAATAAAGTAAAATTTAACTTTTATGGAATATGAGATTGTTAAGAGGAAATTCGTTAAGTCCTGTGATTGAATTATAAGGTTTTTAATGATTGTTAGTTTGTGTTAAAGGTTGTTCCTAGGCCATTGTCTACTAACGAGGATGCCTAGTGTCCAATAAATAAATTGAAGAAATCTTCTTCTAAATTGGGACCGATGGATCTTCCAGGACAGATGGAACACCTAATAACTCTTGTAGATTAGTATTCATTGTGGTATCTTTTAAAAATCCCTAACTTAACTGAGATATCAGTTGGTAGGATGAGTTCTGAGAATTGTATGACACAGTGACACGTAATGTGTTACGGTACAATTTAACTTGTTTGTGATTAATGAAAAAGACTACCTTTGATTGCTAAATTCTACATGTATCGATGTTACCTATCTTTTACTGCTTCACCCTAATGTTCGCATTAGTGATGCAACCATTGAACAAGTACTCATCTTGATTTGAGTTACGTTGTGAATTATTCTTCGTGAGTGCCATCGAGATCATGAACCCCATGATTAAGTGGCTAAGATCATTTCCTGATATATTGAAGTTAGTTCTTGGTGAACAACTTTTCATCACTCTTTTGCAGATCACTCACTGTTTTTATAAGATAAAATAATATCTTTTGAGAAAATTGAATTTTCATCACTATATGGATTATTTAAAGTGAGACTTATAAATAATCATTATTGAAATAAAGTTGTTTATGAAATACCTTGGAAAACATAATTGTTTTCATAACAAAGAAAATCTTTGTAAATTTATTTTTGATTCTTATTTAAGAATTAAGCATGAAAATATTTTTATTATAAACATGATGATAAAATTTTGACGAATTGAGTATTGCATCGTTAATCTTGAAATTGTATATAGTTGCGCGCCTACATACAAGTTGGAATGGACCATGCAAGGCTGGCTAGTAGTCACCATAAAACTAATGAATAAACACTACATTTTCTTTAAAGATTGTGAAAGATAAAATTTTATGAAATCTACAAGAAGTACAAAATAGGGACATATTGTCAGGGACACCTACATATGTGCCCGTACTATTTATTCTTCTAAGTCGAATTTACTCATCTGTGGAATTTGTTTTATTTGACAATTGATATTCCCTCCTTGTCCAATTCTCCCGTAGTGAGATTCTTAGGAAAAGTATCTGATTACCGAGTGTTGATACCCGACTGGATGTATCGACGTTCCTATCATTTCTTTTGATTTGATTTCATTTGAATGACCTGGGTAACGATTCGAGGAGCTTTCGAATGCGTACTCAAATTGTGAAAACATGGGATATATTCATATTCGTTAAATGTTTTCATATGTATCTGATTTGAAATTCTCTCGCGTAGATTATGCGTTGACCTTACTCTTTTAAGGTTAGTTATGACTCCATATATCCTTGAACTTGTAAAGGGTTATGAGTTATTATTAGTCTTTTGAGAAGTTCACATCTTATCAACGGTAATAAAACTGAAAAGTTAATAGTGCCAATAGAATGGATTGATTGATTATGACATGACGACATTGTCTTAACTAATGGGAACTCGAGTAGAATTCCCCTAAATGATAAGATGTTGATTATCAAAAGTGATCTAAATAATTCTTGATGGATGACAATATCTTGCATTTAGACTTGAAATTATACCATGAATGGTTGTGAACTAGTCATAGATCTTGTAAGCTAGAAAGAACTTAAACTAAATTTATTAAAAGATGATTATGTTATCTGAAACTTTAAGAGGTATTGCTAGTAAGTTACCTAGACTTTCACCATTAAGGCAGGTTGAATTGGTATTAATTTTATTCCTGGTGCTGCACCCGTGGCGTATGCACTGTACGTCAGCACCATCTGAATTAAAATAATTACATTACAACTGAGAGAGTTGTCGGAGAAAGATTTTATTCTACCAAGCTCGTCATCATGAAGAGCTATGGTGTTATCATTCCTTATATTTATAGATTACTGTGAACTGAGTAAATTGACAATCGAACATGATATCCATGACTCGAAATGGAAGATTTGTTCGATCATTTTCAAGGTTCTAGCGTATGTTCTAAAGATTTGATTCACGGCATGGTTATCATCAACTTCGCGTCTGCGAAAAGATTATCTATTCCAATTACTACATCCAGAACTTGTGATGAACATTATGAGTTTCACGTGATGTCGTTTGGATGGACTAATACACATGTAGCATCCATAAATTTGGTGAATCTTGTGTGTAGGCTGTAATTTGATACATTCATGTTTGTGATCATTAAGGACCATTTGTTTGTTTATAAGAATAAGAAGGAGTTAATAACTATTTATAGACTGCCCTGAATTGGCTGAGTAATGAAAATATGTACCTTAAATAATTAACATGTAATTTAAGGCTTAATCCTTTATATTAGTTGATCGTGTGATTAATAGAAAATGGAATATATTGACTCTTTAAAAATGAAGAGCCCTTTTAAGACTTTGGGTTTTACCAAAAAGAAAGTGCAAATATGTTCTGACAAATGTTTAACAAAGGATTTTTAAGGAATCATTCCTTATAACTAAATCATTTAACTAAACTCCTGTTTAGGGGTAAATGTTTGTGCATACCTCAAAACAACCTAAAAGGGATTGAGGAAAACATTTAAACCATGACTTGAAATTTGAAGCAACAAATTTTGCCTTTCAACTAAGAAAATTTTGACCAAAGTGTAAACAAAGAACTTTTCGAACATTTACGAATCTTATTAGTTATTTTCGATAAATCAACAAAAATCTTGTTAATTAAATTCAAATTTATGTTGAACACTTTTATAAAATTGGTCGAACTGAGAAAATTTAAAACTTTTCCGTTTACATTTCATAAAATTAATTATTTATTATTTAATTACTTGTAATAATTATCGACGCTTTAGACGCAGGACTGAGCAAAACTGATAAAAATGATAGATGAGGCAAAATTAAGACTTATAAAATATGAAGAAAGAAATTCTGAGTGAATTTTGATTATGATAATTATTTCACCAGGAAAGGTGAATATAGATATTGACGCATTACGTAAAAAGGATAAAGAATAAATTAGGATGTATTTCTTAATAATGACTGTGCAAAATAAATTGCCGAGCAATTTAAAATAAACAATGATTGTAAAAAAAGATAATATAGATAATAAAAAGTGATTCGCGGCTAATTTGAACCATTAGAATTGAGAAGCCGATGGCGTTAAATGTTTTAAAAGTCCACTTGTGATTGTCTAAAAATGAAGATTTTGAGATGTAGTTATATTGGAAATATTGTAAGTATAAGTATTATATGTATGTCATTTTTTACTAAAAGTATCTTTGTCTAAAGAAGTTGTACTAATGACAAATTATGAAGGCAGACATCGCCTCATACATTAGTAAACGTCTAGCTATTGCAAAGGTCATCATCTGAATTTGATTCAATTTGGGTCATCGTCGACAAACTGACCAAATCTGCTAAATATCATTCCCGTTAATGATAAATGCAAAAGCGTTATGTAAACATAGTGTGCATGTATCGAACATCTATACCAAGATCCTCGCTTCGCATCGAATTTCTAGTGATTTGCTCAGAAATCATTGAGAACGAACCTTGATGAGAGTACTGTTTACCACCCCAAATCGAAGGGACAAGGTAAAGTAACGATACAAAGTAATATAAGTGCTATTTTATGATTTGAATGAATGACCTTTGGTAATAAACCGTATAATCGCTTTCCTTTGGAGAGATTATCCTTGATAATCATCGTATTAGGATTGAGATCGAATCTTGTTATGATCTAAATATTAGAGCATCTGTAAGCAAGAGTTAAGACGAAGACACCCGAGATACACCCATTGTGAGTTTGACATGTCTTTTAGGTTTAAGGTTTCCTATGATGGCGAACCTAACCTAACAAAATACTCGACCCGCGAGACCTGAATTGATTGTTGAAATTAGGATCTGATTGTTGACTGCCGGTAGTAGGTAGGAGGTTATGTGAATATGAAATGTAGATCTTGAAGTGCCAGATGGGTAGCGAAGTTATGCCAACAATTTTAACCATGGATAAATGAATTGATGATCTGAAAGATCATGGGATATAAGTCCCCATTGTATGGGACCATTGAGATGATGTAAAATATTGGTTTGAAAGGCATATAAGCTGGATCTACCCTAGGACTTCAAGAGCTGCGTGAATTATGTTTCGTATATCGAACTTGATAAAATGTCTATCAAGTGAAAAATCTGATTGTTTCTTAGTAAAGTTTAGATCGGCGAAAAGTTGCATTCATCAAAAACCCATGAAAATCATGGATAGAGAAAGTAAGTCAACATTAAGCCTGATCTTATTCCCGTAGTTATGTTTGATGAAACTCGCATATTGTAATGGATTACACTTGTGAAAAAAGACCGAATGTGGAGGAAATACTCACATGGCTTTAACTCTATAAGAAGAGAGTAGTAAGGTAAGATGATCTTTGAGGACAAAGATCCTGTTTAGGGGTAAATGCTGTGACAATCCGTCAATTTATGGTTGATATTTTATTCTCAATTATTATTTGAAAACATTATTTTAATGTTATATTATGAACTCACTCATTTATTGGAAGAAATTTAGATTTACGTCTTGAAGTAACATCGACTACGTCTAAACCGAAGGATTCTACGTTACTTGCTTACGTTTACATACACCGTTTTGGTGACAGTCCGACATTTCAGGAAATAAATTTATCCGTGAATATTATTTTGGAATTTTAAATTTGTGTTGGTTCATAAACTCACAAATTTACGAGAAGAGATTAGGACTTACGATTATAATTTAACGTCCTTTACGACTAAACCGGAAACCTTAGGATTACGTATTTACGTTTCGAACTCCTTTTTTATGAGACAATTTTTATTAGATTCGTTTTGTGCCGTTGATTCATAATTTATAAAAACGTTTTTCGTAAAACGACCCGAGGGCACGTAAATCGAGGAAACTAGAATCGAGGAATACCCGTAAATTAGTGGGATGAGACAAGTATACACTTGCCCCACCCCACTCAAAGGGATGCCTAAACAATGGACACCCTACCTCATGAGGTGTCAAACTTGTAGTAAACAAGTTACACTTGTTAAGCTAACTTAACCAAGTTAGCTACACACCAACAAAACCACTAGCACTAAACCATTCCTTTCATTTTTCACATGCAAACAACCATTTTTCTCTCCCTTGCTCTCTATATTTCGTCCCATATCCACCATAAACCACTCCTTTGATCAAAAATCTAGCCATAACCCAAGGCTATAATCAACATATGTTGAAGCCTAGTTGAAGTTATGAAGATTGGAGGTGATCTTAACATCCAAAAAGGAGTTTACATGGAGTTATGGGCTGATTTTCAAGAAGATAATCATCCATTTGAAGGACCCAAGAAGTTCATTTGCCAAGTTGAAGATTTGATAACAAGAACCAAGTCTTGTTCATCAAAAACCTCATCTTTTCATCACTATGGTGGTATAAGGATCATTCTTCCTATCCTTCTTGTTATTTTGATTATGTAATCTTGTATTTTCTTTTACTTATGTATATGTATATGATGATGAATGATGATTAAAAATATTATGTGAGGATTTGGTGTTGATAGATTTGATTAAAAAGATAAGAATCTACATGAAAAAGTGTTAAAATCATGATGTAAGGACTAGGCTGTATAAAACAGTGAAGAAACTTATGATAAACTATGAAAATGGCATAGATTATTAAAGAAACGGTAAGGTATATGATTTTTACACATGTGGTGAGTTGGCCATGCAATGGAATCATTAGGATGAGTGAGATATGATCAAAACAATATTAGAGTACAAATCTGCATAGACTGTTTTGGACGATTTTTAGAAAATACTTAGAAGCTGATTCAACAGTAGCTACAGAAGAGTTAAATGGAGCACATATCATGTATTTTATGTCATAAAAATTTGAGCTTCTATATCTATATAAAACTCTAGATATGGAAGTTTTGGTGAACATAAAAATAAAAATCAGATTTTTGAAATTAAAGTATAATAGTATTATATAAGCACTCAAATAAAAATAGTATAAAATGTGAATTAAAACCCACTAACTCATATAATACAGTTATATAAATACGTATACGGATAAGTAAATGGACATTTTATAAAAATGGTAGCTTGATAAGTTTTATAAGTTATAAAACTATAAACCTGATTTTTACGACTTTTTCGGCTATTACCGTAAAATTAACGTTTTTGTTAAATAAAACTTAGACGGTTGGACCCGTCTAATGTAAAGTTTTTAAAACTCATATACTGATATATAAACATATATAACAAGTAAAAACCGATAAAACCCGAACTCTAAAACATACGGACATTAACGGACTAAGTTAACGTTGGACTGATAATACAACAAAATGGGCTAAAACACTTATAAACTTATTTATTGGGCTTAACCCATTTGGGCCCAACATATAAAGTGTGATACTGATAATAAAAGTATAATTAGGCTAATATAATATATTGGGCTTGTAATGGGCCTATTGGGCCTAAAACATGTAAATAGATAAACCTAGTAAACTAGTATAAAAGTTATCAACACATAACACAAAAATGAGTAGATGAGAATATATAAACCCACTTGATCATCATATATATAAAATCATCATATGTATACATAAGTGTTATTTTGATAAAGTCATTGGACAAAATTCTAAGATGAGTATTATCTGTCTAGGTTTCCCGTGATTGAAGCACGTACCGTACATCCGAATCGTGGATAAACCGCTTTCCCACATCAACGTGAGTTCATAGCCTCGCACTCTTTTAAATGTTTTTATGAAATATTTTATAAACCCGCGAGGGAGATAACATGTTAGTTTTACTAAAATAGGACACCATTTGTCCCGATTGTTTGTTTAATGATTTGGACCCGAATGATTGTATGACCCGATGAATGATTATATGACCCGATAGATGAAATTAAATGGATTATTAAAGTTAGGTTATGTCACTAAAAGTCCCATTAGCATGAATTGTGAACTACCGGGATTTGGTAGACGCTTATGCATATAATAGTACTATTTGGGGAATATCACCCCAGTTCGCGCCTTGACGGTTGATCCCCGTCGTGCCACATTGATTGGTAAGCGAATTTATGTATGAGAAGATTTACACAAGCGTGATTATTGTGACGATACGCTAATTTAGATGGGCAAATTGAGTTTCGGGCTAGCTACCCGTTTTTTTGGTATAGTAAGGTAACAATGTCTTGCGGCTTATAATAATCCAAAAATAACGAAATACTGCTATACGCACCGAATTACGATATATTGCCTGACTAGCAATACGAGGTCATATTATTGATATTATGTTTGTGTTTGGTTTTACATAACCATATTCATATAATGGTTTTTATTTAACTCTACAGGACGTTATAAAACGTATTGTATGATATTTTTACGACATTGGTTCGTATAATGGTTTTGAAGGCGAAAGCCTATATTGTGATTTTGACAAGGATTTGTATAAAATGTTTTTGACCTATTTCATGGCCTACTACAAAGATTTGTACAAAATGATTTTCGGTAATAAATATATACCGATGATATATTAATGGTTTTATTAAACTCTATGAATTCACTCGGCGTTATCGCTGACCCTTTTCTTTTAACATGTTTTATCTCAGGTACTTGAAGGTAATTCTCGGGAAGACAACAAGAATTCATGGCCCGCACTTAAACCATAATTTCCATTAAAATGTTTTGTTAAACTTTGTATGAAATAATATGACTTGGGACCTATGTAACTTTGATAATTATGAATGGAAATGCTTTTATTATTAAAAGACGCGATTTTTATGCGTTGTCTATGATGTGAGTAATGTGCTATCCCGTAACACCAACGAGTCTTCCTCTGTATTGAGTTGTATAAATTTGGGGGTGTTACAATCTTGGCAGGATTAGTATAGATGTACTAGACTTCTTTTACATCATGGTAAGCTCGCGGGTTACATCCTGGCTATCATGATATAGGGCCTTTGTACTTTTATCTCTTTTTCCACTTTTGGTGATGTAATCCCGTACCTTATCTTTCCTTTTCTTTGGGCATGTATTTTGGATATGATGTACTTAAGACAATGTGTACCACTACCCGGAGCAAGGCTAGCTAAACCTTGGTCCGGATTTGATATGCTTGACAAATGTTTAAAACTCCCTACTGAACTTTGCATGAAATCACTCTCTTATGTTATATTTGTTGTGCAACGTATTATATTATGAAATCCTGACAAGTTATCCAAATTTGTTATGAATTTTATGCATGAAATCATTCTCTTGAAAATAATATAAAGACTGCACTAACGATTGAATTAATAATATCATTTTGTGTATGATTATAGACAAATGGTGATTTCCCAATCGAACCCCAATAATGCAACTGTCTTCAATACCACAAATACCGAAGTACCTGAAGCTACTCATAATGTTACCACTGCTCAACTCTGGGAGATGATTGATGAAGGCATTTCGGCAGCCATGACAGCCAGCGAAGCTAATGTGGGCGATGACCCAAACCCCAACATACGCAGAAACAACTTCAACAGGGGTTGTTCGTACCCCAACTTCTTGAAATGCAAACCCTCATACCGTCGAGGAAAAGAAGGAGTTGTTGAACTAATGCGATGGTTTGAAAGACTAGAGACAGTTTTCCGCATCAGCGATTATGGTGACGAGAACAAAGTTAAGTATGCTATATGCACTCTACTCGATAGCGCCCTTACTTGGTGGAACTCTGTGGTCACCACCGTTGGACATGCCGCTGCTTGTACTCTCACTTAGGCCAACCTTAAGGAAAGAATGAATGGGAAGTACTGTCCCAGAGGAGAAATGAAGAAGTTGGAAGTCGAGCTGTGGGATCTCAAGTGTAAGAACAATGATATCATTTGGTACAACAAAAGATTTCAAGAGTTAAGCTTGATGTGCACCAGAATGTTTCCTCTAAGGAGTGACAAGATTGAAAAGTATGTCAGTGGACTCCCTGACAACATTCATGACAGTGTGCTAGCTTCACGACCCACCACTGTGGAAGGTGTCATGGAAATTGCGACTGAGCTGATCAACAAACGAACCCGCAATCTGTCTGAGGGACAAGTAGACAACAAGAGGAAATCCGAAGAAAACTATCGTAGCCAGCACCATCAGCCTTTCAAAAAGCAAAACGTTGGGCAAGCAAATGACACTACTCCCACAACCCGCGCCAAGAACTACTCAGGGACAAAGCCCAAGTGTTCAAAGTGCAACTACCATCATGTTGCTGGAGGACATTGTCAAGGGTGCTACAAGTGCGGCCAACAAGGCCATTTTTCTCGTGATTGTCCAACCAATGTTGCCACCCCAGGTCGACCCAACCCCAATCCTGGAAACCGCAACAAGGGCAAGTCCAACGTACGAGGGAGTGGAAGTGGGAAACCGGGAAACCGAAACCCCACTGGTGGGAGCGGTAGCAGGCCGAAGAAAGTTGTGGTATGTTACGAGTGTTGAACCCCTGGTCACGTGAGACCTGATTGTCCCAAGAGGGCCAACCAGAATAAGGACGACAAGGGAACTCCTTCGCAAGTATACATGGCTGGCAATGCCCCAACAAACCTAGGCTCCAACATCGTATCTGGTACGTTTTTACTAAACCAGTGATATGCATCTATCTTTTCTGAGACATGTGTAGACCAAAGCACCACAATTGCTAAATTTAGTAAGGTAATGGAAATCCCTCCGATAGTTCTAGGCTCCTATTATACTGTGGAATAGTCGACGGAAAAGTTACGATAGTTAAACACCCTCATCCGAGGTTATTCCTTAAAAACTTTCTGAATCAGCCGTTTTACACCAATCAAATCCTAGAAAGCCTTGATAACTTTGATGTCGTTCTTAGCACAAATTGGCTAGCAAGAAACATGCAATTATCCCGTATAGCCAAAAATGGGTTTGCGCACCTTGGCGAGATGAAACCTTGATTATACTGGAGAGCCATTACTCTGATATAGTTAACGCTAGATTTAGTGTCATATCAAGCACCAACGGGCCAGTGATTACTTGGTCCGAAAATTTCCCGTTTTCCTAACCTGTTTTTCCCTACCTAACCTTGAAAGACACATCCAACTCACAATGGGTGTACTTTGTAGGGCCATGATCAACATCCCCCGTAAGGAGATGTTGAATGTCCTATATTTTTGGACCTTCCTCTTTTCTCTTTGGGTCCAATTAGTTCGACAATACCATCACACACTAGATGCTGGGAGATGAGAGTTCCACTCTTTAGAAGTCAGAATTTGTACAAATTTTGAACCAGTAATAGTGAATGCGTGACCCTTGTTACAATACCCTGCAAGGCGCACACTTCTTTATTCTTGGTATCTTCTTTTATTTCCACCATTTTAGGTAGTTCTTTTCTGCGCCCCTCTCACTCAGCCTCACGGCAAAGGAAGCAGATTCCTTGCAACTTCTTACGCAAACACCATCGACAACAATATTAACCTCCTTGTTGGGTAGATACTTTAGTACCATTAACTAATGTTTGTACCCCGCTGCCTTGAGGTAAAGATCTTAAGTCTCCTCTTAAAGCTGCTACTATAGGAGGGGTTTAAGTTAAACATGTTTGTTTTACCTTCAACCCCCAATTTTACACACGTGGGTATGGAGAGATAACTTGTATCTCACCCATGAACAGGATGTAGAAATAGTGCGTCCCCGGATTCCACAACATATGAAACAAGTTGGCACATCCTCGTCATATCAGAAACCATTTGCAATGGATTTGCCCTCCTAACCAAATCCACATAACTAATGGTCCCCTCTCAGATCCGGGGAAAAGTATGACTACAACACCCATTGAGAAGCCCTCGCCTACCCATCCACAGCAGCAGTCTCCTTTACTGCTCAATCAGAAGTATAGTGCGATCCGGATAAAGATCTCTTTGAATTCCTCGCCTACCCATCCACAGCAGCAGTCTCCTTTACTGCTCAATCGGATTTATAGTGCGATCTGGATAAAGATCTCTTTGCATTCCTCGCCTACCCATCCACAGCAGCAGTCTCCTATACTGCTCAATCAGATGTATAGTGCGATCCGGATAAAGATCTCTTTGCATTCCTCGCCTACCCATCCACAACAGCAGTCTCCTTTACTGCTCAATTGGATGTATAGTGCGATCCGGATAAAGATCTCTTTGCATTCCTCGCCTACCCATCCATAACAGCAGTCTCCTTTACTGCTCAATCGGATGTATAGGGCGATCCAAATAAAGATCTCTTTGCATTCCTCGCCTACCCATCCACAGCAGCAGTCTCCTGTATTGCTCAATCGGATGTATAGTACGATCCGGATAAAGATCTCTTTGCATTCTCTTCTGTTCACCTATAATGACAGAAGCTTCTATAAATGCCAGATTAGGCGTATAAGAATAACCTAGGTGTAGACCACTTCGCGTTCATGCCGCCATCCGTACCAGAGAGAGAACCTGAAACAAATCATATACTTAGAACATCTCTTACTTAAAAGATAACTAGGTTTTTAGTAGCTTTGAGGACAAAGCTAAAATAACGGGGTGGTGCTGTAAAATCCATGATTTTACCATGATTTTATGTAATGGATTTCCACCCAATAATCCTAGAACACAAACTCATATGTTACACTTCTATGGGTCATGTGTGAACTTGTCTAACATGTACATATACTTTCACATACACACTAGTTGAGATAAGACTCATAATGTAAACCTTGTACATACTACTAGGGATAACAAGTAGTAAGATGAATACTTAATATTGGACATATTCAACACTTAACAAAAATTTGAAAAACATCCCACACCATATACTTATAGCCATATATATGTATGTATGCTTATTATAGGCATCCCTAAACTTTCTTAGACTAGCCCAAAGTTATGTATTCCTTATGCTCTAGCCCAACTCAAGCCCACACAAGCCCACCCTTTTCTTTGGATAGCCTTAAACGGCACACACATGCATATGTGGAAGAAGAAGGGTTGTCTTGGAAAGGAAGAGATTACACTTGGCACAAATGTCCTTACCAAGGCAATCATGCCTTTTGCATTCTCTTTCCCTCTCTTATCTTTAAGCTAAAACACACACATCCCCATCTCTCATACATGCAACTCACTTCTCTCTACTTCTTTCTCTCTCAAACGTTTCGGCCATAAGCCACAAATATCCAAAGTTGATTCATTAAATGAACTAAATCTTTGTTCTATCGATTACAAATCATTTGGTGGCATCATTCTTTTGGAATCACTACAAACAAGCCCTAGCCAAATCATTATAGGTCACAGCTTGGTTTGTGTTAGGGTTTTCACCATCATCTTGAGTAGATCTTATATCTCCTTGTTCGTCTAGACCCTCTTTGGTACTTTTAGGCAAGAGAGGTATACACATCATAATATTTCATTTTTCATGCATACATCTTCATACATCTATAAACACAAGTGAATAACATGTTAAAAATCAAGATTAGGTAAGGCTATGACCCTTATGGGTCACAGCATATTTATACAACCTATGATCATGATTCAAAATCTTTTTAATAAGAAACTTATGACTTATGTGTTATGTGTTAAACTAGCTTTAAAAACCATATGCAACCTTTTATAAGTCTAAATATGGCATGGGTTACAAATCATGTTTATGGGACTTGGGTTAACCAATAACCATATATCTCATGAAAAGAACTTGTGAAACCTAAAGATCATGAAAGCCATGACCTTAAAGGTTACGGCTAGAATGAGTAAAGGCCATATGATTTGTCTACTAAGTTTTGAATAGTGGTACATGATAGGTTACATGTTAATAAAGCTATTAAAAATCGTCAAAGTAACTTATGTGAATATATAGCCGTGGGTTACATATGACCCTAAAATGAGTTAGATGTACATGCATGCTTATAAAAACCTAGATCTAATAATAAGTGTTAACTTAACATGGTATACATAAAATAAGCTAGTAGATCTAATGGTAATATTGGGAGGGAACAATATAGCCGTGGGCTATACATTGTTTCTTGGAATGATGGTAGCCTTGGAAACATGCATGTAACCTAGATAATCATAATGTGTTTTTGTAAATAATTACAAGATTTAGAAACTAGTTAAAGGGATATCTTGGAAATAATAAGATCTAAAAATATAGCCGTGAGCTATATGTGAAGGTACATGAATCTATGTTTATTTTTAGGTCTAGACATAGTTTAGATCTCATTTTGAACTTGTGACTTATTTTCTTGGTGTGTACATAGTTAGATCTAGGTTTGTAGCACATATAAACTACATGCAACCTTAAAATAAGACTTGACTTATCTTCATAAGCTATAACTAATGTAGGCTGTGGGTTATAAGCTCCTATTAGGGCTTATGACGCACCTAGATCTAATTTGGTATAACACATAAAATGAATCTTTAAGTTTTATTCATCTATTTAGATTAAAAACTAAATGTTAATAAGCTCATAAAAAGCTTATAAAAGTATCCAAAGTAAAAATATACATAAAATGTAAAGTATTGTTAATAGACTATTTAAGCCCATGAAAAGTTAACCAAAAACTTAAGTAAACCCAATAAGCCCATTTTATAAATTATAGTGACTTAAATGGACTTGGAATCACACTTAGGCCCATTTAACTAATTAAAAGGGGCTTAAAAATGTATTAAGCCCAATAAATGATTTAAAGGCCCCTTTTTAAGTAAATTAGTGGACTTGAAATATATTTAAGCCCACTAAAATAGCCCATTAGATGTTTAGTCCATTTAATGAGCCCATATAAAGTTTAGACGTTAAAATAAATGTTTTTATAATAAAATATGACTTATAAAAACGTTTAGGATGAAAATGGCAAATTATAAAGCTTAAGGACTAAAACCGTAACTTATGAAACTTATTTTGATAAACTAGTAAGCACAAGGACTGAAAATGTAAATGTCCAAAAGTCTAGGGTTTAATAATTATTTTCCGTGGCAACTTAAACCCTAGGGACCATTTTGGGAAGTTTTTAAGAGTTATTTTGTCATTCTAAAACCCTAAGGACCATTTTGGCAACAATCCGAAACTTAAAGAAGTTCTAGGGGTTGTTTTGTCATTTTAGTAAAGTTACAAAACCTAGATAATACTAGAGGGACCAAATCTGCCATAGGCCGAAACTATAACAAGCCTTAGGTGCTAATTATATAAAATCCGAAAGTTATACTTGTTTAAAAATATGAAGGGACTAGTTTTGCCATAATCCGAAACATTTCCAAGCCCTAAACCTAAAATCTATTTTAATTATAATAAAACATAATTAAAGCACTTAGACCATAAGAAATAAGGTATAAACTCTTAAGTTTAAATTATTTTATAAAATGATTTATGGAAACTTTAAAGTTAAATAAAATAATTTATATTTTTTTTATATATATAAAAAAATATATTATTTTTACTTTAGGAAATACTTATATAAACAATTATGAATATGTATTGTTAATACATATACTCATATAGTTTTAAGAAATAAAATTATGTGAACGTAAATTAAACTAAATGTTACTACATAAATATATTTTAAGTAAAACCCCTTATGTTTACTTGAATATAGAACGTGGTTATAAAATTTAATGGGATGTTACTGATACAAGTACTATAAACACAGATTAATATTTTAAGTGAAGCATTTTCTTTTATGGTTACTTAAATGTAAAACTTAATTGTAAAATTGAATGATTACTATAAATACATGTATGCTAACTAATAGTAATAGTTAAACATTTGATGTGAACTTAGAAATGAAACTTATATAAATAAGTTAAATGAATATTGATGCTACTTGAACTATGATTATTTAGATAAATACCATAGTATGAATAAACTGAATAAAATCCGTATAAGCATACATATATGTTATTTGTACTATCTATTAAGACTGTACTATCTGATTAGGCATAACTTTGGTGTGAGCTTTAATTGGATACCCGTGTTAAACAACCAATTGCCTACTCCTAGGTGAGTTTACAGCCCTATTTAAACTTTGATAAAACTTTCCCTTTTTGGGAAAGAAAATATGCAAACATTTATAGGACATAACTGGATTGTATAAACTGGATTATGATTGCTTACTATTGAAACTGTTAAATTGTCGTAAATCGCCCGAATGTTATAAATAGATCTATTAGGGATTGACCATCCCCGTCTGGGTGAGTCATGCTCACTGTCCCTTGGCCGGGACAACAGATGTATACCATGTTGGAACTGGAATGGGTGTCTTTTTGTAAGACACTACGTCCTCATCTATTGAGGACTATGGGGTTAAGCTTCAGTTTCTAATAATAAACAAATGTTACTTACATTTTAGTAAGAATGCTCTTTGCATTATTACTTCTATGATTATTGTATGTCCAAACTAATTAATTGTTAAAATCTGTAAATTCACCAACTTTATGTTGACCCGTTAGTATGTTTTGCACAGGAATATGAAGTTAGTACTTGGTGTGTGCATGGTCCAGCATCCTAGAATTCTGCATCATAGGACTCGTTAGGGGTTCTATTTGGGAAACGAAAACAATCACATACTGTCTTGTTTAAACAATTTTTATAATTTGTTTGAATAAACATGTAATTTGATTTAACATAATTTTATCTTATGCTCTATGGACTATATGCTATCGATCCACCCTTGTGACATCTCCCTGGATATTTTCGCATATTTTGACCCTACCTGGGGTGTCACAAATGATTTCTCTTTGAATGTTGTCAAACCTAGCATCATTTCCATTAGCGTATTCAACAAATTCATTTGGAAGATCTTTCAAAGTTTGCAAACCTTTGTTGTTGTTTTGAAAATCATTTTGATTTTTGTTTGAAACTTGATTATTAGCCCCTTGATTCCCATAGTTTCCTTTGTAATTGTTTTTGAAACCAACTTGATTGATTCGATAGTTGTTGTTAGCATTTTGATTTGAAGCAAAACCCGGTGGAGTCAATTGATTAGAGCGGGTAACTTGACCGTTTTGGTTGTAAGTTCCCGTGGTCGCGTAGGCACTCGAAGTGTTACCACCGTTGGTAATGCACTCAGAGAAATCATGACCTCCACGACAATACATACATGAAGCCTCAACCGCTTTAGCCGTAGCGGGAGCACTTTGTTCTCCAACTTTGAATTCAATTAAAAGTCCTTTAAGCTTATCAAAGATTTTATTTTCCAAGTTCGCCTCAATTTGGCAAGCATCGATCGTATTAGACAAAGAAGGTGAAGCCGAAGACGAAGCCCTACAAACACTCGACGTGCTACGAGGACTATACACCTTAGATCTATTCTCAATTATCACCAAAGCTTCCTCAACCGTTTTACACAAAAAATTACCACCCGCGGCGGCATTAAGATAATCCCTTTCATGATCATTAAGTCCATTGTAAAACGTGTCAATTTGATGCAAATCGGAAAAAACGTGATGAGGACACTCATGTAACATTTCCTTATACCTATTCCAAGCCGTCGAAAAACTCTCATTAAATTCTTGTGAAAATTTTGAAATCTCGTTTTTCAAGTACGTATTCTTAGAGGGCGGGAAAAATTGGTTCACAAACTTAGACACGAGATCCTTCCACGTCAATATAGAATTGGGTGGCTCTTTCTCTAACCAAATTTTAGCGGGCCCCGCTAAGGAATACGGAAAAAGCATCATCTTAATCGAGTCATTAGCAACATCCTTAAATTTGCAAGTGGCGGTAAGACGATTGAATTGGCGGATATGGTTGTGCGGGTTGTCCTTTTCATCACCATGGAATTTGTTGTTTTGAATCATCGACAACAAACCCGTTTTCACTTCAAAATTCTCCGCAAGGATAGCGGGATTTACAATAGCCTCTCCATAACCCTCGGTGGGTGCTTGAAGTTACTCCATCATAGTTCGATTCTCCATGGTTGGTTCCTCTCTTACAATGGGTTCGTCAATAGGAGACTCCTCACTAGAAAGATTAGGAGTAGGTGTTGACTCATTTCGGTTTCTTCGTTTACGTACACGTCTTGCTTGGTTGCGGGTTTGCATAAACGTCACGTACAACGAGGGGACGAGCAAAGAAGATTCTTTTTGGTGTTTTGTATTTTTCCAATTTTTTGTGTGGCTTTTGATTGTTTTTACTTTTTTTTGAATTTTTGTGATTGTATTAAGTAGACCAAAATCTACAAATCTCCTCCTTAATCAAATCTCTTGATTGAAGAAGCCTCAAGGAATGGAAACGATCACGTGAAGTGAACGCCTTCGATGACTTTAGAACGTTGGTGGAACACCAAAACGTCATGAGGGTTTAATCAAATGAAACCAAGAAAGTATATATGATACTTAATAATACTTTGGGCGGCAAAACCCTCGATTAGCTTTCAATCTCAAAATACTCACAAGCAAGCGGGGAAACGAGGCGGCGCGAAGCACTTAAGAGCCTTTTTCCTTAGGGTATATTTTATAATACCCGCCTTATACCCACCTTATAGTTTGTATTTTTCAAAATCGAGCTTCACGAAAGTATTTATCTATTTTTGCCTTTCTTTTGGTTTGAGATTCGAATACAATGATTGGGTAATGACCTCCCAAGTCAAGGTTGTGTTTTACACTTTTGTAGTACATGTGAATTTATTGTTCTATGTATAAAATATATTAATAATATTCACACAAAAAACGAAAAACCGATAATACGTATTATTAGAGTGCTACTAATACAAATAGATATTATGGCTATATATAAAAACAACAATTGCCAAATCAAAACACAACACGCCTCCCCGGTAGCGGCGCCAAAATGATAGTTGTAGAAATACGTCTTTTAGGAAAAAGAGCGTAATTAGGGCGAGTATTAACAAGTGATTTGGGAAAACCACAAGTTATGACCCAAAGTGGGGATCGTTCTCAAGGAGGCTTGGTGTGTGTGTTAAGAGATGATTAACTTTGTGATTATAAAAATGAAAATACAAATGAGATAAGAAGAGAATGACGGTTACGATGACAAATTAAACTAAGACGAAATGGTGGTACACGTAAAACCGTAAAAAGTAGCAAAATTAAAAATTTATCCTAAAAATTCCTAGAAAATTGCAATAAATCCTAATTAATGTAATTAGAGTTTACAAAAAATAAAAAATCACCCAAACGTTTTATTTAATTAAATAATCATTTTTTAATACTAATTAAAGCCCAAAAAATCAATTTAATTAAAAAAGCCCAAAATGAGATTTTTTCAATTGTAAACCTCTAAAATGACTTAACTTAATTTAAAAATATTTTTGAAAATTTTATAATTAATAAAAACTATTTAAAAACAATTAAAAACTATTAAAACGTAACATAATTATAAAAATTAATCTAATGACAATAAAAATATTCTAAAAATGGTAAAATTCCTAACTTAATGTATTTAACCTAAGAAAAATATAAAACCTTGAAAAATCTAAATTTTAATGTTTAATAATAAAATAATATTAAAAATCCAAAATTTATAAAAAATTCTAAAAACTTGCAAACTAGTTTATTGTAACCTAATTAAACAGAGAATGAACTTGAACTAACAAAAATACCCCTTTTGGGCCTTCAAATGGGCCAAAGTCCAAAACAGACCCTTATTGGGCCAAAATAAGCCCAATAAGAAAAATGTTTATAAAAATGGCCCAAAAGCTCCTATCTGACTCAAAATTTGATTCTGAACACAATTTTTCAAAGGCCCAAAAGCTAAAAATGTGATTTAAGCTGGCTTATTTCAAACAGCTTATTCTTAATGGGCTTTTGGCCCATTAAGCTATAAGTTGATGCCATAAGCTCAAATTAGACACACAATCTTATTTTGAGTTACTTAAGAATTCTATAAAAAGAAATTTGAAAAAAGTCCAAGGAATAAGCCTGAAAAAGCAATAAGCTATCTTCACAAAACGACAAAATAGTCGTTTTCGAGTTCTAGGCCACCCCAAGAGCTGATTCAAGTTTCAAAAGCTTTTAATTGACTTAACTAAGCTTAATCAACAAAAAGTTTTCAAATAAGTTCACTCAATAAACTAAAATAAGCAGATAAGCACTTCTTTAAAAGTCAACTTTATGAGTTTTCAAGCAAAAAGTCAAAGTCAAGGTCTGATAAGCTCCAGTTCAAACAAATGGGTCAAATGAGGAAGATTGATCACAAAAAGTAAGTTGTTGCAGGTCTGGATAAGCCAATATGGCTTATTAATAAGCTAACTGAAAAATTAACTAGCAGGGGCTAGTTTGGTGTCTGAGCAGTGGAAACTTTTTCCACTGCTTGACTTAATTGACTTTTTGTCTTTAGTGACTTTTTTGTGGATTCAAGTTACACAAAGGCACCCAAATGATCAGTTGATCATAAGGAGTCAATAACAACAAAGAAATCACAATCACAATCAGCCAATTTGTACATTTAAATCAAAACATCACGAGATCTAGCCCAGACATGAACAAATAAGAAGTTATGGTTCAATAAGCACTTATAAGACAATTCAGCCAGCCAAACATCACCAAATGCATACATAAGCAATAATAAACTTATATGAACAAGTCTAAACAGGTTTCATGCAATGGTACAAACTATAGATCAAGATTCAAGCACAATTAGTTTATTGATGAACACTAACACAAGCAGTTTACTTTGCTGATGCACTTGACCAACAAGCCACATTCAAACACTCAGATCTATCACATATGTTGCATTATTAATGATTTAACAACTTTTAACCCTAAGCATGCATATATTCTAGATATTACCAAAATCTTAGGTCAAAAACAGTCAAAATCAATGAGATATAGCACAATGTTTGATTCAAGGTTTTAAACCCAATAACTTGCAGCAAATAGCACTCAACCAAGTAGATAACAGATATAAAGCACAAACATAAACTTCCAACAACACAATATCAACTTATGATCTTAAACAGATTTACCCAAACACCCCTTTAAATTTTCAAATCAAAATTTCAAATCAAAAGTGTATTCCAAGGTTACCCAAGCCCAATCAAACACATTAACAAGTATAATATGCAGTATTGAACAAGATTAGACCACAAAATCAGCAAGAACACAAGCAACACACAAATTCACGAAAAATCCAAATTTTTAACAGATTTTGAATAGAATGGTGTGTACCTCATGGATGTACATCCACACCCACGAATTTTGAGCTTATGTGCTAGCAAGAACAAGCACAAGCTTCCACAATAAAGTCTGCTAAGATTCAACAAGGTTAAGAGCAAAATATCAAAATCAGAAAAATGAAAATCCTTGATTAATGCAACCTTAGTTTCCCACACTTCATTATCCCCAAGTTATATGCTTCACCACACCTTGATAACACAATATCAAGATGCTATGATCAGCTTTATAGCCCAATAATTCCAAGGTTTGAACAAGACTTAGCAAAATATCAAGATTAATGGAAAATATGCAAACTTTTTCACACTCCTTTGAAAACAAGTTTTAGGATTCATGAACAGTTACCATCAAACAATAATAAACAGATAATAAGGTTGGCACTTGATTTTTCTTCACCAAATTCGAACACATTTCATTAACCGAATATATGATTTACAGATTTGTGAACAATGGAAAATTCAAGAGCAAAGAAAAAATGAAGTATCCTAAGGCCTTTATATAGGCTTACAAGTGAACTAGGAAAGCTGAAAAACATGAAACCCTAGCTAATGAAGTCCCATAAATGCCCTTGAGGGTTTGAATAACTTTGAGAATCATGTGACTTTTCTTGGCGTCTTGTTGTAGCTGGCAAGGTGTGATTGCATCCAATGGCTTGTAACAAGCTTATAAAGTAAGCTTCAATGTGGATGGTTGGATTGCTGTCCAAATTTTGGTAGTTTGCACAAGAGTGTAGTAGGGGAATCTCATGTGGGGTTGATGGGTGATGTGGCAAGCCATTTGAAAGTTGGGTTATGATTAAGGGGTCATTAATCATAAATCTGGAGCAGTTGATGGCTTAATTTTAAGTATTTAACAAAAACCCAAATCGTGTTCTTGAGGGAATAGTATCATGTTTAATCTGGAATTGTGTTTAAAAGATGTTAGGCGCCACTTTTAAATAATCAGTTGTGATTAGTTAAATAAAGGGTGAGTGGGATGTGAGGTGGCACCAGGGAGAGCTCCTATTGGTGGAAAGGTAGTAGTGGGACAGGTGTCAAGAGGGGAGTGGTTAAGGTATCTTAGGTTGTCTGCCAGATTTAGCCCCTTATCTCTCAAACTTCTTTCACTTTGTAAATAAACAGCTACAAACCCGAATCCTTTGTTATTGAAGTTTTGATTTTCACACTTTTGCCCCAAATACTTTTCCAAAGTATTTTCAGGGGTATTTCTTGCCAATTCATGATTCTTGAAGGGTTGTTCTGGTATTTTATTCAATGATAATGGTCTTGACTTGTTTGTTTGAATTCTTGGAGGACTGAATTTGCCAAGTCATGATTAATGAGGGACCATTTTTGCCATTTCTTCAATGTCAAGGGTCCTTTTGGTAATTTTGACATTTTTAAAGGACCAAACTTGTAATTTCTTGTAATTTGAAGTCCTTCATGGTATGTTTGACTTTGAGGAGGATTAATATTGACATTTTAGTTTTGTTGAGGGACTAAAATTGCCAATTCTTCAAATTAGAGGACCCTTTTTGTAATATTGACAAAATTTAGGGACCAATCTTGTAATTATGAAGATACAAGGGTATAAAGTGTCAATTCTTCAATATTGGAGGACCCTTCTTCATAAATCTTCAAATCTTCAAGGGTTTTCTTGGAAAATTCTTCATTAGGGCTTTGTTCAATGTGCGGCTTCGTTTCCCGTGTTCGTTTTTGTATGATTCTTGTGATCTTTTGTCATTTTCTCAATATCCGTACCTAAAATACAAAAGCAACAAACACAAGCATATATTTGGCCAATTTCATGATATTTTATGCATTTAAAGCCCTTTTTGGACGATGAGACTATGTATAAAAGCATCACCAAGTATTTGTAGACTCCTTGAAAAATCAGCCCTTGATCTTCATGAAAACTCCTTGAGAAATCAGTCCCAAACACCCTTGAAAACTCCTTTTCATATGTTAAGATCACCTCTAATCTTCATCTTTTTAAGTAACTATCAACATATGTTGATTATAGCTTAAGTTCATGGTTAATTTTTTTGATGAAATAGGGTGTTTTTGGGTGATATGGGACGTTCACATAGAGAGAGAAAGGAGAGAGTGTGTGAGTTTTGCATGTAACAAAGTGAGTTGGTTGTTTATGTTAGCTAGTTTTTGAGGTTTAGTTGTTTTCTTAAAAACTAAGACATGTGTCCTAGTTTTTACTAGAAAATGGACACCTCAAATATGTGTTGGTGAAGCTTTGTCTTACCATTTTATTTAGTGGGGCTAGGACAAGTGTCCCACTTGTCTCATCTCCACTAATTTACGGGTACTCCTAGATTCTAGTTTCCACCATTTGCGTGCCCTCGGGTCGTTTTACAAAAAACGTTTTTATAAATTATGAATCAACGACACAAAATGAATCTATTAAAAATTGTCTCATCAAAAACGGAGTTCAAAAACGTAAAGGACGTTAAATTATGCTCGTAAGTCCTAATCTCTTCTCGTAAATTTGTTAGTTTATGAACCAACACAAATTTAAATTCCAAAATAATATTCACGAATAAATTTATTTCCTGAAATGTCAGACTGTCACCAAAACGGTGTATGTAAACGTAAGCACGTAACGTAGAATTCTTTCGGTTTGGACGTAGTCGATGCTACTTCAAGACATAAACCCAAATTTCTTCCCAAAAATGAGTAATTTCGTAATATAACATTAAAATAATGTTTTTAAAAATACTTGAGAATAAAATATCGACCATAAATTGACGGATTGTCACAACATTTACCCCTAAACAGGATCTTTGTCCTCAAAGATCAATTTATCTTATTACTAGCTTCTTATAGAGTTAGAGCCATGCGGGTATTTCCTCCACATTAGGTCTTTTCTCACAAGTGTAATCCATTATAATACGCGAGTTTCATCAAACATAACTATGGGAATACGATCTACTTTCTCTATCCATGTTGTTCACGGGTTTTTGATGAATGCAACTTTTCGTCGATCTAAACTTCATCAAGAAGTTATCAGATTCTCACTTGATAGATGTTTTATCAAGTTCGATATACGAAACATAATTCACGCAGCCCTTGAAGTCCTAGGATAGGTCCAGCTTATATGCCTTTCAAACCAACTTTTTACATTATCTCAATGGTCCCATACAACGGGGACTTATTTCCCGTGATCTTTCAGATCATTAATTCATTTTTCCATGGTGAAATTTTTTGGCATAACTTCGCTACCCATCCTGCACTTCAAGATCTACATTTCATATTCACATAACCTCCTGCCCACTACGGGCAGTCAATAATCAGATCCTAATTTCAACAACCATTTCAGGTTTCACGGGTCGGGTATTTTTGTAAGGTTAGGTTTGTCATCATAGGAAACCTTAAACCTAAAAGACATGTCCAACTCACAATGTGTGTATGTCGGGTGTCTTCATCCCAATTCTTGTTTACATATGCTCTCATATATATATCCTCATAAGATTCGATCTCGATCCTAATACGATAATTATCAATGATGATCTCTCCAAAGGGAAAACGATTATATGGTTTATTACCAAAGGTCAGTCATTCAAGCATAAAACAACACTTCTAGTTTTTTGTATCATTACTTTACCTCGTCCCTTCGATTGGGGTGGTAAAAAGTACTCTCATCAAGGTTCGTTCCCCATGACTTCTAAGCAAATCTCTAGAAATTCGATGTGAAGCGAGGATGTTGATAGAGATGATCGATACAGGCATACTATGTTTACACAACTCCTTTAAATACAAAAGAGTCAATTTCTTCATCGAGAATCTATCATTAACAGGAATTATATTAGCAGATTTGGTCAGTCTGTCGACGATGACCCAAATCGAATCAAATTAAGATGATGACCTTTGCAATAGTTAGACGTTCACTAATGTATGAGGCGATGTCTGCCTTCATAATTTGTCATCAGTACAACTTCTTTCAGATAAAGATACATTAAATCAGAAACGGTCATGAATAGAATACTTAATCTTATGAGATTTCAACACGACTAAATCTTAAAATTTCCATATTTAGGCAACCACAAGTGGCCTTTGAAACATGTAACACCATCGGCTTCTCAATTCTAATGGTTCTCATTAGCCGTGAACCCCTTTTATTATCTATATTATCCTTTTTACAAGCATCAGCTATATTTTTTTTATTTTTTTTATTTTTTGCTCAGCAATTTATTTTGGACAGTCATTACTAAGGAACACATCCTAATTAATTCTTTATCCTTTCTATATTATGTGTCTATATCTACATTCACCTTCCCTGATGAAATAATTATCATGATCGTATTCATTAAAAATTTCTTTCTTCATATTTTCTATGTTTTAGTTTCGTCTCAATTATCATCTTTATTAGTTTTGCTCATTCCGACGTTTAAAGCATCGATAAATATTACAAGTAATTAACTAATAAATATTTAATTTTTCGAAACGTAAACGTGAAAATTTTTAAATTTCTTAGTTTGTCCAATTATAGAAAAATGTTCAAAATAATTTGAATTTAATTAACACGATTTTTGTTGGTTTATCGAAACTAATTAATAAGATTCATAAATGTTGGAAAAAATCCTTGTTTATACATTGGTCAAAATTTTCTTAGTTGAAAAGCAAAAATTGTCGTTTCAAAATCCAAGTCATGGTTTAAATGGTTTTCTCAATCCCTCTTAGGTTGTCTTGAGGTATACACAAACATTTACCCCTAAAGGAGTTTAGTTAAATGATTTGGGTATAAGGGAATGATTCATTAAAATTTCCTTTGATAAAACATTTGTCAAAACATTTTTGCACTTTTCTTTTTGGTATAACCCAAAGCCTTAATGACTCTAATCTTTGAAAAGTCAATATAGATTCCATTATCTATTCATCACACGGTCAAATAATGTAAAGGATTAAGCCTTAAATCATATGTTAAATACTCAAGGTACAAATTTCATTACTCGGCCAACTCAGGGCAGTCTATAAATGTTTATTAACTCCTCTCTATTCTTAGAAACAAACAGATGGTCCTTAAAGATCACAAGCATGAATTTATCAAATTACAGCCTACACACGTGATTCATCAAATTTATGGATGCTACATGTGCATTGGTCAATCCAAACATCATAACATGAAACTCAGAATGTTCATTACGAGTCCTGAATGTAGTGATTGGAATAAATAATCTTTTTCACGGACGCGAAGTTGATGATAACCATGCCGTGGATCAAATTTTAGAACATACACTAGAACCTTGTAAATGGTCGAACAAATCTTCCATCTTGAGTAATGGATATGAATTTTGATCGTCATTTTAATTAGTTCACGGTAATCAATAAATATAAGGAATAATAACACCATAGCTCTTCATGATGACGAGCTTGGTAGAATAAAAGCCTTCTCCGACAACTCTCACAGTTGTACGGTAATTCTTTTAATTCAGATGGTGTTGACGTACAGTGCACACGCAACAGGTGCAACACCAGAAATATAATCAATACCAAATTCAACCTGCCTTAATGGCAAAAGTCTAGGTAATTCACCAGCAAAAAAAATACCTCCTAAAATTTCAGATAACAGAAACATCTTTTAATAAATCCACATTAGGTTCTTTCTAGATTACAAGATCTATGACTAATTCATAACCATTCACGTTATACTTTCAAGTCTAAATGTAGGATATGGTCATCCATCAAGAATTCTTTAGATCACTTTTGATAATCAACATCTTATCTTTTAGGGGAATTCTACTCGAGTTCCCATCAATTAAGACAATGTCGTCATGCCATAATCAATCAATCCAATCTACTGGCACTATCAACTTTCCAGTTTCATTACCGTTGATAAGATGTGAACTTCTCAAATGACTAATAATAACTCATAATCCTTTCACAAATTCAAGGATATCAGGAGACATAACTAACCTTAAAAGATTAAGGTCAACGCAAACTCTACGCGTGAGAATTTCAAATCAAATACAAACAAAAACATTAACGAATATGAGTCTATCCCATGTTTTCATGAATTGAGTACGCATTCGAAAGCTCCTCGGATCGTTACCCAGGTCATTCAAATGAAATCTAATCCAAAGAAATGATAGGAACGTTAATACATCCATTCGGTTATCAACACTCGGTAATCAGATACTTTCCCAAAGAATCACACCACGAGAGAATTGGACAAGAAGGAAAAATCAATTGTCAAATACGACAATTTCCACAGATGATTAAATTCGATTCAGAAGAATAAATAGTACGGGAACATATGTAGGTGTCTTTAACAATATGTCCTTATTTTTGCACTTCTTGCAGATCTCATAAAATTTCAATCTTTCACAATTTCAAGGAAAATGTAATGTTTATTAACAATTTCATGGTGACTATTAATCAGCCTTGCATGGTCCCTTCCAAATTGTATGTAGGCGCGCAACTATATACAATTTTAGGATTAACGATGCAATACTCAGTTCGTCAAAACTTTGTCATCATGTTTAAAATATATATATTCATGCTTAATTCAAAATGAATTTACAGAGATGTTCTTTGTTATGGAAACAATTAAGTTTTCCAAGGTATTTCATAAACAACTTTATTTTGATAACGATTATTTATAAGTCTCACTTTAAATAATCCATATGGTGATGAAAACCCAATTTTTCTCAAGGGATACTGTTTTAACTTATAAAAACAATTAGTGATCTGCAAAGGAGTGATGAAGAGTTGTTCACCAAGAAGTAACTACAATATGATAGGAAATGAGCTTAGCCAAATAATCAGGAGGTTCGTGACCTCGATGGCACTCAAAAAGAATAATCCACAACGTAACTCAAATCGAGATGAGTACTTGTTCAACGGTTGCATCACTAATGCGAACATTAGGATGAAGCAATGAAGGATAGATAGCATCGATACATGTAGGATTTAGCAATCAAATGTAGTTTTTTCATTAAACACAAACAAATCAAAATTGTACCGTAACACATTACATGTCACTATGTCATACAATTTCAAGAACTCATCCTACCAACTGATGTCTTAGTTAAGTTAGGGATTTTAAAAGATACCACAATGAATACTAAGCTACAAGAGTCTTAGGTGTTCCACCTGTCCCAGAAGATCCATCGGTCCCAATTCAGAAGAAGATTTCTTCAATTTATTTCTTGGACACTAGGCATCCTCGTCATTGGACAATGGCCTAGAAACAACCCTTAACATGAACCAACAATCATTTAAAACCTTATAATTAAATCACAGGACTCAACAACTTCCTCTTAAGAATTTCTTATTCCATACAAGTTAAATTTTTACTTCATTCAAGTTTCAACCAACTTATACTCACTCGATATCCTACCTCATTCTTTAATACTTCAACCATATTCTTAGACCTTAAAAGGGAAATAAAAGTTCGATAGGAACAACACTTAATTTCCAATCCTATAGCTCTTACAACAATAGTTATCGAATGAGTCACTAGTATGAAATGACTCACACATTCAATTAGACTTCTCGAAAAGATACTAGTGGCATGGGGATTTTGGGTAATGGTTCCAATGACAGCCTCAAGTGCAACATTTACCTTCTCGATTTTAAAATTTAAGATTTGGGTGACATCGAATCAGATGACACCTTTCCAGGTGGTAAGGTTTTGTCAAACTCTACTCTATAAGGAAAAATCGTCATGACATCGATATCAGATTTAATTTTGCCAATTCTTCTTCAACATCACAATCAACTAATATAAACATTTCTACGAATATCAACCATTTTGTTGGGATCATAAATATCCACAACTTGGTTTAGATCTAGAATAGCTAGAATTCTTACGGGAATAGCTTCGATTGATTTGCTAGGGGAGTTAGGGTTCTTATGACAATCTATGTCGTATAAACACCTCGTATAAGTATTAAAATAATCATCAAACAATCATGTAATCAAATCACAATATATATATATATATATATATATATATATATATATATATATATATATATATATATATATATATATATATATATATATATATATATATATATATATATATATATATATATATATATATATATATATATATATATATATATATATATATATATATATATATATATATATATATATATATATATATATATATATATATATATATATATATATATATATATATATATATATATATATATATATATATATATATATATATATATATATATATATATATATATATATATATATATATATATATATATATATATATATATATATATATATATATATATATATATATATATATATATATATATATATATATATATATATATATATATATATATATATATATATATATATATATATATATATATATATATATATATATATATATATATATATATATATATATATATATATATATATATATATATATATATATATATATATATATATATATATATATATATAATATCCAAGTTATATATATATATATATATATATATATATATATATATTAAAATAACACTTCTCAGTCTGGCCTTGTCGGTAACTCGGGAATTCTTCGGCACCGTTATAGTCAAAATACTTTTAGACATTTTGAGAAAAATGTTTATAGTTAAAAGATTTTGAAATATTTTATTCAAAACCTTAGTTTTAAAAATCTTTCATTCTCTATAACGAGAGCTCTGGTACAAAACTGTAACACCCCCAAATATTCATACTTTAGTTCAGTGGAAGAGTTGTTGGTGTTACGGGATAGCACATTACTCAAATCATAGACAACACTTAAAAATCGCGTCGTTTAATAATAAAGCATTTTCCATTCATGAATATCAAATTTACATAGGTCCCAAGTCATAGTATTTCATACTAATTTTACAAAACATTTGAATGGAAATTGTTATTTAAGTGCGGGCCATAAATTCTTGTCGTCTTCCCGAGAATTACCTTCAAGTACCTGAGATAAAAACATTTTAAAAGAAAATGTCAGCGAAAACGCCGAGTGAATTCATAGAGTTTAATGAAATCCATTAATATATCATCGGTATAAAATTATTACCGAAAATCATTTTGTACAATTCTTTGTCATAGGCCATAAAATAAGCCAAAAACATTTTATTCAAATCTTTGTTGTAAATCATACTATATGATTCTGCCTTCAAAACCATCATACGAATCAATGTCGTAAAAACATCATACAATACGTTTTATAACGTTGTATAGAGTTAAATAAAAACCGTTATATGAAGATGGTTTGTAAAACCAAAACACGAACATAATATGAATAATAAGACCCCGTATTGCTAGTCAGGTAATATATTGTAATTCAATGCGTATAGCAGTATTTTCGTTATAGGATTATTATAAGCCGCATGACATGGCTACCTTACTATAACAAACAACGGGTAGCTAACCCGAAACTCATTTGCCCATCTAAAACAGCGTGTCGTCATAATAATCACGCTTATATAAATCTTATCATACATAAATTCGCTTACCAATCAATGTGGCACGACGGGGAACAACCGTCAAGGCGCGAACTGGGGTGATCTTCCCCAAATAGTACTATTATATGCAAAAGCGTCTACCAAATCCCGGTAGTTCACAATTCATGATAATGGGACTTTTAATGACATAACCTAACTAATAATAATCCATTTCATTTTATTCATCGGGTCATATAATCATTCATCGGGTCATACAATCATTCGGGTCCATATCAATAAGCAAACAATCAGGACAACTGGTGTCCTATTTAATTAAAACTAACATGTTATCTCCCTCGCGGGTTTATAAAACATTTCATAAAACATTTGAAAGAGTGCGAGGCTATGAACTCACGTTGATTGGGAAAGGCGGGTTATCGGTGATTTGGATGTAAGGTACGTGCTTGAATCACGAAAACCTAGACAAATAATACTCGTCTTAGACCCTTTTACAATTACTTTATAAAAACAATGTCTATGTATATATATGATGATTTTATAAATATCTAACACCCCCAATTTACATTGCCTAGCAGAAATACACAATTGGGTGCTAGACACAAGCATCATCACACAATGTATATTGAACGACTCAAAATAGAGACGTTTACACAAAATATAAACAATATTTTCATAAAAGGTCTAAAACATAGATTTCAACCCAAATTGTACTGACACGATACCAGAGTAAAGCGTTTAGTCCCCATGGATCTCGACCAACTACCAACAAGTTTAGTATAGTACATCAACATAAAGTAAATTGTTCAACATTAAAAGGTAGAAACAGTTTAGACCAACATTCTTCCAAAAGCCAAGCCACAACCTCCACAGCAAAGCTCCATGCTCCATCACTTCCTATTACCTGAAATACATGCATAAAACGAAGTCAACAATAATGTTGAGCGAGACTATAGGTTTATCAAATCACATTTGAACACAAGAAGAAAATCAATCATAATCATTTATAGAATTGTCGTACACACAATCTATATTCAAGACAGTAATAATAATGATATTATTAAACAAACATTGTATTTAAGCTCATGACATCGACCCCTTAACCAAATAGTCACCCACGCCAAATGCCGGCATGACTAGAATAAAACCATTGCCCCTCTAGGGTATCAGTTGCTAGAATACCACAATCTTATTCACGTAAAATTATCCTTCCCAGCGGCTTACTCAACGTAATGCCCTGGTCTCAGATAGGGTGGTCAACCCAATAGTACTATCATTAGAATAAGCGGCTATTCCTGACTCACAACATCAAGTCAGAAGATAGTTAACGGCTCATGAATTTAGGGTCTTTAGCCACAAGTTACTCAATACAATGAAATCAACTTTAGGCAACATTCGAGTCCAACAATTACTCATGACTTGTGTTCATTTATTTTCATATAGCATGTCTCCCCCTCGCGGGTATTAAAATCATTAAAATGAGTAGAAAGCGAGGCTATAGACTCACCTTAGTATAAGAGATCTAGCGAGATGATCTTCGACGATAATGGATGCCTTTCAAACACGAGAACCACTACCTATCAAATAAGGCGTGTTCATTAATAATGACTCGAGAAATAAATCATACATACCAACATCAAACTCATAAAGTCACGATAAACTCGAGAGAAAACGATATAAATAACTTCATTATACTTTACTACACATTTACTTAACCATTTTACACTTTTTACAAAGTCCGCCGGTACATACTACATGTACTAGCTTATTTACCCCTTTTAAACACGTCAACCGTTTATGAAACGACTCAATAAACTAACTTACTATATATAGAAGGTCCTCTTATAAGTTTATCAAATGAAATTACTTTTAAAGTACTTTACCCGACTCATTTTCAAACTACAAAATCCGGACAGATTTACGTTAATTTTTCATACAACCGTTTTAACTTATTTAAACGACTCCGTTTACAAAACCGACACTCGGGTTTTAAAGTAAACTCAACTTATAAAGTAATCACCTCATTATCAGTAGGTTACATTTTTCAAAACATCCATTTAGAGTCCCCGAGATTCGATCCAAATATCGACAACAACTATATGTAGTGTCGATACTCGTCTCCCGGTACACGATCATTCAAAACATCATAACTTCGCGCTCGTTTGGAGCTAGAAGCTCTACCTTATATCAAATCGAAGCTAAGAAAATTATCTACAACCCTAGGCTATAAGTTAAGCCATTTATAAAACATAAAAATTCGGATTTTACACTTTACTTACTGTTATAAAATGACCATTAAAATCTTGTACAAAATCAACTTTTTGATAAAAACCAACCATGAAAATGATCATTACTATACCCTAAAATCATCATACATCAACCATAACATCAAAATCATAATCAAAATAAAGTTTCTAACAAGATTTTTAGCAAGAATCACCATGGATCATCATGATAATGCCATGCATGATCATAGCTCCTACCTACTAACATCAAGAAAAACAATGTGCTTGCATGTGTAAAATTCTTACACCAATGTGATCCTTATGCAATTATAACAGTTGGTCTTGTGTTAAATTAGCTCAAATCATCATAATTCTTGAGTTAAAATTGATCAAAGGGTGGTTTTGGGTGGTGAGGGGTTAACGGAAACAAAAAGAAAAAGAGAGAGAGAGATTAAAAATTTTTTTGAGTGGAATTATGATGTGTTTTAAAAAAAAATCTTATATATAGTGCTTAAGGGACCTAGTTGCAATTTAGCAATAGTTGTGGCTAAAAATAAAAATAGTTAGCTAAAAAACGCGAAATAACTATTAGTCAATTTTCAAAATATTTACGGGGCTCGGGTGTCCTAAAGATACTTTTAAAAATTTAAAACGTACCTCAAAAATAATAATATCGACTCTCAACTCGACTTAACACGTCATTTAAAATAAAACCTCAAAAATAACAAAAATCGAACAACCGACAATAAAACGTAAAATATTCGGCATCCATCGACATCACGCTTGCTAATACTCCATATACTTAATAAATATTAAATATAGACCTTCCAACATCGGTTTAAACTTAAACCTCCAAAAATAAATATCGTTCAACCTCATCCAAAAATTTCAAAAATAATCGTAAAATAAGATTAACCAATGATTTCGATTTTTGGGTTGTCACATCCCCCCCCCCTTCTTAAAAGAAGCGGCGTCCGTGGCGCTTAATCCTTCCTAACCAAATGAGGATACTTGTCCTTAAAGAAATCCTCACGTTCCCACGTAAACTCTGGCCCACGTCTAGAGTTCCATCTCACTTTCACAATCGGAATTCTACTATGCTTCAACTTCTTAACTTCCCTATCCATTATCTCTACAGGTTCCTCTATAAAATGCAACTTATCATCAAGTTGAATTTCCTCCAATGGAATCACCACATCCCTTTCAACTAAACACTTCTTCAGATTAGACACATGAAAAGTATTATGAATCGCCTTAAGCTCACAATCCTTTGGATAATCTTAAATGGTCCACTAAATCTCGGGCTCAACTTTCCTCTCTTTCCAAAGCGTATTACTCCTTTCCATGGAGATACTTTCAACATAACCATGTCTCCTACTTCAAACTCCAATGGTTTCCTTCTGTTATCAGCATAACTCTTTTGTCTACTTCTTGTAGATAACAAACGCTTCTTAATTTGTACAATATTTTCAGTCGTCTCAAATATCATTTCAGGCCCAGTCAATTGACTTTCTCCTACCTCACTCCAACACACTAGAGATCTACACTTACGTCCATACAAAGCTTCAAATAGAGCGGCTTTAATACTTGCATGATAACTATTATCGTACGAAAATTGAACCAATGGCAAATGCTTATCCAAACCATTTCCAAAATCAATCACACATGCACGAAGCATATCCTCTAACGTTTGAATCGTTCTTTCACTTTGTCCATCAGTTTCCGGATGATATGTTGTACTTAAACATAACTCCGTTCCCATCGCTTTCTACAAAGACTTCCAAAATTCTGAAGTAAACCTACTATCACGATCAAAATTATCGACAAAGGAACCCAATGTCGACAAAAAATCTCCTTCACATACACTGTTGTTAACCTCTCCATACTATCTATCTTCTTCATTGGAAAAAAGTGAGCAGACTTAGTCAGTCTATCTACAATCACCCATATCATATCACTACCATTTGTAGTCCTTGGCAAACCTGTCACAAAATCCATTGTAATCTTCTCCCATTTCCACTCAGGAATCTCAGGTTGCACTAATAATCCCGACGGTTTCTTATGTTCAGCCTTCACCTTCGCACAAGTTAAACACTTATTAACATACTGTGCTATTTCTGCCTTCATATTCGGCCTCCAATAAACTTTCTTAAGGTCTTGATACATCTTGTCTGATCCAGGATGTACTGAATACTTCGACTAATGAGATTCATTCATCACCAAATCTGGCACCCCTAACGAATCTTTCTTAGACGGACACAACGGTAACCAAATACTATTCTTAAAATACCTGAATCCATTCGGCCTTACTTCAAACAATGGTTTCAACATTCTACCCAAGTTTTCTGCCTCAACATTCTCTTCCTTCAATCCATTAGTTTGGGCTTTCAGTATCGCTTTTGTCAAATCAACACTTTCCATCATTTCCAAAGCTCTAACTCTCATAGACTTATCTCTTTCCTTTCTACTAAGTGCATCAGCTACCACATTCGCTTTACCAGGATGGTAATGAATCTCGCAGTCATAATCACTCAGTAACTCAACCCATCTCCTTTGCCTCATATTCAATTCCTTTTGATCCAAAATATACTGCAAACTTTTATGATCACTGAAAACCACACACTTGGTTCCATACAAGTAGTGTCTCCACAGCTTCAAAGCAAAAATAACGGCCCCAAGTTCTAAATCATGCGTAGTGTAATTCTCTTCATGCTTCCTTAATTGTCTCGACGCATACGCTATTACTTTCTCCCTTTGCATCAATACAGCTCCAAATCCTTTATGATACGCGTCACAGTAAACTACAAAATCCTCAGATCCTTCTGGCAAAGACAATATCGGCGCAGAACACAACTTATCCTTCAACATACTAAATGCAGAGTCCTCTTCCAATCCCCATTCAAACACTCGATTCTTTTCCGTAAGCTTAGTCAATGGCTTAGCAATTAACGAAAACTTCTCAATAAACCTTCTATAATACCCAGCCAAACCAAGAAATTGGCGAACTTCAGTCGGCGTCTTCGGCACTGACCAATCCTTAATTGCCTCAATCTTAGCAGGATCCACACGAACACCTTCACTATCAATCACGTGCCCCAAAAATTGCACTACTTTCAACCAAAATTCACACTTAGAGAATTTCGCATACAACTTCTCCTTCTTCAACAATTCCAAAATTGTTCTCAAATGCTTCTCATGTTCCTCTTCAATCTTGGAATAAACGAGAATATCATCAATGAATACGATAACAAACTCATCCAAATACGGCTTACATACACGATTCATCAAATCCATAAATACAGCAAGCGCATTTGTTAACCCAAAAGGCATCACTTGAAATTCAAAATGTCCATATCGAGTACGGAAAGCTGTTATAGGAATATCTTCTTCCCTAACTCTCAATTGTGATACCCAGACCACAAATCGATCTTCGAGTATACACATGACCCTTGCAACTGATCGAACAAATCATCAATCCTCGGCAATGGATATCGATTCTTGACAGTCAATTTGTTAAGCTCTCTGTAATCAATACACATTCTAAAAGAACCATCTTTCTTCCTAACAAACAAAACAGGCGCACCCCACAGTGACGAACTTGGTCTAACAAATCCCTTATCCATCAATTCCTTCAATTGATCAGATAATTCTTTCATCTCAGATGGAGCTAAACGATACGGTGCACGAGCAACAGGAGCAGCACACGGCACTAAATCGATACGAAACTCCACTTCACGATGCGGCGGTAATCCTGGCAATTCCTCAGGGAAAACCTCAGGATACTCTCTAATCACAGGCACATCCTCCAATTTCCTTTCATTCACACCATCATTACTTATCTGTGCCAGAAACACATCACAACTTGCTTCTATATACCTCATCATCTTTAAACAAGAAACAACTCTCAAACGAGACGTACATTCATCTCCTTTCACAGTCAATACCCTATTCCTTAGCGGTATCTGAACTAATCTTACTCTACAAACAATTACTACACCATTACCAACTAACCAGTCCATTCCAACAATCACGTCAAAAGATCCTAACTCTATGGGCATCAAATCAATACTAAACACATAATTACCTAACTTCAAGGAACAACCTTTGAGTATAGAACTAGTGCTTACAATCTTACCATCAGCTAACTCCACATTATAACTAGTTGTCAATCTCACTGGTTCTCTATCCAATAGCTGATTGAATCTAACATCTACAAAACTTCTATCGGATCCGAATCAAATAACACACTAGCATAACAAGCATCAAGTAATAACGTACCAGTCACCACGTTCGACCCTTGAGGTTTGTCAGCATCTCCCACGACATAGGATGGAGCAGCAATCCCAGCAGCAACAGCAGCAACATTGCCTCCCTGTCGTATGCCAACCCACGGACAGTTCCCTCGCTTATGTCCACGACCTCCACATCTAGAACAGTAAACTACCTTGACAGCATTAGCCCCAGTGGCTACACCCTTGTTTCTACAATCTTCCATCTTATGTCCGGCCTTTCCACACTTGTTGCAAGCAGGTGGACAATTTCCAACATGATAAAGATTACACCGACCACACTTCGGATTCACCTTGTTACGTTGATTTCTTGTAGCAGCACGAACACCATCATTCCTTCTCAAATTATATTGTTGATTCCTATTCGGTCCTTGGTTATTGTTATTATGATAACCACCTCGATTCTGCCCTTGGCTTGAGTGTGCAGCTTCCTACTTTCTCTTATTCCCTTCAGCAATACTATCCTTTCGATCCTGTAGCTTTACATCCATTAAAGCATGAGCCATTTGAACAACTTCATCATATGACTTGGGTTTCGACGAAGTTGTTTCTCCCTTGATATTACTAGATAAACCCCTCATATACTACTTCATCTTCTTACGGTCATCAGCAAACGCATCAGGACACAACAAACATAAATCAGAAAATCTCCTTGTATAAGCTACAATATCATTGTTCCTCAGCACCAAATGCCTCAATTCATCTTACAACTGACCTAACTCTTCCTCAGGACAAAACTTAGCAGTCAACAGTCCCTTGGTCACAGTCCATGTTCTAGCATTAGCTTCAACCAACTCTACAATAGCTACTTGACTATTCCACCAACTCAACACATCATCCTGAAAAGTAGCTGCAACAAATTTCACCTTACTAGCTTTTGAACATTCACTGATTTCAAAATGACTTTCAATCTTCTCAATCCACCTCCTTAATTCCAATGCATCACCAGTACCACGATATTGGGTAGGTCCACATTTCATGAAACTAGCATAAGAACATTCCTTCTGAACCTGCTGAACAGCAGCATTACCTCCAACTTGCCTCACAGCATTTCCTTCTGCTTGCTCATCAGCATTACCTCCAACTTGATTTCCAACATTCCCTCCAACCTGACCAGCAACATTCCTATTCTTAGCCTCTTGGTTCCTCGTAGCACGTTCAGCTTCCAAAGCTCTAGCAATAGCTTGCTCAATCATTGTATTAACAGTAGCAATCGTCAATTTAGGCGGCATGTTTACAGGAAACTAACCAAACAATAATTTAGTAAAGTCAGAAAAATGCCTCCCAACTCCTTCCTGTATAACCATTACAGAAAAGAACAAGTAAGTATTCATATCAAGATAAGAAGAAGGATTTCTCTATCAAGATGTAACATGGATACTACATGCACCAACAACACAATTCACAATGAATCATTAACCAATCACACAAAAGAACTAATAAGACAAATCATAAGTCATGAGGGTAATTTTGGATTGCTTTGGAAAATCTCCACAAAATTGTGACAAGTAATGTCACTACAATCCTTCATCACAACAACTTAAAATCATTATGTTTCATCACAAATTAGAGTACGAGTCTACATAAGTTCTATTACAACATGGCTAAATAAAAAAAACATAAAGAACTAAACATCAGATCCCCGCAGCTTCTTGTACATCGGCTCGTCATCACTGCTGCTATCATCGTCTTCAGATTCTTCCTCCACTTTTTCCTTCCCCTTATGAGTACCTCCTTCACTCGGCTTCACCAACACTTGAGCTTGAACCTGATTCGGCACATCACGAATCACAACATCATGACTAGGAAAAGATCTCATCGGCAAACCCCACGCACTCAACCTAGCATTCCTTTCTTGCTCCCTACGCAACCTTTCAACTTGCCCACTCAAATTCAGCACCATAGATCTTAATCTAACAACTTCATCCATTTCCCTCGCCCTAACAAACTCTGACCTCCTCACACTACCAACAAACCTGTCAAACTTTTTCTCATTCTGCTCAAACCTCCTAATCACACGAGTCTCAACCAAATACCTCTCAAACAAAGACCTATCAAACTTCTTGAGAAACCAGAAAATATCATCATAAGACCTAGGACCTGGACAATAAACCTTAGGAATACCATCATGAATAGATCTAGCACTACTCGACTCAATAGGAACATCACCCCTAGCAAATGAAATCCTAGGCAAACTACTAATATAAACATCACAAGTAGGCGTCGAAGAACGAACAACCGGTCGCTGACAATCTGGAACAGTCTGTGGCACAACATTGACCCTTGGAACATAACTACCTTGTATCAATTCAGGCTCTGTCTGACCAACTGCAGTAAGTGGAATCCCATCATCTAAAAACTCAAAAGGCTCCTCATCGTTACTAGCACTAAGATATCTACTTCCTCACCATCCACTACATTAGTCAAATCAATCCATCCATCCTCACGAGGTAAACCAACCATTTTCTACAATTATAAAGGTTAAGGATACTTAAGGTCATAGTTAATAAAATAATAATTAGTATGCAATGCTCATGCAAATGTCACACGTTATCCATGCTATGCAACACAATGCAAATGATGTTTATGCAATGCTCGTAAAACAAATGATACTGACAAGCACTCGGCGTACTTTCAATAATTCCAATACAATATCGTAGTATTCACTTAATAAATACTCGGGAAATCATTTCAGTTATGAGGGATACATCTACAGTTCAAAACAAAACTAAAAGTGATCTTACCGGAGCGTTGCAGAGGAGTTGGGTGCTTTTGAAGAATAAATACTTTCGACACCAAAGTTATAGTTTAGGACAATTTTCAAAATCGACCCAGTTCTCTATAACTTGCATCTCTGATACCAATCTCTAACACCCCCAATTTACATTGCGCAGCGGAAATACAAAATTGGGTGCTAGACACAAGCATCATTACACAAGGTATATTGAACGACTCAAAATAAAGACGTTTACACAAAATATAAACAAGATTTTCATAAAAGGTCTAAAACATAGATTTCAACCAAAATTATACTGACACGATACCATAGTAAAGCGTTTAGTCCCCATGGATCTCGACCAACAACCAACAAGTTTAGTCAGTACATCAACATAAAGTAAATTGTTCGACATTAAAAGGTAGAAACAGTTTAGACCAACATTCTTCCAAAAGTCAAGCCACAACCTCCACAGCAAAGCTCCATGTTCCATCACTTCCTATTACCTGAAATACATGCATAAAACGAGTCAACAATAATGTTGAGCGAGACTATAGGTTTATCAAATCACATTTGAACACAAGAAGAAAATCAATCATAATCATTTATAGAATTGTCGTACACACAATCTATATTCAAGGCAGTAATAATAATGATATTGTTAAACAAACATTGTATTTAAGCTCATGACACCGACCCCATAACCAAATAGTCACCTACGCCAAATGCCAACATGACTAGAATAAAATCGATGCCCCTCTAGGGTATCAGTTGCTAGAATACCACAATCTTATTCACGTAAAATTATCCTTCCCAGCGGGTTACTCAACGTACTGCCCTGGGCTCAGATAGGGTGGTCAACCCAATAGTACTATCATTAGAATAAGCGGCTATTCCTGACTCACAACATCAAGTCTGAAGATAGTTAACTGATCATGAATTTTGGGGTCTTTAGAACCAAGTTACTCAATACAATGAAATCAACTTTAGGCAACATTCGGTCCAACAATTACTCATGACTTGTGTTCATTTATTTTAAATAGCATGTATCCCCCTCGCGGGTATTAAAATCATTAAAACGAGTAGAAATTAAGGCTATAGACTCACCTTAGTATAAGAGATCTAGCGAGATGATCGTCGACGATAATGGATGCCTTTCAAACACGAGAACCGCTACCTATCAAATAAGGCGCGTTCATTAATAATGACTCGAGAAATAAATCATACATAACAACATCAAACTCAAACTCATAAAGTCACGACAAACTCGATAGAAAACGATATAAATAACTTCATTATACTTTACTACACATTTACTTAACCATTTCACACTTTTTACAAAGTCCGCCGGTACATAATACATGTACTAGCTTATTTACCCCTTATAAACTCGTCAACCGTTTATGAAAAGACTCGATAAACTAACTTACTATATGTAGAAAGTCCTTTTATAAGTTTATCAAATGAAATTACTTTTAAAGTACTTTACCAGACTCATTTTCAAACTACAAAATCCGGACAGATTTACGTTAATTTTTCATACAACCGTTTTAACATATTTAAACGACTCTGTTTACAAAACCGACACTCGGGTTTTAAAGTAAACTCAACTTATAAAGTAATCACCTCATTATCAGTAGGTTACATTTTTCAAAAAATCCATTTAGAGTCCCCGAGATTCTATCCAAATATCGACAACAACTATATGTAGTGCCGATACTCGTCTCCCGGTACACGATCATTCAAAACATCATAACTTCGCGCTCGTTTAGAGCTAGAAGCTCTACCTTATATCAAATCGAAGCTAAAAAAATTATCTACAACCCTAGGCTATAAGTTAAGCCATTTTCAAAACATAAAAATTCGGATTTTACACTTTACTTACTGTTATAAAATGACCATTAAAATCTTGTACAAAATCAACTTTTTGATAAAAACCGACCATGAAAATGATCATTACTATACCCTAATATCATCATACATCAACCATAACATCAAAATCATAATCAAAATAAAAATCTTAAGATGAAAATGAATTTCTAACAAGATTTTTAGCGAGAATCACCATGGATCATCATGATAATGCCATGCATGATCATAGCTCCTACCTACCAACATCAAGAAAAAAAATGTGCTTGCATGTGTAAAATTCTTACACCAATATGATCCTTATGCAATTATAAGAGTGGGTCTTGTGTTAGATTAGCTCAAATCATCATAATTCTTGAGTTAAAATTGATCAAAGGGTGGTTTTGGGTGGTGAGGGGTTCACGGCAACAAGAAGAAAAAGAGAGAGAGAGAGATTAAAATTTTTTGAGTGGAATTATGATGTGTTTTAAAAAAAAATCTTATATATAGTGCTCAAGGGACCTAGATGCAATTTAGCAATAGTTGTGGCTAAAAATGAAAATAGTTAGCTAAAAAGTGGGAAATAACTATTAGTCAATTTTCAAAATATTTACGGGGCTCGGCTTTCATAAAGATACTTTTAAAAATTTAAAACGTACCTCAAAAATAATAATATCGACTCTCGACTCGACTTAACACGTTATTTAAAATAAAACCTCAAAAATAACAAAAATCAAACAACCGACAATAAAGCGTAAAATATTTGGCATCCATCGACATCACGCTTGCTAATACTCCTTATACTTAATAAATATTAAATATAGACCTTCCAACATCGATTTTAACTTAAACCTCCAAAAATAAATATCGTTCAAACTCATCCAAAAATTTCAAAAATAATCGTAAAATAAGATTAAGCAATGACCTCGATTTTTGGGTTGTCACAAAATATGATGATGATCAATTGGGATTGTACATCTTTATTCACTCATTATAGTGTCATGTTTTGGTAAATTTTTATAGTATTTCACTAGTTTAACTTCTTCACTTGTCAAGGACCAATAAGCCCATTATAGGTCCATTACCTTATATTATTCCATTTTACACTTATAATATCAGTCTTATACTTACATTTTAGGCTCAAATGGGTTAAGCCCAATAAGTAAGTTCATAAGTGTTTAGCCAAATATGTTGGATTAATAGTCCAATAAGGTTAATTTGGCCCGTTAATGTCTGTATGTTATAAAGCTCGGGTTTTATCGGTTTTTACTTATAATATGTACTTATGTATCAGTATATGAGTTATAAAAAGTTTACATTAGACGGGTCTGACCGTCTAAGTTTTATTTGACGAAAATGTTAATTTTACGGTTTTAGCAAAAAGACGTAAAAATCATGTTTATAGTTTTATAACTTATAAAACTTATCAAATTGCCATTTTTATAAAAGTTCCTCATTTATTTATAATTTTAGATACTTATATAAATGTAATATATAAGTTAGTGGGTTTTAAGTTTACATTTTATATATTATTTACATGAGTGCTAATATTATACTATATATTTTTATTTTACAAAAATTTGATTTTTACTTTCACTTTCACCATTTTTATCATATCTTGAGTTCTATAAAGAGATAGAAGCTCATTTTTGGAAGACATAAACCTAATATTATGTGCTACAATTAAATTAGCTTTAGTTACTTCTCAATATAAGTCTAAGTGTCCCTAACAGTCCTCACAAAACAAACTATTCAGATTGGTACATCAATTTTGTTTTGATCATATCTCACTCATTATAATGATTCCATTGCATGTCAAACTCTCACATGTGTACAAGACTTAATACTTACTCTATATTGATTCAACTATGCCATTTTATCAGTTTAAAATATGGTTGTTTACTGTTTTTATACAGCCTACTAATTTTAGTAAGATTTACCAGTTTTACATGTAGTTTTTCATCTTTTTATCCATGTTTATCAACACATGATCCCCACACAATATTTGTATCATCATTCATCATCATATACATATACATAAATAAAGAAAATACAAGATTCCATATTCAAAATAACAAAAGGATAGGAACAACAATCTCTATACCACCAAAGTGATGAAAATATGGGGTTGATGATGAACAAGACTTGGTTTTGGGTAACCAATCTTATGAGATATCAACACTACTTCTAGGATCACCAAGTATTTGTTGTAAAATCCATGATTTTACCATGATTTTTATGTGATAGATTCACCCAATAATCCTAGAACATAAACTCATGTGTTACAATTCTATGGGTCATGTGTGAATTTGTCTAAACATGTACGTATACTTGTACATACACACTTGTTGAAACAAGATTCATAATGTGAACCTTGTACATAAAACTAGGGATAGCAAGTAAGTAAGATGTATACTTAGTATTGGAAATACTCAACACTTAAACTTCCTTGGACTAGCTCAAAGTTCATATGTGTATGCATAAGTTTAGGTATCCCTAAACTTCCTTGGACAAGCCCGAAGTTAAGGTATTTCTTATGATCTAGCCCAACTCAAGCCCACACAAGCCCACCCTTTTCTTTGGATAGCCTTACACGACACACACATGCATATGTGGAAGAAGAAGGGTTGTCTTGGAAAGGGAAGAGCTTACACTTGGCACCAATGCCCTTACCAAGGCAATCATGCCTTTTGTATTCTCTTTCCCCTCTATCATCTTTAAGCCAAAAACACACACATTCCCATCTCTCATACATGCAACTCACTTCTCTCTACTCTATTCTGTCTCAAACATTTCGGCTATAAGCCACAAAAATCCAAAGTTTATTCATTAAATCAACCAAATATTTGTCCCATCTTGATTACCAATCAATTGGTAGCATCATTCTCTTGGAACCACTATAAACAAGCCCTAGCCAAATCTTTAAGGCCATGGCTTGATTTATATTAGGGGTTTTATTCATCATCTTGAGTAGATCTTATACCTCCTTGTTCATCTAGATCCTCTTTGGTACTTTTAGGCAAGAGAGGTATACACATCATAATCTTTCATTTCTTCATGCATGCATCTTCATACAACTATAAACACAAGTGAATAACATGTTAAAAATCAAGATTTGTTAAGGCTATGGCCCCTATGGGTCACGACATATTTATACAACCTATGATCTTGATTCAAAATCTTTTTAATAAGAAACCTATGACTTATGTGTTATGTGTTAAACTAGATTTAAAAACCATATGAAACCTTTTTATAAATCTAGATATGGCATGGGTTACAAATCTTATTTATGGGACTTTGGTTAACCAATAACCATAGATCTCATGAAAAGAACTTATGAAACCTAGAAATCATGAAAGCCATGACCTTAAAGGTCACGGCTAGAATGAGTAAAGGCAATATGATATGTCTACTAAGTTTTGAGTTGTGGAACATGAAATGTTACATGATAAAAGAGCTATTAAAAACCATCAAAGTAACTTATGTGAATATATAGCCGTGGGTTACACATGACCCTAAAATGGTTTAGATGTACATGCATGCTTATAAAAACCTAGATCTAATGATAAGCTTTAACTTAACATGATATACATGAAATAACCTAGTAGATCTAATGGGAATATTGGGAGGGAACAATATAACCGTGGGCTATACATTGTTTATTGGATTGATGGTAGCCTTGGAAACATGCATATAACCTAGATAATCATAATGTGTTTTTGTAAATGATTACAAGACTTAATGACTAGTTAAAGGGATATCTTGGAAATACAAAGATCTACAAATATAGCCATGAGCTATATATGTGGATACATGGATCTATGTTTGATTTCTAGGCCTAAACATAGTTTAGATCTTATTTGAACTTGTGATTTATTTTCTTGATGTGTACCTAGTTAGATCTAATTTTGTAACACTGATATGAGCTTAAACTCATATCCTTTTATCAGCAAATAACCCTAAAACATGAAGCAAAATACCAATTTATCTTGCAAAAACAGTATTATGTGGTATGTTTGTGTTTGTGTACACTTGTGTAGGTAAAAGGATACATTTTCAAGCAAACAAGGAAAAATCAAGCTCAAATGGATGAAAAAGACAAAGAATGATCAAAAGTGACAAGACTTTAAAGTACAAGGACCTATCTTGACAAAATGCCAAAGTTGAAGGACTAAAGTGAAAATATTGTAAAAAGTCAAGATCAAAGTCAAAATTGGTCAACTATCAAGTCAACAAAGTCAAAGGGTCAATTCTGCTCAAAGATGAAGTTTGGAGGACTTAAAGTGCCAAAGAAATGAAGTTACAAGCTTTAAATGCAATCTGCCAAACTACAAGGGCTGAAACTGCCAAAGTTGGAAAATTCTACTAGTTTGATCCATGTGACACAAGTTTTGGCCAATAAGAAGAGAGTATACATGGCACACGGATTGCCAAATGGGTGCATTTATTACCCACTAGCAGCCGCCAAAATTAATTACCATATCCTAACAGTTGAATCTGTGTGACTCTTATTAAACCAATCAGAACGTGCCACGTATCTTCTTCATGCTACAAAAAAATTACCAGGATCGTTTTTGAGCTACAATCAATTTCATGAAAAGATGTAAACACCAAAAGTGCTTGTTTTGAAGAGACGAACACAATGGTATCAACCAATTAACATGAGATCCATTCTAGAAGAAAGCCCCAATTGGTGTTCTTACCTTGAAGATAAGTTTTGCAGAATCATGCCACGTGGAGACCTGGGATTGGTCTCAACACGTCATCATCCCCAACAAACTTCCTCTTCATGTCTATTAATAGCCTGCTAGTCTTCATTTGTAAAGAGTAGTTAAATTTTGTAAAAACACACACTTCTCAATTTCCTCTCATTTTCCTTCCTTTTTACCCTAACTACTCAAGAGTTTGACAAACTCTTGAGTTAGTTAGTTAGTTAGTAGCTTTTCAACAGCTTTGTAACAACTTTCATGGAATAAAATTTGAATTCTACTTTTCCCGCCAAATCTCATATTCAATCTACTGTTCATTCCTTGCTCCTTCTTGATCATTGAGTTGCTGAATTTAGTTTGTTATGATCATTGAATGATCATAACTGACTTTGAAGAAGTTTGGTAGCTGTTGTTGTGATTTCAGTTCAAGCTTAGCCTAATTGAAGTTTCCAAGCAATGATGATGATTTCTAGTGATTAGTAGCTGTTTTTGATGATTGATTAGATGATCTAGTGATAAGGTGGTGGTTATCACTAGGGTAAGAGAGTTCAGCACTCCTCTTCTTCCCAATGGTTTACTACAAAAGGTTTTAAGATTCTGATTTTGGTTCACCTGAATTTGTCAAATGCATGCTAAATTTCCTAGAGTAAATCTTGTTGAATGCATGATCAAAGCTGTTTAGTTGACTGTTGGTTTGATTGTTTACTTGTTGTTAGTTACTCTTGCTTAGCTGTTTTCTATTTTAGAGTTTGTTTTAGTCATTACCTTATTTTCAGTCTTTACATATTAATTGAGTAATTGTAGTTCTTAGTGCTTGTTTGTAGCCTTATAACATCTGATTTGAAGTCTCAAGTTTGGTAGTAAAAAGCTTTTCATTCAGTTTAATCCAGCTATTAGAAGTCTTTGGAAATTTTCTCTAATCTCAGATAAGGAGTGTTTGGCATTAGTTTGTAATTGGTTTTCAAGCATTGAGTTTTTGCAAATTAATGTTCATTTCTAGTTATAAGGTCTTTACAAAGTGTTTTGAGAAGGTTTCAAGTCAAATTGTTGGTCAAAGAGGCAAATGGCAATAAAAAGTGTGGGTTAAGTTTCATGCAGTTTTGCTTTCAAGAAGTTCTCATTTTCTTTTGGCTGGCATTTGATGGATTATTGATGAAATTGCACCAAATTTGTTCTCAATTGTAGTTAACATCATAAAGTTTCAGATTCCAAGATCTTATTATACAGTTTTCATTCAGCAATTAGAAATAAGCAAAATCATGAAAAGCTGAGTTGAGGCATGTTTCTGTAACTTGAAACTGAAATTTTGTATCTCTTGATTCTCTTCATTAACCTGGCCATTTTTCTTCACAAATCCACTTAGAATATGGAGTTACATGATTTTTGAAAGTTTCAACTTTTTGACAAAAAGTTTGGTCAACGCTTGGTCAACGATAAGCACTTTTTAGCTTAATTCAGATTTCTAGCTTATTTCTGGATGAAATTCATTCTAGTTTGATTTCCCGTTCATCATTAGAGTAGCTTAATCAGTTTTGGCAAGAAAATCAAGTTGTGCTTGTCTGGATTGTTCGATAGCTTATTTTGGGATTATCAAGAAGTGCTTATTTGCTTATCTTGAACTTTCAGTAAAAATCCTTTTACAGACATAACTTATTTTGGATTTAAAGCGTTTTGCAACTTGTCTCATTGATTTTGATCCAGTAATAAGCTCAAACGAGCTTATTTTCCTTTCAAACCCGTTTTTGCCTAATAAGTTTTTGAAATTGCAATTTGGTCCTTGATGTTTTAAGCAGTTTCTAATCTTGGCTAATCTTCATTGTTTTTAGGGTTTGCAACAGTTTAGTCCTTTCAGTTTTGAGATTTGTTAAATTCAGTTAGCAAGTTGTTGAATTTGTTACATTTTGGTTAGTTTGTTACAAGTTTCACATATTTGGTCCTTGTAGTTAACTGATTTACACTTTCAGTCCCTAGACTTGTTAGAATTTACATTTCAAGCATTTACTTTCCTAGAATTTACTTTTTCAGTCCTTTAAGTTTCAAATTTTACATTTTGAATATTACTTGAATAAAAACTTGGTATTTGCAAAATGTTTTACATATAAGTAGGTAATATTTTTCCGTTTTGCAAGGCTTTGTTGAATTAGCAAATAGAATATCCAAAAAAGACTAACAACCAAAAACAGTTAAAAACCCGATATTGGTTGGACTTTCAATTAGCAAGAACTGAGAAAAAACGAACTGCATTATACAAAATATCAAATGGCGCCGCTGACGGTTCTTTGACTTTACGAGAGACTATCGATTGACGGTTTTCATTGGCTTTTGGGATCCGTTCACCTTGTGAACGTTATTTTTACGTATCATAAATAAAAAACAAATAAAAAATTAAAAATATAAAAATATATAAAAACTAAAAAATTAACAAAACAATTCTTTTCCTAAAGAATTGACCAAAAAAATTAAAAAATCCAAAAAGCAATCTTTTTCCTAAGAGATTGCACCCAAAAATATATATTATTGGATTCTCTCGGTTTTTATGTACATATAGTATTTTCTCTTAAAAAACCCATAAATACAAAAATATTTTCCATATATTATTACAAGTAAATACGTATACGTATAAGAACAACCAATCTACATATCTTCCATAAGTATTGCTGAGGCAATACACCGTGTTGAGGGGCGTTCCGGTCCTTGACACGTGTATCGATCAAACAAAATAAAGCAAGAATAGATAAATACTCTCAATAAGCAACAATTCGAAGAATACGAACATTTAAGTGAATAGAAAGGCGATGTGCTATAAAATGCCATCTAAGGGTCAATAGGTACTTAAGTGCTTCGCGCCACCTAACCCCCCGTTCACTTGTAAGTATTCTAAGAAGGAAGGCTTCATTGAGGGTCTTGCACCCAAGTAGTACATAAGTATATTGTTATTTTCTTGTGGATATTTAATATTGAAACTCGAAGAGGATAATCCATTTCTCTTCAAAGTCACACGAGAGCTTATCTCTCATTCCTCGTATTGAGTTGCATGCTCACTCACGGGCGTGCACAAATACCGATTGGTGTACAACCTCTTCCTCCGAAAAGGAAGAAAAAGAGAAAGAGTAAGACCACCACCGTCCACCAAGCTGATCACGAGAATCGTGCTTTGACTCCTCCACCACAAGAAGCCATGGCTATTGATAATCGCTCTTTGTTGGAACGTATGCAAACCAATATTCATGGATATGCCAGTGCTATTAAGATTCCCGACTTTCCCGCAAACACATTTGAGCTACATACATCTATGATCACTATGGTTTCACAATCACCTTTCTTTGGTAACAAGAATGAGGATCCTCATGCTCACCTTAAGAGATTCCTTTTCCTTTGCAATACCATTAAGCATAATGGAGTTCCACATGAGGTGATTAGGTTGATGTTAGTGTCATTTTCCCTAGAGGGACTCGCTAAGCATTGGTTAGACACCCAACCACCCGATAGTATCACCACATGAGATGGTTTCACCACTAAGTTTTTGAACAAGTTCTTTCCTCCACATAAGACTATGGCTTTGAGGACTTTAATTATAGGCTTTCAACAAAAACCTAGTCAATCCTTTAGTGATGCTTGGGAAGAGTATAGTGAGTTATTGAGGAGATGCCCTAATCATGGATTGGATCATGTTCACCAAATCAATCTCTTCTATAATGGCCTTAAATCTCGCCACCAAGATTCACTCAATGCTTCCGCGGGAGGGAATATTCTTCTTAAAACCTACCAAGAGGCTTTGGACATCATTGAGACTAAAGCAATGGTTCAAACAAACAATCAATTTGAAGAAAGGGTTCATGTTATCCAAAACAATTCTCAAACTCCTTGTGACAACCAACTCCTCAAGTTTCAATAAGAGATTTTTCAAAGGATGGATAGAGATAGTGAGAGGAATTTGAAAGTACAACAAGAAATGCTTCAAGCTTTTAAGACCATGTCATTGAACAATTCTTCAAATACTGTGAATGCCATTACTCTTTCTTGTGTTACTTGTGGAGGTACCCATTCTTATGAACAATGTGATAAGGTGCAAGTGTATCAAGGGGAATGCTATGCTTACCAAGAGGAACATCGTGAACACTTCAAGCCAAATATCAATCCAAATAACCTTTCTTACAAGTCCCAAAACTACCTTACTCCACCCGGATTCCCACCCCAACCACCCACCCAAATTCAACAAAATCCACCTCCAATTTTACCAAAGAATCAAAGGCAAAGACCAACTTATCAAGGAAATAACTACAAGGCATCAAATCAATTTCAACCTCAAGCAAATACCTTTTATCCACCAAATCAAGGATTTAATGCCCAACCTTTACCTTTCCAACCTCAAGGTTTTCAAGGTTATGTGCCACAAGAATATAACACAATGGATCTCTTGCAAAAAATGAATCAAGAGAATGAAGGAAGTTCCAAGCTATGGAGAAGAAAATGAATGACCAAATCAATAGGGTTTTAGTGGCATTAAATCAAAGACCACAAGTGGCTTTACCTTCCAACACACAAACAAATCCTAGGGCCAATGTCAATGCCATTACAACAAGGAGTGGAACAACAACAAAGGATCCTTCACCTCCGAAACCTACTATTGTTCAACCTACTTGTGCTCCTACTTATGACAAGCCTTCTACTTCTACTTCACCTCCTCAAAATGCTCCTATTCATTCAAACACACCTTCTCAACCTCCTCATATTTCTCCTTTATCTTCCACACTTCCCAATGAAGAAGCTAACAAAGACAAATCTTCCAATACAACACCTATTTCACCTACACCAAAACCAACTCTTCCATATCCTTCAAGGTTGAAAAAGGACAAGTTAAAGAACAAGGATGACATCCAAGTCTCCAATTTCTTAAGGATGTTCAAGCAACTCAACATCAATATATCCTTTGCGGAAGCTCTTGCTTATATGCCAAAGTTTGCTAAGATGTTCAAGGATTTGCTCTCAAACAAAGAAAAATTGGTTGATTTGCCCAACACATCCCTTAATGAAAATTGTTCCGCGGTGTTACTTAAAACCTTACCAACAAAACTTGGAGATCCGGGGCGCTTCTTGATACCTTGTAATTTTCCCGGTGTTGAAAATTGCATGGCTTTGGCGGATCTAGGGGCGAGCATAAACCTCATGCCTTTATCGGTTTGGAAACAACTATCTCTTCCCGAGCTCACTCCCACTAGGACGACTCTTGAACTAGCCAACCGAACCATAGCTCACCCCGTAGGTATAGCGGAAGATGTGTTTGTAGGTGTGGATAAGTTTACCTTTCCGGCAGACTTTGTAGTGGTTGATTATGACATGGATCCTAGAGTACCTTTGATTGTTGGTCGACCGTTTTTGAGAACGGGTCGTACCTTGATCGATGTGGCGGAAGGAGAATTAATTATGAGAGTAGAAGATGAGAGAGTGGTGTTTAAGTTAGGGAAAGTTTGTGATAGGAAAGAGGTTAAGGAGTCTAGACCTTGTGAGACTATTAACATTGTTGATGTGCTAGATGAAGTGTGTAATGAACACTTTCATGATGCTTGTAAGAGTTCTAGTGATTAGATGCCCCATGTTGAAACCGTGGCCTCAATTGCTCCCTCTTTAACACCTTTTGGAGAGAGTGATTTCCTCTTGGAGGAATTTGAGTCAAACTTTCTTGGTGATGATGATTCTCCCATCAATTGGGAAGAAGATATTCTTACAATCCAAAAGTTGCTCAATGAGGACCCTATTCCTTCTCCTATTCCACAAGAGACTACCATTGAGGAACCTTCCATAGTAAAACCTTCCATAGAAAGTCCACCTCCCATTGAACTTAAGGACCTTCCATCCCACTTAGAGTATGCTTTCTTAGAGGGCAAAGACCAATTACCGGTAATCATTGCTAAAGAGTTGAAAGAGGATGAGAAGGAGCAACTTATTGAAGTTCTTAAGAAACATAAGAAAGCTTTAGCATGGAAAATATCCGACATAAGGGGAATTGATCCACATTTTTGTACACACAAAATCCTTATGGAGGATGACTATAAACCCGCCATTCAAAACCAAAGGAGAGTTAACCCAAAAATCCATGAGGTTATTAAGAAGGAAGTGATTAAACTCTTAGATGCGAGTATGATTTATCCTATTTCCGACTCTCCATGGGTTAGCCCGGTTCATTGTGTTCCAAAGAAGGGTGGAATCACCGTGGTGCCTAATGAGAACAATGAGCTTATTCCCACGAGACTTGTGACCGGTTGGAGAGTTTGCATTGATTATAGAAAACTCAATGAGGCGACTAGGAAAGACCATTTCCCGCTTCCTTTTATGGATCAAATGCTTGAACGCTTAGCGGGAAATGAGTACTATTGTTTTCTTGATGGCTTTTCGGGTTATTTTCAAATACCCATTGACCCTAAGGATCAAGAAAAGACCACATTCACTTGTCCCTACGGTACATTTGCTTACAAGAGGATGCCTTTTGGCTTATGTAATGCACCGGGGACATTTCAAAGGTGCATGATGGCGATTTTCCATGACATGATAGAGCAAACCATGGAGGTTTTTATGGATGACTTTTCCGTCTTTGGAAATTCATTTAGCTCATGTCTCACCAATCTTGAAAGGATGCTTAAGCGTTGTGAGGAAACACGTTTGGTGCTTAATTGGGAGAAATGTCACTTTATGGTGAAAGAGGGGATTGTTTTAGGACACAAGATATCCAACAAGGGATTAGAAGTTGATCGAGCTAAAATTGATGTGATTGCTAAGCTTCCCCCACCCACCTCGGTTAAAGGTGTGAGGAGTTTCTTAGGTCATGCGGGCTTTTATAGGCGCTTTATACAGGATTTTTCTAAGATAGCTAAACCGATGACTCACCTCTTGGAGAAAGAGGCTCCTTTTATTTTTAACCAAGATTGTTTAGACTCTTTTGAGACCCTTAAGGAAAAATTGACTAAGGCTCTGTAACACCCCCAATTTCGGGTCATAGCAGCGGAAGGGTCATTGGGTGTTACTATCATGGTTCAACCTCAATATCATAGAAAACGCCTCAAAATGAGTCGTTTTAACAAAACATACATCCATTCATTTGTTTAAAAATAAAACAGTTCACACACGGTCCCAAATGGTTTTAAGTTTACACAACCAACCAAACAATAAAAGTTTCTTAGAATGGACATAGTTTAGTAAAGCGGGCCAAAACATTTTAATTTAGCAAGCTGCGTGAAACCGCCTCCCTTGAGTGCCTTCTTCATGGACCTGAGATAAAACATGCTATAAAGTCAACAAAAATGTTGAGTGAATCTATAGAGTTTAAATTAAATAAATGAACACAAGTATTCTGAATAAACCTTCCGTGGTTGACAATCATGTGGATCAGACATAATTATCGTTGTTATTTCATAAGTCTCGTGAAATTGAACGTTAACATATATTATTTCAGCCCAACACACCTAGCCAAGTGCGTATATTTCTCTTATACAATTGCATCCGATGTTTCATTACTGGTGCATCACAACACCACGCGATAGCTAGTCGCGACCGGACTGGGTGTCACCCCGATAGATCTATCCATAGTATTAGCGTTCCTTTCGATTAACAATTCACGATTCATGGGTCTTTTCAGGCTAAACAAACTTTTATAACAACTTTCATCTAAGCATACAATCGGGTCCTTTGTGTTCAATTTTTAAAAGAAAGAGGGTTTACCACAACTTCACGTTGTACCCTTCATTTACAATAAATGTTTTTCCAATAATAAGGGTTTCCACAACTTCTCGTCGTACCCCTTTTATCTTAATGAAACAAGCATGTTATCCCCCTCGCGGGTTTTATAAAACAAGTAAACATGTTAAAGCGAGGCTATAAACTCACCTTGGTACGATAGCAGTGACGTGACGATCGCCGACGATTTGTGATGCCCGTTAAACACGAAGACCGCAACCTACCAATTAAGGCGCGTTCGTTAATAAACGACTCAAGTATATTTAATATTTAAATAATATGAAACTCAATTTCATATAACCATGAAAATCCCGAAAAAAAATAACAAAAATATAAGTGTACTACTATACCCTTTTATTCAACACTTATTCTTTTAAACACTTACACCCTCGACATCGACCCGTCATAAGACGCCAAGTCAACGCAAGTCAAACCATCATTTTACTTCCCTCGGACTAGTAACTAAGTCATTTATATAATGACTTAACACTCGAGTAAGTCACCATGTCCAATAGTGAATACTCAACTCACGCCATACAAATATTGAACTACGTGTCCAAAATACCACTCAGCATATACACTCCAAATGTACACACCAATCTAACCTATCTAGACATGTCCGATTTCGACGAAACTTGGTGACAAACTCACACATAATATGAATAAGACTCAGTTTAAATTTCATTCAAAAATATTACTTCTAAGACCTTCTGCCCGACACACCTTCGTGTTGCAAAAACCGGACAGTTTTACGCCTTTGACTTGTAAAACCATTTTGACTTATCTAAACATTTCCGTTTGCAAAACCGACACTCGGGTTTGAAAATAGACTCATGACCTGAGGTTTATCAACTTACAACAGCCCTTGAACATTTTCAAAACTCATTTTATAGTCCCCGAGATTCGTTCCAAATATCGACAACAATTTTCGGATTGTGCCGATACCCGTCTCCCGGTACACAAATACTAAAAGTAGCATAACTTTTCGCTCGTAATGAGTTAGAAGCTCTACTTTAGCTCAAATCGAAGCTAACGAAATTATCTACGACCCTATCTTATTAGTTTACCAAGTTTATCACAGTAACAATTTCAAAAACGGCCTTAAAGTTACTGCCTAAAATAGACTATCTAAAAATCATACCAAAACAATTTTTCAACCCATTCAAACAATTCCTATAGTCCTAATATGATCCTAATATCATACTAACACATCTAATTAACTCATAACACCCTCAAATTTAATCTCACAAAAATTAAACAATTAAAAATCTTACATGCAACAACAACCCACTATGAATATAATAATATTAACACCATATATAAACATAAAAATGGATCAAACATCAAGTTCTTCACCAAAAATTGAAAATAAAAATTTAGTGGATGCATGTGGAAAAAAATTATACCAATATGAAGCTTATCAAATTTCCAAGGTGGGTCTTTTCTTAGATTTCAATGAATCAAAGTGAAAATTGAAGAAATTTGATGAATATAGGGGGGAGGGTGGACGGCAAGAACAAGGGGAGAGAGAGGGTGAGTGATTTTTCTTTTAAAAATGAATTTTAAATAAAATAAGTTAGTGGAAAATGTATTTATAGTCCAAGGGTAGGGTAGATTTTGTTATTTAGGCATTCTTTTGGTCCAAAAATGCAAGTAAATAGTTTACAAGGTAGAAAGTGTAAATTGTAAATTTTAAAAATATTTACGGGGCTCGGGTTTCGTAAAAATACTTTTCGAAAGTTAAAACGATTCAAAATATAATAACAAAGCTTCGACACGACTTAAAACGCAATTAAATCGAAAACGTCAAAAATACACAATATCGAGACAATCGATAATAAAAAGTAAATTTTTGGGCATCCGTCGGTATCGCGATCACTAATAGTTATCGTCATTCGTTAAAACGTAAAACACGAGAAATAACGATTAAATATAATAAAAATCATTTTTATGATTATTTGAGAATATAATATCGATACCTAACATATTCCTTGTCGGTTTTCATCTAATCGACATTCTTACGCTAGTTTCAAGTCATAACCTTCTCGGTTAGTCGATAAATTAAAATTCTCATTAAAGTAAACACGTAATGCGTAATAGTCGAGATTAAAATAACGACCTGAAACTGACGGGTTGTCACATCATCCCCACCAAATTAGGATCTTCGCCCTCGAAGATCAACTTGCGTTCTTGCCCGATCGTTTGTTGAAATCAAATAGATGAGGGTAATTCTTCCACATTTGGTCTTCTCGTTCCCAAGTAAACTCCGGTCCTCTCCGAGAGTTCCATCGAACTTTGACGATAGGTATTCGGCTTTGCTTCAGTTGCTTGACCTCGCGATCCATGATCTCGATTGGTTCTTCGATAAAGTGCAGCTTTTTATCAACCTTAACCTCGTCTAACGGTATAATGAGTTCTTCATCGGATAAACACTTCTTCAGATTCGACACGTGAAAAGTGTTATGAATCCCATACAGTTCTTGTGGTAGTTCCAGTTGGTATGCCACGGGTCCTACTCTAGATGTAACCTTGAATGGTCCGATATAACGAGGACTTAACTTCCCACGTTTTCCAAATCGTACAACACCTTTCCATGGTGATACCTTTAGCATAACCTTATCTCCCACGTTAAACTCCAATGGTTTTCTTCTCACATCCGCATAACTCTTCTGTCGGCTTCGAGCAGACAACAACCTATTCTTGATTTGCACAGTCATATCCGTCGTCTCTCTAATCAAATCTGGTCCAGTGAGTTGGGCATCACCAACCTCACTCCAGCTAACGGGTGATCTACATTTTCTCCCATACAGTGCTTCAAAAGGTGCAGCTTTAATACTCGCGTGATAACTGTTATTGTATGAGAATTCGACCAAATGTAAGTGCTTATCCCAGCTACTTCCAAAGTCTATCACGCAAGCACGTAGCATATCCTCCAAAGTTTGAATTGTTCTTTCGCTTTGCCCATCAGTTTGCGGATGATAGGCTGTGCTCATATCCAAATTGGTTCCTAACGACTTTTGAAGTGATCTCCAAATCCAGAAGCAAAACGACTATCTCTATCGGAAATGATTGAAATAAGAACACCATGCTTGCACACGATTTCCTTTAGATAAATATCGGCGAGTTTTTCCAAACCAAACCTCTCGTTGATTGGAATAAAATGAGCGGATTTAGTTAAACGATCGACAATAACCCAAATTGCATCGAACCCAGACGGTGTCCTTGGGAGTTTTGTGATGAAGTCCATCGTAATTCGCTCCCATTTCCAGACTGGAATTTCAGGTTGGACAAGTAATCCTGACGGCTTCTGATATTCAGCTTTCACTTTTGCACATGTTAAGCATTTCGCGACGTATGTTGCAATATCAGCTTTCATATTCGGCCACTAGTATAACTTTTTCAAGTCTTGGTACATTTTGTCCGATCCAGGATGAATAGAATACTTGGACTTATGAGATTCTAACATAATCAAGTCTCTCAGTCCACCATATAATGGTAACCATATTCGACCTCTCAAACATTTGATACCATCGGCTCGCGTCTCAAATGTTTCACCGTCTCCTCTAAATCTTTCGGCAGCAATATTTTCCTTCTTGCATGCTTCGACTTGTGCGTTCCGAATCTGCTCAGGTAAGTTATTATGAACTGTCACCACCAAAGCACGCACTCGAATCGGTTTCTCCCTTTCCTTTTGACTTAACGCGTCAGCTACCACGTTCGCCTTTCCCGGATGATAACGAATTTCGCAGTCGTAATCACTCAATAGTTCAACCCATCGACGTTGCCTCATATTCAGCTCCTTTTGATCCAATATGTATTGTAGGCTTTTATGATCAGTGAATACTGTACACTTCGTACCATACAGATAATGTCTCCAAAGTCGCAGAGCAAAAACCACACCGCCCAATTCCAAGTCATGGGTGGTGTAGTTCTCCTCATTCTTCCTTAATTGTCTAGAGGAATATGCGATCACCTTTTCGCGTTGCATGAGAACAGCACCGTATCCTCGAAGAGATGCATCGCAATAAACAACAAAGTCTTCACTTCCTTCAGGTAACGATAAAATCGGCGCACTACAGAGTTTCGTCTTCAGGGTTTGGAAAGCTTCTTCTTCATCATCGCCCCACACATACGGTTTATTCTTCTAAGTCAGCTTCGTTAATGGTTTCGATATCAAAGAGAATCCTTCAATAAACCTTCGGTAATAACCAGCCAAACCTAGAAATTGTCGTACTTCAGTTGGAGTAGTCGGAGCACTCCAATTCTTGATGGCTTCGATCTTTGCAGGATCAACATGTACTCCACTTTTGTCAATCACGTGTCCGAGAAATTGTACAGAATTAAGCCAAAAATCACACTTTGAGAACTTAGCGTACAACTTTTCGTTCTTCAACAAGTTCAAGATAATCCTTAAGTGTTCGGCATGTTCTTCATTGCTCTTGGAGTAGATTAGAATATCATCTATGAAAACGATCACGAATTTATCAAGATACGGCTTAGAAATGCGATTCATTAAATCCATGAATACAGCAGGTGCATTAGTCAAACCAAAAGGCATAACCAGAAACTCATAATGACCATAACGAGTTCTAAACGCCGTAATAGGAATATCTTCCTCACGTATGCGAAGTTGATGGTAACCAGAACGAAGATCAATCTTGGAGAAAACACGAGAACCTTGAAGTTGATCGAATAAATCATCAATTCTTGGAAGCGGATAACGATTCTTGATCGTTAGCTTATTCAGCTCTCGGTAATCAATACACATACGAAACGAACCATCTTTCTTCTTAACGAATAAGACAGGGGCTCCCCAAGGTGACGAACTCGGTCGTATAAAACCTTTATCAGATAGCTCTTGCAATTGTACAGATAACTCCTTCAGCTCGGATGGTGCTAAACGATATGGCGCACGAGCCACGGGTGCAGCACCAGAAATTAGATCAATTTGGAATTCTACTTGCCTTGGAGGAGGAAGTCCAGGCAAATCTTCCGGAAACACTTCAGGAAAGTCACGGATAACAGGTACATCTTCAGCACGTTTCTCCTTCGATTCCTTCTCCACTACTTTAGCTAGGAATAACTCACAACCTCTTTCGATATACTTACGAGCCTTAATGCACGAAATGATTTTTAGTCGTGAATTACGTTGATCACCTTCGATAACCATGGTCTTGTCATCTAAGGGAATCCTAACTTTCTTTTCTCCACACAAGATAGACGCGTTATACTTGGATAACCAATCCATTCCGATAATAATATCAAAACTTCCCAATTCAACAATCATCAAGTCTATCTTAAAAATACGGTTCAAGAGATTAAGAGAACATCCTAGGAGCGCACGATTGGTACTCACTAATTTACCATCAGCTAGTTCTACCTCATAACTTGCGTCTAATTCGACCGGTTTGATATCAATTAAGGTACTAAAACTTGTAGACACAAAGCTTTTGTCTGCACCAGAATCAAATAAAGCTGTAGCATAACGGTTGTTCAGTAAAAACGTACCAGTGACAACTTTCGGGTTTGTCTTCGCTTCGGCTTCTCCCAACTGATAAGCTTTTCCTTAGTTATCTCCACCACGTGCATTCTTCGGAGGTTGAGGACATTGGTTCCTCATGTGACCTTTACCTTGGCAGTTATAACACGTCACTCCCTTCTTTCCTGGTCCCCAAAAGTCTTCAGTCTTGTGACCTAACTTATTGCACTTTCCACACTTAGCACACTCACCAGTATGAGACTTCTTGCAGCGTTGACATCTGGTTCCCTTATCAGCAGTTGCAGCTTCAGTCATCGCATTAGCGTTACCCCTCCTTCGGTTTTGATTCCTGTTGTGAGATTGACGGTTATCACCACGATCATCACTGTCATTTTCAGCTCTTCTTTTGTTGCCTTCAGAAACACCATCAGCCTTGTCTTGGATGATTTGACCCATTAGTTGGTAGGCCATACGAACAGCTTCATCAATATTGGCAGGTTTAGATGAGGTCACATCACCACGGATGTTGGTCGGTAAGCCTCGGATATACTGCTCTACCTTCAAGTATTCTGGGTTAACTTTGTTTGGACATAGTAGAGCAAGTTCATGGAATCTGTTGGTGTATCCATCAATGTCAGTACCCTTCAGTCTCAGCTGATATAGTTCCTGTTCTAACCTCTGAATAACACTCCTTGGACAGAATTCCTCAGTCATCCACCTTCTTACTTCAGCCCAAGGTGTAGCATAAGCAGCATCCATACCCAATGATGCCATTCTTCCATTCCACCAAGTTAATGCTCGCCCTTGAAGAGTAGCAAGGCAAACATCACTTTATCTCCTTCCTCACTTCCACTAAATCGAAACACGGATTCTAATTTCTCAAACCATTGCATTAACCCAACAGCGCCTTCAGTACCCTTAAAAGTTGGAGGTTTGCATTTCATGAACGAGGTATAATTGCACTTCTTGTTTTCAGGAATCACTGGTCTATCAACATCACCAGTTCCAGCACCAGCATTGCCAGCTCCCGCATTACCAGCTCCAGTAGCGCCAGCTCTAGTATTGCCAGCCCCAGTGTTGCCAGCTCCAGTAGCGACAGTTCCAGTAGCGCCAGCTCCAGTAGCGCCAGCTCCAGTATCGCCAGCTCCACCAGATCCACCAGCTCCACCGGATCCACCAGCTCCACCAGATCCGCCAGATCCTCCAGCTCCATTATTCAAATTTGCCATAAATGTATTCATAGATATCTGAAATTGATCAGCTACTATAGCACGTAACTGAGTCTCAGTCAACTGTTTTGGCGGCATGATCCTGTTACACAATTCACATCAAAATGAGTATTCATTCAACGCTTGTGATAACAAAACATGAATAACACAGAATAAGAATAGATAGATGAAAAGAAACAATAATGGATGATAGAACGAAGAATAGAATTTAGACAAGGAACAAAGATTCACGAGGAATGAGTCAAAAGACAGGGATTTCTATTGTGACAATCAGCGTCGTTTGTAAATCACGTATTAGTATTATAATAATCAAATAATAAACATTTATAAATAAATAAATGTAATTTCATTATGCTTTAAGCATAATTAATAATTAAATATGTATAACATATATATACTTTTCTTATTCTCGTCCATTGGCAACTCGGAGGTTTCGCTTGCAGATGTTATAGTCAAAAGATTTCAAAATTATATTTTTGGAAATCTTTTCGTTCTCTATAACTTGAGCTCTGATGCCAATCTGTAACACCCCCAATTTCGGGTCATAGCAGCGGAAGGGTCATTGGGTGTTACTATCATGGTTCAACCTCAATATCATAGAAAACGCCTCAAAATGAGTCGTTTTAACAAAACATACATCCATTCATTTGTTTAAAAATAAAACAGTTCACACACGGTCCCAAATGGTTTTAAGTTTACACAACCAACCAAACAATAAAAGTTTCTTAGAATGGACATAGTTTAGTAAAGCGGGCCAAAACATTTTAATTTAGCAAGCTGCGTGAAACCGCCTCCCTTGAGTGCCTTCTTCATGGACCTGAGATAAAACATGCTATAAAGTCAACAAAAATGTTGAGTGAATCTATAGAGTTTAAATTAAATAAATGAACACAAGTATTCTGAATAAACCTTCCGTGGTTGACAATCATGTGGATCAGACATAATTATCGTTGTTATTTCATAAGTCTCGTGAAATTGAACGTTAACATATATTATTTCAGCCCAACACACCTAGCCAAGTGCGTATATTTCTCTTATACAATTGCATCCGATGTTTCATTACTGGTGCATCACAACACCACGCGATAGCTAGTCGCGACCGGACTGGGTGTCACCCCGATAGATCTATCCATAGTATTAGCGTTCCTTTCGATTAACAATTCACGATTCATGGGTCTTTTCAGGCTAAACAAACTTTTATAACAACTTTCATCTAAGCATACAATCGGGTCCTTTGTGTTCAATTTTTAAAAGAAAGAGGGTTTACCACAACTTCACGTTGTACCCTTCATTTACAATAAATGTTTTTCCAATAATAAGGGTTTCCACAACTTCTCGTCGTACCCCTTTTATCTTAATGAAACAAGCATGTTATCCCCCTCGCGGGTTTTATAAAACAAGTAAACATGTTAAAGCGAGGCTATAAACTCACCTTGGTACGATAGCAGTGACGTGACGATCGCCGACGATTTGTGATGCCCGTTAAACACGAAGACCGCAACCTACCAATTAAGGCGCGTTCGTTAATAAACGACTCAAGTATATTTAATATTTAAATAATATGAAACTCAATTTCATATAACCATGAAAATCCTGAAAAAAAATAACAAAAATATAAGTGTACTACTATACCCTTTTATTCAACACTTATTCTTTTAAACACTTACACCCTCGACATCGACCCGTCATAAGACGCCAAGTCAACGCAAGTCAAACCATCATTTTACTTCCCTCGGACTAGTAACTAAGTCATTTATATAATGACTTAACACTCGAGTAAGTCACCATGTCCAATAGTGAATACTCAACTCACGCCATACAAATATTGAACTACGTGTCCAAAATACCACTCAGCATATACACTCCAAATGTACACACCAATCTAACCTATCTAGACATGTCCGATTTCGACGAAACTTGGTGACAAACTCACACATAATATGAATAAGACTCAGTTTAAATTTCATTCAAAAATATTACTTCTAAGACCTTCTGCCCGACACACCTTCGTGTTGCAAAAACCGGACAGTTTTACGCCTTTGACTTGTAAAACCATTTTGACTTATCTAAACATTTCCGTTTGCAAAACCGACACTCGGGTTTGAAAATAGACTCATGACCTGAGGTTTATCAACTTACAACAGCCCTTGAACATTTTCAAAACTCATTTTATAGTCCCCGAGATTCGTTCCAAATATCGACAACAATTTTCGGATTGTGCCGATACCCGTCTCCCGGTACACAAATACTAAAAGTAGCATAACTTTTCGCTCGTAATGAGTTAGAAGCTCTACTTTAGCTCAAATCGAAGCTAACGAAATTATCTACGACCCTATCTTATTAGTTTACCAAGTTTATCACAGTAACAATTTCAAAAACGTCCTTAAAGTTACTGCCTAAAATAGACTATCTAAAAATCATACCAAAACAATTTTTCAACCCATTCAAACAATTCCTATAGTCCTAATATGATCCTAATATCATACTAACACATCTAATTAACTCATAACACCCTCAAATTTAATCTCACAAAAATTAAACAATTAAAAATCTTACATGCAACAACAACCCACTATGAATATAATAATATTAACACCATATATAAACATAAAAATGGATCAAACATCAAGTTCTTCACCAAAAATTGAAAATAAAAATTTAGTGGATGCATGTGGAAAAAAATTATACCAATATGAAGCTTATCAAATTTCCAAGGTGGGTCTTTTCTTAGATTTCAATGAATCAAAGTGAAAATTGAAGAAATTTGATGAATATAGGGGGGAGGGTGGACGGCAAGAACAAGGGGAGAGAGAGGGTGAGTGATTTTTCTTTTAAAAATGAATTTTAAATAAAATAAGTTAGTGGAAAATGTATTTATAGTCCAAGGGTAGGGTAGATTTTGTTATTTAGGCATTCTTTTGGTCCAAAAATGCAAGTAAATAGTTTACAAGGTAGAAAGTGTAAATTGTAAATTTTAAAAATATTTACGGGGCTCGGGTTTCGTAAAAATACTTTTCGAAAGTTAAAACGATTCAAAATATAATAACAAAGCTTCGACACGACTTAAAACGCAATTAAATCGAAAACGTCAAAAATACACAATATCGAGACAATCGATAATAAAAAGTAAATTTTTGGGCATCCGTCGGTATCGCGATCACTAATAGTTATCGTCATTCGTTAAAACGTAAAACACGAGAAATAACGATTAAATATAATAAAAATCATTTTTATGATTATTTGAGAATATAATATCGATACCTAACATATTCCTTGTCGGTTTTCATCTAATCGACATTCTTATGCTAGTTTCAAGTCATAACCTTCTCGGTTAGTCGATAAATTAAAATTCTCATTAAAGTAAACACGTAATGCGTAATAGTCGAGATTAAAATAACGACCTGAAACTGACGGGTTGTCACAGGCTCCCGTTTTGGTTTCTCCAAATTGGGAATTACCTTTTGAGCTTATGTGTGACGCTAGTGATTATGCGGTGGGGGCCGTCTTAGGACAAAGAGTTAATAAGCATTTTCAACCTATACACTATGCGAGTAAAACCATGACCGGTGCACAACTTCATTACACTACCACGGAAAAAGAGTTGCTTGCTATAGTATATGCTTTTGAGAAGTTTAGACCATATCTTGTGCTTTCCAAAACCATAGTGTATACGGATCATTCCGCTCTCAAGTATCTTATGACAAAACAAGAAGCTAAGCCTAGGCTTTTGAGATGGGTTTTGTTGCTTCAAGAGTTTAAGATAGAGATTCGTGATAAGAAAGGGGCCGAGAATTTAGCGGCGGATCATTTGAGTAGACTTGAGCATCCTTTTCAAGAAGATTTCCCACACCAAGAAATCAATGAATCCTTTCCATTAGAGGAGCTCATATCTATCTCTTCCCAAGAGGATGCCACACCTTGGTTTGCGGATATCGCAAACTATCTTGTGGGCAATGTGCTTATTGAGGGTCTTACTTATCAACAAAAGAAGAAGTTTCTTAAGGAAGTTAAGTATTACTTTTGGGATGATCCATAACTTTTTAGGCAATGTGCGGACCAAATCATTAGACGGTGTGTAGATGGGCCCGAGGCATTTAAGATTTTAGAGGCGTGTCATAAAGGACCTACGGGTGGACATTTTGGGCCTAACTACACCGCCAAGAAAGTCTTTGATTCGGGTTACTATTGGCCTTCCATTTACAAAGATGCCCATGAAATGGTGAAATTTTGTGATGTGTGTCAAAGACAAGGAAAAATTACACAACGTGATGAGATGCCACAAAATTTTATCCAAGAGTGTGAGATATTTGATGTGTGGGGCATTGATTTCATGGGACCTTTTCCATCCTCTAAGGGAAACAAGTATATACTTGTGGCGGTGGATTATGTGTCTAAATGGGTGGAGGCTAAAGCCTTACCTACCAATGATGCTAGAGTGATTGTGAAGTTTTTGAAACAATTGTTTGCTAGATTTGGTGTACCTCGGGCCATCATAAGTGATCGTGGTACGCACTTTTGTAATGATCAATTCACAAGAGTTATGAAGAAATATGGAGTGAATCATAGAATTTCTACCGCGTATCACCCTCAAACAAATGGTCAAACCGAGGTTACAAATCGTGGTTTAAAGAGAATTTTAGAGAGAACGGTGGGAGAGCATCGAGCTTCTTGGTCGGATAAGCTTGATGATGCTTTGTGGGCGTTTAGGACGGCTTTTAAAACATCAATTGGTTGTACTCCTTATAGGCTTGTCTATGGAAAAGCGTGCCATCTCCCATTTGAGTTAGAACATAAGGCATCTTGGACTCTCAAGTGGGCTAACTTTGATTTAAACCAAGCCGGTTCACATAGGAAAGATCAACTCAATAAGATGGATGAGTTGAGAGCCACTGCCTATGAAAATTCTTTGCTTTAGAAGGAAAAGACTAAGAAATTGCATGATGCTAAGATCAAGAATCGTGAGTTCAAAGTTGGAGAGCCGGTTCTCCTCTTTAACTCAAGATTGAAACTTTTTGCGGGCAAGCTTAAGTCGCGATGGTCCGGTCCATTCACTATTGCTCAAGTGTTTCTATATGGAACTCTTGAGTTGTCACAACCCGATGGTCCAAATTTTAAAGTGAATGGTCAACGTGTTAAGCATTACTTTGGGGAGGACATTTCCGTTGAAATGGTCCAAGAGATCCCCATTTTCCCCATGAATTAATTCATTGAGGGACGAGTCGAGCTAGAGACTCCTTAACTCAAGCATCGTATAACTAGGTTTAGAGTGTTGTAGGTTAGAAATAAAGGTATAGACTTGGAGATAAGTGTAGGGGAGACCTTCTTTTGTTTTCATGATTGTTTGTAGGTTTGCTTACTCATCTCATGCTTTGGAGCTTATGGAGGAGGCCCTTGTATCCGGTTCACTTCGTTACTATAGTGATTTTTTTATTGACACCTTGTGCTTAAACATGATTTCACTAATAGTTGTCCTTTCCTTAACTTGGGTTAAGCAGAGTCTATTCATTGTCATAAGTGTAGGGGAAGTTTTTATACTTCCATGCTCTTAAACATTGAGGACAATGTTTAGCTTAAGTGTAGGGGGGTCTTCTATCGAAGTGACCTTACCTAGAACTTGTCATTGTCTTGCATGATAACATGAAAAATTAATTTTTCAAACATTTTTCAAATTTTTGATCTACTTCGGCCACCAAAAATATGCATACATAATTTTTGCATCAATCATTTTCCATTTTTCATAACACATTTGCATTGTATATATCTTTTCTTTTATGTTTCATTAAAAATATATAAAAGAGAAAAAATAATAAAACATGGTTTTAACAAGTTTAGATTTTTTTTGACATATTAGGCCCGCCATGGATATTTGGACTCAACTCGAGTTTGCTTATCATAGCACTCTCTAGATAGTATCCTTAACCATGTAGTCCTTCATTGGTCTATTAGGCTAAGCATCCACCAATCTCATTCTTTGAGATTTTAAATTTGTGGAGAATGGGAAATGATAGAGTTGAAGCAAGTATAAAAGGGCTAGATAGACTTCATGGCAATTACTTGTGGCTAAACCCTTCTCTTCTTGACCTCTATTTTCTTCGCATGTATATAATTGTTAATAAATAATCAAGTACGGTTTTAATTGGTTTGTAATCTCTTATGCATTTTTGACTAATCATTCATGGTTGATATGAGTACGTCTTAAGATTCTAAGTTAGCACGTTTTATGTGTACTAGACTTATGTCATGCTCCATATTTAGCGGGTGTTTTTCCTTTTCTTCTTTTCAAATTTCTTTGTGAGGAATAAAGAAAAATAAGAGCGGCTTATGAAAAAAAAATGAGTGGATAGAAAAAAAAAATAAAAAAAAATAATAAAAAAATAATACAAGACTCCCAAGAGGGGCAGTGTGGTGTTAATTATAGTGACTATTGAGTTCCAATATTACCTTGACGGGTTGCGGGGATTCAATAGATTGCTCCAATCCAATATTGCCTTGACGGGTTGCGGGGTTGAAGATCCAAAGTCTCAAAAAGATGGCGGATGTAAATTATTGCGCGAGTTTTATTTTTCTTTCCTTAGCGAGTGTGTAGCTACTTATGAAAGCATGACATGAGGATTTTACACATATGGCGAATGACTTATTACTCTTAAAACGGACTTATATTAATTGTGAGCGGTTTTTCAAGAAATGGATGAGAGGATTACTTAGGATTAAAACCGTGCTTCCTTATTTTTGGATTTTACACTTCTTATATTTCACACTAGAATAAATGACAAATTTCCCACAAGCAATTTGCTCAAATAATAACCGGTTCCACATTTAATTGTCATGAATAAGTTGATGCACTTTTTACTTGTGAATGCAATGATCCTATTTTTAAGCTTGGTATGGGGAAAGTGAAACTTAAGGGTGATAAATGTCCATGGTACCCAAGCCCTAATCTAAGTCATTGATTTCTTTATGAGTTAATTCCATCAAAACCATTTCAAGAAAAATAAAAAAGATATAGATAGAATTGTACTTTGTTCATTGCATTATTAAAAATCAAAATCATGCATCATGTAGTTTAGAGTACTGTAGATGCATCTCATATGGGCAAGGTGGGTTAATTATGAGGGGAATGTAAATTTGAGCTTTAATATATAATATTGCATGAGGACATGACAATGTTCAAGTGTAGGGGATTTGATATGAGCTTAAACTCATATCCTTTTATCAGCAAATAACCCTAAAACATGAAGCAAAATACCAATTTATCTTGCAAAAACAGTATTATGTGGTATGTTTGTGTTTGTGTACACTTGTGTAGGTAAAAGGATACATTTTCAAGCAAACAAGGAAAAATCAAGCTCAAATGGATGAAAAAGACAAAGAAGGATCAAAAGTGACAAGACTTTAAAGTACAAGGACCTATCTTGACAAAATGCCAAAGTTGAAGGACTAAAGTGCAAATATTGTATAAAGTTAAGATCAAAGTCAAAATTGGTCAACTATCAAGTCAACAAAATCAAAAGGTCAATTCTGCTCAAAGATGAAGTTTGGAGGACTTAAAGTGCCAAAGAAATGAAGTTACAAGCTTTAAATGCAATCTGCCAAACTACAAGGGCTGAAACTGCCATAGTTGGAAAATTCTACTAGTTTGATCCATGTGACACAAGTTTTGGCCAATAAGAAGAGAGTATACATGGCACACGGATTGCCAAATGGGTGCATTTATTATCCACTAGCAGCCGCCAAAATTAATTACCATATCCTAACAGTTGAATCCGTGTGACTCTTATTAAACCAATCAGAACGTGCCACGTATCTTCTTCATGCTACAAAAAAATTACCAGGATCTTTTTTGAGCTACAATCAATTTCATGAAAAGATGTAAACACCAAAAGTGCTTGTTTTGAAGAGACGAACACAATGGTATCAACCAATTAACATGAGATCCATTCTAGAAGAAAGCCCCAATTGGTGTTCTTACCTTGAAGATAAGTTTTGCAGAATCATGCCACGTGGAGACCTGGGATTGGTATCAACACGTCATCATCCCCAACAAACTTCCTCTTCATGTCTATAAATAGCCTGCTAGTCTTCATTTGTAAAGAGTAGTTAAATTTTGTAAAAACACACACTTCTCAATTTCCTCTCATTTTCCTTCCTTTTTACCCTAACTACTCAAGAGTCTGACAAACTCTTGAGTTAGTTAGTTAGTTAGTAGCTTTTCAACAGCTTTGTAACAACTTTCATGGAATAAAATTTGAATTCTACTTTTCCCGCCAAATCTCATATTCAATCTACTGTTCATTCCTTGCTCCTTCTTGATCATTGAGTTGCTGAATTTAGTTTGTTATGATCATTGAATGATCATAACTGACTTTGAAGAAGTTTGGTAGCTGTTGTTGTGATTTCAGTTCAAGCTTAGCCTAATTGAAGTTTCCAAGCAATGATGATGATTTCTAGTGATTAGTAGCTGTTTTTGATGATTGATTAGATGATCTAGTGATAAGGTGGTGGTTATCACTAGGGTAAGAGAGTTTAGCACTCCTCTTCTTCCCAATGGTTTACTACAAAAGGTTTTAAGATTCTGATTTTGGTTTACCTGAATTTGTCAAATGCATGCTACATTTCCTAGAGTAAATCTTGTTGAATGCATGATCAAAGCTGTTTAGTTGACTGTTGGTTTGATTGTTTACTTGTTGTTAGTTACTCTTGCTTAGTTGTTTTCTATTTTAGAGTTTGTTTTAGTCATTACCTTATTTTCAGTCATTTTCAGTCTTTACGTATTAATTGAGTAAATGTAGTTCTTAGTGCTTGTTTGTAGCCTTATAACATCTGATTTGAAGTCTCAAGTTTGGTAGTAAAAAGCTTTTCATTCAGTTTAATCCAGCTATTAAAAGTCTTTGGAAATTTTCTCTAATCTCAGATAAGGAGTGTCTGACATTAGTTTGTAATTGGTTTTCAAGCATTGAGTTTTTGCAAATTAATGTTCATTTCTAGTTATAAGGTCTTTACAAAGTGTTTTGAGAAGGTTTCAAGTCAAATTGTTAGTCAAAGAGGCAAATGGCAATAAAAAATGTGGGTTAAGTTTCATGCAGTTTTGCTTTCAAGAAGTTCCCATTTTCTTTTGGCTGGCATTTGATGGATTATTGATGAAATTGCACCAAATTTGTTCTCAATTGTAGTTAACATCATAAAGTTTCAGATTCCAAGAGCTTATTATACAGTTTTCATTCATCAATTAGAAATAAGCAAAATCATGAAAAGCTGAGTTGAGGCATGTTCTGTAACTTGAAACTGAAATTTTGTATCTCTTGATTCTCTTAATTAACCTGGCCATTTTTCTTCACAAATCCACTTAGAATATGGAGTTACATGATTTTTGAAAGTTTCAACTTTTTGACAAAAAGTTTGGTCAACGCTTGGTCAACGATAAGCACTTTTTAGCTTAATTCAGATTTCTAGCTTATTTCTGGATGAAATTCGTTCTAGTTTGATTTCTCGTTCATCATTAGAGTAGCTTAATCAGTTTAGGCAAGAAAATCAAGTTGTGCTTGTCTGGATTGTTCGATATCTTATTTTGGGCTTATCAAGAAGTGCTTATTTGCTTATCTTGAACTTTCAGTAAAAATCCTTTTACAGACATAGCTTATTTTGGATTTAAAGCGTTTTGCAACTTGTCTCATTGATTTTGATCCAGTAATAAGCTCAAACGAGCTTATTTTCCTTTCAAACCCGTTTTTGCTTAATAAGTTTCTGAAATTGCAATGTGGTCCTTGATGTTTTAAGCAGTTTCTAATCTTGGCTAATCTTCATTGTTTTTAGGGTTTGCAACAGTTTAGTCCTTTCAGTTTTGAGATTTGTTAAATTCAGTTAGCAAGTTGTTGAATTTGTTACATTTTGGTTAGTTTGTTACAAGTATCACATATTTGGTCCTTGTAGTTAACTGATTTACACTTTCAGTCCCTAGACTTGTTAGAATTTACATTTCAAGCATTTACTTTCCTAGAATTTACATTTTCAGTCCTTTAAGTTTCAAATTTTACATTTTGAATATTACTTGAATAAAAACTTGGTATTTGCAAAATGTTTTACATATAAGTAGGTAATATTTTTCCGTTTTTCAAGGCTTTGTTGAATTAGCAAATCGAATATCCAAAAAAGATTAACAACCAAAAACAGTTAAAAACCCAATATTGGTTGGACTTTCAATTAGCAAGAACTGAGAAAAAGCGAACTGCATTATACACAATATCAAACACATATAAACTACATGCAACCTTAAAATAGGACTTGACCTATCTTATTATGCTATAACTAATATAGGCCGTGGGTTATAAGCTCCTATTAGGGCTTATGACCTACTTATAACCTTATAACACACCTAGATCTAAATTTGGTATAACACATAAAACAAAATGAAAGTTTTAATTATTTAGATTGGAAAACTAAATAATAATAAGCTCATGATAAGCTTATAAGAATATCCTAAGTAAAAATATACATAAAATGTAAATTAATGTTAATGGATTAACTAATTCCATGAAAGGTTAATTCAAAACCTAAATGGACCCAATAAGCCCATTTTATAAATTATAGTAACTTAAATGGACTTAAGATCACAATTAGGCCCATTCAACTAATTAAAGGGATTTAACAATGTACTAGGCCCAATAGATGATTTAAAGGCTCACACAAATGAAGTGGTGGACTTGAAAGATATCTAAGCCCACTAAAATAGCCCATTTGATGTTAAGCCTATTTAAAGAGCCCACATAAGTATAGATGATAAAATGATAGATTTTATAATAAAATATAACTTATAAAAACTATTTGGATGAAAATGACAATTTATAAAACTTAAGGACTAAAGCCGTATCTTATGAAACTTATTTTTATAAGCTAGTGAGCACAAGGACTGAAAATGTAAATATCCAAAAGTCTATGGTTCAATAATTATTTTTCGTGGCAATATTAAACCCTAGGGACCATTTTGGGAAGTTACTAAAAGTTATTTTGTTATTCTAAAACCCTAGGGACCATTTTGGGAAGTTATTAAAAGTTATTTTTTTATTCTAAAACCCTAAGGACCATTTGGGCAATAATCTGAAACTTAAAGAAGCCCTAAGGGCTATTTTGTCATTTTAGTGAAGTTACAAAACCTAGATAATACTAGAGGGACTAAATCTGCCATAATCCGAAACTATAACAAGCCCTAGGTGCTAAATATGTAAAATCCGAAAGTTTTACTTGTTTAAAAATATGGAGGGACTAGTTTTGTGTAACACCCCCGTAAGGCGGGTATCACAGTGGTGGATCGATGAGCAAATAGCTTACAAAGCACAGATCATAATTATATGATTTTTGAAATGCAATTGATGTAAACATTCAATTGGTACAATCATTTAAATCGTTGAATAACATTTGTTGTGAATATCCCAGTAAAAGATAATCCCCCGTCATTTTTATGCTCCTAAATGATGCTCAATCCATGCTCAAATAATCTTGCTAAATAACCTGGGAAAAACATACTTAAAACAGTCAACATAAAGTTGGTGAATTCATAAAGTTTTGTAAAATGATCCAGTTTAGCATTTCCATTATTCCCATTTTAGTGTTTTGCTAGGTAGCATATGAGTAAGTTTAGTAACGCAAACCTTACAGATAGTAGCAATGCACAAAGTATACATATATATACAAAAGATAATTACATTTTCTATTAAACGAAAATAAAACTTAACCTGCCATAGTTCTCGACCGATGAGAACCCCATAGCCTTACAAAAAGGCGCCCAACCCAGTTCCCATAAAGGTATACATCAGTTGCCTCGGCCAAGGCACTGTGAGCGCTATTCACGCAGATGGGGATGGTCAATCCCGAATATACCTTTATAACATTCCGACGATTTACAACAATATAACAGTTTCAATAACAATAGACAATCGTAATTATGAGTCCCATTAATGTGACAATCTAACATTTTCAGGTAGTGAAATATTTTCTCGTATAATATTTTGAAACTTATTTTTATGTTGGTTGACGAACTCACAATTTACGGATTTAAATTTGGGCTTACGTGCATAATTTAGCGTCTTTTACGACTAAACCGGAAACCTTAGGATTACGTATTTACGTTTTTGAACTCCGTTTTTGATGAGACAATTTTTATTGGATTGGTTTTGTGACGTTGATTCATAATTTATAAAAACGTTTTTCGTGAAACGACCCGAGGGCACGCAAATCAAGAAAACTAGAATCGAGGAATACCCGTAAACTAGTGAGATGGGACAAAATACATTGTCCCACCCCACTAGCTTATATGGGACGGCACTAACATGACACCACAACCATATGTGGCATCATGTTAGCTAAGTGTTTACAAGTGTAAACAAATCTTACACTTTAAGCTTTCCATTTAGCTAAAACCACAAAACCACTAGCAACTAAATCACACATACCATTTACTTACATGCAAACAACCTCAAATCCTCTCAAAACCTCCCACCCTTTCCGTCCATATTGAAGCTACAAACACCCCTTTTGATCTTTTCTAGCCATTAAATACATGTTAACTAGCTCTATCATGGAGTTATCTTGAAGCCTTGATCATTTGGAGGCCATATTAACAACATTGGAGGTGATTTGCTTGTGTCCTAGGTCTGATTTCTCAACTATTGTTCTTGGTGTTTGATGATCTTGGAGTTACTTGTGGTGTTCATCAAGTTCTTGTCTTCCAAAAACAAGAAATACACTTGGTTGGTAAAGAAGATCATCCTCTCCATTTTTCTCTTATTATTTTTGTAAAGAACAAATTTATTTTCTTCATTATTTTATATGTATATGATGATAAAAATGTTGTGTGGGGATCAAGTGTTGATAAATATGCTTAAAAAGGTTAATAACTATAAGAAATAAGGCTAAAATCATGCTTATTTAGTTGGCTGTATAAAAACAGTATATAACTAAAACTTGAACTGATAAAATTGCATGGTATGATCCATTTACAGTAAGTACAAGATGTTATACACATGTGAGAGTTGGCCATACAATGGAATCAATATAATGAGTGAGATATGATCAAAACAAGTTGGGTGTTCTAATCTGAATAAGCTTTATTGTAGGGACTGTTAAGGTAAGATAAACTTAAAATGAGCAGTAGTTATAACTAAGTTAAATGTAGAACATAATATGAAGAACATGTCACCCAAAAATGAGCTTCTAATTCATTATAGAACTCTAGATATGGTAAAAATGGTGAACATGAAGATAAAAATCAGATTTTGAGAATTAATGTTTATTATTATTATATAAGCACTCAAATTTTATTGTATAAAATGTAAAATAAAAACCCACTAACTTATGAAACTTATTTATATAAATATGTAAAAGGTTAATTAAGTGGATAAATTATATAAATGATTGTGAAATAATACTTATAAGTAATAAAAATATAAACTTGATTTTTACGACTTTTTCGGCTATTACCGTAAAATAAACGTTTTTCGCCAAATAAAACTTAGACGATCAAAACCGTCTAATGTAAAGTTTATAAAAGTCATATACTGATATATATGTAACTAATACAAGTAAAAACCGATAAAACCCGAACTATAGGACATACAGACATTAACGAGCTAACTAAGCATATTGGACTAATAATTGGACTAAATAAGATAAATACTTATAAAAAGAACTTATTGGGCTTAACCCATTTGGGCCCAATATGGAAAGTATAGATACTGAGAATATAGGTATAAAATGGATTAAAACAAGTTAAAGAACTTATACTAAGCTTATTGGACTTAAAATAGGTAAATAGGTAAGACTAGTAAACTAGTAAAAAGTTACCAAAACGTAAACACTAAAATGAGTAAACAAGGATATATATAAACCCACTTGATCATCATCATATGTAAAAAATCATCATATGTATATTGTTATTTTGATAAAAGTCATTGTACAAAGTCTAAGACCGATTATTATTTATATAGGTTTCCGTGACCGAAGCACGCCTGTAGCCGATAATCCGCCTTTCATTATCAACGTGGGTTCATAGCCTCACACTCTTTTAAATGTTTTATAAAATGATTTGTAAACCCGCGAGGGAGATAACATGCTAGATTTTGATAAAAATAGAAAACAAGTAGTCCCGATGGTATGCTTAATGATATGGACCCGAATGATGCTATGACCCTAGAAACGAGACTAAAAGGATTATTAGTAGTTAGGTTATTTCACTTAAAGTCCCATTAGCATGAATTGTGAACTACCGGGATTTGGTAGACACTTATGCATTTGATAGTACTATTTGGGGACGATCGCCCCAGTTCGCGCCTTGACGGTTGATCCCCGTCGTACCACATTGATTGGTAAGCGAATTTATGTATGAGAAGACTCCATAGCGTGATTTTTGTGACGACACGCTAACTTAGATGGGCAAACTGTTTGTCGGGTTCGCGGCCCGCTGTTTTCATAGTAAGGTAACAATGTCATGCGGCTAATAATAATCCTATATAATCCAAATAAAAATGTATCCTATACATAATAACGACCTATTAACGATGAATATATTACCTATCATGGTAATATAGAGACTACGGTCTCATGGACGGTTTAAGATGTATGCTTGATTTATATATTGCCTGACTAGCAATATGAGGACTTACTTCTGATATTATACTTGTGTTCTGATTTTAAATGATTGTTTTATATAACGGTTTTTATTAAACTCTATGAATTCACTCGGCATTCGCTGATATGACTTTTGCATGTTTTTATCTCAGGTGCTTGAAGGTAATCCGGATGGAGATCGACTCTGATGGCCCACTTAATATTAAAAATGTTCATTCGCTCTATGTTTTGTAAACTAAATGACCTTTATAATTTGGGACCTGTTGTACACTTTAAAACTTTTTATCGAATGAATGTATGTTGAACCTTGCACAACCATTTTTATGTGTTGTCTATGATTGGAGTTATTGTGCTATCCCGTAACACTCTGAAAGACCCTTCCGCTGTACCGATACGAAAAATGAGAGTGTTACAGTTTGGTACCAGAGCTCTCGTTATAGAGAACAAAAGAATTTAAAAACCAAGGTTTTGAATAAAACTTTTCAAAATCTTTTGACAATGAACATTTGAGAAAATATTTGAAAAATCTTTTGACTATAACGGTGCCAGAGATCTCCGACGTTACCAACAAGCCCTATTGAGAAGATATATATTTTGATATATATAATATAATTTATATATATGTATATATCGTGGTTTCATTATGTAATTGTTTAACTAGTATGTTATCCTAATACGAGATATATATATAAATGCAGATTGTCATGGCTGACCCTAATATTCCTGTAGAAAACCATGCTATTCTCGAACCTAATGTAGATGATGATCCTTATTTACACTTAGTAGATTATGATATGGATGATGAGGAGGAACCATTTGAGGATCCCGAGCCCGAGTTAGGACTAGGAGATCAAATTGCCCCTCAGGATGATATGGTAGAAAATGAGATTGATAATGTTGTTATTGAGAATGATGAGGAGATTGGGTTAGATAGTTTAGATGATGAGATTGACGACGAGGATGTCGAGGAGGATGTAGGTATAGACGTTGAGGTTGATGATGATGAGGAAGCCGAGCTTATTTATCCTTATGATGTTCCAGAGGGCGAGCCTTTACCCCCACCAGTTTATTTGTCTGATTCTGAGGTTGAGCTACCTAGGGATGAAATGTCTGAATCGTCTGAATCTGATTCTGAAACAGAAGAGGATGAGGATGATAATGCACCTGACGGTATTGATGGTATTGCTACTCGTAGACGTGAGATAGGAGAGTCGTCTAGTACTCGAGAGGCTACTCATATTGATGGTCTTGCACCATGGGCCTTGAGACGTGATCTAGATGCTTCCCGTGTTAAGAGTTGTATGACAGAGGTTGGATTAGGTGTTGGTCAGACTCAGGTTGCTTATTTGGAGTCGAAGGCTAAGGTTGGCGAGAAAGAGCGGGAATTGCTTAGTTTGGATTTGACTGATGTAGAACGTGGTTTGAATGAGGCTTTTAGGAGGTTATCGATGTTGGAAAGTGGGGAGTTTGCTGAAATGAAGAGAAAGGTGAATTCTATGGAGATTCAGTTGAGTGTAGCTCGTGCAATGCGTGAGAAAGCTGAGAAGGAGTTGAATATATCCGTGGGTTGGAATGGTAGATTTTATGCTGACATGGTTGAAAGAGGAGTGATCCGTAAGCGCCCAGCTGAAGATGTGTCTAGTGATCGTCCGACAAAGATACAGAAGACGATGGATGATGGACCATCTAGCGGTTCTCAGTAGACCAGTCTGTATTTAGTAGTGAACTTTGTATCTTTTGTGCTTTTGTAGCTTTGACTGAACCGACTTGTTAGTAGTAGACTTGGCACGAATTTTGAGTGTGTATAGTGCTAGAACTTTGATATGGGATGTAACTAAGACAATACTTTTGTTTCAAATCGAATGAAATATGTATCTTGTCTTGAATTCCATATTGTGCCTTATTTGTATCTTGATTATGAATTCAATCCATATTATATGAATCCTTTGTTGGATGAATGCTTAATACTTTGAAATTGTGAAATTATAGAACTATGCCGCCCAAGAAGGCTGTGACTAAGGATTATGTATGTAGGATTATTACGGAGCAAGTTACCGCATCTATGACTGAATTTATGGCAAATGCTATAAATGAAGCTGGCGGTAGTGGAACTGGCGGTAGTGGAGCTGGCGGTAGTGGAGCTGGCGGTAGTGGAGCTGGCGGTAGTGGAGCTGGCGGTAGCGGAGCTGGCGGTAGTGGAATTGGCGGTACTAATGTGAATGTGAATGCTAATAATGTGAATGCTAATGCTGGAGGAAATATAGGAGGACTTGGAGCTAATGCACCTGAAGTTGGTGGTTGTACTTATGTGACGTTCATGAAGTGTGAACCTCTACCTTTTAATGGAACTGAAGGTGCTGTAGGATTAAGCCAGTGGATTGAGAAGATTGAGTCGGTGTTTCGGATTAGTAAGTGTAAGGAGGAAGATAAGGTGACTTTTGCTATGGCTACTCTTATGGGTCGTTCGTTGACTTGGTGGAACGGGAGAATTTCTTTCATGGGTCTTGATGCTGCTAATGCTACTCCTTGGGCTGAAATTAAGAAGTGGATGACTTTAGAGTTTTGTCATCGTAGTGTGATCATTAGGTTAGAACAAGAGTTTATTCATTTGAGAATGAAGGGTGTGGACATTGATAGTTACACGAACCGATTCCATGAGTTGGCCTTGCTATGTCCTCGATTGGTTGAACCCGAAGAGATCCGAATTGAGCAATATATTAAAGGGTTGACCAGGAATATCCGGGGGGACGTAACATCATCTAAACCACTGACCATTGATGATGCTGTTCGAATGGCTTAGCAACTCATTGGACAGATAATTCAGTATAAGGAAGATGAAGCCCGTGTTGGTGAGAAAAGAAAGGGAGACGGTGATCGTGTAGATAGAGGTGATAATAGGAAGAATTTCAATCGCCATCAGAACCAGAGAAAGGGGAATGCAAATGCTCTTACCAACAATGCATCGCACAACGATGATAGATGTCCTAAGTGTGACAACAAGAGGCATGCTGGCGACTGCTGGAAGTGCCGAAATTGCGGAAAGCTTGGACACAAGGTTGAAAGGTGTAAGAAGGGAACCATTTGCTTCAACTGTAATGAAGAAGGTCATAGGAAATCGGAATGCCCCAAGTTGAAAGCGATTGTACCTAGAAGAAACCCCCAGGGTGGTATCTATCAACTTGGAACAATTGAGGTGAAGAAAGAGGATCCGAATGTCGTTACCGGTACGTTTTTACTCAACAATCATTATGTTGTTGCTTTATTCGATTCAGGTGCTGATAGGAGCTTTGTATCCACTAAATTTAGTGCCCTTATTGACATTGAACCTGTTGAGATAAATACCAGTTACGAGGTGGAATTGGCTGATGGCAAATTAGTGAAAACTAATAAGCTATTAGAAGGATGCTCTCTAAATCTCTTAAACCATTCCTTTCCGATTGATTTGATGTTGATAGAATTAGGTAGTTTTGATATTATTATTGGTATGGATTGGTTGTCGTTGAATAATGCTACTATTTTGTGTGGAGAGAAGAAAGTTAAGATTCCTCTTAGGAATAGAACGTTAGTAATTGATGGTAATCGAGGTGAATCCCGTTTGAAAATCGTTTCATGTATTAAAGTCCAAAAGTACATCAGGAACGGTTGTGAGTTATTCTTAGCTCAAGTGACCGGGAATGAGTCTAGGGAGAAACGATTTGAAGATGTACCTATTATTTGTGAATTTCCTGAGGTATTTCCTAAAGATTTATCCGGACTTCCACCGATAAGGCAAGTAGAGTTTCGAATCGATTTAATTCCTGGTGCTGCACCGGTGGCACGTGTGCCTTACCGATTAGCCCCTTCTGAATTAAAGGAGTTATCTGAGCAACTTAAGGAGTTGTCTGATAAAGGTTTTATTCGACCGAGCTCGTCGCCTTGGGGAGCTCCAGTCTTGTTCGTTAAGAAGAAGGATGGATCTTTTCGTATGTGCATTGATTATAGGGAACTGAATAAGTTGACAATTAAAAATCGATATCCTTTACCTAAGATTGATGATTTTTTTGATCAACTACAAGGATCTAGTGTGTATTCTAAGATAGATTTGCGGTCAGGATATCACCAACTTCGCGTCCGTGAAGAAGATATTCCTATAACTGCATTCAGAACTCGTTATGGACACTATGAATTTCAAGTAATGCCATTTGGGTTAACTAACGCACCTGCGGTTTTCATGGATTTAATGAATCGAGTGCGCAAGCCCTACTTGGATAAATTTGTGATTGTGTTTATTGACGATATTCTAATCTATTCTAAGAATAAAGACGAGCATAGAGAATATTTAAGGATTGTTTTGAATTTGTTGAAGGATGAAAAGTTGTATGCTAAGTTTTCGAAATGTGATTTCTGGTTAGATTCTGTGCAATTTCTTGGTCATGTGATTAACAAAGATGGAATTCATGTTGATCCTGCAAAGGTTGAAGCTATTAAGAATTGGTCTGCACCGACAACACCAACGGAAGTGCGACAGTTCTTAGGATTGGCTGGCTATTATAGGCGATTCATTAAAGAATTTTCTTTGATAGCTAAACCCTTGACTAAGCTTACCCAGAAGAATAAACCTTTCGTTTGGGGAAGTGATGAAGATGGAGCATTTCAGACATTGAAGCAAAAATTATGTATTGCGCCAATCTTATCATTACCCGACGGGAGTGAAGATTTTGTAGTGTATTGTGATGCATCTCTTAGAGGCTATGGAGCTGTTTTGATGCAGAGAGAGAAAGTGATAGCTTATGATTCTAGGCAATTAAGGAAGAATGAGGATAATTATACTACTCATGATCTTGAGTTAGGAGCTGTAGTCTTTGCTCTTAGGTTGTGGAGACATTATCTGTATGGCACCAAGTGTACGGTATTCACCGATCACAAAATCCTGCAGTATATTCTCGACCAGAAGGAATTGAACATGAGGCAACGAAGATGGATAGAGTTGTTTAGTGATTATGATTGTGATATAAAATATCACCCGGGAAAAGCCAATGTTGTTGCCGATGCGTTAAGAAGGAAAGATAGAGAGCCTATTAGGGTGCGATCTCTAGTCTTGACCGTGCACAATAATTTGCCTGAGCAAATTAGAAATGCGCAAATAGAATCTTGTAAGAAGGAAAATTTTGTTAATGAAGGGTTCCGAGGAGAAGGAGATCCTTTAGAGGTTAGAGCTGATGGAGTGAAATGCTTAAGAGGTCGTATGTGGATACCTAGGTTTGGAGGCTTAAGAGACTTGATTATGTTAGAATCCCATAAATCTAAGTATTCCATTCATCTGGGATCTGATAAGTTGTACCATGATTTGAAGAAGTTTTAATGGTGGCCGAATATGAAAGCTGATATTGCTATGTATGTTCTTCAATGCTTGACTTGTGCTAGAGTCAAAGCTGAACATCAAAAGCCATCAGGACTACTTCAACAGCCAAAGATTCCTGAATGGATGTGGGAGCGAATTACGATGGAGTTTATCACCAAGCTTCCTAGAACATTATCTGGAAACAACTCGATTTGGGTTATTGTCGACAGACTGACCAAATCAGCACACTTCATTCCGGTTAAAGAGCAGTTCTCACTGGAGAAGCTGACTCGTATATACCTTGATAATGTTGTATGCAAGCATGGAGTGCCTGTATCGATCATTTCAGATCGAGATCCTAGATTCGCATCGAATTTTTGGAAATATCTCCAAAGATCTTTGGGAACGAATCTCGACATGAGCACTGCTTATCACCCCCAGACTGATGGGCAGAGTGAAAGGACGATACAAACACTGGAAGATATGTTAAGAGCTTGTGTGTTAGATTTTGGTAAGAATTGGGATAAACATTTGCTGTTAGCAGAGTTTTCGTATAACAATAGTTACCATTCTAGTATTAAGGCTGCACCGTTTGAAGCTTTGTATGGTAGGAAGTGTAGATCTCCTGTATGTTGGAGTGAAGTTGGGGATACCCAGCTCACGGGACCGGAATTGATCCGGGAGACTACGGAGATGATAGTTCAGATTAAGAATAGGTTGTTGACTGCCCGTAGAAGACAGAAAAGTTATGCGAATGTGCGGCGGAATGCAATGGAGTTTGAAGTGGGTGACCGAGTAATGTTTAATGTATCGCCATGGAAAGGCGTTATAAGATTTGGAAAGCGAGGGAATTGAATCCCCGTTATATTGGACCCTTTACGATTTTATCTAGAGTAGGTCCGGTGGCTTACAAACTAGAGTTACCCCCAGAACTTCATGGTGTTCACAACACATTCCATGTATCTAATCTGAAGAAATGTCTAGCAGCGAGTGATGAGAAAATTTCGTTAGGTAAGGTTCGAATAGATGGGAAGTTGCATTTTATCGAAGATCCCGTAGAGGTTATGGATCGTGAGGTAAAGCAACTGAAACAAAGTCGGATACCTATTGTCAAGATCCGATGGAATTCAAAGCATGGACCGGAGTATACTTGGGAACGAGAGGATGAAATGTGGAAGAAATATCCGCACCTCTTCGATTTCAATAAGAAACGGACATCCAAATGAAATGGATCACGAGGACGTTGATCCCTTTTAGGAGGAAAAGATGACAATCTAACATTTTCAGGTAGTGAAATATTTTCTCGTATAATATTTTGAAACTTATTTTTGTGTTGGTTGACGAACTCACAATTTACGGATTTAAATTTGGGCTTACGTGCATAATTTAGCGTCTTTTACGACTAAACCGGAAACCTTAGGATTACGTATTTACGTTTTTGAACTCCGTTTTTGATGAGACAATTTTTATTGGATTCGTTTTGTGACGTTGATTCATAATTTATAAAAACGTTTTTCGTGAAACGACCCGAGGGCACGCAAATCGAGAAAACTAGAATCGAGGAATACCCGTAAACTAGTGAGATGGGACAAAATACATTGTCCCACCCCACTAGCTTATATGGGACGGCACTAACATGACACCACAACCATATGTGGCATCATGTTAGCTAAGTGTTTACAAGTGTAAACAAAGCTTACACTTTAAGCTTTCCATTTAGCTAAAACCACAAAACCACTAGTAACTAACTCACACATACCATTTACTCACATGAAAACAACCTCAAATCCTCTCAAAACCTCCCACCCTTGCCGTCCATATTGAAGCTACAAACACCCCTTTTGATCTTTTCTAGCCATGAAATACATGTTAACTAGCTCTATCATGGAGTTCTCTTGAAGTCTTGATCATTTGGAGGCCATATTAACAACATTGGAGGTGATTTGCTGGGGATGATTTCTCAACTATTGTTCTTGGTGTTTGATGATCTTGGAGTTACTTGTGGTGTTCATCAAGTTCTTGGCTTCCAAAAACAAGAAATACACTTGGTTGGTAAAGAAGATCATCCTCTCCATTTTTCTGTTATTATTTTTGTCAAGAACAAATGTATTTTCTTCATTATTGTATATGTATATGATGTATATATGATGATAAAAATGTTGTGTGGGGATCAAGTGTTGATAAATATGCTTAAAAAGGTTAATAACTATAAGAAATAAGGCTAAAATCATGCTTATTTAGTTGGCTGTATAAAAACAGTATATAACTAAAACTTGAACTGATAAAATTGCATGGTATGATCCATTTACAGTAAGTACAAGATGTTATACACATGTGAGAGTTGGCCATGCAATGGAATCAATATAATGAGTGAGATATGATCAAAACAAGTTGGGTGTTCTAATCTGAATAAGCTGTTTTGTAGGGACTGTTAAGGCAAGATAAACTTAAAATGAGCAGTAGCTATAGCTAAGTTAAATGTAGCACATAATATGAAGAACATGTCACCCAAAAATGAGCTTCTAATTCATTATATAACTCTAGATATGGTAAAAATGGTGAACATGAAGATAAAAATTAGATTTTGAGAATTAATGTTTATTATTATTATATAAGCACTCAAATTTTATTGTATAAAATGTAAAATAAAAACCCACTAACTTATGAAACTTATTTATATAAATATGTAAAAGGTTAATTAAATGGATAAATTATATAAATGGTTGTGGAATAATACTTATAAGTAATAAAAACTATAAACTTGATTTTTACGACTTTTTCGGCTATTACAGTAAAATTAACGTTTTCGCCAAATAAAACTTAGACGATCAAACCCGTCTAATGTAAAGTTTTAAAATTCATATACTGATATATAAGTAACTAATACAGGTAAAAACCGATAAAACCCGAACTATAGGACATACGGACATTAACGAGCTAACTAAGCATATTGGACTAATAATTGGACTAAATAAGATAAATACTTATAAAAAGAACTTATTGGGCTTAACCCATTTGTGCCCAACATGGAAAGTGTAGATACTGATAATATAGGTATAAAATGGATTAAAACAAGTTAAAGAACTTATACTAAGCTTATTGGGCTTAAAATAGGTAAATAGATAAGACTAGTAAACTAGTAAAAAGTTACCAAAAAGTAAACACTAAAATGAGTAAACAAGGATATATAAACCCACTTGATCATCATCATATGTACAAAATCATCATATGTATATTGTTATTTTGATAAAAGTCATTGGACAATGTCTAAGACCGATTATTATTTATATAGGTTTCCGTGACCGAAGCACGCCCGTAGCCGATAATCCGCCTTTCATTATCAACGTGAGTTCATAGCCTCTCACTCTTTTAAATGTTTTATAAAATGATTTGTTAACTCGCGAGGGAGATAGCATGCTAGATTTTGATAAAAATAGAACACAAGTAGTCCCGATGATATGCTTAATGATATGGACCCGAATGATGCTATGACCCTATAAACGAGACTAAAAGGATTATTAGTAGTTAGGTTATGTCACTTAAAGTCCCATTAGCATGAATTGTGAACTACCGGGATTTGGTAGACGCTTATGTGTAACACCCCCAAATTTATACAACTCAGTACAGCGGAAGACTAGTTGGTGTTACGGGATAGCACATTACTCACATCATAGACAACGCATAAAAATCGCGTCGTTTAGTTATAAATCATTCCATTCATAATTATCAAAGTTACATCGGTCCCAAGTCATTACATTTCATACAAAGTTTTACAAAGTGTTTGAATGGAAAATATTGTTTAAGTGCGGGCCATGAATTCTTGTTGTCTTCCCGAGAATTACCTTCAAGTACCTGAGATAAAACATGTTAAAAGAAAAGGTCAGCGATAACGCCGAGTGAATTCATAGAGTTTAATAAATTCCATCAATATAACTTTGGTATAAAATTAGTACCAAAAATCAATTCGTACAAATCGTTGTAATAGGCCGTAAAATAGCCAAAATCATTTTATACAAATCCTTATCGAAAATCATAATATATGACGTTGTATAAAATCAAATAAATACCGTTATATGAATATGGTTATGAAAACCAAAATACAAACATAATATCAATAGTATGACCCTGTATTGCTAGTCAGGCAATACATCGTAGTTCGGAGCGTCTATTAGCATTTCGTTAATTCGGATTATTGTAAGCCGCATGACATTGTTATCTTACTAAACCAACAACGGGTAGCTAACCCGATACAACTTTTGCCCATCTAAAGTAGCGTGTCGTCACAAAGGTCACGCTATTGAAATCTTCTCATACATAAATTCGCTTACCAATCAATGTGGCACGACGGGGATCAACCGTCAAGGCGCGAACTGGGGTGATCGTCCCCAAATAGTACTATTAAATGCATAAGCGTCTACCAACTCCCGGTAGTTCACAATTCATGCTAATGGGACTTTTAGTGACATAACCTAACTTTAATAATCCATTTTATTTCATCTATCGGGTCCATTAATCATTTATCGGGTCATACAATCGGGTCATTCAATCATTCGGGTCCAAAAATCAATAATCAAACAATCGGGACAAATGGTGTCCAAACTTTTATAAAAACTAACATGTTATCTCCCTCGCGGGTTTATAAAGCATTTATAAAAACATTTAAAAGAGTGCGAGGCTATGAACTCACGTTGATGTGGCAAGGCGGGTTGTCGGCAATTCGGATGTACGGTACGTGCTTCAATCACGGAAACCTAGACAAATAATAATCGGTCTTAGACGTTTGTCCAACGACTTTATAAAAATATCAATTATGTATACATATGATGATTACATATATATGATGATCAAGTGGGTTTACATATTCTCGTTTACTCATTTTTGTGTTATGTGTCGATAGCTTTTATACTAGTTTCCTCGTTTTACCTATTTACGTGTTTTAGGTCCAATAAGCCTATTATGAGTTCTTAACTTATTTTAATCCATTTTGTACTTATATTATCAGTACATACACTTTCAAGATGGGCCCAAATGGGTTAAGTCCAATAATAAGTTTATAAGTGTTTTAGTCCATTTTTGTTGTATTATTAGTCCAATAACGTTAATTTAGTCCGTTAACGTCCGTATGTCCTATTGTTCGGTTTTTATCGGTTTTTACTTGTTATACATGTCTATATATCAGTATATAAGTTTTATAAAGTTTTCATTAGACGGGTCCAACCATCTAAGTTTTATTTAACAAAAACGTTAATTTTACGGCAATAGCCGAAAAAGTCGTAAAAATCATGTTTATAGTTTTTACTACTTATAAACATTATTTCACCACCATTTATATAATTTATCCATTTGATTAACCTTTTATATATATTTATATAAATATGTTTTATAAGTTAGTGGGTTTTTATTTTACATTTTATATATTAAAATGTGAGTGCTTATATAATAGTATTATTCTTTAATTTCCAAAAATCTGATTTTTAACTTCATCTTCACCAAAACTGCCATATCTTGAGTTCTACATGGAGATAAAAGCTCAAATTTTTATCACATAAACTACATGATATGTGCTACATTTAACTCTTTTATAGCTATTGTTGAATCATCCTTTAAGTATTTTCTAAAAATCGTCCAAAACAGTAACTTCAGATTTATACCCTAAACTTGTTTTGATCATATCTCACTCATTATTTTGATTCCATTGCATGGCCAACTCTCACATGTGTACAAGACATTTAGCTTACTGTAAATGGATCCTACTTCATTATTTCATCAGTTCATAACATGTTTCTTTACTGTTTTATACAGCCATGCAAATTAATCAAGATTTTAACCTTGTTTCTTATAGTTTTTCACCTTTTCATCCATGATTATCAACAACAAATCCCCACATAACATTTTTATCATCATATAATCATCATAAATATATACAATAGGAAATAAAATACATGTTTACATAATCAAATTAACAAGAAGATGAGGAGGACAATCTTTATACCACCAACTTGATGTAGGTTATGATTTTGACATGGTTTTTGATGAAGAAACTTGTAGACAACCATGACCATCTTCAAGACCACCATGCTCCATGAACTCCTTGTGGAAAATCAGCCTCATGACACCATGAAAACTCCTCCATGGATGTTATAAGTACCACCAATCAATAGGGTTTTGAAAGGGCTTCAATATGTATGTAAATAACAAGAGATTTCATGGTTAATTTGATCAAGTGATGGTGTTTTTGTGGAGTATTTGGGACGGCAAAGAGAGAGTAGAGAGAGTTTTGATGGTTGTTTGCATGTTGCAAATGAAAACCATGGTTTGTGGTTGTGGTTTTGATAGGAGAAAGCTTCAAATGGAAGCTAAAGTGGACAAGTGTTCACTTAACTTAGCAAAGTGTGGTGTGGTGATGTTGTGTGCCGTCCATATTAAGCTAGTGGGGTGGGACAATGTATTTTGTCCCATCTCACTAGTTTACGGGTATTCCTCGATTCTAGTTTCCTCGATTTGCGTGCCCTCGGGTCGTTTTACGAAAAACGTTTTTATAAATTATGAATCACCGTCACAAAACGAATCCAATAAAAATTGTTTCATCAAAAACGGAGTTCGAAAACGTAAATACGTAATCCTAAGGTTTCCGGTTTAGTCGTAAAGGTCGTTAAAATAAAATCGTAAGTCCTAATCTCTTCTCGTAAATTTGTGAGTTTATGAACCAACACAAATTTAAAACTCCAAAATAATATTTTCAGATAAATTTATTTTCTGAAATGTCGGACTGTCACCAAAGACGGTGTATGTAAACGTAAGCACGTAACGTTGAATCCTCCGGTTTAGACGTATTTGATGCTACTCCAAGACGTAAATCCAAATTTCTTCCCAAAAATATGTGAGTTCATATTGTAAATTGTTTTTAAATAATATTGAGAATAAAATATCAACCATAAATTGACGGATTGTCACAGCATTTACCCCTAAACAGGATCTTTGTCCTCAAAGATCATCTTACCTTACTACTCGCTTCTTATAGAGTTAAAGCCATGTGGGTATTTCCTCCACATTCGGTCTTTTCTCACAAGTGCAATCCATTATAATACGCGAGTTTCATCAAACATAACTACGGGAATAAGATCAGGCTAAATGTTGACTTACTTTCTCTATCCATGATGTTCACGGGTTTCTGATGAATGCAACTTTTCGTCGATCTAAGCTCTGCTAAGAATAATCAGAATTTCACTTGATAGATATTCCATCAAGTTCGATATACGAAACATAATTTACGCAGTCTTTGAAGTCCTAGGGTAGATCCAGCTTATATGCCTTTCAATCCCAACTTTTACATCATCTCAATGGTCCCAAACAACGGGGACTTATATCCCATGATTTGTCAGATCATGAATTCATTTTTCCAAGGTTAAAAATTGTGGCATAACTTCGCTACCCATTTGGCACTTCAAGATCTACATTTCACATTCATATAACTTCCTGCCCACTATCGGCAGTTAATAATCAAATCCTAATTTCAACAATCATTTCAGATCTCGCGGGTCGGGTATTTTGCAAGGATAGGTTCGCCATCATAGGAAACCTTAAACCAAAAGACATGTCCAACTCACAATGGGTGTATGTCGGGTGTCTTCATCTCAACTCTTGCTTACAGATGCTCTAAGATTTAGATCCTAACAAGATTCGATCTCGATCCTAATATGATGATCATCAATGGAAATCTTTCCAAAGGAAAACGATTATACAATCAATTACCAAAGGTCATTCATTCAAACATAAAATAGCACTCATATTACTCTGTATCGTTACTTTACCTCGTCCCTTCGATTTGGGATGGTACATAGTACTCTCATCAAGGTTCGTTCTCAATGATTTCTGAGCAAATCTCTAGAAGTTCGATGCGAAGCGAGGATCTTGATATATAGATGATCGATACAAGCACACTATGTTTACATAACTCTTTTGCATTTATCATTAACGAGAATGATATTAGCAGATTTGGTCAGTCTGTCGACGATGACCCAAATCGAATCAAATTTAGATGATGACCTTTGCAATAGCTAAACGTTTACTAATGTATGAGGCGATGTCTGCCTTCATAATTGCCATTAGTACAACCTCTTTAGACAAAGATACATTTAGTCATAAAATGACTTAAATAGAATACTTATACTTACAAATTCCAACATAACTATATCTCACAATCTTCCACATTTAGACAATCATAAGTGGTCTTTAAAATATTTAACGCTATCGGCTTCTCAATTTTTAATGGTTCACATTAGCCGCGAACCCCCTTTTTTATTATCTATATTATCCTTTTTACAATCATCGGCTATTTTTAAATTGTTCGGCAATTTATTTCGCACAATCATTAATAAGGAACATGTCCTAATTAGTTCTTAATCCTCTTATACATAATGTGTCAGTATCTATATTCACTTCTTCTGATGAAATAAATATCATAACTGTATTTATTCAAAATTCATTCTTCATATCTTCAATGTTTTAGTTTCGTCTCCACTATTATTTTTATCCGTTTTACTCAATCCATCGTCTATAGCGTCGATAATCATTATAATTAATTAAATAATTATTAGTTAATTTTTATGAAACGTAAACGTAAAAAATTTAAATTTCTTAGTTTGAAAAGCAAAAATTGTCGTTTTAAGTTCTCAGGTTATGGTATAAATGGTTTTACTCAATCCTTCTTAAGTTATCTAGAAGTATACACAAACATTTACCCCTAAACAGAAGTTTAGTTAAATGGTTTGTGTATAAGGGAATAATCCCTTAAAATCCTTCGTTAAAACATTTGTCAAAATATATATTTCCATTTTCTTTTTGGTAAAATCCAAAGTCTTAAAAGGGCTCTTAATTTTTTTGAAGAGTCTATATGCATACATCTTACCATTATTAATCCAACGGTCATTTCATGTAAAGGATTAAGTTTTTAACCCCTACGCGTTAATGGTTCTAATCTTTGAAAAGTCAATATAGCTTCCATTATCTATTAATCACATGGTTAAATCATGTAAAGATTCAAGTCTTTAATCACGTGTTAATTATTCAAGGTTCAGGTTTACACTGTTCAGCCAATTCAGGGCAGTCTATAAATAATTATTAACTCATTCTTATTTTTATATACAAACAATTGGTCCTTAATGATCTCAAGCATGAATTTATCAAATTACAGCCTACACACGCGATTCACCAAATTTATGAATACTACATGTGCATTGGTCAATCCAAACGACATCACGTAGAACTCATAATGTTCATTACAAGCACCGGATGTAGTGATTGGAATAGATAATGTCTTTCGCAGATGCGAAGTTGATGATAACCATGCTATGGATCAAATTTGTTAGAACCTTGTAAATGATCGAACAAATCTTCCATTTCGAATTATGGATATCGTTTTCGATTGTCAATTTACTCAGTCACAGTAATCTAATATAAGGAAAGATAACACCATAGCTCTTCAGGATGACAGGCTTGGTATAATAAAATCTTTCTCCGACAAGTTTCTCAGTTGTACGGTAATTCCTTTAATTTAGATGGTGCTGACGTACAGTGCACAAGCCACAAGTGCAGCACCAGAAATATAATCAATACCAATTTCTACTTGCCTTAATGGTGTAAGTCTAGGTAATTCATCAACAAATACTTCCTAAAGTTTCAGATAACCGAAACATCTTTTAATAAATTCATATTAGGTTCTTTCTAGATTATAATATCTATGACTAATTTACAACCAATCACAATATAATCTCAAGTCTAAATGCAGGATATGGTCATCCGTCAAGAATTATTTAGTTCACTTTTGATAATCAACATCTTATCTTTTTGGGACTTCTACTCGAGTTCCCATCAATTAAGACAATGTCGTCATGTCATAATCAATCAATCCATTCTTCTGGCATTACCAACTTTCTAGTTTTATTGCCGTCGATAAGATGTGAACTTCTCAAAGGACTAATAATAATTCATAATCCTTCACAAATTCAAGGATATTAGGAGACATAACTAACCTTAAAAGAGTAAGGTCAACACATAATCTATGCGATAGAATTTCAAATCATATACAGACGAAAACATTTAACGAATATGAATATATCCCATGTTTTCATAATTTGAGTACGCATTCGAAAGCTCCTCGGATCGTTACCCAGGTCAGTCAAATGAAATCAAATCATAAGAAATGATAAGAACGTCAATACAACCAATCGGGTATCAACACTCGGTAATCAGATACTTTTCCTAAGAATCTCACTACGGTAGAATTGGACAAGAACGGAATATCAATTGTCAAATAAGACAATTTCCACAGATGAGTAAATTCGACTCAGAAGAGTAGATGCTACAGGCACATATGTAGGTGTCCCTACTGATATGTCCCTATTTCGTACTTTTTTTTTGCAGATCTCATAAATCTTAATCTTTCACAATCTTCAAAGAATATTTAGTGTTTATTATCCAGTTTTATGGTGACTACTAATCAGCCTTATATTGTCAATTCCAAATTGTATGTAGGCGCGCAACTATATACAATTTCAAGATTAACGATGCAATACTCAGTTCGTCAAAACTTTATCATCATGTTTATAATAAAAACATTTACATGCTTAATTCTTAAATAAGAATCAAAATAAATTTACAAAGATTTTCCTTGTTATGAAAACAATTAAGTTTTCCAAGGTGTTTTATAAACAACTTAATTTCGATAACAATCACTTATAAATCTCACTTTGAATAATCCTTATAGTGATGAAAATTAAATTTTTTCAAAGGATACAGTTTTAACTTTATAAAAACAATGTGTGATCTGCAAAAGAGTGATGAAGAGTTGTTCACCAAGAACTTAACTACAATATGATAGGAAATGAACTTAGCCAAATAATCATGAGGTTAATGACCTCGATGGCACTCAGAAAGAATAATCCACAACGTAACTCAAATCAAGATGAGTACTTGTTCAATGGTTGCATCACTAATACGAACATTAGGATGAAGCAATAAGAGATAGATAACATCGATACATGTAGAATTTAGCAATCAAAGGTAGTCTTTTTCATTAATCACAAACAAGTCAAAATTGTACCGTAACACATTACGTGTCACTATGTCATACAATTCTCAGAACTCATCCTACCAACTGATATCTCAGTTAAGTTAGGGATTTTTAAAAGATACCACAATGAATACTAATCTACAAGAGTCATTAGGTGTTCCATATGTCCCGGGAGATCCATTGGTCCCAATTCAGAAGAAGATTTCTTCAATTTATTTCTTGGACACTGGGCATCCTCGTCAGTGGACAATGGCCTAGGAATAGCACTTAACACAAACCTACAATCAATTAAATCTTTATAATTCAATCACAGAACTTAATGACTTCTATTAACAATATCATATTCCACACAAGTTAAATTTTACTTTATTCAAATTTCAACCAATTTTATACTCAATTCGATATCCTACTTCATTCTCCAGTACTTTCAATCTTATTCGTCGGCCTTGTAAAGGCAATACAATCTCAATATAAATCAACACTTAATTTCCAATCCTATTAGCTCTTACAACAACAATTATCAAATGAGTCATTAATATGAAATGACTTGATCATTCAACTTAGACTTCTCGGAAAGGTATTAGTGGCATGAGGCTTCTGGGTAATGGTTCCATCGACAACCTCAAGTGCAACATTCACCCTTTCGATTTCAAATTTAAGAATTGGATGACAACGAATCAGATGACATCTTTCCAGGTGATAACGTTTTGTCAAACTCCACTCTATAAGGAAAGATTGCCATGACATCGATATCGGATTTAATCTCGCCAATTCTTTTTCAATATCACCATCAACTAATATCTATATTTCTACGAATATCAACCATTTGTTGGGATCATAAATATCCACAACTTGGTTTAAATCTAGGATAGCTAGAATTCCTACGAGAATAGCTTCGATTAATTTACTAGGGGATTTAGGGTTACTTGTGACAATCGACGTCGTATAAATACCTCGTATAAATATCGAAATAATCATCAAACAATTATGTAATAAAATTACATCATATATATATAATCCAAGTTATATATATATTAAAATAACACTTCTCAGTCTGGCCTTGTCGGTAACTCCGGAATTCTTCGGCACCGTTATAGTCAAAAGATTTTTAGACATTTTAGAAAAATGTTTATAGTTAAAAGATTTTGAAATGTTTTATTCAAAACCTTGGTTTTAAAAATCTTTCGTTCTCTATAACGAGAGCTCTGGTACCAAACTGTAACACCCCCAAATTTAAACAACTCAGTACAGCGGAAGACTATTTGGTGTTACGGGATAGCACATTACTCACATCATAGACAACGCATAAAAATCGCGTCATTTATTTTTAAATCATTTCCATTCATAATTATCAAAGTTACATCGGTCCCAAGTCATTACATTTCATACAAAGTTTTACGAAGTGTTTGAATGGAAAATATTGTTTAAGTGCGGGCCATGAATTCTTGTTGTCTTCCCGAGAATTACCTTCTAGTACCTGAGATAAAACATGTTAAAAGAAAAGGTCAGCGATAACGCCGAGTGAATTCATAGAGTTTAATAAATTCCATCAATATAACTTTGGTATAAAATTAGTACCAAAAATCAATTCGTACAAATCGTTGTAATAGGCCGTAAAATAGCCAAAATCATTTTATACAAATCCTTATCGAAAATCATAATATAGGCGTTTGCCTTAAAAATTAGTATACGAGCCAATGTCGTAAAAACATCATACAATACGTCTTATGACGTTGTATAAAATCAAATAAATACCGTTATATGAATATGGTTATGAAAACCAAAATACAAACATAATATCAATAGTATGACCCTGTATTACTAGTCAGGCAATACATCGTAGTTCGGAGCATCTATTAGCATTTCGTTAATTCGGATTATTATAAGCCGCATGACATTGTTACCTTACTAAACCAACAACGGGTGGCTAACCCGATACAACTTTTGCCCATCTAAAGTAGCGTGTCGTCACAAAGGTCACGCTATTGAAATCTTCTCATACATAAATTCGCTTACCAATCAATGTGGCACGACGGGGATCAACCGTCAAGGCGCGAACTGGGGTGATCGTCCCCAAATAGTACTATTAAATGCATAAGCGTCTACCAACTCCCGGTAGTTCACAATTCATGCTAATGGGACTGTTAGTGACATAACCTAACTTTAATAATCCATTTTATTTCATCTATCGGGTCCATTAATCATTTATCGGGTCATACAATCGGGTCATTCAATCATTCGGGTCCAAAAATCAATAATCAAACAATCGGGACAAATGGTGTCCAAACTTTTATAAAAACTAACATGTTATCTCCCTCGCGGGTTTATAAAGCATTTATAAAAACATTTAAAAGAGTGCGAGGCTATGAACTCACGTTGATGTGGGAAGGCGGGTTGTCGGCAATTCGGATGTACGGTACGTGCTTCAATCACGGAAACCTAGACAAATAATAATCGGTCTTAGACGTTTGTCCAACGACTTTATAAAAATAGCAATTATGTATACATATGATGATTACATATATATGATGATCAAGTGGGTTTACATATTCTCGTTTACTCATTTTTGTGTTATGTGTCGATTGCTTTTATACTAGTTTCCTCGTTTTACCTATTTACGTGTTTTAGGTCCAATAAGCCTATTATGAGTTCTTAACTTATTTTAATCCATTTTGTACTTATATTATCAGTACATACACTTTCAAGATGGGCCCAAATGGGTTAAGTCCAATAATAAGTTTATAAGTGTTTTAGTCCATTTTTGTTGTATTATTAGTCCAATAACGTTAATTTAGTCGGTTAACGTCCGTATGTCCTATAGTTCGGTTTTTATCGGTTTTTACTTGTTATACATGTCTATATATCAGTATATAAGTTTTATAAAGTTTTCATTAGACGGGTCCAACCATCTAAGTTTTATTTAACAAAAACGTTAATTTTACGGCAATAGCCGAAAAAGTCGTAAAATCATGTTTATAGTTTTTACTACTTATAAACATTATTTCACCACCATTTATATAATTTATCCATTTGATTAACCTTTTATATATATTTATATAAATATGTTTTACAAGTTAGTGGGTTTTTATTTTACATTTTATATATTAAAATGTGAGTGCTTATATAATAGTATTATTCTTTAATTTCCAAAAATCTGATTTTTAACTTCATCTTCACCAAAACTGCCATATCTTGAGTTCTACATAGAGATAGAAGCTCAAATTTTTATCATATAAACTACATGATATGTGCTACATTTAACTCTTCTATAGCTACTGTTGAATCATCCTTTAAGTATTTTCGAAAAATCGTCCAAAACAGTAACTTCAGATTTATACCCTAAACTTGTTTTGATCATATCTCACTCATTATTTTGATTCCATTGCATGACCAACTCTCACATGTGTACAAGACATTTAGCTTACTGTAAATGGATCCTACTTCATTATTTCATCATTTCATAACATGTTTCTTTACTGTTTTATACAGCCATGCAAATTAATCAAGATTTTAACCTTGTTTCTTATAGTTTTTCACCTTTTCATCCATGATTATCAACAACAAATCCCCACATAACATTTTTATCATCATATAATCATCATAAATATATACAATAGGAAATAAAATACATGTTTACATAATCAAATTAACAAGAAGATGAGGAGGACAATCTTTATACCACCAACTTGATGTAGGTTATGATTTTGACATGGTTTTTGATGAAGAAACTTGTAGACCACCATGACCATCTTCAAGACCACCATGCTCCATGAACTCCTTGTGGAAAATCAGCCTCATGACACCATGAAAACTCCTCCATGGATGTTATAAGTACCACCAATCAATAGGGTTTTGAAAGGGCTTCAATATGTATGTGAATAACAAGAGATTTCATGGTTAATTTGATCAAGTAATGGTGTTTTTGTGGAGTATTTGGGACGGCAAAGAGAGAGTAGAGAGAGTTTTGATGGTTGTTTGCATGTTGCAAATGAAAACCATGGTTTGTGGTTGTGGTTTTGATAGGAGAAAGCTTCAAATGGAAGCTAAAGTGGACAACTGTTCACTTAACTTAGCAAAGTGTGGTGTGGTGATGTTGTGTGCCGTCCATATTAAGCTAGTGGGGTGGGACAATGTATTTTGTCCCATCTCACTAGTTTACGGGTATTCCTCGATTCTAGTTTCCTTGATTTGCGTGCCCTCGGGTCGTTTTACGAAAAATGTTTTTATAAATTATGAATCACCGTCACAAAACGAATCCAATAAAAATTGTTTCATCAAAAACGGAGTTCGAAAACGTAAATACGTAATCTTAAGGTTTCCGGTTTAGTCGTAAAGGTCGTTAAAATAAAATCGTAAGTCCTAATCTCTTCTCGTAAATTTGTGAGTTTATGAACCAACACAAATTTAAAACTCCAAAATAATACTTTCAGATAAATTTATTTTCTGAAATGTCGGACTGTCACCAAAGACGGTGTATGTAAACGTAAGCACGTAATGTTGAATCCTCCGGTTTAGACGTATTTGATGCTACTCCAAGACGTAAATCCAAATTTCTTCCCAAAAATATGTGAGTTCATATTGTAAATTGTTTTTAAATAATATTGAGAATAAAATATCAACCATAAATTGACGGATTGTCACATTATGCATTTGATAGTACTATTTGGGGACGATCACCCCAGTTCGCGCCTTGACGGTTGATCCCCGTCGTACCACATTGATTGGTAAGCGAATTTATGTATGAGAAGACTCCATAGAGTGATTTTTGTGACGACACGCTAACTTAGATGGGCAAACTGTTTGTCGGGTTCGCGGCCCGCTGTTTTCATAGTAAGGTAACAATGTCATGCGGCTAATAATAGTCCTATATAATCCAAATAAAAATGTATCCTATACATAATAACGACGCTATTAACGATGAATATATTACCTATCATGGTAATATAGAGACTATGGTCTCATGGACGGTTTAAGATGTATGCTTGATTTATATATTGCCTGACTAGCAATATGAGGACTTACTTCTGATATTATACTTGTGTTCTGATTTTAAATGATTGTTTTATATAACGGTTTTTATTAAACTCTATGAATTCACTCGGCATTCGCTGATATGATTTTTGCATGTTTTTAACTTAGGTGCTTGAAGGTAATCCGGATGGAGATCGACTCTGATGGCCCACTTAATATTAAAAATGTTCATTCGATCTATGTTTTGTAAACTAAATGACCTGTATAATTTGGGACCTGTTGTACACTTTAAAACTTTTTATCGAATGAATGTATGTTGAACCTTGCACAACCATTTTTATGTGTTGTCTATGATTGGAGTTATTGTGCTATCCCGTAACACTCTGAAAGACCCTTCTGCTGTACCGATACGAAAAATGAGAGTGTTACAATTAAATATGCATTCTATAGAATAAATATCTATCAATCCTATAGTCAACACAGGTTATAGTTCAATTTACATTCTATAATCAAATTATAGTCATATAGTCAAAACAAGTTGCAGTTATTTAATAGCATGTCTCCCCCTTGCGGGTTTAAAAATCACAAAAGATTTAAAAAGCGAGGATATTAACTCACTTGTATAATACAGCTCGAGGATGATCAAGTATATAATCTCTAAGCACACAGTACATCAAATACCTAAGCAATTAAGTATATCTTAGTAAATGCATAGATAATAAATACATGCAGTCTAATTGGTCATACGCTCATTTGTGTCCTTAATATATCATATTATATTCAGTTATTAATTATATTGTTATGAAGATGATTAAGTGTGCATGTTGTTTATCCACTGTTTCCTTGTATTCCCGATGTTTATAAATGTGACACCCTAGAACCGAGGTCATTAACGTTACCCTAAATTACGCTAATTTTTGAAATTTTTAATAAATTTTAATTTCTATATATATATAAGTATTTTGGTTAAAGCCGATGTTCGAGGTTATAATTTTTACGATTGACGATTCAAGAAGGACGATGACGAATACGATCCCGATGGATGCCCAAATTTCTATAATTATTGACGTTTTATCGATAATGTAATTTCTCGAGAATTTTACTTACGGTTCGCGTTAAGTTGAGTCGGGTGAGTTTTATAGCTTTCCGAGTAGATTTAAAGTATCCCAAAAGTATTTTGGAGTGTTTGGGATAATTTCCGACTCCCGTAAATTTTTCTAAAATGACTAGTGAGTCAATCCCGCAAAGTTTTAGTGACGTTTTTACTTGAGGCCAAAAGAAAGCTTTAATTGCACAATGGGTCCTTCCAATTTTACAAAAAGGGGAATGAACACACACACTTAACAAAAACACTTGGAAAAATTTTTGGTTCTCTCCCTCTCTTCCTCCTTAGGCCGACGGTCACCCCCAAACCACCAAAACCCACCATTAATTTTTTTTCTACTTGGTTTTCATCAAAACTAAGGTTAGACCACCTCTAATCTTATCATTCCCTACCTTTCTATGTACTCAAATCCAACATGCATTCAAATTTTTTTTCAAGAATCAAAGGAATTTTTCAAACTCGTTTTTGAGGTTAATTGGATTAATGCATGTTAAATTCATGTGAAATGAGGGTATAATCACTAAACAAACCCACCAAAATTGATTTGGTTGTGGTGATTTGGTCACCCAAACCCCACGGCTAAAGGGGGTGTTTGGGGAGCCATGGTGATTGATGTTTTGAGCATTGGTTTTGTGTTTAATCTTGTGTTCATAGGTGTTGTAGATGGATACAAGTGTTTGCATGTTTGTTTTTAGGTTTTTAGCTTATGAGTTTGATGATCAATAGGGGTTAGGAACTGAAAATATGGTTTGGTTGTGATTAGGGAAGCTTAGGATGATGCCTAGTAATGATAAATAGGTTTGGAATCGAGCGTAAGTGTGATTTTGGTATCGTTAAATTTAGGCAGAAAGTTTAAGGCATTTTTGTAAAAATGATTTTGAAAACAGGTCTTGTGGATAGGATATACTTGTAGAGAATTTTCTTAGCTTCGATTTGGTATAAAGTAGAGCTTACGACTCCTAACGAGTCAAAAGTTATGACGTTTTGAAATTCGTGTACCGGGAGATGAAAACCGTCATAATCCGAAGTTGTGATTGGTTTAGGTCAAATCCCGGGGACTATAAGTCTAGTTTGGTAAATGGTCAAAGTACAATTTCAGTCCGAAAAATGTAGTTTTTGGAAAAGCGTCGAGTAACGGGTCGTAGAAGTAAAAACTTTTATTGGGATTAAATATGTGTTATCTACAGGTCTTATAGTATTTTTGAGAATTTTGTCAAATTTTATAGAAGTGGTTAAGTATAGTAAAATAGCCCGTACTTTTGGTAAGTATCGGCGAAAATGAATAAAAATGGATAACGATAATAATAAGGACGAATGGTGTAAAATGAGTAACGCTTGTTGTTTTGTTTTGGCGTGAGTTGTAATTGTCCTAAGTGACTAGTATCTATGTATTTTATACAGTACCATAAGGTTTTAAATGAGATTACTCATTACGCGTTATTTGGTTGATAGGTGTTGATTTACCCGGGCATCCGTATCGTCGTCAGTGATCATCTCTCGAACTATCGACAACTTGATATATAAGGTGTGAATTTATAGCCTCGCTTATTATTATTTCAAACTGTTTTACCCGCGAGGGAAATGCATGCTAGTTTCTAAAATGAACGTATGTCATGAATGATTGTTGGTCCCGAATGTTGCCTTTGAAATTGTGTTGAGTACCTAGTTGCAAAAGACCCTAATTGCATGAACTATTAACTATTGTCTTGCCCTTGCGAAGGGGGAAATAGCCGCTTATACAAAGTGATAGTACTATGGGGTTGACTACCCTATCCGAGACGAGGGCTAGTACGTTGATACCCCCTGTGGACGGATAATTTGTGATAAGAGATAAGGTATAATTGCAACTGATGCCTTATTAGGGGCCATGGTTTCATCTGAATCACGCCGGTAATTATTACGCGGGTGATTGAGTTAACGGTTTAGTGTCATGAGCTTAAACACAATTGTCAGTATCTTGAATATAGATTGTTTGATCGACAAGTCTATGAATGATCGTGAATGGTTTTTATTTCACATACGTTCAAAATGAATTATAAAACCTATGAATTCCACTCAACGTTTTCGTTGACCAAATTTTGGCATGTGTTTCAGGTAACCGCTGAAGTGTAGCATGGAGCGTGCATGGGATGGATGTTGTGTGTATGGCTTGGAGTCTGCTTGTTTTTCCTCCCTTTTCTACTTAAACATTTTTAACTTTAATGTTATGTTGTTGTGAAACTGAAACTTTTGGGTTGAGATTCATGGGGACCGAAAACGCTAAACTCTGTTGTACCAAGTGGGGTTGGAAAAACCGTAGACATGTATCATTTAACAAATTTTAATTCAAGTTTTAAGTTGACGTCTCTTTAGAGTCGTTCGATATATCTTGTGTGTAATGATAACTGCGTAGCACCCAAATGTTGTAGTTCCGCTGCGCATAGCATTTTGTGGGGGTGTTACAATAAACATGTATTATATTATAAAATATAATATTAAATTTATTTAATAATTTATTCTGTTCCAAAATTAATTAATAAATTATTATTAATTAAGTTTGGATTTAAGAATATGTCTCCTGTTGACAATATATATATATATATATATATATATATATATATATATATATATATATATATATATATATATATATATATATATATATATATATATATATATATATATATATATATATATATATATATATATATATATATATATATATATATATTATTCTAAAACTATTTGAAATAGTTCTTGTGTACCATGAGTAGCTAATAAAGCTAACAGTGGGACTTTTATTAAAGCGGTGGGAATATCATAAAAGTAGTGGGTAGGTTAGGTTTTTAGTGGTCACTTTAAACTAACAGGGGTAAGTTTAAAGCTAACGGTGGTAACTGCATAGCTAGTAGTGGAAACTGCTAAGCTTAACAGTGGGAACTATAAAGCTAACCGTGGGAACTGTTAGTGGTTTAATACTAACAGTGGTAAGCTAGTTTGTATGATATTACCGGTGGTAAGTTTTTAGATGGTCAGTTGGTGTATATATATACTAACAGTAGGAATATTACTACTATCGGTGGTAATACTACATGCATGTCTACATCTTTCAACATAAACATAAGTATACCCCTATCGTTACAACTCCGGATCTAACATGTGCTAGTCGTTATCAGCAGTCCCAAACAGCCCTTTAAGCCTTCTGCAGTCCCAAACGCTCCCTTATCAGCCTATTGCCCCAAACAGCGTCTTATCAGCAGATCCAAACGCCCCCGAAGCTGCTTAACAGCAGATCTTCGATCCCAACGCCATGCATGTCGCTCCTGACAGCAGATCTGAATAGATCCGTATGGATCTATGCCATTCAAACGCACCTTTATTCATTTCTATGTCCAAACCAAACACCCCTTTAATGCGGCTGAATATAGATCCGAAACAAACACCTTTTGATGGTGGCTGTAGGTGGGGATTCGATGGTGGAAGCTGGTGGTCAGTGGGTGGAAGATGATGACGGGGCTGTGGAGGATCTAGGTGGTTCGTGGCTGGAGGCCACGTTTATGGTGGTGGTAGCAGCGTGGTACCACCCAGGCTGTGGTGGTAGCTTCGTCCAAAACAAGACGGTGGCGGCTATAGGCTGGTGACGTGGGTAAACACCACGGCTGGTTATGATGGTCATGAATAGGGTGACGGGGACGGCTGTGATGGAGGAACAAGGTGGGGATGGTGGTTGTTGCGTGGTTGTGGTGGCCATGAAGATGGTGGCTGGTGACCCGGGGTCACGGCTGATGATGGTGATGATACAGGTGGCGGCCAAGCTGCTGGTGGTGATGGAGGTCACAGCTGGTGGCTGCATGGTTTTGACCATGCAATGATGGTGATGCCGTGATGGTGATGAGGCCTCGAAGGTGGTGGTAATAGCCAAGAGGGTGGCGGCTACAGGCTTAGATCTGAGACAAACACCCTCAAATGGGTGGCGGTTTCAGGGTTTTTAACCACGACCATGGTGGTACACCTTATAGATCTATTAGACTACAAGATTTAAAAGTGGCGGAAAAGATCTATAGTGGTTGGAATATGGCCGGAAAATATGACGGCTACCATTTTTGTGTGTGTGTGTGTGTGTAAAATGGAGGCTAGGGTTAGGGTTATGTGAGGATAAAACCCTAATGTCCCTATTTATACCCTTAAAAGTTATAAAAGCCAATATGCAAGGTTTAGAATAGTTAAGGGGCATGGGTTGTAATTATTTTACAAGGGCCTAAAGTGTAACATTTTATCATGTGTTTAATAATAAACGGTTCGGGACTCGTTCGGACGACTTACGGACGATTCAAGACACGAGACTTGCGCCATTGTTTTTAAAATCATTTTTCAAATAAAATGTATTATTTATATGTCTTATAATATAAATAATGTGTGCGTTCGTTTAAACGACGATTATTTGTCATATATCGTTTTAACAAGAATAAGTATCGTTTTAATGAAGATACTTCTCATTAAATCTCTCCATAGATAAATGAAATATTAAACAATTTAAATCAAATTGTTTATCAAGTATCTCTCGAAAATAATTTATGTACTTAAATTATTAAATTGTCGGTACACGGGTTGTACGACTTTTGTCTCGTTTTCAATTCAAATAACTTTTGTATTATTCAAAAAGGGTTTTGAACCATACTTAATTATTATTAAATGAACAAAAAACCTCGGGTTTTACACCATCCACATGCCATCTTGAGCTTCGTCTTTGAAACTCAATTAGTATTATGAGGTGGAGAAATGATCTAGGATCATTGGGTAGATTTTTATTACATTTTATCATGGTAAAATCGTGGATTTTACAGTACCACCCCATTATTTTAGCTTCGTCCTCGAAGCTATCAAAAACCTTGTCATCTGTTAGGATATAGATGTCATAGATCTAAAGATTCGTCTTAGACATGCTCAGAAACAAATGGTGCTATCAATGTAAAGAGGTAGTTATTCGGATTGCTCTATAAGTCCGATTAGGCGGTATCTGAGTGATTCTAACATTACGGATGAATAGAAAGCAATGCAAAGAGATCTTTATCCGGGTCGCCCTATACATCCGATTGAGTAGTATTTGGATGCTGCTATCAGTCACAGATGGACAGAATCATCCGAAAAGTTTGGCCGTCATTTTGACAAAGCGGTAGATGTTCGCAGAACAATTAATGACAATTTAGAGAGGACACTCTAGGAGGTTGTCAATTAGGGAGAGCCGAGGTAGGGTTAACTACCTTTAGTTGGTTAAGCTCATGACGATTGGTGTTCATCTGGAAACCTACCAGCTAGAATTTAAGGTTGGAGAGGGTTCCGGAGTTAGACATGTTGGTCCTGTTTATGGTCGGATTGCTGCTCTGGCCATGAGCCGGGAGCAGAACATGACGGGCGTCCACAGCCTGTTGATAGCAGGCCAGGTGGAGTACACTGCCATGCATGAGCGCATAGACTCTCTTTCTTGGACCATATGGGTAAATACTCAGATAGCACGAGGTTATTGGGCCATGAGGCCTTGCAGTGGTTGTTGGATGAGAACTACTTCCTCCATCGGCATAATCACACCTTGGAGGGAGGGCCTTCAGCATAAGACCCACACTTCTCTTACAGCACAAGGGCAGTTCTTGTCCACCTTCTTTGATCTTGCAGCTGTTTTCCACGACTATGTGACAGCAGAGACCGCCTACCTTCGAGGAGTCATTGGCAGACTGCGGTCCTAGTTGCTGATTGTACTCAGTTTGCTTAAGGAGTCCTGATTGGCTTATAGAGGTATTGAAGAGTACCCTGTCGGCACCTGTAGCCTTACCAGCCCTACCAGTACCAGCCCTATCTAGCAGACCTGCTGGGCAGGATTTGAGTAGATGTACTAGATCTTTTGTTTACCATGATAAGCTTTCGGGTTGTATTCAAGCTATCATGCACAATTCATGAGTCACTTAGAAGTTTAAGAAATCATTCGCCAAATCACAGTAAGTCTTGTGATGATACATTGTAAAGGTAGTTTATTACAATATAGTACGATGAATGATGACGTTAATGAAGTCGGTGACGTGTGTAGAAACCCAAATTTCTAGGTGTTTTACACCACCCTGTTATTTTAGTTTCGTTCTTGAAGCTAAAAATGAAGTTACTTGTTTAGGGAACAAGTGAGAGTACTTTTTCTTGAGCGGGTAATCTTGTGAAGTCAAGTTTTAAGTTTACAAGGTTGGGTTGACTAGGACAAATTCGTCTTAAGTCTTGGTTTTCATTGGATGTTCCTCTGGGGCCCCAATGTGTCTTGATGAGCGTAGATAACAGTTCATTAATGTTACTACTAGTTCTTCAAGAGATTTTTAAGTCTATTAAGCTTTAATAGGCTGATGCGATGTCAAGTTGGAAATATAGCTTTGGCTGGTACCGCTCTTGCGTCAACAATTTTGACGCAAAGGGCTTCCAGATATACTTCTAGCCTGTGGAAGGCAACATCAGCTTGACACCAAGCTTCTCTTAGTGATAATGCTAAGATTATTATTGGTGTTACTTGGATAGGAAGCTATAAAGAATCTGCTTCATTTGTAGCTGAGCTGGGGCATAAGTTGCATAGAGAAGAAGTACTTTAAATGATGGAAATCAAAGAAAATACCAAGAATAAAGAAGTGTGCATCCCTGGTGAGATGCTGAAAGGGTCATGCATCTACTGTTGGTGGTTCCAAAAATTGCACAAATTTCGACTTCTAAAAGGAGGAAGTCTTTCATTTCAAGGCTTGTTGGACAATGGTATTGTCGAACTAATTAGATCTGAAGAGGAAAAGATAGTCCAATAGAGTATTGGACATCAAATAACGCTATTTGGGTGATGACAAACATAACCCTACAAAATACACCCATTGAGAGTTGGGCATGTCTTTTATACTTGAGTTTGTCTTCCTCGTCGACTTAAGAAATGTGGTTTAAGAAGATAGGGCATCCTCTAACCAAGTATTTCTGGTCTTCGGTACAAGAGATGACACTAAGTCTAATGTCAAACAGTCTGTGTTACCATCACCTCGAATGATCGAAGTTTCATTTTTTAATTGCAGATGAACCAGCTTTCTTTTCTGTGACACCCCAAAGGGGTTAAATGAAACAGAAGTTGGCACTCCCGAAAAGGGTTCAAAATGCAGCAGAAAGGAACTCTCCCTGAAAGGGGTCAGATGCAGCGGAAAGTAGGCACCCTCAAAAGATTAAAATGCAGCGGATAATGGACATTTCTAAAGGAATCAAATGCAACGGAAATGGACGTCCCCTAACGCGGTTGAATGCAGCGGAAATGATATTTGGGCTAAGGATAAGCCCAAGAGTCAAGAGCAAAATGCTATGATTCCAAAAGAGATGAATACGGGTCTTCTTAGGTTTTCTAGATGATGATGATGTAATAACGATAAGATATTACTGGAGGAAATCGCGTGTCAAGGAGGGATACATTACATGGTCGGATACATAAAATAATATCAATAATGAGTTATGTCGAATACATTTAAGCTCATGTGATTATAAATTACTATTTACATCGATAAGCGTCCTTATCCATGTAAGGTGAAATTTTATAACTCCATTCGGTGACCTATGATTTCTTTATTCAAACGAACAAGCGTCCTTACTCGTTTCAATAATGTTTTCATAGCCCACCTTACCTATATATTCTCGACAAGGCTTATTATTAAGGATAAGTATAACGTCTAAGATAATAGATATTATTAAGATACTTTACAGCCCGTTTAGTTATAATTTTCGTCTTCGGGCGTCCCATTCCACCGTGATACGAATTTTATAAGTAAACTTCTGGTCTGGTGGCTTATGATTTCACCTTTAAACGTCCTATTCTGTCTAAAGACGTAATCATAATTAACTTAGGATCAAGAGTCTCAGGTCCCATATGTAAAATATAGGATCATAAGTACCTTGATTTTGTGTCCCACCACATCATTTAAAGATGCAAATTTATCCAAATAATACATCATGATATTATAAAAAGCACGCGTATATGAGTCGTTAATAAGTCGTGTTCCGTAGATATACGTACAAAATCATAAGCGAGAGAAAATACATGTTGAGCGCGATAACGTGCGTGAGAGTACGCATCAAACAAGGAGTTCATATGTATAATATAATAATATATTACAATCATAAGCATAGGCATTATATCGTATAGTTCCTTCTAATAAGGTATATATATATATGTATATATACACATAACAACAAAATTCAAACATTTAATGAAATGTAGTTCGCTAGGTAATGCTTCATAGTCTGTTTTTAAATATTCCAATTTGTATGTTTGTTGTAATTTCGTTTTCATTAAGTGGCCTATCTGTTATCCTAGTGGTTAGAATAGATTAACCAGTTCCTATTCATCGAATAACTATGTAAAGATGGTATGCCCGAGTTTTAATACCTTAAATGAAATAAGGCAAAACAAGGCCCTCTATATTTTACCAAATGTACACTTTCCGGTTCTTAACATCTTTAGTCCTTAGGGTTTCTAGTATTTTCGTGAGATGGTGAAAATAGTCCCTATGTTCAACATTAGGTTTTATAACTTCCAATAAGTGGCGAACTAAAGCTTAGGGCTTCCAATTGCTTCGGCTGATTACAACATTAGTCCTTAGAGTCATAAAATGACAATCTAACTTCCAAGAATTTACAAAAGTGGTCCTTGAGGTCTAATAAGTCACGAATGGCATTTATTAATCCCTACACTTTCAAGTATTTACAATATTAGTCCTTGTAGTTTCTGTTTTATCAAGACAAGTTTCAGTTGTCATGATTTTAATCCATAAGTTTTATAAACTAATGTTCTTAGTCTAAAAGTTTTTATAGTTATATCTTCGGTATAAAAACTTTTCTTAAGTGTAAAATCACTAAGTGAGCTTATTAAGTGCACCAAAAGATCTAATGGGCTTCCCAAACCCATATTGAGCTTACAAGGTCGATTAACAATTCTTATGAGCTAAGGATTTCTTAATGGGCCTAATTATAGTTTTAGATCCATCAATGTTAGAGTTTTACTACATAGGTCCATAGGACAATAAATGGGCCTAATGGTCTTCCTAATGGGCCTAAACATATTTTAGTCCATTAATAATTCAAGGTTTGCTAAGTGGGCTTACTAGGCATTGAATAGCCGAATGGGCTTAGTTAATGGTTCAGTTATATGGTATTGGGCCTATAGGGCCTATTCAAGTTTTAGGTTACTATTACTTGTACTTAACTAGTCCATTAATAATACTTAACCATTTATCTAAGTGTGAAGTTTATGAAATCTTACAAGCCTATTAGTTCTTAAAGGTCAATTCAAGATCTCCAAAGAAAATTTTATGAAATCAAATTTTAGATTTCCCCGAACATTTTATTAGATTTTTCAATATTTATAAAATCTAATTAAGTTTACTAAAGAAAAAAAATTAGTTTAGATTCCCCCCTAAGATTTAGCAAGACCCATATTATTCAGTTAGTTTTTTTTTATAAAAATCAATTTAGATCATCTAAGATTGAGTAAAATAGATATATCTATTTAGGTTTTTAGAGACTTAAAAAAAATCTTCTTAGATTTTCTAACGGGTTCTAGAGATTCTGTTAGATTTCTAATGTTCCCAAAATTTTAATTTAAATTTCCATTTAAATATTTCCATGTGTCTATTATGTATTAGATTGTTCGTGGTTATAATGCATTGTTCGGGCCATCATACTTCAGAAGCCATTCTATAAACGTTTGAGGAGCGAGGGCACTTTAAATCGTAAACCTAACCACTCAGTCAAAACGTAATATCGAGATGGAACATCTTTAGTATAAAGCTCCCTACTAAAATGGCATGTTTATTTGTTTTATTAAGTATCTTAAGTATTTAATATTTTTATAATAATTATTAAATAGTTATATTACGTAAATACGTACAAGTTAGCATCTAATATAATCAACAATTATGAATGCGCACTTAAATCATATAGTTATGCATGCTCTCTATGGTATATTCTTCCTAAGTATGTCCCAAAACAATTCCCCAAAAGATTTTTATAAAGTTATAGTCCAGTTTTAAATAAAAGAAAAATATTTTTATTCTTATTTTATTTAAAAAAAAAATTTAGAACGGTTTATTTAAAAAAAATTAATCTGGTTCGCTATAACTAAGGATCTGATACCATTCTCTGTAACACCCCCGTACAGCGGCTATCATAGTGGTGGATCGATGAGCAAATAGCTTACAAAGCACATATCATAATTATATGATTTTTGAAATACAATTGATGTAAACATTGAATTGGTACAATCATTTAAATCGTTGAATAACATTTGTTGTGAATATGCCAGTAAAAGATAATCCCCCGTCATTTTTATGCTCCTAAATGATGCTCAATCCATGCTCAAATAATCTTGCTAAATAACCTGGAAAAACATACTTAAAACAGTCAACATAAAGTTGGTGAATTCATAGAGTTTTGTAAAATGATCCAGTTTAGCATTTCCAATATTCCCATTTTAGTATTTTGCTAGGTAGCATATGATTAAGTTTAGTAACGCAAACCTTATAGATAGTAGCAATGCACAAAGTATACATATATATATAAAAGATAATCACATTTTCTATTAAAAAAAATGAAACTTAACCTGTCATAGTTCTCGACCTATGAGAACCCCATAGCCTTACAAAAAGGCGCCCAACCCAGTTCCCAGAAAGGTATACATCAGTTGCCTCGGCCAAGGAACTGTGAGCGCTACTCATGCAGATGGGGATGGTCAATCCCGAATATACCTTTATAACATTCCGACGATTTACAACAATATAACAGTTTCAATAACAATAGACAATCATAATTATGAGTACCAATCAATATGCATTCTATAGAATAAATATCTATCAATCCTATAGTCAAAACAGGTTACAGTTCAATTTACATTCTATAATCAAATTATAGTCATATAGTCAAAACAAGTTGCAGTTATTTAATAGCATGTCTCCCCCTTGCGGGTTTAAAAATCACAAAAGATTTAAAAAGTGATGCTATGAACTCACTTGTATAATACAGCTCGAGGATGATCAAGTATATAATCGCTAAGCACACAGTACATCAAATACCTAAGCAATTAAGTATGTCTCAGTAAATGCATAGATAATAAATGCATGCAGTCTAATTGGTCATACACTCATTTGTGTCCTTAATATATCATAGTATATTTAATTATTAATTATATTGTTATGAAGATGGTTAAGTGTGCATGTTGTTTATCCACTGTTTCCTTGTATTCCTGATGTTTATAAACATGTATTATATTGTAAAATAAAATATTAAATTTATTTAATAATTTATTGTGTTCCAAAATTAATTAATAAATTATTATTAATTAAGTTTGGATTTAAGAATATGTCTCCCGTTGATAAAATATATATATATATATATATATATACATATATATATATATATGTATATATATATATATATATATATATATATATATATATATATATATATATATATATATATATATATATATATATATATATATATATATATATATATATATATATATATATATAATTCTAAAACTATTTGAAATAGTTCTTGTGTACCATGACTAGCTAATAAAGCTAACAGTGGGACTTTTATTAAAGCAGTGGGAATATCATAAAAGTAGTGGGTAGGTTAGGTTTTTAGTGGTCACTTTAAACTAACATGGGTAAGTTTAAAGCTAACGGTGGTAACTGCATAGCTAGCAGTGGAAACTGCTAAGCTTAACAATGGGAACTATAAAGCTAACAGTGGGAACTGTTAGTGGTTTAATACTAACAGTGGTAAGTTAGTTTGTATGATATTAACGGTGGTAAGTGTTTAGATGGTCAGTTGGTGTATATATATATATATACTAACAGTAGGAATATTACTACTATCGGTGGGAATACTACATGCATGTCTACATCTTTCAACATAAACATAAGTATACCCCTATCGTTACAACTCTGGATCTAACATGCGTAAGTCGTTATCAGCAGTCCCACACAGCCCTTTAAGCCTTCTACAGTCCCAAACGCTCCCTTATCAGCCTGTTATCCCAAACAGCCTCTTATCAGAAGATCCAAACGCCCCCGAAGCTGCTTAACAGCAGATCTTCGATCGCAACGCCATGCATGTCGCTCCTGACAGCAGATCTAAATAGATCCGTATTGATCTATGCCATTCTAACGTACCTATATTCATTTTTATGTCCAAACCAAACACCCCTTTAATGCGGCTGAATATAGATCCGAAACAAACACCTTTTGATAGTGGCTGTGGGTGGGGATTCGATGGTGGAAGCTGGTGGTCAGTAGGTGGAAGATGATGACGGGGCTGTGGAGGATCTAGGTGGTTCGTAGCTGGAGGCCACGTTTATGGTGGTGGCAGCTGCGTGGTACCACCAAGGCTGTGGTGGTAGCTTCGTCCAAAATAAGAGGGTGGCGGCTACAGGCTGGTGACGTGGGTAAACACCACGGCTGGTGATGATGGTCATGAATAGGATGGCGGGGACGGCTGTGATGGAGGAACAAGGTGGGGATGGTGGCTGTTGCGTGGCTGTGGTGGCCACGAAGATGGTGGCTGGTGACCAGGGGTCACGGCTGATGATGGGGATGATACAGGTGGCGGCCAAGTTGCTGGTGGTGATGGAGGTCACGGCTGGTGGCTGCATGGTTTGGACCATGCAATGATGGTGATGCCGTGATGGTGATGAGGCCACGAAGGTGGTGGTAGTAGCCAAGAGGGTGGCGGCTACAGGCTTACATCCGAGACAAACACCCTCAAATGGGTGGCGGTTTCGGGGTTTTTAACCACGACCATGGTGGTACACCTTATAGATCTACTAGATCTACAAGATTTAAAAGTGGCGGCAAAGATCTATAGTGGCCAGAATATGGCTGGAAAATATGACGGCTACCATTTTTGTGTGTGTGTGTGTGTGTAAAATGGAGGCTAGGGTTAGGGTTATGTGAGGATAAAACCCTAATGTCCCTATTTATACCCTTCAAAGTTATAAAATCCAATATGCAAGGTTTAGAATAGTTGAGGGGCATGGGTTGTAATTATTTTACAAGGGCCTAAAGTGTAACATTTTATCATGTGTTTAATAATAAACGGTTCAGGACTCGTTCGGACGACTTAACGGACGATTCAAGACACGAGACTTGCGCCATTGTTTTTAAAATCATGTTTCCAATAAAATGTATTATTTATATGTCTTATAATATAAATAACGTGTGCGTTCGTTTAAACCATGATTATTTGTCATATATCGTTTTAACAAGAATAAGTATCGTTTTAATGAAGACACTTCTCATTAAATCTCTCCGTAGATAAATGAAATATTAAACAATTTAAATCAAATCGGTTATCAAGTATCTCTCGACAATAATTTATGTACTTAAATTATTAAATTGTCGGTACACGGGTTGTACGACTTTTGTCTTGTTTTCAATTCAAATAACTTTTGTATTATTCAAAAAGGGTTTTGAACCATACTTCATTATTATTAAATGAACGAAAAACCTCGGGTTTTACACCATCCACATGCCATCTTGAGCTTCGTCTTTGAAACTCGATTAGTATTATGAGGTGGAGAAATGATCTAGGATCATTGGGTAGATTTTTATTACATTTTATCATGGTAAAATCGTGGATTTTACATTTTGCCATATCTCGAAACATTTCCAAGCCCTAAATCTAAAATCTATTTTAATTATAATAAAACATAATTAAATACTTAGACCACAAGAATTAAGGTATAAATTCTTAAGTTTAAATTATTTTAAAATAATTCATGAGAACATTAATGTTAAACAAAATATTTTGTATATAAAATATTTATATTTACTTTAGGAAATATTTGTATAAACAAATATGAATACGTATTGTTAATACATGTACTCATATACTTTTAAGAAATAAAATTATGTGTACGTTAATTAAATTAAATGTTACTACGTAAATGTATTATAAGTAAAACCCCTTATGTTTACTTAAATATAGAACATAGTTATGAAATTTAACGGGATGTTATTGATACAAGTACTATAAACGCAGGTTCATATTTTTAAGTAAAACATTTTCTTTTATGTTTACTTAAATGTAGAACTCAATTATAAAATTTGATGATTACTATAAATACATGTATGCTAACTAATAGTAATAGTTAAACATGCGATGTGAGCTTAGAAATGAAACTTATATAAATAAGTTAAATGGATATTGATGCTGCTTGAACTATGGTCATTTAGATAAATACTATAGTGTGAATGAACTGAATAAAATCCGTATAAGCATACATATATGTTCTTTGTACTATCTATTAAGACTGTACTATCTGATTAGGCATAACTTTGGTGTGAGCTTTAATTGGATATCCGTGTTAAACAAGCAATTGCCTACTCCCAGGTGAGTTTACAGCCCCATTTAAACTTTGATAAAACTTTCCCTTTTGGGAAAGGAAAATATGCAAACATATATTGGACACGTTTGGATTGTATAAACTAGATTATGATTGCTTACTATTGAAACTGTTAAATTGTTGTAAATCACCCGAATGTTATTAATAGATCTATTAGGGATTGACCATCCCCGTCTGGGTGAGTCATGCTCACTGTGCCTTGGCCGGGACAACAGACGTATACCATGTTGGAACTGGAATGGGTGTCTTTCTGTAAGACAATACGTCCTCATCTGTTGAGGACTATGGGGTTAAGCTTCAGTTTCTAATAATAAACAAATTTTATTTACATTTTAGTAAGAATGCTTTGTGCATTATTACTTCTATGATTATTGTATGTCCACTAATTAATTGTTAAAAACTGTAAATTCACCAACTTTATATTGACCCGTTAGTATGTTTTGCACAGGAATATGAAGTTAGTACGTGGTGTGTGCATGGCCTCTAGCATCTTAGAAATCTGCATCATAGGACTCGTCAGGGGTTCTATTTGGGAAACTCAAATAAACACTTTCCACCATGTTTAAGACAAATTTTTTTTATTTGTTAAAATAAACATGTTATCTGATTTAACTTACTTTTATCTTATGCTCTACGGACTATATGCTATCGATCCGCCCTTGTGACATCTCCGTGGATATTTCTGTGTATTTTGACCCTACCCGGGGTGTCACAGAGAATGGTATTAGAGCATTAGTTATAGAGAACCAGATAAATTTTTCAATAAAGTAAAAATAAAATGATTTTTCTCTTATTTAAAACTGGACTATAACTTATAAAACTCTCTATGGGATTTTTGGGACCGTCTTAGTTAAGCATAGAGATTTTTGGGCATTTTATGCTATGTGAACTAATTTTATATATATATATATATATATATATATATATATATATATACATATATATATATATATATATATATATATATATATATATATATATATATATATATATATATATATATATATATATATATATATATATATATATATATATATATATATATATATATATATATATATATATATATATATGTTTACTACACTTGATTATTAATACTGTTTAGTAAGGTATTGCTATATGTCAGCTGTGCTAAACTTGAAAATTTTACACTACATAGTAAAATACTGAAATGCGAATATGAGTAATATTAAACTAAATTTCACACTTACTAACTGATAAATGAACTACTTACATGATAATACATATATATGTATAAGTATAAATATTTGTAACCTTAAAACATTCTAATAATTGTTTAAAAAGGGGATATATTTCATAAAGCATGTAATCTAAATAATATTGTTCTTTGTTTGTAAGCTATACTCACTTCAAACTTAAAATGATATTATTTCAGAGCATCATGACTCCGCCTACTGCATCTACGACTCTTCTACCCAGAGTAGCCCTGCTCTAGTTGTCTGTTCATCCCCGATCGACGCAGTATAGATGGTTGTCAGCCTCAGATTTAGAGGATGACCCAGCCACCGAAGCTGTACTCCCAGAGGACCCATTCTCTATCTCAGCATCAGCCACACCGACCCCAACCTCTATGGAGGAGGATCGGGTCCCTTCTAGCATACCATCTTCCATGCCTCTATCCTTTTCATCAGGCTATTTCTCCGGACCCACGCCCGTCTCTACTTATGAGGTCGGGGAAGGCTCCGGGGCAGGACGTGTCGATCCCATCCAGGCCCAGATCTCCGCATTGGCTAAACGTCATGAGCAAGAGATATCTGACCTCCGCAGCCAGTTGACAGTCAGTCAACAGAGCCATGTTGTCATCTATGAGCGTATCGACACTCTTTTCCGCACTAGGAGGGAAGACTTCCAGACTGCCAAGGGCATCCAGGCTAGGACGGATGAGGCATTAAAGTGGTTACTGGATGAGAACTACCGCCTCCACCAGCGCATCCAGGTCATAGAGGGTCTACAGCATCAGACCCATGCTGCTCTTGCTACTCAGGAGCAATCTTTGTCCATCTTCTTTGATCTCGCCACTGTCCGGCATTATAGGGTTATTGGGGAGATGGATTACCTCCGAGGGGTTGTCGATAGGCTTCGGAACCAGCTACTGTCTGCACTCCGTTCGCTCAAGGAGACCCGAACGACAGTTCGAACTTTGTGGAACACCAGGAAAAATTTTGCATCCCTACCAGCTCCATCAGCATCGTTAGCCCCGACATCATCTAGTGGACCATCCAGGCAGGATTAGTATAGATGTACTAGACTTCTTGTACATCATGATAATTCACGGGCTACATCCCGGCTATCATGATATAGGGCCTTTGTACTTTTATTTCTTTTTCTGATTTTGGTGAAGTAATCCCGTAAATTATCTTTCGTTTTCTTTGGGGATGTATTTTGGATATGATGTACTTAAGACAATGTGTACCACTACCCGGAGCAAGTCTAGCCAAACCTTGTTCCGGATTTGATATGCTTGACGAATGTTTAAAATTCCCTACGGAACTTTGCATGAAATCACTCTCTTATGTTATATCTGTTGTGCAACGTATTATATTATAAAATCCTGATAGTTTACCCAAATTTTTATGAATTTTATGCATGAAAACATCCTCTTGCAAATAATATAAAAACTGCACTAACGATTGAATTAATAATCTCATTTTGTGTATGATTATAGACAAATGGTGATTTCCCAATCGAACCCCAATAATGCAACTGTCTTCAATACCGCTAATAATGAAGTACCTGAAGCTACTCATAATGTTACCGCTGCTCAACTCCGGGAGATGATTGGTGAAGGCATTTCGGCAGCCATGACAGCCAGAGAAGCTAATGTGGGTGATGACCCAAACCCCAACATACGCAGAAACAACTCCAATAGAGGTTGTTCGTACCCCAACTTCTTGAAATGCAAACCCTCATACTACCGAGGAAAAGAAGGAGTTGTTGAACTAATGCGATGGTTTGAAAGACTAGAGGCAGTCTTCCGCATCAGTGATTGTGTTGACGAAAACAGAGTAAAGTATGCTACCTACACTCTACTCGACAGCGCCCTTACTTGGTGGAACTCTGTGGTCACCACCCTTGGACATGCCGCTGCTTATACTCTCACTTGGGCCAACCTCAAGGAAAGAATGACTAAGAAGTACTGTCCAAGAGGAGAAATGAAGTAGTTGGAAGTCGAGCTGTGGGATCTCAAGTGTAAGAACAATGATATCATTTGGTACAACCAAAGATTTCAAGAATTAAGCTCGATGTGCACCAGAATGTTTTATCCTAGGAGACAAGATTGAAAAGTATGTCAGTGGACTCCCTGACAATATTCATGACAATGTGCTAGCTGCACGACCCACTACTGTGGAAGATGCCATGGAAATTGTGACTGAGCTGATCAACAAACGAACCCGCAATCTGTCTAAGAGACAAGTAGACAACAAGAGGAAAACCGAAGAAAACACTCGTAGCCAGCACCAACAGCCTTTCAAAAAGCAAAGTGTTGGGGGAACAGACGACACTACTCCCCCAACCCGCACCAAGAACTACTCAATAACAAAGCCCAAGTGTTCGAAATGCATCTACCACCATATTGCTGGAGTGCAATGTCAAGGATGTTACAAGTGCGGCCAGCAAGGCCATTTTGTTCGCGAGTGTCCAACCAATGTTGCTACCCCAGGCCGACCCAACACCAATCCTGGAAACCGCAACAAGGGCAAGTCCAACACACAAAGGAGTGGTAGCGGGCCGAAGAAAGGTGTGATATGTTACGAGTGTGGAACCCCTGGGCACGTGAGACCTGATTGTCCCAAAGGGGCCAACCAGAAGAAGGACGACAAGGGAACTCCATGGAAAGTATACATGGCCGGCAATGCCCCAAAAAACCTAGGCCCCAACATCGTACCTGGTACGTTCTTACTAAACAAATGATATACATCTATATTGTCTGATACATGTGTAGGACAAAGCACCTCAATTGCTAAATTTAGTAAGGTAATGGAAATCCCCCCCCCCCCTCCCGGTAGTTCAAGGCTCCTATTATACTGTGGGATAGTCGATGAAAAAGTTATGATGGTTAAACACCCTCATATGAGGTTGTTCCTTATAAACATTCCGAGTCAGCCGTCTTACACCAGTCAGATCTTGGAAAGCCTTGATAACTTTAATGTCGTTCTTAGCACAAATTGATTGGCAAGTTTTAACACCCCCAAATTTACACGCAGCGTAATACATCTTTGGGTGCTAAACAATGATACAACAACACATAATTTATAAAGAACGACTCAAAAAGAGACATTTTAGATTTATCGTTCCTAAAACATTTGTTAGAGTAGCGTAGTCCCAAGTAATCGTTACCAAAAGATAAGTTACAACAACATATTGGTTTGTTTTAAAAATGGAACGATAAATAAATCAAAGAGTTTGAACAACAAAAGCAGTGCACAACTTCATTCCCCGTGACCTCCAAGCTTCCACTTCTTGATTACCTGAAATACATGTGAGTAAAACAATCAGCAAAAATGCCGAGTGAATCTATAGGTTTATGTAATCAATTTGAACACAAGAAAAGATTATAAGTTTGTGGCATGCTTATAAGCATCAAATAATAATTTGCATCAACAATGATAATTGTATATAGCATAAATTGCAATAAGCTCATGGAACCGAGCCCTTAGACACTCCCTTTAGAGGTCTGATAAGACAGGAGATTTATTAATTGTCAGTTACCTCTAGATTAATGGTACATTGTCGTATACCTGACTTCTCAATACAATATGCTCAAACAATGTGGAGGTCGGGCCTAAGCTTCTATGACAAGTCCACAAAAACTGAACCGGGGCGGCTTCCCCCATAGATCTATTAATTGTACTAGCGGCTAACCCATCATAGGTTAATTAACGTTCCATAATTGAGGTTTTAACAAAGGCAATCACTTAATGCAATTTAAAGGCAACCACGGGTCCATTCATAGAGGGACAAAGCATACCATAAAAATCTTGTGTTCTAAGTTTATAAAACCTGTATTCCCCCTCGCGGGTTTAAATCATTTAATAACTAGTATAAATCGAGGCTATAGACTCACGTTGATAATGAAAGGCGGATTATCGGCTACGGGCGTGCTTCGGTCACAGAAACCTATATAAATAATAATCGGTCTTAGACTCTTGTCCAATGACTTTTATCAAAATAACAATATACATATGATGATTTTGTACATATGATGATGATCAAGTGGGTTTATATATCCTTGTTTACTCATTTTAGTGTTTACGTTTTGATAACTTTTTACTAGTTTACTAGTTTTACCTACTTACCTATTTTAAGTCCAATAAGCTTAGTATAAGTTATTTAACTTGTTTTAATCCATTTTATACCTATATTATCAGTATCTATACTTTCCATGTTGGGCCCAAATGGGTTAAGCCCAATAAGTTCTTTTTATAAGTGTTTAACTTATTTAGTCCAATTATTAGTCCAATATGCTTAGTTAGCTCGTTAATGTCCGTATGTCCTATAGTTCGGGTTTTATCGGTTTTTACTTGTATTAGTTACTTATATATCAGTATATAGCTTTTAAAAACTTTACATTAGACGGTTTTGATCGTCTAAGTTTTAATTGGCGAAAAACGTTAATTTTTACGGTAATAGCCGAAAAAGTCGTAAAGATAAAGTTTATAGTTTTTATTACTTATAAGTATTATTCCACTACCATTTATATAATTTATCCATTTATTTAACCTTTTACATATTTATATAAACAAGTTTCATAAGTTAGTGGGTTTTTATTTTACATTTTATACAATAAAATTTGAGTGCTTATATAATAATAATAAACATTAATTCTCAAAATCTGATTTTTATTTTCATCTTCACCATTTTTATCATATCTAGAGTTCTATAATGAATTAGAAGCTCATTTTTGGGTGGCATGATCTTCATATTATGTGCTATATTTAACTTAGTTATAGCTACTGCTCATTTAAAGTTTATCTATGCTTAATAGTCCCTACAAAACAGCTTATTCAGATTAGCACACCTATTTTGTTTCGATCATATCTCACTCATTATAATGATTCCATTGCATGGCCAACTCTCACATGTGTATAACATCTTGTACTTACTATATATAGATCATACCATGCAAGTTTATCAGTTCAAGTTTTAGTTATATACTGTTTTTATACAGCCAACTAAATAAGCATGATTTTAGCCTTATTTCTAATGGTTATTAACATTTTTAAGCATATTTATCAACACTTGATCCCCCACAACATTTTTATCATCATATATACATCATATACATATAAAATAAGAAAGAAAATACATTTTTTCTTTACAAAAATAACAAAAGAAAATGGAGAGGATGATCTTCTTTACCAACCAAGTGTATTTCTTGTTTTTGGAAGACAAGAACTTGATGAACACCAAAAGTAACTCCAAGATCATCAAAAACTAAGAACAATAGATGAGAAATCAGCCCTAGGACACAAGCAAATCACCTCCTATGTTGTTAATATGGCCACCAAATGATCAAGGCTTCAAGATAACTCCATGATAGAGCTAGATAACATGTATTTCATGGCTAGAAAAGATCAAAAGGGGTGTTTTGTGCTTTGAAGTGTACGGCAAAGGGTGGGGTTTTGAGAGAGTTTGAGGTAGTTTGCATGTATGAAATGGTGGTGTGTGTAGTAGCTAATGGTTTTGAGTGAATGGAAAGCTTAAAGTGTAAGCTTAGTCTTACACTTGTAAGTACTTAGCTAACATGATGCCACATCCTTGGATGTGGTGTCATGTGCCTTCCCATTTAAGCTAGTGGGGTGGGATAATGTGTTTTGTCCCACCTCACTAATTTACGGGTAACCCTCGATTCTAGTTTTCTCGATTTGGGTGCCATCGGGTTTCGTAAAAATACTTTTTTTTAAAGTTTAAACGCACACGAAAAATATTAATATAACGACTCGATACTTAATTGAAACGATATCGTCGAAAGTATTAAATATCGAAACTATCGATAATAAAATATAAATTGTTTTGGCATCCGTCGGTATCGCGATCACTAGTAGTCCTCGTTGCTCGTCAAAATATTAAAATATAATATATAATATCGGTTTCAACTTAAACCGTTAAACATAATAATATTTAACGTTATAAAATACTTCAAAATAATTGAAAATAGAATTAAATTATGACCTTACTTTTACGGGTTTTACATCCTCGCCACCTTAAGGGAGCGACGTCCCGGCGCTCAACTCGCTTCACTTTCGCCAACGCGCATTAAAGTCTCAATAAACATCGTCGTTGAAAGTCAAAAATATATTACATAATATGTGTTCTACATGATCGGACGTCATCGGATGATGCCGTCTCAAGTTCTCATAACTTACGATCATTTGACTAGATCACACACCATATAAGTACATAAAAGAAAAGGTCGAACACAAACATCGAGTATAGATCTCCACCGTTAATCATCGAGAAAACCTTGAACGAACCCTTGATAATAACCACTTGATCTCAAGAGTCTTTCCACTTGCGGTGTCGGCTTCAACATACTCCTCGAGATTGTAACGAATTTATTAAATCCATTCATTAAGATATTCGGTCCTCAATCATTCCACGAGTACACACATAAATCCTGGTGATACTTATCGTTTCTTCTTATACACTGCTTCCCGAGATTCATTTTAAACTCAAAATAAAATAGTGATCTTCAATACGAGGAATAGAACGAGATAAAAATGACTTCAATAAACGCATAAACGAACAAGATGTGATAAAATGATTTTAAGATTAACGATCGACGAGGGATCTCGAATCACGTAACCGTAAAACATAATAATTCGCAATACTAGAAAAATGAGAGCGAAGAAAGAATTAAATATTAACATTAAAGTAACATTTGTGACAATCATCCATCCCGGTTTTGGTATTACCTTAAAACGCAATTGAGGTACTTTCTTGATAAAGATGATATATCAAAATAGGAGTTTGATAGCTTCATAATTTATTTTGGTTGTCTTAAGAAACTTTGAAAGATTGACATGAATTTATTAATTAGACTCGTATTGATGTTTACAATTTGAAAATATAATTTCTAAATTAAATCATTATTAGGAATATAAATTAAACTGGTAATTTCATTACATTAAAAGTAAAGTATGATAAGTCACTTAGTTCAAAAGATATAGTATAATTTCATGTTAGACATTAGTTTTAGTTATACAAAATATGATGTATAAATTTGACCTTTTACTTGTAATGGTTTTTTCGATAATTGAAAATCATTGGAAAATGTATAAAAGTTCCATAAAAAATTTATAATACTTTGTAGAAATACATAAAGGTGTTTATTATTTCAAAATAACATGGGATATATTCGGGTTTCGAAATGTGACAAGATAACAAACGAATATGATTGAAAATAATAGTCAACAATTAATACGAAATCAATGGTACAAAAGAGAACGAAGCAAATGTCGTATGAATTCTTAAAGAGAATAATAAAATAAAGGCGTTGATGGTAAGACGATAAGAAATAATAGATTAAACAAGTTGTCAATTTTGTTAGTGCGGTTGATGGTTCACCAATATCAGCTCGTTAAGTTAGCGGTGGTCGATACATGATCGGAAAGAAGATCCATACAAAAATTTTAATAAATAAAATTCCTAATAATCACTTGTAATTAAAACAAATCAAATGAACGATGTTAGTGTTTAAAGAGAGAAGTCAAAGCACGGTTCACAAGAGTGGATTTCGAGACAAACGAGAGTGACGGACGTCATCCCGGATATACGAAAATCACTCTAGTGATAATTCATTATTCACGTGCGGAGACATTCCAAAGATCTACCCAGTCGCATAAAGAAGATTGGACGAGAAGGAAGGATAAAACATTGAGACTTTCAAGTCATTTATCAACAGTCAGTAATTAGACGAACGGTCAAAAGAAATCATTTATAAGAGAAAATGAAGTAACAAGTGGAAAAACGATTGTCGAGTAAAACGTATTCGTAAGTGTGTAGTTAGTTCAAGAAAAGGCAAGAAAACGTATGCGGATGCATAGAAATTGCGCTACTTGCATAAAATATAAAGGTTTTCAAAACTTCTTTTCACTTTATTTCATTTTATTTATCTTTATCATAAATACAAGTAAAAAGTTCTTTATTATCAAGATTTTTAAGGTGACTACTATTCAGCCTAGCATGGCTCCTTCTAAATTAGACATAGGTGATCATGCCATGTATAATCTAGGAATAGCAATGCAGTGCTCAGTTTCGTCGAAAAGTATTAAGTTTCGTATGTTTATAAGAACCATGCCATTTGAAAAATGGAATTTAAAAATAGTTTATAAATTTATAGGATACAAGTAATTTATGAGATACTCAATAAGCAACTTTTAATGTTACGAAAAGTATTTAATAAGACCAAAGTAGAAACAATTGGTGAAAATAATCGTAAAACACTATCAGATTTATTTATAATATGACATTATGACAACGTATAAAGTAGTCAAAGTTTTGCAAAAAGTGGCAAATAGTAGCTCATAAAACAACCAATGAAATGGTTACAAGTTGTTATGTTTTAAAAGGGTTATAAGGTTTAGACGAAAACGTCATGAGATACGCGATAAGAATGTCAACGAAGAATGTGAAGGCAAAACTTCAAAACTCAACTCAAATCAGTGGAAGGTTAGAAGAAAAATAAAAATAATATCGAATGACAAAAGAGTCATATATATAAAAAGAATAAAACAATCCAAATGTGTATTCTATGTAAGATACTCGACACAACATGCTTTTAAGAAAATATATTATTCATTTTCAAATTACACCATTAATCTGGTAATAGCTAATCCTGTAATGTTTCTATTTTTAAACATTTTCACATGAAACTAGTATTAGTTATTTGTAAAATAATATTCGTTAAAATTTTACGATCTCAAATGAACTCAAAACTTCTTAAAAACGTTTAAAACCCATATTATAAATTTTCTATCAGATTTGACTTTTAAATATGAGCCTATTAATTGACCTGATAAACGACATCTCCAAGACTCGGATTCTAAAGCATTTTGATGCAAAACGACGTTTCAAATGACTTTCTAGTTTTACCCGAGACCTGAAACCTAATATAAAATGACTAAAATATCCCTGCAAGTTCTGTGCAGTTTTGACTATTTTATTTTAAAAATACAGGTTTTACTTTTAAGTTTTGACCTGTTTATACACCCCCTGCAGTTCCTCCATTAAATATATTTTTCGACACTTCCTAACGGCTCAAAATATATGTACACACATGTCTTGTGGATTTTACAAAAACGAAAAATAATTCTCATAGTGAGCATAAAATAAAAATATAGCATAATAAATGACGTCCATAATTTAGATTTCAAGGTGCAAAGTAGGCAAATCTCCTTGGTGCCACGATTCTTCAAAAACACCAAAACATAACGAGAAAAGAATGGACCATTAACGGGTTGCACTCTGGGAGCAAGAAAGTTAATGAAAAACAAATGATACAATTTTATAGGAGTAAAATCGTATCCCGATCTAGCGCCATAATCTAGACGATGATTTATAAAATGACGATGACGTTACCGAGATATAAGCGAACAATACACTTCGCAGTCGATACATATAAATGTCAACGAATTAAATCTTCGCATGTCGTGTAAAACGATAATAAATATCAACAAAATATTATGAAAAACCATGGTAGTATTCAACACTATTTTAAGAAATGTTTCAAAATGTATGACTCACACGATAGCGGTTAGTCTATTCCAAGGACACATTGAGCTACACAATGGTCTAGAGATTACGTTTCAAGACGTCCAAGCACAAACAGCCGGAAAGCAATTTGGATATCTATATAGATATCACAAAGGGTTAAATAATGAAAGTAATGCGCGCAGATGAAGGTATGTAAGGTCATAATATAAAAATTTTGCAATAAAAGCAATTTAAATACTTCAAAAATAAATACAGAAAGATCTTGAAAATTCATTGTATTTATTTAAGTTAATCATTAATAAATGATAAACTTTTATCGAAAAGTTTAACGACATAAATATATATCGATAAAGGATTATAGTAGTTATTTAGAAATACTTAGCAATAAGGCATACATAATAGTGTATACTAAAGTTGTAATCCCAGAAGTAGCTTGAACCTGAAGTCACGCGAAATCATGTGCACCGACTCTTTGAAAAATAAAACCGACAGTTATAGTTTAGGTTTTTAGAAAAAGACCTAGTTCTCTATAACTCATGGCTCTGGTACCAATCTTTAACACCCCCAAATTTACACGCAGTGGAATACATCTTTGGGTGCTAAACAATGATACAACAACACATAATTTATAAAGAACGACTCAAAAAGAGACATTTTAGATTTATCGTTCCTAAAACATTTGTCAGAGTAGTGTAGTCCCAAGTAATCGTTACCAAAAGATAAGTTAAAACAACATATTGGTTTGTTTTAAAAATGGAACGATAAATAAATCAAAGAGTTTGAACAACAAAAGTAGTGCACAACTTCATTCCCCGTGACCTCCAAGCTTCCACTTCTTGATTACCTGAAATACATGTGAGTAAAACAATCAGCAAAAATGTCGAGTGAATCTATAGGTTTATGTAATCAATTTGAACACAAGCAAAGATTATAAGTTTGTGGCATGCTTATAAGCATCAAATAATAATTTGCATCAACAATGATAATTGTATATAGCATAAATTGCCATAAGCTCATGGAACCGAGCCCTTAGACACTCCCTTTAGAGATTTGATAAGACAAGACATTTATTAATTGTCGGTTACCTCTAGATTCATGGTACATTGCCGTATACCTGACTTCTCAATACAATATGCTCAAACAGTGTGGACGTCAGGCCTAAGCTTCTATGACAAGTCCACAGAAACTGAACCAGGGCGGCTTCCCCCATATATCTACTAATTGTACTAGCGGTTAACCCATCATAGGTTAATTAACGGTCCATAATTGAGGTTTTAACAAAGGCAATCACTTAATGAAATTTAAAGTCAACCACGGGTCCATTCATAGAGGGACAAAGCATACCATAAAAATCTTGTTTTCTAAGTTTATAAAACATGTATTCCCCCTCACGGGTTTAAAATTATTTAATAACTAGTATAAAGTGAGGCTATAGACTCACGTTGATAATGAAAGGCGGATTATCGGCTACGGGCGTGCTTCGGTCACGGAAACCTATATAAATAATAATCGGTCTTAGACTCTTTTCCAATGACTTTTATCAAAATAACAATATACATATGATGATTTTGTACATATGATGATGATCAAGTGGGTTTATATATCCTTGTTTACTCATTTTAGTGTTTACGTTTTGGTAACTTTTTACTAGTTTACTAGTTTTACCTACTTACCTATTTTAAGTCCAATAAGCTTATTATAAGTTCTTTAACTTGTTTTAATCCATTTTATACCTATATTATCAGTATCTATACTTTCCATGTTGGGCCCAAATGGGTTAAGCCCAATAAGTTCTTTTTATAAGTGTTTAACTTATTTAGTCCAATTATTAGTCCAATATGCTTAGTTAGCTCGTTAATGTCCGTATGTCCTATAGTTCGGGTTTTATCGGTTTTTACTTGTATTAGTTACTTATATATCAGTATAAGACTTTTAAAAACTTTACATTAGACGGGTTTGATCGTCTAAGTTTTAATTGGCGAAAAACGTTAATTTTAATGTAATAGCCGAAAAAGTCGTAAAAATCAAGTATAGTTTTTATTACTTATAAGTATTATTCCACAACCATTTATATAATTTATCCATTTATTTAACCTTTTACATATTTATATAAATAAGTTTCATAAGTTAGTGGGTTTAAATTTTACATTTTATACAATAAAATTTGAGTGCTTATATAATAATAATAAACATTAATTCTCAAAATCTGATTTTTATTTTCATCATCACCATTTTTATCATATCTAGAGTTCTATAATGAGTTAGAAGCTCATTTTTGGGTGGCATGATCTTCATATTATGTGCTACATTTAACTTAGTTATAGATACTGCTCATTTTAAGTTAATCTATGCTTAACAGTCCCTACAAAACAGCTTATTCAGATTAGCACACCTATTTTGTTTTGATCATATCTCACTCATTATAATGATTCCATTGTATGGCCAACTCTCACATGTGTATAACATCTTGTACTTACTGTATATGGATCATACCATGCAAGTTTATTAGTTCAAGTTTTAGTTATATACTGTTTTTATACAGCCAACTAAATAAACATGATTTTAGCCTTATTTCTCATGGTTATTAACATTTTTAAGCATATTTATCAACACTTGATCCCCCACAACATTTTTATCATCATATATACATCATATACATATACAATAAGAAAGAAAATACATTTGTTCTTTACAAAAATAACAAGATAGAATGGAGAGGATGATCTTCTTTACCAACCAAGTGTATTTCTTGTTTTTGGAAGACAAGAACTTGATGAACACCAAAAGTAACTCCAAGATCATCAAACACCAAGAACAATAGTTGAGAAATCAGCCCTAGGACACAAGCAAATCACCTCCTATGTTGTTAATATGACCACCAAATGATCAAGGCTTCAAGATAACTCCATGATAGAGCTAGATAACATGTATTTCATGGCTAGAAAAGATCAAAAGAGGTGTTTTGTGCTTTGAAGTGGACGGAAAAGGGTGGGGTTTTGAGAGAGTTTGAGGTAGTTTGCATGTATGAAATGGTGGTGTGTGTAGTAGCTAATGGTTTTGAGTGAATGGAAAGCTTAAATTTTAAGCTTAGTCTTACACTTGTAAGTACTTAGCTAACATGATGCCACATCCTTAGATGTGGTGTAATGTGTCGTCCCATTTAAGCTAGTGGGGTGGGATAATGTATTTTGTCCCACCTCACTAATTTACGGGTAACCCTTGATTCTAGTTTTCTCGATTTGCGTGCCCTCGGGTTTCGTAAAAATACTTTTTTTTTAAAAGTTTAAACGCACACGAAAAATAATAATATAACGACTCGATACGTAATTGAAACGATATCGTTGAAAGTATTAAATATCGAAACTATCGATAATAAAATATAAAATTTTTTGGCATCCGTCGGTATCGCGATCACTAGTAGTCCTCGTTGCTCGTCAAAATATTAAAATATAAAATTTAATATCGGTTTCAACTTAAACCGTTAAACATAATAATATTTAACGTTATAAAATACTTCAAAATAATTGAAAATATAATTAAATTATGACCTTATTTTTACGGGTTTTACACAAGTAACATGCGATTATCCCTTATAGCCAAAAATGGGTTTGTGCACCTTGGTGAGATGAAACCTTGATTATAATAGGGAGTTATAACCCCGGTATAGTTAACATTAGATAACACTAGACTTAGTGTCATCTCTAGCACCAACGAGATAAAGAATATTTGGTCCGAATGTGACCCGTTTCCTTAACCCGTTTCTTCCCTGCCTAACCCTGAAGGACACACCCAACCCATAATGGGTGTATTTTGTAGGGTTATTTCTGCCACCTAGACAACCCTAAAACCCAAATGGCACATCCAACTCAAAACGGATGTACTTTGTAGGGCTATGTTCGGCAATCCCCGTAAGGAAATGATGAATTTCCTATGCTTTTGGACATTCCTCTTTCCTCTTCGGGTCCAGTTAGTTCGACAAAACCATCACCCACTAGATGCTGGGAAATGAGAATTCCACTCTCTATAAGTCAAAATTTATACAAGATTTTGAACCAGTAATAATGAAAGCATGACCCTTGTTGTGACACACTACAAGGCGCACACTTCTTTATTCATGGTATCTTCTTTTATTTCCACCATTTGAGATACTTCTTTTCTGCGCCCCTCTCACTCAGCCTCACGGCAAAAGAAACAGATTCCTTACAACTTTTTACACAAACGCCATCGACAACAATCTTAACCTCCTTGTTGGGTAGAAACTTTAGTACCATTGACTAATGTTTGTACCCCGCTGCCTTGAGGTAAAAGATCGTAAGTATTTTCTCAAAAGATGCTAAGATAGGAAGGGTTAAAGTTAAACATGTTTGCTTTACCTTCAACCCCCAGTTCTTCATCCGTGAGTATGGGGATATAACGTGTATCTCACCCATGAAAAGGATGTAAAAATAATGCATTACCAGATTCCCCAGCGTATGAAATATGTTGGCGTGTCCTCCTCATATCAGAAACCATTTGCAATGGATTTGTCCTCCTGACCAAATCCACCACGCCAATGGTCCCCTCCCAGATCTGGGAAAAGTACGACTACAATACCCATTGAGAAGGCCCTCGCCTACCCATCCACAGCAACAGTCTCCTTTACTGCTCAATCGGATGTATAGTGCAATCCGGATAAAGATCTCTTTGCATTTCTTGCCTACCCATCCACAGCAGCAGCCTCCTTTACTGCTCAATCGGATGTATAGTGTGATCCGGATAAAGATTTCTTTGCATTCCTCGCCTACCCATCCACATCAGCGGTCTCCTTTACTGCTCAATCGGATGTATAGTGCGATACAGATAAAGATCTCTTTGCATTCCTCGCCTACCCATCCACATCAGCAGCCTCCTTTACTGCTCAATCGGATGTATAGTGCGATCTGGATAAAGATCTCTTTGCATTCCTCGCATACCCATCTACAGCAGCAGCCTCCTTTACAGCTCAATCGGATGTATAGTGCAATCCGGGTAAAGACCTCTTTACATTCTCTTCTGTTCACCTATAATGACGGAAGCTTCCATAAATGCCAGATTAGGCGTATAAGAATAACCTAGATGTGGACCACCTCGCGTTGTGCCGCCATCCATACCTGAGAGAGAACCTGAAACAAATCATGTACTTACAACATCTCTTACTTATAACTAGCGTTTTTAGTAGCTTTGAGGACAAAGCTAAAATAACGGGGTGGTACTATAAAATCCATGATTTTACCATGATTTTTATGTGATAGATTTCCACCCAATAATCGTAGAACATAAACTCATGTGTTACAATTCTATGGGTCATGTGTGAATTTGTCTAAACATGTACGTATACTTGTACATACACACTTGTAGAAACAAGATTCATAATGTGAACCTTGTACATAAAACTAGGGATAGCAAGTAAGTAAGATGTATACTTAGTATTGGAAATACTCAACACTTAAACAAAAATTTGAAAAATAAGCTACACCATGGACTTATGGCCGTGTATATGTGTATGCATAAGTTTAGGTATCCCTAAACTTCCTTGGACTAGCCCAAAGTTAGGTATTTCTTATGATCTAGCCCAAATCAAGCCCACACAAGCCCACCCTTTTCTTTGGATAGCCTTACACGACACACACATGCATATGTGGAAGAAGAAGGGTTGTCTCGGAAAGGGAAGAGCATACACTTGGCACCAATGCCCTTACCAAGGAAATCATGCCTTTTGTATTCTCTTTCCCATCTCTCATCTTTAAGCCGAAAACACACACATTCCCATCTCTCATACACGCAACTCACTTCTCTCTACTCCTTTCTTTCTCAAACATTTCGGCCATAAGCCACAAAAATCCAAAGTTGATTCATTAAATCAACCAAATCTTTGTCCCATCTTGATTACCAATCAATTGGTAGTATCATTCTCTTGGAACCACTATAAACAAGCCCGAGCCAAATCTCTAAGGCCATGGCTTGATATATATTAGGGGTTTTCTTCATCATCTTAAGTAGATCTTATACCTCCTTGTTCATTTAGATCCTCTTGGGTACTTTTAGGCAAGAGAGGTATACACATCATAATCTTTCATTTCTTCATGCATGCATCTTCATACATCTATAAACACAAGTGAATAACATGTTAAAAATCAAGATTTGTTAAGGCTATGGCCCCTATGGGTCACGGCATATTTATACAACCTATGATCTTGATTCAAAATCTTTTTAATAAGAAACCTATGACTTATGTGTTATGTGTTAAACTAGATTTAAAAACCATATGAAACCTTTTTATAAATCTAGATATGGCATGGGTTACAAATCTTGTTTATGGGACTTTGGTTAACCAATAACCATAGATCTCATGAAAAGAACTTATGAAACCTAGAAATCATGAAAGCCATGACCTTAAAGGTCACGGCTAGAATGAGTAAAGGCCATATGATATGTATACTAAGTTTTGAATAGTTGAACATGAAATGTTACATGATAAAAGAGCTATTAAAAACCATCAAAGTAACTTATGTGAATATATAGCCGTGGGTTACACATGATCCTAAAATGGGTTAGATGTACATGCATGCTTATAAAAACCTAGATCTAATGATAAGTGTTAACTTAACATGATATACATGAAATAAGCTAGTAGATCTAATGGGAATATTGGGAGGGAACACTATAGCCGTGGGCTATACATTGTTTCTTGGATTGGTGCCTTGGAAACATACATGTAACCTAGATAATCATAATGTGTTTTTGTAAATGATTACAAGACTTTAAAGACTAGTTAAAGGGATATCTTGGAAATACCAAGATCTACAAATATAGCCGTGAGCTATATATGTAGATACATGGATCTATGTTTGATTTCTAGGCCTAAACATACTTTAGATCTTATTTTGAACTTGTGATTTATTTTCTTGATGTGTACCTAGTTAGATCTAATTTTGTAACACATATAAACTACATGCAACCTTAAAATGGGACTTGACCTATCTTATTATGCTATAACTAATATAGGTCGTGGGTTATAAGCTCCTATTAGGGCTTATGACCTACTTATAACCTTATAACACACCTAGATCTAAATTTGGTATAACACATAAAACAAAATGAAAATTTAATTATTTAGATTGGAAAACTAAATAATAATAAGCTCATGATAAGCTTATAAGAATATCCTAAGTAAAAATATACATAAAATGTAAATTGATGTTAATGGAATAATTAAGTCCATGAAATGTTAATTCAAAACCTAAATGGACCCAATAAGCCCATTTTATAAATTATAGTGACTTAAATGGACTTAAGATCACAATTAGGCCCATTCAACTAATTATAGGGATTTAACAATGTACTAGGCCTAATAGATGATTTAAAGGCTCACTCAAATGAAGTGGTGGACTTGAAAGATATCTAAGCCCACTAAAATAGCCCATTTGATGTTAAGCCCATTTAAAGAGCCCACATAAGTATAGATGATAAAATGAAAGATTTTATAACAAAATATAACTTATAAAAACTATTTGGATGAAAATGACAATTTATAAAACTTAAGGACTAAAGCCGTATCTTATGAAACTTATTTTTATAAGCTAGTGTGCACAAGGACTGGAAATGTAAATATCTAAAAGTCTAGGGTTTAATAATTATTTTACGTGGCAATATTAAACCCTAGGGACCATTTTGGGAAGTTATTAAAAGTTATTTTGTTATTCTAAAACCCTAGGGACCATTTTGGGAAGTTATTAAAAGTTATTTTGTTATTCTAAAACCCTAAGGACCATTTGGGCAATAATCTGAAACTTAAAGAAGCCCTAGGGGCTATTTTGTCATTTTAGTGAAGTTACAAAACCTAGATAATACTAGAGGGACTAAATCTTCCATAAGCCGAAACTATAACAAGCCCTAGGTACTAAATATGTAAAATCCGAAAGTTTTACTTGTTTAAAAATATGGAAGGACTAGTTTTGCCATATCTCGAAACATTTCCAAGCCCTAAATCTAATATCTATTTTTATTATAATAAAACATAATTAAGATACTTAGACCACAAGAATTAAGGTATAAATTCTTAAGTTTAAATTATTTTAAAATAATTCATGAGAACATTAAAGTTAAACAAAATATTTTGTATATAAAATATTTATATTTACTTTAGGAAATAATTGTATAAACAAATATGAATATGTATTGTTAATATATGTACTGATATACTTTTAAGATATAAAATTATGTGAACATTAATTAAATTAAATGTTACTACGTAAATGTATTATAAGTAAAACCCCTTATGTTTACTTAAATATAGAACATAGTTATGAAATTTAACGGGATGTTATTGATACAAGTACTATAAACGCAGATTCATATTTTTAAGTAAAACATTTTCTTTTATGTTTACTTAAATGTAGAACTCAATAGTAAAATTTGATGCTTACTATAAATACATGTATGCTAACTAATAGTAATAGTTAAACATGCGATGTGAGCTTAGAAATGAAACTTATATAAATAAGTTAAATAGAAATTGATGCTGCTTGAACTATGGTCATTTAGATAAATACTATAGTGTGAATGAACTTAATAAAATCCGTATAAGCATACATATATGTTCTTTGTACTATCTATTAAGAATGTACTATCTGATTAGGCATAACTTTAGTGTGAGCTTTAATTGGATATCCGTGTTAAACAAGCAATTGCCTACTCCCAGGTTTGTTTACAGCCCCATTTAAAATTTGATAAAACTTTTCCTTTTGGGAAAGGAAAATATGCAAACATATATTGGACACTCCTGGATTGTATAAACTGGATTATGATTGCTTACTATTGAAACTGTTAAATTGTTGTAAATCGCCCGAATTTTATAAATAGATCTATTAGGGAATGACCATCCCCGTCTGGGTGAGTCATGCTCGCTGTGCCTTGGCCGGGACAACATACGTATACCATGTTGGAACTGGAATGGGTGTCTTTCTGTAAGACACTACGTCCTCATCTGTTAATGACTATGGGGTTAAGCTTTAGTTTCTAATAATAAACAAATGTTATTTACATTTTAGTAAGAAATGCTTTGTGCATTATTACTTCTATGATTATTGTATGTCCAAACTAATTAATTGTTAAAAACTGTAAATTCACCAACTTTATGTTGACCCGTTAGTATGTTTTGCACAGGAATATGAAGTTAGTACGTGGTGTGTGCATGGCCTCCAGCATCTTAGAAATCTGCATCATAGGACTCGTCAGGGGTTCTATTTGGGAAACTCAAATAAACACTCTCCACCATGTTTAAGACAATTTTTATTTATTTGTTAAAATAAACATGTAATCTGATTTAAATTACTTTTATGTTATGCTCTACGGACTATATGCTATCGATCCGCCCTTGTGACATCTCCGTGGATATTTCTGCGTATTTTGACCCTACCCGGGGTGTCACATTTGTAGACTCCTTGAAAAATCAGCCATTGATCTTCATGAAAACTCCTTGAGAAATCATCCCCAAACTCCCTTGAACTCCTTTTCACATGTTAAGATCACCTTCAATCTTCATCTTTTTAAGTAACTATCAACATATGTTGATTATAGCTTAAGTTCATGGTTAAATTTTTGATGAAATGGGGTATTTTTGGGTGATATGGGACGTTCACATAGAGAGAGAAAGGAGAGAGTGTGTGAGTTTTGCATGTAACAAAGTGAGTTGGTTGTTTATGTTAGCTAGTTTTTGAGGTTTAGTTGTTTTCTTGAAAAACTAAGACATGTGTCCTAGTTTTTACTAGAAAATGGACACCTCAAATGTGTGTTGGTGAAGCTTTGTCTTGCCATTTTATTTAGTGGGGGTGGGACAAGTGTCCCACTTGTCTCATCTCCACTAATTTACGGGTACTCCTCGATTCTAGTTTCCTCGAGTTGCGTGCCCTCGAGTCGTTTTACGAAAAACGTTTTTATAAATTATGAATCAACGGCACAAAATGAATCTAATAAAAATTGTCTCATCAAAAACGGAGTTCAAAAACGTAAATACGTAAACCTAGGGTTTCCGGTTTAGTCGTAAAGGACGTTAAATTATGCTCGTAAGTCCTAATCTCTTCTCGTAAATTTGTGAGTTTATGAACCAACACAAATTTAAATTCCAAAATAATATTCATGAATAAATTTATTTCCTGAAATGTCAGACTGTCACCAAAACGGTGTATGTAAACGTAAGCACGTAACGTAGAATTCTTCCGGTTTAGACGTAGTCGATGCTACTTTAAGACGTAAACCCAAATTTCTTCCAAAAAATGAGTAAGTTCATAATATAACATTAAAATAATGTTTTTAAATAATACTTGAGAATAAAATATCGACTATAAATTGACGGATTGTCACATAAATCGCCCGAATGTTATAAATAGATCTATTAGGGATTGACCATCCCCGTCTGGGTGAGTCATGCTCACTGTGCCTTAGCCGGGACAACCGATGTATACCATGCTGGAACTGGAATGGGTGTCTTTTTGTAAGACACTACGTCCTCATCTGTTGAGTACTATGGAAGGTTAAGCTTTAGTTTCTAATAATAAACAATTGTAATCTACATTTTAGTAAGAATGCTTTGTGCATTGTTACTTCTATGATTAATGTATGTCCAGACTAAGTAATTGTTAAAATCTGTAAATTCACCAACTTTATGTTGACCACTTTAGTATGTTTTGCACAGGAATATGAAGTTAGTGCGTGGTGTGTGCATGGTCTCCAGCATCTTAGTAATCTGCATCATAGGACTCGTCAGGGGTTCAATTTGGGAAACATAAATAATCACCTTCTATCATGTTTAAGACAAATTTTATTTTATTTGTTATCAAATATGTAAACTGATTTAAATAACTCTTATCTTATGCACTATGGACTATATGCTATCGATCCACCCTAGTGACATCTCCGTGGATATTTCCGCATATTTTGACCCTACCCGGGGTGTCACATTTTAGTGCGACCGAGAAGGGGTATCTCGGTAGGCTTGGGACATAGTTAAAATAATAAAAACGAAGATTTTTAAATTATACCTTTTATTACTTATTTTTTTAAATGTCTAAATTGTATTTTAAAAGAATTAAATTAAAATAGTTTTTGTAATAATTAAAAGGGTATAATTTTGTTAAAGAAATTATAAATGATTTTAGAAACTTTCTAATTTAGGAAACTTTCTATTTTGAGCAAGGTTACCTATTATAGTATTAATATCATGTCAGAACACGTTTGTACCGTAATTAATAATAGGTCGATAATACATTCTAAAGAATTATAAGAAAGATCAGATTTATTAGTTAACATAAGTAAAGAAGTTTAGAAATAAATAAAATGAGAAGCCGATAAGATCAGTAAATTAAATAAAGATCAGATAACTTATTCGCGTCTATTATTGTTGTAGAATCCGTGAAGCCCGAATAGTGTTCGTTCAGTCTTCCTTCAGTCAGGTGCTGGACAAGAGGTACGGATTTCCCGTCCTTTCAGTAAGGACTTCCTTTCTATGCATGATTAGGATTCCCCGTCTGCAGCCAAATGTTTTCCCCAGTATATGTTTTAAATTATCAGAAATTACTTTAATAACTAAGATATTGCCTGAGACTTATATACAAGCATGACCAGTTAGTTGTACTAGTTACGAAGGTACCGTAACCATGACACTTGAGGCACCGGTGTCATGACTCACCTATAGGAGAGTGATATCCTGCAGCGTTCCACTCAGTTCAAATTGGCCATTTTATCCATATTATTAATGGGGCGTATGGATGCATCCTAGGCTTATCGGTTTACAGTTATCAGGTGAATGTGGTGTGTGCTCTACATCCTTCACATTGATCCCTCCACCCAGCACATTATTTAGAGGTAACCCCTCTACAGTATGAAGAGGTCACCCCTCCAGTTATTCATGCAACAGTTGTTTCAGCACATGACCTATATAAGCTCTTGGCAATTATAATATAGTAAATACATGTATTCAGATTTACCAAATAACAGTTCAACTTTGTTATTTATAAATCAGACTTTTTAGATTTTACACAGGTTTCCGCTGCAACTTTAATTATCAGTCTTACAGCTTCAGTATTATATCATCTGCTTCGATTCAGTATTTCTTATCATGCTTTATATCCGTTCACTGAGCATTATGCTCAGCCGTAGTTCCTTTCATGTTCTAACGGCAGGTACACTAGGACGCTCTTAGGATTCTGAGAGCATGTGCATATGGATGTAAGCTATCCAGACTTCTTACTTTATGCACCTCTTATATTATTCCGCTTTTAGACATTGTTTAGTCCTTCCTTCAGTATTTACTTTTTATGTTTTGAGCTTATGTTTGGATTACCGATGCTTGATTGCGGTATTTCCTTTATGGTCAGTTAATGTTTTAGGACATTTACCTTATGCTTTGATGACACGCCATAAATACACGTAACGGTCCACTTATCTAAGTGCGGTGTTACATCCATAATCTCCACCGGTTCCTCAATAAAATGCAGCTTGTCATCCAGTTGAATCTCCTCAAGTGGAATTATCAAATTCTCGTCCGCTAAACACCTCTTAAGATTAGAAACATGAAAAGTATTGTGAATAGCACTTAACTCTCTGGAAATTCCAACTTATATGCCACAGGACCAACTCGATCAATAATCTTGAATGGACCAATATAACGTGGACTAAGCTTTCCTTGCTTGCCAAATCGAATTACTCCTTTCCAAAGTGATACTTTCAACCTAACCATATCGCCAATATCAAACTCCAATGGTTTTCTCCTCTTATCCGCATAGCTCTTCTGTCTACTACGGGCTGTCAATAAACAATTCTTGATTTGCACGATCTTCTCAGTCGTTTCACTAATCAATTCAGGACCCATCAATTGACTTTCTCCAACTTTACACCAACCAACTGGTGATCTACACTTTCGCCCATAAAGTGCTTCAAAAGGCGCGGCCTTGATACTTGCGTTATAACTGTTGTTGTATGAGAACTCCACCAAAGGTAAGTGTCGATCCCAACTACCTCCAAAGTCTATTACACACACTCGTAACATATCCTCCAAGGTCTGAATAGTCCGTTCACTTTGTCTGTCTGTTTCTGGATGATACGCAGTGCTTATGTCCAATTGAGTCCCCAAAGCTCGCTGAAGCGATTTCTAAAACTCAGATGTGAACCGACTATCTCGATCAGAAATAATTGACAAAGGAACTCCATGTCTACAAACAACTTCCTTCAAGTACAACCGAGTAAGTTTGTCTATGTCATCAGTTTTCTTTATCGGCAAGAAATGAGCCGACTTAGTCAACCGATCAACAATTACCCAAATCGTATCATAACCACTAGAGGTTCTCGGAAGTCCCAAAACAAAGTCCATAGTTATCTTCTCCCATTTCCATTATGGAATTTCAATTTGTTGCAGTAAACCCGAAGGTTTCTTGTGCTCAAACTTCACCTTAGCACATGTCAAGCATTTACTAACATAAGTAGCAATGTTAGCTTTCATATTCGGCCACCAGTATCATTTCTTCAAATCTTGGTAAATTTTATCCGATCTTGGGTGAATCGAATATTTAGAATTACGATATTTGTGCATAATTAGATATCTCAGTCCTCCATACCCCGGTAACCATACACGATTCTCGAAATACCGAATTCCGTCATCACGAATTTCGAATATAAATGTCATCCTTCTACCCAAGTCTTCATTTCTCACATTCTCTTCTTTCATCGCCTTTGTTTGAGCTTTAAGTATTCGATTAGATAAATCAGAATAAGTTGTCATGGCTAAAGCTCTAACCCTTTTGGTTATTTCTCTATCCTTCCTACTAAGAGCATCGGCAACTACATTCGCCTTGCCGGGATGATAGAGAATTTGAATGTCGTAATCACTCAACAATTCTACCTATATTCTCTGCCTCATATTGAGCTCCTTCTGATCCAAAATATGTTGCAGGCTTATATGATCGGTATATACCACACTCTTTGTACCGTAGAGATAGTGTCTCCAAAGTCTAACAGCAAAGACAACAGCTCCTAATTCCAAATCATGTGTAGTACAATTCTCCTCATGCTTCCTCAATTGACGAGATGCATACGCGATCACTTTCTCCCTTTGCATTAACACAACACAAAAACCCCTACGTGATACGTCACAATATACCATAAAGTCTTCAGTTCCATCGGGCAAACCTAAAATTGGTGCAGAACACATCTTCCGCTTCAAAGTTTGGAATGCTTCTTCTTCTTCTGAACCCCACTCATACTTCTTGTTTTTCTATGTATGTTTAGTAAGAGGTTTAGAAATTAAAGAGAATCATTCTATGAATCGCCAGTAGTACCCAGCTAATCCTAAGAATTGTCTAACTTCAGTCGGGGTTGTAGGCCTAGCCAAATCTCTAATAGCTTCAATTTTGGAAGGATCAACATGAACACCGCTACTATTGATCTCGTGCCCAAGGAATTGGACTGAATCCAACCAAAAATCACACTTGGAGAATTTTGCATACAACTTCTCCTTCTTCAACAACTCCAAAATAATCTTCAGATGACCTTCATACTCCTCCCGACTTTTGGAATAGATCAGGATATCATCGATAAATACAATCACAAACTTGTCGAGGTATGGTTTACACATACGATTCATTAAGTCCATGAATACCGTAGGTGCATTAGTTAACCCAAACGGCATCACTTGAAATTCAAAGTGTCCATAACGCGTCCGAAAAGCTGTAATAGGTATGTCCTCATCTTTAACACGAAGTTGATGATAACCCGACCTCAAGTCGATCTTCGAGTACACACACGAACCTTGAAGTTGATCGAACAAATCATCGATCCTAGGAAGTGGATAACGATTTTTGATAGTTAACTTGTTCAACTCTCGGTAGTCTATGCACATTCTGAACGATTCGTCCTTATTCTTCACGAACAATACTGGAGCTCCCCAAGGTGACGAACTTGGTCTAATGAACCCCTTCTCCATTAACTCCTTCAACTGATCTGCCAACTCCTTCATCTCAGACGGTGCTAAACGATAAGGTGCACGCGCCACTAATGCAGCTCCTGGCACTAGATCAATCTTGAATTCGACTTCTCGCTGAGGCGGAAGCCCTGGCAAGTCATTAGGAAATACTTCAGGAAAATCACGAATAACCGGAACATCTTCCACACGCCTTACCGGTAGTTCTTTCTCCACTACTTGAGCAAAGAACAGGTGACAACCTCTTTCTACATATTTCCTCGCCTTGATACAAGATATCACCGTCAGACGAGATCTACCGACATCACCTTTAACTACTAACACCTTGTCCTTAACCGGTATGTGAACAACTTTCTCCCCACATACAATCACCGCATCATGAGGAACCAACCAATCCATACCAACAATCACATCAAACGAACCCAACTCTATCGGCATCAAATCAACTTCAAACAAATGATTTGCTAATTTCAAAGGACACTTCTTAAATATAGTGGTAGTACTAACTAATTGTCCATCAGCTAACTCGACCTCATAACTAGTATTTAGGCTTGTTGACTCAATATCAATTAAACTACTAAAGGAAGGGCTTATAAAGCTCCTATCAGATTTTGAGTCAAACAACGCACTAGCATAACGATGGTTGAGTAAGAACGTACCCGTCACCACATTTGGACCTTGTGCCTTATCAGCAACCTTAACAGCATAAACTGCCCCAGCAGCTTCGCCTGCTTTCTTGTTCTTCAACTTCGGGCATTTGGGACGAACATGATCACGTTCTCCACATTCAAAGCAAGTCTTGATCGGAATAGCATTTGCTCCAGTGGCAGGGATCCATGGTTTGCATTTCTCCAAAGCATGCCCAACCTTTCCACATTTAGTGCATATTGATGGACAGTCACCAAAGTGACAAGCACCGCAGCTCCTACATCTCTGGGCTGGTCCCCCATGGTTAGTATTATTATCCTTGTTAGTTTGCATCTCTAGCCCCATCATTTCTTTTCTTATTGTACTGCTTATGGCGGTTACTACCCTGATTACCACTCTTTGAATTTTCTCATTTCCTTTTACTACCCTCAGAAGCTTTCTCAGCCCTATCTTTAACTTTCTTCCCCATGAGTGTATGAGCCATTCTTACAGTTTCAACAAAGTTCTTGGGTCGAGATGAAGTTGTCTCACCTTTCATATACCCAGGGAGCCCTTTAATGTATTGGTCCATCTTTTTCTTCTCAGTAACAAAAGCATCTGGACACAACAAAACCAACTCATTGAATCGGCTAGTATACGCAGCAATGTTATTATCTTCCAGCTTCAGATGCCTCAACTCATCCTCCAAAGCAGATAATGCTTCTTTTGGACATAACTCTTCTTTCATCAACCTTTTAATTTCATCCTAAGGTTTCCTGTTTGCAGCTTCTAAACCAACTATAGCAACTTGAGTCTTCCACCAGCTTAAAGCTCGATCCTTGAAAGTAGCTACTGCGAACTTAACCTTGTTCCTTTCTGAGCAATCACTAATCTCAAATGTTGTTTCTGTTTTCTCAATCCACATGAATAATTCTAGTGCTCCACCAGTTCCTTGAAATGTAGTAGGTCCACATTTCATGTATCCAGCAAAAGTATACTCTTTTACTACAGCAGCAGCCTGAGCAACCTCACCTGCAGGATTCTCAGCTACACCTGCTCCTCCAACAACTTTGGTCCAACAGGTTCACCTTAACCTTCAGCACCCGCACCTTCAGAGCCATCTGCTCCTTCAGTGTTAACACGTGCAGCTCTATCCGCATCTAATACTTTCGCAACCTCTTCAGCAACTAGCCTTGCAATGGTATCATTTGTCATTCTCCTGGTGGCATGATTCTATCATATCATAAAGAGAGAAGATAAAATTAATTAGTTAATTGTAATCATGGTATAGTCATATCATGTATAAAATCAATCATCAAATGCATACACATTATCGATACAAGGTATCACAATCATTATAAAGATCAAATGAAACTATTATCATAGATCAACAAGGAATGATCTTAAAGACAAATAGAGTACAATGACACAAAATAATAGACACTAGTCACGTGGGGATCCACATGGCTTAGTTGACTGTGACTCGCTTACAGCAGTGGAACATGCTTCCTCCTCATCGAAGACGTAATTTGACGGTGGTAAATTCAAAAAATAGGTATAAGGTCATAATAAAATGAAATACAATTATTTCCAAAAATTTAAATAAATATAGAAAATCCTTCAAAATAAGTAGAGGAAAATTCTAGAAATTTATTCAAATAAATCATTAGTAAATGATAAACTTTTATCAAAAAGTTTACCGATATTAATATATATCGATCAGAGATTATAGTATTTATTTATAAATACTTGGCAAAAGGGATACATAATAATGTATACTAAAATTGTAATCCAAGAAGTAGCTTGAACCTAAAGTAACGCGAAATCATGTGCACCGACTCTTTGAAAAATAAAAACTGATAGTTATAGTTTAGGTTTTCAGAAAAAAAAACCTAGTTCTCTATAACTCATGGCTCTTGTACCAATCTTTAACACTCCCAAATTTACAAGAAGCGGAACACATCTTTGGGTGCTAAAATACAATAACACATAATTTATAAAGAACGACTCGAAAAGAGACGTTTCAAATTTATCGTTCCTAAAACATTTATCAGAGTAGCGTAGTCCCAAGACTTCGTAACCAAAGTACGGCTAAAATGAAAGATTTAAATTGTTTTAAACAAAGGAGCGATAAACATTCAAAGAGTTTATATTACAAAAGCAGTGCACAACTTCATTCCCGTGACCTCCAAAGCTTCACACTTCTTGATTACCTAAAATACATGTGAGAAAATCATCAGCAAAAATGCCGAGTGAATCTATAGGTTTATATAATCATTTTGAACACAAGCAAAGATTATAAGTTTGTGGCATGCCAACAAGCATCAAATAAAAATTTGCATCAACAATAATAATTGTATATAGAATAAATTGCATCAAGCTCATGGAACCGAGCCCTTAAACGCTCCCATATCAGTCTAATAAGACGAGAGATTTATAAATTATCGGTTACCTCCATATTATTGGTACATTGCCGTATACCTGACTTCTCAATATAATATGTTCAAACAGTATGGAGGTCGGGCCTAAGCTTCTATCACAAGTCCACACAAACTAAATCGGGGCGGCTTCCCCCATAGATCTATAATTTTACTGGCGGTTAACCCATCATAGGTTAATTAATGGTCCATAATTGAGGGTCTAACAAAGGCAATCACTTAATGCAATTCACAGGCAACCACGGGTCCATCCATAGAGGGACAAGCATACCATAAAAGACTTGTGTTCTAAGTTTATAAAACATGTATTCCCCCTCGTGGGTTTTTAAAATCATATAATTGCGCAAACGAGGCTATAGACTCACCTTAAGTAGTAGAAGTAGTTGAAGACGATCGCCGACGATAGATGATGCCTTTCAAACACGAGAACCGTAACCTATCAAATAAGGCGCGTTAATTAATAATAGACTCGAGAAATAAACCATACATAAGAATGTAAAAATCAACTCATAAAATCACGACAACTCGAGAGAAAACGATACAAGTGATACTATTATATTTTTCTACATATTTACTTTATTATTCTATGCCTTTAGTAAAAATCTGTCGGAACATACCGAATGTCCAAGCTGCTTTCCCATACTTAGACACCTCAAAATGTCATGATACTACTTGAGGAACTCACATACTATATGTAGAAGGTCCTCCCAAGAGCCCATCAAAAGATTTTACTTCTAAAGTTCCCTGCCCGACACATCTTTGATTTACAAAATCCGAACATTTTAGCGACCTTGACTTACGAAACTATTTTGACCATTCTATACAACTCCATTTATAAAAACAACACTTGATTCTAAAAATAGACTCAAAAAATTAACTATAGAGCCTGAGAACAGTTCTTGAATCCTTTTGAAACTCATTTTATAGTCCCCGATATTTGATCCAAATATCGACAACAATTTTCGGATTGTGTCAACACTCGTCTCCCGGTACACGAAAATCAAATCATCATAACTTCACGCTCGTTTGGAGCTAGAAGCTCTACTTTATATCAAATCGAAGCTAATGAAATTCTCTACAACATGATCCTATCATATCAACCTATATTCAGACTTAAGACCTCCGAAATTGGCCTCAAACCTACTGCCCAAATTTGGCTATTTAAAAACCATAGAAAATCAATTTCCCAACACAATCTACCCATTTCCATACTATTAATATCATCATACTGACATCCTAACACCTTGATCAAACCCCTAAAAAACTTGCATGTCCCTTTTACAAAATTATTTTCAATCTTTCAAACACAAAACTAGTAGAATCACTAGCCATAATAATATACAATATAATAAGATAATCATACAATAGATTAATTAATCAAAATTCTCAAAAATAAAAAGTATGATGCATGTAGGTAAATTTCATACAAAATATAGCCCTTTGAAAAACTAGGATGGGACTTTGATTTGTTTTTGAAGATTCAAACAAGAAAATCAAAAATTTTGATGTTCTTGTTAATGGGGGTACACGGCCAAGAGAGAAAAAAGAGGGCGGGTTGATTTGTTTTTCTTTAAAAATGATTATATGTGTATAAGTGTAAGTATAAAATCCTTATATAGTCCAAGGTTAGGGTAGTTTTTGCCAAAATGCATTCTTTTGGGCCATAAATGTAAATATTAACTTAAATTGCGGGAAATGACTAAAAGTTAATTTTGAAAATATTTACGGGGCTCGGGTTTCATAAAAATACTTTTTAAAAGTTTAAACGCACACGAAAAATAATAATATAACGACTCGATACATAATTAAAACGACATCGTTTAAAGTCTTAATTATCGAAACGATCGATAATAAAATATAAAAGTTTAGGCATGCGTAGGTATCGCGATCACTAGTAGTCCTTGTTGCTCGTCAAAATATTAAAATAAAATATTCAATATCGGTTTCAACTTAAACCGTTAAATATATTAATATTTAACGTCATAAATACTTCAAAAATATTTGAAAAGTAAGATTAAGTAATGACCTTATTTTTGTGGGTTTTGCACAATGTTTATCAACGGTTAAAAATAACTTATTAGCGCCCAACGGCTATATTCTTGTCAACGTTGGAATTTGCCATGTCAACGTCCAAATTGGTCTTTAACAGCGTTTGGAAAGAAAAATGTCAGCGTCCAAAAATAAAAATAATTTAAAAGAAAAAGGATTTTCACAAAGTAATTTATCCTAGTGAAGATAACTTATAGACTGAAAATCACTATAGGGTGACAAGCACTGTCCAATCATGCACACTTGCTTAAGCAAGATAGACATAATTTCCCTCAAGTGTCCCTTGCTAACCAAAGTTCTTAACAATGAAATTATTTCATAAAATCCCTTGTAACTTCCCAGGTAATCCCAATAAAATCATACCCAAGTCTCCCAACCAACCACAACCAATTCAAGGTCAAAAATTCTTGGCAGCGTGCAAAGTATATCAACTTTGCATGCTACAGTGCCTCACGATTTAGTAAACTAACTTGTACTCACCAGTGGACACAATCTAGAATTGTGATAAGAGTTTTATAAGAATACCCAAAAAGTCCTAAAGGTTTCCTAAACCTCCCCTTAAAATATGATATACATGTTGCTAAAAGTAAAATATGAAATAAAAATTTATGTCAAGATAGGAATGTAAATATTCCAACCATCATCCATAAACTTGAACGCACTCCTAATAAGTTCCAAAGATCCATAAGCAACTCTGTATCTATTTGTACAATGCTCATAATGGCTGTATAATTAGATCAAAAACCGCAAAACTAATATGTTGCTGTCAACGTCCATTTTAACACTTATCAACACTAAAATAACCTTAGTCAGTGTTAGACACATAAAGTGGAAAACCTAATTTTGTACAAAGACCAATAACAGTGCATATCCTGTACATACTTTTACAATAAGTTCCAAAAACACATTTTTGGTAAGATCGATCATTCCAATACTTGTTACCAAGTATTGAAACCTCCCAGCACCAAAAGGTTTAGTTAATAAATCTGCCATATTTTCTTCTGTGTCAACCCTATCTGGTTGTATTAAACCTTTTTCAAATCAATCTCTTATAAAATGATGTCTAATTTCTATGTGTTTTGTTTTAGAATGATGTACAAGATTCTTAATAATGCATAAGGTACTGTTATTGTCTATAAAAATCTTGGTATGCATAAAATTATACCCATAATCCAACAGTTGGTTCTGAATCCACAAGACTTGTCCACAACAAGCAGCTGCAGCAACATATTCTGCTTCAGTTGTAGAGTTGGCCACCATTGTTTGTTTCTTGCATTGCCAAGATATCAATCTACTCCCAAGAAATTGGCATCCACCAGTTGTGGATTTCCTATCAAACTTGTCACCTCCATAATCACTGTCTGAATAACCAATAAGTTCCAATGGAGAATCCTTTGGATACCATAATCCTAAGGTGGGATAGCACCAAGATATCTAAGGATCCTCTTGACAGCATGAAGATGACACTCTTTGGGAGTCACTTGATGGCGTGCACATGCACACACAACAAACATGATGTCAGGTCTAGAAACTATGAGATACATCAATGATCCAATCGTTGACCTATAATGCCTGACATCCACCTCTTTTCGATCTCAAATCTTTCCCCAAGGGTGTTCCCTATCCAAGGGTGTGCTAGCCCGTTTTTCATGTGGGGAAAATCCAAACTTCTTCAAGATTTCTGCTACATATTTGTCTTGATAGATGAAGATACCATCTTCTTTTTGTTGAACTTGTAAACCTAGAAATAAGTTCATCTCTCCCATTTCACTCATCTTGAATTTGTCTGTCATGAGCTTGGAAAAGTCTTCAGTCATCTTTGGATTTGATGAACCAAAGATGATATTATCCACATAGACCTGAACAAGTAAAAAGTCCTCACCAATCTTCTTGGTAAATAAAATCTGCTCTATGGTGGACCTCTTGAATCCATTTACACCAGATAGGTGGAAAATGTGCCATACCATGCTCTTGGGGCTTGATGAAGTCCATATATTGCTTTCTTCACCCTATACACCTTGTCTGGATGTTCTGAATCCTCAAAACCAAGAGGATGCATTACATAAACCTATTCTACAATTGTGCTATAAAGAAAAGCACTATTCACATCCATTTGATAAACTTTAAAGCCCATGCAAGAAGCATAGGATATAAAAATTCTTATTGCTTCAATCCTTGCAACAGGTGTAAAAACCTCTTCATAGTCTATCCCTTCCACTTGTGTATAGCCTTGATCAACTAAACGAGCCTTGTTTCGGATCACAATCCCTCTTTCATCCTTCTTGTTTCTAAGTGTAAAACCCGCATGTTTTCTACCATGAATAGTACCCTTAAGATCGTACGTATTAGATTAAAACTTTCCTTTTATAGTATGATTACGTTCACGTGTTAGAATTTTACGTATTACGTACGTGTTAGAACACGATAAGTATTTATTACGTACGAACACATATTAATTATTTAAACAATAATTAATCACGAACATGCGATCATGAAATCATGAACGTAATTAAATCACGAGCTAATATTAATTACTTATATATATATTTATTACGAACACGAATAAATATATTAAGTCACGGTTAATATTTAACGAGAACACATAAAACACGAACACGATAAAACTCGAACGAACACTTAAATAATTTGACTCGGAAAATGGTACGGGTACCCCATGTGGGGCCCCTACCCGCGGCTACACCAAAGCTATGGGCCAAGCCCATCAAAATTTTACTAAGAAAGGGGTTAAGGTAAATATTGTGGTCTTTTATGTTTTGATTTAATTAATTTCATAAGAACATGATGTTTTTTAAAAGCTAATTAAAAACATAAATCAAACATGTAAATGGTTATGGGGTAAGTCAAAACGGAGGATTTAGGGGTGTTTTGTTGTGGCCGGCGCCTAAACCGAACCACAAGGGGGTCTCGGTTTGGCTTATGGACCACCACTGAGACCTCAAGGTCTCGGTTTGGTATTGTGGGTCCCACGGCAGCAGCAAACAAGGGGGAACCCCGATGTGGTTTGGGGTATGGAGTTGATTACGGGTCCGGTTCATGGTTTCTAGTCACGATCCGGTTCATGGTTTATGTTAAGGTTATGTTTTTAATAATCATATGTTAAAAATTAAATTAATAAAATATGACATGATTAATTTAATAAAACATGACTTAGGTTATAATTTAATTATTAGATCATGGCTATAATTAATTAATTAATTAAATATTAAAAACCATGCCTATAATTAATTAATTAACATGACTTAGTTTATATTATTAATAATTAATAATACATGTTTTAACCTAAGTATTTAACTTTATTTAATTAAAAACATGATATATTTAATTAAATACTTTTAACCTATAGTTTATTTAAATTATATGTAATAATTAATAAACTATACCTTTTATCATTATGACTTAGAAAAATAATCAGAAAACACTTTAGCTTATATACTTAGCTTATTTAACCAGCTTATATCTAATTTTGGAAACTTTCTATTTTTAGGAACTTATTTAATTCAGAAAGATAATCTATTTATGGAAACTTTCTATTTTTAGAAACTTATTTAATTAAGCAGTATTCTATTTTTGAAAACTTTCTATTTTTGGAAAATTTCTATTTTTGGAAACTTTCTATTTTTGGTAACTTTCTATTTTTGGAAACTTTTTATTTTAGGAAACCTGCTATTTTTGGAAAGTTACTTATTATTACAAAGTAAGTATAATAATACATGAAATACAAGTAATACTTAATCAGAATAGACAGAATATAAGATAAACACAGTTTAAAGCTTAAAACAGTAAAACATGACATGAATGTATAAAATAAGCTAAGACATGACATAAAACCAGTTACGTATTTAGTAATCAGATACTTATACATGTATGTATTTATGTACCATTAGTGATACCGAAGTAGGACTCTCCTCGGTTCGTCTTCTTCGTTCACTGGACATAAGGTACGGATTCCCGTCCTTTCAGTATGGACATTCTTTCCTTATTAGGATTCCCCGTATGCAGCCAACTATTTTCCCATAGTATAAGTTTATATGTTTGATTTGCTTATGTTTAATTTAGAATACCTATAGCCATATACATGCATAACCAGTTTCACCTAGTTATGGAGGTACCATAACCATAACATTAGAGGCACTGGTGTTATGACTTCCCCACGGCGGAGTGATTGCTCGTGGCGTCCCTTCAGCTTTTGGCAATATTATTATATTTATCATGTGGGGTGTATGGGTGCATCCTAGTTACATGTTTTCAGAAGATTACTTAGTGTGAATGTTGTGTGTGCCTTGCATCCTTCACGAGGAGTTGATCCCTCCTACCCAAAACCAGTATATTAAATTAGAGGCAACCCCTCTAATTTGCATGATGAGGTCACCCCTCTAAGTATTCATGCACGGTGGATTTTCATGACCTATATTGGCTAATGGTAGAATATGTTAAACAGTTTTTATAAGATAAACATAAGGCTTTTCAAACTATAAAACCAGTTTTACCAAGACTTAACCAGGTTATTCGGGACTTAGTTTCTTCCGCTGTTATATGCTTATATGCTTATATTATTCATGCTTTATTGTACATCCGTGCACTGAGCGTATTGCTCGGCCGTTTTCCTTTCCTATGTTCCCAAAACGGCAGGTACTCAGGGACGCTCGTAGACTTTAAGCGTACGTGCGTATGGACTGGAAGCTTTCTAGCTTTTCTTTACTTTATGCATTATCTTTACTTTGATACTCTTGCTATGGACATTGTTTAGTCCTTTCATTTACAGTACTTATGTTTGTGTGTGATGAGCTTTACTTTTGGACTACCGGTGTTTCATTTCGGTATTTTCCTTTTATGGTCATGTAATGTTTAGACATTTATCCTTGTATGCTTTGATGACACGCCATAATTACGCGTGACATTCCATTATCAAAATGGGGTGTTACACTAAGAACCCATCTTGTCCCAATAGGTCTGACATATCTAGGACAATCCACTAACTCCCAAACATCTTGAATAGCAAATTGGTGAAGCTCATCCTGCATTGCTTCCACCCAACTTGCTTCTTTGAGAGCATCAAAAATCTTCTTGGGTTCCTGTTGTGACAGAAAACAAGCAAACAAACATGCCTGTACAAGAGGGGTATCAACCTTCTTGTGGATATTGGCAATAAAACCTCCTTTATTCTGATGAGACCTTCTTGTTTGAACAGGAGACAACACATCACCAATGATTAGAGAAGGAGGATGATTTATGATAGTAGATGTAAGTTTTCCTCCTTCAATAAGGGTATTGTCTTCAATCTCAGTCTCAATGTTGCCAATATCATCTTCAAATTCTCCTCCATCATCACCAAAATGAACCTCTTCATGAACTGGAGAAGGTTCACCTTGTTCAAAAACATTGGAAGAGAATAAATGGTCAAAAGGGTTATCAACGCCTGAACTTGGCCTGTCAACGTTTGAGTTATCAACGCCTAAATTTGGCCTGTTAGCATCCGAATTGCCTTTATCAACGCTTGAATATTCTTGCATGTTTTCCTCAATTGGCTTTTCTTGTGGACCATCCTTCTCCTTTCCAACAGCAGCAGCAGCATCAAATCCATCTGTCCATATAGGAATGGTAACATACGCAAGTATAGGAGCTGATTTGACTGCTTTTGATTCTACTTCCTTGTCAACCTGTTTACCTGCAATCTCCACAATAGGTTCTTCCACAACATGTGAATCCACTTTCAGAATGTCAGGATTAGTAACAGGCATATAATTCAAGGTTCTAGATAAAGGTTCTAAATCAAAGAACCAATTTGGTCCACTCTCAGGATCACTAGGTTTATTTTCTAAAAACTTATCATGTACCTTTTCAAGTATACGTTTTTCTTTCTTAATGTAAACCCTATATCCTTTACTCTGCACTGAATAGCCCATAAAATAACATTCATCACCTTTAGCACTAAACTTTCCTAAGGCATCACTAGTATCTAGGATCACTACATGACATCCAAAGGGTTTAAGAAAACCAATATTAGGTTTCCTATTCCAAAATAGCTCATAAGGTGTTTTATTGTGGATTTTGTTGATCAATGCCCTATTCAAAACATAGCAGGATGTATTCACAGCCTCAGCCCAAAAAGCAATGGGAAAATGAGCATCAACCAACATTTTCCTTGCTTCTTCTACGTGTGTTCTATTCTTCCTTTCAGCCACCCCATTCTGTTGTGGGGTTCTAGCTACACTAAACTACCTAGTAATCCCTTTCTTGACACGGAATTCATCTAACAATTTGTTTCTAAACTCACCACCATTATCACATCTCAGTATTTTAACCTCATTCCCTGTTTTCTTTTCAATTTGGGTAATAAAGTTAATCAAAAATGTAGCTGTTTCACTTTTTAAAGCGAAAAGAAAGTCCAAGTAAATCTAGAAAAATCATTAATAATGACAAAACAAAAAGATTTTTCATTTAATCTTTCTATATTAGTTGGACCAAATAAATTCATATGCAGAAAGTGAAGTGGTTTAGAACTAGAGTGCACAAGTTTAGACTTAAAGGAGACTTTATGTTGTTTGCCTTTAAGGCATGCAACATAAGAATGATCATTGTGAAAAGCCTTTTCAGGCAAACCATCAATTAAACCATGTCTCACAAGTCTGTTTATGTTCTTAAAGTTTATGTGCCCTAACCTTCTATGCCAGAGATTACTTTCATCAACTTAATCCTTAGCATATACACATGACAAATTATTAGTCATCCTAATTCCATTAAGATTCACATTATAAATGTCCTTATGCCTAGGTGTTCTATAATAAATAAACTTCTCATCAGGTATCTTAAAGTCTTTGTTTAACACCAAGCATTCAGTATCAGTAAAAAGAACCTTATTTTTGTTATCACAGACTTGTGATACACTAAACAGATTATAGTCAAGTTCTTTTACCAGAAATACGATTTCAAAATGCAAATTATTGGTGATAAGAGTGCCTTTTCCAGTAATTGTACCATATCCTCCTCCAAAGTACACTTTATCACCATCTTTAATGGGGGTAAAGTTTGTCAAATAATCTTCCTTCCCTGTCATGTGCCTAGAGCATCCACTATCCCAATAGCCATAATCATTTACCTGTTTTTGGATGCCCTGCACATAAAGAAAACAAATTAGTTTTCTTTGGGAAATGAAGCCTGAGCAGACTTGGATTCATTTGGTTGTTCAACAAGAACATATTTAGTCCTTATAACATCCTCTTGTTCATCCCTTTAAGGATTGAACACCCAGTTAACCCCAATTGGTTTAGTTATGACCTTTGAAATATAATGAAATTTGTTACATGTCATAGAAATCCCATCAAAATTAGGGTTTTGGTCTTATTTGGGTCTCCATGTCAAACTAGATGAAGATTTAGACCCATTTCCCTTTGGCTGCAAGTATTTGTTATTACTTGGTCTAACAGCGTTGGAAACATTCCTGTCAACGTTTAAATTGTTCTTGTCAGCGCTGAAATTACACTTATCAGCGGCAAAATTAGGGTTTGCTATAGGAACCCATTGTCTGTTAGACCATGTATTTGTCTTTTGAAAAGGCCTTTTTCCATGAGTATTAGACCCTCTAGTAAAGAATGGAGCTGGTCTAGTAACTTGTAAACTTTGTTGGACAAAAGGTTTGGGTTTGACCATGGTTGACTTTTTGTCAGCGTTGACTTTTGAAGCACTGACACACTTATAAGCCAATGTGAAAAACTCCCACAACTATAACAAGATTTCATAGACATAACCCTAGGTCTAGATGAAAAGAAACCTGTCCCATTATCACTAACTTGGCTTTGTGGTGACCTAGGTTTCCTATACATTTCTGCATACTTAACACTAGGTTCTCTATTACTAGATGAACCAAGGTCAACAGGTTTTCCAGTAGAAGGGTTGGTCACTTTTATGGGTGTAGACTCATTTGGGCTTTCACTAAGCATGCCACCTTTAACAAACAAAGTGGGATTAGCTTTCTTCCATTGATCCAAGTCAGTCAATTTCTGCTTATATTCCTCTACTAGAGTAAGAGCTCTTGGTGGAGGATTGAATTCCTTTTCTTGGAGTTCTGGTATACTAGTCCAAGATAAATCCTTTCTAAGAACACCATAAAAGTTTCCAGCATGTGGTGGAACATCGGCATACTCTTTCATCCCAATCCCAATCATATCCCTATAGTCTCTTTGCTCACTTACACATTTTCTAGGGTTTGAGAAGCTTTATCAAATCTTTGAATTTTAAGCCCTACATTATCTTTGTTTTTAATGGCCTCGTCTAACTTAGCTTGTATGACTCCTTTTGATATTTCCAAATTGTCCCTAAGGTCAACACTAACATTTAGGTCATGAGACAAAACGTTAATTTGATCTTTTAGATCAAGCTCCATTTTCTTATATTCAGCCACAGTCTTTTCAGTTTGAACAAGTGTCAGTGGATAATTAGATAACTTGCATTTTTCATCAAAAACATCTGATTTTAACTTTAAAATTTCATTGTTAAGTTTTTCAGTGCTTAAACGACAACCTTTACTACAGAAAGCATCATCATATACCTCATTATCTGATGAAGATGAAGAATGTGCCATGAGAGCATAGTGAACATGCTCTTCTTCTTCCTTCTCTGTAATCAAGGCCTTGTTCTCTTCCACCTCCTTGGCAATAAAGCTCCAGTCCCATCCAACACCATCAATTTCTTACATGGCAACCATAGCCTTTGTGTCTTCAACCTTGATGATTTGGCTTGAAGGCTTTCCGGCATCAGATCTTCTTGGAGATCTACATTCTCTCATAAAGTGGCCCATTCTATGGCAATTGTAACACTCAACCTTGGATTTATCAAACCCAGCAGTGTCTTTGGCATTAAAGGTCATCTTCTTCCTGAATCTCCTGTTCCATCTATTGGCCCTTATGCTTGCAAGTGCCATATTCCACTTAATGTCCATCTCCTCCAAATTCTCATCACTCATTTGCTCAAGGTCCTAATATGTAATCACTGAACTATAGGGCAATGCAGCAATGTATGCACACACTGTATCTAGATCAATACCAGCAGGTTTAATTCTTGGTGAGTCAACATTGTATGTGTCAGCATCCGAATGTGAGGCGCTGACAAAGGTTGATCCACCATTGACACAAGGTGATCCAGTAACAGGATGCACGTACGACTCTCTTTGATCAAATTGACCTTCACTATGTGAGAAGAAAGCCATGTTTCCAGAGGTAGATTTGCTCTCTTGATCCAAGAGGATTTCATTCTCTACAATCTCCAGTTTATTGTAGACGTCATCAAAAGTGGAATTTTTGTGAGCATTGGTAGCAATAATAGACCTTGCTTCAATCTTCCATGCATCACCAAGAGTTTTAACGAAAGTGGTAATGATATCAGCATCACCGTACACTGTTCCCATGAAGGACAATTTGCTTGTGATGTCTAGCAGTCTGCTTCTCAACCCACTTAGCTTCTCATTAGGAATAGCCTTGAACACAGCATACTCATGTAAGAGTTGCTTCTTCTTCTCTGAGGCAGTATCATCACTACCACCATAATTAACTTGAAGAGCTGCCCAAAGCTCTTTGGCAGACACAAAACCTCTATACTTGTGCTGATTGGCTGGTCCCAAAGAAAGTTTGAGAATACTCAAAGTTTTCATTTCAGTCCTTCTCTTTGCAAGTGGCTATGCAGCACGTAGACTTGAGATGCTGCAGGAGAGAGATGAGTTCGGGGAAGCTGAGAGACCCGACAAGAGGTAAACATTCGTATTCAAGCGGTGGCCAATCCGTATTCTTTCCATATATGTCAATTATTCATCTCTTTGAATTGTATCTTCCAGGCAGAAAACTGGGGACCGGTCTCAGCCGGCTACTCAGCAGCAGCCTCATCAGCCCAAGGGAAACGGTCAGACTAACGACCGTTCTGCTACGATAGGCGTGGCGGTAATGATAATTACCGTAACAATACTGGACACTCCAACGGCAGCAGGTCCTAATAATTACGCATTTCCTTATGATTTTATGATGTAACTCATATTCTGACACTTTAGCAAAACTTCTACCAGGAACCACGGAAACGGTAGGGACCAGAACCAGAGAGGTTCACAACCTAGCCGTCCAGCTATCACTGGTATTCAATCTTACGATTATCCGCATTGTCCTTTATACCCTATTATCATGTCTTACGTAAAATGTTTTATCAGGTCCTCAGCCAGCCAGAGCACCTGCGGGAGGATATACTCATCCTCTTTGCTCCACTTGCCACCGTAGACACCCAGGGCCATGTCGTCGTAACACTGACGCATGCTTCAAGTGTGGTCTTCCTGGCCATATCATGAAGGATTGCCGTAAGGGCGAGATGGAGGGCACATCAGGACATGCTGATACCAAACCGCCTCTTACCGCTGGACGTGTCTACACGACATCTCGAGACCAGGCCAACAAGTCTACAGGTACCATCACTGGAATCTTGTATATGTATGGTCAAGCTGTGTGTATTCTTTTCGATACGGGTGCTACTCACTCGGTCATTTCTACTGCTTATGCTAAGAACATTAGGATGCTCCCCATGCCACTAGAGAATAGACTTGCTATTTCCACGCCTTTGAGGGACTCTATATTAATCACCCATGTATATAAGAGTCTTCCCCTAGAATTTGACGATAAGGTTCGTCCTGTTGACGCACTTCCATTGGACATGAATGACTTTGACATGATTTTGGGCATGGATTGGCTATCCAAGCATCATGATACCATAGACTGCCATTCATATCGAGTTATCTTCGGTGATGTTAATGCACCAGAGTACATTCATAACGGGTTCGTACCCGGAAAATCTGTACAAATCATATCTACCCTGCAAGCGCGTGCACTACTGTCACATGGCTGCGAGGGTTATCTAGCTACGATTCACGACATGGATGCTGAATCTCCATCAATTCAAGATCAACCAATAGTGTCAGAATTCCAAGATGTATTTCCAGAAGAACTTCTGGGCATACCACCTACACGAGAAGTGGAATTCAATATCGAGCTTATTCCAGGAGCTGAACCAATCTCCAAGGCTCCTAATCACATGGCTCCCATAGAGCTGAAGGATCAACTGCAAGAACTTCTAGAACGAGGTTTCATGCGACCGAGCGCATCTCCATGGGGCGCACCGGTCTTATTTGTTAAGAAGAAGGACGACAGTATGCGTCTTTGCATAGACTATCGCGAGCTCAACAAGATTACTATCCGGAATAGGTATCCACTGCCGCGTATAGACAATCTGTTTGACCAACTCCAAGGGGCCAAACTCTTCCCGAAGATTGATCTTAGGTCAGGCTATCATCAGCTACGGGTTAAGGAGCAGGACATCGCCAAGACTGCTTTTCGTACCCGCTATGGCCACTACGAATTTGTAGTTATGCCATTTGGCATGAAAAATGCTCCAGCAGTGTTCATGGACTTGATTAACAGAATCTTCCATGGATTTCTGGACAAGTTCGTCATTGTCTTCATCGATGACATCCTGATTTTCTCAAAGTCCAAGGAGGAACACGAAGACCATCTTCGTACTGTACTACAGATTCTTCGCCAGAAGCAGCTGTATGCTAAATTCTCCAAGTGTAAGTTCTGGTTAGACAAGGTGGCATTCTTGGGTCACATTATATCAGCAGAAGGAATCACTATGGATCCAGTGAAGGTTGAGGCCATTACTAAGTGGCCGAGGCTGACATCAGCGACGGAAGTCCACAGTTTCTTAAGCTTAGCTGGCTATTACCGTAGGTTCATGGAGAACTTTTCCCGCTTAGAACTACCATTGACCAAACTGATGCGGAAAGGGGAGAAATTCGTTTGGAATGAAGAACGAGAGAAGAGCTTTGAAGACCTGAAGCAGAAGTTAGTATCTGCACCTATTCTTACTCTCCCATCTGGTACGGGTGGATTTCAAATCTATAGTGATGCATCAAGGAAGGGACATGGCTGTGTTCTCATGCAACATGGGAAAGTGATCGCGTACGCTTCACGGCAGCTTAAGCCTTATGAAGAGAAATACCCTACACATGACTTGGAACTTGCTGCAGTCGTGTTTGCATTGAAGATATTGAGGCACTACTTATATGGAGAATCATGTGACATTTTCACGGACCACAAGAGCTTTAAGTATATCTTCACTCAACGTGAATTGAACATGAGGCAGAGAAGATGGTTAGAGTTGTTGAAGGATTATGACATTAATCTACAGTATCATCCCGGAAAGGCAAATGTAGTAGCAGACCCTCTTAGCAGGAAGTCCGGAATGATCAACGACATTAAAATTGAGGAGGAAATCATAAGAGACTTGGAGCGACTAAACATCGAGATCATGGTACGTGGACAGCACGGTTACTGGGCTAATCTTAGAGTAGAACCCGAATTACTCTCTAAGATTAAGGAAGCTTAGAAAGATGATGGAGAAATATGGGCGATAGTACAGAATTTGGAGAAACAGATGGAATTCAGAGTAGATGCAGATGGTATCGTATGGCAGGGCACGAGACTTTGTGTTCCTGATGATCAAGAACTCCGGGAAGCCTTGTTAGCTGAAGCTCATAGTTCCCCATTCTCTATATATTATGGTTCGACTAAGATGTACCATGACATCAAGCAGTACTTTTGGTTGAGTGGTATGAAACAAGATGTGGCCACTTACGTCTCCAAATGTCTTACCTGCCAGCAGGTTAAGATCGAGCATCAGCGATCTGGCGGTCTCCTTCAACCGTTAGATATTCCAGAGTGGAAGTGGGACAAAATCACCATGGATTTTGTTACTGGTCTTCCGCCTACCAAGAGGAAGCATGATGCAATTTGGGTTATCGTAGATCGACTTACCAAATCAGCTCATTTCTTACCGATCCGCAAGGAAGATCCGGTAAGTAAACTCGCAGATACGTATAGAAGAGAGATCATGAGACTCCACGGTGCTCCATCCAGCATCGTCTCAGAAAGAGATCCTCGTTTCACGTTGCGATTTTGGAAGAGTCTACAGAAAGCTTGGGGTACACAACTTAAGCTTAGCACGGCTTTTCATCCTCAAACAGACGGACAGTCAGAGCAAACGATTCAAACATTGGAAGACATGCTGAGGTCATGTGCGTTGGAATGGACGGGTGATTGGGACGATTATATCTGTTTGGTGGAGTTTGCATACAACAACAGTTGGCACGCAAGTATCAAGTGTGTTCCTTTCGAGATGTTGTATGGCAGAAAGTGTGACGCCCCAATCTGCTGGGATCAGGTTGGCAAGCGAACACTTGAAGGACCAAAAATCATAGAGATGACTAATGAAAGGATCGCAGTAGCTAAGCAGAAACTTCAGGAAGCACGGTTACGTCAGAAGAGTTACGCCGATAAGCATCGTAGGGACATACATTTTAACGTAGGAGATCACGTCTTCCTTAAGGTTTCACCGGCACGTGGTGTTAGACGCTTCGGGATTCAAGGGAAGCTCAGTCCTCGTTTCATCGGACCGTTTGATATCATTGAACGAGTCGGTGAAGTATCTTACCGGTTAGCGTTACCTCCGCAGCTTTCGCATGTACACAATGTGTTTCATGTGTCCTTACTCAGAGGGTACCAGTATCTTCCCCTTCACATGGTTCAGTATCCACTGGAACAGATACGTGAAGATCTCACTTTCATAGAAGAACCCGAACGAGTTCTTGACAGACAAGAACGAGTCATGCGAAGGAAGACGATTCCATTCGTCAAAATCCTTTGGAGGGATCATACCGAGCGGGAAGCCACTTGGGAAACAGAGGAGTCTATCCGGGATTCTTACCCTCATTTCATATTTTGAATTCGGGTATGTTCTTCTTTTCCAGTTTACTCTATCTATAACTCGGGGACGAATTATTCTTTTTAAAGGGGGAAGAGTTGTAAAACCCGCATGTTTTTATCATGAATAGTACCCTTAAGATCGTACGTACTAGATTAAAACTTTCCTTTTATAGTATGATTACGTTCACGTGTTAGAATTTTACGTATTACGTACGTGTTAGAACACGATAAGTATTTATTACGTACGAACACACAGTAATTATTTAAACAATAATTAATCACGAACATGCGATCATGAAATCATGAACGTACTTAAATCACGAGCTAATATTAATTACGTATATATATATATATTTATTACGAACACGAATAAATATATTAAGTCACGGTTAATATCTAACGAGAACACATAAAACACGAACACGATAAAACTCGAACGGACACTTAAATAATTAGACTCGGAAAATGGTACGGGTACCCCATGTGGGGCCCCTACCCGCGGCTACACCAAGGCTATGGGCCAAGCCCATCAAAATTTTACTAAGAAAGGGGTTAAGGTAAATATTGTGGTCATTTTTCACTTTACAGTAAATTAAACAAAAACCTAAAAAGTTTTTCTCCTTCTCCTTCTTGCTCTCTTTTGGCCGCCGCATATAAACACAAGAAAGGGGGTTTTGTTCGATTTTTGATCTTGAATTTGGTGCAAGTGTTCGTGTGTGTTCATCCTCGTTTGATCCACGCATTTGGTATACCTTTTTAAATCCTTTTCCTTTATGTTTTGATTTAATTAATTTCATAAGAACATGATGTTTTTAAAAAGCTAATTAAAAACATAAATCAAACATGTAAATGGTTATGGTAAATCAAAACGGAGGATTTAGGGGTGTTTTGTTGTGGCCTGCGCCTAAACCGAACCCCAAGGGGGTCTCGGTTTGGCTTATGGACCACCACCGAGACCTCAAGCTCTCGGTTTGGTGGTGTGGGTCCCACGGCAGCAGTAAACAAAGGGGAACCCCAATGTGGTTCGGGGTATGGAGTTGATTACGGTTCCGGTTCATGGTTTCTAGTCACGATCCGGATCATGGTTTATGTTAAGGTTATGTTTTTAATAATCATAAGTTAAAAATTAAATTAATAAAATATGACATGATTAATTTAATAAAACATGACTTAGGTTATAATTTAATTATTAGATCATGGAATTTTAACCTAAGTATTTATATTTTTCTAGACTTTATAATTAATTAATTATTAAAAACCATGGCTATAATTAATTAATTAACATGACTTAGGTTATATTATTAATAGTTAATAATACATGTTTTAACCTAAGTATTTAACTTTATTTAATTAAAAACATGATATATTTAATTAAATACTTTTAACCTATAGTTTATTTAAATTAAATGTAATAATTAATAAACTATGCCTTATATCATTATGACTTAGAAAAATAATCATAAAATACTTAAGCTTATATAGTTAGCTTATTTAACCAGCTTATATCTAATTTTGGAAACTTTCTATTTTTAGAAACTTATTTAATTCAGGCAGCTAATCTATTTATGGAAACTTTCCATTTTTAGAAACTTATTTAATTAAGCAGTAATTCTATTTTTGGAAACTTTCTATTTTTGGAAAATTTCTATTTTTAGAAACTTTCTTTTTTTGGTAACTTTCTATTTTTGGAAACTTTCTATTTTAGGAAACCTGCTATTTTTGGAAAGTTACTTATTATTACACAGTAAGTATAATAATGCATGAAATACAAGTAATACATAATCAGAATAGACAGAATATAAGATAAACACAGTTTAAAGCTTAAAACAGTAAAACATGACATGAATGTATAAAATAAGCTAAGACATGACATAAAACCAGTTACGTATTTAGTAATCAGATACTTATACATGTATGTATTTATGTAGCATTAGTGATACCGAAGTAGGACTCTCCTCAGTACGTCTTCTTCGTTCACTGGACATAAGGTATGGATTCCCGTCGTTTCAGTATGGACATTCTTTCATGTCCTTTCAGTATGGACATTCTTTCCTTATTAGGATTCCCCGTATGCAGCCAACTGTTTTCCCGTAGTATAAATTTATATGTTTGATTTGCTTATGTTTAATTTAGAATACCTATAGACATATACATGCATGACCAGTTTCACCTAGTTATGGAGGTACCATAACCATAACATTAGAGGCACTGGTGTTTTGACTTCCCCACGACGGAGTGATTGCTCGTGGCGTCCCTTCAGCTTTTGGCAATATTATTATATTTATCATGTAGGGTGTATGGGTGCATCCTAGTTACATGTTTTCAGAAGATTACTTAGTGTGAATGTGGTGTGTGCCTTGCATCCTTCACGAGGAGCTGATCCCTCCTACCCAAAACAAGTATATTAAATTAGAGGCAACCTCTCTAATTTGCATGATGAGTTCACCCCTCTATGTATTCATGCACAGTGGATTTTCATGACCTATATTGGCTAATGGTAGAATATGTTAAACAGTTTTTATAAGATAAACATAAGGCTTTTCAAACTATAAAACCAGTTTTACCAAGACTTAACCAGGTTATTCGGGACTTAGTTTCTTCCGCTGTTATATGCTTATATGCTTATATTATTCATGCTTTATTGTACATCCGTGCACTGAGCGTATTGCTCGGCCGTTTTCCTTTCCTATGTTCCCAAAACGGCAGGTACTCAGGGACGCTCGTAGACTTTAAGCGTACATGCGTATGGACTGGAAGCTTTCTAGTTTTTCTTTACTTTATGCATTATCTTTACTTTGATACTCTTGCTATGGACATTGTTTAGTCCTTTCATTTACAGTACTTATGTTTGTGTGTGATGAGCTTTACTTTTGGACTACCGATGTTTCATTTCGGTATTTTCCTTTTATGGTCATGTAATGTTTAGACATTTATCCTTGTATGCTTTGATGACACGCCATAATTACGCGTGACATTCCATTATCAAAATGGGGTGTTACACTAAGAACCCATCTTGTCCCAATAGGTCTGACATATCTAGGACAATCCACTAACTCCCAAACATCTTGAATAGCAAATTGGTGAAGCTCATCCTGCATTGCTTCCACCCAACTTGCTTCTTTGAGAGCATCAAAAATCTTCTTGGGTTCCTGTTGTGACAGAAAACAAGCAAACAAACATGCCTGTACAAGAGGGGTATCAACCTTCTTGTGGATATTGGCAATAAAACCTCCTTTATTCTGATGAGACCTTCTTGTTTGAACAGGAGACAACACATCACCAATGATTAGAGAAGGAGGATGATTTATGATAGTAGATGTAAGTTTTCCTCCTTCAATAAGGGTATTGTCTTCAATCTCAGTCTCAATGTTGCCAATATCATCTTCAAATTCTCCTCCATCATCACCAAAATGAACCTCTTCATGAACTGTAGAAGGTTCACCTTGTTCAAAAACATTGGAAGAGAATAAATGGTCAAAAGGGTTATCAGCGCCTGAACTTGGCCTGTCAACGTTTGAGTTATCAACGCCTAAATTTGGCCTGTTCGCATCCGAATTGCCTTTAGCAACGCTTGAATATTCTTGTATGTTTTCCTCAATTGGCTTTTCTTGTGGACCATCCTTCTCCTTTCCAACAGCAGCAGCAGCAGCAAATCCATCTGTCCATATAGGAATGGTAACATACTCAAGTATAGGAGCTGATTTGACTGCTTTTGATTCTACTTCCTTGTCAACTTGTTTACCTGCAATCTCCACAATAGGTTCTTCCACAACATGTGAATCCACTTTCAGAATGTCAGGATTAGTAACAGGCATATAATTCAAGGTTCTAGATAAAGGTTCTAAATCAAAGAACCAATTTGGTCCACTCTCAGGATCAGTAGGTTTATTTTCTAAAAACTTATCATGTACCTTTTCAAGTATACGTTTTTCTTTCTTAATGTAAACCCTATATCCATTACTCTGCACTGAATAGCCCATAAAATAACATTCATCACCTTTAGCACTAAACTTTCCTAAGGCATCACTAGTATCTAGGATCACTACATGACATCCAAAGGGTTTAAGAAAACCAATATTAGGTTTCCTATTCCAAAATAGCTCATAAGGTGTTTTATTGTGGATTTTGTTGATCGATGCCCTATTCAAAACATAGCAGGATGTATTCACAGCCTCAACCCAAAAAGCAATGGGAAAATGAGCATCAACCAACATTTTCCTTGCTTCTTCTACGTGTGTTCTATTCTTCCTTTCAGCCACCCCATTCTGTTGTGGGGTTCTAGCTACACTAAACTACCTAGTAATCCCTTTCTTGACACGGAATTCATCTAACAATTTGTTTCTAAACTCACCACCATTATCACATCTCAGTATTTTAACCTCATTCCCTGTTTTCTTTTCAATTTGGGTAATAAAGTTAATTAAAACTGTAGCTGTTTCACTTTTTAAAGCGAAAAGAAAGTCCAAGTAAATCTAGAAAAAACATTAGTAATGACAAAACAAAAAGATTTATCATTTAATCTTTCTATATTAGTTGGACCAAATAAATTCATATGCAGAAAGTGAAGTGGTTTAGAACTAGAGTGTACAAGTTTAGACTTAAAGGAGACTTTGTGTTGTTTGCCTTTAAGGCATGCAACATAAGAATGATCATTGTGAAAAGCCTTTTCAGGCAAACCATCAACTAAACCATGTCTCACAAGTCTGTTTATGTTCTTAAAGTTTATGTGCCCTAACCTTATATGCCAGAGATTACTTTCATCAACTTAATCCTTAGCATATAGACATGACAAATTATTAGTCATCCTAATTCCATTAAGATTCACATTATAAATGTCCTTATGCCTAGGTGTTCTATAATAAATAAACTTCTCATCAGGTATCTTAAAGTCTTTGTTTAACACCAAGCATTCAGTATCAGTAAAAAGAACCTTATTTTTGTTATCACAAACTTGTGATACACTAAACAGATTATAGTCAAGTTCTTTTACCAGAAATACGTTTTCAAAATGTAAATTATTGGTGATAAGAGTGCCTTTTCCAGTAATTGTACCATATCCTCCTCCAAAGTACACTTTGTCACCATCTTTAATGGGGGTAAAGTTTGTCAAATAATCTTCCTTCCCTGTCATGTGCCTAGAGCATCCACTATCCCAATAGCCATAATCATTTACCTGTTTTTGGATGCCCTGCACATAAAGAAAACAAATTAATTTTCTTTGGGAACCAAAGCCTGAGCAGACTTGGATTCATTTGGTTGTTCAATAAGAACATATTTAGTCCTTATAACATCCTCTTGTTCATCCCTTTAAGGATTGAACACCCAGTTAACCCCAATTGGTTTAGTTATGACCTTTGAAATATAATGAAATTTGTTACAGGTCATAGAAATCCCATCAAAATTAGGGTTTTGGTCTTATTTGGGTCTCCATGTCAAACTAGATGAAGATTTAGACCCATTTCCCTTTGGCTGCAAGTATTTGTTATTACTTGGTCTAACAGCGTTGGAAACATTCCTTCAACGTTAAAATTGTTCTTGTCAGCGCTGAAATTACACTTATCAGCGGCAAAATTAGGGTTTACTATAGGAACCCATTTTCTGTTAGACCATGTATTTGTCTTTTGAAAAGGCCTTTTTCCATGAGTATTAGACCCTCTAGTAAAGAATGGAGCTGGTCTAGTAACTTGTAAACTTTGTTGGACAAAAGGTTTGGGTTTGACCATGGTTGACTTTTTGTCAGCGTTGACTTTTGAAGCACTGACACACTTATAAGCCAATGTGAAAAACTCCCACAACTATAACAAGATTTTATAGACATAACCCTAGGTCTAGATGAAAAGAAACCTGTCCCATTATCACTAACTTGGCTTTGTAGTGACCTAGGTTTCCTATACATTTCTGCATACTTAACACTAGGTTTTCTATTACTAGATGAACCAAGGTCAACAGGTTTTCCAGTAGAAGGGTTGGTCACTTTTATGGGTGTAGACTCATTTGGGATTTCACTAAGCATGCCACCTTTAACAAACAAAGTGGGATTAGCTTTCTTCCATTGATCCAAGTCAGTCAATTTCTGCTTATATTCCTCTACTGGAGTAAGAGCTCTTGGTGGAGGATTGAATTCCTTTTCTTGGAGTTCTGGTATACTAGTCCAAGATAAATCCTTTCTAAGAACACCATAAAAGTTTCCAGCATGTGGTGGAACATCGGCATACTCTTTCATCCCAATCCCAATCATATCCCTATAGTCTCTTTGCTCACTTACACATTTTCTAGGGTTTGAGAAGCTTTATCAAATCTTTGAATTTTAAGCCCTACATTATCTTTGTTTTTAATGGCCTCGTCTAACTTAGCTTGTATGACTCCTTTTGATCTTTCCAAATTGTCCCTAAGGTCAACACTAGCATTTAGGTCATGAGACAAAACGTTAATTTGATCTTTTAGATCAAGCTCCATTTTCTTATATTCAGCCACAGTCTTTTCAGTTTGAACAAGTGTCAGTGGATAATTAGATAACTTGCATTTTTCATCAAAAACATCTGATTTTAACTTTAAAATTTCTTTGTTAAGTTTTTCAGTGCTTAAACGACAACCTTTACTACAGAAAGCATCATCATATACCTCATTATCTAATGAAGATGAAGAATGTGCCATGAGAGCATAGTGAACATGCTCTTCTTCTTCCTTCTTTGTAATCAAGGCCTTGTTCACTTCCACCTCCTTGGCAATAAAGCTCCAGTCCCATACAACACCATCAATTTCTTACATGGCAACCATAGCCTTTGTGTCTTCAACCTTGATGATTTGGCTTGAAGGCTTTCTGGCATCAGATCTTCTTGGAGATCTACATTCTCTCATAAAGTGGCCCATTCTATGGCAATTTTAAAACTCAACCTTGGATTTATCAAACCCAGCAGTGTCTTTGGCATTAAAGGTCATCTTCTTCCTGAATCTCCTGTTCCATCTATTGGCCCTTATGCTTGCGAATGCCATATTCCACTTAATGTCCATCTCCTCCAAATTCTCATCACTCATTTGCTCAAGGTCCTAATATGTAATCACTGAACTATAGGGCAATGCAGCAATGTATGCACACACTGTATCTAGATCAATACCAGCAGGTTTAATTCTTGGTGAGCCAACATTGTATGTGTCAGCGTCCGAATGTGAGGCGCTGACAAAGGTTGATCCACCATTGACACAAGGTCATCCAGTAATAGGATGCACGTATGACTCTCTTTGATCAAATTGACCTTCACTGTGTGAGAAGAAAGCCATGTTTCTAGAGGTAGATTTGCTTCCTTGATCCAAGAGGATTTCATTCTCTACAATCTCCAGTTTATTGTAGACGTCATCAAAAGTGGAATTTTTGTGAGCATTGGTAGCAATAATAGACCTTGCTTCAATCTTCCATGCATCACCAAGAGTTTTAACGAAAGTGGTAATGATATCAGCATCACCGTACACTGTTCCCATGAAGGACAATTTGCTTGTGATGTCTAGCAGTCTGCTTCTCACCCCACTTAGATTCTCATTAGGAATAGCCTTGAACACAGCATACTCATGTAAGAGTTGCTTCTTCTTCTCTGAGGCAGTATCATCACTACCACCATAATTAACTTGAAGAGCTGCCCAAAGCTCTTTGGCAGACACAAAACCTCTATACTTGTGCTGATTGGCTGGTCCCAAAGAAAGTTTGAGAATACTCAAAGTTTTCATTTCATTCCTTCTCTTTGCAATATCCTTAGTTGTGACAGCTCTTCCATTTGTAGGTCTTTCTTTTTGATCTTCTTCAGTTGAACCCTCAACTGATCTTAAAGTAATAACAGCAGAAATCTTGGCAGACTTATCGAATGTGTTTCCATATTCAATAATTTCCCATAGAGTGTGATCATGAATCTGAAGGTACTGCTCAAAATTGAACTTCCATAGCTCAAAGTTGTCAGGATCTAGCATGGGGATTTTTAGATTGTGGCTAGAGGAAGAAGTCATATCTGGAGTAAACATCTTGACTGTTTTTTAGGGATTCTTGAAAAATTATGGTTTTTGGCGATTTAGGGTTTTTAGGGTTTTGTGTTCTTTAGCTCAAAGTTCCTCAACAAGCTCTGATACCACTTGTTGATCCCAAACATAGATCGATTAGCTTTGTGTAAACGAGATTAAATCAAGTTAAACACTTAGACAAACATTGTGTTATGAAACAATCTAAGTATTATACGGAATTAATACTTAGAACAAGAACACACAAAACAGAATAAACCAAACTTTCACTTTGATTGATGATCGAACTTGTGTACAATGAAAGTGTTAAAACGTATATCAAACTAAAACCTAAAGGCCTCCTTTTATAGACTAAGGAGCCTTGCACAAGAGTCTACCTATCATCTAACTTAGGTAAATATAAATATAGGAAATACATTGTCGAACATATCTTTACTAGAAATATAAAACGTGTAGACTAAGTATTCTATCAGTGCTTGGACTTCTTCTCATCAGCGCTTGATTTCTTCTTGTCAATGCTTGATCTGTCAACGCTTGATTTCTTCTTATCAATGTCCAGTTAACTCTTGTCAGCATCTAAGTGTCTTGGCTCATTTTATTCCCAACATATTCAACATTTATCTTGCACAAGAATATCTTCTGATGAAATAGCAAACGTATTTAACCTTTATCTCTTCAATAGTACTAATCAACATAACCAGCATTACCAATTTTTCTGTCCACTTTGTACAATTCTGTCCATGTACTGCTAGCACTAAGAATATTATTACCATCATTATTTAATCTTAATGTTGTTAGTTTAATACATAACCAGTACTAATTTTATTTCCAACAACCACCATCACTGAAACTATGCTTTCATTTCATAAGCCTAATGTTGATAAATGTGTTGAAAACCCGGTTAGGATAACCACCATAATAACTAGATTTTACTCAGTTATAAAAGTTCGTTGTTCCAGTCTTTTCAAATTGACTATTGGTTAAGAGTGCGACTGAGTCGTTCTTGGTGGAATAAAAAGGGGAAAAGTTATCTATTTTAAACTACAAGTAAAATGAAAATTAAAATGAAAATGCAAATGAAATTAAAAATGTCGTTAAGTAAAAGTGGAAGTTTGAAATTTAAAACTAAATAAAAGCCTTAACGTATATAACAAAAATGATGAAAGCGATAAACTAAATAAAACTTAAATAAAAGACGTAAACGAAATAACTATAAAAGCTTTGACAAATAGTAAATGATGAAAAGTCAAAACTCGACAAAACGTAAATTGGAGAACTTAATAAAGACGTGAACTTAAAATAAAACTAAGACAAAACAAATAAAATAAAACTAAGTAAAAGGCGGGAAAGAATTAAAATTTGAAATTAAAACTAAAATAAAAATAGAAATCAAAAACTGAAACCCATCGGAATGTGATCGGAATCCCGTCGGAATATAGCATTGGAATGCTTCCTTCGGAATCCCGTCGGAATGATGGAATAGTAAAGCTATCGGAATATAAGAAAAAGAAAAACAATCGGAATAACATAAAAAAAGTGCTATCAGAATCCAAATTGGAATCCTTGGTCGGAATAACATAAACCTTTTCAGATTTGGAGTGTCAGAATAATAGTGCAGCAGGTCGGAATGTAAAACCCCATTCCGATGGTGTGATCGGAATGTGGTAGAAAAAAACAAAAACCTTTTCCGACGGAATTAAAATGGAATAAGATATGTTTAAATAAGCACTAATCTAAAATTTATCAAATCTATAATGAAACAAACTAAATAAGCACGAATAAGAACTTTTTAAACTTTAAATAAGTAAAACTTTAAAATCAAACTTAAAAAGACGAATACTTTAAGAAAACTTTAAAACAAATAAGCTAAATACAAAATAAGCCAATAAGCATGTCAATCTAAAAGCTTAAGTTGTATAAAAACTTAAAGATTGATAAAAAGATAAACTTTTTAATCAATCAAACATCAAGATTAAACAAAATCAAAGATTATTTCGAATCAAACATAATTAAAAAGATAAAGAAATGTAGAATGAGAATGATTGTAAAAACTTGAGATAAGATGAAGATTAAAGATTCAAATACAGGATTAAAGTGAAAAGCATAAAACTTTAAAGAAAAACTAGAGAGAGAAAATGAAAAACTAGAGAGAGAAAATAATACTACACTACTCCTAATCTAAACTAACTAACCCCCTCCTAATGACACATTAGGAGGGTATTTATAGGAGGAGTAAAATGTTGGTGCTTTCTTCCTTCTTTCTTCTTGTCTCGACTCGATTTAAATTCTTTGTCTTTCACGACGTCGTCTCGGGATTTGTCGATATAATTTGAACTCGTCTTATAATTTTCTTCTTTAATTAGACTTGGTTCTTTGCCTTCATTAAACTTCCATCTTTAGACTTTTTCTTCGATAAATCTTCAGAATAGGTCTTGGACTTCCGTTCTTTTTGCACTCTTGATCTTTTGACTTCGTCTTTTCTTGTTTTCTTCGATAAAAGCCCGTGATAGCCCATGTTTTCTTCCTTTTTCATATTTTTATCCTGAAACACAATAAAAACACAAACCACGCATAATTCCAACTTTTACGACATAAAATACACGTTTTGGCTTGGTTATTATTATAATTAAGTGATAAAAGGATGGGTGTTTTCACACCTATCAAATCCCCTACACTTGAACATTGCAATGCCCTCATGCAATACATTAATTACAAAGCACGATTTACATTTTCCATCATTATCAATCCACATTGGGCTTTATTAAAGAAACAAAATATTTAAAGGACGAAAACAAGTAAAAAGATCAAAAACTTACCTTCGGGTTTTGGAATGTCATGAAAGTTTATCATCCTCAAGTTTCACGTTCCTCATACCAAGCTTAAAAATGAGATCATTGTTATTATAAGTTAGCAAACTAACACAAACTCATGTGGCCCAATTATTCACTTAGACTCCCTTATTCCTAGGTGTATCTCTTATATTTTATTGTTGTCTTAAATTATCACGAGGATGCATTGTTGACTTATTTCGATAGTTATTAAGGCTAAAAATAAAGTAGGACGATTTAATCAATAGTTAGCTAAAGGACAAAATCTTTAAAACTTCTTCTCGGGACCTCGTAAATTTCATATCTTGGCATAACTCGCTTCACGATTTGAAACCTTTCTCGGACCGATATTTGGCAGCGACTTCATACTTCAAATCTTGAGAGACGTTCATGAAATAATGGTCTTCTCTTCATAATAGGAATTTCTTCACTTGAACTTTTTGAGAGATTCTTCATATTTAGACCACGACTTCTTCATTTTTCTACAATCTTTATTTAGGATTTTGATATACAACGATCCGCATCCTTTTAGGACTTGGATCTATTTATCGTCATACCTTGTTAGGGCCTTTTTGGATAGACTTCTTCATGATCTTTACGGGAGTATTTGCTTTTCGTCGTGTGTCTCGATCCTTCATATTGATTATTGATAAATGATTCTTCACATTACTTCGGATCTTTAGCAACAAAATGTAGCCCTCATGTCTTGTTAGGACCTTTTCGGACTCGCCAATCTTCGCATCCCGCTTCAATAAGTTATGCCTTGGCTATGAACTCTAATTAATACTGAGCAACTTTTAAACGATCTTGGGCTAGAAGCTAAATAACTTTTCAAATCGTACAACCTTATTTTTTGCAATTAAATTTATTAACAAGCGATGGGAGAAAAAGCTCATAATCAACTCACATAAATTCATGAAAGAATACAAAACTTATAATTGACTCTATCATCTCTCGTTCTCCACAATTTAAAATCTCAAGGAATGAGACTGGTGGATGTTAGCCAATTAAATCAAAGTTTTGGGTTTTCTAGTCATCTATAGGATCTTGCAACTTCTTAGACTCTTTCTAGTTTAGAATTCGCATTTTAAAGTTCCCTTGATAAACGAATTTCTAGGATCAATTATAGGAACTTGCTAAAAGTTCTTGTTCTTAACCCGTATGAGTTAAGACTTTCGCGTTTTAAAGTTCCCTATATAAAAGCCTAGAAAAACATGACTTAAACACGTTAAGGATACTAGCTAGAGTAAACTTGGATAAGTAAACTCGAGTTGAGTCAAAAGATTCACAACGTTTAAAAATTAAAACCACTTTATTAAAAATTTATTCTAGCAAAGAAAGTAAATAACGATAACAAAGGAAAATACTACTATACAACTAGGCCAAAATAGATTAAAAATTTTGAAAAATGTCGAAAAATTAGATTTTCCGGTTAAAATGAGGACAAATACAAGGAAAAGCCCACTTAACTTCGATAGAAGTCCCCCCTACACTTAATATAAACATTGTCCTCAATGTTTAAGCATGTGGGAGTAAACTCCCCTAAACTTAGGACATTGTGCATGTTGTTTAAATCTTGTTAAGGAAGAGACAACTAAAGTGATTCCTTTTTTAATATTGAAAAATATAAAATAGAGAATCAAAAGAGTTTAGGATAAAACCGGGAAGATGGGTACACGGAATCACGGGTCGTCAAAAGTCATCAAGAATGTATCTTTGAAAGCTCAAATCCCTGCACATGATATGAAAGAGAACAACAAACACATACTAGGGTCTCCCCCTACACTTATTATAAAAACAGATAAAGATAGATAGATAATCGGGTTGCCTCCCGCTAAGCGCTTGTTTTTGTTAACCGAGTCACGAGCCTGACTCGTCCCCGAATTAAATGGTTCATGGGGAAGCCTCAAATGTAATACCGAGATCAAAGACCTTGTCCTCGTTCCCAGAGGAAAATACAACAGGAGAGGCCGGAGGATAAGTCTTGAAGGGTAGAAAAGTCCTCTCGACATACGAAAAGTGTTGATCCCAAACTTAGATCGATTAGCTTTGTGTATACGAGATTAGATCAAGTAATACACGTAGAGAAACCTTTGTATATGCTTTATGAATCTAAGTGTTATGCGGAATTTAACACTTAAACAAGAACACACAAGATGTAAACAAACTTTCACTTTGATTATCAATGTCGAACTTGCTTACAATGAAAGATGTTTACAAACGAAAACTTATATAAAACTTATATATTAAACATTAACCTAAAGGCCTTCTTTTATAGACATAAGAAGCCTTGTACAATAATCTACGTATCAGCTATTCTAGGTAAAGATAAATATAGAAAATACATTGTCGTTTCTATCCTTACTAGAAGTATTCTAGAATATAATAAACGTGTAGATTATATCTTCCATCAGTGCTTGTCTTCAATGTGTCAACGCTTGACTTTAACTTGTCAACGCTTGAGCTGTCAGCGCTTGTATTGTTCTTGTCAACGCCTGTTTTGTTCTTGTCAGCGCTCAAGTGATCTGGCCTTAATTTATTCCCAACAATCCTCCCCTAAACTTGATATCCACTCTTATGATCAAGTTTCTGAATAAGCATTAAGGACTAGGAGGAGTCTTACAAACCTTCTCATATTGGTAATGAATAAATATGATCAAATCTTTTGCCACGTCACTTGAATAATCTATTTCCAGCTGAGTGTCCTTCATCTTTTCCAAAATAGCCTTGGATATGAAATACTGAGCATCCACAAGTAGATACTCAGCAAACTTTGTAGAACTCAAATGGTATACACCAGCAGCTGAAGATAACCTCCATTGAAGACTACTGAGGTCATCTTCAAGATCCTTCCATATTGCAGGATCCTCATCTTTTGGTCCACACATTCTTTTGAATGTGGTCCAAAGTTTTATTCCATTAGCTGAAGTTGGTGCTTCAGCCTCATACTTGGTCTCCAGCAACCTTCAAAGGTCCACCAAGTCTTCTCTATCATAACTTGCAAACAAAGATATGAGAGTGGTAAAAGTGTGTACCTCCTTGCCAAATCTGCCAATCTTCTAGAACCCACATTCATCTTCTTCATAGCTCACAATTGGGTTCCTGGAATCTAATGGTAACACTTGCACCATATCTGAAGCTTCTAATGGGGAGAGCTTGAGGCTCTTTCTTATAACTGCTTCACTTGGATATAGTGGATCCATATCTTTTGGAAACTAAAATTTAATTCCCTTCTTCACTGGCCTGGGAACCATCATAGCTTTCTTGATTTCCATTTCTTCTGCAAGTTCCTCCTTTCTTTCATCTGAAAGAAGTCTGAAAGTGTTTGCTTCTTGCACTCTAACCCAAATGGGATAAGCCCTGTTTTCCAACTCATCAAATGTCAAGCTTTCAACTTCTGATATGTCCATCCAACTCCATGACATCTGAGCAACATAAAGTAGAGTTCCCTTCAATCCCTTTTTAACTCTAAGAGAATATTGCTTGCCTTGTGTTTCAAAATTACCTTACAATCCTTCTGAACTCTAAGAAGAAGCTCCAAACCCCATATTTGATCTGAAATGGTCAAGTCTGGATTATCCATGCATCTTTCTTCCCAAGAATTGTACATTTGAACCACCTCTGGCATATCAAAGTCAACCTGCAATTTTAACTCTCTCAGCTTCTCTTTGGCCAACTCATCTCCATACTCAAGCCTTTCAGGTTTTATAATCATTACACTTGAGTCTGAGCTAGCTCCATCACTTTCTTCTTCTGAAGTCACAACAAATGGTGACTTTTCCTCTTCATCTTGTTCCATCATTTGTGCAGCTAATCTTCTATCAAACTCAACTTGAGCTACATCTTTTGGAACAATCTCTTCTACCATTTTACCCTTACCCTTATCTGATGGTGCAATGGTTGGTAAGGTAGATGGTAATACCTGATTAGAAACTTCCTTGATGATAGATGATGACTGGGATACATCACCTTCATGTGTAGGTCTGTCAACGCCCAAATTTATCCTATCAGCGCCCAAAATACTTCTATCAGCGTCCAAATTTTCCTTGTTAACGCTCAAATATTTTCCCTCAGCGCCTTGTGTAACCTCTCTCAACATAGCTGTAAATGATAAATTTAAATTGGTGGGAGAGACTAAGGACGTGACAAAACCTGTTTGTTTCTTCAAAGTTGTAAGGGCTTCAGTAACATCCATTAATTGACCATCCTGGCTGCCCTTATCACTCAGATTTATTTGATCTTCCTCCCCTTTGGAAGATTCCTCCATACCCCTCCTAGCACGATCACTTTCCAAAACAACAATCCTCTCCCTCAATTGCTTGAGTTCAAGGCCTTGTGAGCTGACAATATGTACTAAGTCTACATTTTGCTTTTGCAAGCTTATGCAGACTGCCGTCAATTCCAAAAGAGTCATTGGTTCCAGTCTGCCCTCTTCTAAAATGGGGATTTGACCTCCCAAGTCAAATTCATTGGGCATGGATGAGGACTTAATTATGGTGGGACTGCCTTGGCCAGCATCTAAGCCAGAACCAATAGTCCCAGCCTCATCCACGTCACCAGCCACACTTGTGGTGGTGGTTCTCTCTGCTTCATGGTTAGGACCACCACAGGAGAACACTCCAATAGTCCTTTGGCGTTTCATCAACCTATATTCAGGGGGTGTGGAAGATGGTGTGGAAGAATGGGTGGATGTAGGTTGGTTAAGGGGTGTTTGGGATTGTGAAGGTTGTGTGTCAGCGTTGGAAATAGGCACATCAACGCCAACATTTGATGTGTCAGCGTCAAAGGGTTCTTGGTCAATTTGCATTTGTTCAGGTGAGGGTAAAGGTTCAGGAATTGGTTCAAGTTGTGGTTGAGGGTCAATTTGAGGTTGGGGATCTGGTTGGGGTTGTGCTGCTGCAATAACAGCAAGCATGGCTTGGGTTAAAGGTAAGTCTCTATGGGGTGGTGAATCCATCTTCATAAAAATAGCTTTCTTTTGCTCAGGGATCTTATAAAAATCATTGTAATCCCTTGAGCAGTAACCTTGATCATCAAAAACCATTTGCAGAAAACGAGGATAAGCTAAAGTCATTTTTGTCCCCTTGTTTTTACACATCCCCTCAAAAATCATTTTAGAATAGTTATATTTTTTCCCTGTTGCAATGCACACAATAGCACTGGCAATGGATCTATTGATCTCATTGTGTGCAGTACATTTGGGACTCAAACATTGAAGGAGGACATGTATGAGGTACTTCCAGGCTGGGGGAAATTCCTGCTTATGATACTTATTAAGAGTACCTTCATCAGGAAAAGGATATCCCAAAGCCCTAAGCCCTTGTTCTATTTCATTTATGGGAAGGGTGGCTATACCATCAGCATCATCAAGATGCAAGGCTTGGCATACCAAGGCCTCAGTAACCACCCAAGATCTCCCATGAACAATAGAAGTCAATGTGGTCACTCCATTAACTGTTGAGGAACTAACAGTGTTCCAAAACTGCTTAATGTGTGTGACTGGAATGAGTGGTGCATGAGAAAGAGCATACCTTAATGGGGATGCGTTCAAATACGCCACCATTTGTGTGTATTGGGGAAACAGAGCATCATCAGCTTCAAGATAAGCAATCATGTTGTGTTGTGATCTGAACCCCAATTCCAATTCTGTTGGTTTAAACTTTGGTGCCATTGATGAAAGCTGTTAATTTTAAGTGTAGAAGATGAAGTTGATAAGAGAAAAGTGTTAGACAAGAATTATAGAGACCCTGTTTAAAATAGGAGCCAAATTTATAGGAGAAAAAGAATGCATGTGATTGGCCCAAAAATAGGCAAAGATTTTCAAAAATCAATCATGAAAATATTAAAAAAGGTATAAGTTATCTCATGCGTTAAATGAAAGTAACAACTCCTAAAATTACGGCTTGAAAATATGTCAAAAAATAACAACTGGGTAGGTCCCATTGAGTGTCAACGGTAAAAAATAACCTATCAACGTCCAACGGCTATAATCTTGTCAACGTTTTCCAATAGCCAAGTTCAGTGGTGAACTTCTCGTATGTCGGAGAGAATAAATCAACATCGCCTTCATCGCCCGGAGGAGAAGGAGAAATTTAAAAAGTGAAATTCTCATAGCAAGGAGAAAATTTATCATCATTAAGAGCGACCTCATCCGTAAGCTCCTCAAAAGTCAGCACATCACAAACCTCATCAAAAAATTTATCAAGACCAAAATCACTAATCTCACTCTATGTATCACTATTCTTAGACGCATTAGGGATATCAAGAGTAGGAGTAGTAATCTCAGAAGATGGGTTGAGATCATAGATATCATCCTCGTCATCATCATAATAGTAGTATGGAGGCACAAGAGGAGGAGTATAATCACTAAGATTAGATACTTGCTCTTGTTACTGTCGCTTTTCCTCCTCCCTTGCTTCGCGTATGCTAGCTAATTCTTGTTGAACGTATTGAAGTGTATTCAAAAAATGGCTCGTTCTTCTTCACTCATTCCAACAGAGGGTTGATGATCGAGGGAGTAATGTGGGGGCTCGGAATTATGAAAACCGGAATTATAGCACGGATGTGTTCCATCATAGATCATCGGTTGAAAAGAATTAGAACACTGATTTTGCTCATAACAATTCATCTGCTGACAAGAAAAGGTATCGTGAGGGCCCCCACAATTGTTGCAATACGGGTATTAAGGAAAACCCGGGGCTTTTTGTAGATAGCTATTACCATTGTCATAATTGTAACCCAGTTCTTGCTCGCCATGAGGCGGGTATCGAATTGGACACGAAACATGCCAATGAGAATCGCTTCCACAATATATGCAAGGGGGAGTAGGTGGATTAGAAGAAAAGGATGAATTAGTCGAATTGCACGATGGACAAAATCCAAAATGAGAAAATTATGAATCGAAAACGGTTGGAAGATTTTTTCCGCATTGCTCGCAATAACACCATTCACATGATTTGAAACCATAAAATCGTATTCCACACCCTGCAGCACAAGCAACATACGAATTCATTAAGAATAATAGATAAGCAAGAAGAATGTTTTTGGTGCAAAACTTTCGAAAAAGAAATGCTTTTTATGATTTTTTAAAGGGTTAATATACAAAGATGTTACTAAACGTTCCATAAAATTTGTCCTAAGGTAACAAACGTTCATTTTGTGTTTCTAAGTTACTCATCTATACGGGTTGCATAAATGGGTTACTTAACATTACAAAATGTGACAACAAGGTTACTCAATGGAGGGGTAACCGGTACTCCAGGTCACTTTTGGAAAAAATGAGATTTTTATTATATTTTTAGAAAACATTTTTATAAAAACATTTTCAAAATAATCTTTAACAAATCTTTAAAAAAAGTATTTTTCGGAAAACATTTTTAAAAAGGTTTTAAATTGTTTAAATATTAAAAAATATTTGAAATTATTTTTAAAGATTTAAGTATTTAAGTAAACAAGTTGGTTTAAAGATTTTTAAAAAACGTTTATTTTTTTCAAAATATTTCAAAAAATAACTTTCAAAATATTTAAAATAATTTCGAAAAAATATTTTTGAAAAGAATTTTTATAAAAATATTTTCGAAAAACTCAGAAAAATAAAAAATATTTTCGTTAAACATTTTCGAAAAAATTTTCGTTAAAATATATTAATTTATTTTAAAAACTCTTATAATAATTTATTTTAAAAACTTAAAAAAATCTTTTATAATTAAAAAAATTAAATTCTTATAATAATTTATATTAAGAACTTAAAAAAATCCCATTTCAAAAAAGTGTGTTTTATATTAAAATTTCGTTAAACATTTTCGAAAAAATTTATATTCTTATAAAAAAGGAAAAATAAATGTTATTTAATAAAATATAGTTTAACCCTACGAATGGTGAAATTCAAGTATTTTTATAATTTTTTAATCCTTTTTTATAAGAATTTATTTTTTTATATAAAACACACTTTTTTGAAATGGGATTTTTTTAAGTTTTTAAAATAAATTATTATAAGAATTTAATTTTTTTAATTATAAAAGATTCTTTTTTGAGAAAAAATCGAGAAGTTTTTTTGGAAAGAAATCTTTTCGAGAAATTTTGTAGATCTTTTATGTCGTCAAGTATTTTTTTAATTTTTTATAATATAATATTATAAGAATTTAATTTTTTTAATTATAAAATATTTATTTTTGAAAAAAGACTCGAGAGGTTTTTTGGAAAGAAATATTTTCGAGAACTTTTTTAAATCTTTTATGTCGTCAAGTATTTTTTTTTTAAGTTAACTTTGAAAAAAAAATTGGGTAACCTGCTAATTTACCACTTTTAACAAGTTACTCAAACATTAGTAACATAAACAACCGGTCACCCATACATGAGTACCCTAGAAGCACAAAATGAACGTTGGTTACCTTAGGACAAATTTTATAGAACGTTTAGTAACATCTTTGTATATTAACCCTTTTTTAAATGTTTTTGTATTTTTGAAATTTTGATTTTTATGGATTTTTAAAAATTTTTGACACGAAAAATAACGTTCATAAGTGAACGGATCCCAAAATCCAATGCGTCTCTCACTAAAACCGTTAATCTTAACGAAAAGAGCCGGCAGCGGCGCCATTTAATAACTAGATTTTACTCAGTTATAAAAGTTCGTTGTTCCAGTCTTTTTGAATTTACTATTGGTTAAGAGTGCGACTCAGTCGTTCTTGGTGGAATAAAAAGGGGAAAAGTTATCTATTTTAAACTACAAGTAAAATGAAAATTAAAATGAAAATGCAAATGAAATGAAAATGTCGTTAAGTAAAAGTGGAAGTTTGAACTTTAAAACTATATAAAAGCCTTAACGTATATAACAAAAATGATGAAAGCGATAAACTAAATAAAACTTAAATAAAAGACGTAAACGAAATAACTATAAAAGCTTTGACAAAAAGTAAATGATGAAAAGTCAAAACTCGACAAAACGTAAATTGGACAACTTAATAAAGACGTGAACTTAAAATAAAACTAAGACAAAACAAATAAAATAAAACTAAGTAAAAGGCGGGAAAGAATTAAATTTGAAATTAAAACTAAAATAAAAATAGAAATCAAAAACTGAAACCCATCAGAATGTGATCGGAATCCCGTCGGAATATAGCATTGGAATGCTTCTGTCAGAATCCCGTCGGAATGATGGAATAGTAAAGCTATCGGAATATAAGAAAAAGAAAAACAATCGGAATAACATAAAACAGTGCTATCAGAATCCAAATCGAAATCCTTGGTCGGAATAACAAAACCCTTTTCCGATTGGAGTGTCGGAATAATAGTGCAGCAGGTCGGAATGTAAAACCCCATTCCGATGGTGTGATCGGAATGTGGTAGAAAAAAAACAAAAACCTTTTCCGACGGAATTAAAATGGAAATAAGCAAAATCGAATAAGCTATGTTTAAATAAGCACTAATCTAAAATTTATCAAATCTATAATGAAACAAACTAAATAAGCACGAATAAGAACTTTTTAAACTTTAAATAAGTAAAACTTTAAAATCAAACTTAAAAAGACGAATACTTTAAGAAAACTTTTAAACAAATAAGCTAAATAAAAAATAAGCCAATAAGCATGTCAAGCATAAAGCTTAAGTTGTATAAAAACTTAAAGATTGATAAAAAGATAAACTTTTTAATCAATCAAACATCAAGATTAAACAAAATCAAAGATTATTTCGAATCAAACATAATTAAAAAGATCAAGAAATGTAGAATGAGAATGATTGTAAAAAGCTTTAAATAAGATGAAGATTAAAGATTCAAATACAAGATTAAAGTGAAAAGCTTAAAACTTTAAAGAAAAACTAGAGAGAGAAAATGAAAAACTAGAGAGAGAAAATAAAACTACACTACTCCTAATCTAAACTAACTAACCCCCTTCTAATGACACATTAGGATGGTATTTATAGGAGGATTAAAATGTTGGTGCTTTCTTCCTTCTTTCTTCTTGTCTCGACTCGATTTAAATTCTTTGTCTTTCACGACGTCGTCTCGGGATTTGTCGATATAATTTGAACTCGTCTTATAATTTTATTCTTTAATTAGACTTTGTTCTTCGACCTCATTAAACTTCTGTCTTTAGACTTTTTCTTCGATAAATCTTCAGAATAGGTCTTGGACTTCCGTTCTTTTTACACTCTTGATCTTTTGACTTCGTCTTTTCTCGTTTTCTTCGATAAAAGCCCGTGATAGCCCATGTTTTCTTCCTTTTTCATATTTTTATCCTGAAACACGATAAAAACACAAACCACGCATAATTCCGACTTTTATGACATAAAATACACGTTTTGGCTTGGTTATTATTATAATTAAGTGGTAAAAGGATGGGTGTTTTCACACCTATCACACCACCAGCGAAACTTTGGTTTCATTGCATAACCCCAATGTTGATAATTCATATGTAAAAACGGTTAGGATAATACCAGGTCTCACTTATATTATTCAAGCAACCAAAATCCATAAATTAGCAGATAGCCGGGAATGTGACCACGAGGTCGTGATGTCGACACAAGAGTATATTAGGAAAGTTATTGAGGATGTTGGCGAGGATGAAGATTTTAATCGTAGCAGGTGGGTTAGCACCGTAGAGTTTGTGAATTTTAATGCGGTATTGTGAGCGGGTGTTTAGGCAATATCAAGAACTTTCTTAAGAATGGGAAACTTGGGAAAGTGTTGTACCTATATATTTATCACTTCGCCATGATAGATCCAAGAAAATAGATAGAAAAATAGATGAAAAAAAAGATGAAGGTTTAGAGAGAGAAAGTAGAGAGAGAATGGTTGGAAACTTTGTGATATTAGATTAAGAATGAGAAAATGAAATGAACCAACACCCTCCTAACATGCTAGGAGGGTCCTATTTATAGCCACACATACATGTTGTGTTTGGGCTTAGACTAGATGGGTCGGGCTTTCCTTTTGGGCTTCATGTACTTAAACATGACCTTTATAACTTAAAGTCAAGCCTGTAATACCCGACTAACCTGCTACTCATTACAACGTTCACATAATAAACCTATGGCCGAACATTCTTGTTTGACTCAATGTTTTGAGGCAAACAATCTCCCCAAATGATAGGTCATTCCTCTACGACATTTGGAGATTTATAGAGATTATTAGTCTCGCCATAAATGAGTCGAGAACGTGTAATAGTAGTCTTGTTCCTTCATGTTGTGATCTATGAGCCTTTGTCGTTGTCTTTCGACTTTGTCTTTAATCTTGAGATCTTCAAACTTGTGACCGAGTCATTCTTGATGATACAATCTTTTGAGACTAACATCTCCCTCACTGAGAGGTCATTCCTCTACGACATGCGAGTATTTATGGAGATAATTAATCTTTAGTATTGATATCTTCAAAATGACTGATCAATTCTTGTTGGTTACCAACCTTGACTTGTCTTTGCCATCTTGCGATCTTGTGTCTTCATCTACATGCTTACGCTATACATCATCTTGAAATCTTGCTAACAATCTCCTTTGAAGAGAGGTCATTCCTCTACATTAATTGTTAAGGAAGATTTTGATCATCAGAGTTGCGGAAGTATTTAGCTTTCTTGATTGTTGAACATGTCTTTGGACATAAGTATGTGATTTTGAATCTATGACTTTGCTGAGTACACCGTAACGCCACCCTCTCGAGATAAAACATAGACACGGACTAAATGGCTTTGACATTCATCCTAAATCGGTAGCGTTTTACCTCCGGTTGGTGAAGACTGTTAAACGTAATTAAATATCGTACATGTGATTAGGTAGATTCAATTAAGAACCTCCTTGATAGGGTTTCGCAGCTGTACTAGCTGTTCTCTTTACTCGACCGTCTCAAAGCAAGACTGCGAACAAAAAAATCAGTTGGATAAATATTCGCTTGATTAAAGTGGTCAGTTTAAATTCCTCGAACAAGTTTGATTCATAAAGAATCTTATCTTTGTTGCTTTCTAGTTGACACAATTTTGATTCATGAGGAATCTCACAAGCCACCTACCGCAGTGCTATTTGAGGTTGAGATTAGAAGGATTTTCATTCGTCACTATGAATACTGATGAGTATCATTCTGAATGTTCTGGAAAGACCATAAAGATATTGCGTAGAAACTTGAAACGAGTTTGAATCAATTAAGAATAAAACCACCATTGCTTTTTAGTTTTTCACATGTTTAATTCGTAAAGAATCTTACACATGACCTACCGCAGTGATGTTTGATGTTAACACTGGAAGGATTTCCACTCATCATTGTGAATACTAGGTAGTATCACTATGAATTTTCTAGCAATACCACAAGGATATAGCGTAGGACTCTCTTCTTCGTCATGTAGTGTGTCCTAACGAGATTTAATTGATATCTTGTCTCTAGACTCGATTAGTGCACTTTTAGTGGTCGGAGGCTGGATCAGATTCCACCTATTATATATCAACTATCTCGGAGTGAGAAAGTCAATAGAAGTCTTGTTGTTGTCCGTGACAATAAAACAAACTTCTTTTGAGAGAAGCTTGAGTCAGTTGGAGAAGGTTGTTCATTACATTACTGGTTCCATGATGTCTTGTCTTCATGATTTGTTGACCCGGTCCCTGCCTAACATGTATGGAGGGCTACTTTCATTTCACCCTTTATCCATAAATTTCTTTTTCATTCTTCAACCCCTTCAATTCTTACCAAGACGTCATCATTAACACCTTGTTGTGATTGTTCCAATACTAGCTTAAGTCATTAGTCGACATTTTCCCTTATCACATACTACTCCATCTTTACTAAGGACTTCTAATTATCTATTGGATTATCCCTGGGAAGATCCCTCCGGTTCTAGTTGGATCATAGGACTTATACCTAACCACCTTTTGACACCAATAATGTCGTGAATTAAAGTGTTGTGGGTATTAGATCCTAACCATAAAACCACTTGAAAGACAATCAAAGTGTTTGAAAAAACTTTTAACACCTTGATAGTTTTCTCGTTTTAGAAAAGCTCCCCCGTCACATGTGCATCAATAATCGAAAGTGTTTCGCACATGTGGGCAAGAGTTAAAGTGCTTGAGTCTTATATGTTCGTTTCATATATTAGATCACATTTTAATCACATTTTCTCCCCTATCACTAATATATAAATCATTTGATATTAAAAATACCAAATCTGATTAAAATATATCGCAAAAAATAGTCTTGAAAATCTTTAGGGAGAAAAATGTGTCTTACTAAGCATGAATTATTTGGACATTTTATGTAGTGTCGTGATAGTGGTAGTAATACGTCTTTTAGGAAAAAGAGCGTAATTAGGGTAAGCACGAAGGTTTAGGAAAACCGTGCACAAATGACCCAATGAGTGAGTTCGTTCTCAAGGAGGCTAGTGCGTTGTGTAAAGAGATGATTAAATATTTATGATTACGATTATGAGAAAAGAAAAGAGAAAAGGATGGCGGTTACCATTAAAGTAAACTTAGACGAAAAGTCGTGAACGAAAAACCGTAAAAAGTGACGAAATTTAAAAATTAACCTAAAAATTCCTAGAAAATTGCAATAAATCCTAAAAAATGTAATTAGAGTTTACAAGAAATTAAAATCCACTCAAACCTTTTATTTAATTAAATAATAATTTTTTAATACTAATTAAAGCCCAAAAAATCAATTTAATTAACAAAAAGCCCAAATTGAGATTTTTCACTTTGTAAACCTCTAAAATAACTTAATTAAATTTAAAAATATTTTTGGAAAATTTAAATTTAATTAAAACTATTTAAAAATGATTAAAATCTATAAAAATATTAAAATAATTCTAAAAATTAATTAAATGACAAGAAAATTAATCTAAAACTTTTAAAATTCCTAACTTAATGTATTTAACCTAGGTCAAATGAAAAAGTTGCAAAAATAATAAAAACTAATTTTAATAATAAAATAATATTAAAATAATATTAAAAATTCAAAAATTAAAAAATTCTAAAAACTTGCAAACTAGTTTAATTTAACCTAATTTAAACAGAAATGAACTTGAAATGACCAAATTATCCCTAATGGGCCTCCAAATGGGCCAAAATGAAAAACAGTCCACCTAAATGGGCTTTTTGGCCCAATAAGAAAAATGATCTCCAAATAATCCCAAAATCACCTAGCTGACTCAAAATTTGATTTTAAAACAAAAGTCTAAATGCCCAAAAGCTGAAAATGTGCTTATCACATCTTAATAGTCAACAGCTTATTCTTAATGGGCTTTTTGGCCCATTAAGCCATAAGCTCTAATTTGACACACAAGCTTCTTTTGGGATACTAAAGAGATCTGTAAAAAGAAATTTTAAAAAAGCCCAAGAAATAAGCCTGAAATAAGCAAAAGCTCTCTACACAAAACGACAAAATAGTCGTTTTCAAGTTCTAGGCAGTTTCAAGTGCTGATTATTTTTGAAAAAGGTTTCAAATGACTTAATTAAGCAAAATCAACAAAAAGTTTTCAAAAAGAACCACTCAATAAGCTGGAATAAGCAAATAAGCACTTATGAAAAAGTCAAGTCAATTGGTTTTCTAGTCAAACCCTAAAGTCAAATCCTAAAAAGCTCCAGAATAAACAAATGGGTCAAATGATGAAGATTGATCACAAAATCAAAGTTGTTGCAGGTCTAAATAAGTTGTTATAGCTTATTGATAAGCTGATTGAAAAATTGCACTAGTAGTGGCTAGTTTTGGGTGTCCAGCAGTGGGAAAAGTTGTCACTGCATGACTATCTTGACTTTTTTCTTATATGGATTTTTGTTGGATCCAAAGAACACAAAGGCACCCTTATAACCAGTGGGTAATAAGGAGTCAATAACAACAAAGAAATCACAAAAACAACAGGCCAATTGATACAGTTAATTCAATCAAGCATCAGACATGATACAGACTTGGATAATAAGCAGTTTTGCACAAATAATCAAATTTAGCAAGATTAAACCAACCAAAGTTCACCAAATGCATACACAAGATATAATAAATTCAAATGAACATAAACAAACTTGTTTCATACACTGGTTCAAGGTTTAGACAAAGATTCAAGATATGAAAGTTACTGATGAACAAATGAAGAACACAAAGTAAGGTTACTGATATATTTGACCACATATCCAATTTTAAACCTTCAAATCTCTTAAACAGGTTACACAAACTTTGTTTAAACACTTTTTATCCCTAAACATGCATACACTCTAGGTGTTTCCAAGATGTTAGCTCAAATCAGTCAAAAACAAGCAAGCTATAGCACAATCTCAGATTTGATGTTTCAAAGAGCAAACTTGCAAATATCATAACTGAAACACTTGTATAGGAGATACAAACTCAAACAAACACATAGCACCTACTCAAACTAGCATACAAAGCATAAACCAGTAAATCCAAACACCCTCAAACTTTTAAAATCAAAATTTAAACAAGCAAATGTGTATTTCAGGTCAAACCAAGCTTAGATATGCATCATAACAACATCACAAAGCATAATCAACAAGATTCATGCATCAAGAACACACAAAACAACAGCAGGTTACAAAATCACTTAATATCACTTTATAACAGATTTTTGGAAAGAAGGCTCAAACCTCATGAATTTACATCCACACTCACGAATTTTTGAGCTTATGTGCCTAGCTTAACAAGACACAAGCATCCAATAAGCTGCTAAGAACAACAAGGTTAGAACAAGCAGATTATATAAAAAAGAAAATGGAAAATAAAAGCTGATTAATTCAATCTTGTTCCCACTCCCTGAATATCATCAAACCACAAGCTCACTCCACCTTGATAAGCTCCTTACCAGGGTGCTATGACCACTTGTAATCCAAAAATTTCAAAGGTTTGAACCAAGACTTAGAAAAATATCAGATTCTGGAAAACTTTGCAATTTCTTGCATAATCTTTGAAAACAGGTTTTGAAACTTAACAATCACCAACATATAACAATAACATCAATAAAATAAGAGTGGCACTTGGATTTCGTCAAACAATTCAAACACTTTTTCATTAATCTTGAAATAAGGATTTACAGAATGTTGACCAAAGAAAAACCAAGAGCAAGCTACAATGTTGCATACTAAGGCCTTTATATAGGCTGACAAACTATCTAGAAAGCTGAAAATACAAGGAAACCCTAATGTAGTGAAGTCCCAATTATGCCCTTGAGTTTGAATATCCTGCCTGATCATGTGAAGTCTCTTGGCATTTTGTAGAGGTGGAAAGGTGGTGGAATTGATCAAAAGGCTCCCAACGAGCTTATGTTGTAAGCTACATCGTGGATGGTTGATTTCTCTGCCAAGTTTGTGTTCTTCCCCCAAAACGTGTGCATGGGACAATACATGTGAGTCATGTGATGATGTGGCCATGAAAAGTGAGTTGGGTTATGTTTGTAACAACCCTAATCATAATTTGGACAAGATGGTGGTCTAATTTTGGCTTAAACACAAATCCCTAATTTGTGTTTTTGGCATGAATAGTGGAGTTTAATCTTGTTGTGTGTTTAAATATGTGTTAACCGCGTTTTTTAATTAACTAATTAAGTTAGTTTAAAAACGGGTGTGAGTGGGAAGTGATGTGTCAATTTGGTGGCTGGTGATTGTCTGAATAGGTTGAGTGGGGCACGTGTCATGGTGTGGTTGGTCTAGGTTTCTTTCTTATCTGCCCAGCTTTAGTCCCTTACTTTGTTTACTCCTTTCACTTGGTGTTTAATAAGCAAAAATTGATTTCCCTTTGTAAATGAAGTTTTAGTTTTTATACTTTTGACCCAAAAAGTTTTGCAAAGTATTTTCAAGGGTATTTCTTGCCATTTGATGATATTTGAAGGGTTCTTTTTGGCATTTCTTCATTCTTCAATGTCTTGACTTGTATGGTTGACTTTGTAGAGGACTAATAGTGACAAGTCTTCATTTGTGAGGGATCATTCTTGCCAATTATTCAAAGTAGGGGGTTCTTTTTGCAATTTGACAAAGTTTAAGGACCAAACTTGTAATTATGAATAAACAAGGGTTTAAAGTGTCAGTTCTTCAATATTGGAGGACCCTTCTTATACAATCTTCAATTCTTCAAGGGTTTTTCTTGGAAAATCAACTCTAGGGCCCGGTTCATTGTGCGGCTTCGTTTCCCGTGTTCGTTTTTTCTTGTTTCTTGTGATCTTTTGCCATTTTCTCAATATCCATACCTAAAATACACATTGAACAAACACAAGCATATATTTGGCACATTTTTTTTTGATATTTTATGCATTTTAAGCCCATTTTGGACGATGAGACTATGTATAAAAGCAGTCTCATCAATCCCCCATACTAAACCATTGTCGTGCCCTCATGCAATGCTAGAATAAAGTATCTTAGCACTTCCAAAATTCATTTTTATGCACTTTTATTGAATGATAAACTTGCGATACTACTACTACTTGCTACTACTTGCGTTTTTAGACATAATGTATGATTTTCATCGCAAAATGGGACGTTTAGGTTCATAGAACAAGAATACGTGAATGCTTCTTTAGAAATAATTTTGTCGTCCTCGATTTTCACCCCAATTCCATGCCAAGCGTGTAACGAGATCATTGTCATTATAAGTTAGTAATGCTAACACTACTCATATGCCCTAATCACGTACTTAGACACCCATTTTCCTAAGTGGTATCTCTTATATTTTATTTTTGTCTTGAATGTTTCACCAGGATACATTTTTTACTTATGCGATGATAGAGATTTAGGTCTAAAAATAGAGCCATAACGGTGTAACCAAGACCATCGAATTAATAACCCCCCTAATAGACAACAATGTCAAAAAATAAAGTCAACAAGAAGGATCGATAAACACGGTTTTATAACGGTATTGAATATGAGACTTATTACCAAGACTTTTATATGCCCCCTAAAGGATGGGCCTTATTATCATAGGTTTACATCCATCTTTTATTCAACTTCGCCATGAAGCTTTTATTATGACTTCGGTCTTGCCTTGCCTTTTATTTAACCTCGCCATGAGGTGTTTATTATGGCCAAAGATGTATATCCTCACGCTAAAAGCGGATTTTGGATCTTTAAAGCTACAAAGATTAAGGCTTGATTCACTTAATTTCGCATAGATTTTTCGGCCTTGTGAGCTTCAAATTGTTTGCTTGATTTAGGTGATCACTTGAAATCTTATTATTAGGTGAAGCTTTTGATTATTCGGGTTGCCAATACTTCAGGACCGTGACTCTTGCGATACCTTAATGTCTTCCCAATTTAATTCCATGGAAGCTACTAGAAAAGACTAGAAACCAACAATCAAGACTAAACCGCTAAGCCAATACTTATTAAGCAAAATATATACAATCGAAGGGAGAATAAGCAAACAACAAGAACACATGAGTTTTTGAAAGAATACGAGTACTCTACGTTTAGCATAGTAACTTATTATTAACGCTATCATTTCTCGTCCTCATTTAAGAGACTTAGCCTAATGTGAAGTTAAGGAATCGAAGCTAAGTGCTCAACACGCACGGTCGAGTAAAAAATTACTCGTATTCTCGCCATCGGAAAATCTACATTCGTGTTCTCAAACACTTATAAAACATGAGTAATTTTTTAAAATTTGGCCATTTTTAGCCTTATTTTGCAACACAACAATAAATAAAAAGATAAACTTTGGAAAGCGTGAAGGTTTGGAAAGGCAAGTATCTATTCACCCCCATACTAAAGGTAAACATTGTCCTCAATGTTTTGAGTCTAAGGGTAGGATACCCCCATACTAGAGATGTACTCGAATGCTTAATCTAGCATGGAAAGGGTGTAACCGTTAAATTTAAAGTCGTTTATGAAGTGTGATATAAACCTAAGGTTAGAACAAATTAGGATATATCATGTGGATATCGAGAAATTCTTCAAAGCAAACGATCGTGTGCTCCCATAAAACGAACACGAGAGGCTCCAATCGTGAAGATCATGATCATCTAAAAACCACAATGCACAAACAACCACGGAACAAAGGTTGGAAGGGTACAAATCCCCTTACGTAAACTACATTAGAAAGCGATAATATGTACATGGATAAGCATGGGACTCCCCCACGAGGCACCTCGTTTTTTATTACCGAGTCATGAGCTCGACTCGGTCCCCTCAATACTAATTATCATTGGGGAAGGTGACTTGGTCGAGGTTGTTCAAAGATGGAACTTCCGCGCCAAAGTAGTGCTTCAACCTATGTCCATTCACCTTGAAATTAGGGCCATCATTTTGAGCTAGCTTGATGGTCCTATATGGAAAAACTTGGGTAACGGTGAATGGACCGGAACAACGGGATTTCAATTTGTCAGAAAAGATTTTCAAACGTGAGTTAAAAAGCAACACTTGATCTCCAATGTTAAAAACCCGATTTTAATTTTAGAATAGTGAAACTTTTTTGTTTTCTCTTTATAGATCGATGATTATCATAAGCAATGTCTCTCAATTCATCCAATTCATTTAATTCCATTTTCCGGTGTTTTCCCGCGGTCTCAATGTCATCATTACAATGCTTTAGGGTCCAATAAGCTTTGTGTTCAAGTTCAATTGGAAAGTGACAATTCTTCCCATACACGAGCTTATAAGGAGTGCTCCCGATGGGCATCTTATGAGTGGTACGAAAGGCTCATAAAGCATCGTCTAACTTATCTGACCATGATTGTTGGTTCTCTCCTATCGATCTCTCCAAGATCTTTTTCAAAGCTCGGTTTGAAACCTCGACTTGCCCACTCGTTTGTGGGTGATAATCCATAGAAAGCCGATGTGTAACCCCATATTTCCTTAGAACCCTTTCGAATTGGTCATTACAAAAATGTGTTCCACGATCGCTTATAATCGCACGAGGGGTTCTGAACCGAGAAAACAAACTCTTCAAAAACTTGACTACCACACGAGCTTTAGCTTCCACCCACTTAGATAGGTAGTCAACGGCGACAAAGATGTACTTAATACAACGAGATGATGGGAACGACCCCATAAAATCAATTCCCTAAACGTCAAAGATCTCACACACTTGGATGATGTTTTGTGGCATTTCATCGTTTTGTGAGGCTTTGCCTTGACGTTGGCATGAGTCATATGACTTCACAAGTGCATGTGCATCTCGGTAAATAGTAGGCCAAAAGAAATCGGCATCAAAGACCTTCTTCGCCGTGAGATTAGCACCATGGTGACCACCCGTGGGTCCCTCGTGACAAGCTCTAAGGATATTAGAAGATTCGGGCCAAAAACACAACGCCGAATAATTTGACCGCACAAGTCCGAAAGAGGTAAGGGTCGTTCCAAAAGTAAAACTTGACGTCACGAAAGAATTTTCGTTTTTGTTGAGTCGTCATACCCTTAATGATAATTTGCGATGTCCGCAAACCATGGGGTGGATGAGTCAAGCTTAGAATTCACTACACCAAGTGTCTCGAGAGGAAATGTTTCGGTGATTTCCTTGTTCTCGTACAGACTTTGGTGAGGATCTTCCAAGCGAGAAAGATGATTGGCCGCTAGATTCTCGGCTCCTTTTTTGTCAAGGATTTCGACATCAAATTCTTGTAAGAGGAGAATCCAACAAAGAAATCTCGTCTTTGCATCTTGTTTAGCCATGAGATACTTGATTGCCGAGTGATCCGTATACACTATGCATTGGGTCAAGACGAGGTAAGATCGGAATTTCTCAAATGCATACACCATGGCAAGGAATTCCTTTTCCGTTGTAGTGTATTTAAGTTGAGCCTCGGTCATCGTCTTGCTAGCATAGTGAATAGGCAAGAAGTGCTTTTCATGACGTTGACCCAATACGGCCCCTATGGCGTAATCACTAGCATCACACATAAGCTCAAATGGGAGGTTCCAATTGGGAGCAACAAGAATGGGAGCTTCGGAAAGTTTCCTCTTAAGGATTTCAAAGGCTCGTACACAATCGTCGTTAAATACAAAAGGAGCATCTTTTTCGAGGAGATGTGTAATGGTTCGAGAAATCGTTGAAAAATCCTTGATGAATCGACGATAAAACCCCGCGTGGCCTAGGAAACTCCTAACTCCCTTGACGGTTTTGGGATGAGGTAATTTGGCGATGACGTCTATCTTAGCTTTGTCTACCTCAATCCCCGCTTTCGAGACCTTGTGCCCTAAGACGATTCCTTCCTTAACCATAAAATGACATTTTTCCCAATTGAGCACAAGCTTGGTTTCCTCACAACGTTTTAACATTCTCTCAAGATTCGACAAACACGAATTGAACGAACAACCAAACACGGAAAAATCATCCATAAAGACTTCTATTGTATTCTCGATCATGTCATGAAAAATAGCCATCATACACCGTTGAAAAGTTCCCAGTGCATTACAAAGTCCGAATGGCATTCTACGATAGGCAAACGTTCCATATGGACACGTAAACGTAATTTTTTCTTGATCACGAGGATCGATGGGGATTTGGAAGTAACCGGAAAAACCATCTAAAAAGCAATATAAATCTTTTCCCGCAAGACGCTCCAACATTTGGTCCATGAAGGGCAAGGAAAATGGTCTTTTCGAGTGGCGTCATTCAAATTCGATAGTCGATACACACGCTCCAACCGGTCACGAGTCGAGTTGGAATTAACTCTTTGGCATCGTTTGGCACAACGGTCATTCCTCCCTTCTTAGGGATACCATGAATAGGACTCACCCAAGGGCTATCGGAAATAGGGTAAATCATTCCCATGTCAAGGAGTTTAAGGACCTCCTTTTTGATGACGTCGTGAATTTTGGGGTTCACCCTCCTTTGGCATTGAATTGCGGGCTTGTAGTCTTCCTAGATTAAGATTTTGTGGGTAAAAAATTTAGGATCAATCCCCTTAATGTCGGATAATTTCCACGCAATTTCCCCTTTGTGGTCCTTTAGAACATCAATAAGTGCGGTTTTTTCATCATTCGAAAGATCTTTCGCAATAATCACCGGCAACTTATCGTCTCCTTCTAAGAATACGTATTCAAGATGAGGAGGTAAATCTTTCAACTCGAGGATTGGTGGTTCCTCAATTGAAGATTTGGGTTCGATACTCATAACTTCCTCGGGCGGAGGAAATGGGAAATCGTTAAGAAATTCATTGATAATCGAGAAGTCCTCATCATTGTCGAGGTCTTCGTTACAAGTACGAGGGACATCAAATTCTTCCAACGTAAAACTACCACCTTCAAATGGAGTGAAGGATGGTTTCGAATTATCAAGAATAGGATCGAGCATAGTGGGATTGCCACTATTTTCATCGTCACCAAAACCTAAAAATTCTTGTGAAAATTCCTCGCAAACGACGTCGATAATAACAACGAGGTTTATGGTCGCGACGGAATAAACATGAGAAATTTGAGAGTTTTGTGTTGCGTTTATAACAATTTCCTCGTCGTTGAAACGTAAGGTGATTTTTCTAGCATGCACATCATTCAACGCCATAGACGTATCCAAAAATGAACGACCTAAAATAAGAGGAACTTGAGGATCCGTGGGAATATCGAAAACAATAAAGTCTACCAGATAATAGAACTTTCCCACTTTCACAAAAACGTCTTCGGCTAACCCACATGCGGGAATCGTGGAATGATCGGCCAATTTGATAGACATTAGTGAAGGAGTAAGATTAGGAAGATTGAGCGACTTGAAAATTGCAAGAGGCATCAAGTTAATACTAGCACCAAGATCGGCCTAGCATTCTTCTATATCTTTAATTGAACATTGAATCAAGAATTTACCGGGATCACCGACTTTTTAGGTATGCGGTTAGATACACCGATGAACAACTAGACAATTGTAGCAATTTCTCCTTGTTGTTCAACATACTTTTGAAGTTAGCAGCAAATCGAGGCTTCATGACCAAAGCGTCGACAAAACTTATATTGAAATGCAAATCACGAAACATCTTCATAAAAAGCTCAAATTGGTAATTCTCACGTTCTTGCCGTTTCTCCTTACGAATTCTCGATGGGCAAGGCAAAGGTGGTGTGGGTTGAGGCATAGGCATAGCCTTTGGAATCTCGTGTTCCAATGATGGTAATGGGTCAACCGTAGGTGTGGTTTGAGCGGTACTTCGTGGGATTGGGATATGCTCCTCTTCGACCACCACCTCGGATTCTTCCTCAATTTCCTCCACCGTTGGAGTAATTGGTTGAAGATTCGGTTCCTTAAGTGCCTTACCACTACGTGTGGTAATCACTTTCATCTCTCCCTTAGGGTTCGATATGGTGTTACTAGGAAGACTACTCGAAGATGGTTTACACATTATAGCCTCAAACATCGATGAAATTTTATCCTCAAACATAGATTGCCTCTTATCGGCCTTAAGAATCTCTTGTTTTATCTCATGTTTCCCTTGTTCCATCGTTTGTTGGTTTTGTTGTAACCTAGTCACATTACCCTCCATTTTGTTGGTATGAATCTTAAGTTCATTTGCTAACTCCTTTTTCAACTCCTTTTTCAAGTCATTCTTAAACTCGAATCTTAGGCTAATGATCTCCCTTTTTATATTATCAAACCTAGCATCATTTCCATTTACATATTCAACAAATTCATTTGGAAGATCTTTCAAGTTTTGCAAACTCTTGTTGTTGTTTTGAAAATCATTGTTTTGATTTTTGTTTTGCACTTGGTTATTAGCCCCTTGATTCCTATAGTTGCTACCCTTGTAATTGTTCTTGTAATTTCCTTGATAACCAACTTGATTGTTTCGATAAATGTTAGCATTTTGATTTGGTGCAAAACCCGGTGGAGTCAATTGATTAGAGCGGGTAACTTGACCGTTTTTGTTATAAGTTCCCGTGGTCGCGTAGGCACTCGAAGTGTTACCACCCTTGGTAATGCACTTAGAGAAATCATGACCTCCACCATAATACATACAAGAAACCTCAACCGCTTTAGCCGTAGCGGGAGTAGATTGTTCACCAACTTTAGACTCAATCAAAAGTCCCTTAAGCTTATCAAAGATTTTGTTCTCCAAATTTGCCTCGATTTGGCAAGCATCAATGGTCTGAGACAATGAAGGCGAAGCCAAAGACGAAGTCTTACGAACACTCGATGTGATACGAGGACTATAGACCATAGAACTATTCTCAATAATCAACAACGCTTCCTTGAATGTTTTACACAAAAAATTACCACCCACGGCGGCATTAAGATAATCTCTCTCATGATCGTTCAATCCATTGTAAAACGTGTCAATTTGATGCAAGTCGGAAAAATCATGATGAAGACATTCGTGCAACATTTCCTTCAACCGATTCCAAGCCTTGGAAAAACTCTCATTAAACTCTTGTGAAAACTTTGAAATCTCGTTTTTCAAGTGCGTAGTCTTAGAGGGCGGGAAAATTTGTTCAAGAATTTTGAAACGAGATCCTTCCACGTTAATATAGAATTGGATGGCTCTTTCTCTAACCAAATTTTAGCTGGCCCCGCTAAGGAATACGGAAAAAGCATCATCTTAATGGAGTCGTCAGAGACGACCTTAAACATGCAAGTGGCGGTAAGACGATTGAATTGGCGGATATGGTTGTGAGGGTTGTCCTTTTCATCACCACGGAATTTGTTGTTTTGGATCATCGACAACAAACCCGTCTTAACTTCAAAATTCTCCGCAAGGATGGCGGGAATCACAATAGCTTCTCCCTAACCCTCGGTGGGTGCTTGAAATAACTCCACCATAGTTCGATTAGCCATGGTTGCTTCTTGTTCTACAATAGGTTCGTCAATAGTGGATTCTTCACTTGAAAGGTTAGGTGTGGTGTCCTTTTGGTTTCTACGTTTACGTGCACGTCTTGCTTGGTTGCGAGTTTGCATAAACTTCACGTACAACATGGGGGTGAGCAAAGAAGATTCTTTTTGTTGTTTTTAACTTTTTCCAATTTTTTTGTGTTTTTGATTGTTTTTACATCTTTTTGGATTTTGTGATGTATTACGTAGACAAAAATCTACAAATCTCTCCTCAAATCAAATCTCTCGATTAAAGGAGCCTCAAGGAATGAAAACGATCACGTGAAGTGAACGCTATCGTTGACTTTAGAATGTTGGTGGAACACCAAAACGTTCAAGAGGGTTTAATCTTTTGAAACCAAGAAAATATATAGATACGTAGATAATACATTGGTTGGCAAACCCTCGATTAGCCCTTTTTATCTGAACACGCACAAGCAAGCGGAGAAACGAGGCGGCGCGAAGCACTTAAGAGCCTTTTTCTTTAGCGTGTATTTTATAACACCCGCCTTATACCCACCTTATAGTTTGTGTTTTTCAAAATTAAGCTTCATGAAAGTAATTATCTATTTTGCCTTTTTTCTTTGTTTGACATTCGAATACAATGATCGAGTGATGAAATCCTGAATCAAGGTTGTGTTTTCACACTTTTTGAGTACTTGTGAATTTATTGTTTTACGTATACAATATAGTTGTAATACTCATACAAAAAACGAAAAACCGATAATACGTATGATTAGAGTGTTAATCACACAAATAGTTATTATGGCTAATATAAAAACAAAAATTTTCAAATCAAAACACAACACGCCTTCCCGGCAGCGGCACCAAAAATGATAGTGGTAGTAATACGTCTTTTAGGAAAAAGAGCGTAATTAGGGTAAGCACCACGGTTTAGGAAAACCGTGCACAAATGACCCAATGAGTGAGTTCGTTCTCAAGGAGGCTAGTGCGTTGTGTAAAGAGATGATTAAATATTTGTAATTATGATTATGAGAAAAGAAAAGAGAAAATGATGTCGGTTACGATTAAAGTAAACTAAGACGAAAAGTCGTGAACGTAAAACCGTAAAAAGTGACGAAATTTAAAAATTAACCTAAAAATTCCTAGAAAATTCCAATAAATCCTAAAAGTGTAGTTAGAGTTTACAAGAAATCAAAATCCACTCAAACCTTTTATTTAATTAAATAATAATTTTTAATGCTAACTAAAGCCAAAAAAATCAATTTAATTAAAAAAAGCCCAAAATGAGATTTTTCACTTTGTAAACCTCTAAAATAACTTAATTAAATTAAAAACTACTTTTGGAAAATTTAAAATTAATTAAAACTATTTAAAAATGATTAAAAACTATAAAAATATTAAAATAATTCTAAAAATTAATTAAATAACAAGAAAACTAATCTAAAAATTTTAAAATTCCTAACTTAATGTATTTAATCTAGGAAAAATGAAAAACTTGTAAAAATATTAAAAACTAATTTTAATAATAAAATAATATTAAAAATTCAATGTTTATAAAAAACTCTAAAAACTTGCAAACTAGTTTAATTTAACCTAATTTAAACAAAAATAAACTTGAAATGACCAAATTACCCCTAATGGGCCTCCAAATGGGCCAAAATGAAAAACAGTCCACCTAAATGGGCTTTTTGGCCCAATAAGAAAAATGATCTCCAAATAAGCCCAAAATCACCTATCTGACTCGAAATTTGATTTTAAGAAAAAAGTCCAAAGGACCAAAAGCTGAAAATGTGCTTATCACAACTTAATAGTCAACAGTTTATTCTTAATGGCCTTTTTTGGCACATTAAGCCATAAGCTAATGCCATAATCTCTAATTTGACACACAAGCTTCTTTTGGGATACTACAAAGATCTGTAAAAAGAAATTTTGAAAAAGCCCATGAAATAAGCCTGAAATAAGCAAATCTCTCTACACAAAACGACAAAATAGTCGTTTTCGAGTTCTAGGCAGTTTCAAGTGCTAATTCTTTTTTCAAAAGGTTTCAAATGACTTAACTAAGAAAAATCAACAAAAAGTTTTCAAAAATAACCACTCAATAAGTTGGAATAAGCAAATAAGCACTTATGAAAAAGTCAAGTCAATTGGTTTTCTAGTCAAACCCTAAAGTCAAACCCTAAAAAGCTACAGAATAAACGAATGGGTCAAATGATGAAGATTGATCACAAAATAAAAGTTGTTACAAGTCTAAATAAGCTGTCATAGCTTATTGATAAGCTGATTGAAAAATTACACTAGCAGTGGCTAGTTTTGGGTGTCCAGCACTGGGAAAAGTTGCCACTGCTTGACTATCTTGACTTTTTGTATTATATGGATTTTTGTTGGATTCAAAGAACACAAAGGCACCCTTATAACCAGTGGGTTATAAGGAGTCAATAACAACAAATAAATTATAAAAACAACAGGCCAATTGATACAGTTCATTCAATCAAGCATCAGACATGATACAGACTTGGATAATAAATAGTTTTGCATAAATAAGCAGATTTAGCAAGATTAAGCCAACCAAATTTCACCAAATGCATACACAAGCTATAATAAATTCAAATGAACATATACAAACTTGTTTCATACACTGGTTCAAGGTTTAGACAAAGATTCAAGCTATGAAAGTTATTGATGAACAAATGAAGAACACAAAGTGAGGCTGCTGATATATTTGACCACAGATCCAATTTCAAACCTTCAAATCTATTAAACAGGTTACACAAACTTTGTTTAAACACTTTTTATCCCTAAACATACATACACTCTAGGTGTTTCCAAGATTTTAGGTCAAATCAGTCAAAAACAAGCAAGCTATAGCACAATCTCATATTTGATGTTTCAAAGAGCAAAACTTGCAAATATCAGATTTCAAACACTTGTATAGGAGGTACAAATTAAAACAAACACTTAGCACCTACTCTAACTAGCATACAAAGCATAAACCACTAAACCCAAAAACCCCCTTAAACTTTTTAAATCAAAATTTAAACAAGCAAATGTGTATTTCAGGTCAAGCCAAGCTTAGATATGCATCATAACAACATCACAAAGCATAATCAACAAGATTCATGCATCAAGAACACACAAAACAACAGCAGGTTACAAAATCACTTAATATCACTTTTTTAACAGATTTTTGGAAAGAAGGCTCAAACCTCATGAATGTACATTCACACACACGAATTTTTGAGCTTATGTGCCTAGCTTAACAAGGCACAAGCTTCCAATAAGCTGCTAAGAACAACAAGGTTAGAACAAGCAGGTTATATAAAAAAGAAAATGGAAAATAAAAGTTGATTAATTCAAGCTTGTTCCCACTCCTTGAATATCCCCAAACCACAAGCTCACTCCACCTTGATAAGCTCCTTATCAGGGTGCTATGACCACTTGTAATCCAAAAATTTCAAATGTTTGAAGCAAGACTTCGAAAGATATCAGATTTTGGAAAACTTTGCAATCACCAACATATAACAATAACAACAATAAAATAAGAGTGGCACTTGGATTTCGTCAAACAATTCAAACACTTTTTCATTAATCTTGAAAAAAGCATTTATAGAATGTTGACCAAAGAAAAACAAGAGCAAGCTACAATGTTGCATACTAAGGCCTTTATATATGCTCACAAACTATCTAGAAAGCTGAAAATACAAGGAAATCCTAATGTTGTGAAGTCCCAATTATGCCCTTGAGTTTGAATATCTTGACTGATCATGTGAAGTCTCTTGGCATTTTGTAGAGGTGGAAAGGTGGTGGAATTTATCAAAGGGCTCCCAATGAGCTTATGTTGTAAGCGACATTGTGGATGGTTGATTTCTCTGCCAAGTTTGTCTTCTTCCCCAAAAACGTGTGCATGGGACTATACATGTGAGTCATGTGATTATGTGGCAAGGGAAAAGTGAGTTGGGTTATGTTTATAACAACCTAATCATAATTCTGGACAAGATGGTGGTCTAATTTTGGGTTAAACACAAATCCCCAATTTGTGTTCTTGGCATGAATAGTGGAGTTTAATCTTGTTTTGTGTTTAAAAATGTGTTAAATGCGTTTTTTAATTAACTAAATAAGTTAGTTTAAAAACAGGTGTGAGTGGGAAGTGATGTGTCAATTTGGTGGCTGGTGATTGGTTGAATAGGTTGAGTGGGGCACGTGTCATGGTGTGGTTGGTCTAGGTTTCTTTCTTGTCTACACAGCTTTAGTCCCTCACTTTCTTTAATCCTTTCACTTGGTGTATAATAAGCAAAAACTGATTTCCCTTTGTAAATGAAGTTTCAATATTTATACTTTTGCCCCAAAATTTTTTGCAAAGTATTTTTAAGGGTATTTCTCGTCATTTGATGATATTTGAAGGGTTCTTTTTGGCATTTCTTTATTCTTCAATGTCTTGACTTGTATGGTTGACTTTGTGGAGGACTAAAAGTGACAAGTCTTCATTTGTGACGGACCATTCTTCAAAGTGAAGGGTCCTTTTTGTAATTTGATAAACTTTAAGGACCAAACTTGTTATTATCACTAAACAAGTGTTTAAAATGTCAATTCTTCAATATTGGAGGACCCTTCTTGTAAAATCTCCAATTCTTCAAGGGTTTTTCTTAGAAAATCAACTCTAGGGCCCGGTTCATTGTGCGGCTTCGTTTCCTATGTTCGTTTTTGCTTGTTTCTTGTGATCTTTTGCCATTTTCTCAATATCCGTACCTAAAATACACATTGAACAAACACAAGCATATATTTGGCACATTTTTATGATATTTATGCATTTTAAGCCCATTTTGGACGATGAGACTATGTATAAAAGCAGTCTCATCAAGTCGAGCACACAACTTTTGAAAGATTTTGAATAATCATTTTAAAATTCTTGAAAAAATTGTACTCACATACTACATGTTCATGAACACATAAAAGATCATCGTTGAAGAATGTGCTCACGAACATCAAAGCTTTTTATGTGAATAATACCAAATGATAATTACACACAATGTGTTGGATACATAAAATTGTTTTGACATAATATATTCAACGACATTAAAACATTGATTTTGGGAAGCTCCCACTCAAAAATTGATCCAATTGTTTGTCATTTCGAGGATATGATCCACATTTGGCTTTTTGAGGATATGATTTGTTGAGCATAAAATTTTTGAAATATTTTGAATAATCATTGAAAAACTCCTTGAAAAAATTGTGTTCAACACTTTTTGGAAATCATTTAATTTTGGCGCTATGGTATTTCTAAAGCATAAACTTGAGTTTATTGACTTTGAATGTCTTGATGAATCCACTCAAGTGTAAGGAAATTTCTCTTCTTTTGTTTAGGGTAAGCGCACTGAATCGTATACTCCCCCGTGAATATAGATCCGGGTTGCAATCTGAAAGTGGTTACAAGCCATTTGTTGAGCTTAAAACTTTGAATGTTTTGTGACAAGCTCAATTCGTGATAGACTACTCTACCCGTTGTTGGAAAAATTATCCAAAACAGACATTTTTCTTTATTAAAAATAGAAATGACATGTTTTGAAAATTATTTACAACTTTCATTCGAGCTTTATGTACACACATGTGTTGTTATTGAGTGACATTTCAAGGCATGCCCATATTATCGATACTAAAAGATATGTTGAGAAGAATATTTTTGGATTTTCATAGATTTTTAATTTTGTGTTTTGCCTTTATATGTTTTATATTATTGTATTTTGTTTTTTTTCATGGTTATATGCAAGTAGATGTTTGATAGATGAATCAAGCATGCAAGTTTGCCAGAATCTCCAGTTCTGCTGGAGTCAAACAACTCATACCAATTTGCCTATCGAGGTACTCAAACCTATCATTCGACAGAGCTTTCGTAAACAAGTCAGCAAATTGGTAATTCGTTCCAACAAAGTATAATTCAACGATGACGCGTTCAACTTGTTCCTTTATGAAGTGATATATGACATCAATGTGCTTCGTGAAGGAATGTTGTACCGGCTTGCAGGAGATGGCTATGACCGACTTTGAGTCACAGTACATAGGTACTTTATCAAAGTGGAAGCCATAATCCATGAGTTGTGTTCTCATCCAAAGAACTTGAGCACAACATGTAGATAGAGACACATACTCCGCTTTGACTGATGATAGAGACGTGCAATCATGCTTCTTGGAAGACCATCCCACGAGCTTATATTGTCCTAGAAATTGTGTGTGACAATCCGTCAATTTATGGTCGATATTTTATTCTCAAGTATTATTTATAATATTATTTTAATGTTATATTATGAACTTACTCATCTTTGGGAAGAAATTTGAGTTTAAATCTTAAAGTAGCATTGACTACGTCTAAACCGGAGGACTCTACGTTACATGCTTACGTTTACATACACCCTTTTTGGTGACATTCCGACATTTCAGGAAATAAATTTATCCGTGAATATTATTTTGGAAATTTTAAATTTGTGTTGGTTCATAAACTCACAAATTTACGAGAAGAGATTAGGACTTACGTGCATAATTTAACGTCCTTTACGACTAAACCGGAAACCCTAGGTTTACGTATTTACGTTTCTGAACTCCATTTTTGATGAGACAATTTTTATTAGATTCGTTTTGTGCCGTTGATTCATAATTTATAAAAACGTTTTTTGCAAATCGAGGAAACTAGAATCGAGGAGTACCTGTAAATTATTGGGGATGTGGTAAGTTTATATCAACTTTGGGACACTTGTCCCATAAGTCTTCCAAAGGTAACAAAACTAGCTAACCACCAACTCAAACCATTTACACATTTGATACATGCAAAACAAATCCCATCTCTCTCTCTACTCCCTATGAACGTCCCATATCACCACCAACACCATCATAGATCAAAATTTACACCATTAATCTTGTGTTTAACTTGCACAAGATGATAACCCTTTGAAGACTTGTTGATTTAAGGTGATCTTAACATCTAAAAAGGATATTTCATGAAGATCAAGGGCTGATTTCTCAAGGAGTCTACATATTATTGGTGATCCTAGAAGTGGTGTTGATATCTGGTTACCCAAAACCAAGTCTTGTTCATCCAAAATCTCATCATTTCATCAGTTTGGTGGTATAGAGATTATTTCTTTCTATCATCTTGTTATTTTGAATATGTAATCTTGTATTTTCTTCATTTATGTATATGTATATGATGATGAATGATGATCAAAATATTATGTGGGGATTTGGTGTTGATAAATTTGGTTAAAATGATTAAAAGCTACATGAAAAGATGCTATAATCATGTCTAAAATTGCAGGCTGTGTAAAACAGTAAAGAACCATATGATAACTTGTTAAAATGACTTGGATAATTTAATATACAGTAAGGTATGTGACTTATACATATGTGAGAGTTGGCCACTCAATGGAATGCATAAAATGAGTGAGATATGATCAAAACATTATTAAAGTTCAAATCTGTTTAGTCTGTTTTGGACGAATTATTTGAGATATTTAGAGGATGATTGAGCAGTAGCTAAAGTGGAGTTAATTGTAGCACATATTATTTAGTTTGTGCTGCCCAAAAATAAGCTTCTATCTCCTTGTAGAACTCAAGATATGGTAAAATGGTGAAAGTTAATTTCAAAATCAGATTTGGAAAATAAAAGTATATATTATAAAATTAGCACTCAAGTAAAACTAATATAAAATGTATACCTAAAACCCACTAACTTATATATTACTTATAAATAAGTTATATACTTCTATAAATAAATGTGACATTTTATAAAATTGCAAATTGATATGTTTTGTAAGTTATAAAACTATACATATAAGTTTTACGTCTTTTCGGCTAAAACCAAAAGATTAACGTTTTCGTCAAATAAAACTTAGACGGTCGGACCCATCCAATGTAAACTTTTTATAAATCATTGTGACCACCCTGGTTTTGAGGTTCGTCACTTAGTTTTATTTTGTGCTAGTTACGTGTCTTTACTTGTTTATGTGCTTATTGGTGTGTATAGATTGTGGTTTGGATATCGTTTTCGGTACGGGGTACCTTGTGAATGAAACGATGTGTGATGATTTCATGTTCATGAGTTCACATGGTAGTGACTATGAAGTGATATGGTGTTATTTGGTAGTTTTACGTATACGTATATGTATTATAAAAAATCGTATTTTTACGATTTACGGTTTAGCGTTTAGAGGTCTCGGATAAGGAAATTGGTCATTTGGATATTTTTCGGGATGGTTTTAAGTCATTTAGGACTTAGTTATAAAGTTTATTTCAAAATTTGAGTTTTTTTTTTAAAAGTGTATATTTTACGTCTTTTACGGTAAAACGCGTAAATTTGACTAGTTTTACGTTTTTGAGGTTTTGGAGGCTTTAGGAGCTGAAATAAATTAAGGAAAATTAAGGTAATATTATTAATACAAATATTAATAATAAAAAGGAAAAAAACGAAATTAAATGGGTATAGGTGGGTTATGTGAAAAAAAGGGGAAAAAGGGAAAAAGGGAACCGAGCTTTTGTACATGGGCCAAGGACTTGTTAAGAAAGTATATAAAGTCTTTTTATTAATGAAAACACTCATAAAATCCCTGGAGATCAAGTTTAAATGGTGGTTTTAGGGTTCTTCGTTAATTTTTCTTCTTTCAAAAATTCTAAGGTAACATCTTTAATACTCTTTTCAATTAAATTGTTTAATGTTTTCTTTAATCATCTTATGATGGATTTAGGTTAGGGTTTAATTTAAGAACAGTAAATTAATGTTATAATAATGAGTTCATAATGATTACATAAATTAGGGCTTGTAATTAGAGTGATTAGGGTTAATTAATGTGGTTGATTTTGTTAAACCCGTTTTTAAAAACTGGGCAGAATTTTGAGTCAATTGTTTTGATCATATCGGGAGTTATAGGAACATTCAAGATGCGATCCAAGTATCCCTGAAAAGGTAATTGAAGTGTATTTCTAATGCAAGAAACTAGAACTAAAATGAAGGTCGGGAAGTGGGTCAAAAACAGGTTACAACAGTCGGAGGTCAAAACAGTTTTGTAATCAGCCTGTTTTCTTTTTAAGTTTTGGGTTGTTTGGGGTACTTAGGGTTGCATTGGGATCTTCTCAAGAACCTGAGAGATGGTTTATATATTGTATTAAGTATCTCCACATGGGCTAAGGTTGTGGTTTAGGGTAAGACCCCTTAATGGTAACAAACTTTTAGTACGTTTAAAATCAGGAAATCTGGAATGACAAAAGTAGATATATGTATATCGGGGCTTTAACAGTAGCTTTAAGGTTAGGGCAAGTGGTAGGTGTTAGCCAACATATGTAAGGGTATGAATATTCGTTTTACAGAAACCATGGGTATGTTTAAGTGGACTTTTGACTTAAAGTTTTGAGACTTAAAAACTGGGACTGATTTGTGTAAAATATGAACGGGATAGTTATTAAACTTAATCAAGTTAAGGACTTGTTAGGGAAGGTTAATGGGATGGTTAGAGCTTATCAATGAGGTTTTTATATGGGAATAGACAAGATGTCCATCATAGGTTGATGAGCCATCTTAGTGATAGGTTCGTGTATTGATTTCGTGTTTTTGGTTTGTTAGCTTGTTGCTAGTGCGAGGACTTGTGAAGAAGCTATCAGGTGAGTTTCATAGTCCCATGTTTACTATTGATTTTGACTTTCAGATGGGATGGAAGAGACACTGTGTTGAATTATTTTCTAAATTAATGATGTGAATGTTTAAGGTTTGAGATGGACTTGTGTGTACATTTATGTGATTAACTGCTATGTGATTCTTGTTGTGTGTGATCTGGATTAGAAAGGTACATAGGTGTATGGGCGCCTATGGGACCTATGGTTAATGGTAAGGCGTGATGCCTTGGAAATTGTGATTGTTGGTAAGGCGTGATGCCTTGGGAATTGTGGTTGTTCGTAAGGCGTGATGCCTTGGGAATTGTGGTTGTTGGTAAGGCGTGATGCCTGTTTTATAAGTGATACTGTTGGCACCTATATGTTTGATTTGTTGTGTTATTTGTTTATCTTGGGTAAGAGGTAGGACTGTTACCTACTTACCTAGACACCTGCATTTGATGAGATATTGTCATGACTTTTGTGTCACCATTTTATGACATTTCTTATTTCATATAGTTATCTCTATAGACACGCCATGTTGTGATGATATCCATACGTCGCGCCCCATATTCCGCCATGGTGGGGTGTGACAGAATGGTATCAGAGACAATGGTTATAGAGAATTAGGTTTCCTAGTCGTGTAGCCTAGTCTATAGCTTAAGGGTCCCTGCATATAGGAGTCATAGGAGTACGTGTGCCTTTTATATTAATTGATGTGTTTGGATGTTACTTATTACGATGTTTTGACTAGTATGAATTGAACCATAGTAAGTTCATACTTAGCCACATGTTATTTTTCTTTTCGGGATGTGACTAGTGCTGGTTGAACCATAATCATCCACGCTAGTCATTGTTGTATTTTACTTAAATTTTACATTATAGTACATAATTTAGTACAAGGTAGTTTCTATCTTTTATCGAGTAATTTTACATACCTGAGGTATGTTATTTTTCTTTTGATGTTTAAGTCATGTTCCCTAAGAATCGTGTGGTTGTTCGAGTTACTAGGAGTAGGTGGATAGGAAGGGTTTTAAGTTGTTTCCACTCTTACGGGCGAAATGACTTATAACTGATTATGTATTCATTTTGGATTTAGTCTATGTTGTTTTAGCTAGACTATAGATTTCGGTATTCCAAGAGTTTTACTATGTTATTTTAATAGATGGGGTTTTGGACCTATTTGGTTATGTGGTTATGAGCTTATGTGAGTAGATGGATTTATGTGTTATATGTTGTATTAATTCTTATAAGTGTCATCATAGGAGGGAGTGCATTGGGGAAAGGGTAAATGTATAAGTATGGTGGCCAACATAGTTATACAAGTACCACAACTTCAATGGGTTCTCAAGTATGATTGCATGAAAGAGAATTATTACATGCTTGTATATGGTGAGATGTAGATATTGGGTATACGTATAATATATGGGTTTATGTAACGGCTGCCTACGATATGGCTATTTTTATTAGTGTGTTATATGTTTTGGGATTATAGTGGTGTTGTGTGATTTTGGGGTCACACGATATGGTTTGGTTTTGGAGGTGGGCTTTATGCCTTGTTGTGGCACGGTGAGATGGTGATTACTCGTATGGAAAACCGAGCGTATAAAGCGATTGATTGACTTACGTGTATGATAATGACTATGTTTTGGGAGATTTAATAGGTATATATATGCGGATGTATGTATACTACTATGTGTTAAGTTGTGGTATATGGTCGTTCACCAGTTATTATAACTTGAACGTACCTTGTGTTTGTTCGTGTTTTATGGTGCTGGAGTTTAATGGAGTTCCAACGACGTTTTGAGTCTTTTGAAGTCTGTCTTGTCGTGTATTCTTGGAGTTTCGTATTTCACGTGTACATTTTAAAATGGTGTTTTTGGTTTCAAGCCTATTGAAATAACTTGGGATTTCTTTTGAGATAATGGAATCTTTTGTGTTGGGTCTTACATTTCTTTTGGTCGATATATATTGAGAAAAAGGGGGACTTGGAAATCTATTATAGGGTTAGATAATTGGTTGTATTTGGTAAAATAAGGGTAAGGTGTTGGAGTCGTGTTTGAAACAAGGTGCAACATAAGATTTTTTTTAATCAACACTTATTTATTTCAAATTCTAAAAGACTTTCTTTAAAATAAAGCGAAGTAAATTTTTTTTCTACTTACATAGTTTATATAATTGGGTTTAACCGATTCACGTCATTTATAATTATTAATACGAGGTTAAATTAAGTTTATGAAGGTTACACATACAATTATATCTTTCATTTAAAAGGATTGCATTAATCACTAAGTTTATTCTTTAATTTGAAAACAACTAGTATAAAATTGTTTTGGTCATAACTTGTTCGTTTTTAGAGCTTTTTGGATGATTCAAAAGACTAAAATTATTTACTCGGAACGTACTTTTCAAATATTCAGAATGTATAGTCATGGGAGGTCAGTATCCTGGTCGAAATTATTGTACAGGTGTAGTGTTAAAGGTTGAGTTTGAATAGTAGTTTATTTTTTTATAATTTTGGATGCACGGGATACCTAGTTTTTGAGTTGAGTTTTGATTTCGTCAAGAGGGTTGTTTGTAGATTGTTTGAGTCACATAGATGTGGGAGGTAATAATAAGTAAAAAAAGATAAGATATAAATTCTTTTGGAAAAGTCGATCTTTTGCACGGTTTAAATAATATGTCACGGGGCGTAATACGTTTGGTTGCCATTGGGTGTTTCTTGGATTATTTTTCGTTGTCATGGGTCATTTTGAATTGATACACGTTTTGGGTTTGAGTTTTCTTTTGAGTCTCGTGGTTTTTGACTTGTTTTAACTGGTGTACGTGAAATGTCGTTAGTTATCCGTGGGTTGATTCGTTGATCGTATCTGATGGATTCAGGATGTAGTTTTGGTTTTGTATTGTTCGGGAGCGTTGAGGTAGTCATATGAAAGACTTGGTCGCGCCTACACACTTAAGTAGGTGACCATGTGAGAACGGTCAGAATACCCTTAGTGGGGAGGAAAGAAGTTCGTAGACGAACTAATGTGGTCATGAGGTCTCTTAGGAGTGCCAAGGGGAGATGAATAGATATATGTGTAATGTATGGATATTGGCACAAGTAATGTGCCATAGAGAGTGTTGGAAGGGGATATAATACCTCAAAGGTATTTATGATTGTGCGTAAGGCATGTAAGTTTTCCGAAAATTTCTTGAGATTTAGTAGGTTTGCCTATTACTGTGAGGTAGAACCATAAATAGAGCAAGTAGGGGAGGTGAGAGGAGTTGTAGTTAGTGCCTTTCCAAGGCAAATCGTTGATGGAGTGATTTAAAAACAAGAGCTGTTAGAAATTGCAAGGAATGCCGGATAAAGGTTGAGTTGCCTGGTAGTAAATGTGATGCGGAAGCGGTTGAGTGGTCTGATAAGAGGAAGTATTGGCCTTATAGAATACATGTAGATTTTCGCGAGTAGAACGAGGTAGAAATTCATTCATATTGCCGCTGAGAGAGGATGCAATGAGGACATATTTGAAACTGCTAAGGATGTTGTATGAATGCCTTGGGTATACGTTTATGCATTTGGCTTCGCCAAAGCACTAGCGGTTTTCATGGAGTCAATGAATCGAGTGTGCATGAACGGGTATAAACAAGTTGTCATCGGGAGCATCGACGACATCTTGATCTACTCAAATCTTAGTAAGAGAGTGAGGCAAATTATGAGTTGGTTTGGAGTTGTTGAGAAGTTGGAAGAATTAATGGATATGTGAAAGACCGTCATAGGTCACTTTGTAAGGAAATTGGAATTTTTAAGTAGTTTGGGATACGGACTGAAGGGAGTTGATGAACATAATTGGACATGGGTCATTGATTTAGAGGTAGTTCGGAAACTCGTTAGCGATGGCTGAGTTTTCATATAATGATAGTTATCGTACTAGAAGTCGATAAATGCCATTTGAGGCACGATATGAAAGGATAGGGTGAGTTTTCCCCATTGTGGACTAGAACTGGTAAAAGAGGCTACTAATGTGGTAATGGTGTTTGTGGACAGAATGAGAGCAACAAGGGATGCTATGTAGAAAAGGAGAAAACCACTAGATTTAGTGACAAAGTTATGTAGGGAGTTTCACCCATAGTAACGGGTGGTATGTTTTGGTAAAATGGAAGAGCTGATGTAGAGTTTTGTAGGTCCATTTATGATCTTTGGAAAGATCGGACCAGTAGCTTATGAGCGTAGAATTACCTGGGGGGAACGAGTGGTATACATGTTATATTTCGTGTATTAAGATTGGTAAAGGTTGTTTGAGAATGCATTTTGCATGTACGGTTATCCGGGACTTGTGTTAATAAGAGTCTTTGTTTTATCAAAGATCATTTGTGAGATTTATTGTCTGTGAGGTCAAGAGTTAGCAATGAGTTTAATTATTTTTGGTTTGTATATATGGTATTTTGAAACTTGAAGTTCACGTGGAAATGAGGGGAGTTCGTTTAGAACAAGTATCCTCATGTGATTTGTTGTTTGTGTATTTGATCCTAAGGAGTAAATCTCGGGACGAGATTTCTATTAGGAGGGAGTGATGTGACAACCCTGGTTTTGAGGTTCGTCACTTAGTTTTATTTTGTGCTAGTTACGTGTCTTTACGTGTTTATGTGCTTATTGGTGTGTATAGATTGTGGTTTGGATATCGTTTTCGGTACGGGGTACCTTTTGAGTGAAACAATGTGTGATGATTTCATGTTCATGAGTTCACATGGTAGTGACTATGAAGTGATATGGTGTTATTTGGTGGTTTTACGTATACATATATGTATTATAGAAAATCGTATTTTTACGATTTACGGTTTAGCGTTTAGAGGTCTCGGATAAGGAAATTGGTCATATGGATGTTTTTCGGGATGGTTTTAAGTCATTAAGGACTTAGTTATAAAGTTGATTTCAAAATTTGAGTTTTTTTTAAAAGTGTTTATTTTACGTCTTTTACGGTAAAACGTGTAAATTTGACTAGTTTTACGTTTTTGAGGTTTTGGAGGCTTTAGGTGATGAAATAAATTAAGGAAAATTAAGTTAATATTATTAATACAAATATTAATAATAAAAAGGAAAAAAAACGAAATTAAATGGGTATAGGTCGGTTATGTGAAAAAAAAAGAAAAAAAAGGGGAAAAAAGGGAAAAAGGGAACCGGGCTTTTGTACATGGGCCAAGGACTTGTTAAGACAGTATATAAAGTCTTTTTATTAATCAAAACACTCATAAAATCCCTGGAGATCAAGTTTTGGTCGGCATAAATGGTGGTTTTAGGGTTCTTCATTAATTTTTCTTCTTTCAAAAATTCTAAGGTAAAATCTTTAATACTCTTTTCAATTAAATTGTTTAATGTTTTCTTTAATCATCTTATGATGGATTTAGGTTAGGGTTTAATTTAAGAACAGTAAATTAATGTTATAATAATGAGTTCATAATGATTACATAAATTAGGGCTTGTAATTAGAGGGATTAGGGTTAATTAATGTGGTTGATTTTGTTAAACCCGTTTTTAATCAGCCTGTTTTCTTTTTAGGTTTTGGGTTGTTTGGGGTACTTAGGGTTGCATTGGGATCTTCTCACGAACGTGAGAGATGGTTTATATATTGTAGTAAGTATCTGCACATGGGCTAAGGTTGTGGTTTAGGGTAAGACCCCTTAATGGTAACAAACTTTTAGTACGTTTAAAATTAGGAAATCTGGAATGACAAAAGTAGATATATGTATATCGGGGCCTTAACAGTAGCTTTAAGGTTAGGGCAAGTGGTAGGTGTTAGCCAACATATGTAAGGGTATGAATATGTATTTTACAGAAACCATGGGTATGTTTAAGTGGACGTTTGACTTAAAGTTTTGAGACTTAAAAACTGGGACTGATTTGTGTAAAATATGAACGGGATAGTTATTAAACTTAATCAAGTTAAGGACTTGTTAGGGAAGGTTAATGGGATGGTTAGAGCTTATCAATGAGGTTTTTATATGGGAATAGACAAGATGTCCATCATAGGTGGATGAGCCATCTTAGTGATAGGTTCGTGTATTGATTTCGTGTTTTTGGTTTGTTAGCTTGTTGCTAGTGCGAGGACTTGTGAAGAAGCTATCAGGTGAGTTTCATAGTCCCGTGTTTACTATTGATTTTGACTTCCAGATGGGATGGAAGAGACACTGTGTTGAATTATTTTCTAAATTAGTGCTGTGAATGTTTAAGGTTTGAGATTGACTTGTGTGTACATTTATGTGATTAACTGCTATGTGATTCTTGTTTGTGTGTGATCTGGATTGGAAAGTTACATAGGTGTATGGGCGCCTATGGGACCTATGGTTAATGGTAAGGCGTGATGCCTTAGAAATTGTGATTGTTGGTAAGGCGTGATGCCTTGGGAATTTTGGTTGTTGGTAAGGCGTGATGCCTTGGGAATTGTGGTTGTTGGTAAGGCGTGATGCCTTGGTATTGTGATGATTGATTGAACATGAATGCTAGTTGTTAATACATAATTGTAGCGCATTGTCCATATGCTATTGTGTTGATGGTTGTTAATCACAGCTTTTAACTGATTTAGCGTTGGAGTCTAAACCTATGACTCTCACCAACATTATGTGTTGGGTCAAAAAGTTGATGTGGAAGAAACTCAAAAATGAAGAAAACGTGAAGTTATTGTCTAAGCGTTGTCAAGACTAATTTGGGCGTTGACAAGAGTTAATTAGGCGTTGATGGCTCAAGCATTGTCGTGTGCAATCCAAGCATTGTCACATGCAATTCAAGCATTGACAAAACGTAGACAAAAGAAGCTTATGGAAGCTTCAATTTAGATAAACATGCAAAAGATATTCTGCATAAGTTTATTTAAATAGAAGATTTACTTGTTTATTCATCATTATCTCTTGTAAACCCTAATCCTTACACTATAAAAGGAACCAAGGGTCTTAGGTTTTATTCTTCAATTCATTCACAATGTAAACCTAAAGTGTGTGTCGACTAGACGTGGGATTCAATGTATACACGTCTAGTGGTTGTTGATTATTAATATAATTAACAATCCTTGTGTTTTAATTCATGTTTTGTGCCTAAACACCTTGTTAATGATTGTTGTTCTAATTCCGCTTTGATTGTTAAATCATATGAACAATGATCATTCCTAGTAGCTTAAAAGATCCGGAAACCAAGGTTTCCACAATTGGTATCAGAGCCTCGTGGCTCGTGATGCTAGGACCAACAAGGTGTTCGTGTTTCGAGAAGAAAAGAAAAATCCGTCTAGGGTTTTTCTGGACGTTTTTGTGTGCGCAGTAGTATTCAGAAGGTCATAACTTTTGATTGAACCGTTGGATCGTCACGAAATTTTATATGTGTGTTCTACATACATAGATCTAAACATCCACCGGAGGGATTGTCAAGTTTTATCCCCAGGAAAAAGTTATTAAGCGTCAAAGTCAGCAGCAGGGTATATGCAGTTTTCTGTGGACAGTCATGTTCAAAACACGATCTCTCCTTCGTTAACCGTTGGATCTTCTTGATTTTTGGACTGTAGATTCTTGGCACTTGTGTCTAGAATCTCACCGAAGGGATTTTCGATCTGAGCTCTAATGAAGATGTTATTCAAGGTCGAAGTTCACTGTTTAAAGGTATTAATGTTTTTGCTTTTCACATGAAATCATGAACTAGGGTTTCTTCAAACCCTAGATCACCATAAAAAGCAGAAAGATTATGGAGTTGTGGCTGTTATGATGGAAAAATCAAGCTAGGTTTATTTACAAACCCTAATTAGGGTTTCGATGCATAAATTATAAACCCTAGATTTGATAAATTAGAGATGTGATTTAAGGTTTGTGGCTGATTAGTATGTCACTGTTTGTTGCTATGAGATCACACTCAAAGGATGATTATGATTGTGTGAAAAAGAAGGCAAGCGAATTTTGGTTTCACGTAACAGAAGATGATGCAATTGTTCTGATTGGTTAATAAATACAAGCTCACACGATCCCAACATGATTCAAGATTCTGTTCACACGACCAACAGGAAGCATAAGAAGAAAAAGGATGTGTGATGTATTTTGTTCGTCTACTGTTTCTATCCAAGGATGCTTTTGATTGACTATTCAAGTTTATGTTCACACAGTATTAACTTTCTAATTGGTGGAAAGCATTCACACGATTGGAGAGTAAAAGCGAATGACTTTAGATTCATGTGTGTTCACACGAATGCAGACTTCCTATTGGTGGACATGCGAATGGGATTTAAGGTAAACAATGCGTTCACATGGTTATGGTGGACCTGAGGTCACACGATCACAGCCCTATTTAGTCTATCATATTCAAAGATGAAAAGTGATGCGTTTTCTAAAGGAAAAGATTTGGCTTGCTGTTACAAATACAAGGAATTCGCAGATCTATGATAAACTAAGGTGTTCACGTTTCAACTTTTGAGTTATTAAGTGATTAATATGGTTTAACGTTGATGGTTGTTATTTTGACGTTGTCAAAGTCTTGGAGCAACGTTGACAAGAAAGAGTGAACGCAACGTTGACAAAGTATGTTTTGACGCTGATAAGAATGGACGCTGACAAGGTTTATGGTTGGCGCTGACGTTTGTAATCCAGACGCTGACAGAAAGCATTTTGACGCAGACAGAATAAGTCAACGCTGATAGCGTTGACAGTGTCGTCCGATATATGAACTTCAACGCTGATAGGTATTGTCTGATATCGGACAATACATCTGCCAAAGATATTGGACAGAAGAAGATATTGGACAACACAGGAATCGCTGCTGTTAAGATAATTGGACGTTTTGAGCACACAAAAAGGAGGATTATACACACGAAGGTACATGGAATCTCCGTTCTTATTTAGAATATCAAGTTGATATTTATGGCTCGGATATATTTAAATGGATTAATGATTTTAAAGCGAGTTAGCAATTATTCGTGGGAATTTGATGGATATTTTAAACTATGTAATCGGGATAGCCTTGCAAAAGAGTTATTCCGCATTACACTTTTACATATGGTATGACAATGTTATTTCATTCAAATTCGTCATGAAGAGGTGTTAGCTTAAGGGGAAGAGTTCTTATGGTAAGTTTGATGATTGAAGAAGATTTTCGCGAGTTTGTGTTCTATCATATCTTAAAGTCATTCACTTCCAGCCACTGACTTTAAAGGTAACTTGTTCGTGCTTTACATGGTTGGTGACGAAGACTTGTCATAACACTTGAAGGAGTTACATTATCGTGCTCAGTGTCTCACAAAGGATGAGAATATTGACAAGGGATCGAGGTCTACTTATAATTTGCCTATAAGTTCTTCATCACGTAGATAAAACAAGACATGGAACACAAGGTTGGGTTATTCTACTTCTACATCAAAAATATTATATTAATTGTTCTTCAAGATCATTACATAGAGCCTACATATGGAGAATCTTCAAAGATTGCAACATTGTTTACTTCCTTGTTGATGTGACAAAAAGGGGAAGAAATACATGCTATACTTGAGGGGAAGCAATTTGAAGATCATGTACAACTTACAAGAGATACACATAGAGTTTTGCCACTATCAACTAGGGGAAGATTGTTGGGTCAAAAAGTTGATGTGGCAGAAACTCAAAAATGAAGAAAACGTGAAGTTATTGTCTAAGCGTTGTCAAGACTAATTTGGGCGTTGACAAGAGTTAATTAGGCGTTGATGGCTCAAGCATTGTCGTGTGCAATCCAAGCATTGTCACATGCAATTCAAGCATTGACAAAACGTAGACAAAAGAAGCTTATGGAAGCTTCTATTTAGATAAACATGCAAAAGATATTCTGCATAAGTTTATTTAAATAGGAGATTTACTTGTTTATTCATCATTATCTCTTGTAAACCCTAATCCTTACACTATAAAAGGAACCAAGGGTCTTAGGTTTTATTCATCAATTCATTCACAATGTAAACCTAAAGTGTGTGTCGACTAGACGTGGGATTCAATGTATACACGTCTAGTGGTTGTTGATTATTAATATAACTAACAATCCTTGTGTTTTAATTCATGTTTTGTGCCTAAACACCTTGTTAATGATTGTTGTTCTAATTACGCTTTGATTGTTAAATCATATGAACAATGATCATTCCTAGTAGCTTAAAAGATCCGAAAACCAAGGTTTCCACATTATGTTGACGTGTTTTAGTGTCTCTTTCAGGTGATGTTATGGTTAAGCTTGAGAACATAAGTGGCTAGGATTTGGAGAGCGTAGGATATGCATTTAGAAGGAGATCCCCGTTCCTTCTTAGATTCTTTTGCTTGTTTTATAAGTGATACTATTGGCACCTATATGTTTGATTTGTTGTGTTATTTGTTTATCTTGGGTAAGAGGTAGGACTGTTACCTACTTACCTAGACACCTGCATTTGATGAGATATTGTCATGACTTTTGTGTCACCATTTTATGACATTTCTTATTTCATATAGTTATCTCTATGAACACGCCATGTTGTGATGATATCCATACGTCGCGCCCCATATTCCGCCATGGTGGGGTGTGACACTCATCTACGGATATTTAGGTACATTTTACAAGTAAAAACCGATAAAACCCGAACTTTATAGCATATGGGCATTAACGGGCCAAAGTAGCCTTTTTGGACTATTGACCCAACTAGTTTGGATAAAAACTAATAGACTTACTCACTGGCCTTAACCCACTCGGGCCAAACATATGAGTATAGTCTGATATTAAAAGTATAAAATGGGCTAATATAATGTATTGGGCTTATAATGGGCTTATTGGGCCCTAATGTCTAAACAAGTTAAAACTAGTGTAACTAGTCTAAATCGACTAACACATAACACTATAATGTGTATGAAGAGATAAACTCCCACTTGATCATCATCATACTTATAATATCATCATAATTATACATAGTCATTGTTTTTACAAAGTCATTGGACAAGAGTCTAAGACAAGTATTATTTGTCTAGGTTCCCGTGATTGAAGCACGTACCGTACATCCAAATAGTCGATTACCCGCCTTTTCCAATCAACGTGAGTTCATAGCCTCGCACTCTTTTAAATGTTTTTATGAAATGTTTTATAAACCCGCGAGGGAGATAACATGTTAGTTTTAATAAAATAGGACACTACTTGTCCCGATTGTTTGCTTATTGATTTGGACCCGAATGATTATATGACCCGATGAATGAATATATGACCCGATGTATGATGTGAAATGGATTATTATCAGTTAGGTTATGTCACTAAAAGTCCTATTAGCATGAATGGCGAACTACAGGGATTTGGTAGACGCTTATGCATATAATAGTACTATTTGGGGAAGATCACCCCAATTCGCGCCTTGACGGTTGATCCTCGTCGTGCCACATTGATTGGTAAGCGAATTTATGTATGAGAAGATTTATATAAGCGTGATTATTGTGACGACACGCTGTTTTAGATGGGCAAATGAATTTCGGGTTAGCTACCCGTTGTTTGTTATAGTAAGGTAGCAATGTCATGCGGCTTATGATAATCCAAATAACGAAAATACTGCTATACGCATTGAATTACAATATATTGCCTGACTAGAAATACGGGGTCTTATTATTGATATTATGTTCGTGTTTTGGTTTTACATAACCATTTTCTTATAACGGTTTTTATTAAACTCTATACAACGTTAGAAAACGTATTGTATGATGTTTTTACGACAATGGTTCGTATAATGGATTTGAAGGTTGAAGTCTATATTATGACTTACGAATAAGAGTTGTATAAAATGCCTTTGGCCTATTTTATGGCCTGCTACAATGATTTGTACAAAATGATTTTTGGTAATAAATATATATCGATGACATATTAATGGTTTTTATTAAACTCTATGAATTCACTCGGCATTTTCGCTGATCTTTTCTTTAAACATGTTTTATCTCAGGTACTTGAAGGTAATTCTCGGGAAGACGACAAGAATTCATGGCCCGCACTTAAATAACAAATTTCCATTCAAATGCTTTGTAAAATTGTATTAAATATTATGACTTGGGACCTGTGTAAATTTGATATTCATGAATGGAAAATGCTTTATTATTAAACGACGTGATTTTAAGCGTTGTCTATTATTTGAGTAATGTGCTATCCCGTAACACCAACAACTCTTTGCTGAACAAAAGTATGAATATTTGGGGGTGTTACAGTTTAGTATCAGAGCTCTCGTTATAGAGAACGAAAGATTTTTAAAACCAAGGTTTTGAATAAAACATTTTAAAATCTTTTAACCATAAATATTTTTAAATAAATATTGTGAATAAAATGTTTAAAAATATTTTGACTATAACGGTGCCGAAGAATTCCCGAGTTACCGACAAGGCCAGACTGAGAAGTGTTATTTTAACATATATATATATATATATATATATATATATATATATATATATATAACTCTATTTTACCGGGGAATATCCCCTTTACCCAAAAAAAATATATATATATAACTTGGATTATATATATATGTTGTAATTTGATTACATGATTGTTTGATGATTATTTTAATACTTATACGAGATATTTATACGACGTAGATTATCACAAGAAACCCTAACTCCCCTAGAAAATCAATCGAAGTTATTCCCGTAGGAATTCTAGCTATTCCATATCTAAACCAAGTTATGGATATTTATGATCCCAACAAAATGGTTGATATTCGTAGAAATATTTGTATTAGTTGATTATGATATTAAAGAATTGGCGAGATTAAATATGATGTCGATGTCATGACGATCTTTCCTTATAGAGTGGGGTTTGACAAAACCTTACCACCTAGAAAGGTGTCATCTAATTCGGTGTCACCCAATTCTTAAATTTGAAATCGAAAGGGTGAATGTTGTACTTGAGGCTATCATTGGAGCCTTTACCCAAAAGCCTCATGCCACTAGTACCTTTCCGAGAAGTCTAATTGAATGTGTGAGTCATTTCATACTAGTGACTCATTTGATAACTATTGATGAAGGAGCTATAGGATTGGAAATTAAGTGTTGTTCATATCGAACTTTTATTGCCCTTTTAAGGTCTAAGAATAAGGTTGAAAGTATTATAAAATGAGGTAGGATGTCGCATTGAGTATAAGTTGGTTGAAACTTGAATGAAGTAAAAATTTAACTCGTATGGAATATGAGATTGTTAAGAGGAATTCGTTAAGTTCTGTGATTGAATTATAAGGTTTTAAATGATTGTTGATTCGTGTAAAGGGTTGTTCCTAGGCCATTGTCCACTGACGAGGATGCCCAGTGTCCAAGAAATAAATTGAAGAAATCTTCTTCTAAATTGGGACCGATGGATCTTCTGAGACAGGTGGAACACCTAATGACTCTTGTAGATTAGTATTCATTGTGGTATCTTTTAAAATCCCTAACTTAACTGAGACATCAGTTGGTAGGATGAGTCCTTGGAATTGTATGACATGGCAACACGTAATGTGTTACGGTACAATTTTTGACTTGTTTGTGATTAATGAAAAGACTACCTTTGATTGCTAAATCCTATATGTATCGATGTTATCTATGCTTTATTGCTTCATCCTAATGTTCGCATTAGTGATGCAACCATTGAACAAGTACTCATCTCGATTTGAGTTACGTAGTGGATTATTCTTTTTGAGTGCCATCGAGGTCATGAACCTCATGATTAATTGGCTAAGCTCATTTCATATTATATTGTAGCTAGTTCTTGGTGAACAACTTTCATCACTCTTTTGCAGATCACTCATTGTTTTATAAAGATACAATAGTATCCCTTGAGAAAAATTGAGTTTTCATCACCGTAAGGACTATTTAAAGTGAGATTTATAAGTATCAAAATAAAGTTGTTTATGAAACACCTTGGAAAACTTAACCATCTCTGCAAATTCACTTGATTTTTATTTCATGATTAAGCATGAATATATATATTTTAAACATGATGACAAAGTTTTGACGAACTGAGTATTGCATCGTTGATCCTAAAATTGTATATAGTTGCGCGCCTACGTACAATTTGGAAGGGACCATGCAAGGTTGATTAAAATTGTTAACAGACATTACATTTTTTCTTTGAAATTGTGAAAGGTTGAAATTCTATGAGATCTGCAGGAAGTGCAAATTAGGGACATATTGTTAGGGACACCTACATATGTGCCCGTACCATTTATTCTTCTTAGTCGAATTTACTCATCTGTGGATATTGTCTTATTTGACAATTGACAACTATTTCTTGTCCAATTCTCTCGTAGTGAGATTCTTTGGAAAAGTATTTGATTATCGAATGTTAATACCCGACTGGGTGTATCGACGTTCCTATCATTTCTTTTGATTAGATTTCATTGGAATGACCTGGGTAACGATCCGAGGAGCTTTCGAATGCGTACTCAAATTATGAAACATGGGATATATTCATATTCGTTAAATGTTTCCGTCTTTATCTGATTTGAAATTCTCTTGCGTAGATTATGCGTTGACCTTACTCTTTTAATGGTAGTTATGTCTTCAGATATCCTTGATTTTGTGAAGGATTATGAGTTATTATTAATCTTTTGAGAAGCTCACATCTTATCAACGGTAATGAAACTAGAAAGTTGATAGTGCCGGTAGAATGGATTGATTGACTATGACATAATGTCATTGTCTTAATTGATGGGAACTCGAGTAGAAATCCCCTAAAAGATGAGATGTTGATTATCAAAAGTGATCTAAATAATTCTTAATGGATGACCATATCCTGCATTTAGACTTGAAATTATACCATGAATGGTTATAAACTGATCATTGATCTTGTAATCTAGAAAGAAATTAAAGTAAATTTATTAAAAGATGTTTCTGTTATCTGAAATTTTAGGAGGTATTTGCTAGTGAATTACCTAGACTTTTTCCATTAAGGTAGGTTGAATTTGGTATTGATTATATTCCTGGTGCTGCACATGTGGCGTGTGCACTGTACGTCAGCACCATCTAAATTAAAAGAATTATCGTACAACTGAGAGAGTTGTCGTAGAAGGCTTTTATTCTACCAAGCTCGTCATCATGAAGAGCTATGGTGTTAATATTCCTTGTATTTATTGATCACCGTGAACTGAATAAATTGACGATCAAAATTCATATCCATTACTCATGATGGAAGATTTGTTCGATCATTTACAAGGTTCTAGCGTATATTCAAAAACTTGATCCACGGCATGGTTATTATCAACTTCGCGTCCGCAAAGAAGATTATCTGTTCCAATCACTACATCCAGAACTTGTAATGAACATTATGAGTTTCATGTATGTCGTTTGGATTGACCAATGCCCACGTAGCATCCATAAATATGGTGAATCACGTGTGTAGGCTGTAATTTGATAAATTCATGCTTGTGATCATTAAGAACCGTCTGTTTGTTTCTAAGAATAGGAAGGAGTTAATAATCATTTATAGACTGCCCTGTGTTGGCCGAGTAGTGAAAACCTGTACCTTGAGTATTTAACATATGATTTAGAGATTTGATCCTTTACATTATTTGACCGTGTGATTAATGGTAGCGTAATCTAAATTGACTCTTCAAAGATTAGAGCCATTAAGGCTTTGGGTTTTACCAAAAAGAAAGTGGAAATATGTTTTGATAAGTAATTTATCAAAGGATTTTTAAGAAATTATTCCCTTATACCCAAATCATTTAACTAAACTCCTTTAGGGGTAAATGTTTGTGCATACCTCAAGACAACCTAAGAGGGATTTAGGAAACCATTTAAACCATGACTTGAAATTTGAAACGACAATTTTTGCTTTTCAACTAAGAAAATTTTGACCAAAGTATAAACGAAGATTTTTCGAACATTTACGGATCTTATTAATTATTTTCGATAAATAAAAAAAATCGTGTTAATTAAATTCAAATTTATTTTGAACATTTTTATATAATTGGTCGAACTAAGAAATTTAAAATTTTTACGTTTACGTTCCATAAAAATTGAATATTTATTTTAATTACTTGTAATATTTATCGACGCTTTAAACGTCGGATTGAGCAAAACTGATAAAAATAATAGTTGAGACGAAACTAAAACTAAAAAAAATGTAGAAAGAAATTTGAATGAATACGGTCATGATATATATTTCATCGGGTAAGGTGAATGTAATTACTGACACATTATATAGAAAGGATAAAGAACCAATTAGGATGTGTTCCTTAGTAATGACTGTGCAAAATAATTTGCCCGAGCAATTTAAAAATAGTTGATGCCTGTAAGAAGGGTAATGTAGATAATAAATGGGGTTCGCGGCTAATGTGAACCATTAGAATTGAGAAGCCGATGGCGTTAAACTTATAAAAGGTCGCTTGTGGTTGCCTAAATATGGAGGTTTGTGAGATTTAGTTATATTGGAATCTCATAAGATTAAGTATTCTATTCATGTCATTTCTGATTTAATGTATCTTATCTGAAGAAGTTGTACTGATGGCAAATTATGAAGGCAGACGTCGCCTCATACATTAGTAAACGTCTAACTATTGCAAAGGTCATCATCTGAATTTGATTCGACTTGGGTCATCGTCGACAGACTGGCCAAATCTACTAATATCATTCCCGTTAATGATAAATTATCGATGAAGAATTTGACTCTTTGTATTTAAAAGAGTTGTGTAAACATAGTGTGTCGTATCAATCATCTCTATCAAGATCCTCGCTTCGCATCGAATTTCTAGAGATTTGCTAAGAAGTCATTGGGAACGAACCTTGATGAGAGTACTGTTTACCACCCCAATCGAAGGGACAAGGTAAAGTAACGATACAAAACACTAGAATTGTTGTTTTATGCTTGAATAATTGACCTTTGGTAATAAACCGTATTATCGTATTTCCTTTGGAGAGATTATCATTGATAATTATCGTATTAGGATCGAGATCGAATCTTTTTAGGATCTAAATATAAGAGCATCCGTTAGCAGGATTTGGGATGAATACATCCGACATACACCCATTGTGAGTTGGACATGTCTTTTAGGTTTAAGGTTGCCTATGATGACAAACCTAACCTTATAAAATAACCGACCCGCGAGACCTGAAATGATTGTTGAAATTAGGATCTGATTATTGACTGCCAGTAATGGGCAGGAGGTTATGTGCATATGAAGTGTAGATCTTGAAGTGCAGGATGGGTAGCAAAGTTATGCCGAAAATTTTCGCTATGAAAAAGTGAATTAATGATCTGAAAGATCATGGGAAATAAGTCCCCGTTATATGGGACTATTGAGATAATATAAAGGATGGTTTGAAAGGCATATAAGTTGGATCTACCCTAGGACTTCAAGGGCTGCGTGAATTATGTTTCGTATATCGAACATGATAAAATGTCTATCAAGTGAAAATCTGATTACTTCTTGATAAAATTTAGATCGGCGAAAAGTTGCATTCATCAAAAACCCGTGAAAAACATGGATAGAGAAAGTAAGTCAACATTTAGCCTGATCGTATTCCCAGAGTTATATTTGATGAAACTTGCGTATTGTAATGAATTACACTTGAGAGAAAAGACCGAATATGGAGGAAATACCCACATGTCTCTAACTCTATAAGAAGCGGGTAAGATAAATTGATCTTTGAGGACAGAGATCCTGTTTAGGGGTAAATATTGTGACAATCCGTCAATTTATGGTCGATATTTTATTCTCAAGTATTATTTAAAAACATTATTTTAATGTTATATTATGAACTCACTCATTTTTGGGAAGAAATTTTAGTTTACATCTTAAAGTAGCATCGACTACGTCTAAATCGGAGGACTATACGTTACGTGCTTACGTTTACATACACCATTTTTGGTGACAGTCCGACATTCAGGAAATAAATTTATCCGTGAATATTATTTTGGAAATTTTAAATTTGTGTTGGTTCATAAACTCACAAATTTACGAGAAAAGATTAGGACTTACGTGCATAATTTAACGTCCTTTACGACTAAACCGGAAACCCTAGGTTTACGTATTTACGTTTCTGAACTCCGTTTTTATGAGACAATTTTATTAGATTCGTTTTGTGCCGTTGTTCATAATTTATAAAAACGTTTTTCGTAAAACGACTTGAGGGCACGAAAATCGAGGAAACTAGAATCGAGGAGAACCCGTAAATTATTGGGGATGAGACAAGTTTACACTTTCCCACCCCCAATACATGTGGAATCCAAGCTTAGCCACCACACTTTGATGTGGCAAGTTTATATCAACTTTGGGACACTTGTCCCATAAGTCTTCCAAAGGTAACAAAACTAGCTAAAAACCATCAACTCAAACCATTTAAACATTTGATACATGCAAAACAACTCCCATCTCTCTCTCTCTACTCCCTATGAACGTCCCATGTCACCACCAACACCATCATAGATCAATATTTATAACATAAATTTTGTGTTTAACTTGCACAAGATGATAACCCTTTGAAGACTTGTTGATTTAAGGTGATCTTAACATCTAAAAAGGAGATTTCATGAAGATCAAGGGCTGATTTCTCAAGAAATATACATATTCTTGGTGATCCTAGAAGTGGTGTTGATATCTCATAAGATTGGTTACCCAAAACCAAGTCTTGTTCATCCAAAATCTCATCATTTCATCACTTTGGTGGTATAGAGATTATTTCTTCCTATCATCTTGTTATTTTGAATATGCAATCTAGTATTTTCTTCATTTATGTATATGTATATGATGATGAATGATGATCAAAATATTATGTGGGGATTTGGTGTTGATAAATTTGGTTAAAATGATTAAAAGCTACATGAAAAGATGTTAAAATCATGTCTAAAATTGTAGGCTGTGTAAAACAGTAAAGAACCATATGATAACTTGTTAAAATGACTTGGATAATTTAATATACAGTAAGGTATGTGACTTATACATATTTGAGAGTTGGCCACTCAATGGAATCCATAAAATGAGTGAGATATGATCAAAACATTATTAAAATTCAAATCTGTATAGTCTCTTTTGGACGAATTATTTGAGATATTTAGAGGATGATTGAGCAGTAGCTAAAGGAGTTAATTGTAGCACATATTATGTAGTTTGTGCGGCCCAATAATGAGCTTCTATATCCTTGTAGAACTCAAGATATGTTAAAAATGGTGAAAGTGAATTTCAAAATCAGATTTGGAAAATCAAAAATATATATTATAAAATTAGCACTCAAGTAAAACTAATATAAAATGTATACCTAAAACCCACTAAATTATATATTACTTATAATTAAGTTATATACTTTGATAAATGTGACATTTTATAAAATTACAAATTGATATTTTTTATAAGTTATAAAACTATACATATAAGTTTTACGTTTTTCGGCTAAAACCGAAAGATTAACGTTTTCGTCAAATAAAACATAGACGGTCGGACCCGTCTAATGTATACTTTTTAAAACTCATCTACTGATATTTAGGTACATTTTACAAGTAAAAACCGATAAAACCTGAGCTTTATAACATATGGGCATTAACGGGCTAAAGAAGCCTTATTGGACTATTGACCCAACTAGTTTGGATAAAAACTAATGGACTTACTCACTGGCCTTAACCCACTTGGGCCAAACATATGAGTATAGTCTGATATTAAAAGTATAAAATGGGCTAATATAATGTATTGGGATTATAATGGGCTTATTGAGCCCCAATGTGTAAACAAGTTAAAACTAGTGTAACTAGTCTAAATTGACTAACATAACACTATAATGTGTATGAAAAGATAAAATCCCACTTGATCATCATCATACTTATAATATCATCATATATATACATAGTTATTGTTTTTACAAAGTCATTGGACAATAGTCTAAGACAAGTTTTATTTGTCTAGGTTCCCGTGATTGAAGCACGTACCGTACATCCAAATCGCCGATAACCCGCCTTTCCCAATCAACGTGAGTTCATAGCCTCGCACTCTTTTAAATGTTTTTATGAAATGTTTTATAAACCCGCGAGGGAGATAACATGTTAGTTTTAATAAAATAGGTCACTATTTGTCCCGATTGTTTGCTTATTGATTTGGACCCGAATGATTATATGACCTGATGAATGAATATATGACCCGATGTATGAAACAAAATGGATTATTATTAGTTAGGTTATGTCACTAAAAGTTTCATTAGCATGAATTGTGAACTACCGGGATTTGGTATACGCTTATGCATATAATAGTACTATTTGGGGAAGATCACCCCAGTTCGCGCCTTGACGGTTGATCCCCGTCGTGCCACATTGATTGGTAAGAGAATTTATCTATGAGAAGATTTATATAAGCGTGATTATTGTGACGACACGCTGTTTTAGATGGGCAAATAAATTTCGGGTTAGCTACCCGTTGTTTGTTATAGTAAGGTAGCAATGTCATGCGGCTTATGATAATCCAAATAACAAAAATACTGCTATACGCATTGAATTACGATATATTGCCTGACTAGAATACGGGGTCTTATTATTGATATTATGTTCGTGTTTTGGTTTTACATAACCATTTTCTTATAACGGTTTTTATTAAACTCTATACAACGTTATAAAACGTATTGTATTATGTTTTTACGACAATGGTTCGTATAATGGATTTGAAGGCTGAAGCCTATATTATGATTTACGACTAAGAGTTGTATAAAATGCCTTTGGCCTATTTTATGGCCTGCTACAAAGATTTGTACAAAATGATTTTTGGTAATAAATATATATCGTTGACATATTAATGGTTTTTATTAAACTCTATGAATTCACTCAGCATTTTCGCTGACCTTTTCTTTTAACGTGTTTTATCTCAGGTACTTGAAGGTAATTCTCGAGAAGACGACAAGAATTCATGGCCCGCACTTAAATAACAAATTTCCATTCAAATGCTTTGTAAAATTGTATGAAATATTATGATTTGGGACGTATGTAAATTTGATATTCATGAATGGAAAATGCTTTATTATTAAACGACGCGATTTTAAGCGTTGTCTATGATTTGAGTAATGTGCTATCCCGTAACACCAACGACTCTTCCGCTGAACTAAAGTATGAATATTTGGGGGTGTTACATTGTGCACCACCAGAAGTACTTTTTTGGTATCAAGACACCCTGCGTGATGAGAATCTGAATAGGCTGTTAGAAAGAAACCGATTTCCTTCGGATACCAGAGTCCCAAATGAATATTATTCTTGAGGCACCGAAAGATACGTTTAACTTTCTGAGGTGATTTTCAGTGGGACTGGCTTGATATCGTGCACAATAGCATGTTGCATGTACAATATACTGTCTGCTTGTTGTCAAGTACATGAGGGACCCGATCATGGAACGATATTTTATTTGATGTATGGGTAATCCCTCCAAGTCAACATCTAGGGATGTGGTTGACAATGGTGTCCCAACAGGGTCACATGAGGTCATACTGTGACAATCCGTCAATTTGAGGTCATTATTTTATTCTCAAGTAATATTTATAATCATTATTTTATTGTTAGATTATGAACTCACTCAATTTTGGGAAGAAATTGGGGTTTACGTCTTAAAGTAGCATCGTCTACGTCTAAACCGGAGAGCTCTACCTTACGTGGTTACATTTACATACTCCATTTTTGTAACAGTCCGACATTTCAGATAATAAATTTATTCTCGTATATTATTTTGAAATTTTTGTTTGTGTTGATTCATAAACTCACAAATTTACGAGAAGATTAGGACTTACATGCATAATTTAGCGTCTTTTACGATTAAACCGGGAACCCTAGGTTTACGTATTTACGCTTTTGTGCTCCGTTTTTGATGAGACAATTTTTATTAGAATCATTTTGTGCCGTAGATTCATAATTTATAAAAACGTTTTTCGTAAATCGACCCGAGGGCACGTAAATCGAGGAAACTAGAAGCGAAGATTACCCGTAAATTAATGGGGATGAAACAAGTTTACATTTGTCCCACCCCCATACATGTGGCGGCCAAAACCAAGGGTGACACCCTTTGGTGTCAAGAATATAGCAAGTGTGTAGGACACTTGTCTTAACATTTGACTAAACCACAAAACTAGCAACCTTCCTTCACACTTCACACACACATGAAAAGTTTATAAAATATTTTTCCCGGTCTCTCTTCCTCCTCTCTTTGTTCTGTCCCATAACCACCACCATTTCACCATCTCTATCAAAGTTTAACCATAAACTTTATTAATATTCAACATATGTTGAAGCCTACTTAAAAAGATGAAGAATGGAGGTGATTATAACATGTGACAAGGATTTTTTATGAAGGTTTATGGCTGATTTTCAAAAAGTGTTCATATATTTTAAGGTCTCAAAAAGTGGTCTTGCTAAGCTAAAGATTTGGTTACAAGTTTAAGTCTTGTTCATCCACAATCCCATCTTTTCCATCACTTTGGTGGGTATAAAGATTTTCTTCCTACCATCATCCTACTATTTTTGTAAATGTATTTATCTATTTACTTGAAAATGTATATGTAGGAGATCTATGAATGATGATCAAGTGATTGCATGGGGATTTTATGTCATTAGATTAGGTTAAAAAGGCTAAAACTACAAGAAAAAGTTGTTAAAATCTCGACTAGATTAGTAGGCTGTAATAAACAGTAACTTTCAATATTTTTACTTGTTTAAATGGATGAGATTATTGGATATAAAGATAGATAAATTATTTTTACATAAGTGGTGAATTGGCCATACAATGGAATGTTAAAAATGAGCAAGATATGGCCAAAACACTTTTGTGATACTAATCTGTCTGGTCTGTTTTGGACGAATTATTAAAAATACTTAGATGCTGTTTGAGCAGGATCTACAGAAGAGTTATTTGTAGCACATATCATGTAGTTTATACAGTAAAAATTTGGGGTCTCAACTCTTTGTAGAAGTCAAGATATGATCAAAATGGTAGACTTGAAATTCTATATCAGATTTGACTAAAGTATATATTATTAAAAGAGCACTCAAAGTGAAATACTATATAAAATAAGTATGTATAAGTTAAATTGATATAACTAATATAAAATATGTTTATGCACTATAATAAGTAAATATTATATTTTATAAAAATAAAACTCAAATATTTTCTAAAACTACAAACTATATATAAGTTTTACGTCTTTTCGGCTAAAACCGAAAGATTAACGTTTTCGCCAAATAAAACTTAGATGGTCGGACCCGTCTAATGTAACATTTTTATTGAACATATACTGATATGTAAACACACTTGACAAGTAAAAATCGACAAAACCGAGCTTTATAACTAATGGACCATAATTGGCCAAATTAGTCTTGTTGGACCACAAGGCCCAACTAGTTTGGTTTAATATTATTGGACTTACTCATGGGCTTAACCGACTTGGGCCCAACATATGAGTATGAGCCTGGTCTTAAAAAGATAAATAGACTAATATAATGTATTGGACTCTTAATGGGCTTATTGGGTCTTAATATATAAATGGGCTAAAACTAGTATAACTAGACTAACTTAACTAGTACATAACAACTAGTAATGTTGTGTAAGGAAATAAAACCCCACTTGATCATAATGTTATGACATCATTACATATACATAACAACTTTTATAAAGTTATTTGACGATAGTCTAAGACCGAGTATTATATGTTTAGGTTCTGTGATCAAGGCACGTACCATACATCCTAATTACCGATAACCCACCTTCCCACACCAATGTGAGTTCATAGCTTCACACTCTTTTAAATGGTTTATGAAGTGCTTTATAAACCCGCGAGGGAGATAACATATTTGTTTTATTAAAAATAGAACACAAGTGGTCCTAATTGTATGCTTATTGATATGGACCCGATTGATTTGAATAACCCAATGGATGATTGAAATGGATTATTAAAAGTTGGTTTATGTCACTATAAGTCCCATTAGCATGAATTGTGAACTACCGGGATTTGGTAGATGCTTATGCATATAATAGTACTATTTGGGGAAGATCACCCCAGTTTGCGCCTTGACGGTTGATCCCCGTCGTGCCACATTGATTGGTAAGCGAATTTATGTATGAGAGTGGTATATTTAGTGTGATTATTGTGATGACACGCTGATTTAGATGGGAAAATAAATTCCGCGCTAGCTACCCGATATATATTATAGAAAGTTAACAATGTCACGCGGCTTATAATAATCTGATAATAGTAATGATAAGGGTAACACTGAGGCTGCGGTCTCAGGAATCGTGTATGATATATGATTTAAATTATAATATATTGCCTAACTAGCAATATGGGGTCTTATTTATTATTATACCTGTGTTATGATTTTACATAACCGTTTCATATAACGGTTTTTATTATTTTATAAACAACGTTATAAAACGTATTGAATGGTGTTGTTACGACAATGATTCGTATAAAATATTTTTGGCCTTAGTTATTATTTACGATAATGATTCGTACCAAATGCTTAAGGCCTATGTTATGATTTACGACAATGATTCGTATAAAATGTTTTTGTTTATGTTATGGTCTATGACAAAGAATTGTACAAAAATGTTTTCGATAATGATTATATACCGGTTTTATGATTAATGGTTATTATTAAACTCTATGGACTCGCTCAGCGCTTTGCTGACTTTTAACATGTTTTATCTCAGGTACTTGAAGGTAATTCTCGGGAAGATGACAAGAGTTTATGGCCCGCACTTAAATAAAAATTTCCAATCAAATGTTTTGTAAATTTGTAAGATATGTTTTGACCTGAGGACCTATGTAATTTGATATCTATGAATGGAAAATGCTTTGTTATTAAACAACGCGATTATTAAACGTTGTCTATGATTTGAGTAATGTGCTATCCCGTAACACCAACGACTCTTCCGCTGATTTGAAACATAAATATTTGGGGGTGTTTACACATACCATGCTTTTTGATTATCTCTTGACAATACTTAGCTTGGTTAATAAAGATACCACTTTCGGATTGATGAACTTGAATTTCTAGAAAGAATTTTAGTTCGACTATCATTGATATTTCAAATTTGTTGTGCATTAGTTTTTCAAACCATTTTGAAAGTTTTAGGTTTGTGGACCCGAAATAATGTCATCAACGTAAATCTGCACAAGCAAAATGTCATCCCCATATTTGTAAATGAACAAAGTTAGATCATTGAAACCTTTTTGAGAAACCTTTGGATACCAAAAATTTCGAGAGCTCATCGTACCACGCCCTTGGAGCTTGCTTGAGTCCATAAAGTGCCTTGTGGAGACGATACACCTTGTCAGGATAATGTGGATTAACGAATCCTTTCGGCTGCGTGACATAGACTTCTTCTTTCAAAGGACCGTTAAGAAATGATGTCTTCACGTTCATTTGATAAATGATGAATCCCTTATGTGCAGCATAAGCAAGGAAAATCATGACCGCTTCCATACGAGCCATTGGTACAAATGATTCTTCAAAATCAATTCCCTCTTTATGGCCATACCCCTTAGCCACTAGCCTAGATTTGTTCTTGATGATCGTGTTTTCCTCATCCATCTTGTTTTTCTAGATCCATCGAAGGTTTAATGGTGTTACATCGTATGGTCTGTCAACAAGTTCCCATACCTTAAGTCTTTCAAACTGTTGAAGTTCATCCGTAAGCGATTCAATCCAAGCATTATCATTCATGGCTTCTTTGTTTTTTCGGTTCTGCTCGACTCACGGCGAGTGAAAACATACAAACATCGTCATCGGTTTCTAGTTGTCGTCTTGTACGAACGGGCTGTGAAGGGTTTCCAATTACTTGAACCAAAGGATGATCTTGGGTCCAATGATGTGTTGAAGGATGTCGTTGGTAGAACGTATGCATATTTGACGGATTAACATGGCGAGTAGAAGACTCTCCAATTTCGTGTACCGATGTACGAAATGGGTTGTGAAAATCGTCATCGTTAGACAAGGCATGGTCTGCTTGATTTATGTTCTCCGGAGCAATGACAGTAGTTTTGGATGTTGTAGGATCGGTTGTTGATGTGATATTCTTAGGAGGTAAATCTGCAGCAACCCGTGTTGAAGTAGATGAAGTTTTATCCTTTTGTTGTTGATGATCGGTATCATCATTCTTATCATGAGTGACAGCGGAATACTTTGATACAACTTGTTTTTCTCTGGTGAAATATTCATCAATCATTGGTCCATATAACATTTCCAACTCTTCAATTGTCGTGTCCACTGTCATATATGCTCTTGAAACATTTCCTTGAACCAGCTTTGAACTTGACAGTTCATTGTTGTGCTCATTAGTTCCGAGTCCCGTGCGGTTGTGCACATAAGTCTTTTGTTGTTGTGGATCAGGACTTAAACTATTTTGTTCAATTGCCATTTCTTGCAATTCATCAAATCTGATAGTCTCGACTATCAATTTTTTTCTCTTGTTGTAAACTCTATATCCCTTAGACTGAGTTGCATATCCCGCTAGAATGCTTGCATCACCTTTCTCTTTCATTTTATCCAGATTTTCACCATATCGTATTATGTAACACGTACATCCAAAAACGTGTAGGTGTTTGAGTGATGGTTTTCGATCATGCATTATGTGATATGGTGTCTTTTCGTGTATTGGAATTATTAAGGAACTATTTTGTGTGTAGCATGCGGTTGACACGGCTTCGACCCAAAAGAATAATGGCAGTTTTGAAGCGAATAACAATGTTCGAGCAGCCTCAACCAAAGTACAGTTTCGTCTTTCAACAACGCCGTTTTGTTCAGGTGTTCTAGCAATATATGTTTCATGTTCAATCCCTTCGTCTTCAAAATATTTCTTTAGAGTCTAATTCAAAAATTATGTACCTCTGTTGGTACGAACTACTATTATGTGAGCTTGAAGACCATGTTGAATCTGCTTTAGGAAGTTAATGAGAACTTCAGGTGTTTCATCCTTGGACCTCAAGAAGTGAGTCCACGTGTACCTTGAGTAGTCATCAATAATTACCAAAATGTATTTCTTCCCATTGATACTTTTAACATACATGGGACCACACAAATCCATATGAAAAAGATCAAAATGTCCTTTAGAGATTGGTGTAGTCTTGGTCTTGAAAATACTCCATTTAGCTTTACAAATCTCACAAGAAGAACAAAGATGATCTTTCATGAATTTTAAGCTTGGTTGGCCTCTCACAATATCTTTCTTGGAAAGCAAGTTGATGGTATCAAAGTTAATATGAAATAGACGTTGATGCCATAACCATGATTCAGTCGCTGAAGCTTTAACCATGAAGTAAATTGGAGTTGTGGAATTTGTGTCTTGAAGTGAAATTGTGTAAAGATTTGTACCCCGTGTACAGGTGAGTAAATCATTCCCGTCATAATCACGAAAAAAATATGTCTTCTTTCGAAAAGCAACCTCAAAATCCGCATCGCATAATTGACCAACCGAGAAAAGATTGTGATTAAGCCCTTCGACGTAGTATACCCTTTTGATCTTAATATTACCCTGAACTAAATCTCCATATCCTAGGATCGGTGCATGTAAAACTCGCATTAAAATACCATGAACAGTACGCACATGAAAATACGATAAAATTTAAACTTTCTATTTATAACGTGTCACAGTATTTAATAACAAGTAGTTACGTAAATATTATAAATGTGTTAAGTACACGACGTATAAAAACCACGACATTTAAAGCATAAACGATCACGTAAATTATTAACTCGGGAAAAGCTACGGGTTTCCCCGTGGGCTTCCTTTAGGCCGCGGCTACACAAGAGACAAAAGGAGAAGATGGGCTTTGGCCCATGACCCATATTAAACCCATGTATATAACAAAACACAGGAAACCTAAAACATAATTTAGGTTACAGGAAAAAGTTTGTATCTTGCCTCTTTTTTGCTCTTTCCGCCGGCCACCATAGACCACAAGGAAAAACCGGACAATTTTCTTGTTGATCATTCGTGTGTACGTGATCGTGTTAATAATCTTTTCCTTTCCACGCGTTCGGTAAATTAAACACTTCCTTTTTTCTTATTAATTCTTTATTGAATTCATGTTAATTATATAATAAATCATTAAAACAAGTTAAGAAAACACATGGGATTAATTAAATCATGTTAAAAGGGGTGTTTGGTGTTGTTTTGGGCTAGTCGAGACACAACTGAGAGTTTGGGGACTCTCGCCTTGCTTGATCGGACGCCACCGAGACCCACAAGGGGCTCGGTTTGGGCTGTTGTGCGGGCGCAGCGATGGGAAAACCCCGAACGCAGGTCGGGGTAGGGTTTTGGTGTTGACCGAGTGCCAACCGAGACCTTTAGGGTCTCGGTGGAGGGGGGTTGTTTTGGCTGAAAGTGGGAACCGAACAAAAGTAGGGGGAACCGGTCCACAACCGGTATGAACCGGTGTGAACCGCGGCTTGGTAGCGGGTAACCACTCGGACAGTGGCAACCGTTTAGTCCGGATTAGCCACTGTCAAGGGTGTATGTTTCGACTTATGTGTGGGTCTGGGTTTCAGGCTCGGTTAATTTTTAAAACAGGGTTTCGGGTTCGGGTTTCGGGTTAAATATTAAAATTAGAAAAACATGTTAATTAAATTAATTACTAGACTTTTTAATTTAATTAATTTCACGACTTAGGTTAAATATTAAAATTAATATTTCATGTATAACCTAAAGTATTTAACTTAGTTTAATTTAATTAAAACATGTATTTTTAATTAAATTCCATATAACGTATAGTTTAATTAATTAACCAGTTATTTAATTAATAAGCTATAACCATGACTTGTATTATACTATTTAAAATTTAATTATTATTTATAATCCAGCTTATTTCTGATTATGGAAACTTGCTATTTTTGGAAACTTTCTATTTTTAGAAACTTACTATTTAAGGAAACCTCCTATTTTTAGAAAGTTACTTAGTATAACAATAAAATTATTATAATACACTAATACATGAATAATACACAATAGAACATCCGAATAATTACAGTTAACACAGTAAACAGTAGAACATGACAGAATACGTATAACAAGCTAATATTACACGGAACCAGTAAAACACATGTAAATTAGACAACTCATACACGTCCATATTTCTTATGTAGTATTATTCGTCGAGGCGAAGTAGTCTTCATCATTTTCATTAGCTTCTACTGGACATAAGGTACGGATTTCCCGTCCTTCAGTAAGGACAATCTTTTCCTTCTTTAGGATTTCCCGTATACAACCAACTGTTTTCCCCAGTAGTTATAGATTAAATGCTTAGGTTTTATTAGTTACCTTAGCCATATACATGCATGACCAGTTTCACCTAGTTATGGAGGTACCATAACCATAACACTAGAGGCACTAGTGTTATGACTTCACCACGGCGGAGTGATAGCTCGTGGCATCCCTTTCAGTTATTTGACCATTATATTTATTATGTTATCATGTGGGGCGTATGGGTGCATCCTAGTTACATGTTTCAGTCAGGATTTCATTGTGAATGTGGTGTGTGCCTTGCATCCTTCACAAGGAGTTGATCCCTCCTACCCACTTACTAATTAATTAGAGGCATCCCCTCTAATTTGCATGACGAGGTCACCCCTCCAAGTATTTATGCACGTTGTTGACCTCATGACTTATATTGGCTTTCGGTATATTAACTAATACAAATTTTCATAAGTAACATAAGCTATGTTTTCAGAACTAAAACCAGTTAACATGACAGACAACTAGGTTTTCCAGGACTTATTCATTTCCGCTGCTAATCATGTCTTATGCTCTTATTACACTTCCATATTCTATGTCTTCCATGCTTTATTGTATATCTATGTACTAAGCGTTATGCTCAGCCGTCTACTTTTACATGTTCCCTAAACGGCAGGTACTCAAGCACGCAAGTAGGAACTCCAGAGTATGTGCATTCGGATTGGAAGTTATCCAGCCTCTTTTACCTTATGCATTTATTCCTACTTTATCATACTTTGCTTCTTTTGGACATTGTTTAGTCCTTTTATTTACAGTACTTAATATTGCTTGTGTGTGAGTTACTAGTACTGATGTTTGATTTTGGTATTTCTATTTATGGTCATGAATGTTTAGACATTTACCTTCCATGCTTTGATGACACGCCATAATTTACTGTAGCATTCTATCCTAACAAATGGGGTGTTACAATTATGGTTTCAGAGCCCAAGGTTTCGACCTGTAGCTCTGTAAAACATGACTTGTGACTTACGGGTAGTCACTAGTGTCTTCCTAGAACTGAAAGTTGGTTTTCATGCATTCATCCATTTTTTTTCATGCATTCATATCATTGTAGCAGGTTTATTACTAAGTAATGGTTGGTACAGGACTGGCCCTATTTAGTCGCGTATGCTTTTATCGATACTTTTAACTTTGGGACTGACCCATAGGCGTCCCCTCGCCATGTCTTTTGTTTTGAGTGAACTGACCATAGGCGTTCACTCTCGCGCATATAAAAGTTTTTATAAACTGCATCATGCATTTTAAATTATTTCATGCATTATAAACTGCTTCATTGATTTATACATTATTCATGCATTTTATGTCATCTCATTCCAGATTTATGATTTATGTTGCATTTGTTTTTAAACTGTCAGATGGTGAACTCACGCAATACTCCAGATTTGACAACAGCTGTCAATGCAGCTCTACAAGCCCTCCTTCCCCAACTTCGCAATGAAATCAGAGACGAAGTTCATGCGGAATTCCAGGCTAATGGCAACCAGAACTATAACAACAATCCTCCACCTCCTCCTCCACCTGTTACTCATATTACTTGGTTGGAGAGATTCAACAAACAGCGACCCCATTCGTTTGAGCAGACTGACAGCCCCAACGTGGCTAAAGCTTGGATTTCTCACATCGAGAATATTTTCGATGCAATGGGTTCTGACAGTGTTTTCAAAGCAAGACTGGCTTTCTATAAGTTTGAAGGTGATGTGCTGCAGTGGTGGAAATTAGTCAAGCAGTCCAACGGTGGTGATAATTGGGTTACACAGATGACATGGGACCGGTTTAAGGAGCTCTTCCTTAATCAGTACTTTCCACATGCTGAGCAAGAGAAGCTAATGAGGGACTACCACAACATTCGGTAGGTTGCTCGTGAAAACAGCAACGAGTTCATGCAAAGGTTTCTCCGTTTGGCGGGATTTTTGGGTCCAGCCGCAGGAACTGCTGCGGAGCAGGCTGAGAAGTTTCACTGGGCACTTCGCACTTCGGTTGCCAACAACTTGGTATGTGCTACTTTCACTATAGTGGCACAAGTGGTCGATGCAGCCCGTAAGCTCGAGATGCTTCAGGAACGAGAGGAGTTTAGTGATGACAGATCAGTGAAGAGGTATCTTCAATCACCAATTGTAAACAATTCATTTCCATCAGTATTTTTCATTTCATATAATCCTCTGTTCAATGATATATTCCAGGCAGAAGACTAACGACCGTAAGCCTGCGGTCGCTCAGCAGCAAGCATCTAAGGGAAACGGTCAGACCAACGACCGTTCTGGTTCTGAGAGGCGTGACGGTCATGACAGTTACCGCAACAATGCTAACAACTCGAACAACAGCAGATCCCTAGATTAACGTTATTTCATGTTAAACTATCTTATGTTATGGTATTCTGACACTCCAACAATTGTTAATTCAAGAACAATGGTAACGGCAGGGATCAGGACCGTAGGGGTTCACAGCCTAACCGTTCTACCTCATCTGGTAAATTTTAAACCCATGTTTATGTTCCAAGATCATGTTTCATGCATGTAATCCTTAAACAGACTCTCAGCTAACTAGGACGACTGCTATAGGATTCACGCATCCTGTCTGTCCTACTTGTTCGCGCAGACATTCTGGTATTTGTCGCCAAGGTACTGGTGGTTGTTTCAAGTATGGCCAACAAGGCCATCAGCAGAAGGACTGTCGCCAGGGTGAGATAGAAGGCACCTCTGTACACGCCGACACCAATCCACCTCCTACTTCTGGTCGCGTGTTCACTACTACTAGAGATCAGGCGAATACGACTTCAGGTACCATCACCGGGAATCTCTTTATGAATGGTTTCGCAGTATGAGTTCTGTTTGATACTGGAGCGACGCATTCAGTCGTATCCACTACTTTTGTTGTACGTGTTAGGAGTTCCCCGATGCTATTAGATAATGCCTTATGCATTTCCACTCCACTTAGGGACTCTGTACGAATCACTCAGGTGTATAGAGATCTTCCCCTAGAATTTGATTATAAGATCCGTAGAGTTGACGCACTTCCTTTGGACATGTGCGATTTTGACTTGATTTTGGGCATGGACTGGTTATCCAAACACCAGGCTACGATTGACTGCCACACTTATCGAGTTATCTTTGGTGATGTTAAATCTCTAGAGTACATACACGATGGTTTTTTTCCAGGGAGGTCAATACAAATTATTTCATCTATGGAGGCGCGTGCATTGCTATCGCACGACTGTCAGGGCTTAATAGCCAATATTCATGACATTTCTACCAAGTCTTCATCGATCCAAGATCAGCCTATTGTGTTTGAGTTTCATGACGTATTTCCAGATGAACTTACAGGCATACCACCTGTTCGTGAAGTCGAGTTTGGAATCGAGCTCATACCAGGTGTAGAGCCGATTTCCAAAGCTCATTACCGTATGGCTCCTATAGAGCTTAAGGAACTAAAAGATCAGCTGCAGGAACTTCTGGAACGAGGTTTCATCCGTCCCAATGCATAGCCATGGGGTGCACCGATACTGTCCGTGAAGAAGAAAGACGACAACATGCGTTTGTGTATAGATTATGGTGAGCTGAACAAGATCACGATCAGGAATCGTTATCCTTTGCCGCGTATTGATGACCTATTTGATCAACTTCAGGGCGCCAATTATTTCTCTAAGATCGATCTGAGGTCCGGCTACCATCAGTTACGAGTTAAAGAGCAGAACATCTCCAAGACTGCTTTTCGTACACGTTATGGGTACTACGAGTTCGTAGTCATGCCATTCGGAATCACTAATGCTCCAGCTGTCTTCATGGATTTGATGAACCGTGTCTTCCATATATTTGAACAAGTTCGTTATCGTGTTTATTTATGACATCCTGATATTCTATAAATCCAAGGAGGAACATGAGGAACACCTTCGTACAGTCTTATAGATTCTTGGTCAGAAGCAGCTGTATGACAAGTTCTCTAAGTGTGAGTTCTGGTTAAGTAAGGTGGCATTTCTGGGCCATATTGTATCCGCAGAGGGGATCACCATGGATCCTAAAAAGGTCGAAGTTATCACCAAGTGGCCGAGACCTACATCTGCAACTGAAGTTAGAAGTTTTCTGGGTTTAGCTGGCTACTACCGCAGGATTGTAGAGAACTTTTCACGATTAGCCTTACCTTTGACTAAGCTGACGAGGAAAGGAGAGAAATTCGTTTGGACGGAAGAGCGAGAGAAGAGCTTTGAAGATCTGAAGCAGAAGTTAGTGACTATACCTATTCTTGCTCTCCCATCTGGCTCAGGTGAATTGAATATATATAGTGACGCTTCAAGAAAGGGTTTAGGTTGCGTTCTCATGCGACATGGGAAGGTTATTGCATAGGCATCACGACAGCTGAAACCTTATGAAGAAAACTATCCTACTCACGATTTAGAGCTTGCAGCAGTTGTTTTTGCATTGAAGATCTGGAGACATTATTTGTATGGTGAATCATGTGACATATTCACCGACCACAAGAGTCTCAAGTACATCTTCACCCACAAGGAACTGAACATGAGACAGAGGAGATGGTTAGAGCTATTGAAGGACTACGACACCAACATTCAGTACCATCCTGGTACGGCTAATGTGGTGGCAGATGCTCTAAGCAGAAGGTCGGGTATGATTGTTGGCATCTGGATTGCAAAGGAGATCATCCGTGACCTAGAGATGACTGATATTAAGTTTTGTGTACGAGGACAGCATTGTTACTGGGCTAATCTTAGAGTGGAACCAGACTTACGTTCTAGGATCAAGGAAGCTCAAAAGGACGATGGTGAGATTTGGGCTATCATTCAGAACCTTGATCAACAGACGGAGTTTCGCGTCGATGATGACGATATTTTATGACAGGGCACTAGACTAGTGGTTCCTGATGACGCTACTCTCAGGGAAGCTGTGATGACTGAAGCTCACAGTTCTCCATTTACCATACATCCTGGTTCTACCAAGATGTACCACGACATCAAGCAACACTTTTGGTGGAGTGGTATGAAGCAGGATGTTGCCACCTTCGTTTCTAAATGTATGATCTGCCAACAGGTGAAGGTCGAACACCAGCGAGCTAGTGGTTTACTACAACCATTAGATATTCCAGCATGGAAATGGGATGATGTGATACCCTAGAACCGAGGTCACTTACCTTACCCTAAATTACGCTTATTTTTGAAATTTTTAAGAAATTTTATTTGCTATATATTTTATCATTTTGGTTGAAACCGATATTTGAGGTCATAATTTTGACGATTGACGATTTAAGAAGAACGATGACGACTACGATCCCGATGGATGCCCCAAATTTCTATGTTTATTTTCGTTTTATCGATATTATAATTTTTCGAGAATTTTTCTTTCGGTTCGTTTTAACTTGAGTCGGGTGAGTTTTTATTGCTTTCCGGGTACATTAAATTTGGCCTAAAAGTATTTTGAAGTGTTCGGGATGATCTCCGACTCCCGTAAAATTTTCCAAAATGACTAGTGAGTCATTCCCGTAAACTTTTGAGGTCGTTTTCACTTAAGGCCAAAAGAAAGCTAATATTACACAACAAGGCTCTCCAAAAATTACAAAAAGGAATGTAACACCCCCAAATTTATACAACTCAATACAGCGGAAGACTCGTTGGTGTTACGGGATAGCACATTACTCACATCATAGACAACGCATAAAAATCGCGTCGTTTAATAATAAATCATTTCCATTCATAAACATTAAAGTTACATCGGTCCCAAGTCATTACATTTCATACAAAAGTTTTACAAAGTGTTTGAATGGAAAATATTGTTTAAGTGCGGCCCATGAATTCTTGTCGTCTTCCCGAGAATTACCTTCAAGTACCTGAGATAAAACATGTTAAAAGAAAAGGTCAGCGATAACGCCGAGTGAATTCATAGAGTTTAATAAATTCCATCAATATAACTTTGGTATAAAATTAGTACCAAAAATCAATTCGTACAAATCATGGTAATAGGCCGTAAAATAGCCAAAAGCATTTTATACAAATCTTTGTAATAGGCCATAAAATAGCCAAAGTCATTTTATACAAACCTTTATCAAAATCATCATATAGGCATTTGCCTAAAAAAAATCATTATACGAGCCAATGTCGTAAAAACATCATACAATACGTATTATGACGTTGTATGAAATCAAATAAAAACCGTTATATGAATATGGTTATGAAAACCAAAACACAAACATAATATCAATAGTATGACCCCGTATTGCTAGTCAGGCAATACTTCGTAGTTCGGTGCGTCTAATAGTATTTCGTTAGTTTTGGATTATTATAAGCCGCATGACATTGTTACCTTACTAAACCAACAACGGGTAGCTAACCCGATACCAATTTTGCCCATCTAAAGTAGCGTGTCGTCACAAAGGTCACGCTATGGAAATCTTCTCATACATAAATTCGCTTACCAATCAATGTGGCACGACGGGGATTAACCGTCAAGGCGCGAACTGGGGTGATCGTCCCCAAATAGTACCATTAAATGCATAAGCGTCTACCAAATCCCGGTAGTTCACAATTCATGCTAATGGGACTTTTAGTGACATAACCTAACTTTAATAATCCATATAAGTTCATCTATCGGGTCCTTTAATCATTTATCGGGTCATACAATCGGGACAAATGGTGTCCTAATTTATAAAAATACTAACATGTTATCTCCCTCGTGGGTTTATAAAACATTTATAAAAACATTTAAAAGAGTGCGAGGCTATGAACTCACGTTGATGTGGGAAGACGATTATCGGCGATTTGGATGAACGGTACGTGCTTCAATCACAGAACCTAATCAAATAATACTCGTCTTAGACTCATGTCCAATGACTTATAAAAATAACAATTATGCATACATATGATGATTATATATATATATATGATGATCAAGTGGGTTTACATATCCTCATTTACTCATTTTTGCGTTATGTGTCGATAACTTTTATACTAGTTTTCTCGTTTTATCTATTTACGTGTTTTAGGTCAAATAAGCCTATTATAAGTTCTTAACTTGTATTAATCCTTGTTATACTTATATTATTAGTATCTATGCTTTACAAGTTGGGCCTAAATGGGTTAAGCCCAATAGATTCTTTTTACAAGTTTTTATCCTATTTAGTCCATTTATTAGTCCAATATGTTTATTTAACTCGTTAATGTCCGTATGTCCTATAGTTCGGGTTTTTATCGGTTTTTACTTGTTATAAATGTCTATGTATCAGTATATAAGTTTTATAAAGTTTTCATTAGACGGGTCCAACCATCTAAGTTTTATTTAACAAAAACGTTAATTTTACGGCAATAGCCGAAAAAGTCGTAAAAATCATGTTTATAGTTTTTATAACTTATAAAACTTAACAAGTTACCATTTTTATAAAATGTACACTTATTTATCATTGTACATATTTATATAAATAAAATCCAAGAGTTAGTGGGTTTTAACTTTACATTTTATACAATATAATTTTGAGTGCTTATATAATAGTATTATACTTTATTTTCCAAAATCTGATTTTTATTTTCATCTTCACCAAAACTGCCATATCTTGAGTTCTATATGGAGATAGAAGCTCAAATTTTTGTCACATAAACTACATGATATGTGCTACATTTAACTCTTCTATAGCTACTGTTGAATCATCTTCTAAATATTTTCTAAAAATCGTCCAAAACAGTGAACTCAGATTTATACCTTAAACTTGTTTTGATCATATCTCACTCATTACTTTGATTCCATTGCATGGCCAACTCTCACATGTGTACAAGACTCATAGCTTACTGTATATCAATTCTACTTCATCATTTTATCAGTTTATAACATGTTTCATTACTGTTTTATACAGCCATGTAATTTAAACAAGATTTTAACCTTGTTTCTTATGGTTTTTCACCTTTTTAATCATGTTTATCAACAACAAATCCCCACATAACATTTTTATCATCATATAATCATCATAAATATATACAATAGGAAATAAAATACATGTTTACATAATCAAAATAACAAGAAGATGAGGAGGACAATCTTTATACCACCAAGGTGATGAAATGATGAGTTTTTGGATGAACAAGACTTGGTTTTGGGTAACCAATCTTATGTGATATCAACACCACTTCTAGGATCACCAAGTATTTGTAGATTCCTCCAAAAATCAGCCCTTGTTCTTCATGCAAACTCCTTGAGAAATCAGCCCCAAACTCCCTTGAAAACTCCTTTTTACATGTTAAGATCACCTCCAATCAATAGAGCTTGAAGAGGTTTCCATCATATGTATGTATAACACTAAATATTGTGGTGGAAAATTGATCAAAGGGGTGTTTTTGGTTGAGGTGGGACGAACTTTAGAGAGAGGGAGGAGAGTTTTGAGTAGTTTGCATGTGAGAAATGGAAGGAAGTGGTAATGGCTAGTGGTTTTGACAAGTTAGTTAACTTGTGTAGCTTAAGTATTAAGCTAGTTACAAGTGTCTTGGCTTCCTAGTGAAGCTTGGACACATAATGGGTGAGGTGTAGCATGCTTAGGCTGTCCCATATTAGTGGGGTGGGATAAACTTGTTTTGTCCTATCCCGCTAATTTACGGGTATTCCTTGATTCTAGTTTCCTCGATTTGCGTGCCCTCGGGTCGTTTTACGAAAAACGTTTTTATAAATTATGAATCAACGGCACAAAACGAATCTAATAAAAATTGTCTCATCAAAAACGGTGTTCGAAAACGTAAATACGAAATCCTAAGGTTTCCGGTTTAGTCGTAAAGGACGTTAAATTAAAATCGTAAGTCCTAGTCTCTTCTCGTAAATTTGTGAGTTTATGAACCAACACAAATTTAAAACTCCAAAATAATATTCACAGATAAATTTATTTTCTGAAATGTAGGACTGTCACCAAAGACGGTGTATGTAAACGTAAGCACGTAACGTAGAATCCTCCGGTTTAAAGGTAGTCGATGCTACTTCAAGACGTAAATCCAAATTTCTTCCCAAAAATAAGTGAGTTCATATTGTAACATTAAAATAATATTTTCAGATAATATTTGAGAATAAAATATCAATCGTAAATTGACGGATTGTCACAGCATTTACCCCTAAAAAGGATCTTTGTCCTCAAAGATCATCTTACCTTACTACTCGCTTCTTATAGAGTTAAAGCCATGTGGGTATTTCCTCCACATTCGGTCTTTTCTCAAAAGTGTAATCCATTACAATACGCGAGTTTCATCAAACATAACTACGGGAATAAGATCAGGCTAAATGTTGACTTACTTTCTCTATCCATGATGTTCACGGGTTTCTGATGAATGCAACTTTTCGCCGATCCAAGCTCTACTAAGAATAATCAGAATTTCACTTGATAGATATTCCATCAAGTTCGATATACGAAACATAATTCACGCAGTCTTTGAAGTCCTAGGGTAGATCCAGCTTATATGCCTTTCAAACCAATCTTTTATACCATCTCAATGGTCCCATACAACGGGGACTTATATCCCATGATTTGTCAGATCATGAATTCATTTTTTTTTCCAAGTTTAAAAATTGTGGCATAACTTTGCTACCCATTTGGCACTTCAAGATCTACATTTCACATTCACATAACCTCTTGCCCACTACCGGCTGTCAATAATCAAATCCTAATTTCAACAATCATTTCAGATCTCGCGGGTCGGGTATTTTGCAAGAATAGGTTCGCCATCATAGGAAACCTTAAACCTAAAAGACATGTCCAACTCACAATGGGTGTATGTCGGGTGTCTTCATCTCAACTCTGGCTTACAGATGCTCTAACATTTAGATTCTAACAAGATTCGATCTCAATCCTAATACGATGATTATCAAGGATAATCTCTCCAAAGGAAAACGATTATACGGTCTATTGCCAAAGGTCAATCATTCAAACATAGAACAATGCTTATAGTATTTTGTATTGTTACTTTACCTCGCCCCTTCGATTTGGGGTGGTACATAGTACTCTCATCAAGGTTCGTTCTCAATGATTTCTGAGCAAATCTCTAGAAATTAGTTGCAAAGCGAGGATCTTGATAAAGATGTTTGATACAAGCACACTATGTTTACATAACTCTTTGCATTTATCATTAACGGGAATGATATTAGCAGATTTGGTCAGTCTGTCGACGATGACCCAAATCGAATCAAATTCAGATGATGACCTTTGCAATAGCTAGGTGTTTACTAATGTATGAGGCGATGTCTGCCTTCATAATTTGCCATTAGTACAACTTCTTCAGAAAAAGATACTTTTAGTCATAAATGACATAAATAGAATACTTATACTTACAAAGTTCCAATATAACTATATCTCACAATCCTTCATATTTAGGCAACCATAAGTGGTCTTTAAAACATTTAACGCTATCGGCTTCTCAATTTTGATTGTTCACATTATCCGCGAACCCCTTTTTTTTAACTATATTATCCCTTTTATAAGCATCGGTTATATTTTAAATTGTCCGGCAATTTATATTGCACCTTCATTATTAAGAAATATATCTTAATGGAATCTTTATACTTTCTATATAATATGTCGGTATCTATATTCACCTCTCATGATGATATAATTATCATGTTCACAATTCACTCAAATATTCTTTCTATATTATGCGTCAGTAATTATGTTCACTTTCTCCTGATGAAATAAATATCATAACTGTATTTATTCAATAATCATTTCTTCACATTTTCTATGTTTTAGTTTCGTTTCATCTATCATTTTTATCAGTTTTTCTCAATCCGACGTTTTAAGCGTCGATAAGTATTACAAGTAATTAAAGGTTAGATATTTAAATTTTTATGAAACGTAAACGTAAAATTTTAAATTACCTAGTTCGACAAATTATAAAATGTTCAAAATAAATTTGAATTTAATTAACAAGTTTTTTGTTGATTTATCGAAAATATTTAATAAGATTCGTAAATGTTTGAAAAATCTTTGTTTATACTTTGGTCAAAATTTCCTTAGTTTGAAAAGCGTAAATTATCGTTTCAAATTTCAAAACATGTTTTAAATGGTTTCCTCAATCCCTCTTAAGTTGTCTTAAGGTATGCAAAAACATTTACCCCTAAACAAGAGTTTAGTTAAATGTTTTGTGTATAAGGGAATAATCCCTTTAAAATCCTTTGTTAAAACATTCGTCAAAACATATTTCCATTTCTTTTTGGTAAAAATCCAAAGTCTTAAAAGGGCTCTTAATTTTTGAAGAGTATATATGCCTACATCTTACCATTATTAATCCAACGGTCATTTTATGTAAAGGATTAAGTTTTTAATGCCTAAGCGTTAATGGTTCTAATCTTTGAAAAGTCAATATAGCTTCCATTATCTATTAATCACACGGTTAAATCATGTAAAGAATTAAGTCCTTAATCACATGTTAAATATTTAAGGTATATGTTTTCATTGTTTAGCCAATTCAGGGCAATTTATAACTAATTATTAACTCATTATTATTCTTATATACAAACAATTAGTCCTTAATGATCGCAAGCATGAATTTATCAAATTACAGCCTACACACGTGATTCACTTAATTTATGAATGCTACATGTGCATTGGTCAATCCAAACGACATCACGTGGAACTCATAATGTTCATTACAAGCACCGGATGTAGTGATTGGAATAGATAATCTCTTTCGCATATGCGAAGTTGATGATAACCATGCTATGGATCAAATCTTTAAAACATACGCTACAACCTTGTAAATGATCGAACAAATCTTCCATTTCGAGTTATGGATATCGTTTTCGATTGTCAATTTACTTAGTTCACAGTAATCTATAAATATAAGGAATGATAACACCATAGCTCTTCATGATGACAGGCTTGGTAGAATAAAATCTTTCCCCGACAACTCTCTCAGTTGTATGGTAATTCCTTAAATTTAGATGGTGCTGATGTACAGTGCACAAGCCACAAGTGCAGCACCGGAAATATAATCAATACCAAATTCAACTTGCCTAAATGGCGAAAGTCTAGGTAATTCACCAATAAATACTTGCTAAAGTTTCAGATAACATAAACATCTTTTAATGAATTCATATTAGGTTCTTTCTAGATTATAACATCTATGACTAATTCATAACCAATCACAATATAATTTCAAGTCTAAATACAGGATATCGTCATCCACCAAGAATTATTTAGATCACTTTTGATAATCAACATCTTATCTTTTAGGGGATTTCTACTCGAGTTCCCATCAATTAAGACAATCTCGTCACGTCATAATCAATCAATCCATTCTACTGGCATTACCAACTTTTCAGTTTTATTGCCGTCGATAAGATGTGAACTTCTAAAAAGTCTAATAATAACTCATAATCCTTCACAAGTTCAAGGATATATGGAGACACAACTATCATTAAAAGAGTAAGGTCAACACATAATCTATATGAGATAATTTCAAATCAGATACAGACGAAAACATTTAATGAATATGAATATATCCCATGTTTTCATAATTTGAGTACGCATTCTAAAGCTCCTCGGATCGTTACCCATTTCATTCAAATGAAATCAAGTCAAAAGAAATGATAGGAACGTCGATACATCCAGTCGGGTATCAACACTCGGTAATCAAATACTTTTCCTAAGAATCTCACTACGGGAGAATTGGACAAGAAAGAATTGTCAATTGTCAAATAAGACAATTTCCACAGATGAGTAAATTCAACTCAGAAGAATAGATTCTATAGGCACATATGTAGGTGTCCCTAACATTATGTCCTCATTTTTCACTTCTTGCAGATCTCATAAATTTTAATCTTTCACAATCTTCAAAGGAAATGTAGTGTTTATTAATCAGTTTTATGGTGACTACTAATCAGCCTTGCATAGTCCATTCCAAATTGTATGTAGGCGCGCAACTATATACAATTTCAAGATTAACGATGCAATACTCAGTTCGTCAAAATTTTATCATCCATGTTTATAGTAAAATCATTTTCATGCTTAATTCTTAGATAAGAATCAAGAAAAAATTTACAAAGAATTTCTTTGTTATGGAAATAATTAAGTTTCCAAAGCGTTTCATAAACAACTTCATTTTAATATCAATCACTTATAGATCTCACTTTAAATAATCCTTCTTATGATGAAAATTAAATTTTCTCAAAGGATACCGTTTTGACTTATAAAAACAATGTGTGATCTGCAAAAGAGTGACGAAAGCTTGTTCACCAAGAATTAACTACAATATGATAGGAAATGAGCTTAGCCAAACAATCATGAGGTTCATGACTTCGATGGCACTCAGGAATACAAAGAGAATAATCCACAACGTAACTCAAATCAAGATGAGTACTTGTTAAATGGTTGCATCACTAATGCGAACATTAGGATGAAGCAATAAAAGATAGATAACATTGATACATGTAGGATTTAGCAATCAAAGGTAGTCTTTTCATTAATCACAAACAAGTCAAAATTGTACCGTAACACATTACGTGTCACTATGTCATACAATTCTTAGAACTCATCCTACCAACTGATGTCTCAGTTAAGTTAGGGATTTTTAGAAGATACCACAATGAATACTAATCTACAAGAGTTATGGGGGTTCCACCTGTCCCGGAAGATCCATTGGTCTCAATTCAGAAGAAGATTTCTTCAATTTATTTCTTGGACACTGGGCATCCTCGTTAGTGGACAATGGCAAAGGAACAACCCTTAACACGAATCAACAATCAATTAAAACCTTATAATTCAATCACAAAAATTAACGACTTATATTAACAATCTCATATTCCATATAGGTTAAGTTTTACTTTATTCAAGTTTTAACCAAATTTTATACTCAATTCGATATCCTACCTCATTTTCCAATACTTTCAATCTTATTCTTACACCTTAAAAGGGCAATAAAAGCTCGATATGATCAACACTTAATTTCCAATCCTATATCTCTTACAACTAGTCATCAAATGAGTCACTCGTATGAAATGACTCGATCATTCAATTACACTTCTCGGAAAGGTATTAGTGGCATGAGGCTTTTGGGTAATGGTTCCAATGACAGCCTCAAGTGCAACATTCACCCTTTCGATTTTCAATTTAAGAATTGGATGACAACGAATCAGATGACACCTTTCCAGGTGGTAACGTTTTGTCAAACTCCACTCTATAAGGAAAGATCGTCATGACATCGATATCAGATTTAATCTCGCCAATTCTTTTTCAATATCACAATCAACTAATATCTACATTTCTACGAATATCAACCATTTTGTTGGGATCATAAATATCCACAACTTGGTTTAGATCTAGGATAGCTAGAATTCCTACGAGAATAGCTTCAACTAATTTTCTAGGGGATTTAGGGTTCCTTGTGACAATCTACGTCGTATAAATACCTCGTATAAATATCAAAATAATCATCAAACAATCATGTAATAAAATTACATCATATATATATATATATATATAATCCAAGTTATATATATATTAAAATAACACTTCTCCGTCTGGTCTTGTCGGTAACTCGGGAATTCTTCGGCACCGTTATTGTCAAAAGATTTTTAGACATTTTTAGAAAAATGTTTATAGTTAAAAGATTTTGAAAAGTTTTATTCAAAACCTTAATTTTAAAAATCTTTCGTTCTCTATAACGAGAGCTCTGGTACCAAACTGTAACACCCCCAAATTTATACAACTCAATACAGCGGAAGACTCGTTGGTGTTACGGGATAGCACATTACTCACATCATAGACAACGCATAAAAATCGCGTCGTTTAATAATAAATCATTTCCATTCATAAACATTAAAGTTACATCGGTCCTAAGTCATTACATTTCATACAAAAGTTTTACAAAGTGTTTGAATGGAAAATATTGTTTAAGTGCGGGCCATGAATTCTTGTCGTCTTCCCGAGAATTACCTTCAAGTACCTGAGATAAAACATGTTAAAAGAAAAGGTCAGCGATAACGCCGAGTGAATTCATAGAGTTTAATAAATTCCATCAATATAACTTTGGTATAAAATTAGTACCAAAAATCAATTCGTACAAATCATGGTAATAGGCCGTAAAATAGCCAAAAGCATTTTATACAAATCTTTGTAATAGGCCATAAAATAGCCAAAGTCATTTTATACAAACCTTTATCAAAATCATCATATAGGCATTTGCCTAAAAAAATCATTATACGAGCCAATGTCGTAAAAACATCATACAATACGTATTATGACGTTGTATAAAATCAAATAAAAACCGTTATATGAATATGGTTATGAAAACCAAAACACAAACATAATATCAATAGTATGACCCCGTATTGCTAGTCAGGCAATACTTCATAGTTCGGTTCGTCTAGTAGTATTTCGTTAGTTTTGGATTATTATAAGCCGCATGACATTGTTACCTTACTAAACCAACAACGGGTAGCTAACCCGATACCAATTTTGCCCATCTAAAGTAGCGTGTTGTCACAAAGGTCACGCTATGGAAATCTTCTCATACATAAATTCGCTTACCAATTAATGTGGCACGACGGGGATCAACCGTCAAGGCGCGAACTGGGGTGATCGTCCCCAAATAGTACTATTAAATGCATAAGCGTCTACCAAATCCCGGTAGTTCACAATTCATGCTAATGGGACTTTTAGTGACATAACCTAACTTTAATAATCCATATAAGTTCATCTATCGGGTCCTTTAATCATTTATCGGGTCATACAATCGGGTCATTCAATCATTCGGGTCCAAATCAATAAACAAACAATCGGGACAAATGGTGTCCTAATTTATAAAAATACTAACATGTTATCTCCCTCGTGGGTTTATAAAACATTTATAAAAACATTTAAAAGAGTGCGAGGCTATGAACTCACGTTGATGTGGGAAGACGATTATCGGCGATTTGGATGAACGGTACGTGCTTCAATCACAGAAACCTAATCAAATAATACTCGTCTTAGACTCATGTCCAATGACTTATAAAAATAACAATTATGCATACATATGATGATTATATATATATATATGATGATCAAGTGGGTTTACATATCCTCATTTACTCATTTTTGCGTTATGTGTCGATAACTTTTATACTAGTTTTCTCGTTTTATCTATTTACGTGTTTTAGGTCAAATAAGCCTATTATAAGTTCTTAACTTGTATTAATCCTTGTTATACTTATATTATTAGTATCTATGCTTTACAAGTTGGGCCTAAATGGGTTAAGCCCAATAGATTCTTTTTACAAGTTTTTATCCTATTTAGTCCATTTATTAGTCCAATATGTTTATTTAACTCGTTAATGTCCGTATGTCCTATAGTTCGGGTTTTTATCGGTTTTTACTTGTTATAAATGTCTATGTATCAGTATATAAGTTTTATAAAGTTTTCATTAGACGGGTCCAACCATCTAAGTTTTATTTAACAAAATTGTTAATTTTACGGCAATAGCCGAAAAAGTCGTAAAAATCATGTTTATAGTTTTTATAACTTATAAAACTTAACAAGTTACCATTTTTATAAAATGTACACTTATTTATCATTGTACATATTTATATAAATAAAATCCAAGAGTTAGTGGGTTTTAACTTTACATTTTATACAATATAATTTTGAGTGCTTATATAATAGTATTATACTTTATTTTCCAAAATCTGATTTTTATTTTCATCTTCACCAAAACTGCCATATGTTGAGTTCTATATGGAGATAGAAGCTCAAATGTTTGACACATAAACTACATGATATGTGCTACATTTAACTCTTCTATAGCTACTGTTGAATCATCTTCTAAATATTTTCTAAAAATCGTCCAAAACAGTGAACTCAGATTTATACCTTAAACTTGTTTTGATCATATCTCACTCATTACTTTGATTCCATTGCATGGCCAACTCTCACATGTGTACAAGACTCATAGCTTACTGTATATCAATTCTACTTCATCATTATATCAGTTTATAACATGTTTCTTTACTGTTTTATACAGCCATGTAATTTAAACAAGATTTTAACCTTGTTTCTTATGGTTTTTCACCTTTTTAATCATGTTTATCAACAACAAATCCCCACATAACATTTTTATCATCATATAATCATCATAAATATATACAATAGGAAATAAAATACATGTTTACATAATCAAAATAACAAGAAGATGAGGAGGACAATCTTTATACCACCAAGGTGATGAAATGATGAGTTTTTGGATGAACAAGACTTGGTTTTGGGTAACCAATCTTATGTGATATCAACACCACTTCTAGGATCACCAAGTATTTGTAGATTCCTCCAAAAATCAGCCCTTGTTCTTCATGCAAACTCCTTGAGAAATCAGCCCCAAACTCCCTTGAAAACTCCTTTTTACATGTTAAGATCACCTCCAATCAATAGAGCTTGAAGAGGTTTCCATCATATGTATGTATAACACTAAATATTGTGGTGGAAAATTGATCAAAGGGATGTTTTTGGTTGAGGTGGGACGAACTTTAGAGAGAGGGAGGAGAGTTTTGAGTAGTTTGCATGTGAGAAATGGAAGGAAGTGGTAATGGCTAGTGGTTTTGACAAGTTAGTTAACTTGTGTAGCTTAAGTATTAAGCTAGTTACAAGTGTCTTGGCTTCCAAGTGAAGCTTGGACACATAATGGGTGAGGTGTAGCATGCTTGGGCTGTCCCATATTAGTGGTGTGGGATAAACTTGTTTTGTCCTATCCCGCTAATTTACGGGTATTTCTCGATTCTAGTTTCCTCGATTTGCGTGCCCTCGGGTCGTTTTACGAAAAACGTTTTTATAAATTATGAATCAACGGCACAAAACGAATCTAATAAAAATTGTCTCATCAAAAACGGTGTTCGAAAACGTAAATACGAAATCCTAAGGTTTCTGGTTTAGTCGTAAAGGACGTTAAATTAAAATCGTAAGTCCTAGTCTCTTCTCGTAAATTTGTGAGTTTATGAACCAACACAAATTTAAAACTCCAAAATAATATTCACAGATAAATTTATTTTCTGAAATGTCGGACTGTCACCAAAGACGGTGTATGTAAACGTAAGCACGTAACGTAGAATCCTCCGGTTTAAACGTAGTCGATGCTACTTCAAGACGTAAATCCAAATTTCTTCCCAAAAATAAGTGAGTTCATATTGTAACATTAAAATAATATTTTCAGATAATATTTGAGAATAAAATATCAATCGTAAATTGACGGATTGTCACAAGGAAAAGGAACACACACAACACAAAAACATTCAAAAAAATTTCACAAACTCTCTCTCTTTTCTCTCTAGGCCACCGGCCATACCACACCACCACCACCACATTCAAATTTTCTAGTTTTTGATTAATTCTAATTAAAGACCACACTTTCAAAACCTTTTGTAAGTGCTAATCCAAGGTTTAATCCAACATGCATTAACTTGATTTTCCAAAAATTAAAAGATTTTTCAAAAGTTTGTTTTGATCTTAATTATGTATATGCATGTTTAATTCAAGTGTAGGGGATGTATAATCACCCAACAAACCAACCAAAATCAATTTGGTTGGGGGGTTTTGATCACCCACACCCCACGGCATAAGGGGGGTGTTTGGTGGATCTTTGTGATTGTTGTTTTGTTCATGTATTATGTGTTATTTCTTGTTTTTAGATATTTTTGAATGGGTAAAACTCATTGCATGTTTGATTTGGTGTTTGGGTTTTGAGATGGATTTGATATTTAGGGAGTTTAGGACTGATTAGGATGGTTAGATATGATTAGGAGTGATTAAGTTGAGGTCAAGTGTCGATAAATTAGTTTGGAAACGAGTGTTGGATTGATTTTGATATAGGTAATCTTAGGCAGAATGTTTGGGATGTTTTTATAAAATTTATTTTGTAAACAGGTCATGAGACTAGGATATAGTTGTAGAGTGTCTTCTTAGCTTCGATTTGGTATAAGATAGAGCTTACGACTCCTAACGAGTCAAAAGTTATGATGTTTTGAAAATCGTGTACCGGGAGATGAGAACCTACATAATCCGAAATTATGTTTGGTTTTAGGTCAAATCCCGGGGACCATAGATATAGTTTGGTTAAAGGTTGATTTTTGGTCTCAAACCTGCATATGTGAGTCTATTATTATACTTAGGTGTCAAATGGGTCAATGGAATATTTTAAATGGGTCAAATGAGTCCGACTTGGTCAATGTGCAAAATCAGTCTGAAAAACGTAGGCTTAGTAAAGTGTTGAGTAACGGGTCGTAAAAGCGAAAACTTTTAATGGGATTAAAAATTTGTTTTCTACAGATCTTAATTTATTTTTGAGAATTTCCTCAATTTTTATAAAAAGGTTTAAGGCTAGTAAAACAGTCCATACTTTTGGTAAGTATCGGCGAAAAACGTGAAAAGGGTAATAACGTTAATAACATGGACGAATAGTATCAATACGAGTAACACTTATTTGTTTGGTTTTGGTGTGAGTTGTAATTATCACAATTGACTAATATGTATATAATATATACAGTACTTAAAGTTTATAAATGAGATTACTCATTACGCGTTATTGGTTTGTTAGGTGTTGATTTCCCCGGGCATCCTCATCATCGTCAGTGATCGTCACTCGAATCATCGACTACTCTATATATATATAAGGTGTGAATTTATAGCCTCGCTTACTATTGTTTTAAATTGTTTTACCCGCGAGGGAAATGCATGCTAGTTTTCTAAAATGAACATATGTCATGAATGATTGTTGGACCCGAATGTTGCCTTAGAAATTGTGTTGAGTACCTAGTTGCAAAAGGCCCTAAATGTGACAATCCGTCAATTTATGGTTGATATTTTATTCTCAATATTTATTTGAAAATATTATTTTATGAACTCACTTATTTTGGGAAGAAATTTGGATTTACGTCTTGAAGTAGCATCGACTACGTCTAAACCGTAGGATTCAACGTTACGTGCTTACGTTTACATACACCGTCTTTGGTGACAGTCCGACATTTCAGAAAATAAATTTATCCGTAAATATTATTTTGGAGTTTTTAAATTTGTGTTGGTTCATAAACTCACAAATTTACGAGAAGAGATTAGGACTTACGATTTTAATTTAACGTCCTTTACGACTAAACTGGAAACCTTAGGATTACGTATTTACGTTTTCGAACTCCGTTTTTGATGAGACAATTTTTATTGGATTCGTTTTGTGACGTTGATTCATAATTTATGAAAACGTTTTTCGTAAAACGACCCGAGGGCACGCAAATCGAGGAAACTAGAATCGAGGAGTACCCGTAAATAAATGGGGATGAGACAAAACCACTTCTGCCCCACCCCCACTCATGGACGGCTAAAATAAAGCCATAAACCCATTATGTGTCAAGTAACTAGCTTCCATACTACACTTGTTACTTAGCTTACAAAGTAAGCCAAGCTTACATCAAAACAACTAGCAAATACCACTACTCCCATTTCCATACATGCAAACAACACACACTTTCTCTCTTGTTCTCCCTATGTGTCGTCTACTATTCCACATCAAACACCACTTTTGATCAAAGTTTACCATGAAATCTTATGTTATTTACACATAAGTTGAAGACCTTTTGAAGCTCTATAGATTGGTGGTGCTTATAACATCCAAGGAGGAGTTTTCATGGTGTCTTGAGGCTGATTTTCCACAAGGTGTTCATGAAGAATGATGCTCTTGAAGATGGTCATGGTTATCCACAAGTTTCTCCATCAAAATCCATGTCCAAATCACAACCTACATCAACTTAGTGGTATAAAGATTGTCCTCCTCATCCTCTTGTTATTTTTGATTATGTAATCTTGTATTTCTTTTACTTATGTATATGTATATGATGATGAATGATGATTAAAAATATTGTGTGGGGATTTGGTGTTGATAAACATGCTTAAAAAGGTGAAAAACTATAAGAAACAAGACTAAAATCTTGCTTAAAAATGATGGCTGTATAAAACAGTAAAGAAACATGTCATGAACTAATAAAATGATGAAGTAGACTTGATATACAGTAAGCTATGAGTCTTGTACACATGTGAGAGTTGGCCATGCAACGGAATCATTGTAATGAGTGAGATATGATCAAAACAAGTTTAAGGTACAAATCTGAGTTCACTGTTTTGGACGATTTTTAGAAAATATTTAGAAGATGATTCAACAGTATCTATAGGAGAGTTAATGGAGCAAATATCATTTAGTTTATGTGATAAAAATTTGAGCTTCTATCTCCATATAGAACTCAAGATATGGCAGTTTTGGTGAATATGAAAATAAAAATCAGATTTTAAGAATTAATGTTTATTAATATTATATAATCACTCAAAATTTTATTGTATAAAATGTAAAATAAAAACCCACTAACTTATGGATTTATTTATATAAATATGTAAAAGGTTAAATAAGTGTATAAATTATAAAAATGGTAGTGGAATAATATTTATAAGTTATAAAACTATAAACTTGATTTTTACGACTTTTTCGGCTACTACCGTAAAATTAACGTTTTTGTTAAATAAAACTTAGACGGTTGGACCCGTCTAATGTAAACTTTATAAAACTCATATACTGATATATAAACATATATAACAAGTAAAAACCGATAAAACCCGAACTATATAACATACGGACGTTAACGGGCTAAGTTAACATTATTGGACTAATAATACAACAAAATGGACTAAAACACTTATAAACTTATTTATTGGGCTTAACCCATTTGGGCCCAACTTGTAAAGTTTAAATACTGATAATATAAGTATAAAATGGATTAAAACAAGTTAAAGAACTTATAATAAGTTTATTGAACCTAAAACACGTAAATAGGTAAAACTAGTAAACTAGTATAAAAGTTATCGACAAATAACACTAAAATGAGTAAACGAGAATATGTAAACCCACTTGATCATCATATATATATAATCATCATATGTATACATAATTGTTATTTTTATAAAGTCATTAGACATGAGTCTAAGACGAGTATTATTTGTCTAGGTTTCCGTGATTGAAGCACGTACCGTACGTCCGAGTTGCCGATAACCCGCTTTCCCACATCAACGTGAGTTCATAGCCTCGCACTATTTTAAATGTTTTTATAAATGTTTTATAAACCCTCGAGGGAGATAACATGTTAGTTTTTATAAAATAGGACACCATTTGTCCCGATTGTTTGTTTATTGATTTGGACCCGAATGATTGAATGACCCGATTGTATGACCCGATAAATGATTAAAGGACCCGATAGATGAAATTAAATGGATTATTAAAGTTAGGTTATGTCACTAAAAGTCCCATTAGCATGAATTGTGAACTACCGGGACTTGGTAGACGCTTGTGCATATAATAGTACTATTTGGGGACGATCACCCCAGTTCGCGCCTTGACGGTTGATCCCCGTCGTTCCACATTGATTGGTAAGCGAATTTATGTATGAGAAGATTTCCATAGCGTGACCTTTGTGACGACACGCTACTTTAGATGGGCAAATTTGGTATCGGGTTAGCTACCCGTTGTTGGTTTAGTAAGGTAACAATGTCATGCGGATTATAATAATCCAAAACTAACGAAATACTACTAGACTCTCCGAATTACGATGTATTGCCTGACTAGCAATACTGGGTCATACTATTGATATTATGTTTGTGTTTTGGTTTTCGTAACCATATTCATATAACGGTTTTTATTTTCATACAACGTCATAAGACGTATTGTATGATGTTTTTACGACATTGGCTCGTATAATGATTTTTAAGGCAAATGCCTATATTATGATTTTGATAAAGATTTGTATAAAATGACTTTGGCTATTTCATGGCCTATTAAAATGATTTGTACAAAATGATTTTCATTAATAATTTTATACTGATATTATATTGATGGATTTTATTAAACTCTATGAATTCACTCGGCGTTATCGCTGACCTTTTCTTTTAACATGTCTTATCTCAGGTACTTGAAGGTAATTCTCGGGAAGACGACAAGAATTCATGGCCCGCACTTAAATTATAATTTCCATTCAAATGTTTGTAAAACCTGTATTAAATACAACGACGTGATTTATTAATAAAACGACGTGATTTTTAAGCGTCGTCTATGATGTGAGTAATGTGCTATCCCGTAACACCAACGTGTCTTCCACTGTATTGAGTTGTATAAATTTGGGGGTGTTACAGTTTTGTACCAGAGCTCTCGTTATAGAGAACGAAAGATTATTAAAACCAAGGTTTTGAATAAAACATTTCAAAATCTTTTAACTATAAACATTTTTCTAAAAATGTCTAAAAATCTTTTTACTATAACGGTGCCGAAGAATTCCCGAATTACCGACAAGGCCAGACTGAGAAGTGTTATTTTAATATATATATAAATTGGATTATATATATGTTGTAATTTGATTACATGATTGTTTGATGATTATTTTTATATTTATACGAGGTATTTATACGACGTAGATTGTCACAATGAACCCTAAATCCCCTAGTAAATTAATCGAACCTATTCTCGTAGGAATTCTAGCTATCCTATATCTAAACCAAGTTGTGGATATTTATGATCCCAACAAATGGTTGATACTCGTAGGAATGTAGATATTAGTTGATTGTGATATTGAAAAAGAATTGGCGAGATTAAATCTGATATCGATGTCATGACGATCTTTCTATATAGAGTGGAGTTTGACAAAACGTTACCACCTAGAAAGATGTCATCTGATTCGTTGTCATACAATTCTTAAATCGAAATCGAAAGGGTGAATGTTGCACTTGAGGCTGTAATTGGAACCATTACCCAAAAGCCTCATGCCACTAATATCTTTCCAAGAAGTCTAATTGAATGTATGAGTCATCTCATACTAGAGACTCATTTGATAATTGTTTTTCTAAGAGCTATAGGATTGGAAATTAAGTATTGATTCGTATTGAGCTTTCATTGCCCTTTTAAGGCCTAAGAATAAGGTTGAAGTAATGGATAATGAGGTAGGATATCGAATTGAGTATAAAATTGGTTGAAACTTGAATAAAGTAAAATTTAACTTGTATGGAATATGAGATTGTTAAGAGGAAGTCGTTAAGTTCTGTGATTGAATTATAAGGTTTTGATTGATTGGTAATTCGTGTTAAGGGTTGTTCCTACGCCATTGTCCACTAACGAGGATGCCCAGTGTCCAAGAAATAAATTGAAGAAATCTTCTTCTGAATTGAGACCGATGGATCTTCCGGGACATATGGAACACCTAATCACTCTTGTAGATTAGTATTCATTGTGGTGTCTTTTAAAAATAATCCCTAACTTAATTGTGACATCAGTTGGTAGGATGAGTTCTGAGAATTGTATGACATAGTGACACGTAATGTGTTACGGTACAATTTTTACTTGTTTGTGATTAATGAAAAAGACTACCTTTGATTGCTAAATCCTACATGTATGGATGTTATCTATCTTTTATTGCTTCATCCTAATGCTCGCATTAGTGATGCAACCATTTAACAAGTATTCATCTTGATTTGAGTTACGTTGTGAATTATTCTTTTTGAGTGCCATCGAGATCATGAACATCGTGATTAATTGGCTAAGCTCATTTCCTATTATATCGAAGTTAGTTCTTGGTGAACAAATTTTCATCACTCTTTTGCAGATCACTCATTATTTTTATAAGTTAAAACAGTATTCCTTGAGAAAAATTGAATTCTCATCACTAAAAGGATTATTAAAAATGAGACTTATAAGTGATTGTTATCGAAATGAAGTTGTTTATAAAGTACCTTGGAAACTTAATTATTTCAATAACAAAGAAAATATTTGTAAATATATTTTTGATTCTTATCTAAGAATTAAGCACGAAAATGTTTTTATTATACACATGATAATAAAATTTTGACGAACTGAGTATTGCATCGTTAATATTGAAATTTTATATAGTTGCGCGCCTACATACAATTTGGAATAGACCATGCAAGACTGATTAGTAGTCACCATAAAACTAATGAATAAACACTACATTTTCTTTGAAGATTGTGAAAGATTAAATTTTATGAGATCTGCAAGAAGTGAAAAATAGGGACATAGTGTTAGGTACACCTTCATATGTGCCCGTACTATCTATTCTTCTGAGTCGAATTTACTCATCTGTGGAAATTGTCTTATTTGACAATTGATATTCCCTTCTTGTCCAATTCTCCCGTAGTGATATTCTTAGGAAAAGTATTTGATTACCAAGTGTTGATACCCGACTGGATGTATCGACGTTCCTATCATACTTTTGATTTGATTTCATTTGAATGACCCGGGTAACGATCCGAGGAGCTTTCGAATGCGTACTCAAATTATGAAAACATGGGATATATTCATATTCATTAAATGTTTTCGTCTGTATCTGAATTGAAATTCTCTCGTGTAGATTTTGCGTTGACCTTACTCTTTTAGGGTTAGTTATGTCTCAAGATATCCTTGAATTTGTGAAGGATTATGAATTATTATTAATCTTTTGAGAAGGTCACATCTTATTGACGGCAATGAAACTGGAAGGTTGATAGTGCCAGTAGAATGGATTGATTGATTATGACATGACGACATTGTCTTAATTGATGGGAACTCAAACAGAATTCCCCTAAATGATAATATGTTGATTATCAAAAGTGATCTAGATAATTCTTGATGGATGACCATATCCTGCATTTAGACTTGAAATTATATCGTTAATGGTTGTGAATTAGTTATAGATATTATAATCTAGAAAGCACCTAATATGAATTTATTAAAAGATGTTTCTGTTATCTGAAACTTTAGTAAGTATTTGTTGATGAATTACCTAGACTTTCGCCATTAAGGCAAGTTGAAATCGGTGTTGATTATATTCCCGGTGCTGCACCTGTGGCTTGTACACTGTACGTCAGCACCATCTGAATTAAAGGAATTGCCGTACAACTGAGAGAGTTGTTGGAAAAAGATTTTATTCTACCGAGCTTGTCATCATGAAGAGCTATGGTGTTATCTGTAACACCCCCAAATTTATACAACTCAATACAGCGAAGACTCGTTGGTGTTACGGGATAGCACATTACTCACATCATAGACAACGCATAAAAATCGCGTCGTTTAATAATAAATCATTTCCATTCATAAATATCAAAGTTACATCGGTCCCAAGTCATTACATTTCATACAAAGTTTTACAAAGTATTTGAATGGAAAATATTGTTTAAGTGCGGGCCATGAATTCTTGTCGTCTTCCCGAGAATTACCTTCAAGTACCTGAGATAAAACATGTTAAAAGAAAAGGTCAGCGATAACGCCGAGTGAATTCATAGAGTTTAATAAAATCCATCAATATAATATCAGTATAAAATTATTACTGAAAATCATTTTGTACAAATCATTTTAATAGGCCATAAAATAGCCAAAGTCATTTTATACAAATCTTCATCAAAATCATAATATAGGCATTTGCCTTAAAAATCATTATACGAGCCAATGTCGTAAAAACATCATACAATACGTCTTATGACATTGTATAAAAATAAAAACCGTTATATGAATATGGTTATGCAAACCAAAACACAAACATAATATCAATAGTATGACCCTGTATTGCTAGTCAGGCAATACATTGTAATTCGGAGCGTCTAGTAATATTTCGTTAGTTTTGGATTATTATAAGCCGCATGACATTGTTACCTTACTACAACAACAACGGGTAGCTAACCCGATACTCAATTTGCCCATCTAAATTAACGTGTCGTCACAAAGGTCACGCTATGGAAATCTTCTCATACATAAATTCGCTTACCAATCAATGTGGCACGACGGGGATCAACCGTCAAGGCGCGAACTGGGGTGATCGTCCCCAAATAGTACTATTATATGCATAAGCGTCTACCAAATCCCGGTAGTTCACAATTCATGCTAATGGGACTTTTAGTGACATAACCTAACTTTAATAATCCATTTAATTTCATCTATCGGGTCCTTTAATCATTTATTGGGTCATACAATCGGGTCATTCAATCATTCGGGTCCAAATCAATAAACAAACAATCGGGACAAATGGCGTCCTATTTTATAAAAACTAACATGTTATCTCCCTCGCGGGTTTATAAAACATTTCATAAAAACATTTAAAAGAGTGCGAGGCTATGAACTCACGTTGAATGGGAAGGCGGGTTATCGGCAATTCGGTCGTACGGTACGTGCTTCAATCACGGAAACCTAGACAAATAATACTCGTCTTAGACTCATGTCAAATGACTTTATAAAAATAACAATTATGTATACATATGATGATTATATATATATGATGATCAAATGGGTTTACATATTCTCGTTTACTCATTTTAGTGTTATATGTCGATAACTTTTATACTAGTTTTCTAGTTTTACCTATTTACGTGTTTTAAGTCCAATATACTTATTATAAGTTCTTTAACTCTTATTAATCCTTTTCATACTTATATTATCAGTATTTAAACTTTCAAGTTGGGCCCAAATGGGTTAATTCCAATAATTTCTTTTTATAAGGGTTTAACTTATTTAGTCCAATTATTAGTCCAATATGTTTACTTAGCTCGTTAATGCCCGTATGTCCTATAGTTCGGGTTTCATCGGTTTTTACTTGTTATATATGTTTATATATCAGTATATGAGTTTTATAAAGTTTACATTAGAGGGTCCAACCGTCTAAGTTTTATTTAACAAAAACGTTAATTTTACGGTAATAGCCGAAAAAGTCATAAAAATCATGTTTATAGTTTTATAACTTATAAGTGTTATTCCACTACCATTTTTATAATTTATACACTTATTTCACCTTTTACATATTTGTATAAATAGAATCCATAAGTTAGTGGGTTTTAATTTATATTTTATACTATTAAATTTTGAGTGCTTATATAATAGTATTATTCTTTAATTTCCAAAATCTGATTTTTATCTTCACTTTCACCAAAACTGCCATATCTAGAGTTCTATATGGAGATAGAAGCTCAAATTTTTATCACATAAACTACATGATATGTGCTCCATTTAACTCTTCTTTAGCTACTGTTGAATCATGTTCTAAGTATTTTCTAAAAATCGTCCAAAACAGTGAACTCAGATTTGTACTCTAAACTTGTTTTGATCATATCTCACTCATCCTAATGATTCCATTGCATGGCCAACTCTCACATGTGTACAAGACATATTACTTACTGTATATCCATTTCTCCATGCCATTTTTATTAGTTCATCATATGATTCTTTACTGTTTTATGCAGCCAACAATTTTAACAAGATTTTAGCCTTGTTTCTTATAGTTTTTCATCTTCTTAAGCATGTTTATCAACACCAAATCCCCACACAATATCTTTATCATCATATATCATCATACATATATACATTTAAGAATAAAATACATGATTACATAATCAAAATTAACAAGAGGATGGGAAGAACTATCTTTATACCACCATGGTTGATGAAAATATGGGATTGATGATGAACAAGGCTTGGTTTTGGGTAACCATTCTTATGAGATATCAACACCACTTCTAGGATCACCAAATATTTGTAGACTTCTTCAAAAATCATCCCTTGATCTTCATGGAAACTTCTTTTTGGATGTTAAGATCATCTTCAATCTTCATCCTTTTAGCTAAGCTTCAACATATGTTGATTATACATAAAATTCATGGCTAGATTTTTTATGGTTATGGTGGTTTAGGGTGGTGATATGAACGACCAAGAGAGGAGAAAGAGAGTGTTTTGAAGTTGTTTGCATGTTGTGAATGAGAGAAAGTAGTTTTGGTTAGTGGTTTTATGCCTTAAGTTGTTTTGGTAAAATGTGAAGGACATGTGTCCTTTAGAAGCATGTTAGCTTGCCACCAAGGGTGGTGTAGCTTGTACTTGCCATTTTATTTAGTGGGGGTGGGACAAGTGTCCCACTTGTCTCATCTCCACTAATTTACGGGTACTCCTCGATTCTAGTTTCCTCGATTTACGTGTCCTCGGGTCGTTTTACGAAAAACGTTTTTATAAATTATGAATCTACGGCACAAAACGATTCTAATAAAAATTGTCTCATCAAAAACGGAGTTCAAAAACGTAAATACGTAATCCTAGGGTTTCCGGTTTAGTCGTAAAGGACGTTAAAATAAAATCATAAGTCCTAATCTCTTCTCGTAAATTTGTGAGTTTATGAACCAACACAAATTTAAAACTCCAAAATAATATTCACGGACAAATTTATTTTCTGAAATGTCGGACTGTCACCAAAGACGCTGTATGTAAACGTGAGCACGTAACGTAGAATCCTCCGGTTTAGACGTAGTCGACGCTACTTCAAGCCGTAAATCCAAATTACTTCCCAAAAATAAGTGAGTTCATATTGTAACATCAAAATAATGTTTTCAAATAAATATTAAGAATAAAATATCAACCATAAATTGACGGATTGTCACAGCATTTACCCCTAAACAGGATCTTTGTCCTCAAAGATCATCTTACTACTCGCTTCTTATAGAGTAAAAGCTACGTGGGTATTTCCTCCACATTCGGTCTTTTCTCACAAGTGTAATCCATTACAATACGCGAGTTTCATCAAACATAACTACGGGAATAAGATCAGGCTTAATGTTGACTTACTTTCTCTATCCATGATGTTCACGGGTTTTTGCTGAATGCAACTTTTCGCCGATCTAAGCTCTATTAAGAAGAATTCAGATTTTTACTTGATAGATATTCCATCAAGTTCGATTTACGAAACATAATTCACGCAGTTCTTGAAGTCCTAGGGTAGATCCAGCTTATATGCCTTTCAAACCAATCTTTTACATCATCTCAATGGTCCCATACAACGGGGACTTATATCCCATGATTTGTCAGATCATGAATTCATTTTTCCAAGTTTAAAAATTGTGGCATAACTTCGCTACCCATTTGGCACTTCAAGATCTACATTTCACATTCACATAACCTCTTGCCCACTACCGGCAGTCAATAATCACATCCTAATTTCAACAATTATTTCAGATCTCGCGGGTCGGGTTTTTTGTAAGGTTAGGTTTGCCATCATAGGAAACCTTAAACCTAAAAGACATGTCCAATTCACAATGAGTGTATGTCGGGTGTCTTCATCTCAACTCCTGCTCACAGATGCTCTAATATTTAGATCCTAACAAGATTCAATCTCGATCCTAATACGATGATTATCAATGATAATCTCTACAAAGGAAAGCGATTATATGGTTCATTACCAAAGGTCAATCATTCAAACATAAAACAACACTTATAGTATTTTGTATCGTTACTTTACCTCGTCCCTTCGATTGGGGAGGTACACAGCACTCTCATCAAGATTCGTTCTCAATGACTTTTGAGCAAATCTTTAGAAATTCAATGCGAAGCGAGGGTCTTGATAGAGATGATCGATACATGCACACCATGTTTACACAACTCCTTTAAATACAAAATAGTCAATTTCTTCATCAAGAATCTATCATTAACAGGAATGATATTAGCAGATTTGGTCAGTCTGTCGACGATGACCCAAATCGAATCAAATTCAGATGATGACCTTTGCGATAGCTAGACGTTTACTAATGTATGAGGCAATGTCTGCCTTCATAATTTTTCATAGTACAACTTCTTCAGACAACGATACATTTAGTCATAAATGACATAAATAGAATACTTATACTTATACTTACAAGATTTCAATATAACTAAATCTCACAGTCCTCCATATTTAGACATTCACAAGTGGTCTTTAAAACATTTAACGCTATCGGTTTCTCAATTCTAATGGTTCACATTAGCCGCGAACTCCTTTTATTATCTATATTATCCTTTTTACAAGCATTGTTTATTTTTATACCGTTCGGCAATTTATTTTGCACCTTGATTATTAAGGAACACATCCTAATTGGTTCTTTATCCTTTCTACATAATGCGTCGATATCTATATTCAACTCTCATGATGATATAATTATCATGTCCACAATTCACTCAAATATTCTTTCTATATTATGTGTCAGTATGTATATTCATCTTTCTTCATATTTTCTAAGTTTCAGTTTCGTCCCAACTATTATTTTTATCTGTTTTACTTAATCCGGCGTCTAAAGCGTCGATAATTATTACAACTAATTAAATAACAAATATTCAATTTTTATGAAACGTAAACGTAAAAATTTTAAATTTCTTAGTTCGACCAATTATAAAAATGTTCAAAATAAATTTGAATTTAATTAACAATACTTTTGTTGATTTATCGAAAATAATTAAAATAATTAATAAAATCCGTAAATGTTCGAAAAATCTTTGTTTATATTTTGGTCAAAATCTTCTTAGTTGAAAAGCGTAAATTATCGTTTCAAATTTCAAGTCATGGTTTAAATGGTTTCCTCAGTTCCTCTTAGGTTATCTTGAGGTATACACAAACATTTACCCCTAAACAGGAGTTTAGTTAAATGTTCTGGGTATAATAGAATAATCCCTTAAATATCCTTTGTTAATATATTTGTCAAAACATGTTTCCGTTTTCTTTTTGGTAAAAATCCAAAGTCTTAAAAGGGCTCTTAATTTTTAAAGAGTCATTATAGATTCCATTATCTTTTAATCACACGGTTAAATCATGTAAAGTATTAAGTCTTAAGTCTTATGTTAAATATTCAAGGTACAATTTTTAATTGTTCGGCCAATTCAAGGCAATCTATAATTAATTATTAACCTCATTCTCATTCTTGTAAACAAACAAATGGTCACTAATGATCACAAGCATGAAGTTATTAAATTACAGCCTACACACGTGATTCACCAAATTTATGAATGCTACATGTGCATTGGTCAATCCCAACGACATCACGTGAAACTCATAACGTTCATTACAAGTACCGGATGTAGTGATTGGAATAGATAATCCTTTTCGCAGATGCGAAGTTGATGATAACTATGATGAGGATCAAAAACCTTGTAAATGATCGAACAAATCTTCCATTTCGAGTTATGGATATCGTTTTCGATTGTCAATTTACTCAGTTCACAGTAATTTATAAATATAAGGAATGATAACACCATAGCTCTTCATGATGACAGGCTTGGTAGAATAAAATCTTTCTCCGACAACTCTCTCAGTTGTACGGTAATTCCTCTAATTCAGATGGTGCTGACGTACAGTGCACAAGCCACAAGTGCAGCACCGGAAATATAATCAATACCAATATCAACTTGCCTTAATGGCAAAAGTCTAGGTAATTCATTAACAAATACTTACTAAAGTTTCAAATAACAGAATTATCTTTTCAATAAATTCATATTAACTTCTTTCTAGATTATAATATCTATGACTAATTCACAACCATTCATGGTATAATTTCAAGTCTAAATGCAGGATATGGTCGTCCATCAAGAATTATTTAGATCACTTTTGATAATCAACATCTTATCTTTTTAGTTGAATTCTACTCGAGTTCCCATTAATTAAGACAATGTCGTCATGTCATAATCAATCAGTCCATTCCACTGGCACTATCAACTTTCCAGTTTTATTGCCGTCAATAAGATGTGAACTTCTCAAAAGACTAATAATAACTCATAATCCTTCACAAATTCAGGGATATATGGAGACACAACTATCATCCAAAGAGTAATGTCAAAGCATAATCTACGCGATAGAATTTTAAATAAATTACAGACGAAAACATTTAATGAATATGAATATATCCCATGTTTTCAAGAATTGAGTACGCATTCGAAAGCTCCTCGGATCGTTACCCATGTCATTCAAATGAAATCAAATCATAAGAAATGATAAGAACGTCAATACATCCAGTCGGGTATCAACACTCGGTAATCAGATACTTTTCCTAAGAATCTCACTACGGGAGAATTGGACAAGAAAGAATTGTCAATTGTCAAATAAGACAATTTCCACGGATGAGTAATTCGACTCAGAAGAATAGATGCTACAGGCACATATGTAGGTGTCCCTAACATTATGCCCCTATTTTTCACTTTCTTGCAGATCTCATAAAATTTAATCTTTCACAATCTTCAAAGAAAACGTAGTGTTTATTCATTAGTTTTATGGTGACTACTAATCAGTCTTGCATGGTCCATTCCAAATTGTATGTAGGCGCGCAACTATATACAATTTCAGGATTAACGATGCAATACTCAGTTCGTCAAAATTTTATCATCATGTTTATAATGAAAACATTTTCATGCTTAATTCTTAAATAAGAATCAAAATAAATTTACAAAGATTTTCTTTGTTATGAAAACAATTAAGTTTTCCAAAGTACTTTATAAACAACCTCATTTTGGTAACAATCACTTATAAATCTTACTTTGAATAATCCATATAGTGATGAAAATTCAATTTTCTCAAAGGATGCTGTTTTATCTTATAAGACAATGAGTGATCTGCAAAAGAGTGATGAAAGCTTGTTCACCAAGAACTAACTACAATATGATGGAAAATGAGCTTAGCCAAATAATCATGAGGTTCATGATCTCGATGGCACTCAAAAAGAATAATTCACAACGCAACTCAAATCGAGATAAGTACTTGTTCAATGGTTGCATCACTAATGTGAACATTAGGATGAAGAAATAAAAGACAGATAACATTGATACATGTAGAATTTAGCAATCAAAGGTAGTCTTTTCATTAATCACAAACAAGTCAAAATTGTACCGTAACACATTACGTGTCACTATGTCATACAATTCTCAGAACTCATCCTACCAACTGATATCTCAGTTATGTTAGGGATTTTTTTTAAAGATACCACAATGAATACTAATCTACAAGAGTCATTAGGTGTTCCACATGTCCCGGAAGATCCATCGGTCCCAATTCAGAAGAAGATTTCTTCAATTTATTTCTTGGACACTGGGCATCCTCATTAGTGGACAATGGTCTAGGAACAACCTTTAATACAAACCTACAATCAATTAAAACCTTATAAATCAAAGAACTTAACGACTTCCTCTTATCAATCTCATATTCGAATACAAGTTAAATGTTACTTTATTCAAGTTTCAACCAATTTTATAATCAATTCGACATTCTACCTTATTCTTCCAATACTTACAACCTTATTCTTCGGCCTTGTAAAGGCAATACAATCTCAATATGAATCAACACTTAATTTCCAATCCTATTAGCTCTTACAACAACAATTATCAAATGAGTCATTAATATGAAATGACTTGATCATTCAACTAGACTTCTCGGAAAGGTATTAGTGGCATGAGGCTTTTGGGTAATGGTTCCAATAACAGCCTCAAGTGTAACATTCACCCTTTCGATTTCAATTTAAGAATTGGATGACAACGAATCAGATGACATCTTTCCTGGTGATAACGTTTTGTCAAACTCCACTCTATAAGGAAAGATCGTTATGACATCGATGTCAGATTTAATCTCGCCAATTCTTCTTCAATATCGCAATCAACTAATATCTACATTTCTACGAATATCAACCATTTGTTGGGATCATAAATATCCGCAACTTGGTTTAGATCTAGGATAGCTAGAATTCCGACGAGAATAGCTTCGATTAATTTACTAGGGGAGTTAGGGTTACTTGTGACAATCTATGTCGTATAAATACCTCGTATAAAAATCAAAATAATCATCAAACAATCATGTAATAAAATTACATCATATATATATAATCCAAGTTATATATATATTAAAATAACACTTCTCAGTCTTGGCCTTGTCGGTAACTCGGGAATTCTTCGGCACCGTTATAGTCAAAAGATTTTTAGACATTTTGTGAAAAATGTTTATAGTTAAAAGATTTTGAAATGTTTTATTCAAAACCATAGTTTTAAAAATCTTTCGTTCTCTATAACGAGAGCTCTGATACCAAACTGTAACACCCCCAAATTTATACAACTCAATACAGCGGAAGACTCGTTGGTGTTACGGGATAGCACATTACTCACATCATAGACAACGCTTAAAAATCGCGTCGTTTAATAATAAATCATTTCCATTCATAAATATCAAAGTTACATCGGTCCCAAGTCATTACATTTCATACAAAGTTTTACAAAGTATTTGAATGGAAAATATTGTTTAAGTGTGGGCCATGAATTCTTGTCGTCTTCCCGAGAATTACCTTCAAGTACCTGAGATAAAACATGTTAAAAGAAAAGGTCAGCGATAACGCCGAGTGAATTCATAGAGTTTAATAAAATCCATCAATATAATATCAGTATAAAATTATTACTGAAAATCATTTTGTACAAATCATTTTAATAGGCCATAAAATAGCCAAAGTCATTTTATACAAATCTTCATCAAAATCATAATATAGGCATTTGCCTTAAAAATCATTATACGAGCCAATGTCGTAAAAACATCATACAATACGTCTTATGACATTGTATAAAAATAAAAACCGTTATATGAATATGGTTATGCAAACCAAAACACAAACATAATATCAATAGTATGACCCTGTATTGCTAGTCAGGCAATACATTGTAATTCGGAGCGTCTAGTAGTATTTCGTTAGTTTTGGATTATTATAAGCCGCATGACATTGTTACCTTACTACAACAACAACGGGTAGCTAACCCGATACTCAATTTGCCCATCTAAATTAGCGTGTCGTCACAAAGGTCACGCTATGGAAATCTTCTCATACATAAATTCGCTTACCAATCAATGTGGCACGACGGGGATCAACCGTCAAGGCGCGAACTGGGGTGATCGTCCCCAAATATTACTATTATATGCATAAGCGTCTACCAAATCCCGGTAGTTAACAATTCATGCTAATGGGACTTTTAGTGACATAACCTAACTTTAATAATCCATTTAATTTCATCTATCGGGTCCTTTAATCATTTATCGGGTCATACAATCGGGTCATTCAATCATTCGGGTCCAAATCAATAAACAAACAATCGGGACAAATGACGTCCTATTTTATAAAAACTAACATGTTATCTCCCTCGCGGGTTTATAAAACATTTCATAAAAACATTTAAAAGAGTGCGAGGCTATGAACTCACGTTGAATGGGAAGGCGGGTTATCGGCAATTCGGTCGTACGGTACGTGCTTCAATCACGGAAACCTAGACAAATAATACTCGTCTTAGACTCATGTAAAATGACTTTATAAAAATAAAAATTATGTATACATATGATGATTATATATATATATGATGATCAAATGGGTTTACATATTCTCGTTTACTCATTTTAGTGTTATATGTCGATAACTTTTATACTAGTTTTCTAGTTTTACCTATTTACGTGTTTTAAGTCCAATATACTTATTATAAGTTCTTTAACTCTTATTAATCCTTTTCATACTTATATTATCAGTATTTAAACTTTCAAGTTGGGCCCAAATGGGTTAAGTCCAATAAGTTCTTTTTATAAGGGTTTAACTTATTTAGTCCAATTATTAGTCCAATATGTTTACTTAGCTCGTTAATGCCCGTATGTCCTATAGTTCGGGTTTCATCGGTTTTTACTTGTTATATATGTTTATATATCAGTATATGAGTTTTATAAAGTTTACATTAGAGGGTCCAACCGTCTAAGTTTTATTTAACAAAAACGTTAATTTTACGGTAATAGCCGAAAAAGTCGTAAAAATCATGTTTATAGTTTTATAACTTATAAGTGTTATTCCACTACCATTTTTATAATTTATACACTTATTTCACCTTTTACATATTTGTATAAATAGAATCCATAAGTTATTGGGTTTTAATTTATATTTTATACTATTAAATTTTGAGTGCTTATATAATAGTATTATTCTTTAATTTCCAAAATCTGATTTTTATCTTCACTTTCACCAAAACTGCCATATCTAGAGTTCTATATGGAGATAGAAGCTCAAATTTTTATCACATAAACTACATGATATGTGCTCCATTTACTCTTCTTTAGCTACTGTTGAATCATGTTCTAAGTATTTTCTAAAAATCGTCCAAAACAGTGAACTCAGATTTGTACTCTAAACTTGTTTTGATCATATCTCACTCATCCTAATGATTCCATTGCATGGCCAACTCTCACATGTGTACAAGACATATTACTTACTGTATATCCATTAATCTATGCCATTTTTATTAGTTCATCATATGATTCTTTACTGTTTTATACAGCCAACAATTTTAACAAGATTTTAGCCTTGTTTCTTATAGTTTTTCATCTTCTTAAGCATGTTTATCAACACCAAATCCCCACACAATATCTTTATCATCATATATCATCATACATATATACATTTAAGAATAAAATACATGATTACATAATCAAAATTAACAAGAGGATGGGAAGAACTATCTTTATACCACCATGGTTGATGAAAATATGGGATTGATGATGAACAAGGCTTGGTTTTGGGTAACCATTCTTATGAGATATCAACACCACTTCTAGGATCACCAAATATTTGTAGACTTCTTCAAAAATCAGCCCTTGATCTTCATGGAAACTTCTTTTTGGATGTTAAGATCATCTCCAATCTTCATCCTTTTAGCTAAGCTTCAACATATGTTGATTATACATAAAATTCATGGCTAGATTTTTGATGGTTATGGTGGTTTAGGGTGGTGATATGAACGACCAAGAGAGGAGAAAGAGAGTGTTTTGAAGTTGTTTGCATGTTGTGAATGAGAGAAAGTAGTTTTGGTTAGTGGTTTTATGCCTTAAGTTGTTTTGGTAAAATGTGAAGGACATGTGTCCTTTAGAAGCATGTTAGCTTGCCACCAAGGGTGGTGTAGCTTGTACTTGCCATTTTATTTAGTGGGGGTGGGACAAGTGTCCCACTTGTCTCATCTCCACTAATTTACGGGTACTCCTCGATTCTAGTTTCCTCGATTTACGTGCCCTCGGGTCGTTTTACGAAAAACGTTTTTATAAATTATGAATCTACGGCACAAAACGATTCTAATAAAAATTGTCTCATCAAAAACGGAGTTCGAAAACGTAAATACATAATCCTAGGGTTTCCGGTTTAGTCGTAAAGGACGTTAAAATAAAATCATAAGTCCTAATCTCTTCTCGTAAATTTGTGAGTTTATGAACCAACACAAATTTAAAACTCCAAAATAATATTCACGGACAAATTTATTTTCTGAAATGTCGGACTGTCACCAAAGACGGTGTATGTAAACGTGAGCACGTAACGTAGAATCCTCCGGTTTAGACGTAGTCGACGCTACTTCAAGCCGTAAATCCAAATTACTTCCCAAAAATAAGTGAGTTCATATTGTAACATCAAAATAATGTTTTCAAATAAATATTAAGAATAAAATATCAACCATAAATTGACGGATTGTCACATTATCATTCCTTATATTTATAGATTACTATGAACTGTGTAAATTGACAATCGAAAACGATATCCATAACTCGAAATGGAAGATTTGTTCGATCATTTACAAGGTTTTTGATCCTCAACATGGTTATCATCAACTTCGCATCTGCGAAAAGGATTATCTATTCCAATCACTACATCCAGAACTTGTAATAAACATTATGAGTTTCACGTGGTGTCGTTTGGATTGACCAATGCACATGTAGCATTCATAAATTTGGTGAATCACGTGTGAAGGCTGTAATTTGATAAATTCATGCTTGTGATCATTAAGGACCATTTGTTTGTTTCTAAGAATAAGAATGAAGTTAATAATTATTTAGATTGCCCTGAATTGACCGAACAATAAAAACCTGTACTTTGAATAATTAACATGTGATTTAAGACTTAATCCTTTACATAAACTGACCGTTTGATTAATGATGGTAAGATATATATATATATATTGACTCTTCAAAAATTAAGAGCCCTTTTAAGACTTTGGATTATTACTAAAAAGAAAGTGCAAATATGTTTTGACAAATTTTTTAACAAAGGATTTTCAAGGGATTATTCCCTTATACCTAGAACATTTAACTAAACTCCTGTTTAGGGGTAAATGTTCGTGTATACCTCAAAACAACCTAAGAAGGATTGAGGAAACCATTTAAACCATGACATGAAATCTGAAACGATAATTTTTACTTTTCAAACTAAGAAAACTTTGACCAAAGTATAAACAAAGGTTTTTCGAACATTTACGAATCTTATTAAATATTTTCGATAAATCAACCAAAAATCTTGTTAATTAAATTCAAATTTATTTTGATCATTTTTATAATTGGTCGAACTAAGAAATTTAAACTTTTAACGTTTACGCTTCATAAAAATTTAATAATTATTATTTAATTAATTATAATAACTATCGACGCTTTAAACGTCGGATTGAGTAAAACAGATAAAGATAATAGTAAAGACGAAACTAAAACATAGAAGATATGAAGAAAGAATTTTGAATAAATACGGTTATGATATTTATTTCATCAGGAAAGTGAACGAAATTACTGACGCATTATGTATAAAAGATAAAGAACCAATTAGGACATGTTCCTTAATAATGAAGATGCAAAATAAATTGCCGAACAATTTAAAGATATAGCCGATGCTTATAAAAAGGATAATATAGATAATAAAAGTGGTTCGCGGCTAATGTGAACCATTAGAACTGAGAAGCCGATAGCATTAAATGATTTAAAGACCACTTGTGATTGTCTAAATATAGAGGATTGTGAGATATAGTTATGTTGGAATCTGTAAGTATAAGTATTCTATTTATGTCATTTCTGACTAAAAGTATCCGTGTCTGAAGAAGTTGTACTAATGACAAATTATGAAGGCAGACATCGCCTCATACATTAGTAAACGTCTGACTATTGAAAGGTCATCATCTGAATTTGACTCGATTTGGGTCATCGTCGACAGACTGACCAAATCTGCTAATATCATTCCCGTTAATGATAAATGCAAAAGAGTTATGTAAACATAGTGTGCCTGTATCGATCATCTATATATCAAGATCCTCGCTTCGCATCGAATTTCTAGAGATTTGCTCAGAAGTCATTGAGAACGAACCTTGATGAGAGTACTATGTACCACCCCAATCAAAGGGACGAGGGAAAGTAACGATACAAAATACTATAAGCGCTGTTCTATGTTTGAATGATTGACCTTTAGTAATAAACCGTATAATCGTTTTCCTTTGGAAGGATTATCATTGATAATCATCGTATTAGGATTGAGATCGAATCTTGTTAGGATCTAAATATTAGAGCATGTGTAAGCAAGAGTTGAGATGAAGAAACCCGACATACACCCATTGTGAGTTGGACATGTCTTTTAGGTTTAAGGTTTCCTATGATGGCGAACCTAACCTTACAAAATACCCGACCCGCGAGATCTGAAATGATTGTTGAAATCAGGATCTGATTATTGACTGTCGGTAGAGGGCAAGAGGTTATGTGAATATGAAATGTAGATCTTGAAGTGCCAGATGGGTAGCGAAGTTATGCCACAATTTTTAACCTTGGAGAAATGAATTAATGATTTGACAAATCATGGGATATAATTCCCCGTTGTATGGGACCATTGAGATGATGTAAAAGTTGTGATTGAAAGGCATATAAGATGGATCTACCCTAGGACTTCAAGAACTGCGTGAATTATGTTTCATAAATCGAACTTGGTGGAATATCTATCAAGTGAAAATCTGATTGTTCTTAGTAAAGTTTAGATCGGCGAAAAGTTGCATTCATCAAAAACCCGTGAACATCATGGATAGAGAAAGTAAGTCAACATTAAGCTTGATCTTATTCCCGTAGTTATGTTTGATGAACCTCGCGTATTGTAATGAATTACACTTATGAGAAAAGATCGGATGTGGAGGAAATACCCACATGGCTTTAACTCTATAAGAAGCGAGTAGTAAGATGATCTTTGAGGACAAAGATCCTGTTTAGGGGTAAATGCTGTGACAATCCGTCAATTTATGGTTGATATTTTATTCTCAATATTTATTTGAAAATATTATTTTATGAACTCACTTATTTTGGGAAGAAATTTGGATTTACGTCTTGAAGTAGCATCGACTACGTCTAAACCGTAGGATTCAACGTTACGTGCTTACGTTTACATACACCTTCTTTGGTGACAGTCCGACATTTCAAAAAATAAATTTATCCGTAAATATTATTTTGGAGTTTTTAAATTTGTGTTGGTTCATAAACTCACAAATTTACGAGAAGATATTAGGACTTACGATTTTAATTTAACGTCCTTTACGACTAAACAGGAAACCTTAGGATTACGTATTTACGTTTTCGAACTCCGTTTTTGATGAGACAATTTTTATTGGATTCGTTTTGTGACGTTGATTCATAATTTATAAAAGCGTTTTTCGTAAAACGACCCGAGGGCACGCAAATCGAGGAAACTAGAATCGAGGAGTACCGGTAAATAAATGGAGATGAGACAAAACCATTTTTGCCCCACCCCCACTCATGGACGGCTAAAATAAAGCCACAAACCCATTATGTGTCAAGTAACTAGCTTCCATACTACACTTGTTACTTAGCTTACAAAGTAAGCCAAGCTTACATCAAAACAACTAGAAAAGACCACTACTCCCATTTCCATACATGCAAACAACACACACTTTCTCTCTTGTTCTCCCTATGTGCCGTCCACTATTCCACATCAAACACCACTTTTGATCAAAGTTTACCATGAAATCTTATGTTATTTACACATAAGTTGAAGCCCTTTAGAAGCTCTATAGATTGGTGGTGCTTATAACATCCAAGGAGGAGTTTTCATGGTGTCTTGAGGCTGATTTTCCACAAGGTGTTCATGAAGAATGATGGTCTTGAAGATGGTCATGGTTATCCACAAGTTTCTCCATCAAAATCCATGTCCAAATCACAACCTACATCAACTTGATGGTATAAAGATTGTCCTCCTCATCCTCTTGTTATTTTTGATTATGTAATCTTGTATTTCTTTTACTTATTTATATATATATGATGATGAATGATGATTAAAAATATTGTGTGGGGATTTGGTGTTGATAAACATGCTTAAAAAGGTGAAAAACTATAAGAAACAAGGCTAAAATCTTGCTTAAAAATGATGTCTGTATAAAACAGTAAAGAAACATGTCATGAACTGATAAAATGATGAAGTAGAATTGATATACAGTAAGCTATGAGTCTTGTACACATGTGAGAGTTGGCCATGCAATGGAATCATTATAATGAGTGAGATATGATCAAAACAAGTTTAAGGTACAAATCTGAGTTCACTGTTTTGGACGATTTTTAGAAAATATTTAGAAGATGATTCAACAGTAGCTATAGGAGAGTTAAATGGAGAAAAGATCATGTAGTTTATGTGATAAAAATTTGAGCTTCTATCTCCATATAGAACTCTAGATATGGCAGTTTTGGTGAATATGAAAATAAAAATCAGATTTTAAGAATTAATGTTTATTATTATTATATAAGCACTCAAAATTTTATTATATAAAATGTAAAATAAAAACCCACTAACTTATGGATTTATTTATATAAATATGTAAAAGGTTAAATAAGTGTATAAATTATAAAAATGGTAGTGGAATAATATTTATAAGTTATAAAACTATAAACTTGATTTTTACGACTTTTTCGGCTACTACCGTAAAATTAACGTTTTTGTTAAATAAAACTTAGACGGTTGGACCCGTCTAATGTAAACTTTATAAAACTCATATACTGATATATAAACATATATAACAAGTAAAAACCGATAAAACCCGAACTATATAACATACGGACGTTAACGGGCTAAGTTAACATTATTTGACTAATAATACAACAAAATGGACTAAAACACTTATAAACTTATTTATTGGGCTTAACCCATTTGGACCCAACTTGTAAAGTTTAAATACTGATAATATAAGAATAAAATGGATTAAAAGAAGTTAAAGAACTTATAATAAGTTTATTGAACCTAAAACACGTAAATAGGTAAAACTAGTAAACTAGTATAAAAGTTATCGACACATAACACTAAAATGAGTAAACGAGAATATGTAAACCCACTTGATCATCATATATATATAATCATCATATGTATACATAATTGTTATTTTTATAAAGTCATTGGACATGAGTCTAAGACGAGTATTATTTGTCTAGGTTTCCGTGATTGAAGCACGTACCGTACGTCCGAGTTGCCGATAACCCGCTTTCCCACATCAACGTGAGTTCATAGCCTCGCACTCTTTTAAATGTTTTTATAAATGTTTAATAAACCCGCGAGGGAGATAACATGTTAGTTTTTATAAAATAGGACACCATTTGTCCCGATTGTCTGTTTATTGATTTGGACCCGAATGATTGAATGACCCGATTGTATGACCCGATAAATGATTAAAGGACCCGATAGATGAATTTAAATGGATTATTAAAGTTAGGTTATGTCACTAAAAGTCCCATTAGCATGAATTGTGAACTACCGGGACTTGGTAGACGCTTGTGCATATAATAGTACTACTTGGGGACGATCACCCCAGTTCGCGCCTTGACGGTTGATCCCCGTCGAGCCACATTGATTGGTAAGCGAATTTATGTATGATAAGATTTCCATAGCGAGACCTTTGTGACAACACGCTACTTTAGATGGGCAAATTTGGTATCGGGTTAGATACCCGTTGTTGGTTTAGTAAGGTAACAATGTCATGCGGCTTATAATAATCCAAAACTAACAAAATACTACTAGACGCTCCGAATTACGATGTATTGCCTGACTAGCAATACTGGGTCATACTATCGATATTATGTTTTTGTTTTGGTTTTCGTAACCATATTCATATAACGGTTTTTATTTTCATACAACGTCATAAGACGTATTGTATGATGTTTTTACGACATTGGCTCGTATAATGATTTTTAAGGCAAATGCCTATATTATGATTTTGATAAAGATTTGTATAAAATGACTTTGGCTATTTCATGGCCTATTAAAATGATTTGTACAAAATGATTTTCAGTAATAATTTTATACTGATATTATATTGATGGATTTTATTAAACTCTATGAATTCACTCGGCGATATCGCTGACCTTTTCTTTTAACATGTCTTATCTCAGGTACTTGAAGGTAATTCTCGGGAAGACGACAAGAATTCATGGCCCGCACTTAAACTATATTTTCCATTCAAATACTTTGTAAAACTTTGTATGAAATGTTATGACTTGGGACCTATGTAACATTGATTTTTATGAATGGAAATGCTTTATTATTAAACGACGCGATTTTTAAGCGTTGTCTATGATGTGAGTAATGTGGTATCCCGTAACACCAACGAGTCTTCCGTTGTATTGAGTTGTATAAATTTAGGGGTGTTACACTAAATTCATGAATTATTAACTATTGTTTAATCCTAGCGTGGATTGAAAATAGCGGCTTATACAATTGGTAGTACTATGGGGTTGACGACCCTATCCGAGACGAGGGCTAGTACGTTGAGTACCCCCTGCGGACGGATAACTTGTGATAAGAGATAAGGTATAATTGCAACTGATGCCTTTAGAAGGGGCAATGCTTTCATCTTAATCACGCCGGTAATTATTACGTGGGTGATTGAGTTAACGGATTAGTGTCATGAGCTTAAACACAATTGTCATAACCTTGAAAATAGATTGTTTGATCGACAAGTCTATGAATGATCGTGAATGATTTTTATAACACATATGTTCAAAATGAGATTATAAAACCTATGAATTCCACTCAACATTATTTGTTGACCCAATTTAGCATGTGTTTCAGGTAACCGATGAAGTGTTGCATGGAGCATGCATTGGATGGGAGTTGTGTGTGGCTTGGCGTCTACTTGTTTTTCCACCCATTCTTAACTTGAATATTTTAAACTTTATGTCATGTTGTGAAAATTGTATCTTTTGGGGGTTGAGATTCATGGGGACCGAAACGCTAACTCTGTGTTGTATCATTTGGGCTTGGAAAACCGTAGACATGTATGTTTTTAACAATGCGTAATTTAAGTTAAAACTTTTATGTCTCTTTGAGTCGTTTGATATATCTTGTGTGCGATGATAACTGCCTAGCACCCAAATGTTGTAGTTCCACTGCGCATAGCATTTGGTGGGGTGTTAGAGATAGGTAATAAGAGCCATGAGTTATAGAGAACTAGGTCGTTTTGAAAATTCCTAAACTATAACTTTTGGTGTCGTAAGAAATTGTCCAAGCACACAACTATCCTGCATGGCTCCGGTAAGGTTTATTTTTGTATTCATGGTATAGATGTATACCTTTGAGTTGAAGTATATATGTGGGTATTTATTACGTAGATATTGAACTACTATATGTAAACGTTGAAATTGTACGTGGAGTACTCGATATCGTAATTCTTGTATTACATATGCATGAGCATCATATTATCGCATTTTGGGCATGTGTACCACCTTTGCATTGCATTTGCATGCATGTATTTATAAATATTGAATAGTAATCTTACGTACTCTCCAAAATTCTCTGTTATTGCAGGAATGGCCGAGGTACCGCCTAACGGAAATGAAGACGAATATGTCGTAGGACACGAAGGGGGAAATGTTGGAACAGCTGTTGAAGGACAAGCTGAGACGAACAATGTGCAAGCCCAGGACCCCGACCAAAGGAGAACTACCTTCCCCAGGCCTACTCGTATTTCTCATCTAATTGGTATGCCAGGTATCCCTAGAAGTTCCGACGCTGCAGCGAGCGCTAATTCTCTTCATCAGGACATCGCAAGAGTTATCTGCCCAGGACCAAGAGCTTATCGTGACGTTCCGCTTGTTGTGAGAAGATTGGATGGATCGATGTACGAGCGGTACATATTGGAAGCTAGAGTAATCAAAAGGTTCGACAAGAATGAGAGGGCACACCAGAGGTTGTTGGCAAGAACTTCAAGGATTGAATTCGATGGAGTGGCAAACAAGGGTTATATAAATAGTTTGAGATCGATGATAGCCAACCTGAGTGCTAGTCTTGAGCAAGTTAGGGAGGATCAAGCGAGGTTGGCTAGAATGCAAAGTTGGGAGCATCGAGTTAGAGCATCCCTGCCACCAGATTGGAGATTTGTAGATGACTTGGAAATGGAGGCTAATGATTTTATGGTCCAACCACCTGCCAGAGGTGTGTGTGTTACTATAGGGAATCAGGTAGCAGTGGAGTGTGGATCTACTTCTGGGACGAAGAAGGCGACTGAGTGTGGGCCGAATGACAAAGGAAAGAGGAAGATGGACGAAGAGCCCGAGGAAGATAGTGATGAAGAACCCGAGGAGGATGAAGATGAACCGCCATCCAAGAGGTCGTGTGGATCACCACATGACTAGTTGCTTGTATTTTATTTTATCTTTGATCGTTGTAACCGAACTATTTTAGACTTTTGTATGATGGTATTGTGACGAAAAACTTGATGACTTAAGTTTTATGGTGTATGGTTGTAGTGGCATTACTTGTCACAATTTTGGTTGATTTATCAATACAATCCATGTTTACCTTTCATAATCTATGATATGTCTTTAATTTGCTCTTTTGTGATGGGAATTGATGAATATTAGTAACCTTGTAGTGATGTGTCGTTGTATTTATATTATGTCTTGAAAGAGAAATCCATCTTAATCTTGATGTGTATACTTACATTGTTTTTCTATTTTCCCTGTCTTTGCAGAGAGGTGTACTTGAGAACTAACCATGCCTCCAAAGCTAACAGCTAACCGTGTGAACACAATGATTCAAGAAGCAATTGCAAATGCACTCGAAGCGGATCGCGAAATCGAAACCCAGATAAAGGTGGAAATGCAGGAAGACAGCAAGCCCCGAGGGAGTGTACTTATGCTGGTTTTATGAAATGCGGTCCCACGCAGTTTCGTGGAACTGGCAGAGCCCTAGAACTCCGAAGGTGGTTAGAGAAGATTGAAAGTACTTTTGATATTAGCGGATGTTCAGAGGCAAATAAAGTCAAGTTTGCAGCTGCCACTTTTCTTGATGACGCCTTGAGTTGGTGGAACAATCAAGTAGCCACTGTTGGATTAGCGGTAGCAAATGCGAGGACTTGGACTGCTACTAAGGCTCTCTTGACCAAAAAGTTCTGTCCCGAAGAGGAGCTGGGTCAACCGGAAGATGAGTTAAGGCATTTGACTTTGCAGAACAATGATATTACAGCGTATACAAGGAGGTTTAATGAATTGAGCCTTTCATGTCCCGATGCCTTTGCTGATGATAACAAGAAGATGAAGCAGTACATCAAGGGTTTGTCAAGTAATATCAAGGGTGAGACAACTTAATCTAAGCCTGGGTCATTCGATGAAGCAGTCCAAATGGCTCACGCGCTAATGGATGTCAAACTACAAGATAAGAAGGACTTCATTGCTGAAGGAAACAAGAGAAAGTGGGAGGCAGCTCAGAGTAATCAATCCCAAGGTCAAAGTCGTGGAGGAAATCGTAACAATCAAGGTCAGAACCGCAATCAGCAGTTCAACCAGAGAAGAAATGATGGGATGAGGGCTGTCACTAACCCTAGAGGAGCTAAGGTGAATCCCCACTGTGGTCGATGTAATTTTTACCATGTAGGGAATTGCCCACCTACGTGTGGTAAGTGCGGAAAAGCGGGTCATAGAATGTGAGATTGTCGAGCTAAAGGGGTAGCTACTGGGGCAAATGCCAGGAAGGTGATGGTTTGCTTCAGATGTGGAGAAAGAGGGCATAAGAAGGGGAATTGCCCGAAGGCTGGAAACAGGCAAGGAGGAAATAATGCTGCTGCTGTGTATCGAGTAGGGACTGCTGATAAACCACAAGGCCCTAACGTGGTTACCGGTACGTTTCTGCTAGACGCTTGTTATGCTAGTATATTGTTTGATTCTGGTTCTGACAAGAGCTTCGTAGTTGTTAAATTTAGTCGTTATATCGATAGAGACCCGGTATTGTTAACGACTAGTTATAACGTGGAATTAGCCGATTGGAAGATCGTTAGTACAAATTCTATACTAAAAGGGTGTACCTTGAAGTTAGGAAATTACGCTTTTGATATCGACTTAATGCCCATAGAGCTAGGATCGTTCGATGTGATCGTTGGAATGGATTGGCTGATGGTGCATAGTGTCGTGATCGTCTGTGGAGAAAGATTAGTTCAGATCCCGTTGAGGAATAGAGTCTTGACTGTGAAGGGAGATTAATGCACTTCTCATTTGAAAGTGATATCTTGCTTGAAAATGATGAGATATGTAGAAGATGGATGTGATGTGTTTTTGGCACAAGTTTCTAGTGATGGTGACTTAGAGGCGAAGTTAGAAGAGGAACCTGTAATTCGCGAATATCTGGAAGTTTTTCCAGACGAGTTGCCGGGTTTACCACCCACCCGTGAAGTCGAATTTCTAATCAATTTGATGCCGGGAGCTGCACCAGTTACTCGTGCACCCTATCGATTAGCACCATCAGAGTTAAAGGAATTATCGGATCAACTGAAGGAGTTGATGGATAAGGGATTTATTCGATCGAGCTCATTGATAGGTGTGAAAACACCCATCCTTTTTACCACTTAATTACAATAATAGCCGAGCCAAAACGTGTATTTTATGTCATTTATGTCGGAATTATGCGTGGTTTGTGTTTTTGTTGTGATTTAGGACGAAAAAGTGAAAAGTGGAGAAAACACGGAATTTCACGGGCTTTTATCGAAGAAAAAGACGAAAGACGAAGTCAAGAAGTCAAGAGTGCAAAAAGAACGGATGTCCAAGACCAATTCTGAAGATTTATCGAGGAAAAAGTCAAAAGACGGAAGTTTACTAAAAGCCGAAGAACTCAAGTCTTATTTATGAAGAAATGTCGAGACGAGTTCATAGAAATCCCGAGACAAAGTCATTAAGTCCAAGATTAACAAAAGATTAAGAAGAAAAGGACTTAAGTTTGCAATTAAGGAAAAGAGGAAAGAGGGAGGAAGCTTCCTAAGCTCCTCCCTAATCTCCTTATATATGGATTAGGATGTCTCCATTTCATAGTGGTTGGGTGGCTTGACAAACCACCAGTTCCACCATTTTCATACCTTGTTATTTAATTTCTTCTTGTATTTGCACCTTTAATTTCTTACCTTTAATTCAAGTAAGTGTTCTTAATTTTGTTGTTTTAATCTTCTTTACCTTTGATCAAGATTTCTATCTTTCATCTCTTTCTACTGTTCTTTATTTTTAGTTGATTTTGGTGTGATTTACATTTGATCCGTGTTGATCTTGATGTTTTCGTGCTTAAAAAGTTCATCTTTTTATGGTTTGATTTAAAAGTTTGCTTATTTTAAGTTTGGATTAGTTGTTATTCATGCTTATTGAGTCTTTTTCACATTTGATTCGTTTAAGTTTTGGTGTTAGCTTATTCCTATAGCTTATAGCCTAGCTTATTTTCTCGAATCCCACTTAAATCGGAAAAGGTATTAAACCCTTTTCCGATCAAGCATTCCGACCACCCCTTATTCCGATCACATAGATCGGAAAAGGGTTTCTGATTTTCCAATTACACCCCCCCTATTCCGATCACCTAATCGGAATAGGGTTTTAAGATATCCTGACAGCAAGTATTTTGCAATACATTCCGATTAGCCTTGTTTAATACATTCCGATTGGTACATTTTCCATTATTCCGATTGCCACTTTTTTGTGTATTCCGATAAGCCTTATTCCGGTTGGACTTTCCTTTCGCATATTCCGATTATGTTCATGTCCCATCATTCCGATCACACTTTTCGATGGGGTACATTCCGATCGGATTCCGATTGGATTCCGATCGGGTGTATTCCGATTGGTTGTTTTGTTTTATTTTATTTTAATATTTTGTTTTAGTAAAAGTGACAATTTTTCTCGTTTTGTTTTTAGTCTATTTTAATTTCGTTTTGCATTTTTATTTGATTGTCAATTTACTTTTCGTTAAGTTTTAATTTTACTTCATTTAATTTCTTGTCATTTAATTTCAAAGTTTTAAATATTGTGACGTTTACTTTTCAACTAGTTTTAGTTTTAATTACTTGTCATTTATTTTAAAGTCTTGCTCATTTATTTTACAACAACCAAAAATATTGTTTTTACCAAGAACGACTGAGTCACACTTTAAACCGTGATCAATTCGAGAAGATACCGAGAAACGAACTTTCAACTAGTAAAATCATTTTATTAAAATGGCGCCGCTGCCGGCTCTTTTCGTGAGGATTAACGGTTTTTTGTGAGAGACGCGTTGGCTTTTGGGATCCGTTCACTCGTGAACGTTATTTTTCGTGTCCAAAATTTTGAAAAATCCAAAAACATTTGAAAATCATAAAAAGCATTTCTTTTTCAAAGTTTTGCACCAAAAAATATTCTTCTTGCTTATCTATTTTTCTTTATGGATTCTTACGTCCATTACGTCGGATGTGGGAGACGATTGTACGGGAACGACTCTTGTCAATGGTGTACATGTGAGCGGTGCGGAAACGATATCGACAATATACAATTCATATTCGGATTTTGTCCTTTGTGCAACTCGACTAATTCGTCCTTTTTGAACCCACCTCCTTCTGTTCCCCCGTGCATCTATTGTGGAAGCGATTCTCATTGGCATGTTTCGTGCCCGGTTCAATACCCGTATGGTCACGGGCAAGAACCGGTGTACAATTATGACAATGATAATAGCTATCCACAAGACGCACCCGATTTTTCTCCATACCCTTCTTGCCAAAATTGTGGGGGTCCTCACGATACTTATTATTATCAACCAATGAATTATTATGAGCAAAATCTGTGTCCTCCGTCTTCTTCACCAATGGATTATTATGAACCAAACCCGGTTTCTAACTCTTCTCAACAGATGAACTACTATGAGCCACAACCATGCTATAATTCAGGTTTTCAACATTTTGAGCCCCCACAACACCCCATCAATCATCAACCCTATTGTGCATTTCCTCCTGATCAAATGGCCGCATTTTTTGACCTCTTTCAAAAAGTTCAAGAAGCTTGCAACAAGATCCTCGAAAAATATCAAGCGGATCAACGGCCTGAGCAAATATCGAATATCGAGACTTATACTCCTCCTCCAGTGTATCCATACTATTATGATGATGATGACGATGAGCCTACTATTTCTTGGAATGACCTTACTGCTCAATGTCCTAGTGCAATTGTCATCCCTCCTCTCACTATCCCAAACGAGTCTAAGGATTGTGATACATTGAGTGAGCTTAGTGAGTTTGGTCTCGATAAATTATTTGATGATGAGGTTTGTGACATACCGACTGCTATGGAGCCTGAGGACGACGTTGCTCTTACGGAAGAGGTCGATCCTAATGATGACGATTTTTCTCCAAGCTATGAGAATTTCACTTTTGAAATTTATCAATCTCCACCGGGAGATGCAGGCGATGACGATTTATTCTCTCCAGCTTACGAGAAGTTCACCGATGAACATGATCTTGTGGATGAGTTGGAAGACGTGCTTCTTCGCGATAGATTACGGAAAGTGCACCTTCTTATTGCTCAAATCGAAGCGTTGACTTCTCCTTCTCTTTCCGAGTCTTTGCCTCCATCTATTCCTCCCGTTGAAGATAATGACCCATTGCTGGAAGAAATCGACATTCACTCCATACCACCAGGTAATGATGACGATGACATGGAGGGGGATATTATTTTTGATAATTTGCTACTTGAAAGTATTGACCCAAGTCCCCCTCCCGAGCACCTTTCATCCTCCCCTTTAGCCACTATTACGGAGGATGAGTGCTTTGACCCAGGAGGTGACATTGATTATGCTATCATTGATAACATCACGGCTTTGCCGAATGCTTAGCCTCCATTGTCTTTGGGGGATGACAATGTGCTTACTTTACCCACCCTACCTCCCGTGGATCCTGATTTCACATACTGTACGCATGTTGAAAGAACCTTTCTCCCATACAAGACTTATCCCCCCGCCTCTTGATAGGTGTGAAAACACCCATCCTTTTTACCACTTAATTACAATAATAACCAAGCCAAAACGTGTATTTTATGCCATTTATGTCAGAATTATGCGTGGTTTGTGTTTTTGTTGTGATTTAGGACGAAAAGGTAAAAAATGGAGAAAACACGGCATTCACGGGCTTTTATCGAAGAAAAAGACGAAAGATGAAGTCGGAAGATCAAGAGTGGAAAAAGAACGGAAGTCCAAGACCAATTCTGAAGATTTATCGAAGAAAAAAGTCAAAAGAAGGAAGTTTACTAAAAGACGAAGAACTCGAGTCTTATTTATGAAGAAAATTAAAGATGAATTCAAAGAAATCCCGAGACAAAGTCATTAAGTCTAAGATTAACAAAAGATAAAGAAGGGAAGGACTTAACTTTGCAATTAAGGAAAAGAGGAAAGAGGGAGGAAGCTTCCTAAGCTCCTCCCTAATCACCCCTATATATAGTTTAGTTCCCTTTCATTTCTTGTTGTTGGGTGGTTTTGACAAACCACCACTTCCACCATTTTTATTTCTTGTTAATTACTTTCTTGCTTTTTAATTTCATGTTATGCACTTTTAATTCAAGTAAGTCTTTTAATTTTTGAATCTTTTCTTTTAATCAAGTTCTTATTTTTAATCATCTTCTTCTACCTTTCTTATCTTGCTTATCTTTTATTCATGTTCATCCTTGATTTGTTTTCATCTTAATGCTTATTTGATCTAAGTTTTCTTAAAAAGTTCATCTTTTTATGGTTTGATTTTAAAGTTTGTTTATTTTAAGTTTGATAAGTTGATGTTCGTGCTTATTAAGTCTATTTCCATTATTGATTCGTTTAAGATTTAGAGATTAGCTTATTTTTGTAGCTTATTTTCCTTGCTAAAATTTCGGATCATCCTTGTAATCGGAAAGGGGAAACCCCTTTCCGATCAGTTATTCCGACCAGCATACCCTTTTTCCGATCACCCAATCAGAAAAGGGTTTTGCTCATTCCGATAATGCCTTTTCGCATATTCCGATCAGGCCTTTCCGACGGGTACATTCCGATCGGATTCCAATTTGGATTCCGATCGGGTGTATTCCGATTGGAGGTTTGGTTTTGTTTTAATATTTTGTTTTAAGTTAATGTGACAACTTTTCTCGTTTTATTTTTAGTTCATTTTTAATTTGTTTTTCATTTTTATTTAATTGTCAATTTACTTTTCGTTAAGTTTTAATTTTACGTCATTTAATTTCACGTCATTTACTTTTAACGTTTTAAATATTGCACCGTTTACGTTTCAACTAGTTTTAGTTTTAATTTCCCGTCCTTTATTATTAAGTCTGGCACATTTATTTTACCAAATCCAAAAATATTTGTTTCACCAAGAACAACTGAGTCACATAGAGAACCTAGATCAATTCGATTAGACATACTTAAACGAATCTTTTTAACTAGGCAAAAGTTTAGTTATTAAAATAATCTGAACCTATACAAAAACGCAAGTATTAAATGGCACCGTTGCCGGCTCTTTTCGTGAAGATTAACGGTTTTTTGTGAGAGACGCGTTGGCTTTTGGGACCCGTTCACTTGTGAACGTTATTTTTCGTATTCAAAAATTTTCAAAAATACCAAAAACATTTGAAAAATCATAAAAAGCATTTCTTTTTCAAAGTTTTGCACCAAAAATATTCTTCTTGCTTATCTATCTTTCTTTATGGATTTTTATGTCCATTGTGTCGGGTGTGGGAGACGATTGTACGGGAACGACTCTTGTCCATGGTGTACATGTGAGCGGTGCGGTAACGATATCGACAACACACAAAACGGATTTTGTCCCTTGTGCAACTCGACTAATTCATTCTTTTTGAACCCACCTCCTGTTCCCCCGTGCATCTATTGTGGAAGCGATTCTCATTGGCATGTTTCGTGCCCGGTTCGATACCCGTATGATCACGGGCAAGAACCGGGGTAAAATTATGATAATGATAATAGCTATCCACAAGACGCACCCAATCTGTCTCCTTACCCATTTTGCAACAACTGTGGGGGTCCTCACGATACCTATTATTGTCCACCAATGGATTATTATGAACCAAACCCGGTTTATAATTCTTCTCAATCGATGAACTACTATGAGCCACAACCATGCTATAATTCAGGTTTTCAACATTTTGAGCCCCCACAACACCCCATCGATCATCAACCCTCCTTCGAACAATTGAGCTCCAATGAACAATGGGACACTCTTGTTAAACTAAGTCAACAAATTCAAGAAGCTTGCAACAAGATCATCGAGAAATGTCAAGAGGATCATCGACGGGAGCAAATATCAAATATCGAGACTTATACCCCTCCCCCGGTGTATCCATACTATTATGATGATGATGACGATGAGCCTACTATTTCTTGGAATGACCTTACTGCTCAATGTCCTAGTGTAATTGTCATCCCTCCTCTCAATATCCCAAACGTGTCTAAGGAGTGTGATACATTGAATGAGCTTAGTGATGTTGGTCTAGATAAAGTGTTTGATGATGAGGTTTGTGACATACCGACTGCTATGGAGCATGAGGACGACATTGCTCTTACGGAAGAGTCGATCCTAATGATGACGATTTTTCTCCAAGCTATGAGAATTTCACTTTTGAAATTTCTCAATCTCCACCGGGAGATGCAGGCGATGACGATTTATTCTCACCGGTTTACGAGAAGTTCACCGATGAACATGATCTTGTGGATAAGGTGGAAGACGTGCTTCTTCGCGATAGATTACGGAAAGTTCACCTTCTTATTGCTCAAATCGAAGCGTTGACTTCTCTTCCTCTTTCTGAGTCTTTGCCTCCATCTATTCCTCCCGTTGAAGATAATGACCCATTGCTGGAAGAAATTGACATTCACTCCATTCCACCAGGTAATGATGACGATGATATGGAGGGGGGCATTATTTTTGATAATTTGCTGCAGGAAGATATTGTCCCAAGTCCCCCTCCCGAGCACCTTTCATCCTCCCCTTTAGCCACTATCACGGAGGATGAGTGCTTTGACCCGGGAGGTGACATTGATTATGCTATGACTGATAACAATATGGCTTTGCCGCTTGCTCAGCATCTATTGTCTTTGGGGGAGGACAATGTGTTACTTTACCCACCCCATTCAAGACTTATCCCCTCGCCTCTCCTTTGTTGAAAGGACCTTTCTCCCATTCAAGACTTCTCGTATGTTGAATTCACATACTTCTCGTATGTTGAAAGGACCTTTCTCCCATTCAAGACTTATCCCGTCGCCTCTCCTTTGTTGATGTCAACCGGGAACGAGGACAAGGTCTTTGATCCCGGTATCACATTCGAGGCTTCCCCATGGACCATTTAATTCGGGGACGAGTCAGGCTCGTGACTCGGTTAACAAAAACAAGCGCTTTTTGGGAGGCAACCTAATTATCTATCTATCTGTACCATAAGTGTAGGGGGAGCCCCGTGGTGTTTCTTGCTTTCTTTCCTATCATGTGTAGGGATTATAGTTTCAAAGACACACTCTCGATGACTTTTGACGAACCGTGACTCCGTGTTCACTTCTTCCCGGTTCTATCCTAAACTCTTTTCGATTCACTATTTTATATTTCTCAATATTAAAATAGGAATCTCTTTAGTTGTCTCTTTCTTAGCTAGATTTAAACAACGTGCACAGTGTCCTAAGTGTAAGGGAGTCTACTCCCACATGCTTAAACATTGAGGACAATGTTTATATTAAGTGTAGGGGGACTTCTATCGAAGTTAAGTGGCCTTTTCCTTGTATTTGTCCTCATTTTAACCGGAAAATTTGATTTTTCAACATTTTCCAAAATTTTTGATCTATTTTGGCCTATTAGTTTTTACTTTTGTATAGTTATTTTCTTTCCTTATTAGAATAAATTGTAATTAAGTGGTTTTAATTTTCAAACGTTGTGAATATTTTGACTCAACCCGAGTTTACTTATCTAAGTTTACTCTAGCTAGTATCCTTAACGTGTTTAAGTCATGTTTTGCTAGGCTTTTATATAGGGAGCTATAAAACGCGAAAGTCTTAACTCTCACGGGTTAAGAACAAGAACTTTTCTCAAGTTCCTATAATTGATCCTAGAGATTCGTTTATCAAGGGAACTTTAAAACGCGATTTCTAACCTTGAAAAAGTCTAAGAATTTGCAAGATCCTATAGGCGACTCGAAAACCCAAAACTTTGATTTAATAGGCTAAGCATCCACGAGTCTCATTCCTTGAGATTTTAAATTGTGGAGAACGAGAGATGATAGAAAGTATTGACCCAAGTCCCCCTCCCGAGCACCTTTCATCCCCCCCCTTTAGCCACTATTACGGAGGATGAGTGCTTTGACCCAGGAGGTGACATTGATTATGCTATCATTGATAACATCACGGCTTTGCCGAATGCTCAGCCTCCATTGTCTTTGGGGGATGACAATGTGCTTACTTTACCCACCCCACCTCCCGTGGATCCTGATTTCACATACTTTACGCATGTTGAAAGAACCTTTCTCCCATACAAGACTTATCCCCCCCGCCTCTTGATAGGTGTGAAAACACCCATCCTTTTTACCACTTAATTACAATAATAACCGAGCCAAAACGTGTATTTTATGCCATTTATGTCGGAATTATGTGTGGTTTGTGTTTTTGTTGTGATTTAGGACGAAAAGGGAAAAAATGGAGAAAACACGGCATTCACGGGCTTTTATCGAAGAAAAAGAGGAAAGATGAAGTCGAAAGATCAAGAGTGGAAAAAGAACGGAAGTCCAAGACCAATTCTGAAGATTTATCGAAGAAAAAAGTCAAAAGATGGAAGTTTACTAAAAGCCGAAGAACTCGAGTCTTATTTATGAAGAAAATTCAAGACGAGTTCAAAGAAATCCCGAGATAAAGTCATTAATTCCAAAAAAACAAAAGATAAAGAAGGGAAGGACTTAACTTTGCAATTAAGGAAAAGAGGAAAGAGGGAGGAAGCTTCCTAAGCTCCTCCCTAATCACCCCTATATATAGTTTAGTTCCCTTTCATTTCTTGTTGTTGGGTGGTTTTGACAAACCCCCACTTCCATCATTTTTATTTCTTGTTAATTACTTTCTTGCTTTTTAATTTCATGTTATGCACTTTTAATTCAAGTAAGTCTTTTAATTTTTGAATCTTTTCTTTTAATCAAGTTCTTATTTTTAATCATCTTCTTCTACCTTTCTTATCTTGCTTATCTTTGATTCATGTTCATCCTTGATTTGTTTTCATCTTAATGCTTATTTGATCTAAGTTTTCTTAAAAAGTTCATCTTTTTATGGTTTGATTTTAAAGTTTGTTTATTTTAAGTTTGATAAGTTGATGTTCGTGCTTATTAAGTCTATTTCCATTATTGATTCGTTTAAGATTTAGAGATTAGCTTATTTTTGTAGCTTATTTTCCTTGCTAAAATTTCGGATCATCCTTGTAATCGGAAAGGGGAAACCCCTTTCCGATCAGTTATTCCGACCAGCATACCCTTTTTCCGATCACCCAATCGGAAAAGGGTTTTGCTCATTCCGATAATGCCTTTTCGCATATTCCGATCAGGCCTTTCCGACGGGTACATTCCGATCGGATTCCAATTTGGATTCCGATCGGGTGTATTCTGATTGGAGGTTTGGTTTTGTTTTAATATTTTGTTTTAAGTTAATGTGACAACTTTTCTCGTTTTATTTTTAGTTCATTTTTAATTCGTTTTTCATTTTTATTTAATTGTCAATTTACTTTTCGTTAAGTTTTAATTTTACGTCATTTAATTTCACGTCATTTACTTTTAACGTTTTAAATATTGCACCGTTTACGTTTCAACTAGTTTTAGTTTTAATTTCCCGTCCTTTATTATTAAGTCATGCACATTTATTTTACCAAATCCAAAAATATTTGTTTCACCAAGAACAATTAATCTCACACAATTAACCGGAAATCAATTCGAGGAGATACCGATAACATAAATTGAACCTAGCAAAATCCAAGTATTACCTCTCCTTTGTTGATGTCAACCGGGAACGAGGACAAGGTCTTTGATCCCGATATCACATTCGAGGCTTCCCCATGGACCATTTAATTCGGGGACGAGTCAGGCTCGTGACTCGGTTAATAAAAACAAGTGCTTTTTGGGAGGCAACCCAATTATCTATCCATCTTTACCATAAGTGTAGGGGGAGCCCCGTGGTGTTTCTTGTTTTCTTTCTTATCATGTGCAGGGATTAGAGCTTCAAAGACACACTCTTGATGACTTTTGACGAACCGTGATTCCGTTTTCCCTTCTTCCCGGTTCTATCCTAAACTCTTTTCGATTCATTATTTTATATTTCTCAATATTAAAATAGGAATCTCTTTAGTTGTCCCTTTCTTAGCGAGATTTAAACAAAGTGCACAATGTCCTAAGTGTAGGGGAGTTTACTCCCACATGCTTAAACATTGAGGACAATGTTTATATTAAGTGTAGGGGGGACTTCTATCGAAGTTAAGTGGCCTTTTCCTTGTATTTGTCCTCATTTTAACCGGAAAATTTGATTTTTCGACATTTTTCAAAATTTTTAACCTATTTTGGCCTAGTAGTATAGTTGTTTTTACCTTTGTAAAGTTATTTTCTTTCCTTATTAGAATAAATTTTGAATAAAGTGGTTTTAATTTTCAAACATTATGAATCTTTTGACTCAACCCGAGTTTACATTATGAATCTTTTGACTCAAATATAAAGTGGTTTTAACTGATCCTAGAGAGTCGTTTATCAAGGGAACTTTAAAATGTGATTTCTAAACTTGAAAAAGTCTAAGAGTTTGCAAGATCCTATAGGCGACTCGAAAAACCAAAACTTTGATTTAATAGGCTAAGCATCCACGAGTCTCATTCCTTGAGATTTTAAATTGTGGAGAACGAGAGATGATAGAGTCAATTATAAGTTCGGTATTCTTTCGGGAATTTATGTGAGTTAATTAATAGCCTATTCTCCCATCGCTTGCTAATAAACTTATCTTCAATAAATAAGGTTGTACGATTTGAAAAGTTACTTAGCTTCTAGCCCAAGATCGTTTAAAAGTTGCTCGGTATGGATTTGAGTTCATAGCCAAGGCATAACTTATTGAAGCGGGATGCGAAGATTGGCGAGTCCAAAAAGGTCCTAACAAGACATGAGGGCTATATTTTGTTGCTAAAGATCCCAAGTGATGTAAAGAATCATTTATCGAAAATCAATATGAAGGATCGAGACACATGACGAAAAGCAAAAACTACCCAAAAGTTATGGAGAAGTGTATCCGAAAAGATCCTAGCAAGGTATGAGGATAAATAGATCCAAGTCATAAAAGGAGGCGGATCGTTGTATATCAAAGTCCAAAATAAAGATTGGAGAAAAATGAAGAAGTCGTGGTCCAAAATATGAAGAATCTCTCAAAACTTAAAGTGAAGAAATTCCTATTATGAAGAGAAGACCATTATTTCATGAACGTCTCTCAATGTTTGAAGTATGAAGTCGCTGCCAAATATCGGTCCATAGGTCTCAAATCACGAAGCGAGTTATGCCAAGATATGAACTTTATGAGGTCCCGAGAAGCAGTTTTATCGAAATAAGTCGAAAATGCATCCTCGTGATCATTCAAGACAACAATAAAATATAAGAGATACACCTAGGAATAAGGGAGTCTAAGTGAATAATTGGCCCACATGAGTTCGTGTTAGTTTGCTAACTTATAATAACAATGATCTCGTTTCTAAGCTTGGTTTGGAGAAAGTGAAAACTTGAGGATGATGATCATTCATAACATTTCCAAAACCCAAGGTATGTTTTTGATTTCTTTACTTTGAATGTTTATAGTCTTCTATCTCTTTAATAAAGGCCAAGGTGGATTGATTTTGATGAAAAATGTAAACATGCTTTGTAACTAATGCATTGCATGAGGACATTGCAATGGTCAAGTGTAGGGGATTTGATAGGTGTGAAAACACCCATCCTTTTTACCACTTAATTACAATAATAACCGAGCCAAAACGTGTATTTTATGTCATTTATGTCGGAATTATGCGTGGTTTGTGTTTTTGTTGTGATTTAGGACGAAAAAGTGAAAAGTGGAGAAAACACGGAATTTCACGGGCTTTTATCGAAGAAAAAGACGAAAGACGAAGTCAAGAAGTCAAGAGTGCAAAAAGAACGGAAGTCCAAGACCAATTCTGAAGATTTATCGAGGAAAAAGTCAAAAGACGGAAATTTACTAAAAGCCGAAGAACTCAAGTCTTATTTATGAAGAAATGTCGAGACGAGTTCAAAGAAATCCCGAGACAAAGTCATCAAGTCCAAGATTAACAAAAGATTAAGAAGAAAAGGACTTAAGTGTGCAATTAAGGAAAAGAGGAAAAAGGGAGGAAGCTTCCTAAGCTCCTCCCTGATCTCCCTATATATAGATTAGGATGTCTCCATTTCATAGTGGTTGGGTGGCTTGACAAACCACCACTTCCACCATTTTCATACCTTGTTATTTAATTTCTTCTTGTATTTGCACCTTTAATTTCTTACCTTTAATTCAAGTAAGTGTTCTTAATTTTGTTGTTTTAATCTTCTTTACCTTTGATCAAGCTTTCTATCTTTCATCTCTTTCTACTGTTCTTTATTTTTAGTTGATTTTGGTGCGAATTACATTTGATCCGTGTTGATCTTGATGTTTTCGTGCTTAAAAATTTCATCTTTTTATGGTTTGATTTAAAAGTTTGCTTATTTTAAGTTTGGATTAGTTGTTATTCATGCTTATTGAGTCTTTTTCACATTTGATTCGTTTAAGTTTTGGTGTTAGCTTATTCCTATAGCTTATAGCCTAGCTTATTTTCTCGAATCCCACTTAAATCGGAAAAGGTATTAAACCCTTTTCCGATCAAGCATTCCGACCAACCCCTCATTCCGATCAGATAGATCGGAAAAGGGTTTCTGATTTTCCGATTACACCCCCCTATTCCGATCACCTAATCGGAATAGGGTTTTAAGATATTCCGACAGCAAGTATTTTGCAATACATTCCGATCAGCCTTGTTTAATAACTTCCGATTGGTACTTTTTCCATTATTCCGATTGCCACTTTTTTGTGTATTCCGATCAGCCTTATTCCGATTGGACTTTCCTTTTGCATATTCCGATTATGTTCATGTCCCATCATTCCGATCACACTTTCCGATGGGGTACATTCCGATCGGATTCCGATTGGATTCCGATCGGGTGTATTTCGATTGGTTGTTTTGTTTTATTTTATTTTAATATTTTGTTTTAGTAAAAGTGACAATTTTTCTCGTTTTGTTTTTAGTCTATTCTAATTTCGTTTTGCATTTTTATTTGATTTTCAATTTACTTTTCGTTAAGTTTTAATTTTACGTCATTTAGTTTCTTGTCATTTAATTTCAAAGTTTTAAATATTGCAACGTTTAATTTTCAACTAGTTTTAGTTTTAATTACTTGTCATTTATTTTAAAGTCTTGCACATTTATTTTACAACAACCAAAAATATTGTTTTTACCAAGAACGACTGAGTCGCACTTTAAACCGTGATCAATTCGAGAAGATACCGAGAAACGAACTTTCAACTAGTAAAATCATTTTATTACTCATCACCATGGGGAGCGCCAGTGTTGTTTGTGAAGAAGAAAGATGGGTCATTTCGGATGTGTATTGACTATAGAGAGCTCAACAAGCTGACGGTTAAGAATCGGTATCCATTGCCGAGGATTGACGATTTGTTTGATCAATTGCAAGGTTCCTGTGTATACTCAAAGATCGACTTGAGATCAGGGTATCATCAACTGCGTGTGAGAGAGGATGATATCCCTATAACTGCCTTTCGTACGCGGTATGGACACTTCGAATTTTGAGTGATTCCTTTTTGGCTAACAAACGCGCCTGCAGTATTCATGGACCTTATGAATCGAGTATGTAAGCCGTATCTAGATAAGTTTGTCATTGTATTCATCGATGATATTATTATTTACTCTAAGAGTAAGGAAGAGCACGAGAAGCACCTGAGAAAGATATTGGATCTGCTGAAGAAAGAGAAGCTGTATGCGAAGTTCTCGAAGTGTTAGTTTTGGTTAGAGTCTGTGCAATTCCTTGGGCACGTAATTGATAGCAAAGGAGTTCGCGTGGATCCTGCCAAAGTCGAAGCAATCAGGGAATGGTCGGCACCGACAACGCCGACTGAAGTTCGACAATTCCTTGGTTTGGCTATGTATTATCGTAGATTCATTGAAGGATTTTCGTTGATTGCGAAGTCATTGACAAAGCTTACAGAGAAGAATATGGTGTATGAATGGGGAGATGAGGAAGAATTCGCTTTCGAAGAACTCAAGGATAAGTTATGTTCTGCACCGATATTGTCATTACCAGAAAGAACCGAAGACTTTGTAGTGTATTGTGACGCATCTCGTAAGGGGTATGGAGTTGTATTGATGCAACGTGAGAAGGTGATTGCTTACGCGTCGAGACAATTGAGGAAGAATGAAGAAAACTACACGACGCATGATTTGGAATTAGGAGCTGTGGTTTTTGCGCTGAAATTGTGGAGACATTACTTGTATGGGACGAAGTGTGTTGTATTCACCGACCACAAGAGTTTGCAGCACATTTTAGACCAAAAGGAGTTGAACATGAGACATAGGCGATGGGTAGAATTACTGAGTGACTATGACTGCGAGATTCGCTACCATCCTGGCAAGGCGAATGTTGTAGCGGATGCACTTAGTAGGAAGGATCGAGAGAAACCTTTGAGAGTCAGAGCGCTAGTAATGACTGAGGGTGTTGATTTAACCGAAACAATGTTAAAGGCTCAATAGAAGGGATTAATGAAAGAGAATGTTGGTGCTGAGAACTTGGGAAGACTGTTGAAACATCTTTTTGTGGTTAGGTCAGACGGGTTGAGATACTTCAAGAATCGGATTTGGTTACCGTTGTGTCCATCCGAGGAAGGAAAGCCTGGAGTACGAGATTTGGTTATGAACGAGTCTCATAAGTCGAAGTACTCAATACATCCTGGATCGGATAAGATGTATCATGACCTGAAGAAAGTCTATTGGTGGTCGAATATGAAGGCGGATATTGCTCGTTACGTTAGTAAGTGTTTGACATGTGCGAAGGTTAAAGCCGAACATAAGAAGCCGTCTGGGCTGTTGGTACAACCAGAGATCCCAGAATGGAAATGGGAGAGGATCGCTATGGATTTCGTGATGGGTTTACCCAGAACTCCTAGTGGATGCGATATGATTTGGGTAATAGTGGATAGATTAACGAAATCTGCTCACTTCTTACCTATGAAGAAGACGGACAGCATGGGGAGACTGGCCAGTGTGTACGTGAAGGAGATTGTTTGCAGACATGGAGTACCTTTATCGATCATTTCGGATCGCGATAGTAGGTTTACTTCGGAATTTTGGAAATCACTTCAACGTGCGATGGGCACTGAATTGAGTTTGAGCACGGCTTATCACCTGGAGACTGATGGCCAGAGTGAACGAACTATTCAGACGATGGAGGACATGCTCCGAGCATGCGTGATTGATTTTGGAGGAAGTTGGGAATGCCACTTGCCTTTAGCGGAGTTTTCATATAATAATAGTTATCATGCGAGCATCAAGGCTGCACCATTTGAAGCGTTGTATGGAAGGAAGTGTAGATCACCTGTGTGTTGGAGTGAAGTAGGAGAAAGTCAGTTGACTAGACCCGAAATGGTTTAGGAGACGACAGAGAAGATTGTGCAAATCAAGAACCGATTACTTGCTGCAAGAAGCCGACAGAAGAGTTATGCCGATAATAGAAGAAAACCGTTGGAATTTGAGGTCGGAGATATGGTTATGCTTAAGGTTTCGCCGTGGAAGGGTGTAATTCGTTTTGGGAAGAAAGGAAAGTTGAGTCAGAGGTATATTGGACCATTTAAGATTGTTAAACGAATTGGACCGGTAGCTTATAAGTTAGAGTTGCCGAACGAGCTTAGTGCTATTCACGACACGTTTCGCGTATCAAATTTGAAAAAGAGTTTGGCGGATAAGGAATTGGTGATTCCTTTGGACGAGATTCAACTGGACGACAAAATGTATTTCGTGGAAGAACCCGTGGAAATTATGGACCGAGAGGTCAAGAGGCTGAAGCATAGTAGAATTCCCATTGTGAAGGTTCGATGGAATTCTAGGCGTGGACCGAAATACACTTGGGAACGTGAGGACTTTTTCAAGGAAAGGTATCCTCATCTATTCCAGCGACACGAAATGTGAGTATAAGAAGAGGCGAGCGTCGGGACGTCGCTCTCTTTAAGGAGGGGTGGATGTGATACCCTAGAACCGAGGTCACTTACCTTACCCTAAATTACGCTTATTTTTGAAATTTTTAAGAAATTTTATTTGCTATATATTTTATCATTTTGGTTGAAACCGATATTTGAGGTCATAATTTTGACGATTGGCGATTTAAGAAGAACGATGACGACTACGATTCCGATGGATGCCCCAAATTTCTATCTTTATTGTCGTTTTATCGATATTATAATTTTTTGAGAATTTTAATTTCGGTTCGTGTTAAGTTGAGTCGGGTGAGTTTTTATTGCTTTCCGGGTACATTAAATTTGTCCTAAAAGTATTTTGGAGTGTTCGGGATGATCCCCGACTCTCGTAAAATTTTCCAAAATGACTAGTGAGTCATTCCCGTAAACTTTTGAGGTCGTTTTCACTTAAGGCCAAAAGAAAGATAATATTGCACAACAAGGCCCTCCAAAAATTACAAAAAGGAAAAGGAACACACACAACACAAAAACATTCAAAAAAATTTCACAAACTCTCTCTCTTTTCTCTCTAGGCCGCCGGCCATACCACACCACCACCACCACATTCAAATTTTCTTGTTTTTGATTAATTCTAATTAAAGACCACACATTCAAAACCTTTTGTAAGTGCTAATCTAAGGTTTAATCCAACATGCATTAACTTGATTTTCCAAAAATTAAAAGATTTTTCAAAAGTTTGTTTTGATGTTAATTATGTATATGCATGTTTAATTCAAGTGTAGGGGATGTATAATCACCCAACAAACCAACCAAAATAAATTTGGTTGGGGGGTTTTGATCACCGACACCCCACGGCATAAGGGGGGTGTTTGGTGGATCTTGGTGATTGTTGTTTTGTTCATGGATTATGTGTTATTTCTTGTTTTTAGATGTTTTTGAATGGATAAAACCCATTGCATGTTTGATTTGGTGTTTGGGTTTTGAGATGGATTTGATATTTAGGGGGTTTAGGACTGATTAGGATGGTTAGATATGATTAGGACTGATTAAGTTGTGGTCAAGTGTCGATAAATTAGTTTGGAAACGAGTGTTGGATTGATTTTGATATAGGTAATCTTAGGCAGAATGTTTGGGATGTTTTCATAAAATTTATTTTGTAAACAGGTCATGAGACTAGGATATAGTTGTAGAGCGTCTTCTTAGCTTCGATTTGGTATAAGATAGAGCTTACGACTCCTAACGATGTTTTGAAAATCGTGTACCGGGAGATGAGAACCTACATAATCCGAAATTGTTTGGTTTTAGGTCAAATCCCGGTGACCATAGATATAGTTTGGTAAATGGTTAAAGGTTGATTTTTGGTCTCAAACCTGCATATGTGAGTCTATTATTAGATTTACGTGTCAAATGGGTCATTGGAATATTTTAAATGGGTCAAATGAGTCCGACTTGGTCAATGTGCAAAATCAGTCTGAAAAACGTAGGCTTAGTAAATTGTTGAGTAACGGGTCGTAAAAGCGAAAACTTTTAATGGAATTAAAAATGTGTTTTCTACAGATCTTAAGGTACTTTTGAGAATTTTCCCGATTTTTATAAAAAGGTTTAAGGCTAGTAAAACAGTCCATACTTTTGGTAAGTATCGGCGAAAAACGTGAAAAGGGTAATAACGTTAATAACATGGACGAATAGTATAAAACGAGTAACACTTATTTGTTTGGTTTTGGTGTGAGTTGTAATTATCACAATTAACTAATATGTATGTAATATATACAGTACTTAAAGTTTATAAATGAGATTACTCATTACGCGTTATTGGTTTGTTAGGTGTTGATTTCCCCGGGCATCCTCATCATCGTCAGTGATCGTCACCCGAATCGTCGACTACTCTATATATATATAAGCTGTGAATTTATAGCCTCGCTTACTATTGTTTTAAATTTTTTTACCCGCGAGGGAAATGAATGCTAGTTTTCTAAAATGAACATATGTCATGAATGATTGTTGGACCCGAATGTTGCCTTAGAAATTGTGTTGAGTACCTAGTTGCAAAAGGCCCTAAAATCATGAACTATTAACTATTGTTTAATCCTAGCGTGGATTGAAAATAGCCACTTAGACAATTGCTAGTACTATGGGGTTGACGACCCTATCCGAGACGAGGGCTAGTACGTTGAGTACCCCCTGCGGACGGATAACTTGTGATAAGAGATAAGGTATAATTGCAACTGATGCCTTTAGAAGGGGCAATGGTTTCATCTTAATCACGCCGGTAATTATTACACTGGTGATTGAGTTAACGGATTAGTGTCATGAGCTTAAACACAATTGTCATAACCTTGAAAATAGATTGTTTGATCGACAAGTCTATGAATGATCGTGAATGATTTTTATAACACATATGTTCAAAATGAGATTATAAAACCTATGAATCCCACTCAACATTATTTGTTGACCCAATTTAGCATGTGTTTCAGGTAACCGATGCAGTGTAGCATGGAGCATGCATTGGATGGGAGTTGTGTGTGGCTTGGCGTCTACTTGTTTTTCCACCCATTCTTAACTTGAATATTTTAAACTTTATGTCATGTTGTGAAAATTGTATCTTTTGGGGGTTGAGATTCATGGGGACCGAAACGCTAACTCTGTGTTGTATCATTTGGGCTTGGAAAACCGTAGACATGTATGTTTTTAACAATGCGTAATTTAGGTTAAAACTTTTACGTCTCTTTGAGTCGTTTGATATATCTTGTGTACGATGATAACTGCCTAGCACCCAAATGTTGTAGTTCCGCTGCGCATAGCATTTGGTGGGGTGTTAGAGACGAAATCTCCATGGATTTTGTTACTGGTCTTCCGGTTACTCAGAAGAAGAACGACGCTATCTGGGTTATTGTGGATAGGTTGACTAAATCTGCACATTTTCTGCCGATTCGCAAGGAGCACCCGGTCAGCAAATTAGCAGATATTTTCCAAAAGGAGATCATGAGACTACATGGTAATCCATCAGAAATCATCTCTGACAGAGATCCCCGTTTCACATCACGTTTCAGGCAGAGTTTGCAGAAAGCTTGAGGCACCAGACTTAAGCTCAGTACTGCCTTTCATCCTCAGACCGACGGACAGTCGGAGCGTACCATTCAGACATTAGAGGACATGTTGCGGTAATGTGCTCTAGAGTGGTCAGGAAGCTGGGATGATTATATATTCCAAGTATAATTTGCATACAACAACAGCTGGCACGCTAGCATCAAGTGTGCCCCCTTTGAGATGTTGTATGACAGAAAGTGTCGCGCCCCAATCTGCTGGGATCAGGTGGGCGAACGAATTCTTGAGGATCCATAGATGATTAAGGTGACCAATGAGAAGGTCGGTGTCGCCAAGGCGAAGATTCAGGAAGCTCGTGCTCGTCAGAAGAGCTATGTGGATAAACGTCGCAGAGAAGTATCTTTCATCGTAGGTGATCACGTTTTCCTCAAGGTATCACCTGCACGAGGAGTTAAATGTTTTGGAATCAGAGGGAAGCTCAGTCCTCGCTTCATCGGACCGTTCGACATCATAGAACGCGTTGGTGAAGTGGCATACCGTTTAGCGTTACCGCCTCAACTATCACATGTTCACAGCGTGTTCCATGTGTCCTTACTTAGAGGATACAACTATCATCCAGTTCATGTTGTCCAGTATCCACTTGATCAGATTCGAGAGGATCATTCATATGTCGAAGAACCCGAGAGATTTTTTGAGCGACAAGATCGTGTCATGCGGAGGAAGACGATTCCTTTCGTCAAAATCCTCTATAGGGATCATCCTGAGCGGGAAGTCACTTGGGAGACGGAAGAGTCTATACGGACTTCTTACCCTCATTCACAGTTCTGATTCGGGTATGTTTTCTTTAAGTTTACGTTTCTCCAAATCGAGGATGAATTGTTCTTTTATAGGTGAAGAGTTGTAAAACCCGCATTAAAATACCATGAACAGTACACATGAACAGTACACACATGAAAATGCGATAAAATTTAAACTTTCCATTTATAATATAATTCACGTGTCACGGTATTTAATAACATGTTACATAAATATTATAAATGTGTTAAGTACACGACGTATAAGAATCACGACATTTAAAACATAAACGATCACGTAAATTATTAACTCGGGAAAAGCTACGGGTTTCCCCGTGGGCTTCCTTTAGGCCGTGGCTACACAAGAGACAAAAATAAAGATGGGCTTTGGACCATGACCCATATTAAATCCATGTAAATAACAAAACACAGGAAACCTAAAACATAATTTAGGTTACAGGAAAAAGTTTGTCTCTTGCCTCCTTTTTGCTCTTGCCGTCGGCCACCATAGACCACAAGGACAAACCGGAGAATTTTCTTGTTGATCGTTCGTGTGTACGTAATCGTGTTCATAACCTTTTCCTTTCCACATATTCGTTAAATTAAACACTTCCTTTTTTCTTAATAATACTTTATTGAATTCATGTTAATTATTTAATTAATCATTAAAACAAGGTAAGAAAACACATGGGATTAATTAAATCATGTTAAAAGGGGTGTTTGGTGTTGTTTTGGGCTAGCCGAGACACAACCGAGAGTCGGGGGACTCTCGGCTTGTTTGATCCGACGCCACCGAGACCCACAAGGGGCTTGGTTTAGGCTATTGTGTGGGTGCAGCGAAGGGAAAACCCCGACCACAGGTCGGGGGTAGGGTTTTGGTGTTGACCGAGTGCCAACCGAGACCTTTAGGGTCTTGGTGGGGGGCTGTTTTGACTGACAGTGGGAACCGAACAAAAGCAGGGGGAACCGGTCCATAACCGGTATGAACCGGCTGCCGCCGGTGGGAACCGCGGCTTGGTAGCGGGTAACCACTCGGACAGTGGCAACCGGCTAGGCCGGGTTAGCCACTGTCAAGGGTGTATGTTTCGGCTTATGTGTGGGACCGTGTTTCGGGCTCGGTTAATTTTTAAAACAAGGGTTCGGTTCTCGGGTTAAATATTAAAATCATAAAAACATGTTAATTAAATTAATTACTAGACTTTTTAATTTAATTAATTTCATGACTTAGGTTAAATATTTAAATTAATATTTCATGTATAACCTAAATTATTTAACTTAGTTTAATTTAATTAAAACATGTACTTTTAATTAAATTCCATATAACGTATAGTTTAATTAATTACCAGTTATTTAATTAATAAGCTATAACCATGACTTGTATTATACTATTTAAACTTTAATTATTATTTATAATCCAGCTTATTTCTAATTATTATTTATAATCCAGCTTATTTCTAATTATGGAAACTTTCTATTACAATACAAGTATTATAATACACTAATACATGAATAATACACTGTAGAACATCAGAATAACTACAGTTAACACAATAAACAGTAGAACATGACATAATACGTATAACAAGCTAATAATGTAACACCCCCAAATTTATACAACTCAGTACAGCGGAAGACTAGTTGGTGTTACGGGATAGCACATTACTCACATCATAGACAACGCATAAAAATCGCGTCGTTTATTTATAAATCATTTCCATTCGTAATTATCAAAGTTACATCGGTCCCAAGTCATTATATTTCGTACAAAGTTTTACAAAGTATTTGAATGGAAAAATATTATTTAGGTGCGGGCCATGAATTCTTGTTGTCTTCCCGAGAATTACCTTCAAGTACCTGAGATAAAACATGTTAAAAGAAAAGGTCAGCGATAACGCCGAGTGAATTCATAGAGTTTAATAAATTCCATCAATATAACTTTGGTATAAAATTATTACCAAAAATCATTTCGTACAAACCATTGTAATAGGCATAGCCAAAATCGTTTTATACAAATCTTTATCAAAATCATAATATAGGCATTTGCCTTAAAAATCATTATACGAATCATTGTCGTTAAAAACACCATATAATACGTTTTGCAACGTTGTATAGATTAAAATAAAAACCGTTATATGAATATGGTTATAAAAACCAAAATACAAACATAATATCAATAGTATGACCCAGTATTGCTAGCCAGGCAATACATCGTAATCCGGAGCGTCCAGTAATATTTTGGTGATTTGGATTATTATAAGTCGCATGACATTGTTACCTTACTAAACCAACAACGGGTAGCTAACCCGATACCAATTTTGCCCATCTAAAGTAGCGTGTCGTCACAAAGGTCACGCTATTGAAATCTTCTCATACATAAATTCGCTTACCAATCAATGTGGCACGACGGGGATCAACCGTCAAGCCGCGAACTGGGGTGATCGTCCCCAAATAGTACTATTAAATGTATAAGCGTCTACCAACTCCCGGTAGTTCACAATTCATGCTAATGGGACTTTAAGTGACATAACCTAACTTTAATAATCCATTTTAATTTCATCTATCGGGTCCATTAATCATCTATCGGGTCATACAATCGGGTCATTCAATCATTCGGGTCCAAAGTCAATAAACAAACAATCGGGACAATGGTGTCCTATTTTATAAAACTAACATGTTATCTCCCTCGCGGGTTTATAAAACATTTATAAAAACATTTTAAAGAATGCGAGGATATGAACTCACGTTGATGTGGGAAGGCGGGTTATCGGCAATTCGGACGTACGGTACGTGCTTCAATCACGGAAACCTAGACAAATAATAATCGGTCTTAGACGTTTGTCTAATGACTTTATAAAAATAACAATTATGTATACATATGATGATTATATATATATGATGATCAAGTGGGTTTACATATTCTCGTTTATTCATTTTAGAGTTATGTGTTGATAACTTTTATACTAGTTTACTAGTTTTACCCGTTTACGTGTCTTAAGTCCAATAAGCTTATTAAAAGTTATTTAACTTATTTTAATCCATTTTGTACCTATATTATCAGTATGTATACTTTCCAAGTTGGGCCTAAATGGGTTAAACCCAATAGATTCTTTTTACAAGTTTTTATCCTATTTAGTCCATTTATTAGTCCAATATGTTTATTTGACTTGTTAATGACCGTATGCCCTATAGTTCGGGTTTTATCGGTTTTTACTTGTCATACATGTCTATATATCAGTATATAAGTTTTATAAAGTTTTCATTAGAAGGGTCCAACCATCTATGTTTTATTTAACAAAAACGTTAATTTTACGGCAATAGCCGAAAAAGTCGTAAAAATCATGTTTATAGTTTTTATTACTTATAAACATTATTTCACCACCATTTATATAATTTATCCATTTGATTACCCTTTTATATATATTTATATAAATAAGTTTTATAAGTTAGTGGGTTTTTATTTTACATTTTATATATTAAAATGTGAGTGCTTATATAATAGTATTATTCTTTAATTTCCAAAAATCTGATTTTTAACTTCATCTTCACCAAAACTGCCATATCTTGAGTTCTATATGGAGATAGAAGCTCAAATTTGTATCACATAAACTACATGATATGTGCTACATTTAACTCTACTATAGCTACTGTTGAATCATACTTTAAGTATTTTATAAAAATCGTCCAAAACAGTAACTTCAGATTTATATCTTAAACTTGTTTTGATCATATCTCACTCATTATTTTGATTCCATTGCATGGCCAACTCTCACATGTGTACAAGACCCATAACTTACTGTAAATCCATTCTACTTCATCATTTTATCAGTCCATGACCTGTTTACTTACTGTTTTATACAGCCATGTAAATTAATCAAGATTTTAACCTTGTTTCATATGGTTTTTCACCTTTTTATCCATGATTATCAACAAAAAATCCCCACATAACATTTTTATCATCATATAATCACCATATAAATATACAATAGGAAATAAAATACATGTTTACATAATCAAATTAACAAGAAGATGAGGAGGACAATCTTTATACCACCAACTTGATGTAGGTTATGATTTTGACATGGTTTTTGATGGAGAAACTTGTAGACAACCATGACCATCTTCAAGACCACCATGCTCCATGACCTCCTTGTGGAAAATAAGCCCTAAGACATCATAAAAACTCCATGGATGTTATAACTTGCACCAATCTTCATCTTTTTGAATGGAGATTAACATATGTTAATTATAACATATGTTTATGGTTAAAGTTTGTATGAAAGGTGGTGTTTGATAGAGATGAGGGACGGCCAAAAATGAGTGTGAGAGAGAGGATAGTTGTTTTGCATGTGTGTAAATGAGATGAGTGGTTTTAGTTAGCTAGTTTTGTAAGTTGGTAGCTTACTTTGTAAGCTAAGACAAGTGTTATGCTACATGTTGTAAACTTGCCACATAAGTTGGCTTGGTGGCTTCTTTAGGCCGGTTTGAATGGGGTGGGACAAGTGTCCCACTTGTCTCATCCCATTTATTTACGGGTACTCCTCGATTCTAGTTTCCTCGATTTGCGTGCCCTCGGGTCGTTTTACGAAAAACGTTTTTATAAATTATGAATCGACGTCACAAAACGAATCCAATAAAAATTGTCTCATCAAAAACGGAGTTCGAAAACGTAAATACGTAATCCTAAGGTTTTCGGTTTAGTCGCAAAGGACGTTAAAATAAAATCGTAAGTCCTAATCTCTTTTCGTAAATTTGTGAGTTTATGAACCAACACAAATTTAAAACTCCAAAATAATATTCACGGATAAATTTATTTTCTGAAATGTCGGACTGTCACCAAGGACGGTGTATGTAAACGTAGGCACGTAACGTTGAATCCTCCGGTTTAGACGTAGTCGATGCTACTCCAAGACGTAAATCCAAATTTCTTCCCAAAAATAAGTTAGTTCATATTGTAACATAAAATAATATTTTCAAATAATTTTTGAGAATAAAATATCAACCATAAATTGACGGATTGTCACAGCATTTACCCCTAAACAGGATCTTTGTCCTCAAAGATCATCTTACCTTACTACTCGCTTCTTATAGAGTTAAAGCCATGTGGGTATTTCCTCCACATTCGGTCTTTTCTCATAAGTGTAATCCATTATAATACGCGAGTTTCATCAAACATATCTTCGGGAATAAGATCAGGCTTAATGTTGACTTACTTTCTCTATCCATGATGTTCACAGGTTTTTGATGAATGCAACTTTTCGCCGATCTAAGCTTTACTAAGAACAGTCATATTTTCACTTGATAGATATTCCATCAAGTTCGATATACGAAACATAATTCACGTAGCCTTTGAAGTCCTAGGGTAGATCCAGCTTATATGCCTTTCAAACCAATCTTTTATATCATCTCAATGGTCCCATACAACGGGGACTTATATCCCATGATTTGTCAGATCATGAATTAATTTTTCCAAGGTTAAAAATTGTGGCATAACTTCGCTACCCATTTGGCACTTCAAGATCTACATTTCACATTCACATAACCTCTTGCCCACTATCGGCAGTTAATAATCAAATCCTAATTTCAATAATCATTTCAGATCTCGCGGGTTGGGTATTTTGAAAGGTTAGGTTCGCCATCATAGGAACCTTAAACCTAAAAGACATGTCCAACTCACAGTGGGTGTATGTCGGATGTCTTTATCTCAACTTCTGCTTACAGATGCTCTAATATTTAGATCCTAACAAGATTCGATTTCAATCCTATTATGATGATTATCAATGATAATATCTCCAAAGGAAAACGATTATACGGTCTATTACCAAAGGTCAATCATTCAAACATAAAACAACGCTTATATTACCTTGTATCATTACTTTACCTCGTCCCTTCGATTTGGGGTGGTATATAGTACTCTCATCAAGGTTCGTTCTCAATGATTTCTGAGCAAATCTCTAGAAATTCGATGCGAAGCGAAGATCTTGATAAAGATGTTCGATACAGGCACACTATGTTTACATAATTCTTTTGCATTTATCATTAACTGGAATGATATTAGCAGATTTGGTCAGTCTGTCGACGATGACCCAAATCGAATAAATTTAGATGATGACCTTTGCAATAGCTAAACGTTTACTAATGTATGAGGCGATGCCTGCCTTCATAATCTGCCATTAGTACAACTTCTTCAGACAAAGATACATTTAGTCGTAAAATGACTTAAATAGAATACTTATACTTACAAATTCCAACATAACTATATCTCACAATCTTCCACATTCAGACAATCATAAGTGGTCTTTAAAATATTTACCGTTATCAGCTTCTCAATTTTTAATGGTTCACATTAGCCGCGAACCTCTTTTATAATCTATATTATCCTTTTTACAAACATTGTTTGTTTTTATATCGTTCGGCAAATTATTTTGTACCTTCATTATCAAGAAATACATCTTAATTGATTCTTTATCCTTTTTATATAATATGTCAGTATCTGTATTCACTTCTCATGATGTTATAATTATCATGTCCACAATTCACTCAGATATTCTTTCTATATTATGCGTCAGAAATTTCGTTCACTTTTCTCATGAAATAAATATCATAACCGTATTTATTCAAAATTCTTTCTTCATATCTTCTATGTTTTAGTTTCGTCTTTACTATCATTTTTATCCGTTTTACTCAATCCGTCGTCTAAGGCGGCGATAATTATTATAATTAATTAAATAATTATTAGTTAATTTTTATGAAGCGTAAACGTAAAAGTTTTAAATTTCTTAGTTCGACCAATTATAAAAAATGTTCAAAATAAATTTGAATTTAATTAACAAGATTTTTGTTGATTTATCGAAAATATTAATAAGATTTCGTAAATGTTCGAAAAATCTTTGTTTATACTTTGGTTAAAGTTTTCTTAGTTTGAAAAGCAAGATTTGTCGTTTTAAGTTTTCAGGTCATGGTATATATGGTTTTACTCATTCCTTCTTAAGTTATCTTGATGTATACACAAACATTTACCCCTAAACAGAAGTTTAGTTAAATGGTTTGTGTATAAGGGAATAATCCCTTAAAATCCTTTGTTAAAACATTTGTCAAAATATATTTCCATTTCTTTTTGGTAAAATCCAAAGTCTTAAAAGGGCTCTTAGTTTTTACAGAGTCAATTTATATTCCATTATCCTTTTAGTCACATAGTCAAATCATGTAAAGGTTCAAGTCTTTAATCACGTGTTAATTATTCAAGGTTCAGGTTTACACTGTTCGGCCAATTCAGGGCAGTCTATAAATAATTATTAACTCATTCTTATTCTGATAAACAAACATATAGTCCTTAATGATCACGAGCATGAATTTATCAAATTACAGCCTACACACGTGATTCACCAATTTATGAATGCTACATGTGCATTGGTCAATCCAAACGACATCACGTGAAACTCATAATGTTCATCACAAGTTCTGGATGTAATAACTGGAACAGATAATCTTCTTCGCAGATGCGAAATTGATAATAACCATGCCGTGGATCAAATCTTTAAAACATACGCTAGAACATTGTAAATGATCGAACAAATCTTCCATTTCGAGTTATGGATATCGTTTTCGATTGTCAATTTACTCAGTCACAGTAATCTATACATGTAAGGAAAGATAACACCATAGCTCTTCAGGATGACAGGCTTGGTATAATAAAATCTTTCTCTGACAACTTTCTCAGTTGTACGGTAATTCCTTAAATTCAGATGGTGCTGACGTACAGTGCACAAGTCACAAGTGCAGCACCGGAAATATAACCAATACCAAATTCAACTTGCCTTAGTGGCGAAAGTCTAGGTAGTTCACCAACAAATACCTCCTAAAGTTTCAGATAAGATAAACATCTTTTAATAAATACATACTAGGTTCTTTCTAGATTACAATATCTATAACTAGTTCACAACCAATCACAATATAATCTCAAGTCTAAATACAGGATATGATCATCCGTCAAGAATTATTTAGTTCACTTTTGATAATCAACATCTTATCTTTTTAGGGGAATTCTACTCGAGTTCCCATCAATTAAGACAATGTCGTCATGTCATAATCAATCAATCCATTCTACTGGAATTATCAACTTTCCAGTTTCATTGTTGTCGATAAGATGTGAGCTTCTCAAAAGACTAATAATAATTCATAATCCTTCACAAATTCAAGGATATCTGGAGACACAACTACTATCAAAAGAGTAAGGTCAACTCATAATTTACGCGAGAGAATTTCAAATCAGATACAGACGAAAACATTTAACGAATATGAATATATCCCATGTTTTCAGAATTTGAGTACGCATTCGAAAGCTCCTCAGATCGTTACCCAGGTCATTCAAATGAAATCAAATCAAAAGAAATGAAAAGAACGTCGATACATCCAGTCGGTTATCAACACTCGGTAATCAAATACTTTTCCTAAGAATCTCACTACGGGAGAATTGGACAAGGAAGAATTGTCAATTGTCAAATAAGACAATTTCCACAAATGAGTAAATTCAACTCAGAAGAATAGATGCTACAGGCACATATGTAGGTGTCCCTAACATTATGTCCCTATTTTTCACTTCTTGCAGATCTCATATAATTTAATCCTTCACAATCTTCAAAGAAAATGTAGTGTTTATTCATTAGTTTTATGGTGACTACTAATCAGCCTTGCATGGTCCATTCCAAATTGTATGTAGGCGCGCAACTATATACAATTTCAAGATTAACGATGCAATACTTAGTTCGTCAAAATTTTTATCATCATGTTTATAATAAAAACATTTTCATGCTTAATTCTTAAATAAGAATCAAAAATATATTTACAAAGATTTTCTTTGTTATGGAAATAATTAAGTTTCCAAAAATTTTCATAAACAACTTCATTTTGATATCAATCACTTATAATTCACACTTTGAATAATCCTTATTGTGATGAAAATTAACTTTTCTCAAAGGATACCGTTTTAACTTTATAAAAACAATGTGTGATCTGCAAAAGAGTGATGAAGAGTTGTTCACCAAGAACTTAACTACAATATGATAGGAAATGAGCTTTTGCCAATCAATCATGAGGTTCATGACTTCGATGGCACTCAAGAATACAAAGAGAATAATCCACAACGTAACTTAAATCGAGATACTTGTTCAATGGTTGCATCGCTAATGTGAACATTAGAATGAAGCAATAAAAGATAGATAACGTCGATACATGTAGGATTTAGCAATCAAAGGTAGTCTTTCTCATTAATCATAAACAAGTCAAAATTGTACCGTAACACATTACGTGTCACTATGTCATACAATTCTTAGAACTCATCTTACCAACTGATATCTCAGTTAAGTTAGGGATTTTTAAAAGATACCACAATGAATACTAATCTACAAGAGTCATTAGGTGTTCCACATGTCCCGGAAGATCCATCGGTCCCAACTCAGAAGAAGATTTTTTCAATTTATATATTGGACACTGGGCATCCTCGTTAGTGGACAATGGCCTAGGAACAACACTTAACACAATCCTATAATCAAATAAATCCTTATAATTCAATCACAGAACTTAACGACTTCCTCTTAACAATCTTATATCCCATACAAGTTAAATTTTACTTTATTCAAGTTTCAATCAATTTTATACTCAATTCGATATCCTACCTCATTACCCAATACTTACAACCTTATTCTTCGGCCTTGTAAAGGCAATACAATTTCAATATGAATCAACACTCAATTTCCAATCCTATATCTCTTACAACAACAATTATCAAATGAGTCATTAATATGAAATGACTTGATCATTTAACTTAGACTTCTCGGAAAGGTATTAGTGGCATGAGGCTTTTGGGTAATGGTTCCAATGACAGCCTCAAGTGCAACATTCACCCTTTCGATTTCAAATTTAAGAATTGGATGACAACGAATCAGATGACATCTTTCTAGGTGGTAACGTTTTGTCAAACTCCACTCTATAAGAAAAGATCGTCTTGACATCGATATCAGTTTTAATCTCGCCAATTCTTTTCCAATTTCACAATCAACTACTATCTACATTTCTACGAATATCAACCATTTGTTGGGATCATAAATGTCCACAACTTGGTTTAGATCTTGGATAGCTAGAATTCCTACGAGAATAGCTTCGATTAATTTACTAGGCGATTTAGGGTACATTGTGACAATCTACGTCGTATAAATACCTCGTATAAATATCGAAATAGTCATCAAACAATCATGTAATAAAATTACATCATATATATATATATATATATATATATATATATATATATATATAATCCAAGTTATATATATTAAAATAACATTTCTCAGTCTGGCCTTGTCGGTAACTCGGGAATTCTTCGGCACCGTTATAGTCAAAAGATTTTTAGACATTTTGTGAAAAATGTTTATACTTAAAAGATTTTGAAATGTTTTATTCAAAACCTTGGTTTTAAAAATCTTTCGTTCTCTATAACGAGAGCTCTGGTACCAAACTGTAACACCCCCAAATTTATACAACTCAGTACAGCGGAAGACTAGTTGGTGTTACGGGATAGCACATTACTCACATCATAGACAACGCATAAAAATCGCGTCGTTTATTTATAAATCATTTCCATTCGTAATTATCAAAGTTACATCGGTCCCAAGTCATTATATTTCGTACAAAGTTTTACAAAGTATTTGAATGGAAAAATATTATTTAGGTGCGGGCCATGAATTCTTGTTGTCTTCCCGAGAATTACCTTCAAGTACCTGAGATAAAACATGTTAAAAGAAAAGGTCAGCGATAACGCCGAGTGAATTCATAGAGTTTAATAAATTCCATCAATATAACTTTGGTATAAAATTATTACCAAAAATCATTTCGTACAAACCATTGTAATAGGCCATAAAATAGCCAAAATCGTTTTATACAAATCTTTATCAACATCATAATATAGGCATTTGCCTTAAAAATCATTATACGAATCATTGTCGTTAAAAACACCATACAATACGTTTTGCAACGTTGTATAGATTAAAATAAAAAACCGTTATATGAATATGGTTATAAAAACCAAAATACAAACATAATATCAATAGTATGACCCAGTATTAATAGTCAGGCAATACATCGTAATCCGGAGCGTCCAGTAATATTTTGGTGATTTGGATTATTATAAGCCGCATGACATTGTTACCTTACTAAACCAACAACGGGTAGATAACCCGATACCAATTTTGCCCATCTAAAGTAGCGTGTCGTCACAAAGGTCAGGCTATTGAAATCTTCTCATACATAAATTCGCTTACCAATCAATGTGGCACGACGGGGATCAACCGTCAAGGCGCGAACTGGGGTGATCGTCCCCAAATAGTACTATTAAATGTATAAGCGTCTACCAACTCCCGGTAGTTCACAATTCATGCTAATGGGACTTTTAGTGACACAACCTAACTTTAATAATCCATTTTAATTTCATCTATCGGGTCCATTAATCATTTATCGGGTCATACAATCGGGTCATTCAATCATTCGGGTCCAAAGTCAATAAACAAACAATCGGGACAAATGGTGTCCTATTTTATAAAATTAACATGTTATCTCCCTCGCGGGTTTATAAAACATTTATAAAAACATTTAAAAGAGTGCGAGGCTATGAACTCACGTTGATGTGGGAAGGCGGGTTATCGGCAATTCGGACGTACGGTACGTGCTTCAATCACGGAAACCTAGACAAATAATAATCGGTCTTAGAAGTTTGTCTAATGACTTTATAAAAATAACAATTATGTATACATATGATGATTATATATATATGAGGATCAAGTGGGTTTACATATTCTCGTTTATTCATTTTAGAGTTATGTGTTGATAACTTTTATACTAGTTTACTAGTTTTACCCGTTTACGTGTCTTAAGTCCAATAAGCTTATTATAAGTTATTTAACTTATTTTAATCCATTTTGTACCTATATTATCAGTATGTATACTTTCCAAGTTGGGCCTAAATGGGTTAAACCCAATAGATTCTTTTTTCAAGTTTTTATCCTATTTAGTCCATTTATTAGTCCAATATGTTTATTTGACTTGTTAATGTCCGTATGCCCTATAGTTCGGGTTTTATCGGTTTTTACTTGTCATACATGTCTATATATCAGTATATAAGTTTTATAAAGTTTTCATTAGACGGGTCCAACCATCTAAGTTTTATTTAACAAAAACGTTAATTTTACGGCAATAGCCGAAAAAGTCGTAAAAATCATGTTAATAGTTTTTATTACTTATAAACATTATTTCACCACCATTTATATAATTTATCCATTTGATTACCCTTTTATATATATTTATATAAATAAGTTTTATAAGTTAATGGGTTTTTATTTTACATTTTATATTTTAAAATGTGAGTGCTTATATAATAGTATTATTCTTTAATTTCCAAAAATCTGATTTTTAACTTCATCTTCACCAAAACTGCCATATCTTGAGTTCTATATGGAGATAGAAGCTCAAATTATTATCACATAAACTACATGATATGTGCTATATTTAACTCTTCTATAGCAACTGTTGAATCATCCTTTAAGTATTTTCTAAAAATCGTCCAAAACAGTAACTTCAGATTTATATCTTAAACTTGTTTTGATCATATCTCACTCATTATTTTGATTCCATTGCATGGCCAACTCTCACATGTGTACAAGACCCATAGCTTACTGTAAATCCATTCTAATTCATCATTTTATCAGTCCATGACCTGTTTACTTACTGTTTTATACAGCCATGTAAATTAATCAAGATTTTAACCTTGTTTTATATGGTTTTTCACCTTTTTATCCATGATTATCAACAACAAATCCCCACATAACATTTTTATCATCATATAATCATCATATAAATATACAATAGGAAATAAAATACATGTTTACATAATCAAATTAACAAGAAGATGAGGAGGACAATCTTTATACCACCAACTTGATGTAGGTTATGATTTTGACATGGTTTTTGATGGAGAAACTTGTAGACAACCATGACCATCTTCAAGACCACCATGCTCCATGACCTCCTTGTGGAAAATCAGCCCTACGACATCATAAAAACTCCTCCATGGATGTTATAACTTGCACCAATCTTCATCTTTTTTAATGGAGATTAACATATGTTAATTATAACATATGTTTATGGTTAAAGTTTGTATGAAAGGTGGTGTTTGATGGAGATGAGGGACGGCCAAAAATGAGTGTGAGAGAGAGGAGAGTTGTTTTGCATGTGTGTAAATGAGATGAGTGGTTTTAGTTAGCTAGTTTTGTAAGTTGGTAGCTTACTTTGTAAGCTAAGACAAGTGTTATGCTACATGTTGTAAACTTGCCACATAAGTTGGCTAGGTGGCTTCTTTAGGCCGGTTTGAATGGGGTGGGACAAGTGTCCCACTTGTCTCATCTCATTTATTTACGGGTACTCCTCGATTCTAGTTTCCTCGATTTGCGTGCCCTCGGGTCGTTTTACGAAAAACGTTTTTATAAATTATGAATCGACGTCACAAAACGAATCCAATAAAAATTGTCTCATCAAAAACGGAGTTCGAAAACGTAAATACGTAATCCTAAGGTTTCCGGTTTAGTCGCAAAGGACGTTAAAATAAAATCGTAAGTCCTAATCTCTTTTCGTAAATTTGTGAGTTTATGAACCAACACAAATTTAAAACTCCAAAATAATATTCACGGATAAATTTATTTTCTGAAATGTCGGACTGTCACCAAGGACGGTGTATGTAAACGTAGGCACGTAACGTTGAATCCTCCGGTTTAGACGTAGTCGATGCTACTCCAAGACGTAAATCCAAATTTCTTCCCAAAAATAAGTGAGTTCATATTGTAACATTAAAATAATATTTTCAAATAATTTTTGAGAATAAAATATCAACCATAAATTGATGGATTGTCACAAATAATACACAGAACTAGTAAAACACATGTAAATCAGACAACTCATACACGTCCATATTTCTTATGTAGTATTATCTGTCGAGGCGGAGTAGTCTTCATCGTTTTCATTAGCTTCTACTGGACATAAGGTACGGATTTCCCGTCCTTCAGTAAGGACAATCTCTTCCTTCATTAGGATTTCTCGTATGCAGCCAACTGTTTTCCCCAGTAGTTACAGATTAAATGCTTATGTTTTGTTAGTTACCTTAGCCATATACATGCATGACCAGTTTCACCTAGTTATGAAGCTACCATAACCATAACACTAGAGGCATTAGTTTTATGACTTCACCATAGCGGAGTGATAGCTCGTGGCGTCCCTTTCAGTTATTTGGCCATTATATTTATTATGTTATCATGTGAGGTGTATGGGTACATCCTAGTTACATGTTTCAGTCAGGATTTCATGGTGAATGTGGTGTGTGCCTTGCATCCTTCACAAGGAGCTAATCCCTCCTACCCACTTACCAATTAATTAGAGGCATCCCCTCTAATTTGCATGACGAGGTCACCCCTCCAAGTATTCATGCACGTTGTTGACCTGATAACCTATATTTCCTTTTGGTATATTAACTAATACAGATTTTCATAAGTAACATAAGCTATGTTTTCAAAACTAAAACCAGTTAACATGACAGACATCTAGGTTTTCCAGGACTTATTCATTTCTGCTGCTAATCATGTCTTATGCTCTTATTATGCATCCATATTCTATGTCTTCCATGCTTTATTGTATATCCGTGTACGGAGCGTTATGCTCAGCCGTCTACTCAAGGTCGCAAGTAGGAACTCTAGAGTATGTGTATTCGGATTGGAATCTATCCGGCCTCTTTTACCTTTTGCATTTATTCCTACTTTATCATACATTGCTTCTTTTAGACATTGTTTAGTCCTTTCATTTACAATACTTATTATTGCTTGTGTGTGAGTTACTAGACTACCGATGTTTGCCGGTATTTCTATTTATGGTCGTTTAGACATTTACCTTGCATGCTTTGATGACATGCTATAATTTACTGTAGCATTCTACCCTAACAAATGGGGTGTTACAATGCAAATTGATCATTTCCAAATCGGACCGTACCCAGGAACTTCTCCACAAAGTTAATTAGAAGCTTGAGATTCCCCGTCATCTGCTTCGTTCATCCGGAGTCCAATACGAAGAGAATTATTTCTATCACCTGTAGAAGATGAAGAACACGATGGAGCATTTGCTAAACTGGATTCTATGTTAGTTGTGATTTCCAAATCATTAGTTCCCTAGTTTTACCACTTAAAGGCACACTAACGCTCGTTGTCACGTTTTCAGTTCTAACCTTTGGCACCCATTTATATCCTTGAGGACACTAATTAGCAAACTACCATTTCTAAGACTTGCTAGCAGACTCATATAATTCTCTAATTCTGCTTCTAGAGTTCTCAGTAGTGGAGACTGATGCAATACTTTTCTTGGGGGGGGGGGTTGCACCAGAATAGTTCACTTTGTTTTTTGGTACAGTAGCACAAATAGGCATCACAATTTACTTATTAGTTCTAGCATCTACGCCTTTGACATTATTCGAAACACACATAGTATGATTAACATTAGCACATTTTCCACATTTCACATAAACCAAAGTTAATACAACACATTCAAAGTAGTCGAATCATTCAAATCGTCATTACATGCGATTACAGACTTTTTATTCTTAGAAACATTCAAATTCCTAAGGTGGTCTTCTACTTTCTTCATCTTCCCTTGACTCTTGTTTTGCCAAACCTTATCATTCCTTTGAGTGCTTCGAAGTTGAGGTCGGCTAACACTAGCAGTGGGGACTACTCCTGTAGTAAAAGACACACGACTATTATTGTTTCTAGAAGTCTGAGGCGATTGACTATCTTTCTTTTGTGTGGGTTTAGTGACCAATCTATACATCCCTGGTTTAATCACATTTGTGTTCTTAATGCTTTATACTCGCATCTGTGGTAACCTTTCCTTTCCACCTGTCTTGGGACAAACCCGGATTTTGTAAATGAAGAATTTGAAAGCAGATGGTTTTCCCAAGACAAATGATTTATTCACTTTGTACGCATTGGGTTATGTAACAACGGGTTTCACAACTCTAGGTTCCACATATTTCCCACTCATCTTAGCAACGAGTTTCTTCAACTCTGCTATCGCTATGTCCTTGTCTTGTAACTGAGCTTTCAAATACGTAGTTTCCATACTCTTTTCATTTATTTCTCGTAATGATTTGGAAAGTTTTTCTTGCAAGTTATTATGATTTAGAAAACTTACGATGTTGTTTTGCAAAGCTAGTTCAAGAGATTGACAATGTTTTTAAACGAAATCATATCGGTGTTGAATTAACGTAAAAGCCTTTTTATTAACAATTTCTTTGTGTTTTGAAAGCTCAGTTTCAAGAAGTTCACACTCTTTGATCTTATTAAGATATGTTCATGCAACATCGGAATATTCATCTATATCAGTACAAGATTTAAGAGTAACACACAAAATATCGTTGGAGAGACATTCTTGTAAGAGTAGATCATATTCGTTTGAAAACTCTGATTTTTCAGTTTGAAGGTCTGATGTTCGTTTGCAAGTATTAAATTTATATTACAAGGTTTATACAAGACACGGGACTAGAAGACAAACACGGGCAAGTATACCCTTTCGTTCGTAATATAGCTTTGTAGTGGTAAGCCAAGATCGTTCGCTGAGACTTAGTTTCGTTTTGGTAATCAAGATACCAACTGAAGAAATAAATGGTTGAAGTCATATCAATAATAACAAATATGACTAATATGGGATAGTTCGTATAAGTTCGTGATGATGGTAATAATGATCGAGATATGTTTATGTAGGTAAAGTGGGATAATCCTTTTTCGTCAAAACGGAGTTTACACAATTTACTTGGATTGATTCAAGACTTATGATTATTTAAGCGATTAAGCTCAAAACAAGTTGCCAACAAGTTCAATATTTTATCAAATTTCTAAGCGTGTTTCTCCAACCAAAGATTTATGACCATAGACAAGTTCTAAAAAACATATTTTAACAATTTGCGTTTCTCAACGCCAAACTATCGTAATAAATCAACATAGATAAAATATGGTTTGTAGAACTAGGGGGTAAAATGGTTCTACAACATTAGCTTGAAATCATTTATAAAGGATCATATCATAGCATCATCACTAATCATAGTCACATACCAATATAGTCACAAATAGCTTAGCCTAACATAATAATCAAAGTAACAACTGGAAAGAGTAAGAGAACATCATACTTAGATTGGTTTGAATAAACGAGTACACAAGTGTCACAATTGTATCGTTCCTCCAAGAATCGAAGAGTGTAATACTCTTGTTACAAGTATCTCCCAAAAGTGGATAATACAGAAAATTTACTAAAAGGACTAAAATACTCGAGCTATGGAGTATTGAGAGAGAGGTGTATGTAAAATGAGTGGAAATGGCCTCTATTTATAGTGTTGTCTGGGGTCAAATGTGCGTCGCACTTCTCCTCAAGTGCGCCGCACTTTGGAGATGCGAATGTGCGTCGCACTTACAACTTTGTGAGCCGCACTTCTGGGCTATTCAGAATCTTCTTTTAATAACTTTGGCTTTATTGCATATTGAGGCCCCTTCTTTTCATATCTTCACTTTGCTCCTTCATACTTTATATCTGCATATAAAACACAGCATATTAAGTATCGGAATCTCTTTTTTATACTACAAAGTGGCATTATAATGATAGGTTGAATATGAATAATTAGGTCGTTATCAAATTCCTCCACACTTAGCTATTGCTTGCCCTCAAGCAATCAAAGCGAGAAAACAATTTCAATTTTAAAAATGCTTTTAAGTGTTGTGAAGTATGATAGGGAAATGATTTAATTTTTATAAATAGCAAAACAAAACGAAAAAATAAATTTAGCACCTCACATGGATAGTGTTTGGATTTTAAGTTCACACAAATGTCACTCACAAAAGGGTAAATGTATGGTAACACTCAATTAGCTCGGTCATAAAATAGATAGCTACCATAGGTTTTGACAAGACACATAAACATTACCGTTGCGGCGTGAGCACCCGATAAATTTTCAAAGAAGCAAAACGTGATAAATGATGTGGGTGTAGGATCAAAAAGTACATGCCTTTGTCAAAGTCATAGAACAAACTATACTAGAATAATTGACTAATTTTATTTCTTTCTTTTTCATACATTTTTTTAAGATAACATTATAAACTTTATAACTTGACAAGTGGTTAGGCATAACATATAAGGATATTGGCACAATGGATAATATAACTTATGCGTACGAGTTCCACATATTTTCGTAAGCCAGTGTAGCTTAACTAAAATGATATAAGGGTGATTTTATTTTGCTTCCTTTCGAAAATATTTATAAATTAACCTCACTACGGTTTAGTAAATGATGATCAAGCACAAATTCTGAAGCATACTAGATTATCAGCTTTCACACAAAATAGAGAAATATAAGGCTAAGTTTTTCTCACATATTTGGGAAATGGATTTTGTGCTAAATTATAATGTCAATCAATGAGATTTTTGCTTTGCTAAAAACTTATTTATTTACAAAACGTATATATCTTTATTGTATTTCAAAAAGATTTTCATGTGGAGAAATTTATTTTATTTTTTTCATTTTTTGTATTTGTCACCTCCTACACACTTAAGTTAAACATCGTCCTCGAGGTGATAACTAATAAAATATTAAAAATAGGAAAAATGCAAAGGGAAACGAGAACTTCCCAGGGCTTAGTAGAAAATTGTGGGACTTCGAGAGATGAATCCAGCTTAGAGCTCCAATTTGCTATTTTCCTGCATGTTATAAAAAAACAAAACACATGCAATATATACAAGGACGGTTTTATTTATTTACAGGTCCTCCTCCACACTTAACTTAAAAGGTGGGGATAAAATACAGATTACCTTCCGAATAGCGCTAAGTTTAGAGTCTTCAGCGAGACTCGGCTACTCGGATCTTATTTTAAGAAGAAAGGAATTTCTTCTCCTTTGATTTCATTATATTGTTCTTCTTCATGGTAGAGCTTAAGTCTATGCCCATTGACTATAAAGGTGTTATTGTTTTGACCGTGTAATTCAACATATCCGGATGGATATTGGTGTTTCACTAGATAAGGTCCAATCCATCTTGAAGTAAGCTTAGGTTGCTTGAATTTATATTTCGAGATAAAGAGAAGTACTTTGTCGCCTTTTTTGAATTCTTTTCTTTGTCGTAATTTACGATCATGCCAAACTTTGGTTCGTTCTTTATATAATCTTGAACTTTAATAAGTTTGATGTCGAAATTCATCTAACTTGTGAAGTTGAAAGTTATGTTTTTCTCCGGCTACAATAAGATCTGGGTTGCAGTTTTTAAGTGCCCAATATGCACGGTGTTCAATTTCTATTGGCAGATGGCATGTTTTTTTATACAACAGTTTGTACGGTGTGGTTCCAGTTGGTGTTTTGAATGCGGTACGAAAGGCCCATAGAGCATCTTCTAACCTTTTTGACCAACAAGTAGGGTTGTTTTGAACGGTCTTTTCAAGTATACGTTTGAGAGCTCTATTAGTGTTTTCAACTTGGCCACTCGTTTGAGGGTGGTAAGATGTGGAAAATCGGTGGTTCACTCCATATCTTTTCATAACATTTTTCATGAGTTTGTTACAGAAATGAGTTCCTCTGTCACTTATTAGTGCTTTTGGCATTCCAAAATGACAGAATAATTTCTTTAAGAATGAGATAACAACTTTGGCATCGTTTGTTTGTGAAGCTTGAGCTTCGGATCATTTCGATACATAGTCGACGGCGATTAAAATGTATTCACATTTGTAAGATTTAGGAAATGGTCCCATGAAGTCGATACCCCACACGTCAAAGATTTCGTAGACTTGGATGTTGTTTAGAGGCATTTCATCTCTTTTAGAAATATTTCCAGTCCTTTGACATGCTTCACATAGTCGTACTAAGGTATGAGCTACAAGCATAATTCTTGGCCAATAAAAGCCAGCGTCAACACTTTTTTAGCGATGGTGTTCACGGCGTAATGTCCTCTCCTCTGGTCGGTCTGTAGTGACATTCATCGTGAATTTTTCTAGATTCAAATCAAGAAATACAACGTCGGATTATTTCATTGGGACAGATTCTAAATAAGTAAGGATCGTCCAAAAAGTATTTTTTTAGTTCAGAGAAAAATCTTTTCTTTTGTTGGTGCGTCATTCCCTTTCGTAAAATACCTACAGCCAAATAGTTTTCAAAGTCTACGAACCATGATGTTTTGTTAGTACTTACTTGCATTATATGCTTATCGGGAAAATCGTCGATTTCATCATCGCTAGAATCATCATTCACTATGCGAGATAAATGACCGACAACAACATTTTCAGCTCCTTTTTATCTTTAATTTCCAAATCAAATTCTTGTAAAAGCAATATCCATCGTATTAGACGAGGTTTAGCGTCTTGCTTTTTGAACAAGTATTTTAAAGTTGAATGATCGGTGTAAACTATCGTTTTTTGACAATGCGAGGTATGACCGAAATTTGTCAAACGCGTAAACTACAGCCATGAGTTCTTTTTCCGTAATTGTATAATTTTGTTGGGTTGCGTTAAGAGTTCTACTTGAAAAATAGATGGGATGAAATTGTTTACCATCTTTTTGGCCAAGGACGGCTCCAAGGGCATGTTCACTAGCATCACACATAAGCACAAATGGAAGGTTCCAATTGGGGCTTGTAATAATGGGTGTGCATGTAAGTTTTTCTTTAAGTATTTTGAATGTTGAATAACATTCGTCGGTAAAATCGAACATTCTTTCTTTTTCTAGAAGTTGAGTTAAAGGTCTTGCTATTTTCGCGAAGTCTTTGATAAATCGTCGGTGAAAACCGACATGACCTAAGAAACTTCTAATGCATCTAACATTAGTAGGTGGTGGGAATTTTGCGATTACGTCTATTTTTGCTTTGTCAACTTCAAGGCCGGCTCTAGACACTTTGTGTCCAAGCACAATTCCTTCTTTAACCATAAAGTGACATTTTTCTCAGTTTAGCACAAGATTTCCTTCTTCACATCGTGCTAACATTTTATCGAGATTGTTTAGACATGTGACGAAAGAATTTCCAAAGACGAAGAAATCGTCCATGAAGATTTCGACTAATTCTTCAATCATATCGTGAAAGATTACAATCATACACCTCTAAAAAGGTAGCAGGTGCATTGCATAGGCCAAAAGGCATGCGCCTATAACCGTAAGTTCCAAATAGACAAGTAAACGTGGTTTTCTCTTGATCCATAGGGTCGATTGGGATTTGAAAGTATCCAGAAAAACCATCGAGGAAACAAAAGTATTCATTTCCTGCGAGTCTTTCTAACATTTGATCCATAAAGGGTAAAGGAAAATGATCTTTCGCGGTTGCATCATTTAGTTTTCGATAATCAATACAAACTCGCCATCCGGTGATGGTTCGTGTTGGTACTAATTTGTTGTTTTCGTTAGTTACTACAGTGATACCTCCCTTTTTAGGTACACAATGAATAGGACAAACCCATGGGCTATCGGCGATTGGGTAGATTATTCCAGAGTCTAAGAGTTTAAGGATTTCTTTTTTAACAACATCCTTCATGTTAGGATTTAATCTTCGTTGTTTTTCAACAATTGGTTTCTTGTTATCCAAAAGTTGGATTTTGTGTTTGTAGAACGATGGACATATGGCAAGAATGTCAGAAGTTTTCCAAGTAAAGGCTTGTTTATTCTTCTTGAGAATGTCAATTAAATCGTATTTGTGTTCTTCCGAAAGTTGGGATGAAATAATTACACGGAGTAATTTTTCTTCGCGAAAAAAACGCATATTCCAGATGTTCAGGAAGAGGTTTAAGTTCTAAATTTATAGGAGGTTCTTCAACAGATTTCTTAACTTTGAAATCGGCTTTGAAAGTTATGCTTTCAAATGGGGTTTCGATTTCTTCTTCGATTTTTACGATTGGTTCATCATTAGTGTGGTCGGCTATGAAAGCATCAAATTCAGCAAAAAGATCTTCTTCGAGGATGGTTCCTTCGAGACAATGCAAAATTCCACATCCTTCGTCAAGAAGAGCGTCGAAATCGGCTTCAACGATTTCTTCAATAACATCGATACTAAAACAAGTATCGTCATTAGAGTACGAGAGTTTCATAGCTTCGTCGGTAGAGAAAGAAATTCTATCTTCTCCAACTCCAAGGTTGAGTTGTTTTTTCTTTAATCTAATTATAGCATCAGCTGTGTCTAGGGAAGGTCTACCAAGGATAAGTGATACCTTGCTATCTTCTTCCATTTCTAAGATTACAAAGTCAACAGGAAAAACAAATTTTCCGAATTCTATGAGCATGTTTTCAGCTATCCCCATTGGCTATTGGAAAGAACGGTCCTCGAGTCGAACGCTCATTTTTGTGGGTTTTAAAACGTTTTTAGAGAGTTTAGCATACAAAGAGTATGGCATGAGGTTGATACTTTCGCCAAGATCGGCCAAGGCATTGCAAGAGTATGAGTGAGGAAAAGTACATGGGATTAGGAAACATCCAGGATCTCCTAGTTTTGGTGGTACTTTGTTTTGGATAATGGCAGAACATTCATCATTTAGAAAAGTTGAAGAAACTTCTTCAAACTTATGCTTTCTCTTGATAAGTTCTTTGATAAATTTGCCATAATTTGGCATTCTAGCCAGAACATCGACTAAAGGCATGTTAATTCGAACTTCTTGTATTATGTCGAGGAATTTACCATACTTAGCTTGCATCTTTTGCTTGCGTAAGCGTTGTGGATATGGTACTTTTGGTTTATATGGTTTGGGTGTTGGGTTTTTAGTTGTTTGGTATGGGTTGGTTGGGCTTCATCCTCATTATCACTATCGTATGGATATTCGATTGGTGTAACTTGAGTAGGTTTGGTAGGTGATTCATAAGATAAACCGCTCCGCGCGAATACGGCATTCACTTGCTCGTTACGAGCTTGTGGGGGTTGATATTTGTTGTTGTTCTTGGGATTTGGGTTGGTATTGCTTGGTAAATAACCAGAAGCGTGATTTGATTGTTTATCGGCCAAACGATCAAATTTAGCTTCAAGGTTTTGAATAGAAGCTTGGTGATTTTCGGTTGTGGTTTCATACTTGGTTTTGAAGTCAGTGAATGTCTCTCGAAAAAAATGTTTGTTTTTCTATGAGATTCTATAAAGTTGTCGATTTTGTTTTCAAGGTTGTTTTTGTCTTCGGTTTGAGTGGGTTTCTTTTTGTCTCGATCGTAACTTGTTTTATCATTTGATCTCCAATTATCGCGGTCGCGATTATGATAATCGTTATAAAATCGAGTTCGACGAAAGGTATTCATATACTTGGCTTCTTCTTCCTTCGTCATGGGAGTGTCATCGTCATCACATTCACTAGAAGGATGGTTTCCTCCATAGTGTTTTCATGTTTTGTGTTTAATCTCTTCAATATTAAGAGACATGGCATCCATTCGAGCCATAATTTTCTCGGTGTCGGTTGGGTTGTTGCTTCCTTCAGCAAAATCTACGGTTTTTCGTGAGTTTTGTTTTTGTGATTTTTGGACCAATCAAGCTTAAGTAGGACTTTGTCATCCAATAATTGGTAAGCTTGGTTAGGGGTTTATAAAGAAAATTACGCCCGCTGCGGCGTTCAATGCATCTTGGGTAACATCGTCAAGACCATGATAGAAAATCTTGATTATTCCTTCTTTTTTAAGTCCACGACCATGGCAGTTTCTAATTAGTTCTTTCATTCTTAACCATGCGTCAGTGAGAGTTTCTCGTTCTTGTTGAGAAAAGCTTCGGATTTCTCCGAGGAGTTTTTCTAATAGGGCAGGAGGAAAGAATCGGCTAATGAAAGTAGTTCTAAGACCTTCCCATGTTCGAATAGTTCCTTCGTTATGTTCGCCGAGCCATGACTTTGCTGCTCCAGTCAGGGATGATGGAAACATCATGAGTTGGACGGCTTCGGCTTGTCCTTATCAATAGTTGAACATTTTATAAATTCTGTTGAATTCATGGATGTGTTTGTGAGGATCGGTTTTGGTTCGACCATCAAATTGGTTATTTTTTACAAGGGTTAAATGGTTTCCTTTGATGGCAAAATCGTTTGGAATTTAAGGTAAAAAGATTTCAGAGCCCGGAGTTGGTACGAAAACTCTATCGGCTGACCATATTGGTTCATCATCAGTGTCCGACATTGGATCGTAACGGTTTATGAGTTTGGTGAGAAATAGGATTTGTGAAATATTGTCAAAAGGTTGGTTAATTATGTGAGGTTTAGTTTGCTCGTGTCTCCTAGCTAAAGGTACACGGCGATGAAGTCTATGTAGCCTTCAATTAAGGGTACATTCAGGTTCAGGTAACGGTGATGTTGGAGGTGTTCCGGATGAACGAGTGTGCATCCAACAAGGTATTTGGTGTTTCTAGTAGAAATGTGCGGCGTACTTTTGGTTTTGTGCGGCACACTTTGGTTCGCTACTGGAAGTGCGGCGCATTTTTAGGTTTGTGCAGCGTACTTTCTGTACTGCAGAAAAAAAATTTGGTTTAAAAAGAGTAGCAATGGTTCAATTTCTTCAAGGATTATACTAATTTTGGTTACAAAACAGGATTATAAGTCCCCGGCAGCGGCGTCAAAAACTTGATGTTCGTTTGCAAGTCTTAAATTTATATTACAAGGTTTAGACATGACAAGGGACTAGAAGACAAACACGGGCAAGTATACCCTTTCGTTCGTAATATAGCTTTATAGTGGTAAGCCAGGATCATTCGCTGAGACTTAGTTTCGTTTTGGTAATCAAGATAACAATTGAAGAAATAAATGGTTGAAGTAATATCAATAATAACAAATATGACTAATATGGGATAGTTCGTATAAGTTCGTGATGATGATAATAATGATCGAGATATGTTTATGTAGGTAAAGTGTGATAATCCTTTTTCGTCAAAACGGCGTTTACACAATTTACTTGGATTGATTCAAGACTTATATTTATTTAAGCGATTAAGCTCAAAATAAGTTGCCAATAAGTTCAATATTTTATCAAGTTTCTAAGCGGATTTCTCCAACCAAAGATTCATGACCATAGACAAGTTCTAGAAAACTTATTATAACAATTTACGTTTCTCAACGCCAAACTATCGTAACAAATAAACTTAGATAAATATGGTTTGTAGAACTAGGAGGTAAAATGGTTCTACAACATTAGCTTGAAATCATTTATAAAGGATCATATCATAGCTTCATCACTAATCATAGTCACATACCCATATAGTCACAAATAGCTTAGCCTAACATAGTAATCAAAGTAAAAATTGGAAAAGAGTAAGAGAACATCATACTTAGATTGGTTTGAATAAACGAGTACACAAGTGTCACGATTGTATCGTTGCTCCAAGAATCGAAGAGTAGAATACTCTCGTTACAAGTATCTCCCAAAAGTGGATAATACTAAAAATTTACTAAAAGGACTAAAATACTCGAGCTATGGAGTATTGAGAGAGAGATGTGTATGTAAAATGAGTGGAAATGGCCTCTATTTATAGTGTTGTCTGGGGTCAAATGTGCGCCGCACTCCTCCTCAAGTGCGCCACACTTTGGAGATGTGAATGTGCGCCTCACTTACAACTTTGTGCGCCGCACTTCTGGGCGACTCAAAATCTTCTTTTAATAACTTTGGCTTTATTGCATATTGAGGCCCCTTCTTTGCATATCTTCACTTTGCTCCTTCATACTTTATATCTGCATATAAAACACAACATATTAAGTATCGAAAGCTCTTATTTATACTAAAAAGTGGCATTATAATGATAGGTTGAATATGTATAATTAGGTCATTATCAAGGTCATCAATTTATTTTTTGATAGACTCAACATATTTCAAATGATCAAACATTTAAGACCGAATTAATCTTTCAAATTCAAGAACATTTTCTTTTATTATCGCCGCAATCAGTATTAAAAGTTCTTTCACAAGCACAGTTATATCCTGAGGAATCTCTTTTTTCCACTTTTCATTTTCACGTTTTTCCAGTCTCTTTCAACAATTGATTGAAAATTATCAATGTGATGTTTAATAATACCAAGTGTTTTCCTACTCTTGCTTTTAGAAGCATCAAGAGGCAGATAGTTAATATATTTAGAAACTTTAGATTTCTTTGTAGCAAAGATTTTCTTCCATTGAATTCTTCTTTGTTTACTTTAAAAAAAAATTGCTCACGAGACTTCTGTGTTTGTAGAGTGAAAAGACCATAAAGACTGTTTTCATATGCATAATTATATGGTTTCACAAACTCTTTATTTACCAGTGATCTACTCTCCTCTTCCCAAATGGTTGTCTCAACACTATCGAGCCTAACTACTGGGCAATCATGATCAGTCCATTCGGACTTATCAAGATATAAGTGGGGTTCTCAGCTTGAGCTTGCTCGAGGTACTTAGGACTTGCAAAACTAGCTTTACCCTCAAAAAACGACCGTGGTGCTATCATTCTCATGGTTCGAATAGATTGATTCGTTTTATAAACAATTTTTTTCAAAAAGTCAACTTGTTCTTCAAGTCCCGTTACTTTTTTAGTATCTTTTTCTTGTCTACTTTTGAAAGATTGTTTTAACTTCTCAACCTATTGTGTCTTTTCATCAAGAATTTTAGCAGAATCAGTGTTCTTCATAGAAATCCTTTGTTCAAGTTCATTTACGTTTGTTGTTGCAAGGTACGTTTTTTGACGTTCATCAATTAAGAAAGCATTATATTCACGTTTCTATTTAGCTAATAACCCTAGAGTGATGTTATATTTACTTTCAAAACCATCCTTTTTAGTGTTAATTAAACGCCCTTTGTACCCCTCAAGCTCTTTGGTTTCTGACTAAGCTCAAATCTATAACTATCAAAAGTCTGACTAGATTTTATTAGAGCATCTTGGTTTCTTCAAAGTTTTGAGTGGGAGTGGAATTAGCCTTTTTTAGTTGCCTGTGACTCATCCTAGTTTTAGTGACATCCTTTTGAAAATTAGCAAATAAGTTAGCTAATGCAACATGCTCCTCGTCATCATACTCATTTGCATGTTGATCTTCCTCAGACTCATTATTGCACATGTCTAATGAATTCAGTGTGTTATTACTAGCAACTGATTCCTTTATAGATGTATCAATAATGGGTGTAGTTGGATCACTATGCTCATGCGTATTGCTAAACACATTATAGTCATCATCAGTGTGTACCTTATCAATTGGCTCGGTATCAAAGATAGGACCGTTGTCATCTTTAGTAACACTGAGGACCTCTTAAATCTTTTCCATGTATGAATAATATGCCTCGAGTTCTTGGTCGAATAGTTCATCATCGGTGTCGTCGAGCATTTCTCCTTCCTCGGCTGATAACTTGATCCCAGCATCCATCTTCCTGCATAGCAACATCTTTTCCTTATGATAAGCATAATCCTTAACCCTTTTTGGTTGCCTGCGTTCCTTTGACATATGCCCAAAACCTTTTCAATTAAAACATTGAATCCTACTTTGTTGCACAACTTCAGTTTCAACCGTTTCCCTATTTCCAACAACAGTAGCAACCCTTTGATTATCATACTTAAGAGTTTGTCGATCATATCTTGCAAAACCCTCCATATGTGTTGGATTATGACGATCATACTTTGGAGGACTCTCAACACTTCTTCATGTGTCATACCTTGGAGGACTCTGAACATAGTTGTTCCTCGTGTTTGATGATGTTCTAAGGTTGTTGTTGGTGGGTTTGTAGATTTTCTTGTATGACTTCATAATGAAAGCTATTTGTTGCTTGAATTCCCTATCCTTTTGAGCTTGTTCTTCATCACTGTCTTCTTCGGATGATTTCTCAAGTGGTGGTGATGGTGCTCTTGAAACCTCTTTGCCTCTTGATCTTGTTGGAGCATGTGACTTAGAGACAATGGAAGAGCGTGGTGATGATGATTGAGTAGAGTAAGTCTTTGGAGCGCAAGAGCGGAGATCTGGGTAATGTTGAATGGTAGAAACCAAAACGAATGGATTTGCAACCTTTGCTACCCATTCAGCTCGAAGTTCGTTTGCCTCATTCTAAAATTGTTTCAAAATGTCAAAGAGCGTGTGATATGAGACCTCATCTAACTTTTGTTGTTGTTTTACCAAAGTGACGAACCGTGTCCACTCTGGTTGAAGTTGTTGTAGAAATTGGAGATTGACTAGCATGTGGAGACTTGAAAGTTGTTTCGTGTCATGTCATTCATTATTTTTGTAGAATTAAGAGTAATATGAATCTATTGATTCCCCATCCTTTGAAGTAAACTTGCCAAAGTTCCAAAACAGGTTTGTTTACACATCTTGCTTGTTGAGTGATTTACCTTGTTGCAATCATTCAATACCCATCCACATTTCTTTAGCAGTAGGACATGCATCAACCATGGAGTAAATATCATCTCAAATCCCACTTAGAATTAAGTAAATTGCTTCCTTCTCTGCATCAAGCCAAGCACGCTTCTCGGGTGTGAGGTCGGATCTCTTTTCATCACATTCATGTGCGGGTACTTCGACACTTGTGTTTGTGGCTGGTACAGAAGGAACGATGACCTTTGAAAACATATATGGTCCATCAAAAATGCATTGCCTCAAAGCATCACTGTTAGGTCTTGTAACAAGATATCGTAGAAAACGTGATTGCAATTGATCATATCGACCAGACACAAGCATTGGTGGTCTTTCTTTGTTACCAACCACCATGATGTTGTTGTTGGTCACTCGATAGTCTGTAGTGGAATCCATCTCGATGATTTCTGAAATGATGAAGTGAATTTGGATCTTAAGTAGATGTGTTGTGATTAGACTATGGTTGAAATTCCAAAAATTCCAATTTTTTCTTCAGTCCGGCAATAAGTTCTTCAGTCCGATATAAAATTATACCCAAAAATTTTGAATTGCCAAATTTTGAAATTGAAGTAGAAATAGCCTAAAACTAGAATAGGAAAATTTTGAACTAACTTGACGTAAAAATTTTAACTTTTTTTTGGTAAACTAGTTCCGGAACTAGTTGTGAGGGTGGCTAAGTCTACAAAGTTGTCGAACTAAAAATTGGCTCAATTCGGAATAAAAGTTGATTTTGGAGTATATGTTGATCAACTCGCAATAAGGCTGAATTCGCAATATATTGAAGCTCAACTCGCAATAAGGCTGAAGTCGCAATAAATTGAAGCTCAAATCGCAATAAGGTTGAACTCGCAATAAATTGAAGCTCAATTCACAATAAGGCTGAACTCGCAATAAATTGAAGCTCAATTCGCAATAAAGTGAACTTGCAATAAATTAAATTTCTCAACTCGCAATATTTTTAAGACCTCAACTCGCAATATTTCTAATACCTCAACTCGCAATATTTATAATACCTCAACTCACAATAATTCTAATACCTCAACTCGCAATATTTTCAATACCTCAACTCGTAATAATTTCCTGATTTCGCAATAATTCAGAATTCACCCCAATTCGCAATAATTTTCTCAACTCGCAATTTTAAGGGTTTATCATTTCGCATTAAGCTGAACTCGTAATATGCCTGATCTCGTATTAAATAGGGTTTCTTATCTCGCAATACTATGAGTTTCGAGGAATTTCACCAAAACCGAGCCAAACACCAATTTTTTTGTGTTTTTTGACAAAAAAAAAACAAAATCACTACCATGACTATGAAGGTGATTTTTTGAAAGATTTAGACCACAAAAACACGAATTTTTTTTAGACGCGAGTTGTTATGATTTAAAACACACGAACACAATAAAAACCACAAACCAATCATTAATCTACCCCGTGGAGAATGAAAACAATTGTTGTACCCATATATTTATCACTTCACCATGATAGATCTAAGAAAATAGATAGAAAAATAGATGAACAAAAGATGAAGGTTTAGAGAGAGAATGGTTGGAAACTTTATGATATTAGATTAAGAATGAGAAAATGAAATGAACCAACACCCTCTTAACATGCTAGGAGGGTCCTGTTTATAGACACGCATACATGTTGCGTTTGGGCTTTGACTAGATGGGTCGGGATTTCCTTTTGGGCTTCAAGTCCTTAAACATGAACTTTATAGCTTAAAGTCAAGCCCATAATACCCAACTAACCTACTACTTGTTACAACGTTCTAATATACGATACATAATAAACCTATGACCGAACATTCTTGTTTGACTCAATATTTTGAGGCTAACATAAGGTTATTACGATAATCAAGTCTTGTACTCCGAATGTGTTGGGTGATATAATAATAACACTTAAAGACCTTTCGGGGTATCTTTCTGGTATAATTCATTAGCAAGTAAGTTGTGCCCATATATTATCACTTCACAATGTTAGATTAATAGAAAATTGTTAATGCAAACATTACGATGTTTAGCCGATATAATCTCTTCGTGTTTTATTGATGACAAACGTATAATTCATAATACATTATAAAATGGTAAGGTACTCGTAATCACTCAAGAATACATTTGTATACTTCTCTCGACACCTCCAAGATCGCATTCGGCATGAATCACTCAAGGTATGAATAAACTTGTCATTAACCTAACTAAGTGATCAAGGATTAATATTTTCTTAAAACTCACTTTTATACAAAGTGACAAAGTAATTTTTAATTAACTTTATTTTTAAGAAAATGTTTTATTAAAAAGAAAAATGGAAATTTGAATTTAGAATATTCCAAAGAATATTCCCTAAGGTATATTCCAAAGAATATTCTTTAATTTCAATTTGGCATATTCCATATGCCAAAGGAATATCCTTTGAGGGTATAAACTACCCCAGATGGCATATCCCCACTAAAGGAAAAATTTGCACGGACTCCAAGGCGGAGGTTCCTTATATGAACCCACGGTTCCTTATTGATAAGGAACCGCGGGTAGAGATAAGGAACCGCGGGTGTTTTTGACCGTTGCAATTTTGCCCTATAAATAGCGGATCATTTCAAGATTTTCTTTCAACCCTTTTTGCAGAATTTCTTCAAAAACATCTTTAAACCCTTGATTAGTTAGTTTAGATTAATCTTGTTTAAGATGTGATTCTCTCCTTCAATCTCCTCATCCTCTTAAGTGCAAAGAGAAGATCACTCACACATTTGTGATGTGATTAAAGATGAAGTCTTGATGAAGATCATCATGTTCATCATTTTTATTTGTGTCTTGTGTAGATCCAATGTATATGTGTATTCTTGGATCAATCTTGTGTAGATCCAATGTATATGGGTATACTTGGATCAATATTGTGTAGATCCAATGTATTTGTGAATATTTGGATTAGTTGTGTTAATCAATTGTATTTGTGAATACTTGGATTAAGTCTTGTGTAAATCCATTGTATATGTGTATACTTGGATTTATGTTGTGTATATCCAAGTTACATGTGTACACTTGGATATGTGTTTTATTGAGTTGTAATAGGTAAGAGTTGTGAGTTCTCACTAAATTATAAAGTGATGTGGTTGTGTCTTGTGAGTTCTCACTAAACTATAAAGTGATGTAGTTGTGTCTAGTGAAGTTCTTACTTAGCTTCATAGTGAAGAGTCATGAAGATTGGTTCTACCTTTCGATTAGAACTCGACATCTAGCGTTGTGTCGTAAAATTGTGAAGTAGGCAACGTTGTGAAGATTGGTTCCACCTTTCGATTAGAACTTGACATCGAGCCTTGTGTCGTTAAATGGTGAAGTGGACAACTTTGTGTTGATTGGTCCTACGTAATATTAGGACTCAACATCTAGCTTAGTGTCGGAAATTGTGTAAGCGACGTGTATGCTTTTCTCTGCCTTGAAAGGAGTTTTGTTGACTAGTGAAGTAACTCTCGAGTAAGGTGTTCTCGAGGAGTGGAGTAGGGCGAAGAGGAGCTTCGTGACCGAACCACTATAAATCATCGTGTCGGTACTTTCCTTTACATTTACGTCTTTACTATTATAGATGTATTTATATGTTGTGTGTTGTGTGCATCTCATAATCTAAACATTTAAGTTACGGAAAAGCTAAGGCTTAGTACGTGTGTGCTTCGTGTTTAGATTATGGTCAAGTGTGCATCCTTTAGTCTAAACATCTTAGTTGCGGAAAATCTAAGGCTTAGTATGTGTGTGCTTAGTGTTTTGACTATTGCTTGATGTACACTTGATTTGATGTGTTTGTGTGTTTCCTTACTTATAGTTATTATCTATTACAAACACATCTCATATCTAGTCAAGCTTAATCGAGAATTTGATACAAACGATTGTCAAGGTTTACAACGTATCAATATTTGGCATCCACTGTAGGCTGTTCTTTATTGAGCCCGCGGTTCTTTATTGATAAGGAACCGCGGTGATATTTAAGGAACCGCGACCAGTGGAATTAACAAAATGTTTTGAAAATGAACTAGAAACAATTCAACCTTTTACCCCACCCACTTCACCCATCTCACCTTTGGAGAACATACCACATCCTCCACCACCCACATCACCCATCACCTTGTCTTATAATTAAGCATGTGCATTGCTTATTAATAAGACACCCAATTTAAGCAAATCTTAGATTTCTAGTGTAACTAGGATTAAAATTATGCTTAAGTTTTAGGCTTGTGTTTCATACATTTTTGTATGATCTTTACTCTCCTGAATTTCCTTTCACGTTTTTCAACATGATTTGTCTTTGGTCTTGGATCTCGTTATTCTCGTGATCTTTCTTTTCTTCTTTATTTTCTCACTCGGTTGTCAAGGAAGGTTACATTTATATCTAATTCGTCTCCTAGTAAGATTGACAACTTAAAATATTTCTTTTGAAATATTCAAGCAATTTTAACTTGCAATTACAATTGTTAAAAGTCATATCCGAAGCATTGACTTTCAAGCCTTTTAGCATCTTATGTTAAATTGTTTGATCAAGTGATTTTCCTTTGAGTCGATAATCATTTTTTGACACCCAATGTCCACGGTTCCTCAAATAACCTTGGGTCTCATTATTGATAATGAACCACGGGCCTATTTAACGAACCGCGGCCATTGAGTCCCTTGTTCGTTTTGGTCTTTTTCTCTTTTGACGAGTTTTCTTGAAGATTCCCTCTTTTCTTCTCTTTTGAGTTTCTTCTCTCGTTTCGTGAAGTTATCCTTAACTTCTTTGTTGAGTCTTTCTCAATTCATTTTAATCATGCTCTTCTAAGTCGAGTCACTTTCTTCTATTCTTTCTAAACTAAGTTGAGTTGAGCCTCACCCTTTCCTCATCATGTAATTGTTCTTTGAACATTCATAACGATTGAGAAGAGCTACGAAACTTTGAGCATGTAGTTTATTGTATGCTAAACACCATTTGGTGTCGACATTCATAAGCATCCTTGCCTATTATGTCTTATATCCAGAATATTTTTTAAAGCGTCGATTTATCCGCTTTTGGTTTTATTTTTTGGTCAAAAATGTCTCTAGGTTGAGATATTTTTGTTCTTCTTTGTTGAGAGTTGATTGCGGTTAAAATTTACAATTAGTATGGGTAGTTCCATCAATTCTAAGTTTTTAACCCCTTGAGATGATATCTTTAAATTCTTGGATGTTTCTTTTCTACCTCTATTCCAACAATTTTGAAACGATTTCCTCAAAATCATCTCCTTGTTTTTTTGAGAGTTGATGGTTAAATCTTGAATTTTCTTGGGTGATTCCAAAAAAAATTCTAAGCTTTTTACCCTTTGACATATTATCATTACAATTGGTATGGATGTTTCTTTTTTACCTCTATTCCAATAATTGTGAATTGATCTTATCAAGATCCTCTCCTTTTTTTGGATTTATAGCATCGCGTGCACACTTATTTCTACAATGCTAGTCATTGTTTGTGCAAACGACTTGTTTATCATCCTCGTTTTCTTTTTCCATCATAGTCATTCTTCCTCTCTTTTCAACTATATGGGATCTTATTTTTTTGTCATTGTCATACTCTCTTTAGTTTGGTATTTTTGCCATGATATTAAAGTAGAGTATGTCCTCTCGACAATATTTTCTCTTTTTTTGACATCGCTATATATACGCTCTTATTCACTAACTTTGTTTTGTAGGACATCTAACCATTCTTTGTAGCTTGTAAATTTTCTTGCTTTGTTGGTGCCTCAATCAAGGGGGAGCTCATATCAAGGGGGAGCATTTTTAAGAGTTTAACTCATTACATTTGCGATTGTTGACTCACTTAAATTGGATTCATCGAACATCTTGCAAGTAATGAATTTTGGAATCTCGAAGATAAGCATATTATTATGCATAGAGTTGGTTAACCTATGGTGATTGAAGACTTCACTAGGATGACGCAAGCTCGATATCTTTGGATGATGGTCCACGGTTTGTATTCTCGCTTCTCAACCGTCAACCACAATGGATGATTAGCCTTTTTTTGAATGCATGTTCTCTCAAAGTTGAACCTCTCCTTCTACAAATGAAGACTACCTTTTTGATTCGACAAAAGGGGGAGAAGTAAGTGTAAACGAGTAACTTATACATTTTAATATGCGTTGCGGTTTAGTTTTTTGTCATCATCAAAAAGGGGGAGATTGTTAGTGCAAACATTACGATGTTTAGCCGATATAATCTCTTCGTGTTTTGTTGATGACAAACTTATAATTCACAATACATTATATAAAATGGTTAGGTACTCGTAATCACTCAAGAATACATTTGTATACTTCTCTCGACACCTCCAAGATCGCATTCGGCATGAATCACTCAAGGTATGAATAAAATTGTCATTAACCTAACTAAGTGATCAAGGATTAATATTTTCTTAAAACTCGCTTTTATACAAAGTGACAAAGTAATTTTTAATTAACTTTATTTTTAAGAAAATGTTTTATTAAAAAGAAAAATGGAAATTTGAATTTGGAATATTCCAAAGAATATTCCCTAAGGTATATTCGAAAGAATATTCTTTAATTTGAATTTGGCATATTCCATATGCTAAAGGAATATCCTTTGAGGGTATAAACTACCCCAGATGGCATATCCCCACTAAAGGACAAATTTGCACGGACTCCAACGCGGAGGTTCCTTAAAGGAACCCGCGGTTCCTTATTGATAAGGAACCGTGGGTATATATAAGGAACCGCGGGTGTTTTTGACCGTTGCAATGTTGCCCTATAAATAGTGGATCATTTCCAGATTTTCTTTCAACCCTTTTTGCACAGTTTCTTCAAAAACATCTTTAAACCCTTGATTAGTTAGTTTAGATTAATCTTGTTTAAGATGTGATTCTCTCCTTCAATCTCCTCATCCTCTTAAGTGCAAAGAGAAGATCACTCACACATTTGTGATGTGATTAAAGATGAAGTCTTGATGAAGATCATCATGTTCATCATTTTTATTTGTGTCTTGTGTAGATCCAATGTATATGTGTATACTTGGATCAATCTTGTGTAGATCCAATGTATATTGGTATACTTGGATCAATATTGTGTAGATCCAATGTATTTGTGAATACTTGGATTAGTTGTGTTAATCCATTGTATTTGTGAATACTTGGATTAAGTCTTGTGTAAATCCATTGTATATGTGTATACTTGGATTTATGTTGTGTAGATCCAAGTTACATGTGTACACTTGGATATGTGTTTTATTAAGTTGTAATAGGTAAGAGTTGTGAGTTCTCACTAAACTATAAAGTGATGTGGTTGTGTCTTGTGAGTTCTCACTAAACTATAAAGTGATGTAGTTGTGTCTAGTGAAGTTCTCACTTAGCTTCAAAGTGAAGAGTCGTGAAGATTGGTTCTACCTTTCGATTAGAACTCGACATCTAGCCTTGTGTCGTAAAATTGTGAAGTAGGCAACGTTGTGAAGATAGGTTCTACCTTTCGATTAGAACTAGAAATCTAGCCTTGTGTCGTTAAATGGTGAAGTGGGCAACGTTGTGTAGATTGGTCCTACCTAAGATTAGGACTCGACATCTAACTTAGTGTCGAAAATTGTGTAAGCGACATGTATGGTTTTCTCCTCCTTGAAAGGAGTTTTGTTGACTAGTGAAGTAACTCTCGAGTAAGGTGTACTCGAGGAGTGGAGTAGGGCGAAGAGGAGCTTCGTGACTGAACCACTATAAATCATCGTGTCGGTACTTTCCTTTACATTTACGTCTTTACTATTATAGATGTATTTATATGTTGTGTGTTGTGTGCATCTCATAATCTAAACATCTAACTTGCGGAAAAGCTAAGGCTTAGTACGTGTGTGCTTCGTGTTTAGATTATGGTCAAGTGTGCATCCTTTAGTCTAAACATCTTAGTTGCGGAAAAGCTAAGGCTTAGTACATGTGTGCTTAGTGTTTAGACTATTGCTTGATGTACACTTGATTTGATGTGTTTGTGTGTTTCCTTACTAATAGTTATTATCTATTACAAACACATCTCATATCTAGTCAAGCTTAATCGAGAATTTGATACAAACGATTGTCAAGGTTTACAACGTATCAATATTTGGCATCCACTATAGGCGGTTCTTTATTGAGCCCGCGGTTCTTTATTGATAAGGAACCGCAGTGATATTTAAGGAACCGCGGCAACTGGAATAAACGAAATGTTTTGAAAATGAACTAGAAACTATTCAACCCCCTTCTAGTTTCTACAAAAATAATAAGAAGATAGAAGAAAATAGATGGAAAATAGAAGAAAAGAGATGAAGGTTTAGAGAGAGAAAGGAGAGAAGTGTGTGAAACAAAGGAATATTTGATTGAGAAAATGAGATGGCTAACCCTTCCTAACATGCTAGGAAGGACTTTATATAGCCGAGTCTTACATGTGGGCTTTATGGGCTATATTTTTTGGGTCGGGCTTGAATAAAATGTGTAGTACCTTGAAAGAGGCCTTTTAAGCTAACCATCAAGCCCGTATATTTTAACTATCCTAATACATATTACAACGTTCTAATAAACGATACATATTTAACCTATGACCAAGCATTCTTGTTTGACTCAATATTTTGAGGCTAAAAAAAATCCTTGTCGTAAAGGGTTTTAAAAAGATATTACTATAGGAATTTCTTTTATTCTTCGTAATATCTTTGTGTGTTATTCCAAAACCATCCACTCATTATTTTAATATTACTAAGAGAAACCTAGTTAAGGTTTTCAAGAAGGATACATTTATTGGAAATGGGAGTTGTGTATGTGGTATTGTAAGTTGAGTAATATATTAGGAATAATCCGTTGGTTACAAACAAAATGAAAATGGACGTTTTGTAATTGTTGTAGTTGGTAGTTGGTCGTTGTTTACTTGTTTGCAAACTCCATGTTTGTTCCTCTCTTTGAATAAAAAAGTTTTGTTTCTACTTAAAAAGTTTTCAACTATGTGCTTTAGAGAGCTGGGAGCGGTTGACACCAGATTCTGGTGCCAAAGTTGCCACGTAGAATTTTGAGTCTTTGGCACCAGAAACTGTTTGGCACCACATTTCAGGGGTAACCGTTGGCACCAGAAAAATTGGTGCCAACGAAAATAATTAATTTTTTTAACACAAAAATAACTTAAATAAAAACTTCATTAAATTAGAAAAAAATTACATAAAAAAGTGTTACAATAGAGAAAAAATTTAATGATTATGGCTCAAATGCTCCACAAGATCAGCTCGAAGCTCGTTGTGCACTCTTTAGTCTAAAATTTCTTTTGTTTTCCTCTCATGTATTTCACATCTTTCGACCCAACTTCGAACAATATTCGGTTGAGGATCGACATAAACATCTCTAGGATTCAATGTGAATCCTTCATCTTCCAATATCATGTTATGTAACATGATACAACAATACATGATTCATTTCAAGTGGTTAATTTCATAAGAACGAACGGGTTGTCTTATAATTTCCCAACGACCTTGTAAAATACTTAAAGTGCATTCGATATCTTTTCTAGCGCCTTCTTGAACTCTTTTAAACTGGAACATTTTTTCATACCTTGAAACCAAAAATGTTTTCACAAAAGTAGACCACTCAGGATAAATACCGTGAGCCAAGTAATAACCTTTTTGTATGTTTTTCCGTTTACCTCAAACGGAAAATCTAGAACACTATCAGCTAACTCATCATCAAATAAAGGTGAACCATATAAGACATTTAGATCATTGTTTGCCCCAGGAACACCAAAGTATGCATGTTAGAATGTCAACTGTTGATCCGCCACTGCTTCTAACATAAGAGTTGGATATTTATGATCTCGTCTTTTAAATTGAGCATGTAAAGCCTTGGGACAATTTCTCCAACCCAGTGCATGCAATCAATACTGCCGAGCATTCTTGGGAGTCCATGTTTCTCATTGTGCAATGCATATGTTTTTTCTATATCCGCGGGAGTAGGTTTTCTTAAATACGTTTCAACATACAAGTCATATATGCATTTAGTAAAATTAAGCAAACATTCTCTAGAAGTGCGTTCGAAAATTTGCAAATACTCGTCAAATGCATCGGGTGATGACCCATTCCCAATTGACGAAATGCAGAAGTGATTTTTAGAACGAAGTGAATAATATCCCGACCGGTAGCATCCATACCGGGGCGAAAATAAGAAAAGTATTCAGGTAGAGGGTCGGCATTATGATTTAAAATAGTATTGAGAATGTTTCTAAAAATCCTTGAACTCATATGATACCTTCTCCAGAATTTATCTTCCATATATTTTGCAGGAGTTTCGGCATTGCCAAAGTAGTCATCTAGCAATCTTTGACTCACGTCTTTCTGTTGACGAGGTATATATGTCCTCCTATGCCTAAACTCCAATCCACCGGCTCCTTGATTACACATAGCCATAAATGTCTCATACTCCGTTAAGCCTCGAGCATAACGTTCATGAGCGTTACCAAAATATTTTTCGTATTCACCGACGGTGTTTTGGTAAGGATCCATGTGATGAAAGAAATAAAAGTAGAAGAGAAATTTGAGATATAAAATGTAAAGGTTTGAGGTTTAATTTATAGGGTGATTTGGGGGTTTATTTTGGAAAAAAGTTGAAAAAAAAGTAACCCCAACGGCTATTTTTTTTGAAATCTAACGGCTAGTTTTGATTTTTTTTAAATTGCAATTTAACACCCCTCCCCTCCAACAGCTATATTATTTGAATTTTCAAAAAAAGGGTAGTCTTTGGCACCGGCTGGTGGGGTTGGCGCGAGGCCCTTTGGCGTAAGAAGCGGAGTGGTGCGTCAAGGAAGGGGTGGCGCCAAAGGGCTACCAGCCCACTTCCCAGCTCCCACTCCCCGGTTTCTTATTGCCACATAAAGGATGTTTGAATCCTTGGTTAACAAGCGTAAAAAATTCTCAACTATCCTTATGCCTCATATGTCTTTATACTCCCCCTCTTGTTGAGCAATATCTAAGTTAGACACCCCTTTAAGATATCAACTATATGCATTGATGCTTGGTTCAATATGTTATGTTTTGGCATTAAAGATAGGATTAGCTGCTATAGATATTGCTGCTTAATTGTCACAATGCAAAGTAGACCAGTATTCATCCTCAACTGAGCTTCTAGACACAAGACCTTGTTTCTTTAGATTCTAGTATATAGGTGAATCTCCTAAAAGTATACAATATCATAGTAAGAAGTAATAAGCATTGATCACTAGATCATCAAGATATATCGTATTGGTTAGAAATTGTTATAATCAAACTGGTAAAATCAAAGGGAAACAACTTTATAGAAAGTTGACTTTTAAATTCAAAAACCTAAAAGGTAAACACCATAGAACCCAAACATAAAAAAGGTAAACCAACATCTGAACTTGGTAAAAAGATGACAAGACAACATATCATTCATTTTTACATTGATTGTTTAGGATTTTCTAAATTCTATTTTCACAATTTTTCCTATGTGCTCCCTGGCCTTTTTTCTAGAACAACATCTTGTTCAACTTTGAAGTTGCACCACATTTTAGCTTTATAATTGTTAGAAGTTGAACATAGTTGAACAATTTCATTGATTTGATGATTTTCAATGTGTGAGCCTGAGTCAGTTATTATTACATCTGCAATTAAGATATGATTCAATGTTAAAAATGAAATGTAAAATAGGTGTTTGGAACAACTCTAGTTTTTTCATAAAAATATTGGCTAATGTAAATTTCTACGACAATATGGTTATCTTGTTTCAATAGCATAGGTTCTTTTGTTGCTAGAAAAGTATTTTCTAGCTTTTGTATCCAGATTTCAAGATCTTAATGGCATTCCATTACAGATCTTTCGAATCTATCATTGATGCACAAAATTTTTTTCTTATTTTATTAGGTGTGATATGCTTGTGGTTAGTGGATGGTTGCATAAAAATTTGTATAATGCCCTAAATGTGATTGGGCTAGACCAATATCTACCAAATTAACTTCTTAAAACCTAGACCTAACAATCCTTTAGTTACAAGACCACATCTAAACACCCCCTAAGTGGCAACAAAACATACTAAATATGTTCATCTATTACTACTTCTCCTTATAATTCTTATTTCTTTAAAAAAATAAATATATTATAAGTGAATGGTACATTAGACAAGACCAGACATTAAAATAGATGTGAAAACACATCTAAACAAACAAACATAATTTAATCACTAAGACGTTCAATCATTCTAGTCATGAACACTGATAGGTGTGTAAACACCCATCTTTTCTACCACTTAATTACAATAATAACTGGACCAAAACGTGTATTTTATGTCTTTTATGTCGGAATTATGCGTGGTTTGTGTTTTTGTTGTGATTTAGGACGAAATTGTGAAAAGTGGAGAAAACACGAGAATTCACGGGCATTCACGGCTTTTATTGAAGAAAAAGATGAAAGACGGAGTCGAGAAGTCAAAAGTGGAAAAAGAACGGAAGTCCAAGACTAATTCTGAAGATTTATCGAAGAAAAAGTCAAAAGACGGAAGTTTATCAAAAGTCGAGAAACTCAAGTCCATTTTATTGAAGAAATTAAAGACGAGTTCAAAAGATATCCCGAGCCACAAGTCCTTAAAGTCCAAATTTAAAAGAAAGATTAAAAGAAAAGGACTAATGACGCAATTAATGAAGATTAAATGAAGGAGGGGCTTAATCTTGCAATTAACAAGAAATGAAGGAGGGGAGGAAGCTTCCTAATCCTCCCCTATAAATAGTTTAGATTGTTAAGCATTTGTTTTTGTTGGCTAATCGTTACAATTAGTCCTTCCACCTTTAATTACCTTGTCAATTTAAATACTTGTCATTTAATTACCTTGTCTTGCACCTTAATTACCATTTTAATTCAAGTAAGTTTTTCTTTTTAATTCTTGTCAAGCTTTATCATTATCTTGTTAATCTCATTCTACCTTTCTTTAATCTTTGTGTTGATTTGTTTATGTTCAAGTTCTTTATTTTTGTTGATTTGATTAAAGTGGGTTTTAATTGATTTGATCTTTATTGTTTGATTTGTTATTTTGGATTGATTGTTTATGTTCATTAGATGTTTTGTTATTAGTTTGGTTTAATCTTTTTGTTGATTTGGTTGAGTTTCTTTTAGATCCGTGCTATCCCTTTTTCTGTGTTCTTCGTTTTACAGTTACTGATATTTCCCAGACTAGAGCCTAGATTATTCCGAATAGAGGTGTTGCCAGTTTGTGGTCTATTCGGAATATTCTTTATTCCGAGTAAGGGTTTGGCAAATAGGCTTATGCGGAATATTATTTATTCCGAGTAAGAGTGATTTTCCGAATAGGGATAATTTTCCGAATAGGGATAACTTTCCGAATAGACTGGGTTTTCCGAATAGGCCAAAGTTTCCGCATAGGAAGTTATTCCGAATAGGGATAACTTTCCGCATAGGACTGGTTATTCCGAACATGCACTTCTTTCCGAATAGACTGGATTTTCCGAATAGACCTAATATTCCGAGTAGGACTTTATTCCGAATAGGGACAGATATTCCGAATAGAGGTATTATTCCTAATAAGAGGCACATTCCGCATAGGGTCAATCTTTCCGAGTAGACAAGTATTCCGAATAGGGATAATCTTTCCGAATAGGTGATAGATATTCCGAATAGCATTTATTCCGAATAGGAGTTTATTCCGGATAGGGAAATCTTAGTTTTTAGTTTTATGCCTTTTCATTATTAAGCTTTATTTTTCCCGCCTTTTTACTTAGCTGCACTTTAAGTTTATTTGCCTTAGTTTAAGTTTTAGTTTTAGTTGCGTTTTAAGTTTGCCTTAGTTAGATTTAAGTTTGCGTTATTTACTTTATTTGCCCTTTAATTTTAGTCTCGCTTTAAATACTTGCACTTTATTTTAATTAGATTTAGATTTACTTTAATTGCACTTTTACTTTAATTGTTTTGCACCTTTTATTTTCAAAACTACAACGACACATCTTTGTTCCACCAAAGTTAAACTGAGTCACACATTAAACATATGTTTTTCAATTCGAAGAGACATACTTAAACGAATCTTTTTACCTGGCCAAAAGCCTTGTATTAAACACAATGATGGTTGTTGCAGCACAACGGGCTGGTAGAACCATCTCATTTAACCTCGCTACCATCTCCACATTATGCTCATGAGAGCACTTCAACTCCACGATACCTTAAACAACAGGAATATAACCCGTCATGATCCACACCTCATTAATTAGGAGGTTTTTGTGGTTGATCCGCTCCCGAAGTTCATCAATTAGGACTTGAAGGTCATGTGCATCTACAAGATTGGCATCCCTTTCCTTACCAAACTAAACCAGCATCGGTCTCTCCATGCGATTGATAAATTCCCACAAAAAAATCGCCAAGAACCACCAACTTGGTTTCCCACTAATTTATTAACTCTTTTACGATTGATATATGTTGACAAACTAAGCTTGTTTTAAATTGTGGTTAGTGTAAGTGATATATATAAGAGTTCAACTGACTATAACGTTCATGAAACGTCATGAATGTGATGAACAAGTTTGCAATCTCGTTCAATTTTCATCCCTGAGCCGAAGTGTCAAACAAAGTGATGGGAGTTAGTCTAGTGCTTTTAATGGCTAGAAAAAGGTTTTGGGGATGGCTTTTGTAGAAGGAAAGGTGAAGGAGGGACTAACGTGAATTGGACGACAAATGCCTTTGCGTGCATGGCACGTAGGGAGATAACGGGGTTTAACAATGTAAAGTTAGTATTTAACGTCTCAGGGGTTTTTCGCACAAAAATGAGAAGTTTGTGGGCATTTTTACACCATGATTGCTCTCAGGTTTTTTTTTTGCAAATTCGCTATAATCAACGGACAAAATTTAAAGTTTACCCTTATATGTTCTTCTTCCTCTTCTTTTTTATTTCGGTTAGCGTTGACAGATGGTATGGTTTGGGGGTCATTTGTCGTCGGTCGCTTGTTTTCGCAATCAGTGGTCCGTGGGTTACTAATTCGAATCGGTTGTCGACTCGAGTTCGATCCACCCCGGATAGTTAAAAAACTTTCTCCCTTTCCTACTTTTATTACCGTTAGATTAAAAAAATAACTTTTCTTTCTAAATGTTAAATTTAAACACTATAGTTATAAATACCCAACGCATTATACCATTTCTCTCACACATTCAAATTAAAAAACAAAAAAATTAATCATCTCATCATGTCTAGCAAGAGAACCCCTAAAACTAAAACCCAAAAATCCTGAGTTTCTCAACAAAGTGTTCCCCATGTGACGTCGAATTCGACTTGTCGATTATATGGTGTGTCACCAACCATTCGACTTAGACTCGTCGTCTTTGAATATCAATCAGAACAACGATAGAACCAAAACATGTACTATCAAAATCATCCATTCTCTCCTCCGTATAATAACAACCAACTAGTTTTCTTTGAATCTCCAACTTTTGTGTATCGCCCTATTATGGATTCATCCACTTTTTCGCATGCAAATCCTTCGTATAGTTCAGTTAATCATTTTAATATTGATGTTGATTTTTAGCAAATGATGTATTATCATGACTGCTTTGCGGGTTAAGGTCCGAGTCAAGATCAATCTATGGGACAAGGTTCGGGTCATGGGTCCTATCACGGTGCGTTAACCTTGATGACGAAGATGAAACATCTCTTGCCAAAGAGATGCCACCCGTCAAAACTAAGAAGACCTCGAGTCATGCTTCAAAAGCCAAGCAGGTTGAGACCATCAATAAAGAGCCGCCAAATTAATGGACAACAGTGGAAGAGGCCACCTTGTGCAAAGGTTGGTGTCATGTCTCGGAGAATAACAAGCAAGGAAACTGTTAATGCAAAGCAATGCCTAAAAACATTGTTAGTATTAATTAATCTTTCTTAGTTTTGATCACGACAAATTACAAAGACATTTATTGTCAAACATAATCATAAAACGAATTATCTAACAAACACTATCATCAAGTTATAATCATTACACTAACATATATTAATCATGCTTAGTGATCATAAAAGTGATTAGTCTTAAAACTCACTTTTGTCAAATGTAACAAAAGATTTTTAATAAACTTCATTTTTAAGAAAATGTTTTATTAAAATGAAAATGTAAATTTGAATATGGCATATTCCAAATTCCATAAGAATATCCTTTGAAGGTTTAAACAACCTCAGATATTTCAAATTTACTAAAAGACAAAAAGGAGCGGAGTCTAGTACCCACGGTTCCTTAAGTGCCTACGCGGTTCCCTATCGATAAGGAACCGCCTGGGTAGATAAGGAACCGCCCCCATATAGCCGTTTGTATTTGTCTTCTATAAATAGTGGATCAAATCTGCATTCTCATCAATCCTTTTTGGACATCTCTTTCAGCCTTCTTTCTCCTATCTAATCCTAGTCATTTGTAAATGATCACTTAATGTTTTAAGTATGTTTAATCATGATTATCCTCTTGATCTCCTTCTTTACCTTGTCAAAAGAGAAGATCACTCACACACTTGTGATGTGATTAAAGATGAAGCATTGATGAAGATCACCTTCTCCTAAAGATCTAGTCATGTTCATCATTTGTTTATTTGTGTCTTGTGTAGATCCAATGTATTTGTGAATACTTGGACTAGTTATGTTCATCCAAGTTATATGTTAATACTTGGATTAGAGTTGTGTAAATCCATAGCACATGTGTTTGTTGGATTTGTGTTGTGTAGATCCAAGCTACATGTGTGTACTTGGATATGTTTAGTTGAGTTGTAATTAGTTGTGTTAGTTTTCACTAAAAAAGAAAGTGATGTGGTTGTGTCTTGTAAGTTCTCACTAAACTATAAAGTGATATGTAGTTGTGTTGTGTGAAGTTCTCACTTAACTTCAAAGTGAAGAGTCGTGAAGATTGGTTCTAGCTTTGGATTAGAACTCCACATCTTGCCTTGTGTAAAAAATGGTGAACTAGGCAACGTTGTAAAGATTGGTTCTAGCTTTAGATTAGAACTCGACATCTACCCTTGTATTGTAAAATGTTGAAGTGGGCAACGATGTGTAGATTGGTCCTAGCTAAGATTAGGTCTCGAAATTTAGCTTAGTGTCAGAAAATAATGTAAGCGACGTCGTAAGGTTTTCTCCGCCAAGAAGGGAGCTTGTGGATATAGTGGAAATCTCGAGAAAGGTGTACTCGGGGAGTGGAGTAGGAACGAGGATAGAGCCTCGTTGTCGAACCACTATAAATCTTGGTGTCTTCCTACTAGGTTGTTTTGTTCCTTACTCATTACTTACATTCATTATCATTATACTTACTACACATTGTTAATGCATTAGAATTGAACCTAATCATTATGCAACTAGCTTTCAAGTAAAAGATAGTTTTGTGCACTCACCTAATTGAAAGGAATTTTAATTAGGAGATAAACCGATGAGAAACTATTCAACCCACCCCCCCCCCTCTAGTTTCTACAATTCGTATCAGAGTGATGGTGACACAAGATCTTTGAAGTATATTGTACTTTAAAACTTGGATCGATCCATTGTCTCCTTAAATTAGAAGGTTAAGTTGTACTAAAGTTTTTCTTTGGTCAAAACTATTTTTTGTTGAAAATAAGCCTTTTAAATTGTTAATATTGCATCTTTTTTAGATTAGCAGTATTAATGCATTTTTTATTTACTCTTGAAATGTATCTACTAGTTTGCATCTTGTTATGTGTAGGTACTCATAAGATAAATCATTCTATTGATTGTGGATTGAGTTACTTACACTTGTAGAAGACTCATCTTCTTTGATTTCCAACATCATTGAATGATGATATCAAGATGAGTAGGAGTGATACTAGTCTTCGGAGACTTAGTAGTCACTATTAGTCATAGTTGGGCTTTGCATTGGTTCCTTGAAAGCTCGAAATGCAATTTGTGGCCAAGGTATGCTTTCGTTCTTCCACACACCCTATTGATCATTATTTTGATCATTAATTGACTATATGCTTGTTCTTGGCATCCTTGCCTTGACATTTATTTGTGGTTTGTAATTCTTTCTTTTTCCTTCTCAAACCTTCATTGCTTGGATACTTGACTCACTATGGAGATGTAGGGTGAGTTAGTAGAAGCTTAAAGTATCAAGCTTCCATGGTTTGCACCCTTAAGGTTAGTAGACCCAGTATCATGTGTAACTTGTGCAATTAAGCTCATCTCTAGGATGATTAGTGAATCCCTTGAGATACCAAACTACTTCATTAAGTTGTAGGTGGATTTTACACATTTGGAATTGAAATATTCCAAGGATATTGTTATTGTTAATTCTAGCAATAATTATCCGATCATGTGGGAGAGAAAGTGAATCTATACTTTGCTCATGTTTTGAAATAGAATAAGACTACTCTTAAAAATGATCTTATACTATGCATCAAAATTGCTTGGTATAATTCATTACGAAAGACGTTTAGACTTTTGCCAGAAAGGCACGTCTTAAACCACTATATATGACACAAGCTCTTCACCTCCTCAATTTGAAGAATGTCATTTGTCTCTTGAGCAATGTTCTTGGTCTTGATTCACTTCCCTTGACTCCTCTCCCCTTTGCTTCTTTGCTACGAGTAGTCGTTTGTTCGTTTCAGTCTTTTCCTATCTCGATTCAACTCGTAATCCTTCAACAAGGCATTATTACCTAGTGTTGTGGTGGTCCAATGATATCCTAAAAGGTTTGAGATATATCTCTGGCGTTTCAAACACGCGGTTCTCTATCGATAAGGAACCACGTGTAGGAACTTTGTCAGAGCGCCAGTTTTTATAAAATATCCTTTTTCAAACAAACCCTTCTCTCTCTTTATTTTTTCATAGCCGACGAGTTCTTATTTTTCCACCATTGTTGCTTCTTCAAAATCCTTCAATCACTCACATTAATTGATTCAACTTCGTGGGTTTCACTCATCCGTCATCCAAGATCAATTGATTGTAAGTTATTTCTTTCAATTTCATCTAACTTGTTCTAGGGTTCATACATTCATAATTGGGGATTTTTTAAATGGACATTGAATTTGAACCTTACTAGGAATAAGAGTTGACATAGTATTGTTGCTATGATTCCTTAGGTTCCTATTCATTATGATTTCACTAAAACCCATTTGTAGAACAAATCCGAATTTTGACTAAATAATTTGGTTTATTGATGGAATTGATATGAACCCATGAACAAGTTGGTAATGGCGTTGTTAAATGCTTACCTAAAAACCTTGTTTTGAAAAACCAATGTTCAAGTTCATTATTGATCTTACATGGTCAATGTGTCATTGTTAATGATGAACTAGGAACATTGTGAATATGATAATGATAAGGATTAAACCTTAATTTGTCAAGTGATTAATGAAACACATTCTCATCTTTTTGTTTTTTAGTTTATATGTAACATATGAGTGATTGGACAAATATTTGTTTTGTATTTAGGTACAACTCATGCCTTTAAAATATCAAATAGATCACCAAGACACTAGACAATATATGCCTAACCTCGCCGACTTTTGTCACTCAACTCAACTTGCCAACACCTATCGTTCCCTTCAAACTCGTTGTTTCCATGAAGGTAGAGTTGTCCAAGAGGACATTAGGAATTATGCTTACATAAAGTCTATGTTTGAACAAATTGGGTTCGATTATTTGTTATACATAGAAGAAGACATTTACCCCCAATTCCTCTTAGAGTTCTTTAGCACTTATTCTCTCATTATGGAAAATGGTAGAATATTTGTTAGGTTCATCTTAAATGGTCAACTCATTCAATACTCTCTCAAGGCCTATGGTCAAATTCTTGGTGTGCCATTTGAGGGCACTTTTCGGTTTATGGATAAATGGAATCTTGAAGTTCTCCTTGAGTCAAACAATTGTCCTCCAAATGACCACTTGGAAGTTGACCTTGACTTCATCCTTGACATCATTTCAAAAGCGCGTAATAGAACCGTTGTAAGAAGCCTTCATTCTAAAAAACGTTCGGTGAAACGTCATGAGGTTCTCTTAAGCGACCTGAATGATGATTTGGTTCAATGGGCCAACATCCTTAGGGAAAATGTGTTTTGTCTTGGTGGTAATCGGGATCATGTTCCAGCATGTTCAGTGCATATGATATTTTGCATCTTTATCGAAACCAAGTACAATTTAGCATATTTTATCGCTCGACGGATCAGTTATGCTATCTCCAAGCCCAAAACAAACCTCCCTTATGCCATGCTCCTTACTCGCCTCTTAAAAAGGGTTGTTCGTGACTTTCCTAACCTCAATCTTTCTCGCTTTCAACCGATTCAACGGGTAATGTTGCCTATTCAAGAGGTATATGAAAGAATGCCTAGGAGTGATAGAGGTTTAATAAAAGCCGACCAACAAGAGTCCGATGATGATGACACTTCTATGCCAACAAGTGATGGTGATGGCATAGGAACAAGTGCTCATTTCGGATCTTCTAGTAACTCCCACCCCTCTAATAACTCATTCATGGACGGGTTAGAAGACCTATCTCCTCCTCCTCACCATGCTACTAGTGAAATTCCGAAGAACCTTAGTCTTGAGGGTGTTTATCGACCAAATCTTAGAACATAAGGTGAGTTACATGATCATCGAGGTTAGTTAAGAGGTGGATTCAAGTACTTGGGGAAATTGATCAAAGGACTTGGCAAGAAGAAGAGATGATGAATTGGATTGGATTCATGTTGAATATGTTGTTGGACATGTTTTATGGTGTTGAATTTTTCGTTGTGTGTATTAACTATTACTACCTGTTTGGATTACTAACTATTTTAATCCTTAATTAACTATGTAGTCGATCTTTCGATTTGCATAGCTTTGTGCATATTATGTGTTTGTTAGCTTCCTAGATTTTGATTTATAGTTAACTTTGGCTTGATATTTACCTGTGTGAAATCTGGGCTGACCGAAGTTTGAGGAAGTGCAAATTTTTGACACCACTGGTCGCGGTTGTAACACTCTCAAATTTCATATCGGTACAGCGGAAGAGTCATTAGAGTGTTGCGGGATAGCACAATAACTCCAATCTTAGACAACACATAATAATGGTTGTACAAGGTTTAACATACATTCATTCGAAATAAAAGTTTCAAGTGTACAACAGGTCCCAAATTATACAGGTCATTAACTTTACAAAACATAGATCGAATGAACAATTTTATTATTTTGTGGGCCATCAAAGTCGATATCCATCCAAATTACCTTCAAGCACCTAAGATAAAAACATGCAAAAATCATATCAGCGAATGTCGAGTGAATTAATAGAGTTTAATAAAACCGTTATATAAAACAATCGTTGAAATCAGAACACAAGTATAATATTAGAAGTAAGTCCTCGTATTGCTAGTCAGGCAATATATAAAGCAAAGCATATATCTTAAACCGTCCATGAGACCATAGCCTCAATATTACCATTATAGGTAATATTATTATCGTTATTTGCATCGTATCATATCGGATATTTAGATTACATTTGATTATTATTAGCCGCATGACATTGTTACCTTACTATCACAAACAATGGGCCACGAACCCGACAAACAATTTGTCCATCTAAGTTAGCGTGTCGTCACAAAAATCACGCTATGTAAATCTTCTCATACATAAATTCGCTTACCAATCAATGTGGTACGACGGGGATTAACCGTCAAGGCGCGAACTGGGGTGATCGTCCCCAAATAGTACTATCATATGCATAAGCGTCTACCAAATCCCAGTAGTTCACAATTCATGCTAATGGGACTTTAAGTGACATAACCTAACTACTAATAATCCTTTTTATCTCGTTTATTGGGTCATAGCATCATTTGGGTCCATATCATTAAGCATACCATCGGGACTACTTGTGTTCTATTTTTATCAAAGACTAGCATGTTATCTCCCTCGCGGGTTTACAAATAATTTTATAAAACATTTAAAAGAGTACGAGGCTATGAACTCACGTTGATAAAGAAAGGCGGATTATCGGCTACGGGCGTGCTTCGATCATGGAAACCTATATAAATAATAATCGGTCTTAGACTTTTGTCCAATGACTTTATAAAAATAACAATTATGTATACATATGATGACTTTTTACATATGATGATGATGATGATCAAGTGGGATTGTACATTCTCATTTACTCATTTTAGTGTTATGTGTTGGTAACTTTTATATTAGTTTCACTAGTTCATCTTATTTACTTATCAAGGCCCATTAAGCCCATTATAAGCCCATTGTTGGGAATAAAATGTAGCCAGTACACTTGAACGCTGACAAGAAGAAAACAAGCATTGATAAGAAGAAAACAAGAGTTGACAGATCAAGCGTAGACAAGAAGAAGTCAAGCGTTGTTAGGTTGAAGTCAAGCAGTGATAGAAAGATTTAGTCTACGCATATTATGTTTCTAGTTTGTTTCTAGTAAAGATAGGATCAACAATGTATTTTCTATATTTATCTATACCTAGAATAGCTGATACGTAGACTCTTGTACAAGGCTTCGTATGTCTATAAAAGAAGACCTTTAGGTTTTGTTTCATATAAGTTTTCATACGTTTAACACTTTCATTGTAAGCAAGTTTGTTCTAATCAATCAAGTGAAAGTTTGTTTTACAATTGTTTGTGTGTTCTTGTTTGAGTATTAATTCCGCATAATACTTAAATTTTTTTATACACAACAAAGTTTCTCTACGTGTTTAACTTGATTTAATCACGTTTACACAAGCTAAATCGATCTAAGTTTGGGATCAACAAGTGGTATCAAAGCTTGTTGAGAAAACTTTGATCTAAAGAACACAAGAACCCTAAATTACCAAAAACCCTAATTTTCACAAAACCCTGGAAACATCATGTCTACCCCAGAAGTAAACTCCTCCTCCTCCTCAAATCACAACATTAAGATTCCCATGCTAGACCCAGACAATTTTGAGCTGTGGAAGTTTAACTTTGAGTAATATCTACAAATCCATGACTACACTCTATGGGAAATTATTAAATATGGAAACACATTCAATAAGGCTCAAAAGATTGCAGCTGCCATTGCTGCAAGAACAGCTATTCAAGATTCTACTAAAGAGGAACGAAGAGACAAACCTAAAGATGGTAGAGCTGTCTCAACTGAGGATATAGCAAAGAGAAGGGTTGATATGAAAACACTAAGCATTCTGAAACTCTCTTTGGGACAAGAAAATCAGCACAAATACAGAAGCTATAAGTCTGCAAAAGATCTTTGGGCAGCCCTTGAAGTTGCCTATGGTGGTAATGCTGATACTGTGCAAGAGAAAAAGAAGCAACTCTTGCATGAGTATGTTGTTTTTAAGGCTCAACCTAATGAGAAGCTAAGTAGTGTGAGAAGCAGACTTCAGGACATCACAAGCAAGCTATCCTTCATGCGTACAGTGCTTGGTGTGACAATCCGTCAATTTATGGTTGATATTTTATTCTCAAGTGTTATTTAAAAACATTATTTTAAGGTTATATTATGAACTCACTTATTTTTTTGGAAGAAATTTGGATTTACGTCTTGAAGTAGCATCGACTACGTCTAAACCGGAGGATTCTACGTTACGTGCTTACGTTTACATACACCGTTTTTGGTGACAGTCTGTGTGACAATCTAACATTTTCAGGTAGTGAATTATTTTCTCGTATAATATTTTGAAACTTATTTTTGTGTTGGTTGATGAACTCACAATTTACGGATTTAAATTTGGGCTTACGTGCATAATTTAGCGTCTTTTACGACTAAACCAGAAACCTTAGGATTATGTATTTACGTTTTTGAACTCCGTTTTTTATGAGACAATTTTTATTAGATTCGTTTTGTGCCTTTGATTCATAATTTATAAAAACGTTTTTCATAAAACGACCCGAGGGCACGCAAATCAAGGAAACTAGAATCGAGGAGTACCCGTAAATTAGCAGGATGGGACAAAATAATTTATCCCACCCCACTATACATGGGACGGCCTAAACAAGACAGCACATCAAGGGTGTGGCATCATTTAGCTTATTAGCTTACAAGTGTAAGCTTAGCCTTACACTTAAGCTACCACTACCTCAAAACAAATAGCTAACTCACATACTACCATTTCATACATGCAAACAACTCTCAATTCTCTCTCAACTCTCACCCTTGCCGTCCCATATTCAAGAACAAACACCCCATTTGATCTTTTCTAGCCACAAAATACTTTTTATCTAGCTATATTATGGAGTAACCTTGAAGCCTTCATTGCTTGGTGGCCATTTTACCAACAAAGGAGGTGATTTGCTTGTGTCCTAGGGCTGATTTCTTAACATACTTTCTTGGTGTTTGATGATCTTGGAGATATATTTGGTGTTCATCAAGTTGTTGTCTTCCAAAAACAAGATATACTCTTGGTTTCCGTGACCGAATCACGCCCGTAGCCGATAATCCGCCTTTCATTATCAACGTGAGTTCATAGCCTCGCACTCTTTTAAATGTTTTATAAAATGATTTGTAAACCCGCGAGGGAGATAACATGCTAGATTTTGATAAAAATAGAACACAAGTAGTCCCGATGGTATGCTTAATGATATGGACCCGAATGATGTTATGACCCTATAAACAAGATAAAAAGGATTATTAGTAGTTAGGTTATATCACTTAAAGTCCCATTAGCATGAATTGTGAACTACCGATATTTGGTAGACACTTATGCATATGATATTACTATTTAGTGACGATCACCCCAGTTCGTGCCTTGACGGTTGATCCCCGTCGTACCACTTTGATTGGTAAGCGAATTTATGTATGAGAAGATTTCCATAGTGTGATTTTTGTGACGACACGCTAACTTAGATGGGCAAATTGTTTGTCGGGTTCGCGGCCCGTTGTTTGCATAGTAAGGTAACAATGTCAAGCGGCGAATAATAATCCAAAAATGTATTTCTATTCAATATGATACGATGCTAATAACGATAATAATATTACCTATAATGGTAATATTGAGGCTACGGTCTCATGGACGGTTTAATATGTATGCTTGATTTATATATTGCCTGACTAGCAATACGAGGACTTACTTATGTTATTATACTTGTGTTCTGATTTCAACGATTGTTTTATATAACGGTTTTATTAAACTCTATGAATTCACTCGGCATTCGCTGATATGATTTTCGCATGTTTTTATCTCAGGTGCTTGAAGGTAATCCGGATGGAGATCGACTCTGATGGCCCACATAGTATTAAAAATGTTCATTCGATCTGTGTTTGGTAAACTTAATGACCTGTATAATTTGGGACCTGTTGTACACTTTAAAACTTTTTATCGAATGAATGTATGTTAAACCTTGTACAACCATTTTATGTGTTGTATATGATTGGAGTTATTGTGCTATCCCGTAACTCTCTAAAAGACCCTTCCACTGTACCGATACGAAATTTGAGAGTGTTACAGTTTTGTACTAGAGCTCTCGTTATAGAGAACACATGATTTTAAAAACCAAGGTTTTGAACAAAACTTTTCAAAATCATTTAACTATGAACATTTTAGAAAATATTTGAAAAATCTTTTGACTATAACGGTGCCAGAGATCTCCGACGTTACCAACAAGCCCTATTGAGAAGATATATATTTTGATATATATAATTTAATTTATATATATGTATATATCATGATTTCAGTATATAATTGTTTAATAAGTATGTTATCTTAATACGAGATACATATAAATGCAGATTGTCATGGCTGACCCTAATATTCCTGTAGAGAACCATGCTATTCCCGAACCTAATGTAGATGATGATCCTTATTTAGACTTAGTAGATTATGATATGGATGATGAGGAGGAACCATTTGAGGATCCCGAGCCCGAGAAAGGACTAGGAGATCAGATTGCCCCTCAGGTTGATATGGTAGAGAATGAGATTGATAATGTTGATATTGAGAATGATGATGATGAGATTGGGTTAGATAATTTAGATGATGAGATTGACGACGAGGATGTCGAGGAGAATATAGGTATAGACGATGAGGTTGATGATGATGAAGAAGCCGAGCTTATTTACCCTTATGATGTTCTAGAGGGTGAGCCTTTACCCCCACCAGTTTATTTTTCTAATTCTGAGGTTGAGCTACCTAGGGATGAAATGTCTGAATCGTCTGAATCTGATTCTGAATCAGAAGAGGATGATGATGATAATGCACCTGACGGTACTAATGGTATTGCTACTCCTAGACGTATGATAGGAGAGTCGTCTAGTGCTCGAGAGGCTACTCATATTGATGGTGTTGCACCATGGGCCTTGAGACGTGATCTAGATGCTTCCCGTGCTCAGAGTAGTATGACAGAGATTGGATTAGGTGTTGTTTAGACTCATGTTACTTATTTGGAGTCGAAGACTAAGGTTGGTGAGAAAGAGCGGGAATTTCTTATTTTGGATTTGACTTATGTAGAGTGTGGTTTGAATGAGGCTTTTAGGAGGTTATCGGTGTTAGAAAGTGGTGAGTTTGCTGTTATGAAGAAAAAGGTGAATTCTATGGAGATTTAGTTGAGTGTAGCTCGTGCGATGCGTGAGAAAGCTGAAAAGGAGTTGAATATATCTGTGGGTTGGAATAGTAGATTTTATGCTGACATGGTTGGAAGAGGAGTGATCCGTAAGCGCCCAACTGAAGATGATCGTCCGACAAAGATACAGAAGACGATGGATGATGGACCATATGGCGGTTCTCAGTAGACCAGTCTGTATTTAGTAGTGACCTCTGTATCTTTTGTACTTTTGTAGCTTTGACTGAACCGACTTGTTAGTAGTAGACCTGGCACGATTTTTGAGTATGTATAGTGCTAGAACTTTGATATGGGATGTAATTAAGACAATGATTTTGTTTCAAATCTAATGAAATATGTATCTTGTCTTGAATTCCATATTGTGCCTTATTTGTATCTTGATTATGAATTTAATCCATATTATATGAATCCTTTGTTGGGTGAATGCTTAATACTTTGAAATATTGAAATTATAGAACTATGCCACCCAAGAAGGCTGTGACTGAGGATGATGTACGTAGGATTATTACAGAGCAAGTTACCCCATCTATTACTGAATTTATGGCAAATTCTGGAAATGAAGTTGGCGGTAGTGGAGCTGGCGGTAGTGGAGCTGGCGGTAGTGGAGCTGGCGGTAGTGGAGCTGGCGGTAGTGGAATTGGCGGTACTAATGTGAATGTGAATGCTAATAATGTGAATGCTATAATGTGAATGCTAATGCTGGAGGAAATTTAGGAGGACTTGGAACTAATGCACCTGAAGTTGGTGGCTGTACTTATGTGACGTTCATGAAGTGTGAACCTCTACCTTTTAATGGAACTGAAGGTGCTGTAGGATTAAGCCAGTGGATTGAGAAGATTGAGTCGGTGTTTCGGATTAGTAAGTGTAAGGAGGAAGATAATGTGACTTTTTCTATGGCTACTCTTAAAGGTCGTGCGTTGACTTGGTGGAACGGGAGAATTGCTTTCATGGGTATTGATGCTGCTAATGCTACTCCTTGGGCTGAAATTAAGACGTGGATGACTTTGGAATTTTTTCCCCGTAGTGTGATCATTAGGTTAGAACAAGAGTTGATTCATATGAGAATGAAAGGTGTGGACATTGATAGTTACACAAACCAATTCCATGAGTTGGCCTTGCTATGTCCTCGATTGGTGGAACCCGAAGAGATCCGAATTGAACAATATATTAAAGGGTTGACCAATAATATAAGGGGGGACGTGAAATCATCTAAACCATTGACCATTGATGATGCTGTTCGAATGGCTTACCAACTCATTGGACAGATAATTCAGGATAGGGAAGATGAAGCCCGTGTTGGTGAGAAAAGAAAGGGATACGGTGATCGTGTAGATAGAGGTGATAATAGGAAGAATTTCAATCGCCATCAGAACCAGAGAAAGGGGAATGCAAATGCTCATACCAACAACACACCGCGCAACGATGATAGATGTCCTAAGTGTGGCAACAAGAGGCATGCTGGCGACTGCTGGAAGTGCCGAAATTGCGGAAAGCTTGGACACAAGGTTGAAAGGTGTAAGAAGGGAACCATTTGCTTCAACTGTAATGAGGAAGGTCATAGGAAATCGGAATGCCCCAAGTTGAAAGCGATCGTACCTGGAAGAAACCCCCAGGGTTGTATCTATCAACTTGGAACAATTGAGCTGAAGAAAGAGGATCTGAATGTCGTTACCGGTACGTTTTTACTCAACAATCATTATGTTGTTGCTTTAATTGATTCGGGTGCTGATAGGAGCTTTGTATCCACTAAATTTAGTGCCCTTATTGACATTGAACCTGTTGAGATAAATACCAGTTACTAGGTGGAATTGGCTGATGGTAAATTAGTGAAAACTAATAAGCTATTAGAAGGATGCTCTCTAAATCTCTTAAACTATTCCTTTCCAATTGATTTGATGTTGATAGAATTAGGTAGTTTTGATATTATTATTGGTATGGATTGGTTGTCGTTGAATAATGTTACTATTTTATTTGGAGAGAAGAAGGTTAAGATTCCTCTTAGGAATAGGACGTTAGTAATTGATGGTAATCGAGGTGAATCCCGTTTGAAAATTGTTTCATGTATTAAAGTCCAAAAGTACATCAGGAACGGTTGTGAGTTATTCTTAACTCAAGTGACCGGGAATGAGTCTAGGGAGAAACGATTGGAAGATGTACCTATTATTTGTGAATTTCCTGAGGTATTTCCTAAAGATTTACCCGGACATCCACCGATAAGGCAATTAGAGTTTCGAATCGATTTAATTCATGGTGCTGCACCGGTGGCACGTGCGCCTTACCGATTAGCCCCTTCTGAATTAAAGGAGTTATCTGAGCAACTTAAGGAGTTGTCTGATACAGGTTTTATTCGACCGAGCTCGTCGCCTTGGGGAGCTCCAGTCTTGTTCGTTAAGAAGAAAGATGGATCTTTCCGTATGTGCATTGATTAAAGGGAACTAAATAAGTTGACAATTAAAAATTGATATCCTTTACCTAGGATAGATGATTTGTTTGATCAACTACAAGGATCTAGTGTGTATTCTAAGATATATTTACGGTCAGGATATCACCAACTTCGCGTTCGTGAAGAAGACATTCCTATAACTGCATTTAGAACTCGTTATGGACACTATGAATTACAAGTAATGCCATTTGGGTTAACTAACGCACCTGCGGTTTTCATGGATTTAATGAATCGAGTGTGCAAGCCCTACTTGGACAAATTTGTGATTGTGTTTATTGACGATATTCTAATCTATTCTAAGAATGAAGATGAACATATAGAACATTTAAGGATTGTTTTGAATTTGTTGAAGGATGAAAAGTTGTATGCTAAGTTTTCGAAATGTGATTTCTGGTTAGATTTTGTGCAATTTCTTGGTCATTTAATTAACAAAGATGGAATTCATGTTGATCCTGCAAAGGTTGAAGCCATTAAGAATTGGTCTGCACCGACAACGCCAACGGAAGTGCGACAGTTCTTAGGATTGGCTGGCTATTATAGGCGATTCATTAAAGAATTTTCTTTGATAGCTAAACCATTGACTAAGCTTACCCAGAAGAATAAACCTTTCGTTTGGGGAAGTGATGAAGATGGAGCATTTCAGACATTGAAGCAAAAATTATGTAGTGCGCCAATTTTATCATTACCCGACGGGAGTGAAGATTTTGTAGTGTATTGTGATGCATCTCTTAGAGGCTATGGAGTTGTTTTGATGCATCGAGAGAAAGTGATAGCTTATGCTTCTAGGCAATTAAGGAAGAATGAGTAGAATTATACTACTCATGATCTTGAGTTAGGAGCTGTAGTCTTTGCTCTTAGGTTGTGGAGACATTATCTGTATGGCACCAAGTGTACGGTATTCACCGATCACCAAAGCCTACAGTATATTCTCGATCAGAAGGAATTTAACATGAGGCAACGAAGATGGATAGAGTTGTTATGTGATTACGATTGTGATATAAAATATCACCCAGGAAAAGCCAATGTTGTTGCCGATGCATTAAGCAGGATGGATAGAGAGCCTATCAGGGTACGTTCTCTAATCTCGACCGTGCACAATAATTTGCCTGAGCAAATTAGAAATGCGCAAATAGAAGCTTGTAAGAAGAAAAATTTTGTTAATGAAGGGTTCCGAGGAGAAGGAGATCCTTTAGAGGTTAGAGCTGATGGAGTGAAATGCTTAAGAGGTCGTATGTGGGTACCTATGTTTGGAGGCTTAAGAGACTTGATTATGTTAGAATCCCATAAATCTAAGTATTCCATTCATCCGGGATCTGATAAGATGTACCATGATTTGAAGAAGTTGTACTAGTGGCCGAATATGAAAGCTGATATTGCTATGTATGTTCTTCAATGCTTGACTTGTACTAGAGTTAAAGTTGAACATCAAAAGCCATCGGGACTACTTCAACAACCAAAGATTCCTGAATGGAAGTGGGAGCGAATTACGATGGACTTTATCACCAAGCTTCCTAGAACATCATCTGGAAACAACTCGATTTGGGTTATTGTCGACAGACTGACCAAATCAGCACACTTCATTCCGGTTAAAGAGCAGTTATCACTGGAGAAGCTGACTCGTATATACCTTGAGAATGTTGTATGCAAGCATGGAGTGCCTGTATCGATCATTTCAGATCGAGATCCTAGATTCGCATCGAATTTTTGGAAATCCCTCCAAAGATCTTTAGGAACGAATCTCGACATGAGCACTGCTTATCACCCCCAGACTGATGGGCAGAGTGAAAGGACGATACAAACACTAGAAGATATGTTGAGAGCTTGTGTGTTACCATTCTAGTATTAAGGCTGCATCGTTTGAAGCTTTGTATGGTAGGAAGTGTAGATCTCCTGTATGTTGGAGTGAAGTTGGGGATACCCAGCTCACGGGACCGGAATTGATCCGGGAGACTACGAAGATGATAGTTCAGATTAAGAATAGGTTGTTGACTGCCCGTAGTAGACAGAAAAGTTACGCGGATGTGCGGTGGAAGCCGATGGAGTTTAAAGTGGGTGACCAAGTAATGTTGAAATTATCGCCATGGAAAGGCGTTATAAGATTTGGGAAGAGAGGGAAATTGAATCCCCGTTATATTGGACCCTTTAAGATTTTATCTAGAGTAGGTCCGGTGGCTTATAAACTAGAGTTACCCCCAGAACTTCATGGTGTTCACAACACATTCCATGTATCTAATCTGAAGAAATGTCTAGCAGTGAGTGATGAGAAAGTTTTGTTAGATAAGGTTCGAATAGATGGGAAGTTGCATTTTATCGAAGAACCCGTAGAGGTTATGGATCGTGAGGTAAAGCAACTGAAACAAAGTCGGATACCTATTGTCAAGATCCGATGGAATTCCAAGCATGGACCAGAACATACTTGGGAACGAGAGGATGAAATGTGGAAGAAATATCCGCACCTTTTGGATTTCAATAAGAAACGGACATCAAAATGAAATGGATCACGAGGACGTTGATCCCTTTTAGGAGGAAAAGCTGTGACAATCTAACATTTTCAGGTAGTGAATTATTTTCTCGTATAATATTTTAAAACTTATTTTTGTGTTGGTTGATGAACTCATAATTTACGGATTTAAATTTCGGCTTACGTGCATAATTTAGCGTCCTTTACGACTAAACCGGAAACCTTATGATTACGTATTTACGTTTTTGAACTCCGTTTTTTATGAGACAATTTTTATTAGATTCGTTTTGTGTCGTTGATTCATAATTTATAACAACGTTTTTCGTAGAACGACCCGAGGGCACGCAAATCGAGGGAACTAGAATCGAGGAGTACCCGTAAATTAGCGGGATGGGACAAAATAATTTATCCCACCCCACTATACTTGGGACGGCCTAAACAAGACACCACGTCAAGGATGTGGCATCATTTAGCACATTAGTTTACAAGTGTAAGCTTAGCCTTACACTTAAGCTACCACTACCTCAAAACAACTAGCTAACTCACATACTACCATTTCATACATGCAAACAACTCTTAATTCTCTCTCAACTCTCACCCTTGCCATCCCATATTCAAGAACAAACACCCCATTTGATCTTTTCTAGCCACAAAATACTTGTTATCTAGCTATATTATGGAGTAACCTTGAAGCCTTGATTGCTTGGTGGCCATTTTAACAACAAAGAAGGTGATTTGCTTGTGTCCTAGGGCTGATTTCTCAAATACTTTCTTGGTGTTTGATGATCTTGGAGATATATTTGGTGTTCATCAAGTTGTTGTCTTCTAAAAACAAGATATACTCTTGGTTTCCGTGACCGAAGCACGCCCGTAGCCGATAATCCGCCTTTTATTATCAACGTGAGTTCATAGTCTCACACTCTTTTAAATGTTTTATAAAATGATTTGTAAACCCGCGAGGGAGATAACATGCTAGATTTTGATAAAAATAGAACACAAGTATTCCCAATGGTATGCTTAATGATATGGACCTGAATGATGCTATGACCCTATAAACGAGATAAAAAGGATTATTAGTAGTTAGGTTATGTCACCTAAAGTCCCATTAGCATGAATTGTGAACTACCAGGATTTGGTAGACGCTTATGCATATGATAGTACTATTTGGGGATGATCACCCCAGTTCGCGCCTTGACGGTTGATCCCCGTCGTACCACTTTGATTGGTAAGCGAATTTATGTATGAGAAGATTTCCATAGCGTGATTTTTGTGACGACACGCTAACTTAGATGGGAAAATTGTTTATCGTGTTCGCGGCCCGTTGTTTTCATAGTAAGGTAACAATGTCATGCGGCTAATAATAATCCAAAAATATATTTCAATTCAATATGATACGATGCTAATAACGATAATAATATTACCTATAATGGTAATATTGAGGCTACGGTCTCATGGACGGTTTAAGATGTATGCTTGATTTATATATTGCCTGACTAGCAATACGAGGACTTACTTCTGTTATTATACTTGTGTTCTGATTTCAACGATTGTTTTATATAACGGTTTTATTAAACTCTATGAATTCACTCGGCATTCGCTGATATGATTTTTGCATGTTTTTATCTCAGGTGCTTGAAGGTAATCCGGATGGAGATCGACTCTGATGGCCCACATAATATTAAAAATGTTCATTCGATCTATGTTTTGTAAACTTAATGACCTGTATAATTTGGGACCTGTTGTACACTTTAAAACTTTTTATCGAATGAATGTATGTTAAACCATGTACAACCATTTTTATGTGTTGTCTATGATTGGAGTTATTGTGCTATCCCGTAACACTCTAAAAGACCCTTCCGCTGTACCGATACGAAATTTGAGAGTGTTACAGTCCGATATTTCAGGAAATAAATTTATTCTTGAATATTATTTTGGGAATTTAAAGTTGTGTTGGTTCATAAACTCACACAAATTTACGTCGAGAAGAAATTAGAGCTTACGTGCATAATTTAACGTCCTTTACGACTAAACCGAAAACCCTAGGATTACGTATTTACGTTTTTGAACTCCGTTTTTTATGAGACAATTTTTATTAGATTCGTTTTGTGCCGTTGATTCATAATTTATAAAAAAACGTTTTTCGTAAAACGACCCGAGGGCACGCAAATCGAGGAAACTAGAATCGAGGAATACCCGTAAATTAATGGGGATGAGACAAGATAACTCTTGCCCCACCCCCACATGTGGCATCCAAGAGTATACAACAGACTTGATGTGTGTCAACTTTACATGAGAAGACTAGGACACTTGTCTTAATCTTTACACCAAACCATATAACCTCAAAACAACTAGCATAAACCACTAACTCATAATTTCTACATGCAAACCCACAACTCTCTCCTGTTCTCTCTCTATGAACGTCCCATATACCCCCATAAACCACCATTTGATCAAAAATTCAACCATGAATCATGTGTTTAAGTTGCACAAGTTGAATACCCTTTGAAGATATGAAGATTGGAGGTGATCCTAACCTATGAAAAGGAGTTTTCATGGAGGTCTTTCGGCTGATTTTCAAGAAGGAGTTTAGGGCTGATTTCATGGAGGTGTTCATCCATTTGAAGGACTCAAGAAGTTGCCTTTCTAAAGTTGAAGGTTTGGTAACAAGAAACCAAGTCTTGTTCATCAAAAACCTCATCTTTTCATCACTAATGGTGGTATAGAGATTGTTCTTCCTATCCTCTTGTTATTTTGATTATGTAATCTTGTATTTTCTTTATTTATGTATATGTATATGTATATGATGATGAATGATGATTAAAAATATTATGTGGGGATTTGGTGTTGATAAATATGATTAAAAAGATGAAAACCCATAAGAAACAAGGCTAAAATCTTGCTTAAATTGTTGGCTGTATAAAAACAGTAAGTAACCAAGTTAAGAACTGATAAAATTGCATGGTGGAATCTATTTACAGTAAGTGTTAGATGTCATACACATGTGAGAGTTGGCCATGCAATGTAATCATCAAAATGAGTGAGATATGATCAAAACAAGATGAGTGTACCAGTCTGAATAGTCTGTTTTGTAAGGACTGTTAATGATAGTTAAACATGGAATGAGCAGTAGCTATAACTAACTTATTTTTAGCACATAATATGAAGTTTATTCCATCCAAAAATGAGCTTCTATCTTCCTATAGAACTCAAGATATGATAAAAATGGTGAAGATGAAACTAAAAATCAGATTTTGAAGAATTAATGTTTAATACTATTATATAAGCACTCAAAATAATTTAGTATAAAATGTGAATTAAAACACACTAACTTATAAATTTCATTTATATAAATATTTATAAGGTTAGATAAATGGCCACTTTATAAAAATAGTATTTTAATAAGATTTATAAGTTATAAAAACTATAAACATGATTTTTACGACTTTTTCGGCTATTACCGTAAATTAACGTTTTTCGCCAATTAAAACTTAGACGATCAAACCCGTCTAATGTAAACTTTTTAAAAGTAATATACTGATATATAAGTACTTAATACAAGTAAAAACCGATAAAACCCGAACTAAATAACATATGGACATTAACGGGCTAAGTTAGCATTATTGGACTATAAACCCGACTAGTTGATAAAACACTTATAAACTTACTTATTGGGCTTAACCCACTTGGGCCCAACATGTAAAGTATAATACTGATATTAAAGGTATAATTGGGCTAATGAAAAGTATTGGGCTTGTAATGGGCCTATTGGGCCTAAAACATGTAAATAAGTAAAACTAGTAAACTAGTATAAAAGTTACCAACACATAACACTAAAATGAGTAAATGAGAATGTACAAACCACTAGATCATCATCGTATATATAAAATCATCATATGTATACATAATTGTTATTTTGATAAAGTCATTGGACAAGAGTCTAAGACAAGTATTATTTGTCTAGGTTTCCGTGATTGAAGCACGTACTGTACATCCGAATTGCCGATAACCCGCTTTCCCACATCAACGTGAGTTCATAGCCTCACACTCTTTTAAATGTTTTTATGAAATGTTTTATAAACCCGCGAGGAAGATAACATGTTAGTTTTTATAAAATAGGACACTAGTTGTCCCGATTGTCTGTTTATTAATTTGGACCCGAATGATTGTATGACCCGATGAATGATTAAATGACCCGATAGATGAAATGAAATGGATTATTAAAGTTAGGTTATGTCACTAAAAGTCCCATTAGCATGATTTGTGAACTACCGGGATTTGGTAGACGCTTGTGCATATAATAGTACTATTTGGGGACGATCACCCCAGTTCGTGCCTTGACGGTTGATCCCCGTCGTGCCACATTGATTGGTAAGCAAATTTATGTATGAGAAGATTTACACAAGCGTGATAATTGTGACGACACGCTAATTTAGATGGGCAAATTGAGTTTCGGGTTAGCTACCCGTTATTCGGTATAGCAAGGTAACAATGTCATGCGGCTTATAATAATCCAATAACGAAAATACTGCTTTATGCATTGAATTACGATATATTGTCTGACTAGCAATACAGGGTCTTATTATTGATATTATGCTCGTGTTTTGGTTTTACATAACCATATTCATATAACGGTTTTTATTTAATCTATACAACGTTATAAAACGTATTGTATGATATTTTACGACAATGTCTCGTATAATGGTTTTGAAGGCAAAAGCATATATTACGATTTTTTATAAAGATTTGTATAAAATGACTTTGACTATTTTATGGCCTATTACAAAGATTTGTACAAAATGATTTTCGGTAATAATTTTATACCGATGTTATATTGATGGATTTCATTAAACTCTATGAATTCACTCGGCGTTATCGCTGACCTTTTCTTTTAACATGTTTTATCTCAGGTAGTTGAAGGTAATTCTCGGTAAGACAACAAGAATTCATGGCCCGCACTTAAACAATAATTTCCATTCAAATTCTTTGTAAAACTTGTATGAAATACTATGACTTGGGACCTATGTAAAATTTGATATTTATGAATGGAAATGCTTTATTATTAAACGACGCGATTTTTAAGCGTTGTCTATGATGTGAGTAATGTGCTATCCTGTAACACCAACTAGTCTTCCGCTGTATTGAATTGTGTAAATTTGGGGGTGTTACAGTTTGGTACCAGAGCTGTCTTTATAGTGAACGAAAGATTTTTAAAACCAAGGTTTTGAATAAAACATTTCAAAATCTTTTAACTATAAACATTTTTCTAAAAATGTCTAAAAATCTTTTGACTATAACGGTGCCGAAGAATTCCTGAGTTACCGACAAGGCCAGACTGAGAAGTGTTATTTTAATATATATATATATAACACTTGGATTATATATATATATGATGTAATTTGATTACATGATTGTTTGATGATTATTTTAATATTTATACGAGATATTTATACGACGTAGATTGTCACAAGGAACTCTAAATCCGCTAGCGAATTAATTGAAGCTATTCTCGTAGGAATTCTAGCTATCCTAGATCTAAACCAAGTTGTGGATATTTATGATCCCAACAAAATGGTTGATATTCATAGAAATGTAGATAGTAGTTGATTGTGATACTGGAGAAGAATTGGCGAGATTAAATTTGATATCGATGTCATGATGATCTTTCCTTATAGAGTGGATTTTGACAAAACGTTACCACCTGGAAAGGTGTCATCTGATTCGTTGTCACCCAATTCTTAAAATTGAAATCGAAAGGGTGAATGTTGCACTTGAGGCTGTTATTTGAACCATTACCCAAAAGCCTCATGCCACTAGTACCTTTCCGAGAAGTCTAATTGAATGTGTGAGTCATTTCACATTAAGTGTTGTTCATATTGAGCTTTTATTGCCCTATTAAGGTCTAAGAATAAGATTGAAAGTATTGAAGAATGAGGTAGGATATCGCATTGAGTATGATTTGGTTGAAACTTGAATAAAATAAAATTTAACCCGTATGGAATATGAGATTGATAAGATGAAGTCGTTAAGTTCTGTGATTGAATTATAAGGTTTTAAATGATTGTTGATTCGTGTTAAGGGTTATTCCTAGGCCATTTTCTAATAATGAGGATGCCTAGTGTCCAAGAAATAAATTGAAGAAATTTTCTTATGAAATGGGGACCGATGGATCTTCCGGGACAGGTGGGACACCTAATGACTCTTATAGATTGGTATTCATTGTAGTATCTTTTAAAAATCCCTAACTTAACTGAGACATCAGTTGTTGGAATTGTATGACATAGTGACACGCAATGTGTTACGGTACAATTTTGATTTGTTTGTGATTAATGAAAAGACTACCTTTGATTACTAAATTCTACTTGTATCGATGTTATCTATCTTTTATTGCTTCATCGTAATGTTCGCATTAGTGATGCAACCATTGAACAAGTACTCATCTCGAATTGAGTTACGTTGTGGATTATTCTTTTTGAGTGCCATCGAGGTCATGAACATCATGATTATTTGGCAAAGCTCATTTCCTATTATATTGTAGTTAGTTCTTGGTGAACAACTTTTCATCACTCTTTTGCAGATCACTCATTGTTTTTATAAGATAAAACAGTATTCCTTGAGAAAATAATTGAATTTTCATCACCATAAGGATTATTTAAAGTGAGATTTATAAATAATCATTATCGAAATGAAGTTATTTATGAAACATCTTGGAAAACTTAATTGTTTCCATGATAAAGAAGATATCTGTAAATTCATTTTGAATTAAGCTTGAATATATATTTCAAACATGATGAAAAAGTTTTGACGAACTGAGTATTGCATCGTTAATCTTGAAATTGTATATAGTTGCGCGCCTACATACAATTTTGAAGGGACCATGCAAGGTTGATTAGTAGTCACCATGAAAGTGTTAATAAACACTACATTTTCTTTGAAGTTGTGAAACATTAAATTTTATGAGATCTACAAGAAGTGCAAATTAGGGACATATTGTTAGGGATACCTACATATGTGCCCGTACTATTTATTCTTTTGAACCAAATTTAATCATCTGTGGGAATTGTCTTAACTGACAATTGACAACTCTTTCTTTTCCAACTCTCCCGTGGTGAGATTCTTAGGAAAAGTATATGATTACAGAGTGTTGATACCCGACTGGATGTATCGACATTCCTATCATTTCTTTTGATTTGATTTCATTTGAATGATCTGGGTAACGATCCGAGGAGCTTTCGAATGCGTACTCAAATTATGAAAACATGGGATATATTCATATTCGTTAATGTTTTCGTCTTTATCTGATTTGAAATTCTCTCACGTAGATTATGCGTTGACCTTACTCTTTTTAAGGTGAGTTATGTCTCCTGATATTCTTGAATTTGTGAAGGATTATGAGTTATTATTAGTCTTTTGAGAAGTTCACATCTTATCAACGGTAATGAAACTAGAAAGTTAGTAGTGCCAGTAGAATGGATTGATTGATTATGACATGACGACATTGTCTTAATTGATGGGAACTCGTGTAGAATTCCCCTAAATGATAAGATGTTGATTATCAAAAGTTATTTAAATAATTCTTGATGGATGACCATATCCTGTATTTAGACTTGAAATTATACCGTGAATAGTTTTGAATTAGTCATAGATATTATAATCTAGAAAGAACCTAAAATAAATGTATTAAAAGATGTTTGTGTTATCTGGAACTTTAGGAAGTATTTTTTGATTAATTACCTAGGCTTTCGCCATTAAGGCAAGTTGGAATTGGTATTGATTATATTCCCGGTGCTGCACTTGTGGCATGTGCACTGTACTTCAGCACCATCTAAATTAAAAGAATTACCGTACAACTGAGAGAGTTGTCGGAGAAGACTTTTATTCTACCAAGCTCGTCATCATGAAGAGCTATGGTGTTATTATTTCTTATAGTTATTGATTACCGTGAACTAGGTAAATTGACGATTAAAATTCTATATCCACTATCCAAGAAGATAGATTTGTTCGATCATTTACAAGGTTCTAGCGTATATTTGAAAATTTGATCCTCGTCATGTTTATCATCAACTTCGCGTCCGCGAAAAAGATTATCTATTCCAATCACTACATCCGGTACTCGTAATGAACATTATGAGTTTCACGTGATGTCGTTTGGATTGACTAGTACGCATCTAGCATCCATAAATTTGCTGAATCACATGTGTAAGTCGTAATTTGACAAACTCATGCTTGAGATCATTAAGGATCATTTGTTTATCTCTAAGAATAAGAAGAAGTTAATAATTATTTGTAGACTGCCCTGAATTGGCCGAACAATGAAAACCTGTACCTTGAATAATTAACAATTGATTAAAGACTTAATCCTTTATATTATTTGACCGTGTAATTAATAGATAATGGAATATATTGACTCTTCAAAAATTAGAGCCATTAAAGTTTTGGGTTTTACCAAAAAGAAAGTGAAAATATGTTTTGACAAATAATTTATCAAAGGATTTTTAAGAAATTATTCCCTTATACACAAATCAATTAACTAAACTCTTGTTTAGGGGTAAATGTTTGTGTATACCTCAAGACAACCTAAGAGGGATTGAGGAAACCGTTTAAACCAAGACTTAAAACGACAATGTTTGCTTTTCAACTAAGAAAATTTTGACCAAAGTACAACCAAAGATTTTTTCGAACATTTACAAAACTTATTAATTATTTTCAATAAATCAACCAAAAATCGTGTTAACTAAATTCAAATTTATTTTGAACATTTATTTTATATAATTGGTCGAACAAAGAAAATTTAAAACTTTTTACGTTTACGATTCATAAAAATTGAATATTTATTATTTAATTACTTGAAATATTTATTGACGCTTTAAACGTCGGATTGAGCAAAACTGATAAAAATAATAGTTGAGACGAAACAAAAACTTAGAAAATATATAGAAAGAATTTTTGAATAAATACGGTCCTGATAATTATTTTATCAGGAAAAGTGAACGTAGATACTGACACATTATATAGAAAAGATAAAGAATCAATTAGGATGTGTTTCTTAATAATGACTGTGCAAAATAAATTGCCGAACAATATAAAAATAAACGATGTTTGTAAAAAGGGGTCCGCGGCTAATGTGAACCATTAGAATTGAGAAGCCGATGACGCTAAATGACTAAAAGGCCACTTGGGATTGTCTAAATATGGAGGATTGTGAGATATAGTTATGTTGGAATCTTGTAAGTATAAGTATTTTATTCATGAGATTTATGATTTAATGTATTTTTACCTGAAGAAGTTATACTAATGGCAAATTATGAAGGCAGACATCGCCTCATACATTAGTAAACGTCTAACTATTGCAAATGTCATCATCTGAATTTGATTCGATTTGGATCATCGTCGACAGACTGACCAAATCTACTAATATCATTCTCGTTAATGATAGATTCTTGATGAAGAAATTGACTCTTTTGTATTTAAAGGAGTTGTGTAAACATGGTGTGCCTGTATCGATCATCTCTATCAAGATCCTCGCTTCGCATCAAATTTCTAGAGATTTGCTCAGAAGTCATTAGGAACGAACCTTGATGAGAGTACCGTTTACCACCCCAAATCAAAGGGATGAGGTAAAGTAACGATACAAAACACTAGAAGTGCTGTTTTATGCTTGAATGATTCACCTTTGGTAATAAACCATATAATCGCTTTCCTTTGGAGAGATTATCATTGATAATTATCGTATTAGGATCGAGATCGAATCTTGTGAGGATAAATGTTAGAGCATCTGTAAGCAGGAGTTGGGATGAAGACACCCGACATACACCCATTGTGAGTTTGACATGTCTTTTAGGTATAAGGTTTCCTATGATGGCGAACCTAACCTTACAAATTACCCGATCCATGAAACCTGAGATGATGGTTGAAATTAGGATCTGATTATTGACTGTCAGTAGTAGGCAGGAGGTTATATGAATATGAAAAGTAGATCTTGAAGTGCCTGTTGGGTAGCGAACTTATGCCAAAAAAAATTTTTACCTTCGAAAAACGAATAGATGATCTGAAAGATCATGGGAAATAAGTCCCCGTTGAATGGGACCATTGAGATGATGTAAAAAGTTGGTTGAAAGGTATATAAGCTGGATCTACTCTAGGACTTCAAGGGTTGCGTAAATTATGATTCGTATATCTAACTTGATAAAATGTCTATCAAGTGAAAATCTAACTATTCCTTAATGAAGTTTAGATCGTTGAAAAGTTGCATTCATCAAAAACCCATGAACATCATGGATAGAGAAAGTAAGTCAACATTAAGCCTGATCTTATTCCCGAAGTTATGTTTGATGAAACTCGGGTATTGTAATGAATTACACTTGGGAGAAAAGACCGAATGTGGAGGAAATACCCACATGGCTTTAACTCTATAAGAAGCGAGTAGTAAGATAAAATGATCTTTGAGGACAAAGATCTTGTTTAGGGATAAATGCTGTGACAATCCGTCAATTTATGGTTGATATTTTATTCTCAAGTGTTATTTAAAAACATTATTTTAATGTTATATTATGAACTCACTTATTTTTTTGGAAGAAATTTGGACTTACGTCTTGAAGTAGCATCGACTACGTCTAAACCGGAGGATTCTACGTTACGTGCTTACGTGTACATACACTATTTTTGGTGACAGTCTGACATTTCAGGAAATAAATTTATTCTTAAATATTATTTTGGGAATTTAAATTTGTGTTGGTTCATAAACTCACACAAATTTACGTCGAGAAGAAATTAGAGCTTACGTGCATAATTTAATGTCCTTTAGGACTAAACCGAAAACCCTAGGATTACGTATTTACGTTTTTGAACTCCGTTTTTGATGAGACAATTTTTATTAGATTCGTTTTGTGTCGTTGATTCATAATTTATCAAAACTTTTTTCGTAAAACGACCCGAGGGTACGCAAATCGAGGAAACTAGAATCAAGGAATACCCGTAAATTAATGGGGATGAGACAAGATAACTCTTGCCCCACCGCCCACATGTGGCATCCAAGAGTATACAACACACTTGAGGTGTGTCAACTTTACATGAGAAGACTAGGACACTTGTCCTAATCTTTACACCAAACCATATAACCTCAAAACAACTAGCATAAACCACTAACTCATAATTTCTACATGCAAACACACAACTCTCTCTTGTTCTCTCTCTATGAACGTCCCATATACCCCCATAAACCACCATTTGATCACAAATTCAACCATGAATCATGTGTTTAACTTGCACAAGTTGAATACCCTTTGAAGATATGAAGATTGGAGGTGATCCTATCCTCTGAAAAGGAGTTTTCATGGAGGTCATTGAGCTGATTTTTAAGAAGGAGTTTAGGGCTGATTTTATGGAGGTTTTCATCCATTTGAAGGACTCAAGAAGTTGCCTTGATAAAGTTGAAGGTTTGGTAACAAGGAACCAAGTCTTGTTCATCAAAAACCTCATCTTTTCATCACTAATGGTGGTATAGAGATTGTTCTTCATATCATCTTGTTATTTTGAATATGTAATCTTGTATTTTCTTTATTTATGTATATGTATATGTATATGATGATGAATGATGATTAAAAATATTATGTGGGGATTTGGTGTTGATAAATATGATTAAAAAGATGAAAAACCATAAGAAACAAGGCTAAAATCTTGCTTAAATCGTTGGCTGTATAAAGACAGTAAGTAACCAAGTTACGAACTGATAAAATTTCATGGTGGAATCTATTTACAGTAAGTGTTAGATGTCATACACATGTGAGAGTTGGCCATGCAATGGAATCATCAAAGTGAGTGAGATATGATCAAAACAAGATGAGTGTACCATTCTGAATAGTCTGTTTTGTAGGGACTGTTAATGATAGTTAAACAAGGAATGAGCAGTAGCTATAACTAACTTATTTGTAGCACATAATATGAAATTTATGTCATCCAAAAATGAGCTTCTATCTCCTTATAGAACTCAAGACATGATAAAAATGGTGAAGATGAAACTAAAAATCAGATTTTGAATAATTAATGTTTAATACTATTATATAAGCACTCAAAATAATATAGTATAAAATGTGAATTAAAACCCACTAACTTATAAATTTCATTTATATAAATATGTATAAGGTTAAATAAATGGACACTTTATAAAAATAGTAGTTGAATAAGATTTACAAGTTATAAAAACTATAAACATGATTTTTACGATTTTTTCGGCTATTAACGTAAATTAACGTTTTTCGCCAATTAAAAAACAGACGATCAAACCCGTCTAATGTAAACTTTTTAAAAGTAATATACTGATATATAAGTACTTAATACAAGTAAAAACTGATAAAACTCGAACTAAATAACATATGGACATTAAAGGGCTAAGTTAGCATTATTGGACTATAAACCCGACTAGTTGATAAAACACTTATAAACTTACTTATTGGGCTTAACCCACTTGGGCCCAACATGTAAAGTATAATACTGATATTAAAGGTATAATTGGGCTAATGAAAAGTGTTGTGCTTGTAATGGGCCTATTAGGCCTAAAACATGTAAATAAGTAAAAGTAGTAAACTAGTATAAAAGTTACCAACACATAACACTAAAAGGAGTAAATGAGAATGTAGAAGCCCAATTGATCATCATCATATATATAAAATCATCATATGTATACATAATTGTTATTTTGATAAATTCATTGGACAATAGTCTAAGACTATTATTATTTGTCTAGGTTTCTGTGATTGAAGCACGTACCGTACATCCGAATTGCTGATAACCCGCTTTCCCACATCAACGTGAGTTCATAGCCTCGCACTATTTTAAATGTTTTTATGAAATGTTTTATAAGCCCGTGAGGGAGATAACATGTTAGTTTTTATAAAATAGGACACTAGTTGTCCTGATTGTCTGTTTATTGATTTGGACCCGAATGATTGTATGACCCGATGAATGATTAAATGACCCGATAGATGAAATAAAATGGATTATTAAAGTTAGGTTATGTCACTAAAAGTCCCATTAACATGAATTGTGAACTACCGGGATTTGGTAGACGCTTTTCCATATAATAGTACTATTTGGGGACGATCACCCCAGTTCGCGCCTTGGGTTGATCCCCGTCGTGCCACATTGATTGGTAAGCGAATTTATGTATGAGAAGATTTACACAAGCGTGATTATTGTGACGACACGCTAATTTAGATGGGCAAATTGAGTTTCGGGTTAGCTACCCGTTGTTTGGTATAGTAAGGTAACAATGTCATGCGGCTTATAATAATCCAATAACGAAAATACTACTTTATGCAATGAATTACGATATATTGCCTGACTAGCAATACAGGGTCTTATTATTGATATTATGTTCGTGTTTTTGTTTTACATAACCATATTCATATAACGGTTTTTATTTAATCTATACTACGTTATAAAACGTATTGTATGATGTTTCACGACAATGGCTCGTATAATGATTTTGAAGGCAAAAGCCTATATTACGATTTTTGATAAAGATTTGTATAAAATGACTTTGGCTATTTTATGGTCTATTACAAAGATTTGTACAAAATGATTTTCGATAATAATTTTATACCGATGTTATATTGATGGATTTCATTAAACTCTATGAATTCACTCGACGTTATCGCTGACCTTTTCTTTTAACATGTTTTATCTCAGGTACTTCAAGGTAATTCTCGCGAAGACAACAAAAATTCATGGCCCGCACTTAAACAATAATTTCCATTCAAATTCTTTGTAAAACTTGTATGAAATACTATGACTTGGGACCTATGTAAAATTTGATATTTATGAATGGAAATGCTTTATTATTAAACGACGTGATTTTTAAGCGTTGTCTATGATGTGAGTAATTTGCTATCCTGTAACACCAACTAGTCTTCCGCTATATTGAATTGTGTAAATTTGGGGGTGTTACACTTGGTGATGTTGATATCATCTCCACTTTCCTTAAAAGCCTTGGTGACGCATGGAAAATTGAGGCAGGGTCTATAATTGCTAATAACACTCACAAAAGTTCTACTTTTGATGATGTTTACAATAAACTGAGGCTGATAGAGAATGAAACTCTTTCGGATCATGGAAGCAAGTCTATAAATGGAAACATGGCCTTCTTCTCACATAGTGAAGGTCAATTTGATCAGAAGGAGTCATACATGCACCCAGTTACTGGATCAACCTGTGTCAACGCTGGATCATATCTTGTCAACGCCTCACATTCAGACGTTGACATATATAAAATTGACTTACCAAGAGTTAAGCCTGCTGGTATTGATCTGGATACTATGTGTGCATACATTGCTTCATTGCCCAATGGTTCAGTGATTACTTATGAGGACCTTGAGCAAATAAGTGATGAGCATTTGGAGAAAATGGACATAAAGTGCAATATGCCTCTTGCAAGTATAAGAGCAAACAGATGGAATACAAGATTCAAGAAGAAGATGACTTTTAATGCTAAGGATACTGCTGGATTTGATAAATCCAAGGTTGACTGTTACAATTGTCATCGTATGGGACACTTAATGAGAGAATGCATATCTCCAAGAAGATCTGACGCTGGAAAACCCTCAAGCCAAATTGTTAAGGCTCAGGATCCCAAGTCCATGGTTGCAATGCAATAAATTGATGGTGTTGGATGGGATTGGAGCTATTTGGCTAAGGATGAGGAAGATAATAAATCTTTGATTGCTGAGATGAAAGAAGAAGAGCATGTTTACTATGCTCTCATGGCATACTCCTCATCTTCATCAGACAATGAGGTATATGATGATGCTTTTTGTAGTAAGGGTTGTCGTTTAAATACTGAAAGACTTAACAAAGAGGTTTTAAGATTGTCAATAGATGTGGGTAATGAAAGATGCAAGTTGTCTAACTATCAACTTGCTCTTACTCAAACTGAAAAGACTGTAGCTGAGTATAAGAAAATGGAGCTTGACCTAAAATATAAAATCAATATCTTAAAACATGATTTAAATGCTAGTACTGATATTAGAAACATCATGGAGAGGGTCAATGCTGAATTACAGGCTAAGCTAGATGAGGCTATCAAGAATAAGGATAATGTAGATCTTAAAACTAAGAGATTTGATAAAGCCTCACAAACCCTAGGAGAATGTGTTAGTGAACAAAGAGATTCTAGAGATATGACTGGGATTGGGATGAAAGAGTATGTTGGTGTTCCATCACCAGCTGGGGACTTCTATGGTGTCCAAAAAAGGACTTATCTTGGACTAGTTTACCAGAAATCCAAGAAGAGGAATTTATTCCTCCACCAAGAGTCCTCACCCCAGTAGAAGAATATAGGCAGAAGTTGACTGATTTGGACCAATGGAAGAAAGCCAACCCTACCTTGTTTGTCAAGGGTGGCATGCTTAGTGATAGCCCAAATGAGTCTACCCCTATCAAAGTAATAAACCCAATCACTGGCAAGACTGTTGATTGATGAGACTGCTTTTATACATGGTCTCATCGTCCAAATCGGCCTTAAAATGCATTAAATATCATAAAATATGCCAAAAATATGCTCGTGTTTGTTACTTGTGTATTTTTAGGTACGGATATTGAGGAATTGGCAAAAGATCACAAGAATCGATCAAAAACGAACACGGGAAACGAAGACGCACAATGAACCAAGCTCATTTATGGAATTTTGCAAAAAGACCCCTCAAGTTTGAAGAATTGGCAAAAATGGCCCCTCATCTTTGAAGAACTTGTCATAATTAACCCTCAAAAATGTTAATTGTGCAAGTGTGATCCTTGAAGAATGAAGATTGTACAAGATTTGCCCTTGGGAATTGTTTAAAATTGCTAAAGTTAGTCAAATGGATCAAAGGACTAATTTTGCAATTCATTTTGGACTGCTGATGAAAGGACTTAACAAGATCGGACTAAGCTTGCAACCAAAACAAACGGGAGTTAAGTTAAAGGACTGGTGGTGAATTTGCTACCCACCAGTCCATTAACTCTTGTGGCCCAACAACCAAAACACCCCCTAGCCCAATGTTTATACCCGGTTTATTTTAGTCAAACCCCGCCCCAGTCAAATCCCTTTCCCACCATAACACTATTTTTAAAAAAGAGATTTCCCAAAACGGATTAAACTTCTACTAATCACCCTTAAACCCTAATTAATCCCCAGATTAATTACACCCCAAATCAAGGGGTTATCCCTCAATTTGCTCCAGATCTTTAATTAAACATCCCCTCACTAAAACCCACCTCACCCAACAAGGCCACATGGCATGTGGAACCCTCCCCAGCCTTCCCCTGCCAAGTCGTTTTCACCCCAAAACCCACACCCGACCAATTTAGCGACTAGGATGACTCTACTTGGTCCCCAAGCTTGTTTAAACGTCCAAGATCAAGTCCACAGCCTGTCAATCACATGGTGGCACTTTTGACCAAGAATTCAACCAATTCGTCAAAGGGCATTTAGGGCAATTCCATAGATTAGGGTTTGCAATTGTAATTTTTTATTCATATGTTCTAGATAGATCTTTCCAGTTGTATAAATAGGAGTCGTTTGTGACCCTATTATCTTGTTCCAGATTTTCCTCAAACATTTGTAATCTTTTTTAAATGTTATAAAGTTGGTATTTTTGGTAAAAAATTGTAATTCCTTTTATTATTTTTGAAATTTGGTGCATGTTTGAGAATCTGAGTTCCAATTTCCCATTGTGAAACTATTTTCAAGTTTCAGTTTTTAAAAAAAGGGTTTTAAAAAAGGTGATAAATTTCAGAAATCTTAGACTCCTTGAAGTGAAAGTCAATAGGATATCTTGAGGATTTCTGAAGTTGAGCTTGTTTTAAAACGTGTTTAAGGCTCCAAGGTTTGTTGGATTTTCAAGGTTTCAAGAAAGATTTTGAAGAAAAATCAGTTTTTTTATTTTTTATTGATTGACTCTTACTGTTGTATAAGCTTTCCATAAGCTGCTGACAACAGCCTATGCTAAGCTTATATAGCTTGTATTTGGTGTCCTTGTTGGTTGTGTTTGTGTAGGATCAAAACAAGGATCAAAGGATACCATTGTTGTCAACTGTTTGCAGCCAAAAGCCCCAAGGATCATCACAAACCTCCAGTTTGTGGGAGGTGACAAACAGTCACTGAGAGACCTGGATGTAGGTCTCTCTAGGTAAAACTCTTAATCCTATTTTCATTTTCATTTTTTTGATATTATTGTGATTTGCATGAATTTTATGAGAAAATAGTTCTAGTGTTATTTATGTGATTGATTTGAGTTCAGCTGGTGTAATATGTATGTTATAAGTGATTAGGATCAGCTTGGTTTTGATTTGGTGTGATTTGGTTTGTAGAAATCATTTTCTGAAAACTTAAGGGGTGTTTGGATTAAGCCTTAAAGTGGAGTGAGCTGACATATTACTTGCTTAAACCTGGTTAAAAACATTCCCTTGGTGGTTACTAAGTAATATGAATCATAAAATTTCAGTTTGATAGGATATTAAACTCATTTGCAAGTTAGAATTTAAGGAAACACCTAAAATCCAGTAACTACTCTTTGTGCTTGATTTTGTGTGAAATTTGCCTCTAAAGCTTGGAATCTGTTAGATTAAAGGTCTTAGAAGGTTTGTGAATTGCTTATGTGCTGATTGGTGAGCTTATTCTCAAGTTAGGAAGGGTTTAAAATCGTTTTTGTGCAAGTAATTGGCATCTACTGTTCATCAGACACATAAGTGATTTTTCAGAAACATTTGATGCTTGTTTAGTGTGGTTCTTGCTAAGTGATTGTTGATTTTTGTGTTTACTCAGACTCCCCACAACCGAATTGGTGTGGGGGTGCCTTGTGGTCCAAAGAACAAGCTCACAAAGGGGTTTCCTAAGCTCTTGGTCAACTGACCAGCAATTTAACACTACAAGTGGGAACTCCTTTCACACTGATAGTACATTTGTTACCCCTGCTACACTAGCAGACAAATCCAGTCAACAAGTCACTATCAGAAGTTCATAATTTTGTCTTTAGTGCTTAAATTTGTGAATTAAGACTTGAAACCAGTTCCATTATTTTTCTTATTTTATTTAGGATTTTTAAGTTTAATTATTTTTCATTTTACTGTTCATTTTCTATTTTTTAGGGTTTTTAGCTATTTTTAATTAACTTTTATTATTTCTGTTTTTGGCATTTAGTGCCAAAAATACTTGTTTTTCAGTTTAAACATTTTTCTTAGATTAGGAAAAACATTTTAAGATTTTTGGTTAAATAAGTTTTTACTTTTCATCTTTTTATTAATTTTTAGAATTAATTTAAGTTAATTAGGGTTTTAATTAAACTAGTTTTGTCATTTAGTGAAAAATTTAATATTTTTCAATCTTTTTCTTTTTTCTTCTGTTCATCAAAGTTATTTAGGATTTTTAAAATTGTTAGATTATTTTTAGCATTATTTTATTATTTTTTATAATTATTTTAATTTTAAAATAGTTTTTAGTAATTTAAAAATAGTAAACAGTAATATAAAAATACAAAAAAATAGTTTTTAAGTTTTAATTTTTATTTTTGAGGTTTACATTCAAAAAGTTTTCAAAAACTTTAATTTTTAATTTTATTTAATTTTAAGGTTTTTAGACAACTTTAAAAATTAATTTAAAATTAATTAAAAGGTTTTAGGAGCTCTAATTTGCATTTTCTTCTTAGTTAGAATATTTAAGATTTTTTGAGAATTTTTTAGAATTTATTTAAGAACTTTTAATTTTTTAGATTATTTTAATATTATTTTATTCATAAAAATAAAAAGTTTTATTTTTAACTTTTTTTTCATTTTTCCTAGATTCTAGACATTAAAATAGGAACTTTTTCACTTTCCAATTAATTTTTAGGCTTTTCAATTAATTTTTAGAATTAATTTAAGATTTAATAGATTTTAATAGTTTTTAGGAGTTTAAAAATAGTTTAATTTGTTTTTAAAATTTTTAAAAATAGTTTTTAGCTTAATTAGGTCATTTTTGAGGTTTACAAACTATTAAACCTTGTTTAGGGCTTTTTAATATTTAAAAGTGATTTTTAGGGCTTTAATTAGCATTAAAAAGTCATTATTAAATTAATTAAAAGGTTTTGGCAAGTTTGGATTTTTTGTAAACTCTTAGAATTTTATTGTGGATTTTTAGTAATTTTTAGGAATTTTTAGATTAAAATTTTAAATTTTGCACTTTTTACGTTCTACGTCGTAACTTTCTAGTAGTGTTTTTGCCTATTTTTCTATTTTTTTCGTCTTCGTCATTTTCTCTTCTTTTCTTCTTGTTAATAATCAAAAACATAATCAATCATTCATTACACAACGCACTAGCCTCCTCGAGAACGAACTCACCTTCTTAAGGGTCATTCACACACGGTTTTCCTAAATCGTCGTGCACGCTTACCCTATTTTATAGCTCTTTTCCTAAAGGGTAGTAAAAACTCTACAATCATTGACCTTGGCTCAAACGTTGTTAGAAAACCTAGCATTAAATATGTAGAAATGTATAGAAAAACTAGGTCACCAAAAAGCCAAGTTAGTGATAATGGAACATGTTTCTTTTCTTCTAGACTTAAACTTATTCTAGAAAAGCCTGTTATACTTGTGGTAGTTTTTCACATTTAGCCTATAAGTGTGTCAACGCTTCCAAGGTCAACGCTGACAAAAAGTCAAACACTATCAAACCCAAAACTTTTGTTCAACAAAGTCCACAAGTTGTTAGACCAGCTCCATTCTTTACTAAAGCGTCTAATAGTTATGGACAAAGACCTTTTCAGAAGACCAATACATGGTCTAATACACAATGGGTTCATGTAGCAAACCCTAGGTTCAATGCTGACAAGGGTAATTTCAGCGTTGACAAGACCAAATCAAACGCTGACAGAAACGTTGTCGGACCAAATAATGGTAAATACTTGCAACCACAGGGAAAGGGGTCTAAAGCTTCTTCTAGCTTGACATGGAGACCTAAGCAAGATCAAAACCCTAATTCAAATGGGATTTCTATGTCCTGTAACAGATTTAATTATATTTCAAAGGTCATAACAAAACCAATTGAGGTTAACTGGGTGTTCAATCCAAAAAGGGATGAACAAGGGGTTGTTATGAGGACTAAGTATGTTCTTGTTGAACAGCCAAATGAATCCAAGTCTGCTCAGGCTTGGGTTCCCAAAGAAAACTAATTTGTTTTCTTTATGTTCAGGGCATTCAAAAGCAGGTTAATGATTATGGCTATTGGGATAGTGGATGCTCTAGGCACATGAGTAGGAAGGAAGATTTTCTCACAAACTACACTCCCATTAAGGAAGGTGATAAAGTTTACTTTGGAGGCGGATATGGAACTATCACAGGCAAAGGAACTCTTCTCACCAACAATTTGCGTTTTGAAAACGTGTTTCTGGTAAAAGAACTTGATTATAATCTTTTTAATGTATCACAAGTTTGTGATAACAAAAATAAGGTTCTTTTCACTGATACTAAATGCTTGGTGTTGAGCAAGGATTTTAAAATACCAGATGGGAAATTCATTGATTATATGACACCTAGGCATAAGGACATTTATAATATGAATCTTAATGGTATTAGGATAAATAATAACTTGTCATGTCTTTATGCTAAGGCTTTAGTTGATGAGAGTAGTCTATGGCACAGGAGACTAGGGCACATTAACTTTAAAAATATAAGCAGACTTGTGAGACATGGCTTGGTTGATGGTTTGCCTGAAAAGGCTTTCCACAATGACCACTCTTGTGTTGCATGCCTTAAAGGCAAACTGCACAAGGTCTCATTTAAGTCTAAACAGGTGCACTCTAGTTCTAAACCACTTCATTTGCTGCATATGGACCTGTTTGGTCCAACTAATATAGAAAGCTTGAATGGTAAATCTTACTGTTTTGTCATCACTGATGATTTTTCTAGGTTTACTTGTACTTTCTTTTTAGCTTTGAAAAGTGACACTGCTGATACTTTAATTAACTATATTAACCAAATTGAGAAGAAGACTGGTAATGAAGTTAAGATGCTTAGAAGTGATAATGGTGGTGTGTTTAGAAATAAGCTGTTGGATGATTTTTGTGCCAAGAAAGGGATTACTAGAGAGTTTATTATTGCCAGAACCCCACAACAAAATGGGGTTGCTGAGAGAAAGAATAGAACCCTCATAGAAGCAGCCAGGACTATGTTGGCTGATGCTCACTTTCCCATTGTTTTTTGGGCTGAGGCTGTGAATACAGCTTGCTATGTTCAGAATAGAGCATTAATCAACAAAATTCATAACAAAACACCTTATGAGTTACTTTGGGGAAGGAAACCTAATATTTGTTTTCTTAAACCTTTTGGTTGTCATGTAGTTGTGTTGGATACTAGTGATGCCTTAGGAAAATTTACTGCTAAAGATGATGAAGGCTACTTCATGGGTTATTCAGTGCAGAGTACAGGATATAGGGTTTACATTAAAAAGGAAAAACGTATACTTGAAAAAGTACATGTTAGGTTTTTAGAAAGTAAACCTAGTGATCCTGAAAGTGGTCCAAATTGGCTATTTGACTTGGAACCTCTATCTAGGACTTTGAATTATATGCTTGTTACTAATCCAAACATTGTGAAGGTAACTTCAAATATTGTGGAAGAACCAGTTGTTGATGTTTCAGGTACACAAGTTAATAAAGAGGTTGGATCACAAGCAGACAAATCATCTCCCATACTTGAGTATGTCACTATTCCCATATGGACAGATGCATTTGCTGCTGCTGCTGTTGGAAAGGAAAATGGTGGTCCCCAAGTATCACCAGTTGACAACATGCATGATCTTTTAGGCGCTGACAAAGGAAAATCTAGTGCTGACAAGACAAATTCAGGCGTTGATGGCTCAAACGCTGACAACCTTGGTTCAGGCGTTGACAACTCTTTTGACCATATTTTCTCTTCCAATTTTGAACAAGGTGAACCTTCAAACAGAAATAGTGAGGTTCATATAGATATTGAGGGAAGAGAGTCTAAAGAAGATATTGGTAACATGGAAGATGAGATTGAAGACAACACACTTTTTGAGGGAGGAGTTCTTACTTCTACATTGAAAGATCATCCCTCTTCTTTAATTATTGGTGATGTGATGTCTCTTGTTCAAACTAAAAGATCTCATCAGAATCTTGGAGGATTTATTGCCAATATTCACAAGAAGGTTGATACCCCTCTTGTTCAAGCATGTTTGTTTGCCTGTTTTCTGTCACAACAGGAACCAAAGAATATTTTTGATGCTCTCAAAGAACCAAGTTGGGTGGAAGCAATGCAGGATGAGCTTCACCAAATTGCTATACAGGATGTTTGGGAGTTGGTTGATTGTCCCAGACATGTCAGACCTATTGGGACAAGATGGGTTCTTAGAAACAAGAAAGATGAAAGAGGCATTGTGGTCAGAAACAAGGCACGTTTAGTGGCTCAAGGATATACACAAGAGGAAGGGATAGACTATGAGGAGGTCTTTGAACCATTTGCAAGGATTGAGTCTATAAGGATATTTCTAGCCTATGCCTCCTTCATGGGCTTTACTGTCTATCAAATGGATGTGAAGAGTGCTTTTCTTTATGGCACAATTGTAGAGGAGGTTTATGTAATGCAGCCTCCTGATTTTGAAGATATAGAGCATCCAGACAAGGTGTATAGAGTCAAGAAAGCTATGTATGGACTTCATCAAGCCCCAAGAGCATGGTATGGCACATTGTCCACCTATCTGGTGGAAATTAGATTCAAAAGGGGCACCATAGACCAGACCTTATTTACAAAGAAGATTGGTAAGGATGTCTTACTTGTTCAGGTTTATGTGGATGATATCATCTTAAGCTCATCAAACCCAAAGATGTGTGAAGACTTTTCCAAGCTTATGACAGACAAGTTCAAGATGAGTGCAATGGGGGAGATGAACTTCTTTCTAGGGTTACAAGTTCAGTAGAAAGAAGATGGTATCTTCATCTCTCAAGATAAATATGTAGCAGAAACTTGAAGAAGTTTGCCTTTTCTCCACATGAGAAAAGGGATAGTACTCCTATGGATAAAGAACATCCTTGGGGAAAAGTTGGAGATGGAAAAGATGTGGATGTCAGGCACTATAGATCAATGACGGTTCATTGATGTATCTCACAGCCTCAAGACCTGACATTATGTTTGTTGTGTGTGCATGTGCACGCCACCAAGTGACTCCCAAACAGTGTCATGTTCATGCTGTCAAGAGAATCTTTAGATACCTTATATGTTATCCAGACTTGGGTTTATGGTATCCAAAAGATTCACCATTGGAGCTTATTGCATATTCAGACAGTGATTATGGTGGTGACAAATTTGATAGAAAATCCACAACTGGTGGATGTCAGTTTCTTGGGAGTAGGTTGATATCTTAGCAATGCAAGAAACAAATAGTGGTGGCCAATTCTACAACTAAAGCAGAGTATGTTGCAGCAGCTGCTTGTTGTGGACAAGTCTTATGGATTCAGAACCAGCTGTTGGATTATGGGTGTAATTTCATGCATACTAAGATTTTTGTGGACAATAACAGTACTTTATGCATTATTAAAAATCTTGTACATCACTCTAAAACAAAACACATAGAAATTAGACATCATTTTATAAGAGATTGTTTTGAAAAGGGTTTAATACAACCAGATAAGGTCGACACAGAAGATAATGTGTCTGATTTATTAACTAAACCTTTTGATACTGGGAGATTTCAATACTTGGTAACAAGTATTGGAATGATCAATCTCACTTAATATGTGTTTTAGGATCTTTTTGTAAAAGTATGTATAGGATATGAATTGTTATTGGTCTGTTTGTGATGTTAGATTTTCCACTTTATTTGTCTAACGCTGACAAAGGTTATCTTAACGCTGATAAGTGTTATCGTGACGTTGTCAGCAACATGTTAGTTTTGTGGTTTTTGATCTAAGTGTGAAGGTGTTGTTAGCATTGTACCATTAGATACAGAGTTGCTTATGGATCCTTGGAGAATCATTGGAGCATGTTTCAATTTATGGATGATGGTTGGAATATTTATATTCCTATCTTGACATAAATTTTTTATTTACATGCATATTATTTGGCAGCTTGTGTATCACAGTTTAAGGGGAGGTTTTAGGAAGCTTTAGGATTTTTGGGTATTCTTATAATACTCTTATCACAATTCTATATTGTGTCCACAGGTGAGTATGAGTTAGTTTTCTATCTCATGAGGCACTATAACATGCAAAGTTAATATACTATGCATGCTGCCAAGACCTTTTTGGCCTAGAATTGGATGTGGTCTGTTGGGAGACTTGGGAATGATTTATAATGGGTTTACTTGGGAGTTACAAGGAATTTTATAAGATAACTTAATTGTTAAGAATTTTGGTTAGCAAGGGACACTAGAGGACTGTTATGTCTATCTTGCATAAGCAAGTGTGCATAATTGGACAGTGCTTGCCGCCCTATAATAATTTTCAGTTTATAGGTTATCTTCACTAGGATAAATTACTTTGTTAAGGTCCTTTTTCATTTTTATTACTTTTATTTTTGGACGCTGACAAATATTTTTCCAAGCGTTGTTGTGACCAATTTAGACGTTGACATGGCTTTTGCAAACGTTGACAAGAATATAGCCGTTGGGCGTTGATGGGTTATTTTTGACCGTTGACACTCATTAGGACCTACCCAGTTGTTATTTTTGACGAATTTTGGGGCCGTAATTTTGGGAGTAGATAACTTTTAATTAATGCACAAGATAACTTATTTTATTTTCAATATTTTCATCGTTATATTTTGAAAATACTTGCCTTATTTTTGACCAATCACATGTGCCTATCTCTCCTATATATTTGGCTCCTATTTTTAAACAGGTTACTATCATATTCTTTTCTAACACTTTTTCTCCTATAATTCATCTTTCATCAATCTTTCACAAACAGCTTTCTTCAACAATGGTACCAAAGTTTAAACCAAGTGACTTGGTATTGGGATTCAGGAGTAAGCACAACATGGTTGCTTATTTGGAGGCTAATGATACTTTGTTTCCACAATACACTCAGATGGTGGCGTATTTAAATGCATCTCCTCTTAGGTATGCACTTTCTCATGCTCCTCTCATCCCTGTCACTCATATTAAACAGTTTTGGAACACTGTTAGTTCCTCAACGCTTAATAATGTGACTACGTTAACAGATATTATTCATGGGCGTACTTGGGTGGTTACTAAAGCCTTGGTTCGCCAGGCTTTGCATCTTATTGATGCAGATGGTATAACCACTCTCCCCATTAATGAGATAGAACAAGGACTTCAGGCTTTGGGGTATCCTTTCCCTGATGGGGGTACTTTAAATAAATATCATAAACAAGAATTTCCCTCATCCTGGAAGTACCTCATACATGTCATCCTTCAATGTTTGAGTCCCAAATGTACTGCACATAATGAAATTAACAAATCTATTGATAGTGCAATTGTGTGAATTACAAATCGGCAAAAGTATAATTTTTCAAAACTAATTTTTGATGGCATGTGTAAAAACAAGGGGAATAAGATGACTTTGGCTTATCCCAGATTTTTACAAATGGTTTTTGATGAACAAAGGTACTGCATAAGGGATCATGATGATTTTTATGAGATCCCTGTGCAAAAGAAAGCTATTTTTAGTAAGATGAACTCACCCCCTCACCGTGAATTACCCCTCACCCAAGCTATGCTTGCTGTTATTGCAGCAGCACAACCTGAACCAGACCCACAACCACAACTTGACCCAATACCAGATCCCTTACCTTCACCTCAACACATGGAACTTGACCAAGAATCCTTCAACACTGACACATTAAATGTTGGCGTTGACACCAGTAATCCAAACGTTGACACCTTTCCTTCACAGACCCAAACACCCCTTAACCTTCAAACTACCACCCAATCCACATCATCTTCTACACCCCCTGAATATAGGTTGATTAAACGCCCAAGGACTACTGGAGTGTTCTCCTCTAGTGGTCCTATCCATGATGCAGAGAGAACCACTACCACAAGTGTGGTTGGTGCTATGAATGAGGCTAGGACTATTGGTACTCGCTTAGATGCAGGCCAAGCCAGTCCTAACATCTTTAAGACCTCATCCATGCCCCATGACTCTACTTTGGGAGGTCAAATACCTATTCTAGAGGAGGGCAGATTGGAACCTTACACAATGATGGAATTGACGGCTGTCTGCATTAGCTTGCAAAAGCAAAATGCAGACCTGGTACAAACAGTCAGTACACAAGGCCTTGAACTCAAGCAATTGAGGGAGAGGATTGTCATTTTGGAGGATGCTAACACTAGGCGTGGTATGGAGGAATCTTCCAAAGGGGAGGATGAGAAGATCCATGTGAGTGACAAAGGCTCACATGATAGAGAATCTTTGGGTGTTGCTGAAGCCCTTACTGAATTGAAGAAACAATCAGGTTTTGATACATCTTTGGTTACTCTTACAAACTTGAACTTGTCTTTTACAGCAATGATGGAGCAGTTCACAAGAGGCGCTGAGACAAGTAAGGTGAGCGTTGACAAGCAAAATTTGAACGCTGACACCCCAAGCGCTGACAAGAGTAAGTTGGGCGCTGATACACAGAATTAGAGCGTTGACAGACCTGCAGATATGGTTGATGTATTCCAGTCATCAGCTATCATTAAATAAGTGTCTTCACAGGTACCATCATCATCTTTATCCATCATTGATCCATTAGATAAGGGTAAAGGAATTATGGTAGAAGTAGAAGTTCCAGAGGATGCAACACAAGTAGAGTTAGATTTAAGGTTGGATGCACAACTTGTGGAACAAGAAATGAAGAAGGTTGGTGAATCACCATTTGTTGTTACTTCAGAGGAATAAGAAGGAAATGATGAAGGAAGTTCAGATTCAAGTATTATGATAATTGAACAACCAGAAAGACTTGAATATGGTGATGACTTGGCAAGAGAGAAGCTTAGAGAGTTAAAATTGCAAGTAGACTATGATATGCCAGAAGTTGCTCAGATGTACCATGCTTGGGAGAATAGGATTTGGAGAATCCAGATTTAACTATATCAGATCAAATTTGGGGTTTGGAAATTCTTCTAAGAGTTCAAAGATATTGCAAGGTAATTCTAAAGCATAAGGCTAGCAATGTTTTCTCACTGCTGAAGAGGGATAGAAGGGATCTTTACTACATGTTACTCAGATGTCATGGAACTGGATGGACCTTCAAGAAATTGCATGGATTATCCTTTGAAGAATTGGAGTATAAGGCTTATCCCATTTGGGCAAGAGTGCAGGAAATGAATACTATCAGACTTCTCTCAGATGAAAGGAGATAAGAACTTGAAGAAGAGATGGAGATTCAAAAGGCAATGATTGTTTCAAGGCCTTTGAAGAAGGGAGTTCCACTTGAGTTTCCTAAAGATTTAAATAAAGTGGTTCCCAGTGAAGCTGTTCTTAGAAGGAGCATTAAGCTCTCACCCATGGAAGCTTCAGATATGGTACAAGTGTTACCTCTTGATGCCAGAAACCCTATCATTAGCTATGAAGAAGATGCAAGTGGGTTTTGGATGATTGGCAGATATGGGAAAGAGGTACACACATTTACTACTCTTATGTCTCTCTTTGCAAGTATGGATAGGGGAAGACTTGGCAGATCTTTGGAGGTTGTTTCTGGCCAAGTATGAGACTGAAGCACCTACTTCAGTCAATGGAATAAAGCTTTGGTCAACATTCAAGAGAATGTGTGCACCAGAAGAAGAAGATCCTGTTTGGAAGGATCTTGAGGATGATATCAATGGACTTCAATGGCGTTTGTATTCAGCTGCTGGTGTGTATTATTTATTTCTACAAAGTTTGCTGAGTATCTTCTTGTAGATGCTGAGTATCCCATGTCCAAAGAAGTTTTGGACAAGATGAAGACAACACAGCTGGAGATTGACTATTCAAGTGACGTGGCCAAAGATTTGATTAGGCATGTTTATTACCAATATGATAAGATTTGTAAGATCCCTCCTAGTTCTTAATTTTTATTCAGAAACTTGATTGCTAGAGTAGGTATCAAGTTTAGGGGAGGATTGTTGGGAATAAAATGTAGCCAGTACACTTGAACGCTGACAAGAAGAAAACAAGCGTTGATAAGAAGAAAACAAGCGTTGACAGATCAAGCGTTGACAGAAAGAAGTCAAGCGTTGATAGGTTGAAGTCAAGCACTGATAGAAAGATTTAGTCTACGCGTATTATGTTTCTAGTTCGTTTTTAGTAAAGATAGGATCAACAATGTATTTTCTATATTTATCTTTACCTAGAATAGCTGATACGTAGACTCTTGTACAAGGCTTCTTATGTCTATAAAAGAAGACCTTTAGGTTTTGTTTCATATAAGTTTTCATACGTTTAACACTTTTATTGTAAGCAAGTTTGTTCTAATCAATCAAGTGAAAGTTTGTTTTACAATTGTTTGTGTGTTCTTGTTTGAGTATTAATTCCGCATAATACTTAAATTATTTTATACACAACAAAGTTTCTCTACGTGTTTAACTTGATTTAATCTCGTTTACACAAGCTAAATCGATCTAAGTTTGGGATCAACACCCATTACCTTATATTAGTCCATTTTACACTTTTAATATCAGTATTATACTTTACATGTTGGGCCCAATTGGGTTAATCCTAAAAAGTAAGTTTATAAGTGTTTAGCCAAATTAGTTGGATTAATAGTCCAATAAGGCTAACTTGGCCCGTTAATGTCCAAATGTAATAAAGTTCGGATTTTATCGGTTTTTACTTGTAATATGTACTTATATATCAATATATGAGTTATAAAAAGTTTACATTAGACGGGTCCGACCGTCTAAGTTTTAATTGACGAAAACGTTAATTTTACGGTTTTAGCCGAAAAGACGTAAAAATCATGTTTATAGTTTTATAACTTATAAAACTTATCGAACTACCATTTTTATAAAATGTCCCTTTTATTTATCATTGTAAATATTTATATAAATGTAATATATAAGTTAGTGGGTTTTAATTTACATTTTATACTATACTTATTTGAGTGCTATTATAATACTATTAAACTTTAATTTCACAAAATCTGATTTTTAGTTTCACTTTCACCATTTTTATCATATCTTGAGTTCTACAAGGAGATAGAAGCTCATTTTTAGATTACATAGACTTCATATTATGTGTTACAAATAAATTACTTTTAGATACTACTAAATCCAAGTCTAAGTATCCCTAACAGTCCTCACAAAACAGACTATTCAGATTGATACACTAATTTTGTTTTGATCATATATCACTCATTATAATGATTCCATTGCATGGCAAACTCTCACATGTGTATAAGACCTAATAATTACTGTATATTGATTCCACTATGCCATTTTATCAGTTTATCATTTGGTTAGTTACTGTTTTTATACAGCCAACTTATTAAGCAAGATTTTAACCTTTTTACCTATGGTTTTCCATCTTTTTAACCATGTTTATCAACACTTGATCCCCACACAACATTTTTATCATCATATATTCATCATATACATATACAATAAGAAAGAAAATACATTTGATCTTTACACTAATAACAAAGAAAAAGGAAAGGATGATCTTGTTTATCAACCAAGACTATAACTTGTTTTTGGATGACAACTCCTTGAGGTACACCAAATTTGTCTTCAAGATCATCAAACACCAAGAATATTTGTTGAGAAATAATCCCTAGGACACAAGCAAATCACCTCCTCTGATGTTATAATGATCACCAATCAACAAGGCTTCAAGGGTTCTTCATTATATGTGTAGATAACATAAAGTTTATGGCTAAAATTGATCAAATGGGGGTGTTTGTTCTTGATATGGGACGGAAAAGAAGAAGAGGGTGAGAGGATTTTTTAGTAGTTTGCATGTGTGAAAGTGTGTTAATGGTTTGATGTCTAGTGGTTTGATGGTTTTGTTATGTGTAGCTTACATGTTAAGCTTCAATGAACAAGTGTAAACTTGTTGGTTACAAGTTTGCCACATCTTATGATGTGGTGTCCTTGTTTTGGCCGTCCCATATTGTGGGGTGGGACAAGTGTATACTTGTATCATCCCACTAATTTACGGGTATTCCTCGATTCTAGTTTCCTCGATTTACGTGCCCTCGGGTCGTTTTACGAAAAACGTTTTTATAAATTATGAATCAACGACACAAAACGAATCTAATAAAAATTGTCTCATCAAAAACGGAGTTCAAAAACGTAAATACGTAATCCTAAGGTGTCCGGTTTAGTCGTGAAGGACGTTAAATTATGCATGTAAGCCCAAATTTAAATCCGTAAATTGTGAGTTCATCAACCAACACAAAAATAAGTTTAAAAATATTATACGAGAAAATAATTTACTACCTGAAAATGTCAGATTGTCACAGCGGTTCCTTATCGAACCCACGGTTCCTTAGCGATAAACACCCGCGGACCTACATAAGGAACCGTCTGTCCCTGTTTCGACAGATTCTTTGCTTTACACTGTTTTCCTTAATATGTGTAAAAATTTGATAAAAATCTTGCAAAAACCTACACTAAACTAGGGTACCTAATTTCATTATTAACCTAAAATGATTTTAACCCATTACTAGTTTGGACCATTCCCTTCTCTTCTTAAACCCTCTCTTGTTGATTGTGTTCTTCATCCCTTCAACTCTTCTCTAAACCTTAACACAACCATGGTGTCCACTAGAACATCCACTTCCTCCAAAACTTCCTCCTCCAAAAGAAGCCTCAAAATTAAGATTAAGATACCTAACATTGGTTCTTCATCTTTTCACACTCCCAAAAATGAGATCTCTTTCATTCTCATTTCTTCTTCACCTTCACCACCCCTTTCTCCATGCAAGACAAACTCAACCCATGGTACTAACCATTCACATGGTTCTACCTCCTCTTCTTTCCAATCAAGAATGAATGAGTTTTCTTCACCTTTCACCCCTAGTCCTCCTTTGGATGGGATTTCTCAACCACAACCTCTACAAAGTATCCCCTTTGTACTTGAGCCTTTGGTTACCTCTCCTTTCACTCCACCAAATTCTCCCATATCACCCTTGGACACTATGCCTCCACCACCTCCTCCACCCTCTAACACTAATGCTCCCATTTTGGGCATTCCTATTCCCCACTTCATGGGTGATCCTTACTTCTTTGGGTTCCTAGAAGCTCATGGTGCAAATTGCCCATGTTGTCTCTATAATAACTACATCATTCAAAACCTAAGGTTGGAGATGCTTGGTCTTAATAGAAGGTTGCATGATTTCTTGTTTATATTGTTCTCCATGCCTCCTCCTAGGAGATGAATGATGATTTTCAAAATAACATGTTTTTTAGAAGGTCAAGCCAAAGTGATCTATGAATTCAAGACCTAGTTTTTAGCTATCTTTGTAGTAGTTAATTGTCTTTTTATTTCTTGTATTTCCTTTCTTTTCCCTCATGATTTTCTCATGTGGATGATTTATGGATTTAGTTTTTATGTGTTTTTATCTATGTGATCATATTAAACAACTTCAATTTATTTAAAATTGAACCTAAATTTATCACAACCTCTAAAAAAACTTGACTTAAAATTGGACCAAAATGCTATCTAAATATTTTGTCACCCTTTGTCAAGACATTCTTTGTGAATGTGTTGCTTTTATGCAACCCTAGCATACTCCAGTGCTAAAAGAGGTAAAAATCCAAGATTTCCAAAAGTTTGAAAAAGTCTTATTTTTCTCCAAACATTTTGAAAATCAAGGTTTGCTGGCCACTGGACGCGGATCCTTAGCCCCCAGGCGGCTCCATATCGATATGGAACCGCGGGCTATATTAAGGAACCGCGCTTAGTAAAGCCGTTCTTGGCTTATTTTTGGTCTTTTTTCTTTGACCACTGTTTTGGTTAAGATTCTTTGTTTACCCAATTTGGCTAAACATTTCCTAAAACCTTTCTTTTTCATTTCAAATCTTTGCCTTGTCTTTTTTCTTTAAGTTCTTCTCTTTTGGGAGTTCTTTTCTTCATCCCTCATAATGCCTAATTCTTCCTTTCCTAACCTTGACATTTCTTTGTCACAAACTTCTCAACCTAAAACTTCTTCTTCTAAGCTTTCAAAGAAACCAAAAATCTCGGTTAAACCCGTTTGGATAAAAAAGAACAAGAATCATCATGATTCTTCTTCTCCTAAATCCTCCATGAATTCCTCTTTCTATCCGATTCAATATTGGAATGAGATTTACTCTATAAATCCAATTACCGGATTAAAGGAAATTCTTCTACCACCACCAAAACCTTTCAACTCTCCTCAACTCAATGACCTATCTTATTTCCCTAATCTCACTAGGCATTGTAAAAACATCTCTTATCCATTATCTCCCTCTCCACCAACCTCTAATTTTGATGGTCCTCCCCCGTCTAACGACTTTGTTTTGCATCATGGTTCCTCGTGTGCTTGTTGTTGTTTTCAACAAATTGAACTTGCTCATATCTATGACAAGCTAAATTTCCTTGAATTCCTCCTCACTCGACCTCCTCTCAAAGTTTTCGTTCCCGTGAACAAAACTTCGAATGATGCTTCGTCGTCTTTCTTTTCCATCTAAGGCACATTTTGTACTTCAGTTGTTTGAGTCAATAAAACTTAAGCAATCTTGAAAGATTATAACTATTAGAGTAGTTTATGCTTTGTGGGTTATTTTCCATATTTTTTGCTTTAAATATTCATATTGTGTGTATGAATATTTCTCTTGTATGTTATTTCATATTTGTGTAATATGAATGTTATGTGTGTCATCTTTCCCACTAATTCTATTTCACACATTTGCTAAAGAGTTGATCATGGTTAAAACTTAAAATTAATTATGGGTGATTCCATAAATTCTAATTTTTAACCCCTTGACACTTTATATCATCTTTGATTTGTTTGGATGTTTCTTTTCTCACTTTATTCCACCAATTGAACTATGATGTTGTCAATACACACTCTTTGGACATACTTAGCAAATGCTTGCTTCTAATTTGAGATTTCTTTTCCTTCTCCCTCTCAACTTAGTTAGTAGGTAGTGCACATACATACATTGGTGTTTCTTTTCTTTCTTCTAACCTTTGTGTAGCATGTCACCTTAGCTCATTTTCTTGGTTCCCCAAGCAAGGGGGCGTAAGCACAAAAGGGGAGCTACTAGCAAAAGTCCTGTTCTTTTCTTCTTCAAAGACTTGTGTTAACCTTTTTGCTTCGAAAAAGGGGGAGAAATGATAGTGATAAACTCGTTAATAATTCGATTAAACTTGTATTTTACGTAAATGAGTTTATAGTTTGTCGTAATAAAAAAGGGGGAGATTGTTAATGCAAATAAATGCCTAAAAGATTGTTAGTATTAATTAATCTCTCTTAGTTTTGATCACGACAAATTACAAAGACATTTATTGTCAAACACAATCATAAAACAAATTATCTAACAAACACTATCATCAAGATAATAATCATTACACTAACATATCTTAATCATGCTTAGTGATCATAAAAGTGATTAGCCTTAAAACTCACTTTTTTCAAATGTAACAAAAGATTTTTAATAAACTTTATTTTTAAGAAAACGTTTTATTAAAATGAAAATGTAAATTTGAATATGGCATATTCCAAATGCCATAAGAATATCCTTTGAAGGTTTAAACAGCCTCAGATATTTCAAATTCACTAAAAGATAAAAAGGAGCGGAGTCTAGTACCCACGGTTCCTTAAGTGCCTACGCGATTCCCTATCGATAAGGAACCGCTTGGGTAGATAAGGAACCGCCCCTAGATAGCCGTTGGCATTTGTCTTCTATAAATAGTGGATCAAATCTGCATTCTCATCAACTCTTTTTGGACATCTCTTTCAGCCTTCTTTCTCCTATCTAATCCTAGTCATTTGTAAATGATCACTTAATGTGTTAAGTATGTTTACTCATGATTATCCTCTTGATCTCCTTCTTTACCTTGTCCAAAGAGAAGATCACTCACACCCTTGTGATGCGATTAAAGATGAAGCATTGATAAAGATCACCTTCTCCTAAAGATCTAGTCATGTTCATCATTTGTTTATTTGTGTCTTGTGTAGATCCAATGTATTTGTGAATACTTGGACTAGTTGTGTTCATCCAAGTTATATGTGAATACTTGGATTAGAGTTGTGTAAATCCATTGCACATGTGTGTGCTTGGATTTGTGTTGTGTAGATCCAAGCTACATGTGTGTATTTGGATATGTTTAGTTGAGTTGTAATTAGTTGTGTCAGTTCTCACTAAACTATAAAGTGACGTGGTTGTGTCTTGTGAGTTCTCACTAAACTATAAAGTGATATGTAGTTGTGTTGTGTGAAGTTCTCACTTAGCTTCAAAGTGAAGAGTCGTGAAGATTGGTTCTAGCTTTGGATTAGAACTCGACGTCTAGCCTTGTGTCGGAAAATGGTGAAGTAGGCAATGTTGTGAAAATTGGTTCTAGCTTTGGATTAGAACTCGACATCTAGCCTTGTGTCGTAAAATGGTGAAGTGGGCAACGTTGTGTAGATTGGTCCTAGCTAAGATTATGTCTCGACATTCAGCTTAGCGTCGGAAAATAATGTAAGCGACGTTGTAAGGTTTTCTCCGCCAAGAAGGGAGCTTGTGGATATAGTGGAAATCTCGAGTAAGGTGTACGCGAGGAGTGGAGTAGGAACGAGGATAGAGCCTTGTTGTCGAACCACTATAAATCTTGGTGTCTTCCTACTAGGTTGTTTCTTTCCTTACTCATTACTTACATTCATTATCATTATACTTACTACACATTGTTAATCCACTAGAATTGAACCTAATCATTATGCAACTAGCTTTCAAGTAAAAGATAGTTTTATGCACTCACCTAATTGAAAGAAATTTTAATTAGGAGATAAACCGATTAGAAACTACTCAACTCCTCCCCCCCTCTAGTTTCTATAGAAACAATAAATAAAAAAACTAAGGGTTTTTTAACATAAGTTCTTAAGTACTATGAAGTTGAGACGAGGTCAAATAAAGGGTATGACACATTTTTTAGAAAATGAACAAACATTGCTCGCCTTAGAATTGGTTCTTTTTGTGCTAGCATGAATAACATGAAACTTAATCACGAAATTGGTGCCAATGACCGCGCCACATAGCAAAAATCTTGTGCGGAATACAAAGCAATTTACAAACATCTTTTTACGTTAGAGGCGGCGTGGAACTTGTGGTTGTGTGAGAGGGTGAGATGCCAAGGTTTTACGGAAAAGATAACAAAAAAACTAAGACTTCTGAAACCACCTCCGATTATGGGCAAAGTGGTTATCTGAATTTGAACGATGAACCAGACGAGGAGGAGGAAGAGACTCAGGAACAACGACTAATTGGTCGTGATCGAGCTAAGAAGAAGGCATCTATCTCGTCAACAGGGAATTCTTCATTTGTTGATGTTGTAACCAATAAATGGGAGAAAATGAAGGACTTCAATTGGGGAAAAAAGAATGAGGCAGCTCAACGAGAAGCAGCGGCCTTGAAAAGAGAAAAAATTGAATTACAACGTCGATCAATTCAACATGCTGAAAAAGGAAACGGGACAAAGGCATAATGTTATACAACACTCAAATCAACCCCAAATTTCCTCCGACACAACAGCATGTAATACAAGAGGTTTCCAAGTAAATAATATCGTCCGATCTCTTCGAATTGATTACCAGTCTAAAGTGCGACTCAATCGTCTTTTGGTGAACAAGAGATTGGTTTGGTTTGGTTATCTAATTTTCAAACTTAATGCAAGTAATTAAAATTGCCGTTGAGTAAAATAGAAGTCTTAAAGTTAAACTACAAATAAAAGCTTGCAACCTTGGAAACTAAAATGAAAATGATTTAAAACTAGAAAAGATGTTTAAAATATACTAAGACAAAAGGCGGGAAAGAGTAAATTTGAAAACTTAGGAAAATAGAACAAAGACTAAAATAAATGTGCATTGCGATCGCAATCCATCGTAACCATTCCATCGCAATGCTCCATCGCAACATTCCATCGCAATGTTCCATCGTACCCACTAATCGCACTAAATGCGATTACAACAAAAGAGATTCGATCGTACTCACAAGTACGATGGGAGAGGTGATCGCAACCATGATCGCAATGAGTGATCGTGGTTCCGGATCGTAACAAACCGATCGCAATCAATGCGATCAAAGCAGGGAAGAGAGACCCGATCGCACCCCAGATCTCAATGTGTGATCGTGGGCGTGGATCGTACTAGGGAAGGAACCAGATCGCAGTCTATGCAATCGTAACCAGATCGGGACCAAGTAAAACCCTCCTAAGATGGCAAAGGTGTCCAAAAGGGAAATAAGCTCAAGCAAATAAGCAGTAACCAATAAGCATTTTCAAACTTTTAAAAGAGTAAATAAGCACAAATTCCAAAACCTTTAAAATCTGAAACAATCGAACTTCAATAAAACGGATTTAAGAACTATAAATATTTTAGGAAAACTTAAACGTAAATAAGCCAAATCAATCGAATAAGCCAATAAGCATGAGGAGCTAATAGCTTAAACGTTCAAGAGCTTATGTAGAACAAGAAAGATTAACCTTTTAATCACGAAACACCAAAATCAACACGAATTGAGAACCATTCAGACCAAACATGGACTTTCGGATTAAGAACAAAGTAAAATAAAGAAAGGTAGAAAGAGATTAAAGAACAAAAAGCTTAACTTGAATTAGATTAATGAAATCCAAATACAAGAATGATTCAAACCTTAAACTTGAAAGAAAAAGATGAAACTTAGTGAGAGAAAGTTGGGAACTTTCTCTCTCTAAAAACTAGAAAGAAAAAATGAAAAACTAAAACTAGCTAACCCCCCTCCTAATGTGATTAGGAGGGTATTTATAGGGAAGTGGGAAGTGCATGTGTGGTGCTTCCTTCTTTCTTTTCTTCTCGACTCGATTTAATTCTTTGTCTTTTCTCGACGTCGTCTCGGGATTCGAACTTGTCTTAATAATTTTCTTCTTTAATTTAGACTTAAGTTCTTCGACTTCATTAAACTTCCGTCTTTAGACTTTTTCTTCGATAAATCTTCAGAATAGGTCTTGGCCATCCGTTCTTTAAGCACTCTTGATCTTTTGACTTCGTCTTTTCTCGTCTTCTTCGATAAAAGCCCGTGAAAGCCCGTGTTTTCTTCCTTTTTCATCTTTTGGTCCTAAAACACAATAAAAACACAAACCACGCATAATTCCGACTTTTATGACATAAAATACACATTTTGGTCTTGTTATTATTGGAAATAAGTGGTAAAAGTATAAGTGCTTTCACACTTATTAAATCCCCTACACTTGACCATTGCAATGTCCTCATGCAATGCATTAATTTTAAAGCACGGTTTACATTTTCCATCATAAATAACCTATCTTGGCCTTCATTCAACACTAAATAAAAAAGATAAAAACAAGTTAAGAAATTAAAGACTTACATTGGGTTTTGGCTGCCATGAACGTTTTTCATCCTCAAGTTTCACGTTCCCCATACCAAGCTTAAAAACGAGATCATTGCTATTATAAGTTAGCAAACTAACACGAATTCATGTGGGCCAATTATTCACTTAGACTCCCTTATTCCTAGGGGTATCTCTTATATTTTATTTTTGTCTTAAATGATCACGAGGATGCATTGTTTGACTTATTTCGATAGTTATTTAGGCCGAAAATAAAGTGGACGATTTAATCAATAGTTAGCTAAAGGATAAAATCTTTTAAAACTGCTTCTCGGGACCTCATAAAGTTCATATCTTGGCATAACTCACTTCACGATTTGAGACCTTTCTCGGACCGATATTTGGCAGCGACTTCATACTTCGAATCTTTGAGAGACGTTCTTGAAATTATGGTCTTCTCTTCATAATAGGAATTTCTTCACTTGATGTTTTGAGAGATTCTTCATCTTTGGACCACGACTTCTTTCATTTTTCTCCAATCTTTATTTTGGACTTTGATATACAACGATCCGCCTCCTTTTAGGACTTGGATCTATTTATCCTTGATATGAGTGTTTTTACTCATATCATTTATAGCTTAAAACAATGAAATTATGCTTATAATGTATCAAATATGCCTTTTGTTTGTATATTTCTTGTTTCCATGTGTGTAGGTACCAAGTTCACGAAAACCGGCAATAATCGACACGAGATTGATGAAAAAGATTGAGAAGCCAAAAATCGAGCTCGACTTGAGGGGATTTTATAATTTTGCAAGATTATGTGCCAAGTGGGACCCACATGAGCTTATTGGGCCTGAAAAGCCCAATATTGGATTTGTACTTTAAAACTCTTGGACAAGCCTAAATAAAGGCCCAAATGAGCTAGTTAATATGGATGGATTGTATACAAAGTGTTGGGCCCAAGCCCAATTCAGATAAAAAAGAAACGAGTGAAACGAATTCATGGGCTTTCATTCACTTTATACGTTTTATTAAAACGTATGTCATACACGTTTTTTTTGTTTTTACCTCAAATAAATATTCCATTTACCCACACGTCACAATCCTCATCTCATTCACCCACACACACTTATTAAAAACTTCGATATTTTCTATGTGTGTTTCTTCTTCCCCATCTCATCCCTACAAAAAACCAGTAACTTTTAAGTTACTGTACCCAAACCCTAGCCTAATAAATTCAATAGTTTTACATGGGGGTTTTTATTAATTCGATTAATTCACATCAAAAGAAATAAAACCCTTATAGTTATAGGAAGAGAATGGCTGGAAGAAAAGAGATACGTGGCGGTTTGCTATTGGTATGAACACCTCATCTAGCCTAATCCTCCAATCAGGAAGCTTTAAACAAGCACAACAAACACAAGGATTGCCACCTTGGCAATCCGTGTGAGGAGAGACTAATATCCACCCTTGGATCCAAACTGAAAAGAGAGAGAAGGATAAGAATGAAGATCGAGGGCTCAGAATTATTTGGAATATTCTTCTCAAGATCCGCATATTCGCACAAGAGCCTCGGGGGTTGGCTATTTAAACCCCCAAAATTATTGTAATCATCATTCCAATTTTTTACTTAGAGTTATTATGCTAAAATAGGTGTAGAATAAATTGTAGATTTCTTTTCTGTCCAATTGTAATCATCTTGGTTCTTAATAAAATTTCTTTCTGTTTAAATATATTCGTGTTTTAATTTGATTCAGAATTGAAATTAATCTCTAAATCTATTTATGTTATAATAATAATGCTCAAGTTATTTGATTAAGCTTCATCATAGCTTTTGTCAAATAATTAAGTAAAAGATTGGGAGTAAACTTTCCCAACTGGAAAGTTTTAAAAAAATCAGTTCGTTGGAAAAAGAAGATGGTTCGAATGATGATTGTTGATGATTCGAATGGTTAATGGTTTTATGGTGGTCGCGGTTTATTGTTCTTAAGGTTGCTCAGCGCACACCTTCTCCTCAGAGGTTGACTTCAAAAAGGTGCATTCTATTCTTACTTTAATTGTTTATGTTAATTTGGAAAGTGTGTTATTAGGTTTAAATAGTTTCAAAGTTTTTGTGAAGATGGTTAAGACTGTTAGATTTGATAATATTAATATCTGCGTATTTTAGTTTGAGAGTTTATAAGATTGTTTTTGGATATAGCATGCTGAATGATGCTGAATAATTGATTAGTGTTTGATGATCATTGCTGAATCTGTTGATAAAGTCTGAATGTTTGAGAGTCAGTTGTTCTGCCAGTTAGTTTCTTTGGTTGCTTTTGTTCTTATTGACTAGATCTGTGGCTTTCTACTTAAATGATACAGGATTCTGTTGGTTTAACAGCCGAAAGTATAATCTGATAAATTAGTTTGCTGAGTTATAATTTCCTTTTTGATGATATGTTTTTTTTGACATCTGTTTGTTAAGTTGAAATATATTTTTACTGCATTTACTGCTGAAAGATGTTATTCCTTATTTTTATTAGCTGCATAATTTTATCATATGGATTTGAACTGCGTGCTTGCTGAATAGTTTTCAGTTTGGATTTTGAACTTTAATTTGATGATGTTTTTGATCCTGATTACTATGATTGCTATCACCTTTGGTATGTCTTCTGATATTTAGCTACTTAGGTTTTATTTTAGGTATTCTGTTACTGCTATATTAGAGTTTTGATGACTGTTTGATTTGCTTTGATCTGTTAAGTTTTAGATAGTTTATCCTGTGTTTGCTTTAATCCGTGATTTAAATGGTTTGAGTAGTATAAAATTTCTGAATTAGCTTATTACTTGAATCTGGCTGGTTAATTCTTGGTGGTTTATTTAAGTTCTGTTGATTTGTTGTTCAAGCAATCAGCTTATCAGATCCAACTGATCTGATAAGTTCAGAAGCTGTTTCCTAGTAGCTATAAGCTATTAAGCTTCATAAAGTTACTTGTAACTGGTATCTTACTTAAACAGTCAAAAAAGTTAAAAATTCCAAAAACTTGTCCATGGCAAGGTTCGAACCCGTTACCTCACGGATGTTTGTCCAACGTGATAACCAACTGGGCTACACGCCCTTTTGATTTTATTATCCCTTAGTTCCTTAATATAGAGTTAAAATTTTGGCAGCTTCTGATTTAGGTTAATTTTCTTATTCACGTTTCTTTTTTTTATATAACTTTTTTTATTCATTTTCATTATAGTAAATTTAATATATATAATAAAAAAAAATATTCGTTTTAGTTCTAAAAAGTTTATTTAGATTTTTAAATTGATTAAATTTTTAAATAGTTTTAATTTTTAAGTAATTAATCGTGTTTTTAGATTTTAACTTTTAGCGGGGTTTAACGATTCATGCACTTTAGGATAGTTTTAAATAGCTTAAAATTCGTAGAGTTTAATTGTATTTTAAAAACCAACGACACATTCAAATCGATTGTCCAAATCAAAACGAAACGTCTCAAATTCACTCGATCTTCGTGTACAACGAACTCGACTCACTCACGTGTTTAATCGTATCCGTCTTTGACTTATTTTTGGTTAATTACTTTTTCCTAAAGGTAATTACCTAAATTTGTCCTATAACGTATATGTGTTAATCCACGACACATCAAAAATTTTGGCGCCGCTGCCGGGGATCTTGTGTACGATTCGCTTTTGTGGAGATTTGTTGATCGTGGATTTGAAGACCCTTTCCGTCCTCGGAAAGTTTTGTTATTTTTCTATTACGTAGTATGTATCGCTTTTCTCGTTTTTGTGAATAATATATTGTATTACGTAGAACAACAATTTTAAATACTTTTCAAATAAGCCTTAGTTGGGATTTCATCACCTAGCTATTGTATTCGAACCCAAAACAAAAATAAAGGCAAAATAAATAAATACTAATAAGAAGTTTGAACTCGATTTATACAAACTATAAGGTGGGTATAAGGCGACGTGCTATAAAAGGCCGTCTAAGGAAAAAGGTTTTTAAGTGCTTTGTTCCACCTCGTTTCCCCGCTTGCTTGTGCGTATATTGAGAGGTACGACCTATTATTGGTTTGCCGACTCAAGTAGTAATAAATCTTATTTTTTGTTGTTTACTTATTGAACCTCGAGACGTTTAGGTTTTCACCTATCGTTTCAAAGTCGACCGAGGGTAAGTTACTTCCATAGTAGTTATCCTTACTCCTTGTTTTTTATCGATCATTTTTGATTGAGCAATACCAAAAATACCAAAAATAATCTTCTTTCTTGTCTAATTTCTTTTCTTCAATCCTCTAAATTCTCGTCTTTTGTAGTGTATGCATTTATGTTCATCTCGTCTTGTGATTGATTTTAATAGGCTTGAAAATATTCCTCGTAGAAATAGAAATCGCCAACAACGAATAGTGGAACCCGAGCTTCCACCTATTGTTGTAGAGATGGCCGATAACCGAACAATGAAAGAATTGCTCCGTGCACCCACCGAAGGGTATGGGGAAGCAATCGTTGTGCCGGCTATTTTGGCGGATCATTTTGAGATTAAGACGGATCTTGTATCGCTCATTCGTGCCGACCCATTTCATGGCAATGAGATCGATAGTCCGCATTCTCACATTCGGAATTTTAATCGAATTACCTCGACTCTCAAATTTAGAGATGTGCCGAATGACGTGATTAAGCTCATGCTTTTTCCGTACTCGCTCGAGGGTAATGCTAAGCTTTGGTATGAAAAAGAACCACCGGGTTCGATTTTAACTTGGGATGATTTAGTGTCAAAGTTTATGAATTATTTCTTTCCACCGTCCAAGACAACACACTTTAAAAATGACATCACTAGATTCGAACAAAAAGTTCATGAATCGTTTGGGGTTGCTTGGGAAAGATTTAAGGATTTGTTGAGACAATGCCCACACCACGGTTTCTCGGAATTGCATCAAATAAATACTTTTTATAACGGGCTTAATATGATTGAACAAGATTCTTTAAATGCCACCGCGGGTGGTAATCTTTTAAGAAAAACACCGAGAGACGCGTGGAGAATAATTGAGGATAAGTCTAGAGCACAATATTCACGAAACACATCGGTTGTTTCCAATGTGAATTCATCTAATCACGAGATTGCTAGATTGGACTCTAAGATTGATACAATTTTGAATGAGCTTAGGAAGAATCCTCATGGATCCATTAATATGTTTGAGAGTTTTTGTGTATCATGTGGTGGAGCACATCCTAATTATGCTTGTTTAAACACGGGTTTTGATCAAGCTAATGCTTTTGCCATGACGGGAACTTATGGCTCCAACGGTCAAGTTCCTCGTCAAAATCATGTTGCTCCACCGGGTTTTCCACCGGTTCAAAATAGGTACAACAATGGAAATAATGGGAATAATTTTAACCGTGGTAACCAAGGGAATTTTAATCAAGGAAATGGGTTTAATGTTAATCGAAACAATCAAGGTTTTCAAAGCAATAATCAAAATGATTTGTCAAGCTACATTAATGAGGAAAGTTTAAAAGCTTTTCAAAATAACATTCAAGGACAAATGGCAACTTTGAAAAACGAGTTTCAAAATACGATTAAAGGGCAAAACAATAAGATTGAGCTTAATCAACAAAGACTTGAACAAAACCAAAACCGTTTTGAGCAAAGATTAGAGCAAGGTCAAAATCGTATGCAACAAAGTTTGGAACAAGGTCAAAATAAATTGCTTTCAATGTTTGAATCCTTTATGAGTCAACCTTCCTTGTCTTCGGGTGGCTTACCTAGTAACACCATTCCAAACCCGATGGGTGAGATGAAAGCTATAACCACACATAGTGGGAAAGCTTTGGACGGACCTTTGCTTCCACATGTGAGTACCTCTCCGGTGAGGGAAGTGGAGCAAGAACCCGAGGTGGTTAAAGAAAAGGAAATTCCTATTCCACCAAAGGTAGACCAATTGCCTATTTCGGAACCCGAGCTTCCGAAGACTAAACCCACACTACTCTACCCTTCGAGACTTACCAAAGAGAAGCTCCGCGAAAAGACCAATGCTCAAGTTTCAACGTTTTTAGATGTGTTTAAGAAAATGTATATTAATCTTAGTTTCGCGGATGCATTGCTTAGCATGCCTAAATTTGCTTCTACAATTAAAAGGTTGATGAATGATAAGGAGAAGTTAGTTGAAGTATCTACCTCTTTAAATGAAAGTTGTTCCGTGGTTCTCTCTAAAAAGTTTCCCAAAAAGCTTGGAGACCCCGGTCAATTTTTGATACCATGTGATTTCCCTAATATGGGAGAATGCTTATCATTAGCCGATCTAGGCGCTAGCATTAACTTGATGCCTCTTTCCGTTTGGAAAAGGTTATCACTTCCCGAGCTTTCACCTACTAAGATGACTATCGAGCTAGCGGATCGATCGATTGCCTTTCCAAAAGGTATAGCCGAGGACGTATTAGTCAAAGTAGGAAAGCTCATTTTTCCGGCGGATTTTGTCATTTGTGATTATCCGGAAAATTCTCGAGTGCCTCTTATTTTGGGACGACCGTTTTTAAATATGGCTAGTTCTTTAGTTGACATGAGAGAGGGAAAATTGACTTTACGTTTTGATGATGAAAGTATCACTCTTAATGTTGGTAACATCTCGAAGTTTTCTTCCGAATACGACGTGGAATCAATCAATCAAGTCGATGTGATTGATGTTGCTAGTGGAGAGGCTTCGCAAGATATGCTTGGTTTTTCGGATACTTCTAAAAGTGGCAATCCCACTTCATCGAATCCTATTATCTCTTCGTCTAAGCCTCCACTCACTCCATTTGAGGGAGGTGACTTCGTTCTTGAAGAGCTTGAGAATAATGGTTATTCAAAAATCGAGAAGGAAATTGATGATTACCTTAGCACACCGTTTGATCCTAGTGAGTTTGATAGTGAGAATTTTGATCCCGAGGGAGATATTGCGTTGATTGAAAAATTGTTGAATATGGATCCTTTTGAATCACCACCTATGGAATTAAAAGTTGTGAGTGTTAATGAAACTAAAGTGAAAACATCTATTGAGGAAGCACCCGAATTAGAACTTAAGGAATTACCCACTCATTTGGAGTATGCTTTTCTTGAAGGAACGGATAAGTTACCGGTGATTATTGCTAAGGGATTAAAGGAAAATGAAAAGGATGAGCTTATTAAAGTGCTTAAGAAACATAAACGGGCCATTGCATGGAAAATCTCCGACATTAAAGGTATAGATCCCAAATTTTGTACTCATAAAATTCTAATGGAGGATGATTATTAACCCGCTATCCAACATCAAAGAAGGGTTAATCCAAAGATTCATGAGGTGATCAAAAAGGAAGTCACTAAACTTCTAGACGCCGGAATGATCTACCCTATCTCGGATAGTCCATGGGTTAGCCTCGTGCATTGTGTTCCAAAGAAAGGAGGAATGACGGTTGTTGCTAATGAGGATAATGAATTGATTCCTACTAGACTTGTGACCGGTTGGCGTGTTTGTATTGACTATAGGAAGCTTAATGATGCCACTAGGAAGGATCATTTTCCATTACCTTTTATGGATCAAATGTTAGAGAGACTAGCGAGTAATGAATTCTATTGCTTTTTGGATGGATTTTCCGGCTATTTCCAAATCCCCATTGACCCTCGTGATCAAGAAAAGACCACATTCACTTGTCCTTATGGAACATTTGCCTATCGTCGCATGCCTTTTGGACTATGCAATGCTCCGGGGACGTTCCAAAGGTGCATGACGGCCATTTTCCATGATATGATCGAGAAAACCATGGAAGTCTTCATGGATGACTTTTCGGTTTTTGGGGATTCGTTCACTTCATGTCTCTCTAACCTTGAAAGAATGTTGCAACGTTGTGAGGAAACGAATCTTGTGCTTAATTATGAGAAATGTCACTTCATGTGCAAAGAGGGAATTGTGTTAGGACATAAGATCTCTAAGGCCGGTATTGAGGTTGATAGGGCTAAAATCGACGTGATTGCCAAATTGCCTCCACCCACCACCGTTAAGGGAGTAAGGAGTTTTCTCGGCCATGCCGGCTTCTATCGTCGTTTCATACAAGACTTCTCTAAGATAGCTCGGCCTATGACCCATATTTTGGAAAAAGAGACTCCTTTCATCTTTTCGGATGAGTGTATTCAAGCCTTTGAGATGCTTAAAAAGAAGTTAACCGAATCTCCAATCTTAGTTGCCCCGGATTGGGATCTACCTTTTGAAATTATGTGTGATGCTAGTGATTATGCGGTAGGTGCGGTTTTGGGGCAACGTAAGCTAAAACACTTCTTGCCTATACATTATGCAAGTAAGACTATGACGGATTCTCAAACAAAGTATACTACAACAGAAAAGGAGTTTCTTGCCGTTGTGTATGCTTTTGAAAAGTTTAGACCATATCTTGTCTTGTCTCAAACCATATTGTATACGGACCACTCCGCTATCAAATACCTTTTTAATAAACAAGATGCTAAGCCGAGGTTGCTCCGGTGGATTCTCCTCCTTCAAGAATTTAATGTTCAAATTCTAGACAAAAAAGGAGCCGAGAATCTCGCGGCCGATCATTTATCCCGACTTGATAATCCTCACCAAAGCGATCGAGAGAACAAGGAAATCAATGAAACATTTCCTCTCGAGACGCTTGGTATGGTTACTTTTCGTGGCGATGATAGTACCCCATGGTTTGCGGATATCGCAAATTACCATGCGGGGAAGTTTGTGATCAAGGGTATGTCGTCCCAACAAAAACGAAAGTTTTTCAAGGATATTTCCTACTACTTTTGGGATGACCCCTATTTGTTTCGTGTGTGCGCGGATCAAGTGATTCGTAGGTGCGTGTTTGGCAAAGAAGCTCAAGATATCCTTAAATCTTGTCATGAGGGACCCACCGGGGGACATCATGGTGCTAACGCCACCGCGAAGAAAGTCTTTGATGCCGGCTTCTTTTGGCCTTCCATATATCGTGATGCCCAAGACTTGATCAAGACTTGTGATGCTTGTCAACGTCAAGGAAAGAACTCACAAAGGGATGAAATGCCTCAAAACATTATCCAAGTTTGTGAAATCTTTGACATATGGGGGATCGATTTTATGGGGCCGTTTCCATCATCAAAAGGAAACAAATACATTCTCGTAGCCGTGGACTATTTGTCTAAATGGGTCGAAGCTAAGGCTTTGCCCACGAATGATGCTCGAGTTGTGGTGAAATTTTTGAAACAACTTTTTGCTAGGTTTGGAACTCCGCGGGCTATTATAAGTGATCGTGGGACCCATTTTTGTAATGAACAATTTGCAAAAGTTCTAAAGAAATATGGTGTCACTCATCGACTTTCTGCGGCTTATCACCCTCAAACGAGTGGTCAAGTGGAGGTTTCAAACAGAGCTCTTAAAAGGATTTTGGAGCGTTCTATTGGAGAGAATCGCACTTCATGGTCGGATAAATTGGACGATGCATTGTGGGCTTTCCGTACGGCTCACAAGACGCCAATTGGTTGTACACCATTTAGGTTGGTCTACGGAAAAGCATGCCACTTGACAATTGAACTCGAACATAAGGCGTATTGGGCTCTTAAGCATTGTAACTTTGATTTGGGGACCGCGGGTGATCATCGCAAGGTTCAATTGAATGAACTAAGTGAACTAAGGGATCAAGCTTATGAAAATTCTTTGATCTATAAAGAGAAGACTAAGAAGATTCATGACTCTAAGATCAATAACCGCATTTTCAATGTTGGTGATCAAGTCCTCTTATTCAACTCTAGACTTAAGATTTTCTCGGGCAAGCTTAAATCCCGTTGGTCCGGACCATTCACCATTGCACAAGTTTTCCCTTATGGCACCGTTGAGCTAGCTCAAAAAGACGGGCCTAACTTTAAGGTGAATGGTCATCGTGTTAAACACTACTTTGGAGGAGACATACCTACGGAGGTTGTTCCGGATCTTCAAACTTTCCCTAAGGACCAATGAATGCGGGGATCGAGTCGAGCTCATGACTCGGTTAACAAAAACGAGGTTCCTTGTGGGGAAGTCCCATACATTCTATCTTCTTTCTATTTTCTAACACTAATAAGGCTTGATCTTTCAAGCTTGTGCTCGTGTTTTGTTGTGTTGTTGTGATCTTAGGTACGACCCTAATATTTGAAGACTCTCGTGTTCGGTTTTTGCCGGTCCACTTGATCTTCCATTCTTTGAATGCCAAAAGGGGCACACTTTCTACCCTTGATTTTTATCGACTAACGTTTTATCTTGAGGCATAATTAATAAACGGCTTATAGATTTGCGTACTCTTTCCATGCTAGGAGTTTCCATTAGACTCTTCGTGTCTTAGCAAGGGGTGTTACTCTTGAGCTAAGAAACATTGAGGACAATGTTTGGTTTTAGCATGGGGGAGTCAATCGATATAATCGCTTGCAATTGCTTTTGTCGTGTCCAAACGTGTTGTTTTTCTCGTTTTTCAATAAAATTTTTAATTTTTTGTGTTATTTTTAAGTTTTAATAGATAAAATAAGTGTTTTTGACACGAAAGTAAGTTTTCAATAAAAATAGTTTTTGACTCGACTTGGTTTTTAACCTTAGCTTTTCCTTAACGTATTTGAATTAAGTTTTGCTAGGCTATTATGTAGGGAGCTTTAAAACGCGAAAGTCTTAATTCATACGAGTTAAGAACAAGAACTTTTCGCAAGCTCCTATAATTGATCCTAGAAAGTCGTTTATCAAGGGAACTTTAAAACGCAAATTCTAAAACTTGAAAGAGTCTAAGAATTTGCAAGATCCTATAGATGACTTGAAAACCCAAAACTTTGATTTAATAGGCTAAGTATCCATTTATGGAGAACAAGAGATGATAGAGCCATTTATAAGTGTGGTATTCTTTCGGGAATTTATGTGAGTGAATTATGAGCCTATTGTCCCATCACTTGTTAATAAATTTTAATTGCAATAAATAATGTTGAACGATTTGAAAAGTTACTTAGCTTCTAGCCCAAGATCGTTTAGAAGTTGCTCGGTATGGATTAGAGTTCATAGCCAAGGCATAACTTATTGAAGCGGGATGCGAAGATTGGCGAGTCCAAAAAGGTCCTAACAAGACATGAGGGCTATGTTTTATTGCTAAAGATCTCAAGTGATGTGAAGATTCATTTATCAAAAATCAATATGAAGGATCGAGACACACGACGAAAAGCAAATTACTCCCAAAAAGTCATGGAGAAGTCTATCCAAAAAGACCAAAAATAAGGTATGAGGATAAATGAAGCCAAGTCCAAAAAGGAGGCGAATCGTTGTAAATCAAAATCCCAAGTAAAGATTGTAGAAAAATGAAGAAGTCGTGGTCCAAGTATGAATCTCTCAAAACTTCAAGTGAAGAATTATTATGAAGAGAAGACCATTATTTCGTGAACGTCTCTCAAGATTGGAAGTATTAAGTCACTGCCAAATATCGATCCGAGAAAGGTCTCAAATCGCGAAGCAAGTTATGCCAAGATATGAACTTTATGAGAGCTCGAGAAGCAGTTTTAAAAGATTTTGTCCTTTAGCTAACTATTGATTAAATCGTTCACTTTATTTTCAGCCTAATAAATTATCGAAATAAGTCAACAATGCATCCTCGTGATCATTCTAGACAACAATAAAATATAAGAGATACACTTAGGAATAAGGGAGTCTAAGTGATTAATTGGCCCACATGAGTTCGTGTTAGTCTACCAACTTATAATAACAATGATCTTGTTTTTGCACTTGGCATGGAAAAGTGAAAAGTCGAGGACGATGAATCTATTTGAGTTTTTATGATCTTTTAGTTATTTTATGTCTTTGCAAAATAAAAAGTCAAAAGTTAAATAGTGGTGTAGATATAGTTTTGTTTTATCATTGCGTGAGGACACGGCAATTGCTTAGCATGGGGGAATTTGATATGAGTGTTTTTACTCATATCATTTATAGCTTAAAACAATGAAATTATGCTTATAATGTATCAAATATGCCTTTTGTTTGTATATTTCTTGTTTCCATGTGTGTAGGTACCAAGTTCACGAAAACCGGTAATAATCGACACGAGATTGATGAAAAAGATTGAGAAGCCAAAAATCGAGCTCGACTTGAGAGGATTTTATAATTTTGCAAGATTATGTGCCAAGTGGGACCCACATGAGCTTATTAGGCCTGCAAAGCCCAATATTGGATTTGTACTTTAAAACTCTTGGACAAGCCTAAATAAAGGCCCAAATGAGCTAGTTAATATGGATGGATTGTATACAAAGTGTTGGGCCCAAGCCCAATTCAGATAATAAAGAAACGAGTGAAACGAATTCATGGGCTTTCATTCACTTTATACGTTTTATTAAAACCTATGTCATACACGTTTTTTTGTTTTTACCTCAAATAAATATTCCATTTACCCACACGTCACAATCCTCATCTCATTCACCCACACACACTTATTAAAAACTTCGATATTTTCTATGTGTGTTTCTTCTTCCCCATCTCATCCCTACAAAAAACCAGTAACTTTTAAGTTACTGTACCCAAACCCTAGCCTAATAAATTCAATAGTTTTACATGGGGGTTTTTATAAATTCGATTAATTCACATCAAAAGAAATAAAACCCCCATAGTTATAGGAAGAGAATGGCTGGAAGAAAAGAGATACGTGGCGGTTTGCTATTGGTATGAACACCTCATCTAGCCTAATCCTCCAATCAGGAAGCTTTAAACAAGCACAACAAACACAAGGATTGCCACCTTGGCAATCCGTGTGAGGAGAGACTAATATCCACCCTTGGATCCAAACTGAAAAGAGAGAGAAGGATAAGAATGAAGATCGAGGGCTCAGAATTATTTGGAATATTCTTCTCAAGATCCGCATATTCGCACAAGAGCCTCGGGGTTGGCTATTTAAACCCCCAAAATTATTGTAATCATCATTCCAATTTTTTACTTAGAGTTATTATGCTAAAATAGGTGTAGAATAAATTGTAGATTTCTTTTCTGTCGAATTGTAATCATCTTGGTTCTTAATAAAATTTCTTTCTGTTTAAATATATTCGTGTTTTAATTTGATTCAGAATTGCAATAATCTCTAAATCTATTTATGTTATAATAATAATGCTCAAGTTATTTGATAAAGCTTCATCATAGCTTTTGTTAAATAATTAAGTAAAAGATTGGGAGTAAACTTTCCCAACTGGAAAGTTTTAAAAAAATCAGTTCGTTGGAAAAAGAAGATGGTTCGAATGATGATTGTTGATGATTCGAATGGTTAATGGTGTTATGGTGGTCGCGGTTTATTGTTCTTAAGGTTGCTCAGCGCACACCTTCTCCTCAGAGGTTGACTTCAAAAAGGTGCATTCTATTCTTACTTTAATTGTTTATGTTAATTTGGAAAGTGTGTTATTAGGTTTAAATTGTTTCAAAGTTTTTGTGAAGATGGTTAAGACTGTTAGATTTGATAATATTAATATCTGCGTATTTTAGTTTGAGAGTTTATAAGATTGTTTTTGGATATAGCATGCTGAATGATGCTGAATAATTGATTAGTGTTTGATGATCATTGTTGAATCTGTTGATAAAGTCTGAATGTTTGAGAGTCAGTTGTTCTGCCAGTTAGTTTCTTTGGTTGCTTTTGTTCTTATTGACTAGATCTGTGGCTTTCTACTTAAATGATACAGGATTCTGTTGGTTTAACAGCCGAAAGTATAATCTGATAAATTAGTTTGCTGAGTTATAATTGCCTTTTGGATGATATGTTTTTTTTGACATCTGTTTGTTACGTTGAAATATATTTTTACTGCATTTACTGCTGAAAGATGTTATTCCTGATTTTTATTAGCTGCATAATTTTATCATATGGATTTGAACTGCGTGCTTGCTGAATAGTTTTCAGTTTGGATTTTGAACTTTAATTTGATGATGTTTTTGATCCTGATTACTATGATTGCTATCACCTTTGGTATGTCTTTTGATATTTAGCTACTTAGGTTTTATTTTAGGTATTCTGTTACTGCTGTATTAGAGTTTTGATGACTGTTTGATTTTCTTTGATCTGTTAAGTTTTAGATAGTTTATCCTGTGTTTGCTTTAATCCGTGATTTAAATGGTTTGAGTAGTATAAAATTTCTGAATTAGCTTATTACTTGAATCTGGCTGGTTAATTCTTGGTGGTTTATTTAAGTTCTGTTGATTTGTTGTTCAAGCAATCAGCTTATCAGATCCAACTGATCTGATAAGTTCAGAAGCTGTTTCCTAGCAGCTATAAGCTATTAAGCTTCATAAAGTTACTTGTAACTGGTATCTTACTTAAACTGTCAAAAAAGTTAAAAATTCCAAAAACTTGTCCATGGCAAGGTTCGAACCCGTGACCTCACGGATGTTTGTCCAGCGTGATAACCAACTGGGCTACATGCCCTTTTGATTTTATTATCCCTTAGTTCCTTAATATAGAGTTAAAATTTTGGCAGCTTCTGATTTAGGTTAATTTTCTTATTCACGTTTCTTTTTTTTTATATAACTTTTTTTTATTCATTTTCATTATAGTAAATTTAATATATATAATAAAAAAAATATTCGTTTTAGTTCTAAAAAGTTTATTTAGATTTTTTAATTGATTAAATTTTTAAATAGTTTTAATTTTTAAGTAATTAATCGTGTTTTTAGATTTTAACTTTTAGCGGGGTTTAATGATTCATGCACTTTAGGATAGTTTTAAATAGCTTAAAATTATTAGAGTTTAATTGTAGTTTAAAAACCAACGACACATTCAAATCGATTGTCCAAATCAAAACGAAACGTCTCAAATTCACTCGATCTTCGTGTACAACGAACTCGACTCACTCACGTGTTTAATCGTATCCGTCTTTGACTTATTTTTGGTTAATTACTTTTTCCTAAAGGTAATTACCTAAATTTGTCCTATAACGTATATGTGTTAATCCACTTACATCAAAAAATTTCTCATACCTTGCTAGGGTCTTTTCGGATAGACTTCTCCATGACTTTTGTGGAGTTTTTGCTTCTCGTCGTGTGTCTCGATCCTTCATATTGATTTTCGATAAATGATTCTTCACATCACTTTTGGATCTTTAGCAACGAACTGTAGCCCTCATGCCTTGTTAGGGCCTTTTCGGACTCGCCAATCTTCGGCTAGAAGCTAAGTAACTTTTCAAATCGTACAACCTTATTTATTGCAGATAAATTTATTAACAAGCGATGGGAGAATAGGCTCATAATTAACTCACATAAATTCACGAAAGAATACCAAACTTATAATTGACTCTATCATCTCTCGTTCTCCACAGTTTAAAATCTCAAGGAATGAGACTAGTGGATGCTTAGCCTATTAAATAAAAGTTTTGGGTTTTCGAGTCGCCTATAGGATCTTGCATCTTCTTAGACTCTTTCAAGTTTAGAATTTGCGTTTTAAAGTTCCCTTGATAAACGACTCTCTAGGATCAATTATAGGAACTTGCGAAAAGATCTTGTTCTTAACCCGTGAGAGTCAAGACTTTCACGTTTTAAAGCTCCCTATATAAAAGCCTAGCAAAACTTGACTTAAATACGTTAAAGATACTAGCTAGAGTAAACTTAGATAAGTAAACCCGGGTTGAGTCAAAATATTCACGACTTTGAAAAATTTAAAACCACTTTATTTTAACAAGGAGAGAAAATAATCATAACAAAGGAAAATACAACTATACAACTAGGCCAAAATAGATTAAAAATTTTGAAAAATGTCGAAAAATCAAGTTTTCCGGTTAAAATGAGGACAAATTCATGGAAAAGGCCACTTACTTCGATAGAAGTCCCCCCTACACTTGAGATAAAAATTGTCCTCAATGTTTAAGCATGTGGGAGTAAACTCCCCTACACTTATGACATTGTGAACTTTGTTTAAATCTTGCTATGGAAATGACAACTATAGTAAATTCAATGTGAACATATAAAATATTAAATATTGAATCACGAGAGTTAGGATAGAACCGGGAAGATGGGAACACGGGATCGCGGTTCGTCAAAAGTCATCAAGATGCTCTTTAAAGCTTGAATCCCTACACAAAATAAGAAACAAGACAACCAACACATACGGGGCTCCCCCTACACTCATGATGAAAGCAGTAAAGGATAGAGCACGGGTTGCCTCTCGAGAAGCGCTTGTTTTTGTTCACCGAGTCACGAGCCTGACTCGACCCAAATTTAGTTCATGGGAAACGTGGTGAGGGATGGGATCATCTCATGAGAGATGTCCTCACCAAAGTACAGCTTCAAACGCTGGCCATTCACCTTGAAATTGGGCCCATTTGGCTGAGAAAGCTCAATGGTTCCATATGGAAAGACTTTGGTGACGGTGAATGGACCAGACCATCGGCTCTTCAACTTGCCAGAGAAGATCTTTAACCGAGAGTTAAAGAGTAAAACTTGATCACCAATGTGGAACTCTCGGTTCTTAATCCTTGCGTCATGAATGATCTTGGTCTTCTCCTTGTAGATCAGTGAGTTCTCGTAAGCTTCATTCCTCAGTTCGTTGAGCTCGTTGAGTTGAATCTTGCGAAGATCACCGGCTTTGTTGATGTCGAAGTTAGCCCACTTCAAGGCCCAGTACGCCTTATGTTGCAGCTCGATGGGGAGGTGTCATGCTTTCCCGTACACAAGACGATAAGGTGTACAACCAATCGGGGTCTTATAAGATGTACGGAAAGCCCAAAGAGCATCATCTAACTTATCGTCCCACGCGGCACGATGCTCTCCCACAGTACGTTCTAGAATTCGCTTCAATCCACGGTTGGAGATCTCGGCTTGCCCATTGGTTTGGGGATGATAGGCGGTGGAAAGACGGTGATTGACATCATACTTAGCCATGACTCTTGCAAATTGATCATTGCAAAAATGAGTCCAGCGGTCATTAATGATAGCACGAGGAACACCGAATCGAGCAAACAGCTGCTTCAAAAAGTTCACAACCACCCTCGCATCGTTCGTAGGAAGAGCCTTAGCTTCAACCCATTTGGATACGTAGTCAACGGCTACGAGGATGTACTTGTTCCCTTTGGATGATGGAAATGGCCCCATAAAGTCGATGCCCCATACGTCAAAGATTTCACATTCTTGTATGAAATTTTGAGGCATCTCATCTTTATGTGTGATCTTGCCTTGTCTTTGGCAAGCATCACAATGCTTAACCATTTCGTGAATGTCACGATAAATGTTGGGCCAATAGAATCCTGAGTCAAACACTTTCTTAGCGGTGTAGTTGGGACCAAAGTGACCACCAGTGGGTCCTTTATGGCAAGCATCAAGGATTTGCAAAGCTGCCGGTCCATCAACACATTGACGAATGATCAGATCAGCACATTGTTTGAATAGATAAGGGTCATCCCAGAAGTAAGTCTTAACATCTTTAAAGAACTTCTTCTTTTCTTGGGATGTTAACCCTTTGATGAGAATACCACCCGCTAAGTAGTTTGTAATGTCCGCAAACCACGGGGTGTCATCAAGATTGGAGTGAATAGACATCAAGGTCTCAAGGGGAAAAGAGTCATTGATCTCTTGGTTCGAATGATCCCCTTGATATGGATCCTCAAGCTGACTCAGATGATCCGCTGCTAGGTTTTCGGCTCCCTTTTTATCACGAATTTCAATGTTGAATTCTTGAAGGAGCAAAACCCAACGAAGAAGTCTTGGCTTAGAATCTTGTTTAGTTAACAAGTACTTCAACGCGGAATGGTCGGTATACACGATGGTGGTGGAAAGGACAAGATAGGGCCGAAATTTTTCAAAAGCGTAGACAACAGCTAAAAGCTCTTTTTCGGTTGTTGTATAATGCAATTGAGCCCCCTTCATTGTCTTGCTAGCGTAATGGATTGGTTGGAAGTGTTTATTCACTCTTTGGCCCAAAACCGCTCCAATAGCAAAGTCGCTAGCATCTCACATCAACTCGAAAGGTAGCTCCCAATTAGGCGTAACCAAGACCGGTGCCTTAGTTAGCTTATCCTTGAGAAGATTGAAGGCTTGATTACACTCTTTGGAAAAGATAAAAGGAGTATCTTTTTCAAGAGGTGGGTCATCGGGCGAGCGATTTTAGAGAAATCCTGAATGAAACGACGATAGAAGCCCGCGTGACCCAGAAAACTTCTCACACCCTTCACGGTTGAAGGTGGAGGTAATTTGGGTATGACATCCACTTTAGCACGATCCACTTCAAGACCGGCTTTAAAGATTTTGTGTCCTAGCACAATGCCTTCTTTTACCATAAAATGGCATTTTTCCCAATTTAGAACAAGGCGAGTGTCTTCACACCGCTTAAGCATACGTTCTAAATTGGCAAGGCAGAAAGAGAATGAATCACCATAGACCGATAAATCATCCATGAAGACTTCCATGGTTTCTTCAACCATGTCATGGAAGATAGCCATCATACACCTTTGGAATGTCCCAGGAGCATTGCACAAGCCGAAAGTCATTCTTTTGTAAGCAAATGTTCCATAAGGACAAGTGAATGTGGTTTTCTCTTGGTCATGGGGATTGATGGGTATTTGAAAATACCCGGAGAAACCGTCTAAGAAGTAGTAATAATCATTACCCGCTAGACGTTCAAGCATTTGGTCCATGAAAGGAAGGGGAAAGTGATCCTTTCTCGTAGCATCATTGAGTTTGCTATAGTCTATACAAACTCTCCACCCTGCAACGAGACGAGTATGAATCAACTCGTTGTTTTCGTTGGGAACAACGGTGATTCCGCCTTTCTTAGGCACACAATGGACTGGACTAACCCACGGTGAATCCGAGATAGGATAGATCAAGCCCGCATCAAGAACTTTGATAACCTCTTTTTTGATAACGTCATGGATCTTAGGATTCACCCTTCGTTGGCTTTTAATAGTGGGTTTAAAGTCGTCCTCCATGAGAATTTTATGTGTGCAAAAGTGAGGATCAATTCCACGAATATCAGAGATCTTCCACGCAATCGCTTTCTTATGATTCTTCAACACGGCGATAAGTCGGGATTTTTCTTCTTCTTTTAGGTCCTTTGCGATGATGACCGGTAACTTCTTGTTGTCTTCAAGGAAAACGTACTCGAGATGAGACGGAAGATCCTTAAGCTCTAAATCCGGAGGATTTTCAATAGATGGTGTCACTAACGATGGATCATCATTAGTCACCTCTTTAGGAGAAGGAGGAGAAAACGGGTCTTCATTGAGAAGTTTCTCAATTGTACGAATGTCTTCATCCCAATCGGTGGAAGAATCATCATACTTAAGATCGAGAGGACCCAAGCTAGCTTCAAAATCATCCAAGTCACTTTCCCCAAAAGGAGTCAATGACGGAGCAATTGAGGCAACGGTCTCAACATTGGGTAGAGAAGAGAGAGTACTTTTGCAAGCATCATGAAAGTGTTCTTCACAAGCCTTATCGAGAACATCAATAGCATTAACACTCTCATATAAATAAGGTTGCTTAGAAATCTTACCCATGTTGAAGACAATTTTATCGTCACCAACTCTCATGATTATTTCGCTCGCAGCTACATCAATGAGAGTGCGACCGGTCCTCAAGAAGGGACGTCCGACGATTAATGGAACACGAGGATCCATCTCGTAGTCAACGACAACAAAATCTACCGGGAAGGTGAATTTGTCAACGCCAATGAAGACGTCTTCGGCTATCCCCACTGGATAAGCAACCGTACGGTTGGCTAATTCCAAAGTCATTTTGGTGGGGACTAGCTCAGGGAGATATAATTGCTTCCAAACACTTAAAGGCATTAAGTTTATATTGGTACCTAGATCGGCTAGGGCCATGCAATTCTCTACTCCCGGGAAGTTGCAAGGAATCAAGAAGCGACCCGGATCACCAAGTTTGTTGGGCAATTTCCTTAAGAGAACCGCGGAGCCTCATTAAGGTGGGTCTGAGCAATGTCAAGAAGCTTCTCCTTGTCACTAAGAAGATCTTTAAACATCTTAGCGTATTTAGGCATGTGAGCGAGAGCCTCAGCAAAGGAGATGTTAAAATTCAATTGTTTAAACATTTTAAGAAAGTTTGAAACCTGAATATCATCCTTGCTCTTTTGCTTCTCTTTCCTCATCCTTGAAGGATAAGGTATATCGGATGAATAGGAAGGCTTTAGGGAAGTAGGATCACTCACAACCGCGGGTGGTGGGGGAATGGGGGTAGAAGGCAAAGGAGGTGAGGAAAGTTGCTCTTTTTCCTTATTCACAATCACGGGTGCAGGTGTAGGAAGCTCGGGTTCCGTATAACCTTTTCCACTACGAGTGGTGATTGCTTTCATCTCCCCTCTTGGATTCGCAACGGTGTTACTCGGAAGAGTACCCAAAGAAGAGGGTTGATTACCTTGGAAGAGTGAACCTAACATATCACGTAAATTATCCGCTTGGGTGCTGAAAGAGTCTCTCATGTCGGCACGAATATCATTGCTCTGTTTCACCATGTCATTCCTTAGCTCGGCTCGAATATCGCTCCCTTGTTTCGCCATGTCATTCTTCAAGTTGACGAATTGACTCTGAAGATTCGTCACCATCTCTCTATTATTCTTCATGAACGTCTCGACGTCTTGATTCAATACCATCGGTTGATTGAGAGGTGGAGCTTGGTAAGCTTAATAATTTCCTTGAGGTGGGTATGGGTTTCTTTGGGATTGATATTGATTGTTAGCACGAGGTTGGGATTGGTTGTTTCGGTTATAGCTTTGTTGTTGGTTTTGGTTTGGAGGAGTAAAACCGGGTGGAGCAAGATAGTTGTTTGAACGATAACTTAGCAAGTTACGGTCTCCTTGAGGACGAGCTTGATAGCTTCTCGTGGGATAAGTACCGTATGTCGCGTTAACGTTTTTAGAAAAATTGCCTTGAGTAGAAGGACAATCATTGTAAGAATGGGTACCATCACATGTGTCACAAGAAATAGATACGACTTTAGCTTGGTGAAAGTGGTTTGTGGCCATGGTCATGAAATTCTTGTTCATCTCTGCGAGTTGTCGGGTAATTTCGGTCATCTCGGGATTGGAAGTAGTAGAAGAAACATTGAATCTCGGGTTAGATCTTGAGGATGCGGATGAATCCCAATTCTTGTGGTGAGTAGTCATGTTTTCAATCAACTCTCTACACTCCTCCGGTCTCCTTTTCATAAAAGTACCACCGGTGGCGGCATTGATCGTATCACGATCACGAAAAGTGAGACCATTGTAGAAAGTATCAATGAGAGTGACGGGGAGCATGTTGTGATTTGGACAACGGTCGATCAAATCATTGTATCGTTCCCAAGCATCAAAGAGCGATTCATCATTGTCTTGCATGAATCCACTAATTTGGTTATGAAGGCTCGTGACCATGGATGGTGGGAAGTAGCGCGACAAAAAGCGTTGAGTCATGTCATTCGAAGTATGAATAGAATTCTTTGGGAGACGGTCAAACCATTTTTCGGCATGGTGAGAAAGCGAATGGGGAAATAGTTGAAGGCGAAGTTCATCCATAGAAACACCGGGTGACTTCATGCTTTGGGTGATGGTAATGAATTTGTCGAGGTGTTTGTTGGCATCATCATCCGGTATTCTTCGAAATGGGTTAGTTTGTACTTGTTGGATCATGTGATGCTTCAACGAAAACTCCTGAGCCGTGATGTGTATCGGCGCGATCGGGCCTCCGCGTCCGTTCATGGTGGGTTGACACAATTCCTCCATTGTTCGTAATTCAGGTAGGGGAATATTGTTGTTGTTGTTATTGTTATTCAAATTGGGTAGATGTGGGTTATTATTGTTGTTATGAACGCCAGCCATATCTAAATCTTCTCAAGTCTCGGGCTCGGAATAGTTCGAATATCTAGTACGCATACACCTGTAGAAGAAAAATATACAGAGAGGATATCTATATAATCTTTTTGGTGCAAATCTTTGGAAAAGAATTGCTTTTTATGATTTTTCAATGTTTTTGTATTTTTGAAAAAGTTTTATATTTTTTAGGGTTTTTGAAAATGTTTAAAGCAAGGAAAATAATGTTCAAAGAACGGATCGCAAAATTCAATGCGTCTCTCACTAGAAACCGTTAAGTTTAACGAGAAGAGCCGACAGCGGCGCCATTTAATACAAGAGGTTTCCAAGTAGATAATATCGTCCGATCTCTTTGAATTGATTACCAGTCTAAAGTGAGACTCAATCGTCTTTTGGTGAACAAGAGATTGGTTTGGTTTGGTTATCTAATTTTCAAACTTAATGCAAGTAATTAAAATTGCTGTTGAGTAAAATAGAAGTCTTAAAGTTAAACTACAAATAAAAGCTTGCAACCTTGGAAACTAAAATGAAAATGATTTAAAACTAGAAAAGATGTTTAAAATATACTAAGACAAAAGGCGGGAAAGAGTAAATTTGAAAACTTAGGAAAATAGAACAAAGACTAAAATAAATGTGCATTGCGATCGCACTCTATCGTAACCATTCCATCGCAATTCTCCATCGCAACATTCCATCGCAACTTACCATCGCAATGTTCCATCGTACCCACTAATCGCACTATATGCGATTACAACAAAAGAGATTCGATCGTACTCACAAGTACGATGGGAGAGGTGATCGTACTACCAGATCGCAACCACGATCGCAATGAGTGATCGTGGTCTTTGATCGTAGTTCCGGATCGTAACAAACCGATCACAATCAATGCGATCAAAGCAGGGAAGAGAGACCCGATCGCACCCCAGATCGCAATGTGTGGTCGTGGGTGTGGATCGTACCAGGGAAGGAACCAGATCGCAGTCTATGCAATCGTAACCAGATCGGGACCAAGTAAAACCCTCCTAAGATGGCAAAGGTGTCCAAAAGGGAAATAAGCTCAAGCAAATAAGCAGTAACCAATAAGCATTTTCAAACTTTTAAAAGAGTAAATAAGCACAAATTCCAAAACCTTTAAAATCTGAAACAATCGAACTTCAATAAAATGGATTTAAGAACTATAAATCTTTTAGGAAAACTTAAACGTAAATAAGCCAAATCAATCGAATAATCAAATAAGCATGAGGAGCTTATAGCTTATACGTTCAAGAGCTTATGTAGAACAAGAAAGATTAACCTTTTAATCACGAAACACCAAAATCAACACGAATTGAGAACCATTCGGATCAAACATGGACTTTCGGATTAAGAACAAAGTAAAATAAAGAAAGGTAGAAAGAGATTAAAGAACAAAAAGCTTAACTTTAATTAGATTAATGAAATCCAAATACAAGAATGATTCAAACCTTAAACTTGAAAGAAAAAGATGAAACTTAGTGAGAGAAAGTTGGGAACTTTCTCTCTCTAAAAACTAGAAAGAAAAAATGAAAAACTAAAACTAGCTAACCCCCCTCCTAATGTGATTAGGAGGGTATTTATAGGGAAGTGGTAAGTGCATGTGTGGTGCTTCCTTCTTTCTTTTCTTCTCGACTCGATTTAATTCTTTGTCTTTTCTCAACGTCGTCTCGGGATTCGAACTTGTCTTAATAATTTTTTTCTTTAATTTAGACTTAAGTTCTTCGACTTCATTAAACTTCTGTCTTTAGACTTTTTCTTCGATAAATCTTCAGAATAGGTCTTGGACATCCGTTCTTTAAGCACTCTTGATCTTTTGATTTCGTCTTTTCTCGTCTTCTTCGATAAAAGCCCGTGAAAGCCCGTGTTTTCTTCCTTTTTCATCTTTTGGTCCTAAAACACAATAAAAACACAAACCACGCATAATTCTGACTTTTATGACATAAAATACACGCTTTGGTCATGTTATTATTGGAAATAAGTGGTAAAAGGATAAGTGTTTTCACACTTATTAGCATGCCTTGCAGGAGATGAAGAACGTAATCAAAGCAAATTATAATTTTTTGTAAGAACAGCAAATGTTAGTGGTTAGTGTGTCAAGTCGTGAATTACATCCAAGCGGCAGAATGTCTTCTTTGAACCCTCGCCTAATTATGTTAAACTCTTTATCCGCTTCGCGTGATAGGAAAAACCCTCAGAAGGAACCTCCCCCAAATAAACAATTTACTAGAACTTAGGTTACCAATGAGCTAAGCCAGTTGGTTAAAGTAGCTTATAATTGAAACTACAAATATAAGTTTTTAATTATTATTGTAATGTTTTTATTTTATTTTAATTATTATGTAATGTTTTGTTTACTTATTTATGTAATGTTTTATTCTGTTAATGGGCGTCGGCGTAAGGTGGAGACAGCTCCCCAATTACCCGTTCGTTGTTAGTTATTCTGTTAAAGAAAATTGAGAAAACCATGAACGCTATTAAAGCTCTTGAAATATATAAGAGATCAAGATTGCACATATACTCAAAGCACTTAATGCATAACATAAGTCTTCTATACACAAACCGGTTAAAAATAAGAAATAAGAGATGTAGATGGCAATTGAGAAATCAAAAAGTTGTTGAAAAGGGTAATCAAAGTTCAAAACTGCACCATTCTACCAATGTAAATGATAATATTAAAGAAACAACCATGTAACAAAATCTACTTTGCTTTCTTAATTTCAGTTTACAAAGCTTATGCCCCCATTCTTTCACCAGCCTTGATTTAGATAACACACCTCCCACGCCCACACTGCAAAGAATAAACATACATATTATTATGTCAAGAATCAATTGTGCACCAACAGATACAGCTAAACTGGAAAACAGTACTGTTCCCTAAATGGGTCGATATGTGTTATATTAGCAAGACTAATGGGTATATTAGAAACATTTATTTTAATTGAATCATGTCAAACAGTTTGACAGTCACCCAAATTGTGTGTGTTTCTAGAAATGCTTAAAAACAACTAAATACATACATAAAACATGTTAAACTATTTTGTAATAATATAGCTACATGTTAACATTAGTTTATATTAGGCCTTTGCTAACAGGATATTTCAGACATCAAAGATACTTATATTAATAAAAGCTACATGGCACATACCTTTTCACATTCAACAAAAAATTTGTTATCCTCCTTTGCGAGAATAGTGTTTGGATTCTTGCAATACTCGCAGATGAAATAGTTATTTGTAAATGATAAAGACTTTTCAGCAAATATGATATACTTTGTGTAATGGAGATGAAATCATCCAAGAGTTTTTAAAACTAACCGACATATCGCTTTTGGATCCCCTCAATGGTTTTGGGTGCAAGTTTCACATTGACTACAAATCTTTGATGGCCATCAAGTGAACAATCTGTATTCAATTCTGCCAGTAAGTGTGACATAACATGTTGTGGCTTCCTGTTCATGCTGTTCAAAATAGCCAGTGAACATTTTAGCAACCAACAAATTTTAATATAACAAAAAACATTCATACACACAAGTCAGACGCTGAATTTTGAAATTAATAATGTTAATAAATCTTTACTAAGTCAAAAGTAAAACAAAAAACTGGCGTCCCGACAACAGTGTCAAGGGAAACACGGTGCAATAACCAATCTCGTCAAATATAGACTAATCGTTTTACCGATTTGACACCTTATTGTTTTTGCTATGTTGTCTAATTTTACCCATCTAAGATTAAACACAATTTAAATCAACATTAGCAAACAAAGTGGACATGTGGATATAATGAAGAAGGACATACCCTTCGCAAAGGTCCTTAAAATTCACAACGACAGACTTTTTTTTCCTTCACGAAGAACCCGTGGTGGATCCATATTGTTCATAGCTTTTCTTTCAAATTGATGCTCACGTCGCGTATGGGAGAGTTGGGCCATACGCTGATGATATTCCTATAATTAACCAAAAAACAGTATTAACATATTGAGCACAAACTTTTTAAATTTTATTTTCATCATTCAATAAACTTGCACTAAAAAATTTAATATATACCTGTAGATAGTTGATTGTAGCCATTTTAATTGGAATCTGCAAATTTGAACCTTTCCTTGGGTCGACAAAAAACAGAATAAAAAAGATTAATAGACGTTCAACATGGTTCAAAAATTACAATAGAACTCCATTATAATTCCAAACACTAACCACATGAAGATCAATTACTATTATCGATATATGCTTCCATACTAAATGTGTGACTAACATAACTAAGCTAATTGACATTGACATATATATTATAAATAATAGAAGCATCCTTAAATACATGGTATTGTTAATAGTCGATTAAAGCCTACATGATGCTCAAAGAACCCACAAAGCCATTTACGCAACAACATGGAGACTACTTGCAATCATGAAATAATACCAACATTAAGTAATGCACCAATATAAATTTGAATCGGCCCAATTGCAAGTTTTATAAAATCATCTACCAGCGAGAAACTCCTAAACATGCATATGTACAAATTCAATTGAACTTCTATAAATTCTGCAATATACACTTGGAATTGAAAAAAAATGCTTATTCCAATCACAAATAATCCGATAACCAATCCAGACACTATTGAAACCGCTTATTTGTAGTAGTCTCAAATAGCAACTGCGAAAACCTAGTTACTCCTATACTAACTCAAAACCTCAGACATCAAACAATTTATGAAAAGGATTACGTGTGTTATAGAGCTGAACACCATAAGTTAAAGCAATCAAAAGATTAAGAGCTAACCACCAAAAGTTAAAGTAGAATGATTAACGAGAAAGTGAACTGAACAAGAATTATACCTATGAGTCGTAAATTTGTGATAGTCGATTAATTGATCGGTAGTGGTTTGTTTGTTCGGTTATTGAATTGCGACTGGTATATTTATAGTGGAGATTAATTATAATACCACTTATAAGTTATAACTTGGTACGCAAGGCAAAAGGGTTTCCATAAAATCAGTTACGTATTCTTACTTTAATTTGAATTATTATTTGATTCTTTCCTAATTGAATAGAAGATGAGCGAGATTTCCTTATATATGGGAATGGGATTGAAGATTTAGGTTTTAAGGAGCTTTGGGCAAGATGTTTTTTATTACTTACACGGGTTCTCACAAACGAATTATATATCAAGTGACAAAAACTACGGATTATTATAAAAACTTATTTTTTTGTTTTTTATTACTTTAAAATTTATATATGTCACAAACGGTAAATCGTCAAGTGACAAAAAAAATACATCATTACAACGAGTATTAAATTATCTTTCTATTAAGGGTACATGTATATAATTTCGACGAACTTTTTTCGCCAGAGAAAATCTATACGGATCATATATGATTTTCCAAAATTATATATTCGTATCACAGATCATATATGAATTTCTCAGGAAAAAAAGTTCGTCGAATGTATATAAATATGCTCCTCGATAAAAAGATGATTTAATTCTCGTCACGATGGTATGTTTCGTTTTGTGTAACGATTTATGGTTTGTGAGATAAAAAATAAATTTTTTCATTAGATGAAAAAATGGATGGTTATGATTTGTTGATTGGGTTTATACTAAAAAGATAGTCTACATTGAACTTTTCCCATGGCTGGTAACATTGTCTAGTTATTAGCTTAATCAGATCGGATTGAATCGGGTTTTGAATTTTGAAATATAACTCGTAATCTGAACCGATAAGAGATCGGTTTATTAGTTTTGGGTCTAATCTGATTCGGGTTATATCAGGTAAGGTTTATCTGGGTTCAGGTTGACCCGATAATAATAATTGTCTGTCTTTTAAAAATGAATCTACGATTTTATTGTCTCTTAAATGAGGGGAGGGTTATATTGGTTACTTCTTTGTTTATATGTAAAGGGACACATCTCAACTATTCATCGATACAAGATCAAGGCTGAAAATAAACCCCTTTTATTAACTAAAAAATAAAAAAAGACAAAAAAAAATTGAGAGGCATTTTGGCCTTTTTACACCCACATCCACCCACACACCAAATCACTCTCACCTCGTCTTTTTAAATCAGATCTAAAAACACACACAATTCATTCCTATTATCTCATGCCACAACTTATCAACTATTTTTGCATCGAAACACAATAAATTAATGATTCAAGCATCGATTCAACAAGTATTGCAGTAATTACTGTCCAATTAGTTCTGGTTCAACCTCGTATTGAACCTTAATTCAAGGTATTTATACTCGAAGCTTCTTGCGATTTTTCTTTTTAAATAGAATTTTGTTCACAAGTTACATATCCATGTTCGATTATTAAGAAATATAGAATTAATTATTTTTATTGTTAAATAGTAATAATAAATGTATTTTGATGATTTTGGTTAAAAGATGTGTCGTTAGTGGTTATGGATTAAGTTTATTAATGTGATTGTTTATTTTAGCGAAGACATGTTTGATTGGTGGCTAGGTTGTTTCTATTTATTTAGGTCAATTATGATTAATGAAATGTTGTAATCTCATGTTTGTTGTAAATTGAATGTTGCTATTTTATGAATATATGTGAAATAACATTTATAGGAATATATGTTAGTGGATTATCATATAGGATAAGTTGCCAAAAAAAACTTATGAGAATATGCCATTTATGATACCTCAATATATGATACATACATAATCAGAGTATTGCATGACCTTATAATCACAAAGCATGAATAAATTCCAAATTACCACATAACATAGTTATAAATATTCATAAGATGTCCAATCAAATAAAAATATAATTACATCTTAACATTCAATAAAATTTTGCATCATTTTCATCTCAATAAGACCGTGAAACTCACATCATGATGCACTGTTACTTCTCATCAATCCTTGCAATCATCTAAAGAAAAATAAAACACAATAGGCTAAATGCCCAAGATGACGTAACAATCAAATGATGTATCACTATGACCTAACTATATTCATAACTCATGTATCACAATTTTCATAGCTTACTTATACTCTATATACTTTCAGTCACTTACTTTCAATTTTTTAGATTCTCACATAATTTTATAATCACAATATTACCATAAATAAAATACTAAAACAACTAGCTGACTATTTTTCATACATCCCCTATCCCTAAATGAGTTGTGAGCTAATATGATTTTTTTAGAGAAAATAATATTTACTATGACTATTTTGTAAAAATTTATTATCACAAAGCCAAATACAATACTTAAAAAGTTTGACATGATAGACCTTTTAAACCTTTAGGACAATTTCACAAGAATTTCAAAAAATCATAGACATCATAAACTTATTACATTTGCAAGTCAATCAATTAAAAAGTTATTTTCATATGATTTTTTACTCCATAAACACAACATAGATCTGGCTGTCAAAACTCAGTTTCGACAACAATTATTGTAAAAATTATTTGACTACTTTCCCCGAAGTCAAAATCAAGCACGGTCGGACTTTATGAAAACTAAACTCTTTGAACTTCAATTTAGACATGCGAATTACAAATAAAAATTGTTACCATTATAGAGATATCAACCTAACAACATGGCTCAAAAGTGTGTCAAACTCTAATTCATGTTTTATTGCATTATAACTCTAACTCTACCTACATAGTTTAGCAATTATAAATTTACAAAAATATTTATGAACCCTTAGTTCATCAAATTCTAGTTATATATAAATAATATTTAAATTAAAACTATAAGGAGTAAAGATCATAATAAGTGTGTGTTCTACCGTCTAAAGAGAACAAAAATGTGAAAATAATTTTTGTTATCATGTTTTGATTTATTATTATCCCTAAATATCTTTCCTAATACAAATAAAATTGCTAAATTTTTTTCTTTTTTGTTTTTTTTCTAAAATAATCCTTTTTCAAATTTATTACTCATTATATATCTTCATTCTTATTTTATGTAAAGACTTTGTTGGTCCCTAGTAATTCGATATTACTTATTATCTTAAGTAATAACTATTACTTTGACTCAAGTGTGTTGTTTTAACATAAGATAAGAACTATGAAAGATTAAAACAACAATACCAATATACTTTTCAACGTATAGACTTTTATTAGAATCAAATAAAGAATATATAACCCACTTTGTTTGCGGAATAACAAAGTTGTTGAATGACAATGGGGTTTGATCTCCTCTACTTAAACGTTTAACCAAAGTTAAACTCTAAGCTCCAATCTAAACGTTCATATGCAACTCTGGCTATATGGTTTAGTTGGTATCGAGAGAGAAAGGTTTTCCAGAGTTTAAGCTCTTGTATTGGTTACCTTTCTCTCCCAATGTACACTCCTTTATATAGGCAGTGTAAATTAGGGTTTGCATTTACATGTACCAATGCATCAGTTTATCCAGTGGATGGTCGATGCCCATGTTGGATAAACAGTACAAAGTACTTAATAAACTATTCTAGGAAAGATAAAGATTGTACTTATATATAAGTATACAAGCAAACTACTTTGACTTAAAGTTATCTTTTCCCGCCTAATGCAAACCATCAGAATACTGAAGAGTTCTTCAGTATCCTAGAGGAGATCGACATCATTCAGTTGGGTATTGTCAAGCCAAACTGAACTGAAAGCCCTTCTTCAGTCCTTGTTCTTCAGCAACTAGACCGCCTAGTATTTGAAGTGAAGACTCCTTAGTCTTCTAAGTTCACTGGAAGGGGAGTGTCGAACTTTCTTCAGCTTTAAAGTCTTCAGTGGGAACTTTGTTCCTCTGGTCACCCATCAGCAGACTGGCCTTACTGCTGAGCATGAAACACTTAGGGGAATTTTATATTCAAATCCTAGAGTTGCTTCTGGGTCAGTAAATAATGACCCAACAATCTCCCCCTTTTTGGATATACAAATAGCCTAAGTCTAATGTCAGTAGTAAGTGAGCATAACAACTTCTTCTTACTTGCACTGAATAATTAATAACTTATAAACATCAGATAATCATTTATTCAACAACATTACAAATTACAACAAACATTATTACAAATGATTATTCACTTCTCCTTAGGCCTAAGTTCTTTAATGATGGAAGTCTGAGTTAATGGATCTGAGTTTCTGTGGTCCAATATAGCAAGCAAGCACATGTTGAAGGTTTTAGCAGCATCAGTAAGTCCTGGACCACCATGAAGAAAGTAAAAGATCCTTTGAACATTCAAGAGAAGTTTATTGTTCATTTCATCAAGATCACGTATGCCCACAATGTAAAACCCGCATGCTTTTACCATGAATAGTACTCTTAAGATGTACGTACTAGATTAAAACTTTCCTAATATAGCATGATTACGATTACGTGTTAGGGTTTTACGTATTACGTACGTGTTAAAACATGATAAGTATTTACTACGCACGATCACGTAATAATTATTTGACGGTAATTAATCACGAGCATGCGATCATGAAATCATGAACGTAATTAAAACACGAACTATTATTGATTACGTATACATATTTATTACGAGCGTATTTAAATATATTAGATCACGATATTTATGTAACGAGAACACCTAAAACGCGAACACAAATAATCACGAAAGTAGAACTTAACATCGAGACACGAAAAAAGGTACGGGTACCCCAAGTAGGGCCCCCTACCCGCGGCTACAAGGACAAATGGGCCAAGCCCATTTGTCAAATTTTACGAAAAGGGAAAAAGGGATTTTTCACTACTCATTTACAATTACAGAAGATTTTTAGCAAAAACCTAAAAACCCTCTTCCCTGTTCTTTTTGTGCCGCCACCCTACAACCACCACAAGGAGGTGGTTTGTGATCTTGGATCTTGGAATTTTAGTTGGTGATCGTGTTTGTTCTTCATCCTTTTGATCCACGAATTCGGTAAATCCTTTTTAAACCTTTTCTTTTGATTTGATCTTTTTATAAATCAAGAACATGTTATGTTTTTACAAAAACCTAATAAATAAACATGGATCTAACATGATTTGGGGTTTAATAAAATCAAAAGTATGTTTTTAAGGGGTGTTTGTTTTGGCCGCAGGCTGCACCGAACCCAAAGGGGGTTTCGGTTTGGCCAACTGACCACCACCAAGACCATACGGTCTCGGTTGGTGTGTGTGGGTCCCACGGCAGCAACAAGGCACGGGGTACCCCGATTGGGTTCGGGGTACGGTGTCGATTTCATGTCCGGTTCATGCTTTTTAGTCTAGATCCGGTTCATGGTGTATGTTTAGTTTTTTATGTTTTATGATCTTATGTTAAAAATTGAATTAATAAAATGATATGATTAATTTAATAACATGACTTAGGTTATTTAATTATTCATAATCATGAAATTAATTAACCTGAGTATTTTATATTTTAGATTTATAATTAATTAATTATTTAAAAACCATGACTATAATTAATTAATTAACATGACTTAGGTTATATTATTAATATATAATAATACATGTTTTAACCTAAGTATTTAACTATATTTAATTTAATTACATGAAACAATTATTAAACTATACATTATATCATATGACTTAGAAAATAATCATGAAAACACTTAGACTTATATACTTAGCTTATTTAACAAGCTTATTTATAATTATGGAAACTTTCTATTTTTAGAAACTTAATTAAATAAGGCGGCTAATCTATTTATGGAAACCTTCTATTTTTAGAAACTTATTTATTTCAGGCAGCTAATCTATTTATGGAAACTTATTTTATTAAGGCAGCTAATCTATTTATGGAAACTTTCTGTTTTTAGAAACTTATCTATTTTAAGCAGTAAATCTATTTTTGGAAACTTTCTATTTTTGGAAACTTTCTATTTTTGGAAACTTTCTATTTTTGGTAACTTTCTATTTTTGGAAACTTTCTATTTTTGGAAACTTTCTATTTTTGGAAACTTTCTATTTTTGGAAACTTTCTATTTTAGGAAACCTGCTATTTTTGGAAAGTTACTTATTAGTACACAGTAAGTATAATAACACATGAAATACCCGAAATACTTAATCAGATTAAACAGAATATAAGATAAACACGGTTTAAGGCTTTAAAACAGTAAAACTTGGTAAGAACACATAAAATAAGCTAAGACATGACATAAAACTAGCTACGTATTTAGTAAGCAGATACTTATTCATGTATGTATTTATGTAGCACTAGTGATTCGGAAGTAGGATTCCTCTCAGTTCATCTTCTTCGTTGATTGGACATAAGGTACAGATTCCCATCCTTTCAGTATGGACATTCTTTCCTTATTAGGATTCCCCGTATGCAGCCAACTATTTTCCCGTAGTATAAGTTACGTGTTTGATTGCTTATGTTTAATTAGGATTACCTATAGCCATATACATGCATGAACAGTTTCACCTAGTTATGGAGGTACCATAACCATAACATTAGAGGCACTGATGTTATGACTTCACCACGGCGGAGTGATTGCTCGTGGCGTCCCTTCAACTTTTGGCCATTTTTATTATATTTATCATGTGGGGCGTATGGGTGCATCCTAGTTACATGTTTTTATTCAGGATTTCATGGTGAATGTGGTGTGTGCCTTGCATCCTTCACAAGGAGCTGATCCCTCCTACCCAAAAACCAGTATATTAAATTAGAGGCTGCCCCTCTAATTTGCATGATGAGGTCACCCCTCCAAGTATTCATGCACGGTGGATTTTCATGACCTATATTGGCTAATGGTAAAATATGATAAACAGTTTTTATAAGATAAACATAAGACTTTCAAACTATTAAACCAGTTTTATCCAGACTTAACCAGGTTACTCGGGACTTACTTTTCTTCCACTGTTATATGTTATATGCTTATCTTATTCATGCTTTATTGTACATTCTTGCACTGAGCGTATTGCTCAGCCGTTTTCCTTTTCTATGTTCCCAAAACGGCAGGTACCCAGGGACGCTCGTAGACACTAAGAGTACGTGCATATGGACTGGAAGCTATCTAGCCTTCTTTACTTTATGCATTTCCTTTCTTATGATACATTTGCTTTGGACATTGTTTAGTCCTTTCCTTTACTATACTATGTTTGTGTGTGATGAGCTTTACTTTTGGACTACTGATGTTTGATTCTGGTATTTTCCTTTTTATGGTCAAGTAATGTTTAGACATTTTTCCTTGTATGCTTTGATGACACGCCATAATTGCATGTGACATTTCCATTATCATAATGGGGTGTTACAATTATGGTATCAGAGCCAAGGCTTCGACCTGTAGGCTCTCAAATATGACCTGTTATTAGTGGGTAGTCACTACGGTCTTCCTAGAACTGACAGTTGTTTTCATGCATTCATCATTTTTAAGCATAGATATACATGTCATTGTCACAGATTATTGACTAAGTAATGGTTGGTACAGGACTGGCCCTATTTAGTCGCATGTGTTTTATCGAAACATTTAGATTTGGGACCGACCCATAGGCGTCCCCTCGCTATGTCTTTTGTTTTGGGTGAACTGACCAGAGGTGTTCACTCTCGAGCATACAAAAGTTTTCATAAAACTGCATCATGCATTCATACCCAAAATTTTCTTGCATAAAAATTTTCTCGTGAAATTTTGGTATAAATTTTTTTCATGTATATATATATTTTATGTTTTGATCTGTTTAATCATATGTTTTATGTTATACTGTAAGATGGTTCTCACACGCGAACAGGAGCAGCTCAATGCTGCAATTCAGGCTGCCATGCAAGCCTTGCTTCCTCAACTGAGGAATGACATCAGGGCTGAAGTTCAAGCTGCCAACAATCAGCAGCATAATCAGGCACCTCCTCCTCCTCCAGTGACATTAGCAGTATGGCTGGAGAGATTCAACAAGCTCCGCCCTCGAGCTTTTGAGAAGACAGATAGCTCCAGCGATGCTGAAAGCTGGTTGGCACACATCGAGAAGATTTTCAACGCTATGGGCTGTGACCCCGCATACAAGGCGAGGTTGGCATGCTATCGGTTCGAAGGCGATGTACTCAACTGGTGGTTAGTATTGATGCAATCTGAAGGTGGTGACGAGTGGGTTGCTGGTTGGACTTGGGCTCAGTTCAAAGACAGGGTGATGGAGCAGTTCTTTCCCAAGGTTGAGCAGGACAAGCTCTAGAGAGAGTACCATGGGATCCGACAGAGAGCTGGGGAGTATAGCAACGAGTTTCTGCAGCACTTTCTTCGCTTAGCTGGTTTCCTTGGTGCGGCAGCAGGTACTCCTAAAGAGCAGGCACACCACTTTAGATGGGCTCTTCGCACATCGGTTGCAAACAATCTGGTGTGTGCTACGTTCAACACTGTAGCACAAGTGGCCGATGCAGCACGAAAGCTGGAGATGCTGCAGGAGAGAGATGAGTTCGGGGAAGCTGAAAGACCCGACAAGAGGTAATCATTCGTATTCAAGCGGTGGCTAATCCGTATACTTTCCATATGTCAATTATTCATCTCTTAAATGTATCTTCCAGGCAGAAAACTGGGGACCGGTCTCAGCCGGCTACTCAGCAGCAGCCTCATCAGCCCAAGGGAAACAATCAGACTAACGACCGTTCTGCTACGGATAGGCGTGGCGGTAATGACAATTACCGTAACAACGCTGGGCACTCCAACAGCAGCAGGTCCTAATACTTACGCATTTCCTTATGTTTTCATGTTATAACTCATATTCTGACACTTTAGCAAAACTTCTACAAGGAACCATGGAAACGGCAGGGACCAGAACCAGAGAGGTTCGCAGCCTAGCCGTCCAGCTATCACTGGTATTCAATCTTACGATTATCCGCTTTGTCCTTTGTACCCAATTACCATGTCTTATGTAAAAAGTTTTATCAGGTTCTCAGCCAGCCAGAGCACCTGCTGGAGGATACACTCATCCGCTTTTCTCTACTTGCCACCGTAGGCACCCAGGACCATGTCGCCGTAATACTGATGTGTGCTTCAAGTGTGGTCTTCCTGGCCATATTATGAAGGATTGTCGTAAGGGCGAGATGGAGGGTACATCGGGACATGCTGATACCAAGCCGCCTCCTACTGCCGGGTGTGTCTACACGACATCTCGAGACCAGGCCAACAAGTCTACAGGTACCAACACTGGAATCTTGTATATGTATGGTCAAGCTGCATGTGTTCATTTCGATACGGGTGCTACTCACTCGGTTATTTCTACTGCTTATGCTAAGAACATTAGGATGCCTCCCTTGCCACTAGAAAATAGGCTTAATATTTCCACGCCTTTGAGGGACTCTGTATTAATCACCCATGTATACAAGAGTCTTCCCCTAGAATTTGACGATAAGGTTCGACCTGTCGACGCACTTCCGCTGGACATGAATGACTTCGACATGATTTTGGGCATGTATTGGCTATCCAAGCATCATGCTACCATAGACTGCCATTCATATTGAGTTATCTTCGGTGATGTTAATGCACTAGAGTACATTTATAATGGGATCATACCCGGACGGTCTGTACAAGTCATATCCACCCTGCAAGCGCGTGCACTACTGTCACATGGCTGTGAGGGTTATCTAGTTACGGTTCACCACATGGATGTTGAATCATCATCAATTCAGGATCAACCTATAGTGTCGGAATTCCAAGATGTGTTTCCAGTAGAACTTCCGGACATACCACCTGCACGAGAAGTGGAATTCAGTATCGAGTTGGTTCTAGGAGCTGAACCAATCTCCAAGGCTCCTTATCACATGGCTCCCATAGAGCTGAAGGATCAACTGCAAGAACTTCTTGAACAAGGTTTCATTCGACCGAGCGCATCTCCATGGGGCGCACCAGTCTTGTTTGTTAAGAAGAAGGACGGCAGTATGCGTCTTTGTATAAACTATCGCGAGCTCAACAAGATTACCATCCGGAATAGATATCCACTGCCACGCATTGAAGATCGGTTTGACCAACTCCAAGGGGCCAAACACTTCTCCAAGATTGATCTTAGGTCAGGCTACCATCAGCTACGGGTCAAGGAGCAGGACATCGCTAAGACTGCCTTTCGTACCCGTTATGGCCACTACGAGTTTGTAGTTATGCCATTTGGCCTGAAAAATGCTCCAGTAGTGTTCATGGATTTGATGAACAAAATCTTCCATGAATTTCTGGACAAGTTCGTCATTGTGTTCATCGATGACATCCTGATTTTATCAAAGTCCAAGGAGGAACACGAAGACCATCTTCGTACAGTACTACAGATTCTTCGCCAGAAGCAGCTGTATGCTAAATTCTCCAAGTGTGAGTTCTGGTTAGACAAGGTGGCATTCTTAGGTCACATTGTATCAGCAGAAGGAATCACTATGGATCCAGCAAAGGTTGAGGCCATTACTAAGTGGCCAAGGCCGACATCAGCGACGGAAGTCCGCAGTTTCTTAGGCTTAGCTGGCTATTACCGTAGGTTCATGGAGAACTTTTCCTGCCTAGCAATACCATTGACCAAACTGATGCGGAAATGGGAGAAATTCGTCTGGACTGAAGATCGAGAGAAGAGCTTTGAAGACCTGAAGCAGAAGCTAGTATCTGCACCTATTCTTACTCTACCATCTGGTACGGGTGGATTTCAAATCTACAGCGATGCATCGGGGAAGGGACTTGGCTGTGTTCTCATGCAACATGGGAAAGTGATCGCGTACGACCTGGAACTTGCTGCAGTCGTGTTTGCATTGAAGATATGGAGACACTACTTATATGGAGAATCATGTGACATTTTCACGGACCACAAGATCTTGAAGTATATCTTCACTCAGCGTGAATTGAACATGAGGCAGAGGAGATGGTTGGAGCTGTTGAAGGATTATGACAATAATCTACAGTATCATCCCGGAAAGGAAAATGTAGTAGCAGATGCTCTTAGCAGGAAGTCCGGAATGATCAACGACATTAAAATCGAAGAGGAAATCATCATAGACTTGGAGCGACTAGACATCGAGATCATGGTACGTGGACAGCACGGTTACTGGGCTAATCTTAGAGTAGAACCCGAGTTGCTATCTAAGATCAAGGAAGCTCAGAAGGATGACGGAGAAATCTGGGCGATAGTACGGAATTTGGAGAAGCAGACAGAATTCAGAGTAGATGCAGATGGTATCGTATGGCAGGGCACAAGACTTTGTGTTCCTGATGACCAAGAACTCCGGGAAGCTTTGTTAGCTGAATCTCATAGCTCCCTATTCTCTATACATCATGGTTCGACTAAGATGTACCATGACATCAAGCAGTACTTTTGGTGGAGTGATATGAAACAGGATGTAGCCACTTACGTCTCCAAATGTCTTACCTGCCAGCAGGTTAAGATCGAGCATCAGCGATCTGGCGGTCTCCTTCAACCGTTAGATATCCCAAAGTGGAAGTGGGACAAAATCACCATGGATTTTGTTACTGGTCTTCCGCCTACCAAAAGGAAGCACGATGCAATTTGGGTTATCGTAGATCGACTTACCAAATAAGCTCATTTCTTACCGATCCGCAAGGAATATTCGGTAAGTAAACTCGCAGATACGTACAGAAGAGAGATCATGAGACTCCACGGTGCACCATCCAGCATCGTCTCAGACAGAGATCCTCGATTCACTTCGCGCTTTTAGAAAGTCTACAGAAAGCTTGGGGTACATAACTTAAGCTTAGCACGGCTTTTCATCCTCAAATGGACGGACAGTCGGAGCGAACCATTCAGACATTGGAAGATATGTTGAGGTCATGTGCGTTGGAATGGACGGGTGATTGGGACGATTACATCTGTTTGGTGGAATTTGAATACAACAACAGTTGGCACGCAAGTATCAAGTGTGCTCCATTTGAGATGTTGTATGGCAGAAAGTGTCGCGCCCCAATCTGCTGGGATCAGGTTGGTGAGCGAACACTTGAAGGACCGGAAATAATAGAGATGACCAATGAGAAGATCGCAGTAGCTAAGCAGAAAATTCAGGAGGCACGGTCACGTCAGAAGAGTTACGCTGATAATCATTGTAGGGATATACACTTTAACGTAGGAGATCACGTCTTCCTGAAGGTTTTGCCAGCACGTGGTGTTAGACGCTTCGGGATTAAAGGGAAGCTCAGCCCTCGTTTCATCGGACCGTTTGATATCATTGAACGAGTCGGTGAAGTATCTTACTGATTGGCGTTACCACCGCAGCTTTCGCATTTGCACAATGTGTTTCATGTGTCCTTACTCAGAGGGTACCAGTATCATCCCCTTCACATGGTTCAGTATCCACTGGAACAGATACGTGAAGATCTCACTTTTATAGAAGAACCCGAACGAGTTCTTGACATACAATAACGAGTCATGAGAAAGAAGACGATTCCATTCGTCAAAATTCTATGGAGGGATCATACCGAGCGGGAAGCCACTTGGGAAACAGAGGAGTCTATCCGGGCTTCTTACCCTCATTCCATATTTTGAATTCGGGTATGTTCTTCTTTTCCAGTTTACTTTATCTATAATTCGGGGACGAATTATTCTTTTTACGGGGAAAGAGTTGTAAAACCCGCATGCTTTTACCATGAATAGTACTCTTAAGATCGTACGTACTAGATTAAAACTTTCCTAATATAGCATGATTACGATTACGTGTTAGGAGTTTACGTATTACGTACGTTGATAGGTGTAGTGATACGCGTTTAGGAAAACAACGTATAAATGCGGCAAGTATTAATCGACACGATTTAGGAAAACCGTGAAGACGAATAAATTCCAAGTTCGTTCTCGAAGGAGGTGTGTGTATTAATGTGCCAATATATAAAATAACAATGTTTGGATTAGTGACATTTTTGGTTTTAAGAGAGAAAAATAAAAGACGAGTTACGACTACGTTTAAACTACGACGAATTAACGTAAAACGCGAACGTAAATACGTAAAACGCGACGAAATTAAAAATTAAACCTAAAAATTAATAAAAGTATTAAACTAAGTCTTAAATAATATAAATAAGAATAAAAATCCAACAAATATATTTTTAAACCTTTTATTAATTAAATATTCACTTTTTAATGCTAATTAAAGCCCAAAAATTAAATATAATTAACAAAATGCCCAAAATATTAATTTATTGAACTAATAACTAACTTATATTATTTAAAGAGTAAAGAGTATTTTTCCTAAATTTTTAAAACTATTTTTCTATTTTTAAAATGCTAAAAACTATTTTTAAACTAAAATAATTATAAAAAATAATAAAATAATGCCAAAATTAATTTGGTAATTTTAAAAATCCTAAATTACCCTTATGAACAGTAGAAAAATGACAAAGTTTGAAAAAAGTAAAAATTTGCACTAAAAGACAAAACAGTTTAATATTAAAACCCTAATTAACCTAATTTAATTATAAAAAATAATTAAAACAGTGAACAGTAGATATTTTTTAAACTAAAAATCTTAAACTAATTTTCTAAATCTAAGAAAAATTTTAAAAGTGAAAAATAATAATTTTCTACACTAAAAGACAAAAATAGAAATGGTAAAAAGTAATTAAAAATGCAAAATAATCCAAAAAATATAAAATGAACAGTAATATAAAAACTAATTAAACAGAAAAATTAAGAATTAAAAAAGAAAAATATTGGAAAAAGAATTAAAGTCTAAAACCTAAATATCACCACTAAAGACAAAAAAGTTAAGATTCTGATGTTGACACTTGTGGACTTTTGTCCTCTTGTGCAAGCAGTGGAAACAAAAGCACTAGCAGGGGTAATGAAGTTCCCACTGCTAGTGCAATTTTAATGTCTGGTGGGTTGGGAGCTTAGGAAAGCTCTTTGTGATGACTTTTTCTTGGATACAAGGGCACCCCCACAACCAGTTGGGTTGTGGGGAGTCAATAAAACAAGAAAGTAAACAAGTAATAGCACAAGATCACACAAAAATGGGGCAATAAGTTTCTGATAAACAGAAAAGTGCCCTGGGGTCGTTTTGCTGGTGCAATTGGCACCTAGGGTGAGATTTGGCTTACCAAATCATCACAATGGCCCAACCAAAATACTACAACCTGGTCTAAAACCCTAGATGACCCTATCTTCTAACAAATTACAGGCATAGGTGAGCAAATTTAATCAAAAACAGACAGAAAGTGCAACTATCTGATTTAGCTAAGTTTACCAAATTGTGAGCATGCAATTGGTTTTTAAACACACCAAACTAGTAACTAATGACTACAAATGAACTAACTAGCCAAATAGAGTGTGAGTGAGTTCCCTTTAGCAGATTTAATATCACTTAAACCTATCAAATCCTTACACCCAAACACCCCCTTAAAATTCAGTTAAGGCAAATAACAAAGATATCCCTACAAAATCAAACCAAACTTGCTTAATCTAACCTAAACTAACATGAAGCATACAAATAACACAACTTGAACATAAACATAATCATAAAACACTCAAAACAGATTTTCACCAAAATATTCAATAACCCAAAAAAATGTTTAAGGGAAGGATGGTTCAGCCAAATACCTCTTATGGTGTACATCCACACCATAAGATAAGGGCTGATGCCTTATCCTCCAACTAAGCAAGATCATGGGAAATGGACTTATGATGTTGTTTTGTGTGGAGATAACAATGGTGGACTCCAAGAGCTCAACTTCCAATATGTCTTGAACTAGTATGGTACAACCTGCCAAAAAAGAAGGAAAGAACAGGAGTAATCTGCTACAAAAGCTACAAGGTTGCAGGCTTGGCTTATTGGTTAAGCCGGCTTACAACTTATAGCTTGTAAACTGATATTTTGAAAAGACTATGGTTTTCTTAAAACTATAAAATCTTGAAACTTTGAAACTAAAAGCAAACAACCAAAAAGAAACCTGAAATTCACACACACACATCCACTATCACTTCAATGTGTGTGTGGATTTCAGAACTAGAAGGAAACAGATTTTCAGAAAATTAGCTTGAATACGAATTTGTGTATGAAAACTTTAAACTAACCTTTGCATAAATGAAAACGTTTTTTAAACCTTAATTAAGCTTACACTAAAAATTATCCATTATACTAAAAAGCTGAAAAGAGGAACTCAGATTATGTAAAAAAACTCAAAATTTCATTTTCATTAATAATTCAAGAATTTTTACAAAAAACTAGAACAAGCTAAGGTGGTCACATGTCGACCCCTTATATACTGCCTAATAGTAGATTCTAGAAAGCAAAACAAAGCTAAAACCCTAATCTTGGAAATTCTAGAAAAGCCCCTTGAAAATTCAAACTTTGCTGGTCAAAGATGCCTCATGTGAAGATGTTGGGATAGCCAGCTGTGTTGTGATGATCTCCAACGTCCAAAAATACTTTGGGAACAAGTCTTGGGGCCTAGGCCGTTGATTGGTATGCAAGATTCTTTACTTGCCAAAAGAGGGGAAGCAGGTGAACCATGGTGGGGTCAAAAGGGGTCACGGGATAAGTGAGATGGGTGTGGGATTTATTTGGGATGTGATAAATTGATGATCTGGAAAGTCTTGTGTTTAATTATCAAGTAATTTGCCAAAACCCAAATTAGGGTTTATGTGTTCTTGATGGGGGGTTTTAATCTGTTTTGGTAAATAACAAGTGTTACCCGCCTGTTTTATTAATAAAATAAGGGTTTAAAAATTAAATTAATAATGAAACAGGTTTAGTGGGTGTGTTGACTGGTTTGTTTGACTTGGGCTGGTGGGGTGATGGGTATTGGGCTTGGTCGGGTAAAATGGGTAAAATGGGTGGGTAAAAACAGGTATGGTTGGGATTATGGTGGATATGGGTTTGGTTTGAACAGGTTTGCCCCCTAGACTTCCAAAATGTCTTCACAAAATTCTTAGCAGCTCTATACTCAATCTCCTTTTGTAAATAAGTTTGCTGGTCTTGTCATTTTTGGTACAATGTATTAGCAAACTTTTACCAAGGGTTTTAAATGCACAATTTGCATTCTTCAAGGGCCAAAATGGTATATTCTTGAAACATAAGGGACCCTATTGTAATATTTGAGATTTTCATGGGTTTTAAATGACAAGTCCTCAAAAGATGAGGGACCAATCTTGACAATCTTCAAAACTTCAAGGACTTCAAAGGAAATTCATGGTTCGGGTCCGGTTCTTTGTGCGGCTTCGTTTCCCGTGTTCGTTTTTGCTTGATTCATTTGATCTTTTGGTGAATTCTCGATATCCGTACCTGAAATACACAATGAACAAACACAAGCATATTTTTGGGTATTTTGATGATATTTTAAGCGTTTTAAGCCCGATATGGACTATGAGACTATGTATAAATACAGTCTCATCACTCCCCCATACTAAACTATTGCCGTGTCCCCACGCAATGCTAGAATTAAGTATCATAGCACTTCCAAAATTCATTTTATGATGACATTTATTCAAGACATAAATTTAAATAAACTACTACACGTGTTTTAGACATAATGTATTGTTTTCATCACGAGAATGTGACTTTTAGGATCATCGAACAAGAACACGTGAATGCTTCGTTAGAAGTAATTTCGTCGTCCTCGATTTTCACCCAATTCCATGCTAAGCGTGTAACGAGATCATTGTTATTATAAGTTAGCAACACGATCACTTCTCATGAGTGTTAATTACGAACCTAAACTCCCTTATTCCTACTTGGTATCTCTTATATTTTATTTTGTCTTAATGATCACGAGGATACATCATTGACTTATGCGTGAATAGAGATTAAGTCTAAAAATAGAAACTTAACGGTGTAACCTAAATCATTAAATTAATAATTCATCCCAATAGACAACGATGTCAAAAAATTAAGTCAACAAGAAGGATCGATAAACACGGTTTTATAACGGTTTTGAACATGAGACTTATTACCAAGACTTTTATACGCCCCCTAACGGAAGGGCCTTATTATCTTTGGTTTACCTCCATCTTTTATTCAACTCCGCCATGGAGCTTTTATTATGACTTTGGTCTTGCCTTGCCTTTTATTATCCGCCTCATCGGTGGTTTTATTAGCCAAAGACGTATATCCTCACGCTAAAGCGAATTTTGGATCTTTAAAGCTTCGAAGATTAAGGCTTGATTCACTTTCAATTTGGGCATAGATTTTTCGGCCTTGTGAGCTTCAAATTTTTGCTTAATTTAGGTGAGCACTTGAAATCTTATTATTAGGTGAAGCTTTTGATTATTCGGGTGCCAATACTTCAAAACCGTGACGCTGGCGATACCTTAATGTTTTCCCAATTTAATTACATGGAAGCTACCAAAACAAATTAGAAACCAGCAATAGTGACTAAACTGCTAAATCAATATTTATTAACAATTTATTATCAAAAGCGTTGGGAGAATAAGCTAATAATTACTACACATGAGATCGTGACGATTACGAGACTTATAAATAACTCTATCATTTCTCGTCCTCATTTAAGAGACTTAGCCTAAAAAGTTAAGGAATCGAAGCTAAGTGCTCAACACGCACGGTCGAGTCAAAAATTACTCTCGTTCTCACCATCGGAAAACCTACATTCGTGTCTTAAACACTTATGAACAAACTAGAAAAAATTTAAAATTTGGCCATTTTTAGCCTTATTTTTGCATAAAAACGATAACAAAAAGATGAATATTGGATAGCGTGTTGACGTAAGCAAGGTGAAGTATCTACTCACCCCCCCCATACTAAAACTAAACATTGTCCTCAATGTTTCGAGTCTAGGGGTGTAAACACCCCCATACTAGAGACGAAGTCGAATGCTTAATCTCGAGCATGGAAAGGGTAAAACGAATAACCCAAAAGCCGTTTATGATTTATGCTAATAAGATAAACGTTAGAACATAAAAGGATATCATCGGATATCGGAATCTCCAAAGGCAACGATCGAAGCTCGAGTGATCTGTAAAACAAACACGAGAGGCTTCAATGATGACGATGAACCTAATAAATCACAATCACAAACAACCACGGAACAACGGTAGGAAGAGCACAAGTCCCCTCATTACGTTAACTAAGAAAGCAATAATATGTACAAGGATAAGCATGAGAATCCCCCACGAGGCACCTTGTTTTTGATAACCGAGTCAAAAGCTCGACTCGGATCCCCATAAATGTGATCATTTAGGGATAATCATGGTTTGGTCATTTTTGGTGGGACTTAAATGATAAACAAGGCCCAAAAGTACGTGGAGTACTTTAAAAACCCGATAAACGTATACCGGGGTCAAAGATGGCGTCTTCGTTTTCGGATGAAAGACGAAACAACGCCACTCCAACACAAACCCCAATGGGGTAGAAGAAAAGAGATAAGAAGTAGAAAGGTGGGGCAATGGGTAAGTCAAACATATGAGCTACTCGAGGTAGACTCACACCAAGCAAATAGATACGATTTCCATTTATTGCATCGGTGGAAGACCGAGATTTCCCTTTACAAGCAATTCCGGGATCGTAAATCTCGTCCTCGGTGGTAAAGTGTGAAGGAACATTTGGGGCTTCCCCCACACTAAAACCACACACACCATCGTCAAAAGGAGTAGACGAGGTGGTAGCACTCATGAAACGCGGTGATGACGGAGTTAAACAAGTAGAAAAATCTTTTAAAACATTTTTAAAATCTTTTCCTTTTTCATCGTTTTTAAACTCTTTATGAAAACCCGATTTAATAATGTCGAAAATATTTGGCGTGTCAAATTCAAAATTAGTCGCGCTAAAAATTCTCACATTTAAGTCATTGGTGGGAGGGGGTGGCGGATTATATAAGTTCTCAAAACGTTTGTCAATAAAGAACACCCCCCCCCCTCGGGGTATACATACTCGTCATCCTCATGAACGTCGATCTCATCGATTTCTTCATCAAAGATAGGCTTGTCAAACCAAGGTTCGTCATTCCCCTCCTTGAGTATCTTAGAAACTCTCTCGAAAAGATCACGATCAAGCACGAAACCATCATTCTTTTGTGGAGATCGTTGATAAGTTAGATCCTCACGAATGTGGTAAACGTCATTCTCGAATGAGGAGTGTTGATTAGGTGACTCCTCGAGAATGGGATTTTTAGTGGTCACATGAGTTGGTTCGTCATCGAAAATAAAACGTTCCAACTCATTGAGTTCATCCTTGATTTTGGAAAGATCGACCTCACTCGTAGGTGGAAGTGAAGGCATAAGAGCTAGGTCTCGTTCAATGATTTCCTCAATCTCAGGATCAAACTCATAATCATCGTACTTCACATGTTTCTTCTTAGGAGAATCAAAAATTGCATGTGGGTGTCGAAGTACGTGATCAAGCTCGGCAAAATCGCCATCGTCATCGTCAAAGAAAGAGTCGATGTGAGCACTCACAACCATGGACTTACAAGTCAAATGACTATGCTTAGGTGACTTTTCTAAGACGAGAGGATCGATGTCGATAAAACCTTTAGCCTCAACGGGTGTTGGGCTAGGCAAGGGAGGCACTTCGATGGAGTTACAAGTTGAAGCCTCAAAGACGTGGTCATTCGAAGGTGGTGAAGACGAGCCCATATTGGTCTTTGTCGTGATGGCACTAACGTCGCCCTTCGGAATTGGTGTTTCTCTTGTTTCGCTAAAAACATCCCAAAGTGAGTTTTCATCCATAAATTTGCACATACCCTTTTGAATTAGGTATACGTATTCTTTATCATCAAAATCATCATCTTTAAAACCGTTTTTCTTAATTCTTTCAAAACATGCATCAAGCTTCATTCTTTCCGCTAAAGTAAACATTTTGAAATCATTAGAATTTGAATCATTAGGTTTTGAAACCTCGGTTTTTTCATTCTCATTAAACCCTTGGGATTTTCTAGCGAAAAAGTCTATTTTCTCATCCCCATATCTCATAGTAAGTCTCCCCTCGTGAACGTCGATTACGGTTCGAGCCGTCGATAAGAATGGTCGGCCTAAAATTATGGGACATTTAGGGTCACACTCGTAATCGGATATAACGAAATCCACAGGAAAAACAAACTTTCCAATCCTAACATAGACATCCTCGGCTATTCCAATTGGTATTAAAGGTGTACAATTTGCAAGCTCGATTATCATGTTTGTGGGGGTAAGCGAAGGCAATCTCATCAATTTCCAAAGAGAATGAGGCATGAGATTGATGCTAGCACCTAAATCGGCAAGGGCTAAACATCCCTCAATCTCGGAAAAATCACAAGGTAGTAAAAATTGGCCCGGATCCTTTTCCTTTCTCGGAATACGCCTTTTGGGTTTCTTAAGAAGGATCGATGCACAAGTTTCTTCAAGGGTTACTTTGGTAAGGTCGATAAATCTCTCTTTTTGAACCGTGGATGGAATTTGAGGTACACGAGGGTGTGCACTCCTTTCCTTGGTCGCCACGTTCACCCCATCGACTTTAGAACAAGAAGACGTCTTAGAAGTCGAGGGTTGAGAGGGATAAACAACACGGAATCCTTCAAGGTTAGGGGTAATCACACGACCTTTCTCACGAGACGAGGCGGCTTTACATTGTTCTTTCGGATTAGCAACGGTGTCACTAGGTAATGAACTTGATGACGAACCCGAGGCTTTGTTCATTATGGCCGAAAACATCTTTTTAATATCAATTTGCCCTTGCTCAATCTTCATGTTTTGCAATTTCAAAGTATTAGAAAAGTCATTTTTCAAAGTACCAATTTCTCCCTCTAATCGTCTCATATTAGCCTCATTCGTTTTCATGTAATTTTGAAAATCGTTTGACGAACTATTTTGATTAGAATTAAAGTTCCCTTGGTTTTGATTACTTCTTTGAAAATTGTTTTGATTCCCACTTGAAAAATTATTTCCTTGATTGTTATCTCGATTTTTCCAAGTTATATTACGACCTTGATTATAACCTCCTTGATTTTGATTCGAAAAATTTCCTTGTTGATTATTTCCTTGAAAATTGTTTCGATTTTGAAAGTTGTTGCCTTGACTATAATTTCCTTGTTGTGATGGACCCGCGTTATTTTGATTTAAAAAATTGTTGTTTAACGCACTCACATTTGACGTTTGGCCATCCGTAGCCGCACACTCGTAATAATTATGAGGTCCACCACAAAACATACACGAAACCTCAACCGCTTTCACCGTAGCGAGAGCGTCTTTCTTTTGCATCTCAACGAGAAAAGACGTGAACACATTTGTCAACTTGTCGACTTTCGCATCAACTCTCTCAATGTCGCGATTAGAACTACTAACATTGGCGACATTGGCAACACTCGGTGCGTTGCGGAGTTGGTAAACCTTGGATCGGTTCTCGATAATTATCAATGCGTCTTTCGGAGTCTTACACAAAAAGTTGCCACCGGCGGCGGAATTCAACGAGTCTTGTTCGTGAAAATTAAGACCGTTGTAAAACGTATCGATTTGGTACAACTCGAAAAAACCATGGTGAGGACATTGCCTAAGCAATTCCTTAAAGCGATCCCACGCGTCTCTAAAAGATTCATTCGATTTTTGCTCAAATTTCATTCTTGAAAAACGTCGTCTTAGACGGTGGGAAAAAATAATTAACGAACTTGGAAACGAGATCCTTCCACGTAACTATGGAATTAGGTGGCTCTTTCTCGTACCAATCCTTGGCGGCACCATCGAGCGAGTAAGGAAAAAGCATAAGCTTAACGACATCGGTGTCGACATTCTTAAACTTGCTCGTGGCCAAGAGACGATCAAAATTCCGAATATGGTCGTGAGGATTATCGGCTTCACGACCTCGAAACTTTGTAGCTTGATCAACGAAAGCATTCGGCTCTTAATCTCAAAATTCTCCGCCTCGATAGCGGGAATTACGATCGCGTCTCCATAACCCTCGGTGGGCGCTTGGAGCAATTCCATCATAGAACGATTTTCGGCCATCTCCTCTACGATTTCTTCAACAACGATATTAGGAACGTCGGTTTCTAATTCTCGTCTACGTCGTCGGTTCCTTCGATTACGATTGCGTCGATTCGAAGCTTCACTAGAATTGGAATAATCCTTCGATCGAGTGCGCATGCACTAAGCGTAGAATGGGTGGTAGCAAAGAAGATTCTTTTTGCGGTTTTTTCGATTTTTTCATTTTTTTTGGTTTTTGATTGTTTTTTAATTTTTTTGGATTTTTGAATGTATTACGTAGACACAAATCTACAAATCTCTCCTCGAATCGACTTTCTCGATTAAAGGAGCCTCAAAGAATGAAAACGATCACGTGGAGTGAACGTTCTCGATGACATAAGAACGTTGGTTGAACACCAAAACGTTCAAGAGTGTTTAATCTTGAAAACACAAGCAAATATAATATACGTAGATAATACTTGGGCGGCAAACCCTCGATTAGCCCTCTTTCTCAAAACACGCACAAGCAAGCGGAGGAAACGAGGCGGCGCGAAGCACTTAAGAGCCTTTTTCCTTTAGGTCGTGAAATACAGCCGCCTTATACCCACCTTATAGTTTGTGTTAATTGAAATTAAGCCTCACGAAAGTATTTATCTATTTTGCCTTTAAACTTTTGATTTAGATTCGAATACAATGATCGAGTGATGAAATCCCGAATCAAGGTTGCGTTTTCACGCTTTTGGAGTACTTGTATTTTTATTGTTCTTACGTAGATACAATATAGTAATAATATATTCACAATAAAAACGAAAACCAATATATCTACAATATAGTAAAGATTGTTGTATGTTTAATTTAGGAAAATTAAACACGATTTATTTGGATATTATAATATAGTAGATAAAAAATAACAAAAATGAGTATGTACGTTTATGTACGCTTTCCAAAAATGAAAAGCAAAAACGCACTACTCACACAAACACGATACTAATAATGGCACACTAAAAACACCTCCCCGGCAGCGGCGCCAAAAATTGATAGGTGTAGTGATACGCGTTTAGGAAAACAACGTATAAATGCGGCAAGTATTAATCGACACGATTTAGGAAAACCGTGAAGACGAATAAATTCCAAGTTCGTTCTCGAAGGAGGTGTGTGTATTAATGTGCCAATATATAAAATAACAATGTTTGGATTAGTGGCGTTTTTGGTTTTAAGAGAGAAAAATAAAAGACGAGTTACGACTACGTTTAAACTACGACGAATTAACGTAAAACGCGAACGTAAATACGTAAAACGCGACGAAATTAAAAATTAAACCTAAAAATTAATAAAAATATTAAACTAAGTTCTAAATAATATAAATAAGAATAAAAATCCAACAAATATATTTTTAAACCTTTTATTAATTAAATACTCAATTTTTAATGCTAATTAAAGCCCAAAAAATTAAATATAATTAACAAAATGCCAAAAATATTAATTTATTGAATAACTAACTTATATTATTTAAAGACTAAAAAGTATTTTTCCTAAATTTTTAAAACTATTTTTCTATTTTTAAAATGCTAAAAACTATTTTTAAACTAAAATAATTATAAAAAATAATAAAATAATGCCAAAATTAATTTGATAATTTTAAAAATCCTAAATTACCCTAATGAACAGTATAAAATTGACAAAGTTTGAAAAAAGTAAAAATTTGCACTAAAAGACAAAACAGTTTAATATTAAAACCCTAATTAACCTAATTTAATTATAAAAAATAATTAAAACAGTGAACAGTAAATATTTTTTAAACTAAAAATCTTAAACCAATTTTCTAAATCTAAGAAAAAATTTAAAAGTGAAAAATAATAATTTTCTACACTAAAAGACAAAAACAGAAATGTTAAAAAGTAATTAAAAATGCAAAATAATCCAAAAAATATAAAATGAACAGTAATATAAAAACTAATTAAACAGAAAAATTAAGAATTAAAAAAGAAAAATACTGGAAAAAGAATTAAAGTCTAAAACCTAAATATCACCACTAAAGACAAAAAAGTTAAGATTCTGATGTTGACACTTGTGGACTTTTGTCCTCTTGTGCAAGCAGTGGAAACAAAAGCACTAGCAGGGGTAATGAAGTTCCCACTGCTAGTGCAATTTCAATGTCTGGTGGGTTGGGAGCTTAGGAAAGCTCTTTGTGATGACTTTTTCTTGGATACAAGGGCACCCCCACAACCAGTTGGGTTGTGGGGAGTCTATAAAACAAGAAAGTAAACAAGTAATAGCACAAGATCACACAAAAATGGGGCAATAAGTTTCTGATAAACAGAAAAGTGCCCTGGGGTCGTTTTGCTGGTGCAATTGGCACCTAGGGTGAGATTTGGCTTACCAAATCTTCACAATGGCCCAACCAAAATACTACAACCTGGTCTAAAACCCTAGATGACCCTATCTTCTAACAAATTACAGGCATAGGTGAGCAAATTTAATCAAAAACAGACAGAAAGTGCAACTATCTGATTTAGATAAGTTTACCAAATTGTGAGCATGCAATTGGTTTTTAAACACACCAAACTAGTAACTAATGACTACAAATGAACTAACTAGCCAAATAGAGTGTGAGTGAGTTCCCTTTAGCAGATTTAATATCACTTAAACCTATCAAATCCCTACACCCAAACACCCCCTTAAAATTCAGTTAAGGCAAATAACAAAGATATCCCTACAAAATCAAACCAAACTTGCTTAATCTAACCTAAACTAACATGAAGCATACAAATAACGCAACTTGAACATAAACATAATCATAAAACACTCAAAACAGATTTTCACCAAAATATTCAATAACCCAAAAAAATGTTTAAGGGAAGGATGGTTCAAGCCAAATACCTCTTATGGTGTACATCCACACCATAAGATAAGGGTTGATGCCTTATCCTCCAACTAAGCAAGATCATGGGAAATGGACTTATGATGTTGTTTTGTGTGGAGATAACAATGGTGGTCTCCAAGAGCTCAACTTCCAATATGTCTTGAACTTGTATGGTACAACCTGCCAAAAAAGAAGGAAAGAACAGGAATAATCTGCTACAAAAGCTACAAGGTTGCAGGCTTGGCTTATTGGTTAAGCCGGCTTACAACTTATAGCTTGTAAACTGATATTTTGAAAAGACTATGGTTTTCTTAAAACTATAAAATCTTGAAACTTTGAAACTAAAAGCAAACAACCAAAAAGAAACCTGAAATTCACACACACACACATCCACTATCACTTCAATGTGTGTGTGGATTTCAGAACTAGAAGGAAACATATTTTCAGAAAATTAGCTTGAATACGAATTTGTGTATGAAAACTTTAAACTAACCTTTGCATAAATGAAAACCTTTTTTAAACCTTAATTAAGATTACACTAAAAATTATCCATTATACTAAAAAGCTGAAAAGAGGAACTCAGATTATGTAAAAAAACTCAAAATTTCATTTTCATTAATAATTCAAGAATTTTTACAAAAAACTGGAACAAGCTAAGGTGGTCACATGTCGACCCCTTATATACTGCCTAATAGTAGATTCTAGAAAGCAAAACAAAGCTAAAACCCTAATCTTGGAAATTCCAGAAAAGCCCCTTGAAAATTCAAACTTTGCTGGTCAAAGATGCCTCATGTGAAGATGTTGGGATAGCCAGCTGTGTTGTGATGATCTCCAACGTCCAAAAATACTTTGGGAACAAGTCTTGGGGCCTAGGCCGTTGATTGGTATGCAAGATTCTTTACTTGCCAAAAGAGGGGAAGCAGGGGAACCACGGTGGGGTCAAAAGGGGTCACGGGATAAGTGAGATGGGTGTGGGATTTATTTGGGATGTGATAAATTGATGATCTGGAAAGGCTTGTGTTTAATTATCAAGTAATTTGCCAAAACCCAAATTAGGGTTTATGTGTTCTTGATGGGGGGTTTTAATCTGTTTCGGTAAATAACAAGTGTTACCCGCCTGTTTTATTAATAAAATAAGGGTTTAAAAATTAAATTAATAATAAAACAGGTTTAGTGGGTGTGTTGACTGGTTTGTTTGACTTGGGCTGGTGGGGTGATGGGTATTGGGCTTGGTCGGGTAAAATGGGTAAAATGGGTGGGTAAAAACGGGTATGGTTGGGTTTATGGTGGATATGGGTTTGGTTTGAACAGGTTTGGCCCCTAGACTTCCAAAATGTCTTCACAAAATTCTGAGCAGCTCTATACTCAATCTCCTTTTGTAAATAAGTTTGCTGGTCTTGTCATTTTTGGCACAATGTATTAGCAAACTTTTACCAAGGGTTTGAAATGCACAATTTGCATTCTTCAAGGGCCAAAATGGTATATTCTTGAAACATAAGGGACCCCATTGTAATATTTGTGATTTTCAGGGGTTTTAAATGACAAGTCTTCAAAAGATGAGGGACCAATCTTGACAATCTTCAAAACTTCAAGGACTTCAAAGGAAATTCATGGTTCGGGTCCGGTTCTTTGTGCGGCTTCGTTTCCCGTGTTCGTTTTTGCTTGATTCCTTTGATCTTTTGGTGAATTCTCGATATCCGTACCTGAAATACACAATGAACAAACACAAGCATATTTTTGGGTATTTTGATGATATTTTAAGCGTTTTAAGCCCGATATGGACGATGAGACTATGTATAAATACAGTCTCATCATACGTGTTAGAACACGATAAGTATTTACTACGCACGATCACGTAATAATTATTTGACGATAATTAATCACGAGCATGCGATCATGAAATCATGAACGTAATTAAAACACGAACTATTATTGATTACGTATATATATTTATTACGAGCGTATTTAAATATATTAGATCACAATATTTACGTAACGAGAACACCTAAAACGTGAACACAAATAATCACGAACGTAGAACTTAACATCGAGACACGAAAAAAGGTACGGGTACCCCATGTGGGGCCCCCTACCCGCGGCTACAAGGACAAATGGGCCAAGCCCATTTGTCAAATTTTACTAAAAGGGAAAAAGGGATTTTTCACTACTTATTTACAATGACAGAAGATTTTTAGCAAAAACATAAAATCCCTCTTCCCTGTTCTTTTTGTGCCGCCACCCTACAACCACCACAAGGAGGTGGTTTGTGATCTTGGATCTTGGAATTTTAGTTGGTGATCGTGTTTGTTCTTCATCCTTTTGATCCACGAATTCGGTAAATCCTTTTTAAACCTTTTCTTTTGATTTGATCTTTTTATAAACCAAGAACATGTTATGTTTTTACAAAACCTAATAAATAAACATGGATCTAACATGATTTGGGGTTTAATAAAATCAAAAGTATGTTTTTAAGGGGTGTTTGTTTTGGCCGCAGGCTGCACCGAACCCGAAGGGGGTTTCGGTTTGGCCAACCGACCACCACCAAGACCATACGGTCTCGGTTGGTGTGTGTGGGTCCCACGACAGCATCAAGGCACGGGGTACCTGATGAGACTGTAATTATACATAGTCTCATCATCCAAATCGGGCTTAAAACGCTTAAAATATCATCAAAATACCCAAATATATGCTTGTGTTTGTTCATTGTGTATTTTAGGTACGGATATCGTGAATTCACCAAAAGATCAAAGGAATCAAGCAAAAACGAACACGGGAAACGAAGCCGCACAAGGAACCGGACCTGAATCATGAATTTCCATTCAAGTCCTTGAAGTATTGAAGATTGGCAAGATTGGTCCTTCAAATTTTGAAGACTTGTCAATTTAAACCCTTGTAAAACTCATAATTACACAGTGGGTCCCTTAATTGACAAGAGTGTACAAGAAAATCCCTTGAAGATTGCATTCATTACACCTTTGGTCCTTTAAACAAGTTTACAAAAACCTTTGGTGGCCAAAATAGGAAAAACAAGACTTTGCTAACAAAGGAAATACAAGTCTTGTGTATTTATTCAGAAGTGGCAAGAGAAAGGGAAGTGAGGGACTGAAACTGCCAAGACAACACAACTTGCTCCTGCCTATCACCTCTTCACACGTGTCCCACTACACCAAAACCACCAATCATATTCATCCCCTACTCCACGTCTGCTTTCCACCACCCTTAAACCCTTTATTATATTTAATCAATTTTTTTAAATATGATTAATAAATAAACTGGCGCCTAAACACTCACTGTTCAGATTTAACACCCCCACGAACCCTAATTAACCCAGGAACAATTATTGTCAAATCAAAGGGTTTTACCCCCATCTGCTCCAGAACCCCCATTAAACCCATCACTAACCTAAACCCACCCTCAAATCACTTCCCAACATCACCACATGGGCTGTGGGACCATCCCATGCCCAGTCCCTTTCTTCCCAAAATCCTAGACCAGGCAAGATGAGCGACTTGATCTTTTTACTTGACCCCAAAGGACCAATTCAACGTACAAGATTACTCTTCACAGTTGGATTGCTCAACATCATCACGTGAAACTACTTTTGACCAAAATCAAAGGGGCAAGACTGGAAATTTTCATATTAGGGTTTAGGTTTTTATACTCTTGTAATTTTTTATTCTAGCTTCTAGTATTTTCCATAGCTTAGTATAAATATGAGGTGATATGTACCTCATATCTTGTTCCAGTTTTTATGTAAAAAATTTCTAAGTTATTAATGATAATGAAAGCTTTAATCTTTTGACATAAATACTGAGTCCTAATTTATCTGTTTTTCTAGTTTAATATTTACTTTAATTGCAAATTAGTTTAAAAAAATTCCAAGGTTTTAAATTTACAAAGTTTTATTTTGAAAAATCATTTTGAATCTATTTCCAGTGGAAGTGAAAGTGGATGCTGGATTTGGTTTTCAATCTGTTTTTGTGAAGTTTTTTTATAACATTCAAAAGGTTTTGGGTAAGGTTTGTGTTGAGGTTTTTCAATGATTTTCTAAGAAAAAATCTTATTTTCATTTTTTTTTATTTTATTGTAGCAAAAGCTACAAGCCATCAGCTTGTAACCTTTGCTACTTGAAGTTTGTTTACTTCCTGTTTTTTTTTTGGTGTTTATGCAGGTACCAAAAAGGAACAAGGATCATCATTCCTTCATGGCACTTTTCATTTTCTATTTTTTTGAAGATATTTAACCCCTTGGGTCCTCCTTTGGATTCCATTCAGCAGGGATCTCTACTTGATTATAAGCATCCAAAAGCCAAAAGGGCTCCTAGTAGAAGGCCTCAGCCAAGGTAAAAACGGCTTGAACCCTATTTTGAGTTTTTTTAGTTATTTGTGATCTTGTATGATTTGAGCATTCACCTGTTTATTTGTTGCTATTCTTGTTTGATTGTGCTCTCTTAAGCTTCATATGCATGATTAGAGTATGAATCAGTTGGTTTGAGTAGGATTTAATACATTTGGTTTCTAAAATTTTCATTTTCAGAAAATAAGGGGTTGTTTGGGATTAGGCTTATTACTGAAAAATAGTGACAGCTTTTGGTCATAGTCCTCCTAGACACACTTACTTTCATTAGTAGTTGGTTATATCAGTGTTGGTTTTCAGCATTTTGTAGGATATAAGAGATTTGCATGCTCAAAGGTGATAAAACCGGCTAGAAACTCAGTAGGACTTTAAATAGCTTAGTTCTAGTAATTTTCTCATTTAGATCTTGTATATTGTTAGGTTATAGTATAACTGATAATTCTATTTTTACCCCTTTAGGAAAAGGAAGGTAAATAGGGTAAGTATTAACGAGTGATTTAGGAAAACCACAAGTTATGACCCAAATGGGGATCGTTCTCTCGAGGAGGCACGTGTGTTGTGTAATGAATGAATTAATGATGTTTGTGATTATTAACAAGAAGAAAAGAAATGGGAAAGGAAAGAAAAGACGGTTACGAAAACGGATTAAACTACGACGAAAAAGGCGTAAACGTAAAACCGTAAAACTACAAAATTAAAATTTTTACCTAAAAATTCCTAAAAATTACTAAAAATCCACAATAATATTCTAAGAGTTTACAAAAAAAAACCAAAACTTGCTAAAACCTTTTAATTAATTAAATAATGACTTTTTAATGCTAATTAAAGCCCTAAAAATCACAATTAATTATTAAAAAGCCCTAAACAAGATCTAATAGTTTGTAAACCTAAAAAATGACCTAATTAAGCTAAAAACTATTTTTTAAAATTTTAAAACCAAATTAATCTATTTTTAAACTCCTAAAAACTATTAAAATCTATTAAAACTTAAATTAATTCTAGAAAATAAATGAAAAACCTAAAAAATATTTGGGAAGTGATAAAACTCCTAATTATATGTCTAAAATCTAGGAAAAATGAAAAAAGTAGAAAAAACAAACTTTGAATTTTTAATAATAAAATAATATTAAAATATTCTAAAAAATAAAAAGTTTATAAATTAATTCTAAAATTTTTCCAAAAATCCTAAATAATGTGACTAACACAAAAAAGAAATTAAAAGTTCCTAAAACCTTTTATTTAATTTTATATTAATTTTCAAAGTTGTCTAAAAACCCTAAAATCAAATAAAATTAAAAATTAGACTTTTTGAAAACTTTTAGTGATGTAAACCTCAAATAACTTAAATAAAACCTAAAAACTATTTTTCTGGATTTTTAAAATAACTTTTACTATTTTTTATCTATTTAAAGAAAACCGGGTAAAGAAAAAAGGATAAAAAATAAATAAAGAAAAGGAAAAATCTACTTTTTGGCAAAAAAAGTCCTAAGTGAAAATAGAAACCTAGGAAAAATAAACTAGGGCCAATAAGCCAAGCCAATAAGCCTGGAATGGCTTATTTAGCTACGGCTTATATTTGGAAAAGTCAAAACACACACTCTTTAAATATTAAACTTTGCAATAGATTACCAGTCAAAGTCCCTAGGGCAGCGGTAAGGTGTGTGTGTTGTGAGAGGAGTGGCGCAGGTTCGAGTCCTGGCCACGTCCTTTTTGCTATTATTTTTTTTTTCTTTTTTAACTTTTTAAAACCAAACTGTAACCTTTTACTTACTCAAAACACAAATCAAATCCAAATTTGTCAAGATTAAAGCAAGAGAGCCAAAAACGTATGCAGTTTACCCTTTTGAAGAACACAAACAAAATTAATTTCTTCACTGATGAAGAATTTACCAAGAGGGGCTTGGTTGTGATTTCTTGTTGATGATTATGGACAAATGGGCACCCTTGTACTCTTTGGAGTACAAGGAGTCAAGATACACACAAGAGGACACAAGTTCCTTCACAGAATAGCAAAAAGATGCACACAAAAGGCAAACTCAAGTTGTTGAAATAAATATGCAGGTCTGGGGGTGTGTTTGACCAAGTTATGTGCACAAAAGTGAAGTTTAAATCTCTAAAACTTGCATACAGGTTCACAATCTAGCATACAACTGATTAATATCCCTAGAATTACCTAGTATCTAACAGATTTCAACCTTGAAAGCTCAAATTCACACCAAAAAGCAGAAAAATGAAGTTACTGGTTTTTTAGCTATGTTTTCCAAATTTTGGCAGGCAAAAGTGTTTCAATCAACTCCAAACTGTTAAACAAACTAACACACAACCTTAATATCACCTAACAAGTGTATTTAAACAAGATTTAACTCAAGAACTTGTCACAAAACCTGTTTAAAACACAAATCCAAACACCCCTATAGATTCTAAAAACTATTTTTAACACACCAAATAACTTCAAGACATATTCAAACTGATTCTAATAGCTTTTAACATGAATCTTATACTAATTAAACTCAAATAAAACCACATAAACACACTTATCACAAGATTCATGCAAATCACACAACTTCACATTTTTCTGAAAATTGAAACATGAAACAAGGAATTACCTTGTGGGACTTACATCCAAGTCCCACAGTGGTTGAAAAACCACCTCCCACAAGCAGGTGGCTTGTGCTGAACCTTGAACAAACTAATCAACAAACCTGTTTAAGAAAAAGAAAAAAAAACAAGCAATAATCTATATTCTGTTTTCTTCTTTTTCTTTTTTAATCCTTTATAAAACTCCTCAAAACGTTTTTCTTTCAAAATTCTTACCCCTAATCAACTTACAAACCTGTAAAATCCAAATCCTTGCAACAAGTTTCACCAAAAACTTCTCTTTTAAGAAAACTTGAAATCACTTTTTGAAAACTCAACACTTCAACAAACAAATTTTATGGAACTCAGATTTCCTTAACAACTTAATACCAACTTTTAAAAACAAAGAAAAGGAATTACACTTTGATTAATAGAAAACACCAACTTTCATTTAATTAAAAAGGAATTACATGAAATTTTAAGGAAAATCTGGAACAAGAAGCATAGGGTCACAAACGACTCCTATATATACTACACTAGAGAACTATCAAGAAAGCTTAATAAAATAATACAAGAAAACTGCATCCTAAACCCTAATGGATGGAAATGCCAAATAAGCCCTTTGAAGTCTTGGTCAAATTGGATTCATGTGAGCTTGTACTGGATGCCAGGCTGTTGAAACTTGATCATAGCTATTAAAATATCCTTGGGGTCAAAGGAATGCATCATAATCGTTGGATGTGTCCCCTCTTGGTTTTGGTGTGAAAAAGACGGGGCAGGGGTGGTCCTGGGAGGTCACATGGGTTGAGTGGGAACATGGGTTTTGTGTGGGATAGGATGAGAGTGGGTTTAATTAACGATCTGGAAAAACCCAGCTTAGAACCCTTTGATTTGCTCTTAATTGAGCCTGGGTGGATTAGGGTTCTAGGGGTTAATTAGTGGGAGTTTCATCTTTTTTTTTAGTGGGGTTAATTTTAAAATTGTGTTTGGGAGGGAATAAATGGGGTAAGTGGGGGTGTTGACTGGTCTTTGACCAAGGTTTATTTAAAAACTGGTTGTGGGTTTGGGTGGACGGGTTGGGTATGGTTATGGGTAAATGGGTTATTGGGTGGGTTGTTGTGACGTGTCAAAGTGTGAGTGGGTGTGTATGTTTGGTTGTCTGGTCAGAATGCCCCCCTCATGTTACTTGTTTCCATCAAGTTGTAACAAACAGCACAAATCTTCTTTTCCTTTGATAATGACTTTGCAATTTTGTCATTTTTGGCACATTCAAATAGCAAACTTTTTCCAAGGGTCTTTAATGCACATTCTTCATTCTCCAAGGACTGATCTTGTAAATACTTGATAATTTAGGGACCCAAATGCAATAAATGAGATTTGCAAGGGTATAAATTGCCAAGTATTCAATAGTAGAGGGACCAATCTTGTCAATCTTCAATTCTTCAAGGGTATTTTTGGAAATTCAAAACTTGGGCCCGGTTCATTGTGCGGCTTCGTTTCCCGTGTTCATTTTTGAATGATTCTTGTGATCTTTTGCCATTTCCTCAATATCCGTACCTAAAAATACACAAGTAACAAACACGAGCATATATTTGGTATATTTAATGACATTTTATGCATTTTAAGCCCGTTTTGGACGATGAGACCATGTATAAAAGCAGTCTCATCACTCCCCCATACTAAACCATTGTCGTTCCTTTACGCAATGCTAGAATAAAGTATCAAAGCATCTCCAAAATTCAATTTTATTCACTTTATTGAAATGATAAACTAGCTACACTACTACTATTACTACTACTTGTGTTTTAGACATAATGTATGATTTTCATCGCAAAATGGGACGTTTAGGTTCATAGAACAAGAACACGTGAATGCTTCGTTAGAAATAATTTCATCGTCCTCGATTTTCACTCTAATTCCATTCCAAGCGTGCAACGAGATCATTGTCATTATAAGTTAGTAATGCTAACACTACTCATATGCCCTAATCACGTATATATCCTCCCATTATTCCTAAGTTGTATCTCTTATATTTTATTTTGTCTTGAATGTTTCACGAGGATACATTGTTTGACTTATGCGATAATAGAGATTTAGGTCTAAAAATAGAGTCCTAACGGTGTAACTAAGACCATCAAATCAATAACCCCTCCTAATAGACAACGATGTTAAAAAATTAAGTTGACAAGAAGAATCGATAAACACGGTTTTCTAACGGTTTTGAACATGAGACTTATTACCAAGACTTTTATACGCCCCCTAACGGAAGGGCCTTATTATCTTTGGTTTACCTCCATCTTTTATTCAACTTCGCCATGAAGCTTTTATTATGACTTCGGTCTTGCCTTGCCTTTTATTATCCGCCATTATCGGTGGTTTTATTAGCCAAGGACGTATATCCTCACGCTAAAGCGAATTTTAGATCTTTAAAGCTTCGAAGATTAAGGCTTGATTCACTTTCAATTTTGCATAGATTTTTCGGCCTTGTGAGCTTCAAATTGTTTGCTTGATTTAGGTGAGCACTTGAAATCTTATTATTGGGTGAAGCTTTCGATTATTCGGATGCCAATACTTCAAAACCGTGACGCTGGCGATACCTTAATGTCTTCCCAATTTAATTACACGGAAGCTACTAGAAAAGACTAGAAACCCAACAATCCTAACTAAACCGCTAAGTCAATATTTATTAAGCAAAAAATATTTACATGCGAAGGGAGAATAAGCAAACAACGAGAACACATGAGTTTTTGAAAGAATACGAGTACTCTACGTTTAGCATAGTAACTTATAATTAACTCTATCATTTCTCGTCCTCATTTAAGAGACTTAGCCTAATGTGTAGTTAAGGAATCAAAGCTAAGTGCTCAACACGCACGGTCGAGTCAAAAATTACTCTTATTCTAGCCATCGGAAAATCTACATTCGTGTCTTCAAACACTTATAAAACATGAGCAAAATATTAAAATTTTGGCCATTTTTAGCCTTATTTTGCAACAAAACGATAAACAAAACGATAAACTTTGGAAAGCGTGAAGGTTTGGAAGGCAAGTATCTATTCACCCCCCCCCCCCCATACTAAAGTCAAACATTGTCCTCAATGTTTCGAGTCTAGGGGTGCAAACACCCCCATACTAGAGACGTAGTTGAATGCTTAATCTAGCATGGAAAGGGTGTAACCTTTAAATTAATAGCCGTTTATGAAGTGTGCTAAAAACCTAAGGTTAGAACATAAAAGGATATATCATTTGGATATTGAGAAATGTCTCCAAAGCAAACGATCGAGTGCTCCCATAAAACGAACACAAAAGGCTCCAATCGTGAAGATCATGATCTAAAAACCACAATTCACAAACAACCACGGAACAAAGGTTGGAAGGGCACAAATCCCCTCACATTAAACTACATTAGAAAGCAATAATATGTACATGGATAAGCATGGGTCTCCCCCACGAGGCACCTTGTTTTTGATAACCGAGTCAAAAGCTCGACTCGAATCCCCATAAATGTGATCATTTAGGGATAATCATGGTGTGGTCAATTTTTAATGGGGCTTACATGATAAACAAGGCCCAAAAACAACCGGTATTAAGGACTAAGTCCTTTGATGGTGCAAAATACCGGGATCGAAGATGGCGTTCTCGTTTTCATTGGAAAAACTAATCAACGCCACTTCATCATTGGTCAACAAAAACTCAAAGAGTTTCAAGAAAATAGGTGAGAAGAAATAGAAGGGTGGGACAATGGGTAAGTCATGAAAACATTGAGCTACTCGAGGTAGACTCGCACCAATCAAATGAAAAGATTTTCCATTTATTGCATCGGTGGAAGACCGAGATTTCCCTATATAAGCAATTCCAGGATCAAATATCTCGTCCTCGGTGGAGAAAGGGGAGGGAACATAAGGGGATTCCCCCACACTAGGTCCACACAAAGCATCGTCAAAAGGAGAAGACGAGCTTGTAGTACTCAATACACGTGGTGATGACGGAGTTAGAATTATAGAAAAATCTTTTAAATTCAATTCAATATCTTTTCCTTTTTCATCTTTTAAACTCTCCTTGTGAAAACCCGATTTGATTATGTCAAAAATATTTGGTGTATCTAAAGCAATGTTAGTCACACTAAAAATTCTCACATTTTGAAATCTTTTTGGTTTAGGTGGTGGTAAGTTTTCAAATCTTTTGTCAACAAAGAAAACTTCCCCATCGGGATCAACGTATTCATCATCCGAAGATTCACTCGAGATTGGAATCGTAGGCTTAACACTCTTAACCTCCACCGGCGGAGGGGACGGAACTTCATTTTTCTCAACAACTCCTAAAACTCTATTTGAAATTCTTTTGCAAATGTTTTTGATGGGATTGACATTGTACAAAGATGTGATAGAATACACATGAGAAAGAGTGGAGTTTTGGGTTGCATTAATGACGAGTTCTTCCTCATTGAAACGAAGAGTGATTTTTCTTGCATGCACATCGATAAGTGCTCTCGAGGTATCCAAAAAAGATCGACCTAAAATTAACGGAACTTTAGGATCGATAGGAATATCAACAACAATAAAGTCTACAGGATGGTAGAACTTTCCAACTTTCACAAAGACGTCCTCGGCAACTCCACAAGCTAGAATCGTAGAATGATCGGCCATTTCGATTGACATTCTTGAAGGAGTGAGATTGGGAAGATTGAGCGATTTAAAAATCTCAAGAGGCATCAAATTAATACTAGCACCAAGATCGGCCAAGGCGTAGCATTCTTCCATGTCTTGGATAGCACATGGGATTAAAAACTTTCTAGGATCACCGACTTTTTGAGGTATGCGGCTAAGAAAAACCGATGAACAACTAGACGATTTTTGCAATTTTTCTTTGTTATTCAACATACTTTTGAAGTTCGCGGCAAATCGAGGCATCATGACTAAGGCGTCGGCAAAACTTATATTAAAATGCAAGTCACGAAACATTTTCATAAAGAGTTCAAATTGATAATTATTTTGTTCTTGTGCCTTTTCCTTGTCTCGTCTTGAAGGGTAGGGTAAAGGTGGTGTGGGTTGGGGCAAAGTAGGCAACGGCCTTGGAATCTCGGGTTCCATGATAGGTATTGGTTCAACCGTAGGTGTGGTTTGAGCGGTACTTCGTGGGCTTGTAATTTGCTCCTTTTCAACCACCACCTCGAGTTCTTTCTCTTTTTCATTCTCCATAGAAGTACTTGGACGAGAAATGGGTTCTTTGAAAGTTTTACCACTACGAGTAGTAATAACCTTCAATTCTCCTTTCGGGTTCATGATGGTATCACTAGGAAGACCACCCGAAGAAGAAGGTTTACACATGATTGCTTCAAACATTTTAGCCATACGGTCTTCAAACTTAGATTGCCTAGCATCCGCTTTTAACAATTCTTGCTTAATCTCATGTTGACCTTGCTCCATTTTTTGTTGATTTTGTTGGAGTCGTGTGACATTTCCTTCCATTTTATTAGCATGAGTTTTAAGTTCATTAGCAAGTTCGTTTTTTAGCTCGTTTTTCAACTCGGATCTTAAGCTAACCATTTCACGTTGCATATTATCAAACTTAGCATCATTAGCCTTAGCATAATTCAAAAATTCTCCTTGAAGATTTTTGGTGTGATCATTTTGAAAACCTTGGGCATTGGTTTGAAAATCACGGTTTTGGTTTTGATTAGAAACTTGCCCATTACCAATTTGATAATTACCCTTGTTATAATTTCTTTGATTTCCTTGGTAATTTCCACCTTGGTTGTTGTTGCGATAATTATTAGCATTTTGATTTGGTGGAGCTTGATTTTGGCGGGAACCTTGACCGATTTGGTTATAAGTTCCCGTGGCTACAAAAGCATTCGAAGTGTTACCATCCGCGGTAATGAACTCGGAAAGATCATGAGTTCCACCACACGACAAACAACTCTTAGAAACCGCTTTAACCGAAGCGGAATTTGAAGCTTCTTGATTTTTCCAATGGTTCATAAGGTTAGCAAATCTATCAAAAAATCAGTTTTCTTCATTTGCTTCATCATGTAATGCATTGATACTACGAGACGATGATGACGAGCCCAATTTGGCAACACTCGGTGTGTGACGAGGGCTATAAACCTTAGACCTATTCTCAATTATGACCAAAGCTTCTTCAACCGTTTTACACAAAAAATTACCACCCGCGGCGGCATTTAAATAATCTCTTTCATGATCGTTAAGTCCATTGTAAAACGTGTCTATTTGATGCAAGTCGGAAAAACCGTGATGAGGACATTCATGTAACATCTCCTTAAACCTATTCCAAGCCGTAGAAAAACTTTCATTTGATTCTTGTGAAAATTTAGAAATCTCATTTTTCAAATGCGTAGTCTTAGAGGGCGGAAAAAATTGGTTCACAAATTTTGAAACGAGATCCTTCCACGTCAATATAGAATTGGGTGGCTCTTTCTCTAACCAAATTTTAGCGGGCCCCGCTAAGGAATACGGAAAAAGCATCATCTTAATCGAGTCATTCGAGACATCCTTAAATTTGCACGTGGCGGTAAGACGATTGAATTGGCGGATATGGTTGTGAGGATTGTCCTTCTCATCACCACGGAATTTGTTGTTTTGGATCATCGACAACAAACCCGTTTTCACCTCAAAATTCTCCGCAAGGATTGCGGGAATCACAATAGCTTCTCCATAACCCTCGGTGGGTGCTTGAAGTAACTCCATCATAGTTCGATTAGCCATGGGTGCTTCTTTCACTACAACGGGTTCGTCAATAGGAGACTCCTCACTAGAAGGAGTGGTCGATTTGTTTCTTCGTTTACGAGCACGTCTTGCTTTAGAGCGAGTTTGCATAAACGTCACATACAACGAGAAGGCGAGCAAAGAAGATTCTTTTTGGTATTTTGTGTTTTTCAAATTTTTTGTTGTTTTTGATGGTATTAACTTTTTTAGAAATTGGTGAATGTATTAAGTAGACAAAAATCTACAAATCTCCTCCTTAATCAAATCTCTTGATTAAAGAAGCCTCAAGGAATGAAAACGGTCACGTGGAGTGAACGCCTTCGATGACTTTAGAACGATGGTGGAACACCAAATCGTTCAAGAGGGTTTAATCAATAGAAACCAAGAAAATATATATGATATGTAATAATACTTTGGGCGGCAAAACCCTCGATTCACTCTCAAAATCAAATACACACAAGCAAGCGGAGGAAACGAGGCGGCGCGAAGCACTTAAGAGCCTTTTTCCTTTAGGTCGTGAAATACAACCGCCTTATACCCACCTTACAGTTTGTATTGTCAAAATCAAGCTTCACGAAAGTATTTATCTATTTTTGCCTTTTTCCTTTGGTTTGAGATTCGAATACAATGATCGAGTGATGAAATCCCGAATCAAGGTTGTGATTGCTCATGTATTTGGAGTACTTGTGTATTTATTGTTCTACGTATATAATATAGTAATAATATTTACACAAAAACCGAAATACGATAATACGTATTAGTAGAGTGCTACTAATACAAATACTATTATGGCTAATATAAAAAACAACAATGTTCAATCAAAACACAACACGCCTCCCCGGCAGCGGCGCCAAAATGATAATTCTATTTTTACCCCTTTAGGAAAAGGAAGGTAAATAGGGTAAGTATTAACGAGTGATTTAGATAAACCACAAGTTATGACCCAAATGGGGATCGTTCTCTCGAGGAGGCACGTGTGTTGTGTAATGAATGAATTAATGATGTTTGTGATTATTAACAAGAAGAAAAGAAATGGGAAAGGAAAGAAAAGACGGTTACGAAAACGGATTAAACTACGACGAAAAAGGCGTAAACGTAAAACCGTAAAACTACAAAATTAAAATTTTTACCTAAAAATTCCTAAAAATTACTAAAAATCCACAATAATATTCTAAGAGTTTACAAAAAAAACCAAAACTTGCTAAAACCTTTTAATTAATCAAATAATGACTTTTTAATGTTAATTAAAGCCCTAAAAATCACAATTAATTATTAGAAAGCCCTAAACAAGATCTAATAGTTTGTAAACCTCAAAAATGACCTAATTAAGCTAAAAACTATTTTTAAAAATTTTAAAACCAAATTAATCTATTTTTAAACTCCTAAAAACTATTAAAATCTATTAAAACTTAAATTAATTCTAGAAAATAAATGAAAAACCTAAAAAATATTTGGGAAGTGACAAAACTCCTAATTATATGTCTACAATCTAGGAAAAATGAAAAAAGTAGAAAAAACAAACTTTGAATTTTTAATAATAAAATAATATTAAAATATTCTAAAAAATAAAAAGTTTATAAATTAATTCTAAAAAATTTCCAAAAATCCTAAATAATGTGACTAAGACAAAAATGAAATTAAAAGTTCCTAAAACCTTTTATTTAATTTTATATTAATTTTCAAATTTGTCTAAAAACCCTAAAATCAAATAAAATCAAAAATTAGACTTTTTGAAAACTTTTAGTGATGTAAACCTCAAATAACTTAAATAAAACCTAAAAACTATTTTTCTGGATTTTTAAAATAACTTTTACTATTTTTTATCTATTTAAAGAAAACCGGGTAAAGAAAAAAGGATAAAAAATAAATAAAGAAAAGGAAAAATCTACTTTTTGGCCAGAAAAGTCCTAAGTGAAAATAGAAACCTAGGAAAAATAAACTAGGGCCAATAAGCCAAGCCAATAAGCCTGGAATGGCTTATTTAGCTACGGCTTATATTTGGAAAAGTCAAAACACACACTCTTTAAATATTAAACTTTGCAATAGATTACCAGTCAAAGTCCCTAGGGCAGCGGTAAGGTGTGTGTGTTGTGAGAGGAGTGGCGCAGGTTCGAGTCCTGGCCACGTCCTTTTTGTTATTATTTTTTTTTCTTTTTTAACTTTTTAAAACCAAACTGTAACCTTTTACTTACTCAAAACACAAATCAAATCCAAATTTGTCAAGATTAAAGCAAGAATGAGCCAAAAACGTATACAGTTTACCCTTTTGAAGAACACAAACAAAATTAATTTCTTCACTGATGAAGAATTTACCAAGAGGGGCTTGGTTGTGATTTCTTGTTGATGATTATGGACAAATGGGCACCCTTGTACTCTTTGGAGTACAAGGAGTCAAGATACACACAAGAGTACACAAGTTCCTTCACAGAATAGCAAAACGATGCACACAAAAGGCAAACTCAAGTTGCTGAAATAAATATGCAGGTCTAGGGGTGTGTTTGACCAAGTTATGTGCACAAAAGTGAAGTTTAAATCTCTAAAACTTGCATACAGGTTCACAATCTAGCATACAACTGATTAATATCCCTAGAATTACCTAGTATCTAACAGATTTCAACCTTGAAAGCTCAAATTCACACAAAAAAGCAGAAAAATGAAGTTACTGGTTTTTTAGCTATGTTTTCCAAATTTTGGCAGGCAAAAGTGTTTCAATCAACTCCAAACTGTTAAACAAACTAACACACAACCTTAATATCACCTACCAAGTGTATTTAAACAAGATTTAACTCAAGAACTTGTCACAAAACCTGTTTAAAACACAAATCCAAACACCCCTATAGATTCTAAAAACTATTTTTAACACACCAAATAACTTCAAGACATATTCAAACTGATTCTAATAGCTTTTAACATGAATCTTATACTAATTAAACTCAAATAAAACCACATAAACACACTTATCACAAGATTCATGCAAATCACACAACTTCGCATTTTTCTGAAAATTGAAACATGAAACAAGGAATTACCTTGTGGGACTTACATCCAAGTCCCACAGTGGTTGAAAAACCACCTCCCACAAGCAGGTGGTTTGTGCTGAACCTTGAACAAACTAATCAACAAACCTGTTTAAGAAAAAGAAAAAAAAACAAGCAATAATCTATATTCTGTTTTCTTCTTTTTCTTTTTTAATCCTTTATAAAACTCCTCAAAATGTTTTTCTTTCAAAATTCTTACCCCTAATCAACTTACAAACCTGTAAAATCCAAATCCTTGCAACAAGTTTCACCAAAAACTTCTCTTTTAAGAAAACTTGAAATCACTTTTTGAAAACTCAACACTTCAACAAACAAATTTTATGGAACTCAGATTTCCTTAACAACTTAATACCAACTTTTAAAAACAAAGAAAAGGAATTACACTTTCATAAATAGAAAACACCAACTTTCATATAATTAAAAAGGAATTACATGAAATTTTAAGGAAAATCTGGAACAAGAAGTATAGGGTCACAAACGACTCCTATATATACTACAATAGAGAACTATATAGAAAGCTTAATAAAATAATACAAGAAAACTGCATCCTAAACCCTAATGGATGGAAATGCCAAATAAGCCCTTTGAAGTCTTGGTCAAATTGGATTCATGTGAGCTTGTACTGGATGCCAGGCTGTTGAAACTTGATCATAGCTGTTAAAATATCCTTGGGGTCAAAGGAATGCATCATAATCGTTGGATGTGTCCCCTCTTGGTTTTGGTGTGAAAAAGACGGGGCAGGGGTGGTCCTGGGAGGTCACATGGGTTGAGTGGGAACATGGGTTTTGTGTGGGATAGGATGAGAGTGGGTTTAATTAACGATCTGGAAAAGCCCAGCTTAGAACCCTTTGATTTGCTCTTAATCGAGCCTGGGTGGATTAGGGTTCTAGGGGTTAATTAGTGGGAGTTTAATCTTTTTTATGGGTGGGGTTAATTTTAAAATTGTTTTTGGGAGGGAATAAATGGGGTAAGTGGGGGTGTTGACTGGTCTTTGACCAAGGTTTATTTAAAAACCGGTTGTGGGTTTGGGTGGACGGGTTGGGTAGGGTTATGGGTAAATGGGTTATTGGGTGGGTTGTTGTGACGTGTCAAAGTGTGAGTGGGTGTGTATGTTTGGCTGTCTGGTCAGAATGCCCCCCTCATGTTACTTGTTTCCTTCAAGTTGTAACAAACAGCACAAATCTTCTTTTCCTTTGATAATGACTTTGCAATTTTGTCATTTTGGCACACTCAAATAGCAAACTTTTTCCAAGGGTCTTTAATGCACATTCTTCATTCTCCAAGGACTGATCTTGTAAATACTTGATAATTTAGGGACCCAAATGCAATAAATGAGATTTGCAAGGGTATAAATTGCCAAGTCTTCAATAGTAGAGGGACCAATCTTGTCAATCTTCAATTCTTCAAGGGTATTTTTGGAAATTCAAAACTTGGGCCCGGTTCATTGTGCGGCTTCGTTTCCCCTGTTCGTTTTTGAATGATTCTTGTGATCTTTTGCCATTTCCTCAATATCCGTACCTAAAAATACACAAGTAACAAACACGAGCATATATTTGGTATATTTAATGATATTTTATGCATTTTAAGCCCGTTTTGGACGATGAGACCATGTATAAAAGAAGTCTCATCAATAACTCAGGGCTCTTATAAAGTATTTGGTAGTTGAGTGCTGTTGTGAACAAGTTTTGGGAATTTGAATCTCGTTATTTGGCCATTTAGACCAGCTACTGTTCATCAGACCCACACCCTCTATACAGTCACTGATTTTGACCTATTCTGTGTAATTTTTGTGTTGTACTTGTGTAGTTTCTTGATTATCTTGACTCCCCACAACCCAACTGGTTGTGGGGGTACCTTATTGCCCAAGAAAAACCTCAACATAAGCTTTCCTAAGCTTATTTTTGCTCAGACCATAAAATTGCACTAGCAGTGGGAACTCAGTTACCCCTGCTAGTGTTAAGGTTACTACTGCTTCAGTAAAAAACAAAACAGGTCAAGGTGTCATTGTCAGTTTTCATTTTTTTGTCTTTAGTGGAGTAAAATAGGAATTAGGGTTTGAATTTAGTTACATAATTTTTCTTATTTAATTCTTGATTTTTCTGTCTATTTAATTTTATTGTCACTGTTCATTTAATATTTTTTACATTAAATAGCATTTTAAATTACTTTTTAATATTCAGATTTTTGTCTTTTAGTGGTAAAATTAAATATTTTTCAGTTTTAAAATTTTTCTTAGATTTAGAAAAAGATTTAAAGATTTTTAGTTTAAAAAGTTTTTACTGTTCACTTTTTAATTATTTTTTATAATTAATTTAGTTTAATTAGGGTTTTAATTACAAATTGTTTTGTCTTTTAGTGAAAAATTTTACATTTTTAAAACTTTTTCAATTTTCTACTGTTCATTAATATAATTTAGGATTTTAAAAATTGTCAAATTATTTTTGGCATTATTTTATTATTTTTTATGATTATTTTAGTTTAAAAATAGTTTTTAGCATTTAAAAAATAGAAAAATAGTTTTTAAAATTTAGGAAAAATACTTTTTAGTCTTTAAATAATATAAGTTGTTATTAGTTCAATAAAATAATATTTTGGGCTTTTTCTTAATTATATTTGATTTTAGGGCTTCAATTAGCATTTAAAATTGAGTATTTAATTCATAAAAGGTTTTAAAATATATTTGTTGGATTTTTATTCTTATTTATATTATTTTAGACTTAGTTTAATCTTTTATTTAATTTTTAGGTTTAATTTTAATTTTCGTCACGTTTTACGTATTCACGTTCGCGTTTTACGTCAAATCGTCGTAGTTTAATCTTAGTCGTAGCTCGTCTTTATTTTTCTCTCTTGAAACCAAAAACATCACTAATCCAAACTTTATTTTATACATTGGCACATTAATCCACACACCTCCTTAGAGAACGAACCCGCATTTATTCGGTTTTACGTTTTTTTCCTAAAACGTAACGCTTAATACTTGCCGCATTTATACTCGTCTTTCCTAAGACTTGTATATAAAAACCTACATCAATTTTTGGTGCCGCTGCCGGGGAGGTGTTTTTAGTGTGCCATTATTAGTATCGTGTTTGTGTGAGTAGTGCGTTTTTGCTTTTCAATTTTTGGAAAGCGTAAATATCGTACATACTCATTTTTGTTATTTTTTATTACTATATTATATTATCCAAGTAAATCGTGTTTAATTTTCCTAAATTAAACACACAACAATCTTTACTATATTGTGGATATATTGGTTTTCATTTTTACTGTGAATATATTATTACTATATTGTACTTACGTAGAACAATAAATATACAAGTACTCCAAAAGCGTGAAAACGCAACTTTGATTCGGGATTTCATCCCTCGATCATTGTATTCGAATCTAAAGCAAATGTTTAAAGGCAAAATAGATAAATACTTTCGTGAGGCTTAATTTCAATTAACACAAACTATAAGGTGGGTATAAGGCGGTTGTATTTCACGACCTAAGGGAAAAAGGCTCTTAAGTGCTTAGCGCCGCCTCGTTTCCCCCGCTTGCTTGTGCGTGTTTTGAGAAAAAGGGCTAATCGAGGGTTTGCCGCCCAAGTATTATCTACGTATATTATATTTGCTTGTTTTCAATATTAAACCCTCTTGAACGTTTTAGTGTTCCACCAACGTTCTAAAGTCATCGAAGGCGTTCACTCCACGTGATCGTTTTCATTCCTTGAGGCTCCTTTAATCTAGAAAGTCGATTCGAGGAGAGATTTGTAGATTTGTGTCTACGTAATACATTCAAAAATCCAAAAAAAATTAAAAAACAATCAAAAACCAAAAAAAAAAATGAAAAATCGAAAAGCCGCAAAAAGAATATTCTTTGCTACCACCCATTCTACGCTTAGTGCATGCGCACTCGATCGAAGGATTATTCTAATTCTAGCGACGCTTCGAATCGACGCAATCGTAATCGAAGGAATCGACGACGTAGACGAGAATTAGAAACCGACGTTCCTAATATCGTTGTTGAAGAAACCTTAGACGAGATGGCCGACAATCGTTCGATGATGGAATTGCTCCAAGCACCCACCGAGGGTTATGGAGACGCTATCGTAATTCCCGCTATCGAAGCGGAGAATTTTGAGATTAAGAGCGGAATGCTTTCGTTAATCCAAGATACAAAGTTTTGAGGTCGTGAAGCCGATAATCCTCACGACCATATTCGGAATTTTGATCGTCTTTTAGCCACGAGCAAGATTAAGAACGTCGACACCGATGTCGTCAAGCTTATGCTTTTTCCGTACTTGCTCGATGGTACCACCAAGGATTGGTACGAGAAAGAGCCACCTAATTCGATAGTTACGTGGAAGGATCTCGTCTCCAAGTTCGTTAATTATTTTTTCCCACCGTCTAAGACAACGTTTTTCAAGAATGAAATTACGAAATTTGAGCAAAAAACGAATGAATCTTTTAGAGACGCGTGGGATCGTTTTAAGGAATTGCTTAGGCAATGTCCTCACCATGGTTTTTCTGATTTGCACCAAATCGATACGTTTTACAACGGTCTTAATTTTCAAGAACAACATTCGTTGAATTCCGCCGCCGGTGGCAACTTTTTGTGTAAGACTCCGAAAGATGCATTGATAATTATCGAGAACCGATCCAAGGTTTACCAACTCCGCAACGCACCGAGTGTTGCCAATGTCGCCAATGTTAGTAGTTCTAATCGCGACATTGAGAGAGTTGATGCAAAAGTCGACAAGTTGACGAATGTGTTTACGTCTTTCCTCGTTGAAATGCAAAAGAAAGACTCTCCCGCAACGGTGAAAGCAGTTGAGGTTTCATGTACGTTTTGTGGTGGACCTCATAATTATTACGAATGTGCGGCTACGGATGGCCAAACATCGAATGTGAGTGCGTTAAATGGAAACAACAATTTTTCTAATCAAAATAATGCGGGTCCATCACAACAAGGCAATTATAACCAAGGCAACAATTTTAATCAAAACCGAAACAATTTTCAAGGAAATTTTTCGAATCAAAATCAAGGTTATAATCAAGGTTGGAATTTAAATTGGCAAAATCGAGACAATAATCAAAACTCGAATTTTTCAAATAACAAAAATCAAGGAAACAATTTTTCAAGTGGGAATCAAAACAATTTTCAAAGAAGTAATCAAAACCAAGGGAACTTTAATTCAAATCAAAATAGTTCGTCAAACGATTTTCAAAATTATATGAAAACGAATGAGGCTAATATGAGACGATTAGAGGGAGAAATTGGTACTTTGAAAAACGACTTTTCTAATACATTGAAGTTGCAAAACACGAAGATTGAGCAAGGACAAATTGACATTAAAAAGATGTTTTCGGCTATAATGAACAAGTCCTCGGGTGCGTCATCGAGATCGTTACCTAGTGACACCGTTGCAAATCCGAAGGAACAATGTAAAGCCGCCTCGTTTCGTGAGAAAGGTCGTGTGATTACCCCTAACCTTGAAGGATTTCGAGTTGTTCCTTCTTCTCAACCCTCGACTTCTAAGACGTCTTATTGTTCTAAAGTCGATGGGGTGAACCTGGCGACCAAGGAAAGGAGTGCACACCCTCGTGTACCTCAAATTCCATCCACCGTTCAAAAAGAGAGTTTTATCGACCTTACCAAAGTAACCCTTGAAGAAACTTGTGCATCGATCCTTCTAAAAAAACCCAAAAGGCGTATGCCGAGAAAGGAAGTGGATCCGGGCCAATTTCTATTACCTTGTGATTTTTCCGAGATTGAGGGATGTTTAGCCCTTGCCTATTTAGGTGCTAGCATCAATCTCATGCCTCATTCTCTTTGGAAATTGATGAGATTGCCTTCACTTACCCCCACGAACATGACAATCGAGCTTGCAAATTGTACTCCACTTATACCAATTGGAATAGCCGAGGATGTCTATGTCAAAGTTGGAAAGTTTGTTTTTCCCGCGGATTTCGTTATATCCGATTACGAGTGTGACCCTAAATGTCCCATTATTTTAGGCCGACCATTCTTATCGACGGCTCGAACCGTAATCGACGTTCACGAGGGGAGACTTACTATGAGATATGGGGATGACAAAATGGACTTTTTTGCTAGAAAATTCCAAGTATTTAATGAAAATGAAAAAACCGAGGTTTCAATACCTAATGATTCAAATCCTAATGATTTCAAAATGTTCACTTTAGCGGAAAGAATGAGGCTTAATGCATGTTTTGAAAGAATTAAGAAAAACGGTTTTAAAGATGATGATTTTAATGATAAAGAGTACGTGTACCTAATTCAAAAGGGTATGTGTAAATTTATGGATGAAAACTCACTTTGGGATGTTTTTAGCGAAACAAGTGAAACACCAATTCCGAAGGGCGAAGTTAGTGCCATCACGATAATGACCAAAATGGGCTCGTCTTCACCACCTTCGAAGGACCACGTCTTTGAGGCTTCAACTTCTAACTCCATCGAAGTGCCTCCTTTGCCTAACCCAACACCCGTTGAGGCTAAAGGGTTTATCGACATCGATCCTCTCGTCATAGAGAAGTCACCTAAGCATAGTCATTCGACTTGTAAGACCATGGTTATGAATGCTCACATCGACTCTTTCTTTGACGACGACGATGGCGATTTTTCTGAGACTGATCACGTACTTCGAAATCCACATGCAATTTTTGATTCTCCTAAAAAGAAACATGTGAAGTACGATGATTACGAGTTTTATCCCGAGATTGAGGAAATCATTGAACGAGAGCTAGCTCTTATGCCTTCACTCCCACCTACGAGTGAGGTCGATCTTTCCAAAATCGAGGATGAACTAAATGAGTTGGAACGTCTTATTTTCGATGACGAACCAACTCATGTGACCAAAAATCCAATTCTCTAGGAGTTACCTAGTCAACACTCCTCAAATGAGAATTACGTTTACCACATTCGTGAGGATTTAACTTATCAACAATCCCCACAAAAGAATGATGGCTTCGTGCTTGATCGTGACCTTTTCGAGAGAGTTTCTAAAATACTCAAGGAGGGGAATGACAAACCTTGGTTTGACAAGCCTATCTTTGATGAAGAAATCGATGAGATCGACGTTCATGAGGATGACGAGTATGAAGACCCCGAGGGGGCGGTGTTCTTTATTGACAAGCGTTTTGAGAACTTATATAATCCGCCACCCCCTCCCACCAAAGACTTAAATGTGTGGATTTTTAGCGCGACTAATTTTGAATTTGACACGACAAATATTTTCGACATTATCAATCGGGTTTTCATAAAGAGTTTAAAAACGATGAAAAAGGAAAGGATTTTAAAAATGTTTTAAAAGAATTTTCTACAAGTTTAACTCCGTCATCACCGCGTTTCATGAGTGCTACCACCTCGTCTACTCCTTTTGACGACGGTTGGTGTGGATCTAGTGTGGGGGAAGCCCTAAATGTTCCCTCACGTTTCTCCACCAAGGACGAGATTTACGATCCCGGAATTTCTTGTAAAGGGAAATCTCGGTCTTCCACCGATGCAATAAATGGAAAATCTTTTCGTTTGCTTGGTGTGAGTCTACCCCGAGTAGCTCATTATGTTGACTTACCCGTTGCCCCACCTTTCTACTTCTCAACTCTTTTCTTCTACCTCTTTGAGGTTTATGCAATGGTTGAAGTAGCGTTGTTTCGTCTTTCATCCGAAAACGAGGATGCTATCTTTGACCCCGGTATATGTTTATCGGGTTTTTAAAGTACTCCATGTACTTTTGGGCATTGTTTATCATGTAAGCCCCACCAAAAATGACCAAACCATGATTATCCCTAAATGATCACATTTATGGGGATTCGAGTCGAGCTTTTGACTCGGTTATCAAAAACAACATGCCTCGTGGGGGATTCTCATGCTTATCCTTGTAAATATTATCGCTTTATTAGTTAATGTAACGAGGGGACTTGTGCTCTTCCAACCTTTGTTCCGTGGTTGTTTGTGATTGTGATTTATTAGGTTCATCGTCATCATTGAAGCCTCTCGTGTTCGTTTTATGGATCACTCGAGCTTTGATCGTTGCCTTTGGAGATTCCGATATCCGATGATATCCTTTTATGTTCTAACGTTTATCTTATTAGCATAATTCATAAACGCCTTTTAGGTTACTCGTTTTACCCTTTCCATGCTCGAGATTAAGCATTCGACTTCGTCTCTAGTATGGGGGTGTTTTCACCCCTAAACTCGAAACATTGAGGACAATGTTTAGTTTTAATATGGGGGGTGAGTAGATACTTCACCTTGCTTACGTCACCACGCAATCCAATATTCATCTTTTTGTTATCATTTTGTTGCAAATAAGGCTAAAAATGGCCAAATTTTAAATTTTTTCTAGTTTTTCATAAGTGTTTAAGACACGAATGTAGGTTTTCCGATGGTGAGAATAAGAGTAATTTTTGACTCGACCGTGCATGTTGAGCACTTAGCTTCGATTCCTTAACTTTTTAGGCTAAGTCTCTTAAATGAGGACGAGAAATGATAGAGTTATTTATAAGTCTCGTAATCGTCACGAACTCATGTGTAGTAATTATTAGCTTATTCTGCCCACACTTTTGCATAATAAATTGTTAATAAATATTGATTTAGCGGTTTAGTCACTATCGTTGGTTTCTAATTTGTTTTAGTAGCTTCCATGTAATAAAATTGGGAAAACATTAAGGTATCGCCAGCGTCACGGTTTTGAAGTATTGGCACCCGAATAATCAAAAGCTTCACCTAATAATAAGATTTCAAGTGCTCACCTAAATTAAGCAAAAATTTGAAGCTCACAAGGCCGAAAAATCTATGCCCAAATTGAAAGTGAATCAGTCCTTAATCTTTGAAGCTTTAAAGATCCAAAATTCGCTTTAGCGTGGGGATATACGTCTTTGGCTAATAAAACCACCGATGAGGTGGATAATAAAAGGCAAGGCAAGACAGAAGTCATAATAAAAGCTTCATGGCGAAGTTGAATAAAAGATGGAGGTAAACCAAAGATAATAAGGCCCTTCCGTTAGGGGGCGTATAAAAGTCTTGGTAATAAGTCTCATGTCAAAACCGTTATAAAACCGTGTTTATCGATCCTTCTTGTTGACTTAATTTTTTGACATCGTTGTCTATTAGGATGAATTATTAATTTAATGATTTTGGTTACACCGTTAAGACTCTATTTTTAGACTTAATCTCTATTCACGCATAAGTCAATGATGTATCCTCGTGATCATTAAGACAAAATAAAATATAAGAGATACCAAGTAGGAATAAAGGAGTTTAGGTTCGTAATTAACACTCATGAGATGTGATCGTGTTGCTAACTTATAATAACAATGATCTCGTTACACGCTTAGCATGGAATTGGGTGAAAATCGAGGACGACGAAATTATTTCTAACGAAGCATTCACGTGTTCTTGTTCTATGATCCCAAAAGTCACTTAATCGTGATGAAAACAATACATTATGTCTAAAACACATGTAGTAGTTTATTTAAATTTATGTTATTAATAAATGTCGTCATAAAATGAATTTTGGAAGTGCTATGATACTAAATTCTAGCATTGCGTGGGGACACGACAATGGTTTAGTATGGGGGAGTGACGAGACTGTAATTATACATAGTCTCATCGTCCAAATCGGGATTAAAACGCTTAAAATATCATAAAAATACCCAAATATATGCTTGTGTTTGTTCATTGTGTATTTTAGGTACGGATATCGTGAATTCACCAAAAGATCAAAGGAATCAAGCAAAAACGAACACGGGAAACGAAGCCGCACAAGGAACCGGACCCGAATCATGAATTTCCATTCAAGTCCTTGAAGTATTGAAGATTGGCAAGATTGGTCCTTCAAATTTTGAAGACTTGTCAATTTAAACCCTTGTAAAACTCATAATTACACATTGGGTCCCTTAATTGACAAGAGTGTACAAGAAAATCCCTTGAAGATTGCATTTATTACACCTTTGGTCCTTTAAACAAGTTTACAAAAACCTTTGGTGGCCAAAATAGGAAAAACAAGACTTTGCAAACAAAGGAAATACAAGTCTTGTGTATTTATTCAGAAGTGGCAAGAGAAAGGGAAGTGAGGGACTGAAACTGCCAAGACAACACAACTTCCTCCAGCCTATCACCTCTTCACACGTGTCCCACTACACCAAAACCACCAATCATATTCATCCCCTACTCCACGTCTGCTTTCCACCACCCTTAAACCCTTTATTATATTTAATCAATTTTTTTATATATGATTAATAAATAAACGGGCGCCTAAACACTCATTGTTCAGATTTAACACCCTCACGAACCCTAATTAACCCAGGAACAATTATTGTCAAATCAAAGGGTTTTACCCCCATCTGCTTCAGAACCCCCATTAAGCCCATCACTAACCTAAACCCACCCTCAAATCACTTCCCAACATCACCACATGGGCAGTGGGACCATCCCCTGCCCCGTCCATTTCTTCCCAAAATCCTAGACCAGACAAGATGAGCGACTTGATCTTTTTACTTGACCCCAAAAGACCAATTTAACGTACAAGATTACTCTTCATAGCTGGATCGCTCAACATCATCACGTGAAACTACTTTTGACCAAAATCAAAGGGGCAAGACTAGAAATTTTCATATTAGGGTTTAGGTTTTTGTACTCTTGTAATTTTTTATTCTAGCTTCTAGTATTTTCCATAGCTTAGTATAAATATGAGGTGATATGTACCTCATATCTTGTTCCAGTTTTTATGTAAAAATTTTCTAACTTATTAATGATAATGAAAGCTTTAATCTTTTGACATAAATACTGAGTCCAAATTTTATATGTTTTTTCTAGTTTAATATTTACTTTAATTGCAAATTAGTTTAAAAATTCCAAGGTTTTCAATTTACAAAGTTTTATTTTGAAAAATTATTTTGAATCCATATCTAGTGGAAGTGAAAGTGGATGCTGGATTTGGTTTTCAATCTGTTTTTGTGAAGTTTTTTTATAACATTCAAAAGGTTTTGAGTAAGGTTTGTGTTGAGGTTTTTCAAAGATTTTCCAAGAAAAAATCTTATTTTCATTTTTTTACTTTACTGTAGCAAAAGCTACAAGCCATCAGCTTGTAGCCTTTGCTGCTTGAAGTTTGTTTATTTCCTGTTTTTTTTGGTGTTTATGCAAGTACCAAAAAGGAAGAAGGATCATCATTCCTTCATGGCACTTTTCATTTTCTATTTTTTTGAAGATATTTAACCCCTTGGGTCCTCCTTTGGATTCCATTCAACGGGGATCTCTACTTGATTATAAGCTTCCAAAAGCCAAAAGGGCTCCTAGTAGAAGGCCTCATCCAAGGTAAAAACGGCATGAACCCTATTTTGAGTTTTTTTTAGTTATTTGTGATCTTGTATGATTTGAGCATTCACCTGTTTATTTGTTTCTATTCTTGTTTGATTGTGCTCTCTTAAGCTTTATATGCATGATTAGAGTATGAATCAGTTGGTTTGAGTAGGATTTAATACATTTGGTTTGTAAAATTTTCATTTTCAGAAAATAAGGGGTTGTTTAGGATTAGGCTTATTACTGAAAAATAGTGACAGCTTTTGGTCATAGTCCTCCTAGACACACTTACTTTCATTAGTAGTTGGTTATATCAGTGTTGGTTTTCAGCATTTTGTATGATATAAGAGATTTGCATGCTCAAAGGTGATAAAACCGGCTAGAAACTCAGTAGGACTTTAAATAGCTCAGTTCTAGTAATTTTCTCATTTAGATCTTGTATATTGTTAGGTTATAGTATAACTCAGGGCTCTTAAAAAGTATTTGGTAGTTGAGTGCTGTTGTGAACAAGTTTTGGGAGTTTGAATCTCGTTATTTGGCCATTTAGACCAGCTACTGTTCATCAGACCCACACCCTCTATACAGTCATTGATTTTGACCTATTCAGTGTAATTTTTGTGTTGTACTTGTGTAGTTTCTTGATTATCTTGACTCCCCACAACCCAACTGGTTGTGGGGGTGCCTTATTGCCCAAGAAAAAGCTCAACATAAGCTTTCCTAAGCTTATTTTTGCTCAGACCATAAAATTGCACTAGCAGTGGGAACTCAGTTACCCCTGCTAGTGTTAAGGTTACCACTGCTTCACTAAAAAACAAAACAGGTCAAGGTGTCATTGTCAATTTTCATTTTTTTGTCTTTAGTGGAGTAAAATAGGAATTAGGGTTTGAAATTAGTTTCATAATTTTTCTTATTTAATCTTGATTTTTCTGTCTATTTAGTTTTATTGTCACTGTTCATTTAATATTTTTTACATTAAATAGCATTTTAAATTACTTTTTAATATTCTGATTTTTGTCTTTTAGTGGTAAAATTAAATATTTATCAGTTTTAAAATTTTTCTTAGATTTAGAAAAAGATTTTAAGATTTTTAGTTTAAAAAGTTTTTACTGTTCACTTTTTAATTATTTTTTATAATTAATTTAGTTTAATTAGGGATTTAATTACAAACTGTTTTGTCTTTTAGTGAAAAATTTTACATTTTTCAAACTTTTTCAATTTTCTACTGTTCATTAATATAATTTAGGATTTTTAAAATTGTCAAATTATTTTTGGCATTATTTTATTATTTTTTATGATTATTTTAGTTTAAAAATAGTTTTTAGCATTTAAAAAATAGAAAAATAGTTTTTAAAATTTAGGAAAAATACTTTTTAGTCTTTAAATAATATAAGTTAGTTATTAGTTCAATAAAATAATATTTTGGGCTTTTTCTTAATTATATTTGATTTTAGGGCTTCAATTAGCATTTAAAATTGAATATTTAATTAATAAAAGGTTTAAAAATATATTTGTTGGATTTTTATTCTTATTTATATTATTTTAGACTTAGTTTAATCTTTTATTTAGTTTTTAGGTTTAATTTTTATTTTCGTCACGTTTTACGTATTCACGTTCGCGTTTTACGTCAAATCGTCGTAGTTTAATCTTAGTCGTAGCTCGTCTTTATTTTTCTCTCTTGAAACCAAAAACGTCACTAATACAAACTTGATTTTATATATTGGCACATTAGTCCACACACCTCCTTCGAGAACGAACCCACATTTATTCGGTTTTACGTTTTTTTTCCTAAAACGTAACGCTTAATACTTGCCGCATTTATACTCGTCTTTCCTAAGACTTGTATATAAAAACCTACATCAGTACCCCGATTGGGTTCGGGGTACGGTGTCGATTTCATGTCCGGTTCATGCTTTTTAGTCTAGATCCGGTTCATGGTGTATGTTTAGTTTTTTTGTTTTATGATCTTATGTTAAAAATTAAATTAATAAAATGATATGATTAATTTAATAACATGACTTAGGTTATTTAATTATTAATAATCATGAAATTAATTAACCTAAGTATTTTATATTTTAGATTTATAATTAATTAATTATTTAAAAACCATGACTATAATTAATTAATTAACATGACTTAGGTTATATTATTAATATATAATAATACATGTTTTAACCTAAGTATTTAACTATATTTAATTAAAAACATGTTATACTTTAATTAAATATTTTAACCTATAGTTTAATTTAATTACATGAAACAATTATTAAACTATACATTATATCATATGACTTAGAAAATAATCATGAAAACACTTAGGATTATATACTTAGCTTATTTAACCAGCTTATTTCTAATTATGGAAACTTTCTATTTTTAGAAACTTAATTAAATAAGGCAGCTAATCTATTTATGGAAACCTTCTATTTTTAGAAACTTATTTATTTCAGGCAGCTAATCTATTTATGGAAACTTATTTAATTAAGGCAGCTAATCTATTTATGGAAACTTTCTATTTTTAGAAACTTATCTATTTTAAGCAGTAAATCTATTTTTGGAAACTTTCTATTTTTGGAAACTTTCTATTTTTGGAAACTTTCTTATTTTGGAAACTTTCTATTTTTGGTAACTTTCTATTTTTGGAAACTTTCTATTTTTGGAAACTTTCTATTTTTTAGAATTTTCTATTTTTGAAAACTTTCTATTTTAGGAAACCTGCTATTTTTGGGAAGTTACTTATTATTACACAGTAAGTATAATAACACATGAAATACCAGAAATACTTAATCAGATTAAACAGAATATAAGATAAACACGGTTTAAGGCTTTAAAACAGTAAAACTTGGTAAGAACACATAAAATAAGCTAAGACATGACATAAAACCAGCTACGTATTTAGTAAGCAGATACTTATTCATGTATGTATTTATGTAGCACTAGGGATTCGGAAGTAGGATTCCTCTCAGTTCATCTTCTTTGTTCACTAGACATAAGGTACAGATTCCCGTCCTTTCAGTGTGGACATTCTTTCCTTATTAGGATTCCCCGTATGCAGCCAACTGTTTTCGCGTAGTGTAAGTTACGTGTTTGATTACTTATGTTTAATTAAGATTACCTATAGCCATATACATGCATGACCAGTTTCACCTAGTTATGGAGGTACCATAACCATAACATTAGAGGCACTGATGTTATGACTTCACCACGGCGGAGTGATTGCTCGTGGCGTCCCTTCAGCTTTTGGCCATTTTTATTATATTTGTCATGTGGGGCGTATGGGTGCATCCTAGTTACATGTTTTTATTCAGGATTTCATGGTGAATGTGGTGTGTGCCTTGCATCCTTCACAAGGAGCTGATCCCTCCTACCCAAAAACCAGTATATTAAATTAGAGGCAGCCCCTCTAATTTGCATGATGAGGTCACCCCTACAAGTATTCATGCACGGTGGATTTTCATGATCTATATTGGCTAATGGTAAAATATGATAAACAGTTTTTATAAGATAAACATAAGACTTTCAAACTATTAAACCAGTTTTATCCAGACTTAACCAGGTTACTCGAGACTTAGTTTTCTTCCGCTGTTATATGTTATATGCTTATCTTATTCATGCTTTATTGTACATCCGTGCACTGAGCGTATTGCTCAGCCGTTTTCCTTTTCTATGTTCCCAAAACGGCAGGTACTCAGGGACGCTCGTAGACACTAAGAGTACGTGCATATGGACTGGAAGCTATCTAGCCTTCTTTACTTTATGCATTTCCTTTCTTATGATACATTTGCTTTGGACATTGTTTAGTCCTTTCCTTTACTATACTATGTTTGTGTGTGATGAGCTTTACTTTTGGACTACCGATGTTTGATTCTGATATTTTCCTTTTTATGGTCAAGTAATGTTTAGACATTTTTCCTTGTATGCTTTGATGACACGCCATAATTGCATGTGACATTTCCATTATCAAAATGGGGTGTTACACACAAAGTCTTGACGTTCTTGATGATTGAACATAATCATTCCTAGTTCTGGATCGTCCAGTACATCACCAGGGAAATGATTTTGAAATTGAACAAGGCCTTTATATTTCTTTGTAGTGACAAAGATGTCACCAACTTCAGGTTGTATCAGATTTGCCCTTTTGTTCAGCTCCAGAATTGGATCTTGATCTTCCAGAGAAGCTTGAGTGTTGATGTTCAGAATTTCACCTAGTCTTTCACGATTTCGCATATAGTGCTCGATTCTAGTGCGAACTTCATCCCATCTTTTGGATTTCCTTTTCTCAATTATCACACTCATTTCCATCCCTTCAGTATAAGAAAGTTCTTTTCCTTGAAAGTTTTCAAGTATCTCATCAGTTCCATCACCTCTATGGAACTTGAGATGGATGTCACCTTTGTTGGTCAATATATCAACATTGGTAATTGGTGAGATGTTTCTTCTGTTGAGTCTTGTTATACAAAACTTTTCATATAACACTTTCTTCTTGAAGACACTTTCTATTTCAACTCTTCCAATTTGCTCATACAAGCTTAGCTTCATATCTCTTAGCTTGTCTTCTTGCTGAAGCTTGTATATCTTGTCAAGTTCTTCTTGAGTGGCCACTCCAGCGCTGATCAACTGAGAATTTAGAGTAAGATGTTTGTTTTTGGGTAAACCTTACATATCATCATCTTTGGTTGATGACTCCCCCTTACCCTTTGTTGGGCTCTTTTCAGTGATGGGTGACTCAGTGGATTTTTTCTGAGCCTTCTTTCCACTTTCATCGTTCAGGAACAAACACTTCGCCTAATTCTTTTGAATCCCTGCCCGCTTTTTCCCCACTAACTAATTACATCTGGTTCTTTCTTGAATGTGGTATTTAGATCGTATCCAAGTGAAAGGTTATCCCAAGTGGATGCTAAGATAGCAAGCTTATAAGTTGAGTTAGCCCACAGGGATAGACAGTTGGCTAGTCTCATGACCCAAATGGAGGGGCTGGTCGCTCCATTTTTTTTATCAAGAAAGACAGACTCACCAATAGCCAAACGCACAGTTTCCGGTCCTATTCTTACTGACTTTCTCCTCGCCCGAAGGTCACTTCACTCTTTATAGCAAGGAGACAAAGAGCTGACCTAAAAGCAGAAGCTGCCTTGATCTTCTACTTATTGAACGCCAAATGAGACTGATTCAAAAACTGCTATCCCACGACCAAGATTCTTCCCCTCCTCGTTCTAATCTAATCACATCTCTCTCTATTTCCATCTTAGCCTACCGCTCCGTGGGCTTCTATCCCCCTGGTCGTATCCAAAGGATCTCTCACTCAAGAAAAAAAATCTCTCTCCCGGCATCACAGCCTATTCTATTCTCTACTCTCTACCAGCTTCTGCTTTTAGGTCAGCTCTTTGGCTCCTTGCTATAAAGAGTGAAGTGACCTTCGGGCGAGGAGAAAGTCAGTAAGAATAGGACCGGAAACTGTGCGTTTGGCTATTGGTGAGTCTGTCTTTCTTGATAAATTTGGCATGTTTCTGAAAGAGCTGCTGGATTGTGATTTTCTCCCCCTCAGCAGAAGACTGCCCAACAGCTTCTAATGACCTTCCAGCAGGGAAGAAGCCACAAAGATGATCAAGAGTGATAGTTACCTTGACCAGCATGGCTGGAACAGTTTTAAGGGCAATTAGCTTCTGTTGAACCTCTTCAGAAATGGTCAGCTTTTGTTTTTCCAGCAACGCCAATCTATCTTTGATTTTGGACACAGAGTCACACAAGGTATTAACTTGGCCAGGAACTGGTTTTAATTCTGGTGGAAACTCCATGGAAGCACCGTTGAAGGATTCTATGAGAGAGGCCATCTCTTGCTTTAGGGAAGTGGTGGTGGCCACATCTTGGACTACGGGCTTCAAAGCAGCAATGAGGACATCCTTAATTTGTTCAGCAGAAGGAGGAGGTGGTCTTGCTTTGATAGTTGTGATTTCGTTGTCGGCAAGCACCTTTTCTTCCTTCAGTCTGGCAACCTGTGATTGAAGAATCAACACTTGATTGGTTAATTCTTTTACCTGCTCAGCTCTGGGTGAAAGTGGCAATAGTGTTGCATTAGCAGGTTCTTCATCACTGTCATCTAGATTGACTGGAATTCTCTCATTGAACCCAAGTTCTTTCTCCATATCATCTCCAGACATACTTACAACAAAAGTAGGCAAGTGTCCCACCTTGGCTGCAGTGGTGAGAGGCACTTCCTTAGGAATCTTTAGGGCATCAGCATGAGTATGTGGATCAGTTTCAAGCCCTTCACCACTAGGGTTGGTTTGACCTGATGGATCCTGAGAAAGAGTCCCTGATAAATTTAGATCAATGATAATTTTTTTGGTTCCTTCAGTATAACCCTGTTGTGGGGGAGCTACATCATTAGAAACAGATACGCTAGGGTCAGCATCAGCTGTTGGATTTGCTGATACATCATTCCCTGATGCAGACTCAGAGTGACAAGTGATAGAAATTGGTAATGAAGTATGACTTGTATTCAGAATGAAATTACATACCAATGCTGACTCCACACTACTGAGCTGAGGGTGAGCTCTATCTTCACCCTTCTCTCTTAAAGAAGTTGAGAGATGGGTTGCTTGCTGGGCCTCTTTATGCATATCTCCTCCAGCAGAGACTGAAGGTGATGGCCGGCTGGGGTTCTTTTCCTCGGCCAGGGACTTGGTCTTCTTCAAAGGATGGCCTTGGGAATCATCATCAATCTTCTTTGAGGAAGATTGTGTGAGGGTTTTCTTCTTTCTGGACCCACGTCTAACCTTCTTGGTATTAATTGACGTTTGCTTCTGACGAGGTCCAGATGAAGCTCCAGGCTTTTTGCCTTGTAGATCCCCTTCTCCAGTTGGAGAAGTGTCTTTGGGAGCTTTGTACACTACTGGACCATCTGCTGAGCAGATGTCCAGCATGGGTTGTGTAAGAGGAGGATCAATGGTTGTGACTGGAATGTTCCAGCGAGTAAGATCAAAGGTCTTAAAAGTTAGTTGCTCTCCAGTTATTTTTGAAAAATCATTTCCAAGATGGTCAGGAAAAAGGAGAGATAGAAATCTGGTGTACACAACGTTTTTCTCTCCAGTCTTTTTCACCAGCTTCGCATGGAGATCTTCAAAAATAATCCTCCCAGAATCAGCTTTGACCCCCTTGGCCAGACAGTATAAAATGATAGCATCTTTTTGGTTGATCTGGTCAAGACCTCCAGTCCCCCCCCCAAACATTCGATGAGTATGGTCATCAATAATTTCCATCTTGGTGGCAAAGCACTCCTTTTTAACCCCCCCTTTTTCAGAAATTTCTTCAGTATACCCAATCTCTTTAAAGAAATTTTTAACAATCATAAAATCATCAAGTACTGCTTCATACTCATTAGGGTTTTCCAAATAATCTAACCCCAAAACTTTTCTAAATGATTTTAACCCAAATCTACCATGGATCCCCATCGTGGTAGAATCAAACTCAATGGACTTCTTGTTGTTAGAAGCCTCTGCTGTAAACCAAAACTCTTTTAGCACATTTTGAAACATCATACCAGGATCTTCAAATAAAGCATACCTTAAAAAACTTTTGGTTAGATAAGTCAAAACTTGTTCCCCAGGAACAGACTTAATGGATTCAGGTTTAAGAAAGGTGATATTGTTTGGTTTGAAGAAGATGTCATCAATGGATTAGTTAACATGAGTGGATGGTTTAAGAGTGATTTTGGTGATCTTGGGGGTGGAAGATGATTCAGCCATTTATGTTTCTGTGTGTTTTGAAAGAGAGAAAGGTTGTGTGAGTTTATGGATGAAAAGATTTGTAAGCGTGGAATGAAATCCAATTGTTAGGGATTATATAAAAAACTTTAACTGAATTGTAAATAGTTTTTAAAACCATTTGAAAAAGTTATAAATCTTTTAGGGTTTCTTTTGAACATTTGGCACAAACTTTCTCATTAATTTTCTACAAAAAGGTATGGGTTTCTGTTGCTTTGAACAGTGAAACGCCCCATGTGTCAGGAAGTTGTTAACTGTGGATGGAGACGTTTGAAATTTCCTTAATTAACAAATGACACCTTTTTGAAAGAATGTTTGTTTTATTCATAGGAAATTCAATGCCATTAACTCTTTTGAATCACATGATTGATGGGTTTTAAATGTTGTTGCTCAGATATGCAGAAGTTGATGGCTATACTCATGAGCTTCAGTGTGTCAGATGAGGCGACAAAACCCCATATACATTTTCACATAAGTGAACAAGACATATGAAATTGCACGCTCCTCTACTCAGTCCTAGCTACTCATTTGCATTTAAAACTTTGTTCAGCAATGCTGAAGAAATCTTTTGATGACTAGTGATTTATTTGTTCAGCTTCAGTGAATCAGATAAGGCGACAAAACATCATATACACAATCACATAAAGTGAAATATATACATGACATTGCACACTCTTTTACTCAGACAATGCTACTTAACATTAATCAAAATCCTTTAAGAAATGCTGAACCTTCAAGCTTCTCAGTGAATGCTGAAGGTTCAGGTTTTGTATCATCGATGTTCAGCATACCAAGCTCCATTATCAATCTTTTAAAAGTTGGTTCATCCAATGGTTTAGTGAAGATATCATCCAATTGGTATTGAGTGGGGATGAAATGTAATTCAATGTCCCCTTTCACAATGTAATCTCTGATAAAGTGATATCTGATTATGGAAACCTTGATTTCCTCGATCTTTTAGCTACTAGGAATGCATCATGTTCATATGATTAGATAATCAAAGCGGAATTACAACACGACACATTAACAAGGTGTTTAGGCACAAAGAACATGAATTAAACAAAAGGATTGCTTATTATATTAATAACAAACAATCACTAGGTGTGTGTACATTGAATCCCATACCTAGTCGACACACTCTTTAGGTTTACATCTTCTATGAATGATATGAATAAACCTAATAACCCTTGGTTCCTTTTATAGTGTAAGGATTAGGGATTACAAGAGATAATATCAAATAAACATGTAAATCTTCTATTCAAATAAACTTATACATAATATATTCTACATACTTATCTAAATAGAAGCTTCCAACAACACTTGTCTACATTTCTGTCAATGCTTGGAGTGCATGTGATAATGCTTGGATTGCACTTGACAATGCTTGTCAATGTTGACTTCTTTCAACGCTTGATTTGCTATTGACAACGCCTGATTTGCTCTTGTCAACGCCTGAACAAATGTCTTCATGTTTTCTTCGTTTTTGAGTTTCTTCCACATCAACTTTTTGACCCAACAATCTTCCCCTAGTTGATGTTGGCAAAACTCTTTGTATATCTCTTGTAAGTTGTACATCATCTTCAAATTGCTTCCCCTCAATTGTAGCATGTATGTCTTCCCCTTTTGTCACATCAACAGGGAAGTAAACAATGTATGAAATCTTGAAGATTCTCTAAATGTAGGCTCTGTATAATGATCTTGAAGAAAAATAACTATAATATTCTTGATGTAGAAGTAGAATAACCCAAACCTATGTTCCATATCTTGTACGATGTGATGAAGTGTGTTGCAGATACAAAAATCCTCATCCTTTGTGAGACACTGAGCACGATAATGTAACTCCTTCAAGTGATAGAAAATATGTGCATAGAGTACCATAAGAAAAATCACATATTTCTAGATCTTGTATCACTTCATAAGTAACAATGTAAGCACAAACAAGTTACCTTAAAAGTCCATGACTGGAAGTGCACGACTTTAAGATATGATAGAACACAAACTCGCGAAAATCTTCTTCAAACATCAAACTTACCATAAGAATTTTTCCCCTTAAGCCAACACCTCTTCATGATAAGTCTTAATGAACCAATATCTTCATATGTAAAAGCTGTTAGCGAATAACTCTTTCACAAGGCTATCCCGATTACATAATAAACATTACTCCAATAATACTTCGCTAATTGGTTCTAACTTAGAAAAATCATTGACCACTTTAAAAATATCCGAGCCATTAATATCAACTTGATATTCTAAATAAAAACGGAGATCCCATGTACCTTTGCGTGTGAATACCTCTTTTTGTGTGCTAAAAACGTACCAATTTTCTCAAACAGCAGCTATTCTTTTGTTATCCAATATCCTCCTTTATCCAACATCATTGTCAGATGTATTATCCAATATCGGACAATACCTATCAGCGTCTGAAACCATATATATCGGACAACTCATGTCAACATTTCCCAACAGTGCTTAACTTATTCTTGTCAGCGTCGAACCAAAACTTTGTCAGCGTCTCATTCCTGTCAACGTCTATATATATCAACGTCATGAACATTGAAACAAATAAATATGATATCTAATATAGGAATGACAACGCTTGATTTAATATCCCAATTCCAAATCACGTCAATTCCAAATAAGAATACCATGTCACTTTTAATATCTCATGTGAACACAATAATACAATTAGACCTTGTCAAAAGTAAAATATTGTACCCATGATTCTCGTCCAATCAGCATCAATCTTTAGTTGTATACATGAGACAATGTATACTTTTGTGAAACATCACATGAATAATATTTCCAAAACAATTCATCCTTTAAACAAGAATAAGCAAGGACTACTATCATTCTTTTGTCTACACTAGCAACGTCACGTTATTTTTGCTACTGCTATCACGTGGATTAACTCAAACAAACGCGTCACACATCTTGATCATAACTTGCTGTTGCATTATAATAAAAATAGATTTAGGGTTTAGAACTTACTGCTGCTGCTAGCACAGATCTAGGGTTTTATAAAACCCTAGTATGAAGATTGAAACCCTAACCTTTTTCTGCTGTGATCTTTGACGGCCAATAACTTTTTCTTGAGAACTCAGATCAAAGATCTCTTCAGTGAGATTCTAGACACATGTACCAAGAACCTACAGTTAAAAAATCACGATGATCAAACGGTTAACGAAGGAGAAATCGTGTTTTGAACATGGCTGTCCACAGAAAACAGCATATATCCTACTACTGACTTTGACGCTTAATAACTTTTTCTTGGGGATAAAACTTGACAATCCCTCCGGTGGATGTCTAGATATATGTGTATAGAACAAACACAAGAAATTTCGTGACGATCCAACGGTCCAATCAAAAGTTATGACCTTCTGAATACTGCTGCGCACACAAAAACGTTCAGAAAAACCCTAGACGGATTTTTCTTTTCTTCACCATACACGAACACCTTGTTGGTCCTAGCATCACGAGCCACGAGGCTCTGATACCAACTGTGGAAACCTTGATTTCCTCAATCTTTTAGCTACTAGGAATGCATCATGTTCATATGATTAGATAATCAAAGCGGAATTACAACACGACACATTAACAAGGTGTTTAGGCACAAAGAACATGAATTAAACAAAAGGATTGCTTATTATATTAATAACAAACAATCACTAGGTGTGTGTACATTGAATCCCATACCTAGTCGACACACTCTTTAGATTTACATCTTCTATGAATGATATGAATAAACCTAATAACCCTTGGTTCCTTTTATAGTGTAAGGATTAGGGTTTACAAGAGATAATATCAAATAAACATGTAAATCTTCTATTCAAATAAACTTATACAGAATATATTCTGCATACTTATCTAAATAGAAGCTTCCAACAACACTTGTCTACATTTCTGTCAATGCTTGGAGTGCATGTGATAATGCTTGGATTGCACTTGACAATGCTTGTCAATGTTGACTTCTTTCAACGCTTGATTTGCTCTTGACAACGCCTGATTTGCTCTTGTCAACGCCTGAACAAATGTCTTCATGTTTTCTTCGTTTTTGAGTTTCTGCCACATCAACTTTTTGACCCAACACTGATATCAATGTGTTTTGTTCTTGAGTTGAGGACTGGATTATTGGATATTGTAATAGCACTAGTGTTATCACAAAAGATTGGTACCTTTTCATATTCTATGTCATAATCAGCTAGTTGGCTTTTCATCCAAAGAACATTGGCACAACATCCAGCAGCTGCCACATATTTAACTTCTGCTGAAGACATGGCAACGGTTTGTTGCTTTTTAGCACTCCAACACACAAGTTTGCCACCTAGCAATTGGCAGGCACCAGAAGTGCTTTTTCTTTCCAAATTGCAACCAGCATAGTCAGAATCTGAGTACCCCTTTAGATCAAAACCTGAGGATTTGGGGTACCAAAGACCTAGACTTGGTGTACCTTTTAGGTATCTGAAGATTCTCTTAACAGCAGTCTGGTGTGATTCCTTTGGATCTGCTTGGTATCATGCACAAAGGCATGTAGAGAATTGAATGTCAGGTATGCTTGCAGTTAAGTACATGAGTGACTCACTCATACCTCTATACTGAGTCTCATTGGCTGATTGTCCAGTGAGATCAGGTCCTAAGATGTTAGGGGGTACCATCGGATTCTTCACTGAAGCACAATTGATATCATACTTCTTCAGCAGATCCTTGACATATTTTTCTTGATTGATGGAGATGCCTTAGTCAGATTGTTTAATCTGAAGACCAAGGAAGTATGTGAGTTCTCCCATCATACTCATCTCAAACTTGCTGGTCATAAGCTTGGCGAATTGTTTGCAAAGTTTCAAACTTGTAGAACCAAAGATGATGTCATCCACATAAATTTGTACCAAAATGGTGTCAGTTTTAGATTTATAGATGAACAAGGTGTTATCTATTTTTCCTCTGACAAATTTATGTTCAATGAGAAAAGTTGAGAGAGTTTCATACCATGCTCTTGGAGCTTGCTTTAGTCCATACAAGGCTTTGTAAAGCTTGTAGACATGATTTGGGTATTTACTACTCTCAAAGCCAGGAGGCTGGGTAACATAAACTTCTTCTTTTAGGTCACCATTTAGGAATGCACTTTTGACATCTATTTGGTAGATTATGAAGTTCATGTAAGTGGCATATACAAGGAAGATTCGTATGGCTTCCATACGTGCAACTAGAGCAAAGGTTTGATAAAAATCAACACCAGGCTCTTGATTGAATCCTTGGGCCAGCAGCCTAGCTTTATTTTTGGTCACTGCATTGGTTTCATCTCTTTTGAGCTTGTAAACCCATTTAGTGCCAGTAGTTGATTTACCATATGGAAGAGGAACCAATTTCAAGACTTTGTTTCTTTCAAATTGATTGAGTTCCTCTTGCATGGCATCCACCCATCCAGGGTGTGTGAGTGTGTTAGGTACATTGGAATAGTTATTTGTAATAGGTAGACTAGGAGGTATGTAGTTCCTCCTGGTCATAGTAGTAGTAGGAGCAAGTCGTGCTCCTGGTCTTATAGAAAGTAAAACTTTATTATTTAGTTATTATTCTGTTATTCAGTTTTACACGTTTTGGTTAATGATGTATTAGGGTTTCCTTGTAGTATAAAAGGAACCTTAGGCAGAAGGGTTATACACACCTTCATCAAATATAATTCTAGTTCTTATTAATATTAGAAATCCTTAGAAAAGGATCAAGTCGTTATAGTTATTCTGTTCTTCTTATTCATAGTATTTGTATTCCGCACTTATACTGTGTGATTTGTATAGAGTCTCTCTGTGAATAGACTTGTGATTACATAAGTCGTTCACCGTTCATGACAGGCTGCAAGATCCACATCTAGTGGACCCAACAAGTGGTATCAGAGCCTGGGAGAGTCTCTGTAACAAGAAGAATCAATTTTTCTCATTACTAACATCTTTGTATGATCATGTGTGCCTCAAATTCTACACAAACAGGAGAAGATAGTACCCCTAAATCACAGCAACCTCAGCAGATCATTGCTACGGTTTCCAACACAAATGGTAAGTTTCCTCTTCCGAAAAACGACGAGTATGATAGCTGGGCGATGAAGATGGAATGTTGGACCAACACTGATCAAGACCTTTGGAAGATTATTCTAAATAGAAACAGCAGGAAGTTGACTGGAAGAGACAAGAATGGTAATATTACTCTTCTTGACCCTAAAACTCATGAAGAAATCACAGCTGTTTAGAAGGAGATCAAAGCAAAAACTATTTTGCTTCAGTTTCTTCCTGATGATCACATGGGTGACTTCTATCATCTGGATGATGTTAGAGAAAACTGGAATGAAATAAAAGCAAGGTTTGGTGGGAATGAGGAGTCAAAGAAAATGCGAAGATCCATGCTAAGAGATGAATTTACAAACTTCAAGATCTCAGAAACTGAAGGTATCCATCAAGGGTATGACAGGTTCCAAAAGATACTGAGCCAGTTGAATCAACTTCGGTCGAAACCTGACGATAGTGATATCAATGCAAGGTTTCTTAGAGCCTTACCCTACTCATGGAATCAGGTGGTAATCTCTCTCAAAGAAAAAGGTGGGCTTGACTATCTTAATTTTGATGATTTGTTTCATAAGCTCAAAACCTTTGAGCCTCATGTGAGGGGATACTCAAGTGATTCTTTTCCTACTCCTGCTAACTCTGCCTTTATGAATTCTATGGGATCTAGTCCCATGTCCTATGCTAGTAGCCCAAGCAATATTGTGTCTTCTCAGCATACTTTTCAGCATACTTCTACTCCTGAACCAAAAGCCAAGTCTGGTAGCATGGTAGAAGCTGTTCTTCACTCTTTTGTTGCTGACGTTGATGCTCAACAGCAACTTGCTTTTGATGACTTCAAACAGGTTGATAAACTTGACATGGATGAAATGGATCTTAAATGGCAGATGGCCATGCTCACTCTTAGGGTTCACAAGTTTGAGAAGAAAGCCGGTCAAAAATTTAATTATAACCAAAGAGAGCCAGCAAGGTTTGATAGAAGCAAGGTTTGATGCTATAACTGCCAGCAACAAGGTCACTTTGCAAGGGAATGCCCTAACAAGCATAACCAGGAGAAGAGCAGATATTCATCTTTTAAGATTCAGGAAGTGAAGGATGACAAGAAGGCGTTGGTGTCTGTTGACTCTATGGTCAACTGGAATGATCATCAGAATGCTAACCTGGAAACAGCTGAGCCTTCTACTGATATGTTTGCAATGATTTCTGGGAATTTGTCTGATGCCGAGGAAGCAGAAGAGTTTACTCTTATGGGCATCTCACCTCAGGTACAACATTGTCCTCTTGGTTGTCATGATAAATATTCAAAATTGTTATCTCAATATAATGACTTAAATGATCAGAATGAAAAGTATTTCTTAGAAGTTCAAGCATATAAGGCTTCTTTAAAAACATTGGAACAACAAAAGAGGTGGCTTCAAGATACTCAACGTGAGTACAAGGATAAAATTAGGATACTGAACATTGATTTAGAAAACACAACCAATATGCTTAAATATACTGAAAAGGTAAAAGATGAAAGTATCAAAGATAAACAAGAAATGGAGGAAAAATTAGATGCTACACTTCTAAGATTTGAAAAATGGCAAAAGACACCTAAGAATCTTTCAAAATTAATTGATAGTAGTATGTCTGGTAGGACTAAAAGAGGGTTAGGATTTGAGAAATATATTGATTCAGAAGATGTGTTTGATTTATCTTTTTCAAGTATCTTTGATCCTGACAAGGAGGAAGAGGGAAAACCTAGCTACAATAGGTTTAAACCAGCAGCAAAAATGCATGTTGTCCCTCCACCTCTTTCAGGAACTTTCATGCCCATTAATAGGCATAATGACTTGGATGGATCACAGATGCATGAGTCCTCAAAAGTTCTACTAATACTAATGACTTTGTCTCGTGTACTTTCAGTGACAAAGCCAGTGACTCTACATCCTGTGGTTCAAGTGAAGAGTCAAGACCACCAAGTTCCAAGTCAAATGACCATGTTGCTACTAGTGCTAGGAAGAGTGAAGAGAGAGTTTCTTTTTCTTCAACAGTGTCTAGTCCTGGTTTATAGAGTCCTAGGAAGAATGTTTCTCCTAGATTTGTGTGTAATAAAGTTACCAGTATGAAACAATGTCATTCTAATAAAAGGTCGTTTAAAACGTGTTTTGTTTGTGGGAGTGAATTTCATTTGATTAAAGATTGTGATTTTATGACAAACAGTCTTTTGTATATCAAGCATTTCCTGCTCCTGGTCCACCAGGAGTTGTTCCATATTCTTCTAGAAGACTAAACCCATGTGCTCAATCTTTTTCTTCTTCTAGAAGGACCTCTCCATTAGCTTCTGATCATTGGGGAAACACTGGATTAATATCAAATAGACCAACCAGTAACTATTTTCAGAATTTTAATCCAAATTATGCATTTAATTTTGACCACATGTACTTTGGGTTGGGAAATCTGGGTACTGCTGTTAAGCCCTCGGCAGGTTGTTCTTGGTCAAACAATAACACCCATATAATGAATAGGCAACCTAAGAACAACGGTGGATCTCATCAATCTTCTTGGCTATCCTCTAAAGATCCACAAGGCAGGCTCAAACCTGAAAAGTTTTGGGTCCCCTTAAGACACTAACTTTTGCTTCTCTCTTATCTTGTTGCTGTAGGTTACTCCATACCAAGATCCTACTCTAGGAATTGTTGATAGTGGATGCTCTAGGAGCATGACAGAAAATAAAAGTCTTTTATCTAACTTTGTACCATTTCAAGGCAGAAAGGTCTATTAGGAGGTGAAGGCAGGATCACTGGCAAAGGAACGATTCAGACCCCTAATATTAATTTTGAGCAGGTCTACTATGTGGAAGCAATTCAACACTTCAACGATATCTGTCTCTCAGATTTGTGACAAGAAGCAGTTTGTCCTCTTTACGGATACTGATGCACTAGTGTTATCCAAAGACTTTATACTCCCGGATGACTCACAGGTTCTGCTCAAAATCCCTAGAAGACACAACCTCTATAGTATCAAGCTGAATGAAGTCAATCCTACTGGTCAACAAGCGTGCTTGGTTGCTAAAGCCTCAGAAGATGAAGCCACTACATGGCACCGAAGGATGGGACATGTGAACTTCAAGACCATTCACAAACTAGCAAATCTGAATTTGGTCTCTGGTTTACCTCCCAAGTCATTCAGAAATGATATCAATTGCTTTGCATGCAGCAAATGGAAACAACATAAAGCATCCTTCAAGACCATTACTGCTCTCAGCCTTATAACTGAACCATTGCAGCTACTACACATGGATTTATTTGGTCCTACCTCTATTAGGAGTATTGAACACAAACAATTCTGCCTTGTGGTAACTGATGGGTATAGCAGGTTTACGTAGGTTTTCTTCATGGCTGCCAAGAGTGAGACCTACTCAATTCTCAAGGACTTTATTACACTTATAGAGAATCAGTTGTCCAAGAAAGTTAAAGGTATTCGATGTGATAATGGAACAGAATTCAAAAATACAGACCTCATAGCACTTTGTAATTCTAAAGGCATCAAAAGAGATTATAGTGCAGCAAGAACTCCTCAACACGATGGCATGGCAGAAAGAAAGAACATGACTCTAATAGAAGCTGCGATAACAATGCTTGCCGATTCCAAGCTTCCAACCATGTTCTGGACAAAAGCTGTCAATACTGCAAGTTATGTTTTGAATAGAGTTTCTATTACAAATCCTCACAAAAAGACTCCCTATGAGCTACTAACAGCCAAAGTACCAAACATTGCTCATTTGAAGCTATTTGGGTGTCCTGTCACCATTCTGAATACTAGTGACTATTTGGGGAAATTTGATGGAAAGGCAGATGAAGGATACATTGTGGGATATTCAGCTCACTCTCGGGCTTATCGTGTCTACAATCTCCAAGCCAAGCGAGTAATTGAAACTATAAATCTTAGGTATTTTGAGGAGAAGTCAAACATACAAGGCAAGGGTCCTGAATGGTATTTTGATCTTGATTATCTTAGTGATTCATTAGGATATTTTCGTTTCAAAACTAACCATGATGCAGGCCCACAAGTGTTTGCAACATCTAGTGCAGGTGCTCATTCTAGTCTTTCAGACTCAGATGACGAGGATGATATTTTTGTTGTTCCATCCTATTCCACCACAGTCTCTCCTACTACTCCTAGTGATGCAACTCCATCAGATATATTGGACTCACAAGGAGCTCTTGACACATTACTCAAGCAACAACTAGAAGCTATTACAGCAGCTGCTCAAGGTGGCTTTGAGTTTCCTTTGAATACTTCTGCTGACAAAGCTGCTCCTAGTACTCCAACTGTTACTCCTAGTGCTAGTTTAACACCTATTGGTAGTCCGGCTAGTGATTCCACTTCCCCTACTAGATTCTCAAGTCCTTCTGACATGGGAATCTATCAAAAGAAGTCTTCTACCAAACTGGATGATATTCATAAGCAATCAATAGATGATCACTCTGCTTCATATGATGATGACTTTGTTAGGGATCTTTATGAATTGTAACCAAAAGTGGAAGTAGCTTCCAATCCAGTGTTGCTGTCACATAAAGACCATCCTACTACTCAAATCATTAGAGATCCTGGTTCTACTGTCAAGACTCGCAGAATGCATAAGAAAGCCACGTCTGATCATCATGCTCTTGTGAGCTATATTGAGGACCAGAAGCGTAATAATCATACGGACTTTCAACATTGTTTGTTTCCTTGTTTTCTTTCACAGGTGGAACCTAGATCAGTCTCTCATGCTCTTGAGGATCAAAGTTGGGTGGAGGCTATGCAGGAGGAAATGCAGCAGTTCTTGTTTCAGAATGTTTGGATTCTAGTTGATTTGCTGGATGGAAAGACAACAATTAGTACCAAATGGATTCTCAAAAACAAGAAAGATGCAAGGGGTATTGTGGTGAGAAATAAAGCGAGGTTGGTTGTACAGGGTCATACACAACTTGAAGGCATTGACTACATTGAATTTTTTGCTCCTGTTGCTAGGATTGAGGCCATTCGTCTGTGTTTGGCTTTTGCTTCTTATGTGGGCTTTACAGTTTTTTAGATGGATGTCAAGAGTGCATTTCTCTATGGCAAGATTGATGAGGAAGTTTATGTCACTCAACCTAAGGGCTTTGTAGATCCACTTCATCCCAAGAAAGTTTACAAGGTGGTCAAAGCTCTCTATGGACTTCATCAGGCTCCTAGAGCTTGGTATGAGCGTCTTTCAACTTTCTTGTTGAAACATGGCTATAGAAGAGGCACAATTGACAAAACACTATTTCTTAAGAGGAATACCAAGGACATTATCCTTGTTCAGGTTTATGTGGACGATATTATCTTTGGTTCTACTAAAAAGGAATGGTGTGATGAGTTTGAAAAACTGATGAAGGGCGAATTTCGGATGAGTGCTATGGGAAAGCTTACATTTTTCCTTGGTCTTCAAGTCAAGCAACAGTCGGATGGAATCTTCATAAGTCAAGGTAAGTATGTTCACGAGATCCTTCAGAAGTTTGATATGGATCCTCTTAGACCATCAGTGACACCTTATGAAGTAGCTAAAGTCAAACTCAAGAATGAGCCACATCCTCCGGTAAATGTTCACATGTGCAGGTCCATGATTGGCTCACTCATGTATTTGACTGCATCACGTCCAGATATTATGTTTGCAGAAAGTGCTTGTTCTAGACATCAGGTGGCTCCAACTGTTTCTAACTTGAATGCAGTCAAGAAGATTTTCAAGTACATCAAGGCTCAACCCAAGCTAGGCTTGTGGTATCCTAGAGAATCACCTTTTGTTCTTGAAGCATATAGTGATAGTGACTATGCAGGTGCTAATAATGACAGAAAATCTACTACTGGTGGTTGTCAGTTTTTGGGTCGAAGACTTATCTCATGGCAATGCAAGAAACAGACGATAGTAGCTACTTCTTCAACAAAAGCTGAATACGTAGCTGCTGCTAGTTGTTGTGGACAAGTTTTGTGGATACAAAATCAGATGCTTGATTATGGATTCAACTTTATGAACACCAAAATTTTCATTGACAACCAAAGCACAATCTGCATTGTGAAGAATCCTATTTTTCATCAACGTACAAAACATATTAAAATTAGGCACCACTTTATCCGGGATGCCAATGAGAAGAAGTTGATACAGGTTCTTAAGGTTCATACGGATGATAATGTTGCTGATCTGTTGACTAAAGCCTTTGATGGTCCTCGGTTCAACCACTTGGTGGTTCACATTGGAATGGTCAATCCTTGAGACCTAGGATTAAGGGGAGGCTAAGCCTTAGGGGAGGCTTAGTGTACATATTTACTTGTACAGATTAACATATTGGTAGTTTTTAACAACAGATTGTATGGGTATTTGCGGTGTGTGCTACTTCTAGTGGAGGATTTTGCTCACTTCTGGTGGTAGTCTTCAACTTCTAGTGGATAAAAATCCTTCCTTCTCATTAATGGTTGGCTTCTAGTCTTGGTTTGGGTCACTGTTCACTTCGTTGACTTCTGTTGACCACATTGCGCTTCTAGTGTTGACCATTATACGTTTTGACTTTTAGTCAACGCAAGCTACTTCTGGTATATATCATATTATTTAACGTTGGTAAACTGGGATTTGCAAATAATGTTATAAGGGGCAAGTGGTTACTTTGCATTAACTACCTAATTTGAACGGGCAACCCATATTATTAGGGGTCAATGAACAGTTACAAGATCATTATTTATGGTCAATTACCCCCCTTGACTCATTCATCACAATCATAACACACACACGCGCTCCTACTCTCTTAATCTCTAATCACTCACCTTCCATCACTTCCAATCAACATCAATGGCTGCTTTATTCCACCAACCCGCTCACAATAAGGTCGCGTATCTGGGAGATGGTCCTAAACGTGACGAATTCACAGACATCCTAGAGTTTATTGAGGCTTCTAACCTCAGGTATGCTTTTACTGTTTGCCCAATTGTTTATGATAGTGTGATTCACCAGTTTTGGGATACTGCTGAACTTGTGGCTGTTTTGGGTCACCCACTTGAACTCCATGCTACCATTGATGGAAGTTCTTATGTGGTTGCTGAAGCTTCTATTAGGAGTTCCCTTCATCTTCAAGATGAAGGTGATGTTGTTTCCATCCCCAATGCTGAGGTTTTGGAGGGGATGGCTGCTATTGGTTATAACCATGGGGGAAGTTTAACTTCCAAAAGAATAGGTTTTCCCCCCAGTGGAAGCTTCTAGTGCACTTCTTGTATCACTGCTTAAGCCGCAAGTCTGGGAGTTGGGATGCCTTTCCCATTCCTTTGGCTACTGGTTTGATCTGCATAGCACAGGGTAGGGTGTTTAATTTTTCTCGCTATTTGTTTGATGTGATGGTTAGCAATTTGACTAGTAGTGGATCTAGGAAGAAATTTTTAATGTATCCTAGGTTTTTGCAACAGATACTTGTGTGTTTACCTCGTGATAGGGAGGAGTATGAGACCCCCAAGCTTACGGCTAAAGTTTACTACAATATGGTTCTTGGGTTTAAAGGGGATTGGAGGCCCCTTACTGATGCAATGCTGGGCCTTGCCCAAGGTCCTCCTGATGTTGTTCCTACGGCTGTCGAAGCCGAGGAGGAACTTCCATTAGGAGATTATCCTATGGAGGAGGAGCGTCCTGCTGGTGGTGCACCTAATGTGGTGGTGGAAGAGCCAGTTGAGGAAGTGGTGGTTAAAATGCCATCCACTTCCAAGGCTGCCCCCTCTTTTATGCCACATCCGTCTCCATTTGTGGATACTCCCCCTCCTAGTCCAGCACCTCACTCTACTGCGAAGCCCTCTGGTTCCCGTGCTCATGATGATGACCCCTTTATTGCTTCGGGTTCCAATGAAGCCTTCCCAGATCCAAGTCCTCTTACTGGGAATGCGGAGGAACCTGCTACACTGACTTCTTTGCTTGATCTCATGCACAGGTACCATGAAAGGATTCTTTCTTTGGAGGCGGATTTGAATCAACATCGTAAGCTTACCAGGGAATTTGTTCTTCCAATGGATGACCGGATTAAAGCTTTGGAAACACAGCAGAGGAGGAGGAAGAAGGATGTTGTTCAGTCCAATTCTGATGCGGATGTTGAGGATCTTGTGGAGGATGGCTTGAATTTGCTGGCGAAGGCTGCATTTGCTGATAAGCCATATGCTGATTTGCCTATTCCTCCTACTTCATCAAGCATCCCTCCTCCTATTGCTATCCCTAGAACGAATGAGGATATTGCTGGTTCTTCTGCTGGTACTATTGCTGGTCCTACTGCTGGTTCGTCTCATGATCCTAAGGGGAAAGACCCTATGACTGATGCTCCCTCACCCCCTCGCAAGCGTACTCGTAGACAACTTGAGGAGGACAAGTTGGGTGAGGAGGTTGCACACCGAATGCAAGCGGAGATTGACCAAGCTGCTAGGGCTGAGGAGGAAGCTCTTCAGAAGCAAAGACGTGAACAGTTGAAGAATGATGCTATGCATTGGGATGATAACAATTGGATGCGAGTGCTCACTATTCTTACATCTCATTATTTGCAGTTTACTGATCTTTTAGGTGCTGATGTGAATGAGCAGAATTGTATTCCACGAGCTATGGCGTTAATGCGTAAGCAACAATTATCTCTTGCTGCTCAACTGCGTGAAAACGTCAGAACAGGCCTTTGACAAGAACCGAGGAGAGAAAGTTAATGCAAAGGTATGTCAAATATCAGTCGGGTGATCACTTTACTGTTGGTTGGACATGGGATCAAGTTAGGGCATTGTCTTTTGACGAGCTTAAGGATCTATACCAAAGAATGATCAAGCATCAGAACACACCGGTTCTGGAGCGTTTCATCTATCGTCCTCCTCCACGAGTAGTTCCTACTTCACAACCTGCTGTTTCTCCTGGTTCTTCATCTGGTGTTCCTCTTGGTTCTACAAGTATCCCATCTGTTGTTGATGTTTCTACTACTGGTACCACACCTACACCTTCGGTTGCTCATCCTGTTTCATCTTCGAGTCTTACTACCACCACCACTGCTACTCCTGTTATGGCACAAACCTCACCACCCGTGACTGAACCTCAACCTACTCCTTCTTCTGGTGCAGCTACCGTTGATCCTTTGGTTGGTCAAGGTGTTGATTCTACTTCTGCTGATCCTATTCCTGCTGCGAAGGTAAAGGTTGAAACCTCGTCTGGTGTTCCAACTCCTCGTCGTTCCATCCGCAAGAAGATGGCTAGACGTGGAAAGTCTGTTCCTTATGAGAAGCGTGCTCCAGAGAACCTTATTGATGCAGCTTCCGACAGTGACTCAGAGTTGCCAATGGGTACGGGGTTTATTACTGCTTGGACTGTTAAGCCATCCACGACTATTCCTGGTACTTTCACCCATAGGATTTCCATCAGTGATGGTTATGTTCGTTATGCTTCGGGTTTGCAAGGTGTTTTGACTTGGGTAGATCGTAGGGATCTTATGTCGTTGTATAGGTTTGTGGATGCTGGTATGCCTACTCATCCTAGTGAGGTGCCCTCATGGCCTGGTCTGATAATGTGGGATTACTTGAAGATGATGCTTGATTCTCCTCCACATGCTCCACATTCTGGTGTCTAGAAGGACCAGTCACGCTAGGTAATCAAGAGATGGAAGATGTATGATGGCTGTGGAGTGCATGTCTTGGAGTTGGAGTCTGGTGCCATGGTATTCATGCTTACGGATCTGGACTATCCGTTAACTATTGCTACTATGGAGGCCATGCTCGCGTGTCACTTGCATATCTCCAATGCCCCTTCAGTGAATGAGACTTCTATGGCTACTACTCTGGTGGAAGGGATACAAGCTCGGTTGCAAGCTGACAAGGTGGCCGCGTCTGGTATGTGATGGGTATGTTTGTATGTTTTTATGTTTTTGTGTTTATACTGACATTCTTTTCACCAATATGTACAGTGATTGGTGACTTACATTCTAGATAGTTAATATATATATATATATATATATATATATATATATATATATATATATATATATATATATATATATATATATATATATATATATATATATATATATATATATATATATATATATATATATATATATATATATACTTTTTATATAATATTTGCTTATACTTTAAACAAATGATGGATTTTACACTTGTGAATAATATAATATCTGCTTATACTTTTCCAAACTTTGGGTTCCTTTTGACTGATTCACACTTGTGCTGGTTTGGAGTTTCATCTGGTGTTGGACCTGGTCCACACAACAAATGGTACTCAACTCACCATGTCTCACAGACAAGAAAGAGTTGATTCACCATGAGGGTACGACTCTGGTGTGATTCTCAAATCCGTTGATGGTTGCCAGGTTACCCCAAACTAGATGGTTTTCATTTGCCATGGTCCTAGACTGAAAAGTGGCTAATCCAAGGGGGTACGGCTCTTGGTAAAGATTTTATCAAATTCGTTGATAGCTATAACAGCTTGCTCAAAGCTATAGGGTTTTCAACTCACCGATGCTTCATTGCTAAGAGTTGGCGAGTCCAGAAGGGTACGGCTTCTGGTAAAGACATATCAAATCCGTTGACGGCTGTGATGGTTTGCCTAAAATCATCAGGGTACCCCCACTCACCATTGATTCACGTTCTATGAGTTCGGCTGGGTTCTGGTCTCCCAGGGTGATGCTTATTCCACCATAAAGACTGGCTAGCCCAAGAGCGAGCAGCTACTTGGTAAAGGCTCATAAAATCTGCTCATGTTGCTGTGAAGATTCAACACGATTCAAATTTCTTTCAAGTTTTAAAGAAGCTTCTGGTGTTCATTGTTGCAGCGGTTCTTATGTTCTTTATATTGCTGGTTATGATGTTGCTATTTCTTTTGTTGTTCCAATCCTCAAGCTTTGTTGCACGATTTACCAGGAAACTTGAACTCAACAGTTCAAATTCAAGTTTAGGGGAGGATTGTTAGGACCATTGGAATAGTTATTTGTAATAGGTAGACTAGGAGGTATGTAGTTCCTCCTGGTCATAGTAGTAGTAGGAGCAAGTCGTGCTCCTGGTCTTATAGAAAGTCAAACTTTATTAATTAGTTATTATTTTGTTAGGATATGCATGAGATATGTTAGGAAAGGATATGCATATCAGTTTTACACGTTTTGGTTAATGATGTATTAGGGTTTCCTTGTAGTATAAAAGGAACCTTAGGCAGAAGGGTTATACACACCTTCATCAAATATAATTCTAGTTCTTATTAATATTAGAAATCCTTAGAAAAGGATCAAGTCGTTATAGTTATTCTGTTCTTTTTATTCATAGTATTTGTATTCCGCACTTATACTATGTGATTCGTATAGAGTCTCTCTGTGAATAGACTTGTGATTACAGAAGTCGTTCACCGTTCCTGACAGGCTACAAGATCCACATCTAGTGGACCCAACAGAGTGCTTCAGAGACCTTTGTAGGTTCAATTTCTGAGAGAAAGTTTGCATAAAGGTATTCTCCTGATGAAGCAGCACTTAGTTTCTTTGCCATAGATCTAATGACTATACCTTCACCAAGATTACCTATTATGTTTACCAGCTGTATGTGACTATTTTGAGTCCAAGATTTTTGTAGAGCTAGAGAATAGGTACTGGTATCATGATTAGAGCTAGAACTTGGAAGTCCATGACATGGTCTTGGACTTTGAATGTCTCTAGTGTCTACTGAAGGATATTCAGTGGACAAGGGTTCAATCATTGGAGGACTTCCTTCTTGGTCAGAAGAAGCATATCCAAGACCTAATTCCCTATAGATGATAGGAGAGATTTGAGCAAGGGGCTCAGATTGTTCTTCAGCAGCTGCATATGATTGATCATTTTGATCATGTGTGTCAACATGCTGATTGTTTTGAGACTGACCATTTTGGTCATTTGTGTTTCCTTGCTGATCATTTTGATCATTTTGAGATTGATCATTATTTGATTGACAGCTATCAGTATGTGATACTGAAGGATTTCCTTTTGTAGGACTTGTTATATCTTCAAATGGATCAATATGAGGAACTGAATTTGCTTGTTTGATATTTTTTAGAAGGCTCATAATGATTAAATTCATCAGATGGATAATTTTGAGATTCATGTATATGAAGTTCATAATCTGATGGATTTGTAAAAGTGAGAGCTTCGGAACTTTCATTGAATGTGATGTGATAGGTTTCTTCAATACATTGTCTTCTTGTGTTTAAGACTCTGTATGCTTTAGATACTAGGGAGTATCCAAGAAAATAACCATCATCAGATTTTTCATCAAACTTTCCAAGTTGATCCTTGTGATTGTGAATGAATACTGGACACCCAAACTGTGACAACCCGTCAATTTCAGGTCGTTATTTTAATCTCGACTATTACGTATTACGTGTTTACTTTAATGAGAATGTTAAATTATCGACTAACCGAGAAGGTTATGACTTGAAACTAGCGTAAGAATGTCGATTAGATGAAAACCGAAAAGGAATATGTTAGGTATCGATATTATATTCTCAAATAATCATAAAAATGATTTTTATTATATTTAATCTTTATTTCTCGTATTTTACGTTTTAACGAATGACGATAACTATTAGTGATCGCGATACCGACGGATGCCCAAAAATTTACGTTTTATTATCGATTGTCTCGATATTGTATATTTTTGACGTTTTCGATTTAATTGCGTTTTAAGTCGTGTCGAAGCTTTATTATTATTTTTATGAAGCATTTTAACTTACGAAAAGTATTTTTACGAAACCCGAGCCCCGTAAATATTTTTAAAATTTACAATTTATATTTTCTACCTTGTAAACTATTTACTTACATTATAGGACCAAAAGAATGCTCTTTTGACAAAATCTACCCTCACCCCACTATTTAAAGATTTTCCACTAACTATTTTCATTAAACAATTCATTTTTTAAAAAAAAAATCTCATCTCTCTCCTTTTTCTCCTTCTTGGCCGTCCACCCCCAACACCCCAAATCTATTGATTTCTTGATTTTACTTTGAATCTAAAGAAACTAAGAAAAGTCCCATCCTAGAAATTTCAAGAGCTTTCTATTGGTATAATTTTCTTCTACATGCATTCACTAAATTTTATTTTTAATTTTTGATGATGAACATCAAGTTTGATCCATTTTTATGGTGGTGAATGGTGTTAATATTATTATATTCATAGTGGGTTTATGTTGCATGTAAGATTTTTAGTTGTTTAATTTTTGAGAGATCAAATTTGAGGGTGTTATGAGTTAGTTAGATGTGTTAGTGTGATATTAGGATCATATTAGGACTATAGGAATTGTTGGAATGGGTCGAAAAATTGTTTTGGTATGATTTTTAGATAGGCTATTTTAGGCAGTAACTTTAAGGCCATTTTTGAAATTGTTACTGTGATAAACTTGGTAAACTAATAAGATAGGGTCGTAGATAATTTCGTTAGCTTCGATTTGAGCTAAAGTAGAGCTTCTAACTCATTACGAGCGAAAAGTTATGCTACTTTTAGTATTTGTGTGCCGGGAGACGGGTATCGGCACAATCCGAAAATTGTTGTCGATATTTGGAACGAATCTCGGGGACTATAAAATGAGTTTTAAAAATGTTCAAGGGCTGTTGTAAGTTGATAAACCTCAGGTCATGAGTCTATTTTCAAACCCGAGTGTCGGTTTTGCAAACGGAATTGTTTAAATAAGTCAAAATGGTTTTACAAGTCAAAGGCGTAAAACTGTCCGGTTTTTGTAACACGAAGGTGTGTCGGGCAGAAGGTCTTAGAAGTAATATTTTTGATCGAAATTTAAACTGAGTCTTATTCATATTATGTGTGAGTTTGTCACCAAGTTTCGTCGAAATCGGACATGTCTAGATAGGTTAGATTGGTGTGTACATTTGGAGTGTATATGCTGAGTGGTATTTTGGACACGTAGTTCAATACTTGTATGGCGTGAGTTGAGTATTCACTATTGGACATGGTGACTTACTCAAGTGTTAAGTCATTATATAAATGACTTAGCTACTGGTCCGAGGGAAGTAAAATGATGGTTTGACTTGCGTTGACTTGGCGTCTTATGACGGGTCAATGTCAAGGGTGTAAGCTTTTAAATGAATAAGTGTTGAACAAAAGGGTATAGTAGTACACTTATATTTTTGTTATTTTTCGGGATTTTCATGGTCATTTGAAATTGACTTTCATATTATTTAAGTATTATTTATACTTGAGTCGTTTATTAAAGAACGCGCCTTAATTGGTAGGTTGCGGTCTTCGTGTTTAACGGGCATCACAAATCGTCGGCGATCGTTACGTCACTACTATCGTACCACGGTGAGTCTATAGCCTCGCTTTAACATGTTTACTTGTTTTATAAAACCCGCGAGGGGGATAACATGCTTGTTTTATTAAAATAAAAGGGGTACGAAGAGAAGTTGTGGAAACCCTTATTATTGGAAAAACATTTAGTAACAAATGAAGGGTACAACGAGAAGTTGTGGTAAACCCTCTTTCTTTAAAATTGAACACAAAGGACCCGATTGTATGCTTAGATGAAAGTTGTTATACAAGTTTGTTTAGCCTTAAAAGACCCATGAATCGTGAATTGTTAATCGAAAGGAACGCTAATACTATGGATAGATCTATCGGGGTGACTCCCAGTCCGGTCGCGACTAGCTATCGCGTGGTGTTGTGATGCACCAGTAACGAAACATCGGATGCAATTGTATAAGAGAAATATACGCACTTGGCTAGGTGTGTTGGGCTGAAATAATATATGTTAACGTTCAATTTCACGAGACTTATGAAATAACAACGATAATTATGTCTGATCCACATGATTGTCAACCATGGAAGGTTTATTCAGAATACTTGTGTTCGTTTATTTAATTTAAACTCTATAGATTCACTCAACATTTTTGTTGACTTTATAGCATGTTCTATCTCAGGTCCATGAAGAAGGCACTCAAGGAAGGCGGTTTCACGCAGCTTGCTAAATTAAATTGTTTTGGCCCGCTTTACTAAACTATGTCCATTCTAAGAAACTTTTATTGTTTGGTTGGTTGTGTAAACTTAAAACTATTTGGGACTGTGTGTGAACTGTTTTATTTTTAAACAAATGAATGGATGTATGTTTTGTTAAAACGACTCATTTTGAGGCGTTTTCTATGATATTGAGGTTGAACCATGATAGTAACACCCAATGACCCTTCCGCTGCTATGACCCGAAATTGGGGGTGTTACAGATTGGCATCAGAGCTCAAGTTATAGAGAACGAAAAGATTTTCCAAAAATAAAAATTTTGAAATCTTTTGACTATAACATCTGCAAGCGAAACCTCCGAGTTGCCAATGGACGAGAACAAGCAAAGTATATATATATATATTATACATATTTAATTATTAATTATGCTTAAAGCATAATGAAATTACATTTACTTATAAATGTTAATTATTTGATTATTATAATACTAATACGTGATTTACAAACGACGCTGATTGTCACAATAGAAATCCCTGTCTTTTGACTCATTCCTCGTGAATCTTCGTTCCTTGTCTAAATTCTATTCTTCGTTCTATCATCCATTCTTGTTTCTTTTCATCTATCTATTCTTATTCTGTGTTATTCATGTTTTGTTATCACAAGCGTTGAATGAATACTCATTTTGATGTGAATTGTGTAACAGGATCATGTCGCCTAAACAGTTGACTGAGACTCAGTTACGTGCTATAGTAGCTGATCAATTTCAGATATCTATGAATGCATTTATGGAAAATTTGAATAATGGAGCCGGTGGATCTGGTGGAGCTGGTGGATCTGGTGGGTCTGGTGGAGCTGGTGGATCCGGTGGAGCTGGTGGATCTGGTGGAGCTGGCGATACTGGAGCTGGCAACACTGGAACTGGCGCTACTGGAGCTGGCAACACTGGAGCTGGCGCTACTGGAGCTGGTAATACTGGAGCTGGTAATACGGGAGCTGGCAATGCTGGTGCTGGAACTGGTGATGCTAATAGACCAGTGATTCCTGAAAACAAGAAGTGCAATTATACCTCGTTCATGAAATGCAAACCTCCAACTTTTAAGGGTACTGAAGGCGCTGTTGGGTTAATGCAATGGTTTGAGAAATTAGAATCCGTGTTTCGATTTAGTGGAAGTGAGGAAGGAGATAAAGTGATGTTTGCCTCTGCTACTCTTCAAGGGCGAGCATTAACTTGGTGGAATGGAAGAATGGCATCATTGGGTATGGATGCTGCTTATGCTACACCTTGGGTTAAAGTAAGAAGATGGATGACTGAGGAATTCTGTCCAAGGAGTGTTATTCAGAGGTTAGAACAGGAACTATATCAGCTGAGACTGAAGGGTACTGACATCGATGGATACACAAACAGGTTCCATGAGCTTGCTCTACTTTGTCCAAACAAAGTTAACCCATAATACTTGAAGGTAGAGCAGTATATTCGAGGTTTACCTACCAACATCCGTGGCGATGTGACCTCATCTAAACCTGCTAATATTGATGAAGTTGTTCGTATGGCCTACCAACTAATGGGTCAAATCATCCAAGACAAGGCTGATGGTGTTTCTGAAGGTAACAAAAGAAGAGCTGAAAATGATAGTGATGATCGTGGTGATAACCGTCAATCTCACAGTAGGAATCAAAACCGAAGGAGGGGTAACGCTAATGCGATGACTGAAGCTGCAACTGCTGATAAGGGAACCAGATGTCAACGCTGCAAGAAGTCTCATACTGGTGAGTGTGCTAAGTGTGGAAAGTGCAACAAGTTAGGTCACAAGACTGAAGACTGTTGGGGACCAGAAAAGAAGGGAGTGACGTGTTATAACTGCCAAGGTAAAGGTCACATGAGGAACCAATGCCCTCAACCTCCGAAGAACGCACGTGGTGGAGATAACCAAGGAAAAGCTTATCAGTTGGGAGAAGCCGAAGCGAAGCAAAACCCGAAAGTTGTCACTGGTACGTTTTTACTAAACAACCGTTATGCTACAGCTTTATTTGATTCTGGTGCTGACAAAAGCTTTGTGTCTACAAGTTTTAGTACCTTAATTGATATCAAACCGGTCGAATTAGACGCAAGTTATGAGGTAGAACTAGCTGATGGTAAATTAGTGAGTACCAATCGTGCGCTCCTAGGATGTTCTCTTAATCTCTTGAACCGTATTTTTAAGATAGACTTGATGATTGTCGAATTGGGAAGTTTTGATATTATTATCGGAATGGATTGGTTATCCAAGTATAACGCGTCTATCTTGTGTGGAGAAAAGAAAGTTAGGATTCCCTTAGATGACAAGACCATGGTTATCGAAGGTGATCAACGTAATTCACGACTGAAAATCGTTTCGTGCATTAAGGCTCGTAAGTATATCGAAAGAGGCTGTGAGTTATTCCTAGCTAAAGTAGTGGAGAAGGAATCGAAGGAGAAACGTGCTGAAGATGTACCTGTTATCCGTGACTTTCCTGAAGTATTTCCAGAAGATTTGCCTGGACTTCCTCCTCCAAGGCAAGTAGAATTCCAAATTGACTTAATTCCTGGTGCTGCACCTGTAGCTCGTGCGCCATATCGTTTAGCCCCATCCGAGCTGAAGGAGTTATCTGTGCAATTACAAGAGCTATCTAATAAAGGTTTTATACGACCGAGTTCGTCACCTTGGGGAGCTCCTGTCTTATTCGTTAAGAAGAAAGATGGTTCGTTTCGTATGTGTATTGATTACCGAGAGTTGAATAAGCTAACGATCAAGAATCGTTATCCGCTTCCAAGAATTGATGATTTATTCGATCAACTTCAAGGTTCTCGTGTTTTCTCCAAGATTGATCTTCGTTCTGGTTACCATCAACTTCGCATACGTGAGGAAGATATTCCTATTACGGCATTTAGAACTCGTTATGGTCATTATGAGTTTCTGGTTATGCCTTTTGGTTTGACTAATGCACCTGCTGTATTCATGGATTTAATGAATCGCATTTGTAAGCCGTATCTTGATAAATTCGTGATCGTTTTTATAGATGATATTCTAATCTACTCCAAGAGCAATGAAGAGCATGCCGAACACTTAAGAATTATCTTGAACTTGTTGAAGAACGAAAAGTTATAAGCTAAGTTCTCAAAGTGTGATATTTGGCTTAATTCTGTACAATTTCTCGGACACGTGATCGATAAAAGTGGAGTACATGTTGATCCTGCAAAGATCGAAGCCATCAAGAATTGGAGTGCTCCGACTACTCCAACTGAAGTACGACAATTTCTAGGTTTGGCTGGTTATTACCGAAGGTTTATTGAAGGATTCTCTTTGATATCGAAACCATTAACGAAGCTGACTCAGAAGAATAAACCGTATGTGTGGGGCGATGATGAAGAAGAAGCTTTCCAAACCCTGAAGATGAAACTCTATAGTGCGCCGATTTTATCATTACCTGAAGGAAGTGAAGACTTTGTTGTTTATTGTGATGCATCTGTTCGAGGATATGGTGCTGTTCTCATGCAACGTGAAAAGGTGATCGCATATGCCTCTAGACAATTAAGGAAGAATGAGGAGAACTACACTACCCATGACTTGGAATTGGGCGCTGTGGTTTTTGCTCTGCGACTTTGGAGACATTATCTGTATGGTACGAAGTGTACAGTATTCACTGATCATAAAAGCCTACAATACATATTGGATCAAAAGGAGCTGAATATGAGACAACGTCGATGGGTTGAACTATTGAGTGATTACGACTACGAAATTCGTTATCATCCGGGAAAGGCGAACGTGGTAGCTGATGCGTTAAGTCGAAAGGAAAGGGAGAAACCGATTCGAGTGCGTGCTTTGGTGGTGACAGTTCATAATAACTTACCTGAGCAGATTCAGAACGCACAAGTCGAAGCATGCAAGAAGGAAAATATTGATGCCGAAAGATTTAGAGGAGACGGTGAAACATTTGAGACGCGACCCGATGGTATCAAATGTTTGAGAGGTCGAATCTGGTTACCATTCTTTGGTGGACTGAGAGACTTGATTATGTTAGAATCTCATAAGTCCAAGTATTCTATTCATCCTGGATCGGACAAAATGTACCAAGACTTGAAAAAGTTATACTAGTGGCCGAATATGAAAGCTGATATTGCAACATACGTCGCGAAATGCTTAACATGTGCAAAAGTGAAAGCTGAATATCAGAAGCCGTCAGGATTACTTGTCCAACCTGAAATTCCAGTCTAGAAATGGGAGCAAATTACGATGGACTTCATCACAAAACTCCCAAGGACACCGTTTGGGTTCGATGCAATTTCGGTTATTGTCGATCGTTTAACTAAATCCGCTCATTTTATTCCAATCAACGAGAGGTTTGGTTTGGAGAAACTCGTCGATATTTATCTGAAGGAAATCGTGTGCAAGCATGGTGTTCCTATTTCAATCATTTCCGATAGAGATAGTCGTTTTGCTTCTGGATTTTGGAGATCACTTCAAAAGTCGTTAGGAACCAATTTGGATATGAGCACAGCCTATCATCCGCAAACTGATGGGCAAAGCGAAAGAACAATTCAAACTTTGGAGGATATGCTACGTGCTTGTGTGATAGACTTTGGAAGTAGCTGGGATAAGCACTTACATTTGGCCGAATTCTCGTACAATAACAGTTATCAAGCAAGTATTAAAGATGCACCTTTTGAAGCACTGTATGGGAGAAAATGTAGATCACCTGTGAGCTGGAGTGAGGTTGGTGATGCCCAACTCACTGGACCAGATTTGATTAGAGAGACGACAGATATGATTGTGCAAATCAAGAATAGGTTGTTGTCTGCTCGGAGCTGACAGAAGAGTTATGCGGATGTGAGAAGAAAACCAATGGAGTTTAACGTGGGAGATAAGGTTATGCTAAAGGTATCACCATGGAAAGGTGTTGTACGATTTGGAAAACGTGGGAAGTTGAGTCCTCGTTATATCGGACCATTCAAGGTTACATCTAGAGTTGGACCCGTGGCATACTAACTGGAACTACCACAAGAACTGTATGGGATTCATAACACTTTTCACGTGTCGAATCTGAAGAAGTGTTTATCCTATGAAGAACTCGTTATACCGTTAGACGAGGTTAAGGTTGAAAAAAAGTTGCACTTTATTGAAGAACCAATCGAGATCATGGATCGTGAGGTCAAGCAACTAAAGCAAAGCCGAATACCTATTGTCAAAGTTCAATGGAACTCTCGAAGAGGACCGGAGTTTACTTGGGAACGAGAAGACCAAATGTGGAAGAATTACCCTCATCTCTTTGATTTCAACAAGCGATCGGGCAAGAACGCAAGTTGATCTTCGAGGGCGAAGATCCTAATTTGGTGGGGATGATGTGACAACCCGTCAATTTCAGGTCGTTATTTTAATCTCGACTATTACGTATTACGTGTTTACTTTAATGAGAATTTTAAATTATCGACTAACCGAGAAGGTTATGACTTGAAACTAGCGTAAGAATGTCGATTAGATGAAAACCGACAAGGAATATGTTAGGTATCGATATTATATTCTCAAATAATCATAAAAATGATTTTTATTATATTTAATCTTTATTTCTCGTATTTTACGTTTTAACGAATGACGATAACTATTAGTGATCGCGATACCGACGGATGCCCAAAAATTTACGTTTTATTATCGATTGTCTCGATATTGTATATTTTCGACGTTTTCGATTTAATTGCGTTTTAAGTCGTGTCGAAGCTTTATTATTATTTTTATGAAGCATTTTAACTTACGAAAAGTATTTTTACGAAACCCGAGCCCCGTAAATATTTTTAAAATTTACAATTTACATTTTCTACCTTGTAAACTATTTACTTACATTATAGGACCAAAAGAATGCACTTTTGACAAAATCTACCGTCACCCCACTATTTAAAGATTTTCCACTAACTATTTTCATTAAACAATTCATTTAAAAAAAAAATCTCATCTCTCTCCTTTTTCTCCTTCTTGGCCGTCCACCCCCAACACCCCAAATCCATTGATTTCTTGATTTTACTTTGAATCTAAAGAAACTAAGAAAAGTCCCATCCTAGAAATTTCAAGAGCTTTCTATTGGTATAATTTTCTTCTACATGCATTCACTAAATTTTATTTTTAATTTTTGATGATGAACATCAAGTTTGATCCATTTTTATGGTGGTGAATGGTGTTAATATTATTATATTCATAGTGGGTTTATGTTGCATGTAAGATTTTTAATTGTTTAATTTTTGAGAGATCAAATTTGAGGGTGTTATGAGTTAGTTAGATGTGTTAGTGTGATATTAGGATCATATTAGGACTATAGGAATTGTTGGAATGGGTCGAAAAATTGTTTTGGTATGATTTTTAGATAGGCTATTTTAGGCAGTAACTTTAAGGCCATTTTTGAAATTGTTACTTTGATAAACTTGGTAAACTAATAAGATAGGGTCGTAGATAATTTCGTTAGCTTCGATTTGAGCTAAAGTAGAGCTTCTAACTCATTACGAGCGAAAAGTTATGCTACTTTTAGTATTTGTGTACCGGGAGACGGGTATCGGCACAATCCGAAAATTGTTGTCGATATTTGGAACGAATCTCGGGGACTATAAAATGAGTTTTAAAATGTTCAAGGGCTGTTGTAAGTTGATAAACCTCAGGTTATGAGTCTATTTTCAAACCCGAGTGTCGGTTTTGCAAACGGAATTGTTTAAATAAGTCAAAATGGTTTTACAAGTCAAAGGCATAAAACTGTCCGGTTTTTGTAACACGAAGGTGTGTCGGGCAGAAGGTCTTAGAAGTAATATTTTTGAACGAAATTTAAACTGAGTCTTATTCATATTATGTGTGAGTTTGTCACCAAGTTTCGTCGAAATCGGACATGTCTAGATAGGTTAGATTGGTGTGTACATTTGGAGTGTATATGCTGAGTGGTATTTTGGACACGTAGTTCAATACTTGTATGGCGTGAGTTGAGTATTCACTATTGGACATGGTGACTTACTCAAGTGTTAAGTCATTATATAAATGACTTAGCTACTGGTCCGAGGGAAGTAAAATGATGGTTTGACTTGCGTTGACTTGGCGTCTTATGACGGGTCAATGTCAAGGGTGTAAGCTTTTAAATGAATAAGTGTTGAACAAAAGGTTATAGTAGTACACTTATATTTTTGTTATTTTTCGGGATTTTCATGGTCATTTGAAATTGACTTTCATATTATTTAAGTATTATTTATACTTGAGTCGTTTATTAACGAACGCGCCTTAATTGGTAGGTTGCGGTCTTCGTGTTTAACGGGCATCACAAATCGTCGGCGATCGTCACGTCACTACTATCGTACCAAGGTAAGTCTATAGCCTCGCTTTAACATGTTTACTTGTTTTATAAAACCCGCGAGGGGGATAACATGCTTGTTTTATTAAAATAAAAGGGGTACGACGAGAAGTTGTGGAAACCCTTATTATTGGAAAAACATTTAGTAACAAATGAAGGGTACAACGAGAAGTTGTGGTAAACCCTCTTTCTTTAAAATTGAACACAAAGGACCCGATTGTATGCTTAGATGAAAGTTGTTATACAAGTTTGTTTAGCCTTAAAAGACCCATGAATCGTGAATTGTTAATCGAAAGGAACGCTAATACTATGGATAGATCTATCGGGGTGACTCCCAGTCCGGTCGCGACTAGCTATCGCGTGGTGTTGTGATGCACCAGTAATGAAACATCGGATGCAATTGTATAAGAGAAATATACGCACTTGGCTAGGTGTGTTGGGCTGAAATAATATATGTTAACGTTCAATTTCACGAGACTTATGAAATAACAACGATAATTATGTCTGATCCACATGATTGTCAACCACGGAAGGTTTACTCAGAATACTTGTGTTCGTTTATTTAATTTAAACTCTATAGATTCACTCAACATTTTTGTTGACTTTATAGCATGTTCTATCTCAGGTCCATGAAGAAGGCACTCAAGGAAGGCGGTTTCACGCAGCTTGCTAAATTAAATTGTTTTGGCCCGCTTTACTAAACTATGTCCATTCTAAGAAACTTTTATTGTTTGGTTGGTTGTGTAAACTTAAAACTATTTGGGACTGTGTGTGAACTGTTTTATTTTTAAACAAATGAATGGATGTATGTTTTGTTAAAACGACTCATTTTGAGGCGTTTTCTATGATATTGAGGTTGAACCATGATAGTAACACCCAATGACCCTTCCGCTGCTATGACCCGAAATTGGGGGTGTTACACAAACACATGTAAGAATGAAATGTTTGGAATTCTCCCCCTGGAGACTTCATAGGGAGTCTTCATGTGTCTCTTCACAATAATGGATCTATTTTGAGTGTAGCAAGCAGTAGCTACAGCATCAGTCCAAAAGTGCTTAGAGAGAGCAGATCCAGCAAGCATTGTTCTTGCTGCTTCAATCAAAGTTCTGTTCCTTCTTTTAGCCACACCATTTTGTTCAGGTGTGTAACGAGATGAGAAATTTTGGTAAATTCCTTTGTCATCACAGAATTTGATCAGTGAGTGATTTCTGAATTCAGTGCCATTGTCAGTTCTGAGTTGTTTAACATGAGAGTCATTTTGATTTTCAACTCTTTTGATGAATGACATAATGGCATCTGGTGCATGGCTTTTCTTTGTCAGAAAATATACCCAGGTGTACCTTGAGTACTCATCAACAATGACAAGTGTATATTTTCCATGACAAATGGCCCTAGGTGATACTGGGCCAAATAAGTCCATGTGAAGCAAATGAAGACTTTCTTTGATTGAGAAAGTTTGCTTTGTTTTGAAACTGACCCTGTGGTGCTTCCCTTATTCACATGTTGAGCACGGTTTGTCCTTGGAGTAGACAAGTGAAGGAAGACCAATAACAAGATTTTGTTTTGCCAGCAGAGTTACTGTTTTAAAATTGAGATGTGAGAGCATCCTATGCCAAAGTCAATTTGTAATATTGGAGGCTTTAGCAAAGAAGCATGTCTCCTGAGTTGAGTTCATGTTCATGACATAAACATCTTTGACTCTTGGAGCAATCATCACAATTTCATGATTGGAGTTGAAGATTGTACCTTTTTTGTCATCGAACAGCACAAGGTACTTTGCATCACAAAGTTGACTTATGTTGATGAGGTTGTGCTTCAATCCATTTACATATGCTACCCTTGACAAAACTATACCATTGCATTTCACTAAACCAAATCCTTCAGTAGTAGCTGATGAGTTATCACGAAAAACAACTTTTGGACCTTGTTCCTCCTTATACTTGTGCAGATAACTTTTGGTGCCAGTCATATGCCTTGAGCAGCCACTATCTAGGTACCAAATAGGCTTCCTAAGATCACACTACACAAGTTAAGGAAATGGTCAGTTTTGTTTTGAAACCCACCTTTGTTGGGTGGGGGTTTTAGATCTAGAAGGTATTCTAGATCTGAAGGGTCCTCTTGTTGAGGGTATGTGTAATTGCTCAGAAAAAGAAGAGGTCTGAATAGCATAAGCTTTCTTAGCCTGAAGGGCTTCACCTCTTTTGAACCACTCTATATGGTTGTGATCAGATGTAGTATGGACATCACTTGCACAAGTCTCACAACATTTGGCAATAGAGTTTGGATTTCTTAGTTTAATACCTCCTCTGAGTGAGATGATACGATTATGTCCATGAGTGTCATGGTCGTAACTTCCACTAATATTGCAAAACAGAGTAATAGTGGCAGTCATCTGAGTGATGATTGCCCATACCACAATGAATGCATGGTGGGAAAGGCATATTTCGCCTGGAATGAGATGCTTCAGATTTGTGAGCATCAACACTTGTTTTGGCCAGCATATATTGAGTGTGTTCACAAGTGCGATGGTCAGTCCTTTCATATTTGGTACAATAAATCACGTTTAGGCAAGTTTCAGTGAGATGGTTATTTAGACCACATAAATCACAAGCCCTTTTAATTTGTGTCTTGTACTTGAGATGAGGAGAGTCTGAAGGTTCATCTCTGAACCGTGTTGGTGTTTGCTGCTGCCTGAGTTGCAATTTAAGATCATAGATCTCTTGCATGACAAGAGACATTCTCTCATCTTCCTCAGATCTAGCATTCTTCAGTTTTTTGTTGAAATTGAAGAGTTAGTTCCCATATATGATCCTTCAGCAAGAGCTGAAGAGTTCTTTGAAGTGTCAATTTTGACATTTTTGGAAGAACTACCTTTGTGTGTGGTGTGAGACTTGATGATAGAATGGATAGTTTTGGCTCTAGTAGAGGGTTCAACACCAGTCAGCTTCTCCAAATGAGGAAGTGGGGTAGTTACTTCATTCTCTAGATCATCATCTGAGTCATCCTCAGTAACTGAGGATTCAACTGGTGCTGAATTGTCAATACATGCTTGTAACTCAGGAAGAAGGATTCGTCCAGTGTCATGATTGGGTAAATTCTCTTCACCTGACCTTTCAATGTTAGGGATCGAGCAACCATCCTCATTTGAGTCTTTGACAAAGACAATAGATTTGGTGTTGGAGGATCCTTTAGCACCAAGAATTTTCTTCTTTTGAGCAGGTATTTGTTCACTTATGCATTGATTTGCCCTATCATAGTTTCTAAGCCAAGATTTAACAAAGTCTTTTGCTTCTTTTAGTTCCACTCTAAGAGAGTTATTTTCCTTCGGAATTTCTTTGTTCAATTGTTGAAAAGTAAGAATATCAAGTTTAGCTTCTTTTAGCTCTATTTTCTTACTTTCAAAATCTTCAAGTTATTAAACAAGTTTGTGAAATTTTTCAAGAAAAATTTTTCTTTGCTCTTCAACAAATTTTAGATCAATGCATAAGTAATCAAAGACAAATTTAATGTCATCTTTATCTTCTTATTCAAGAAGAGTTTGTACCTTTTTTATTAGACCCATTCTCCATTTCTGGCACTTTCTTTGGTGACAACATTTGAGCTTGCCCCTTCATCATCAGAAAGTGCCATTAACACTTTGACATTTACCAACTCATCATCATCTGAAGAAACATCTTCTTCATCCCATTCATATGCTTCAGCAACAAGTCCTTTGTTCTTGTCTTGCTTAGGGTTCTTGGATGAGGAGCTTTCAGTGCTCATTAAGGCCAATCTTGCCTTGATTTCCCTGTATTTGGCCTCAAAGTCTATTGTAGGCCTGAGTTCAACCCTGCTTTGCTGAAATGGGGTGGAAGCAATTTGTTTTGGTTGAAATGATGATTGACCAGTTGGTTTTGATTGATCTGGTGAGGAATATGAAGGGAGAGATGTTTTTGAATAACAATCCCTAGCATAGTGACCAGTCTTCCCACATTTGTAGCATTCAGTGTCAACTGAAGCTTTTGTGGAGCTGGAGAACTTGCCTCCTTTCTTAAAGAACCTTCTAGACTTGGCCAGAAGCTCTTGAATGAAATTCCTCTTTGGGGTCATTCAGATATTCCTCACTAGATCTAGTATCTTCCTCATCATCGGGACTATCTTGGTAGTCTTGAATGACAGCTTCACTAAAGAAGGTTGTGGACAAGGGTGTAGCAATGGTTAATGCTTTACTCTTGCTTGAGCCTTCATAAATCCTATCAACTAGGTTTTCTTCATATTTTAGTTTCCCAAAAAGAGAGGCTAGATCACAATCTTTAATGTGATTAGCATTTCTCAAGCTTTGGCAGAAACTGAGCCACTTCTTTGGCAGTGCATTAACAAAAACTGTGTTGATTTCAAGTTTTGAAAGCTCAACACCATCATTCACTAGTTCATTCATTAGTGCTTTGTATCTGGTGAATGTCTGTGTGAGGGTTTCCCCTTCTTTGTGCTTGAAGGTGTTGTATTGAAGCTTTAAACCCATGATTCTGGTTTCTTTTACATCAGAGGGTCCCTTATGGTAAAGGATAAGGTCCTCCCATGTTGATTTGGCTGTTTTATAATTTATAACGGAATTCATTTGGTCATCTGGTAGTACAGACATGATGAGACTTTTGAGACGCTGATCAAGGTTAGCAGCTTTTCTCATCAGCAGTCCATTGTACTTTAGTTTTTTTATTGTCTCCAACCATGGGAACAAAATGACCATTTTCAATGATTCCAAGGAATTGAGGTTCAATTCCAACCATGTGGACAAGAAACCTCTTCTTCCAATTTGTAAAGTTGGATACCTCTAGTACAGGAGAAGCATTGAGTTGGCCACCCCTATATTCTAGGGTTTGTGGTATAACTTGAGCCATTTTGGATCTTGATTTGAAAACTTTTAAATGAGTAGTTTAATAAATTAAGAGTTTAACTAATCAAACTGCTCTGATACCACTTGTTGGTCCGTGGTAATTCGATATTACTTATTATCTTAAGTAATAACTATTACTTTGACTCAATTGTGTTGTTTTAACATAAGATAAGAACTATGAAAGATTAAAACAACAAAACCAATATATTTTTCAACGTATAGACTTTTATTAGAATCAAATAAAAAATCTATAACCCACTTTGTTTGCGGAATAACGAAGTGGTTGAATGACAATGGGGTTTGATCTCCTCTACTTAAAAGTTTAACCAAAGTTAAACTCTAAGCTCCAATCTAAACGTTCATATGCAACTCTGGCTATATGGTTTAGTTGGTATCGAGAGAGAAAGGTTTTCCAAAGTTTAAGATCTTGTATTGGTTACCTTTCTCTCCCAATGTACACTCCTTTATATAGGCAGTGGAAATTAGGGTTTGCATTTGCATGTACCACGGCATCAGTTTATCCAGTGGGTGGTTGATGCCCATGCTTGATAAACAGTACAAAGTACTTAATAAACTATTCTAGGAAAGATAAAGGTTGTACTTATATCTAAGTATACAAGCAACCTACTTTGACTTAAAGTTATCTTTTCCCGCCTAATGCAAACCATCAGAATACTGAAGAGTTCTTTAGTATCCTAGAGGAGATCGTCATCATTCAGTTTGGTATTGTCAAGCCAAACTGAACTGAAAGCCCTTCTTCAGTCCTTGTTCTTCAGCAACTAGACCGCCTAGTATTTGAAGTGAAGACTCCTTTGTCATCTAAGTTCACTGGAAGGGGAGTGCTGAACTTTCTTCAGCTTTAAAGTCTTCAGTAGAACATTGTTCCTCTAGTCATCCATCAGCATACTGGCCTTACTGCTGAGCATGAAACACTCAGGGGAATTTTATATTCAAATCCTAGAGTTGCTTCTGGGTCAGTAAACACTGACCCAACAGACTTTCAATTAATTAATTAAACTTTTTAACTTTAATTTAGCTAAAATTATCTATCATACTAAAAGGTAAAATTTTCGTTTCCTAATTTACTTTCTATATTTAGACAAACTATTTTTAACCCTCTTAAATACCAACTTATCATACTTCTAATAATTAATGTAGCTAAATCAAGTACATAAAATATTACATATATCGAATATTGTGAAAAGCACAATGTGAACAAGTGAAATAACCATCAACCAATACTTCAATCATCATGATAAAAGTCTTGTAACCCAAATTATTACCAATTAATCATATAAAATCACATAACAACATAATTAAAACTCAAAATTATACTTGAAACTGATTTCAAACAAATTGACTAATCTACTCAAACCATGGTTATGACAGTATCCCCTTCGTAAATAAATCTCATCCTGATATTTAATCAATAGATCCAACTTCACTATTAACAATCAATTGAGGATACTTTGATTTAATAAAATCTTCCCGTCCCACCTGAACTTAAGTCTACGCTTAGAATTCCATGGAACAATACACGAGCCTTGCCCGTCATCGAGGATACTCATCAAAACCATAAAGTTATGTAACCAAGCTAACTAAATCTCACAACTCATCAAACAAGAACTATCTTGAAACTAAGTTCGGAGCCTCCACAAAACTCAACGTGTTTGATGAATCGCCTCGGCTTCGGGTTTACTAAATAAAATTTTCTTATATAAAAACTCATGAAAACATTGAGGAGTACTCTAAGGTATATAAATACTCTTAAGTTCTAAGCCTTAGCCTCCCAACAAACTCAAAAGTTTCTTCCACGAAACGAAGAGTTCTATCAGTCTTAGTTTCGTCTAGTGGCACATGCATGTGTGCATCAAACAAACACTTTTTCAAATTAGACACAAGGAATGTGTCATGCACGCTACTCAACTCCGTAGACAATCTCAATCTATATGCTTCAGGACCAATCCTTTCAAGGATCACAAATGGTCCTACATACCTCGTTGCTAAATTTCCCCTCTTATCAAAATGTACAACACCTTTCCAAGGTGAAACCTTCAACCTCACATGATCACCTGCAATAAACTCTAAAGTTTTCCTTATATTATCTGCATAACTCTTCTAACGATCTCTATTTGCTCTAAGTTTTTTCTTAATCATGACCACCTTATCAGCTTCTCTTGTACTAACTCTGGTCAAATCAATCTACTTTCCCCAATCTTGACCCAAAAAACAGGCGACCTACAATTCCTTCCATATAGTGCTTTAAATGGAGTACATCGAATAGTCAAATTATAACAATTGTTGTGGGAAAAAGCTACTAACTTTATGTGAACATTCTAACGGCCCCCAAAATCAATCACATACGCTCTTAACATATACTCCAACGCCTGAATAGTATACTCACTCTGACCATCAGTCTATGGATGGTACGCAATACTTATATCTAATCGGGTCCCTAATGACTTCTGTATCACTTGCCAAAAACCTCAAAGTAAATCGTCCATCTCTATCAGAAATGATTGACACATGTACATATCTCGTACAACTATATCATCTATGTACAACCTTTCCAACTTCTCCATCTTGTAAATCTTCACGGATCGCTAGAAAATGGGTTGACTTAGTCATTTTATTGACTATTACCCAATTCGTAATGTATCCACTACTCGACATTGGTAACTTAGTAATGAAATCCATGGTGTATCTTTTCAAACTTCAACTTGGGTATCCCAGGTTGTAATAACAATCCTGAAGGTCTTTGATGTTCAGCTTTCACTTTGAACAAGTTAAGCATTTATTAGTGTATCCTTTTTCATACGAGGCCATCAACACATATATCTAAGGTCATGGTACATCTTATCTGCTTCAGGATGAGCATTACCCTTCATCGCATGCGCCTCACCCACGACTAAAGTTCTTACATCTCCTACCATAGGAACCCAAATCCTATCTAAAAAGTATAAACCGTCATTTTCTCTTTTCTCCATTTGTTGGTCCAAGCCACACAACATCTTCGTTGATGAGTTTAATGGTTCAGACGCCTCTACCCACACCACTAGTATCTTCTCTTTAATCCGAGACTAAAACCTCACATAGTTATATTGAAATCATCTTGGCTCACTCATTCCTACCTACTAAAAACATCCTGTACTATATTTTCTTTTTCTAGATGGTACGTAATCTCACAATCATGGTTACTAAACAACCCAATCTCCCGGGTTTGTCTTAGGTTCAATTCCTTCTAATTGAAAATGTGTTTGAAGACTTGTGATCAGTATAAATCACACTCTTCGTCCCATATAAATAATGCCTTCAATATTTTAAAGTACCCCTCACAAGCTGCAACCAAAGCCTTGATTCGAAACATCACAATATACCACCAAATATTCCAGTCCATTAGGTAATGCCAAAATAGGTGTTGCACAAATTATCCTTCAATGTCTTAAGCCTAAGACACGTCTCGTCATTTGAGGTCGCGTCTAGTCGTGTGTTGACTGTTGGGGCGTTTTGTTCTTGATCAATGTGTGATTGTTATCTCGTGAATTTGTGTATCGAATGTTGGACGTTTCGTTCTTGATCAACGTGCGATTGCTATATCAAGTGAGTTCATAGCCTCTCTTTGACTGCTTTAATTGTTTTATAAAACCACGAATGAGGATACATGTTGTTTTGTAAATAAACATGTGTTCTTTTGTAAATAAACATGTGTTGTTTTGATTGTATGCTTTTAAGAAGTGAACACAAGTGTTTGATTCTATGGTTAATTGGTCGCTATTATTCATGTTAAGTTTTGCCTAAAATTTCCCTATTTTATCATGAACCGTTACCTACTTTTGTAGACATTGGTACAAGTGAATGGATCCATTGGGATTGCCATCCCATCCGAGCAGGTAGTGCATGTTGAGTAAGATGCTCAATTCGGGTATGTTGCACATAGAAGTTAAAGAGTATTTGGAAAGCTACTAGAATGAGGGAAAATTATGGTGTTAAGGTTCGAATGAGCTTAGAATAAGAGTGTGGATTATAGATTTTATATATGTTACATTATCGACCGTTGAATGAAATTTTTGTGTGCAAAAGCTTTGTTGTTGTTGTTGGTTAAAACCTTTGAATTCACTCATCAGTTGGGTTGACATTTTAGCATGTATTTCTCATATACTTAGGGAGAAGTAAGATTGGTATGGAGTCGCACGGGATATTTGAAGGAAAAATAATAGAATATCATTCAATGACATTTAAATTTCTTTTAAAGTTTGTATAATTAATGGGACTTGTTTTTGCTTAAATATCGATATTAATAAAATTATCAAATAGTTTAATTTTATAAAACGTCTCATTTAGATTCGTTTTCTATAACTTGTATCTGATACTATGAAGTATCAACCCAAAGTGGTATTTCGTAACGTTGTGAACTTGGTGGTGTTACAAGATGACTGAATTGGTAATAGATTCATGATAACGCTCTAATTATACATGTTTGCGTGTGCGTTATGTAACACTCGAGAATTTTTCGTATTTTAAATAATAGTAAGTTATATTAGTTATTATTCAAAATTCATATTTGAGCGATACCCAAAATTATTGGGTTTGAAAACGGGTCATATTTTTTTTGCAAAATCTAAAAATCGCGCAGTCTGCGTACTGACACGATAAAAATTAAATCAATATTTAATTTACACGAGATATTTACTAAAATGATTTATTAAATTATTTAATATTTTGTTTCAATAACGTTTATTAAAAACGAGAACATTTAAGTGAAGTCCATTTTTTCCTTTAAAACGAAGCTCGTCCGAGATACTTTATAAATAATTATCATTTTAAAAGAGTTTATAAAATTATAAAACAATGGTCAAGTGAATACTCATTTTTATAGGAAAAATTATTTCGAACGCAATGGAGAAAATTTCGTATTTTGAATCCTCTGTTGAGTATCATATTTCGAACGCAATGGCGAACTGTTAATTAACAAAAGTTATAACAGAAGTTACAATTTTAACCCTAAAGTATCTAAACTTTTCACTTTTATTCATATATAAATAGAAAAACTATATTTTTTTCTCATTTCCATCTCTTCCAACACACACAAAACCCTAACTATATACCCTCTCTAAAATTCGGCCATGGGAAAAACTTTCCGGCGCCGTCATCATTTTCGGCCAAATATTCCGGCGAGCACTAAAATATTCTCCACTATCGTCATCATCCTTTTCTGTATTAAAATTTGCAGAAAGTACGCCACACATTTCATTTGTGCGTCGCACTTTCTGGAGACGCACTTAACCATTGTGCACCGCACTTACTGCCTGAACGAAATTTTCCTTTAACTGATTAAGTTCGGTGCTTTTCAAAAACCAACCCAACTGCCTTTTAGACTCTTTGAATTTGTAAATATATAGTTTATCATCACACAATAAAAAAACAATAAAACAAAAACCAAAAATATCAATTTTGCTTTCGTTTTGATTTATCTTTTTATCTTGTTATAATCTCAAAACTTAAACAAAAAAATATATATAATAATAAATAAATAAAATAAAATAAAATAATAATATAAAAAAACACAAAAAATATCTTTGCAAAATTTTAAACGTTTGTATAAATCCTCGATCGTGGGAAAAAAACTTGTAAATCTATTATTTAAAAATAAAACAACATGGAGTATGAATTTGAAACGATCCCAAAAGAATGCATTCAAATCAAGTCACCAAATTTTCAACCCAAAATCCATCAAATAATGAATTTGTCGTTATGGATATACATGAAGACGATGTCGAAACCCAACCCAATCCACCTGAACATGTAATAGATATCGATCCCTGATGTAGTGTTCTTACACACCTTTAGGAAAAGGAGGTAAAAAGGGCAAGTGAAACAAGTGACTTAGGAAAATCACTTGTTATGACCCAAAGCGGGGATCGTTCTCAAGGAGGCTTGGTGTGTGTGTTAAGAAATGATTAACTTTGTGATTATATGATTATGATGAGAAAAGAAAATAGAAATGGGATAAGAAGAGAATGACGGTTACGATGACGGATTACACTAAGACGAAAAGGTCGTACACGTAACAACCGTAAAAGCACCAAAATTAAATATTTACTCTAAAAATTCCTAAAAAATTGCAAGAAATCCTAAATAATGTATTAAGAGTTTACAAAAAATCAAAAATCACCCAAACCTTTTATTTAATTAAATAATGATTTTTTAATGCTAATTAAAGCCCTAAAAATCAATTTAAGTAACAAAAAGCCCAAAATGAGTTTTATCACTTTGTAAACCTCTAAAATACCCTAACTTATGGTAAAACCGTTTTTGAAAATTTTAAAATTAATTAAAACTATTTAAAAACAATTAAAAACTCTTAAAACTTAAAATAATTATAAAAATTAATTTAAGAACAACAAAAATATTCTAAAAGTTGTAAAATTCCTAACTTTATGTATTTAACCTAAGAAAAATATAAAAACTTGAAAAATATAAATTTTAATTTTTAATAATAAAATAATATAAAATAATATTAAAAACCCAAAATTTATAAAAAAATTCTAAAAACTTGCAAACTAGCTTAATTTAACCTAAATAACACAGAAATGAAGTTGTAATTACCTAAATACCCTTAATGGGCCTAGAAAATGGGCTGAAGTCCAAAAAGTCCCTTAATGGGCTTGGTATAGGCCCAATAAGAAAAAGTGGCCCAAATTAGCCCAAAAACCACTATTTGACTCAAAATTTGATTCTGAACAACTTTTTCCAAAGGCCCAAAAACTAAAAATGTGAAATAAGCAAGCTTATACCAAACAGCTTATTCTTAATGGGCTTTTTGGCCCATTAAGCTATAAGTTAATGTCATAAGATCAAATTAGACACACAAGCTTCTTTTTAGCTAACTAAGTCTTCTGTAAAAAGAAATTTTAAATAAGCCAAAGGAATAAGCCTGAAAATGCAAAAAGCAATCTACAGAAAACGACAAAATAGTCGTTTTTGAGTTCTAGGCTATCCCAAGAGCTGATTCAAATTGCAAAAGCTTTTAAATGACTTAACTAAGCTTAATCAACAAAAATTTTTCAAATAAGCTGACTCAATAAGCTGGAAAAAGCAAATAAGCACTTATGAAAAAGGCAAATAAGTTGGTTTCTAGCAAAAAGTCAAAGTCAAAGTCTAATAAGCTCCAGTTCAATCAAATGGGTTAAATAATGAAGATCTATCACAAAAAATAAGTTGTTGCAGGTCTAGATAAGCCAAAATGGCTTGTTGATAAGCTAACTGACAATTTGTACTAGCAGGGGCTAGTTTTGGGTGTTGAGCAGTGGAAACTTTTTCCATTGGTTGACTTGTTGACTTTTTTTGTCTTTAGTGACTTTTTTGGAGATTCAAGTTTCACAAAGGCACCCAATTGATCAGTGGATCAAGAGGAGTCAATAACAATCAAAAAATCACAATCAACAATAGCCAAATGATACAGTTAATTCAATCAATCACCAGATCTGACACAGACATGAACACTTAAGCAGTTGAGGTTCAATAAGCACTTATAGCACAATTCAGCCAGCCAAGCTTAACCAAATGCATACACAAGCAATATTAAACTTAAATAAGCAATTCTAAACAGGTTTCATGCAATGATTCAAAGTTTTAAGCAAGATTCAAGCACTTAAAGTTACTAATGAACACAAAAACATGTAGTTTTCTACTTTGCTGATGCAATTGACCAACAAGCAAGATTCAACCACTCAAATCTATCAAACAGGTTATAATAACTTTGTTTAAACCACTTTTAGCCCTAAGCATGCATACACCCTAAGTGTTTCCAAGATCCTAGGTCATAACAGTCAAGAACAAAGATTTTATAGCAGATTGTTTATTATGGTGTTTCAAAGTTGAAAACCTGCAGCAAAATGCACTCAAACAAGCATATATCAGATACCAAGGAATAACACAAACTCTTAACAACACAATACCAAGTTATGATTTGAAACAGGTAATCTCAAACACCCTTTTATCTTTCTAATCCAAAAATTAAACAAGTATAAGTGTGATTCAGTTCACCAAATGACTAATCTAGCATACTAACAACATTAACATGCAAGATTAAGCAGATTCAAGCCAGGAAAACAACAAGAACACAAGTAGAGCACAAATTCACCAAAAATCCAAAGTTTATCAGATTTTCAAGGTTTTAAGACAAACCTCATGGATGTACATCCACACCCACGAATTTTAGAGCTTATGTGCTAGCAAGAACAAGCACAAGCTTCCAACAACAACCCTGCTAAGATTCAACAGAGTTAGAAACAAAATATCAAAACAGAAAGGTGACCTTTAGGAAAATAAACTTGATTAATGCAACTTCTTGTACCCACTCTTGATTATCCCCAAGATATGAGCTTTACAACACCTTGATATTCATAATATCAGGGTGTATAGACCAGCTTATATCCCAAAAATTCCAAGATGTACCAAGAATCTTAGCAAAATATCAAATTTTAGTCCAATGTGTAATTTCTTACACAAGGTTTACAAACACGTTTTAAGGTTCAATTTCAGTTAACATATAACATAAACAAGCTTAAAATTGAATGGCCCTTGGTCTTTCTTCAACAAACTCAAACACAATTTCATAAATCAGAAAGTAGGATTTACTGGTTTGTGAACAAGGAAAAACCAAAAGCAAAGTGCAAATGTTGCACCCTAAGGCCTTTATATAGGCTACAAGTTATCTTGGAAAGCTGAAAAAAAACGTAAATCCTAGCTAATGAAGTTCTAAATTTGCCCTTTGAAGTTTGAATTTTTTGGAGAATCATGTGACTCTTTCTTGGCAGTTTGTTGTAGCTGGCATGTGTGAGTGCCTCCAAGGGTGTGAAATAAGCTTAGGATGTAAGCTGAATCCTTGGACGTTGGATGACAGTCCTCTTCTTGTCTTCTTACTCAAAGGTGTAGCACGGGAGGTCCCATGTAGCATGTGGGTTGTTGAGGTGGTCAATGTTAAGGTTGGGATGTGATTAGGACAAGTTTAATCACTAATCTGGAAGGTTTTGTGGCTTAATCGTTACTTAATCAAAAACTACCAATTTATGTTCTTGGCTGATGAACACATGTTTTGATCTTTGTTGTGGGTTTAAGAGGTGTTTAGCGCCAGTTATAATATTAATTAACTTTTTTAAAATTTAGTTAATAACAAACAGTGAGTGGAGTGTGACATGGAGGGATGGTGCAATCTGATTGGAGGAGAAGTGGTAGTGGGGCACGTGTCACCCCACTACTGGTCTAGGTTTCTTTTATGTTTGGCCAGCTTTAACCCCTTTCTTTTCAAACTTGTTTCACTTTGTAAATAAATGCCACAAAACCGGATTCCTTTGTAAATGAAGTTTCACTTTTCACACTTTTGCCCCAAATACTTTTCCAAAGTATTTTCAGGGGTATTTCTTGCCATTTTGTGATTCTTGAAGGGATGTTTTGGTATTTTCTTCAAGGATTATGGTCTTGACTTGTATGATTGGCATTTTGGAGGACTAAAATTGCCAAGTCTTCATTTATGAGGGACCATTTTTGCCAAATGTTGAGAGTCAAGGGTCCTTTTTGCAAATTAACATATTTCAAGGACCAAACTTGTCTTTTCTTGTTCTTTGAAGGACTTCATGATCTATTTGACTTTGAGGATGATAATAGTGACAATTTAGCTTTGTTGAGGGGCTAAAATTGCCAATTCTTCAAAGTGGAGGGCCCTTTTTGCAATATTGACAAACTTTAGGGACCAAACTTGTAATTATGAGGATACAAGGGTATAAAGTGTCAATTATTCTATATTGGAGGACCCTTCTTCATAAATCTTCAAATCTTCAATGGTTTTCTTGGGAAAATCTTCATTAGGGCTTGGTTCATTGTGCGGCTTCGTTTCCCGTGTTCGTTTTTGCATGATTCTTGTGATCTTTTGTCATTTTCTCAATATCCGTACCTAAAATACACAAGCATATATATGGGTATTTTGATGATATTTAATGCATTTTAAGCCTTTTTTGGACGATGAGACTATGTATAAAAGCAGTCTCATCACTCCCCCATACTAAACCATTGTCGTGCCCTCACGCAATGCTAGAATAAAGTATCGTAGCACCTCCAAAATTTCATTTTTATTCACTTTATTGAATGATGAACTAGTTATACTACTACTATTGCTACTACTTGCGTTTTAGACATAATGTATGATTTTCATCGCAAAATGGGACGTTTAGGTTCATAGAATAAGAACATGTGAATGCTTCGTTAGAAATAATTTCATCGTCCTCGATTTTCACCCCAATTCCATGCCAAGCGTGCAACGAGATCATTGTCATTATAAGTTAGTAATGCTAACACTACTCATATGCCCTAATCACGTACTTATCCTCCCAATTTCCTAAGTTGTATCTCTTATATTTTATTTTGTCTTGAATGTTTCACGAGGATACATTGTTTGACTTATGCGATAATAGAGATTTAGGTCTAAAAATAGAGTCCTAACGGTGTAACCAAGACCATCAAATCAATAACCCCTCCTAATAGACAACGATGTCAAAAAATTAAGTCAACAAGAAGGATCGATAAACACGGTTTTATAACGGTTTTTGAACATGAGACTTATTACCAAGACTTTTATACGCCCCCTAACGGAAGGGCCTTATTATCTTTGGTTTACCTCCATCTTTTATTCAACTTCGCCCTGAAGCTTTTATTATGACGTTGGTCTTGCCTTGCCTTTTATTATCCACCTCATCGGTAGTTTTATTAGCCAAAGACGTATATCCTCACGCTAAGGCGAATTTCGGATCTTTAAAGCTTCAAAGATTAAGGCTTGATTCACTTTCATTTTTGCATAGATTTTTCGGCCTTGTGGGGCTTCATATTGTTTGCGTGATTTAGGTGAGCACTTGAAATCTTATTATTGGGTGAAGCTTTTGATTATTCGGGTGCCAATACTTCAAAACCGTGACGCTGGAGATACCTTAGTGTCTTCCCAATTTAATTACACGGAAGCTACTAGAAAAGACTAGAAACCCAACAATCCCAACTAAACCGCTAAGTCAATATTTATTAAGAAAAAAATATTTACATGCGAAGGGAGAATAAGCAAACAATGAGAACACATGAGTTTTTGAAAGAATACGAGTACTCTACGTTTAGCATAGTAACTTATAATTAACCCTATCATTTCTCGTCCTCATTTAAGAGACTTAGCCTAATGTGAAGTTAAGGAATCAAAGCTAAGTGCTCAACACGCACGGTCGAGTAAAAAATTACTCTTATTCTCGCCATCGGAAAACCTACATTCGTGTCTTCAAACACTTATAAAACATGAGAAATTTTTTAAAATTTGGCCATTTTTAGCCTTATTTTGCAACAAAACGATAAACAAAAAGATAAACTTTGGAAAGCATGAAGGTTTGGCAAGGCAAGTATCTATTCACCCCCATACTAAAGTTAAACATTGTCCTCAATGTTTCGAGTCTAGGGGTGCAAACACCCCCATACTATAGACGTACTCGAATGCCTAATCTAGTATGGAAAGGGTGTAACCGTTAAATTTAAAGCCGTTTATGAAGTGTGCTAAAAACCTAAGGTTAGAACATCAAAGGATAAACTTTAGAAATAGTTTGTCTAATCATCTAGTAATATAAAAATTTAAGACTTGTGAACGCATCATCAAGTTTTTGGCGCCACTACCGCGGATTGTTTTCGTTACTTGCTAAACTGATTTTAAAATTAAACCAACGCCGTAGAGATTTCTGGCAATCTCAAAACTTTTCTGTATTAAAATTTGCAGAAAGTACGCCACACATTTCATTTGTGCGTCGCACTTTCTGGAGGATTTCTAAGTATGACGCACTTAACCATTGTGCACCGCACTTTCTCCCTGAATGAAATTTTCCTTTAACTGATTAAGTTCGGTGCTTTTCAAAAACCAACCCAACTGCCTTTTAGACTCTTTGAATTTGTAAATATATAGTTTATCATCACACAATAAAAAAACAATAAAACCAAAACCAAAAATATCAATTTTGCTTTCGTTTTGATTTATCTTTTTATCTTGTTATAATCTCAAAAGTTAAACAAAAAAATATATATAACAATAAATAAATAAAATAAAATAAAATAATAATATAGAAAACCATAAAAAAATATATTTTTGCAACATTTTAAACGTTTGTATAAATCCTTGATCGTTGGAAAAAGAACTTGTAAATCTATTATTTAAAAATAAAACAACATGGAGTATGAATTTCAAACGATCCCAAAAGAATGCATTCAAATCAAGTCACCAAATTTTCAACCCAAAATCCATCAAATAATGAATTTGTCGTTATGGATATACATGAAGACGATGTCGAAACCCAACCCAATCCACCTGAACATGTAATAGATATCGATCCCTGATGTAGTGTTCTTACACACCTTTAGGAAAAGGAGGTAAAAAGGGCAAGTGTAACAAGTGACTTAGGAAAATCACTTGTTATGACCCAAAGTGGGGATCGTTCTCAAGGAGGCTTAGTGTGTGTGTTAAGAAATGATTAACTTTGTGATTATATGATTATGATGAGAAAAGAAAATAGAAATGGGATAAGAAGAGAATGATGGTTACGATGACGGATTACACTAAGACGAAAAGGTCGTACATGTAACAACCGTAAAAGCACCAAAATTAAAATTTACTCTAAAAATTCCTAAAAAATTGCAAGAAATCCTAAATAATGTATTAAGAGTTTATAAAAAATCAAAAGTCACCCAAACCTTTTATTTAATTAAATAATGATTTTTTTAATGCTAATTAAAGCCCTAAAAATCAATTTAATTAACAAAAAGCCCAAAATGAGTTTTATCACTTTGTAAACCCCTAAAATACCCTAACTTAATCTAAACCTATTTTTGAAAATGTTAAAATTAATTAAAACTATTTAAAAACAATTAAAAACTCTTAAAACTTAAAATAATTATAAAAATTAAATTAAGAACAACAAAAATAATCTAAAAGTTGTAAAATTCCTAACTTTATGTATTTAACCTAAGAAAAATATAAAAACTTGAAAAATCTAAATTTTAATTTTTAATAATAAAATAATAATAAAATAATATTAAAAATCCAAAGTTTATAAGAAATTCTAAAAACTTGCAGACTAGCTTAATTTAACCTAAATAACACAGAAATGATGTTGAAATTATCTAAGTACCCTTAATGGGCCTAGAAAATGAGCTAAAGTCCAAACAATCCCTTAATGGGCTTGGTATAGGCCCACTAAAAAAAAGTGGCCTAAATTAGCCCAAAAACCACTACTTGACTCAAAATTTGATTCTGAACAACTTTTTCCATAGGCCCAAAAGCTAAAAATGTAAAATAAGCAAGCTTATACCAAACAGCTTATTCTTAATGGGCTTTTTGGCCCATTAAGCTATAAGCTAATGTTATAAGCTCAAATTAGACACACAAGCTTCTTTTGAGCTAACTAAGACTTCTGTAAAAAGAAATTTTAAATAAGCAAAAGGAATAAGCCTGAAAATTCAAAAAGTAATCTATAGAAAACGACAAAATAGTCGTTTTTGAGTTCTAGGCTATCCCAAGAGCTGATTCAAATTGCAAAAGCTTTTAAATGACTTAACTAAGCTTAATCAACAAAAAGTTTTCAAATAAGCTGACTCAATAATCTCTAAAAAGCAAATAAGGACTTATGAAAAAGTCAAATAAGTTGGTTTTCTAGAAAAAAGTCAAAGTCAAAGTCTAATAAGCTCCAGTTCAATCAAATGGGTCAAATAATGAAGATCTATCACAAAAAATAAGTTGTTGCAGGTCTGGATAAGCCAAAATGGCTTATTGATAAGCTAACTGACAATTTGTACTAGCAGGGGCTAGTTTTGGGTGTTGAGCAGTGGAAACTTTTTCCATTGCTTGACTTGTTGACTTTTTTGTCTTTAGTGACTTTTTTGGAGATTCAAGTTTCACAAAGGCACCCAATTGATCAGTGGATCAAGAGGAGTCAATAGCAATCAAAAAATCACAATTAACAACAGCCAAATGATACAGTTAATTCAATCAATCACCAGATCTGACACAGACATGAACACTTAAGTAGTTGAGGTTCAATAAGAACTTATAGCACAATTCAGCTAGCCAAGCTTAACCAAATGCATACACAAGCAATATTAAACTTAAATAAGCAAGTCTAAACAGGTTTCATGCAATGATTCAAAGTTTTAAGCAAGATTCAAGCACTTAAAGTTACTGATGAACACAAAAAATGCAGTTTTATACTTTGCTGATGCAATTGACCAACAAGCAAGATTCAACCACTCAAATCTATCAAACATGTTATAATAACTTTGTTTAAACCACTTTTAGCCCTAAGCATGCATTTACCCTAAGTGTTTCCAAGATCCTAGGTCAAAAAAGTCAAGAACAAAGATTTTATAGCAGATTGTTTAATATGGTGTTTCAAAGTTGAAAACTTGCAGCAAAATGCTCTCAAACAATCATATATCAAATACCAAGCAATAACACAAACTCTTAACAACACAATACCAAGTTATGATTTCAAACAGGTAATCCCAAACACCCTTTTATCTTTTTAATCCAAAAATTAAACAAGTATAAGTGTGATTCAGTTCACCAAATGACTAATCTAGCATACTAACAACATTAACATGCAAGATTAAGCAGACTCAAGCCAGGAAAACAACAAGAACACAAGTAGAGCACAAATTCACCAAAAATCCAAATTTTATCAGATTTTCAAGGTTTTAAGACAAACCTCATGGATGTACATCCACACCCACGAATTTTAGATCTTATGTGCTAGCAAGAACAAGCACAAGATTCCAACAACAACCCTGCTAAGATTCAACAGAGTTAGAAGCAAAATATCAAAACAGAAAGGTGACCTTTTGGAAAATAAACTTGATTAATGCAACTTCTTGTACCCACTCTTGATTATCCCCAAGATATGAGCTTCACAACACCTTGATATTCACAATATCAGGGTGTATAGACCAGCTTATATCCCAAAAATTCCAAGATGTACCAAGGATCTTAGCAAAATATCAAATTTTAGTCCAATGTGTAATTTCTTACACAAGGTTTACAAACACGTTTTATGGTTCAATTTCAGTTAACATATAACATAAACAAACTTACAATTAAATCTCCCTTGGTCTTTCTTCAACAAACTCAAACACAATTTCATAAATCAGAAAGTATGATTTACAGGTTTGTGAACAAGGAAAAACCAAAAGCAAAGTGCAAATGTTGCACCCTAAGGCCTTTATAGAGGCTACAAGTTATCTAGGAAAGCTGAAAAAACGTAAACCCTAGCTAATGAAGTTATAAATATGCCCTTTGAAGTTTGAATTTTTTGGAGAATCATGTGACTCTTTCTTGGCAGTTTGTTGTAGCTGGCATGTGTGAGTGCATCCAAGGGTGTGAAATAAGCTTAGGATGTAAGCTGAATCCTTGGACGTTGGATGACTGTCCCCTTCTTGTTTTCTTGCTCAAAGGTGTAGCAGGGGAGGTCCCACGTAGCACGTGGGTTGTTGAGGTGGCCAATGCTAACGTTGGGATGTGATTAGGACAAGTTTAATCACTAATCTGGAAGGTTTTATGGCTTAATTGTTACTTAATCAAAAACTCCCAATTTATGTTATTGGCTGATGAACATAGGTTTTGATCTTTGTTGTGGATTTAAGAGGTGTTTAGCGCCAGTTATAATATTATTTTGACTTTTTGAAAAGTTAGTTAATAACAAACGGTGAGTGGAGTGTGACATGGAGGGATGGTGCAATCTGATTGGTGGGGCACGTGTCACCCCACTACTGGTCTAGGTTTCTTTTATGTTTGGCCAGCTTTAACCCCTTTCTTTTCAAACTTGTTTCACTTTGTAAATAAATGCCACAAAACCGGATTCCTTTGTAAATGAAGTTTCACTTTTCACACTTTTGCCCCAAATACTTTTCCAAAGTATTTTTAGGGGTATTTCTTGCCATTTTGTGATTCTTGAAGGGCTGTTTTGGTATTTTCTTCAAGGATTATGGTCTTGACTTGTATGATTGGCATTTTAGAGGACTAAAATTGCCAAGTCTTCATTTATGAGGGACCATTTTTGCCAAATGTTGAAAGTCAAGGGTCCTTTTTGCAAATTAACATATTTCAAGGACCAAACTTGTCTTTTCTTGTTCTTTGAAGGACTTCATGATATATTTGACTTTGAGGATGATAATATTGACAATTTAGCTTTGTTGAGGGGCTAAAATTGCCAATTCTTCAAAATGGAGGGCCCTTTTTGCAATATTGACAAACTTTAGGGACCAAACTTGTAAATATGAGGATACAAGGGTATAAAGTGTCAATTCTACTATATTGGAGGACCCTTCTTCATAAATCTTCAAATCTTCAATGGTTTTCTTGGGAAAATCTTCATTAGGGCTTGGTTCATTGTGCGGCTTCGTTTCCCGTGTTCGTTTTTGCATTATTCTTGTGATCTTTTGTCATTTTCTCAATATCCGTACCTAAAATACACAAGCAACAAACACAAGCATATATATGAGTATTTTGATGATATTTAATGCATTTTAAGCCCTTTTTGGACGATGAGACTATGTATAAAAGCAGTTTCATCACTCCCCCATACTAAACCATTGTCGTGCCCTCACGCAATGCTAGAATAAAGTATCGTAGCACCTCCAAAATTTCATTTTTATTCACTTTATTGAATGATAAACTAGCTATACTACTACTATTGCTACTACTTGCGTTTTAGACATAATGTATGATTTTCATCGCAAAATGAGACGTTTAGGTTCATAGAATAAGAACACGTGAATGCTTCGTTAGAAATAATTTCATCGTCCTCGATTTTCACCCCAATTCCATGCCAAGCGTGCAACGAGATCATTGTCATTATAAGTTAGTAATGCTAACACTACTCATATGCCCTAAACACGTACTTATCCTCCCAATTTCCTAAGTTGTATCTCTTATATTTTATTTTGTCTTGAATGTTTCACGAGGATACATTGTTTGACTTATGCGATAATAGAGATTTAGGTCTAAAAATAGATTCCTAACGGTGTAACCAAGACCATCAAATCAATAACCCCTCCTAATAGACAACGATGTCAAAAAATTAAGTCAACAAGAAGGATCGATAAACACGGTTTTATAACGGTTTTTGAACATGAGACTTATTACCAAGACTTTTATACGCCCCCTAACGGAAGGGCCTTATTATCTTTGGTTTACCTCCATCTTTTATTCAACTTCGCCATGAAGCTTTTATTATGATGTTGGTCTTGCCTTGCCTTTTATTATCCACCTCATCGGTAGTTTTATTAGCCAAAGACGTATATCCTCACGCTAAGGCGAATTTTGGATCTTTAAAGCTTCAAAGATTAAGGCTTGATTCACTTTCAGTTTTGCATAGATTTTTCGGCCTTGTGGGGCTTCAAATTGTTTGCTTGATTTAGGTGAGCACTTGAAATCTTATTATTGGGTGAAGCTTTTGATTATTCGGGTGCCAATACTTCAAAATCATGACGCTGGCAATACCTTAATGTTTTCCCAATTTAATTACACGGAAGCTACTAGAAAAGTCTAGAAACCCAACAATCCCAACTAAACCGCTAAGTCAATATTTATTAAGCAAAAAATATTTACATGCGAAGGGAGAATAAGCAAACAATGAGAACAGATGAGTTTTTGAAAGAATACGAGTACTCTATGTTTAGCATAGTAACTTATAAATAACCCTATCATTTCTCGTCCTCATTTAAGAGACTTAGCCTAATGTGAAGGTAAGGAATCAAAGCTAAGTGCTCAACACGCATGGTCGAGTAAAAAATTACTCTTATTCTCGCCATCAGAAAACCTACATTCGTGTCTTCAAACACTTATAAAACATGAGAAAAATTTTAAAATTTGGCCATTTTTAGCCTTATTTTGCAACAAAACGATAAACAAAAAGATAAACTTTGGAAAGCGTGAAGGTTTGGCAAGGCAAGTAGCTATTCACCCCCATACTAAAGTTAAACATTGTCCTCAATGTTTCGAGTCTAGGGGTGCAAACACCCCCATACTAGAGACGTACTCGAATGCCTAATCTAGCATGGAAAGGGTGTAACCGTTAAATTTAAAGCCGTTTATGAAGTGTGCTAAAAACCTAAGGTTAGAACATCAAAGGATATATCATGGATATTGAGAAAGTCTTCAAAGCAAACGATCGAGTGCTCCCATAAAACGAACACGAGAGGCTCCAATCGTGAAGATCATGATCATCTAAAATCCACAATTCACAAACAACCACGGAACAAAGGTTGGAAGGGCACAAATCCCCACACGTTACTACATTAGAAAGCGATAATATGTACATAGGATAAGCATGCGAATCCCCCACGAGGCACCTCGTTTTTGATTACCGATTCATGAGCTCGACTCGATCCCCTCAACACTAATTATAATCGGGGAAGGTGATTTGGTCGAGGTAGTTCAAGGATGGAACTTCCCCGCTAAAGTAGTGCTTCAACCTATGTCAATTCACCTTGAAATTGGGGCCATCATTTTGAGCTAGCTCGATGGTCCCATATGGAAAAACTTGAGTCACGGTGAATGGACCGGACCAACGGGATTTCAACTTACCGGAAAAGATTTTCAAACGAGAATTAAAAAGCAAAACTTGATCCCCAATGTTAAAAACCCGGTTTTTAATTTTAGAATCATGCAACTTTTTAGTCTTTTCTTTATAAATCAATGAATTTTCATAAGCAATATCCCTTATTTCATCCAATTCATTTAATTGCATTTTCGGGTGTTTTCCCGCGGTCTCCATGTCATCATTACAATGCTTTAGGGCCCAATAAGACTTGTGTTCCAATTCAATTGGCAAATGGCAATTTTTCCCATACACAAGCTTATAGGGAGTGCACCCAATGGGCGTCTTATGAGCGGTCCTAAAGGCCCATAAAGCCTCGTCCAACTTATCCGACCAAGATTGTCGGTTTTCCCCAACGGATCTCTCCAAGATCCTTTTCAACGCTCGGTTTGAAACCTCGACTTCCCACTCGTTTGTGGGTGATAAGTCGTAGATAGCCGATGTGTAACCCCATATTTCCTTAGGAACCTTTCGAATTGGTCGTTACAAAAGTGGGTTCTACAATCGCTTATGATCGCACGAGGGGTTCCAGACCGAGAAAACAAGCTTTTAAAAAACTTGACTACCACACGAGCATCATTGGTGGGCAAAGCCTTAGCTTCCACCCACTTAGATAGGTAGTCAACCGCGACAAGGATGTACTTATTACCACGAGATGATGGGAACGACCCATTAAAGTCGATGCCCCAAACGTCAAAGATCTCACACACTTGGATGATATTTTGTGGCATTTCATCTTTTTGTGGGGCTTTTCCTTGTCGTTGGTATAAGTCACACGACTTCACAAGCTCATGTGCATCTCGGTAAATAGTAGGCCAAAAGAAGCCGGCATCAAACACCTTCTTAGCCGTGAGATTAGCACCATGGTGACAACCCGTGGGTCCCTCATGACAAGCTCTAAGGATATTAGAAGCTTCGGTTCCAAATACACAACGTCGGATGATTTGATCCGCACAGGTTCGAAACAAGTAAGGGTCGTTCCAAAAGTAGAACTTGACGTCACGAAAGAATTTTAGTTTTTCTTGAGTCGTCATACCCTTGATGATGAAGTTGCCCGCATGATAATTTGCGATGTCCGCAAACCATGGGGTGGAAGAATCAAGCTTAGAATTCACTACACCAAGTGTCTCGAGCGGAAATGTTTCGGTGATTTCCTTGGGCTCGTAAACACTTTGGTAAGGATCTTCCAAACGAGAAAGATGATCGGCCGCTAGATTCTCGGCTCCTTTTTGTCAACAATTTTGTGATCAAATTCTTGAAGGAGGAGAATCCAACGAAGTAATCTTTGCTTAGCATCTTGTTTAGCCATAAGATACTTGATAGCCGAATGATCCGTATACACTATGCATTTCGTCAAGACGAGATAAGGTCGAAATTTCTCAAATGCATACACCACGACGAGGAACTCCTTCTCCGTTGTAGTGTATTTAAGTTGAGCCTCGGTCATCGTCTTGATAGCATAGTGAATAGGCAAGAAGTTCTTTTCATGACGTTGCCCCAATACGGCCCCAATAGCGTAGTCACTAGCATCACACATGAGCTCAAAGGGGAGGTTCCAATTGGGAGCAACAAGAATGGGAGCTTCGGTAAGTTTCCTCTTAAGGATTTCAAAGGCTCGTACACAATCTTTGTCAAAGACAAAACGTGCCTCTTTTTCAAGAAGATGTGTAATAGGTCGAGAGATCTTTGAAAAATCCTTGATGAATCGACGATAAAAGCCCGCGTGGCCTAGGAAGCTCCTAACTCCCTTAACGGTTTTGGGATGAGGTAATTTGGTGATGACGTCTACCTTAGCTTGATCTACCTCAATCCCCGCTTTCGAGGCCTTGTGCCTTAAGACGATTCCACTTTTAACCGTAAAATGACATTTTTCCCAATTGAGCACAAGGTTGGTTTCCCCACAACGTTTCAACATTCTCTCGAGATTAGACAAACATGAAGTGAACGAATTACCAAACATAGAAACGTCATCCATGAAGACTTCCATCGTCTTCTCGATCATATCATGAAAAATAGCCATCATGCACCTTTGAAAGGTTCCTGGTGCATTACAAAGTCCGAATGGCATTCTACGATAGGCAAACGTTCCATATGGACATGTAAACGTAATTTTTTCTTGATCACGAGGATCGATGGGGATTTGGAAGTAACCGGAAAAACCATCTAAAAAGCAATAGAAATCGTTTCCCGCAAGACGCTCCAACATTTGGTCCATGAAGGGCAAGGGAAAATAGTCTTTTCGAGTGGCTTCATTCAACTTACGATAGTCAATGCACAATCTCCATCCGGTCACGAGTCTAGTGGGAATTAACTTGTTGGCATCGTTTGGCACAACGGTCATTCCTCCCTTTTTAGGGCACAATGAATAGGACTCACCCAAGGGCTATCGGAAATAGGGTAAATCATTCCCGCGTCAAGGAGTTTAAGGACTTCCTTTATAATGACGTCGTGAATTTTGGGGTTCACCCTCATTTGACATTGGATTGCGGGCTTGTAATCCTCCTCCATTAAGATTTTATGGGTACAAAATTTGGGATCGATCCCCTTAATGTCGGATAACTTCCACGTAATTGCCCCTTTGTGATCCTTTAGAACATCGACAAGTGCGGTTTTTTCATCATCCAAAAGTTCCTTCGCAATAATAACCGGCAACTTGTCGCCCTCCTCCAAATAGACATATTCGAGATGAGGAGGTAAATCTTTCAACTCGAGGATACGTGGCTCCTCAATTGAAGATTTGGGCTCGATACTCATAACCTCCTCGGGTGGAGGAAATGGGAAATTGATACAAAGATTTTACTAGGTTGAAAGTTCGTTTCTCGGTATCTTCTCGAATTGATCACGGCCCAAAGTGGAATTATCGTTCTTGGTAACAAAGAAGGGATTGGGTTTTCTATTCTACTAAAAAAGGATTAAAAGAGCAAAGTGATAAAAATAAACTAAAAGCAGTTAATACAAACAATTAAAAATAAAGCTTGAATTGAATTAAAATTAAACACTAAAACAGTAACAGTAAAATACCCTTTACTTGAAAAACAACTGATCCGGAATATTTGCTGGTTCAGAATAATCAAGGCAAAAGGCTTGATTCGGAATATTTAATGAAAAGTCTTCATCCAGAATAACCTTGATGCGGAATAAATTTGCTCATTCGGAATAGCTTGAAATTCACTTCATCCAGAATAAGTATCTGATCCGGAATATCTTGCTCGTTCGGAATAATTGTGCTCATGTGGAATAAATCATGCTCATTCGGAATAAACAAATCGTTCGGAAGAAACCTTCATCGCAAATAATTAGGAAACCCTTCGTTCGGAATAACTACTGATTCGGAATAACTTGGTGGTTCGGAATACTTAGCTCATCCGGAATATTCGTTCATCCAGAATATGGGCTTCATCCGGAATAATAAAAACAAATGCTTTGGTTCGGAATAATGGCTTATACGGAATAATTCCTTTATCCGGAATAATTTTGACTCGGAATAATCTTGCTTATCCGGAATAAACGTTGATCCGGAATAATTAATACAAACGACTCATTCCGAATATAAAGATTAAAACACTCGTTCGGAATAAAAAACTTTATGGGAATAATTCACCAAAACCTTCATCCGGAATATATGAAGCTCATTCGGAATTTGGGTAAGTCTTAAAGACGAAGAACAGGGAAATATCAACAATACGATTTTAAGACAAAATCAACCAAGTTTTTAACCAAAGATTAAACAATACTAACCACCAATCATCTACTAATGATAAACTTTAAACCAAATCAACAAAAACATAAAACCCACTTACTTTTGAAGATCAAACTCAACAAAATAAAAACTTAAGACTTAGAATCAAAGAGAAAAAGATGAACAAGATTAAAGGAAAGATGATATTAAATGATTGAGGTTTAAACAATCAAAAGTAAAGATTAAACTTACAAGAACTTGGAGAAATCAAAAGAAAATAAAAATCACCAAACACCCTAATGGTGTTGGTTTTGCTATGAACCAAAAAGAAAGAAACTGGAAAAAATAAAAGCTAGTTGTAATGTGTGAAGGGAAGTACTATTTATAGGAGGTGTGGTTGGTTGGTGAGTGGGCTTTCTTCCTTTCTTTTTGTCTTCTCGTCTTTTCAGTAAAGTTGACGTTTTCGATTCTGATTCGGGATTTGTCGATGAATAAATTCAACTCGTCTTTTAATTTCTTCGTTTAATAGACTTGAGTTCTTCGACATATGTAAATCTTCCATCTTTGGTCCTTTTCTTTGATAAATTCTTCAAATAGGCCCATTGACTTCAAATCTTTTGCATCTCTTGGACTATAGACTTCGTCTTTTCGTCTTTTTCTTTGATAAAACCCGTGCAATCCCATGTTTTCTTCAATATTTATCCGATTGGCTCTGAAAACACAACAAACACACAAACCACGCATAATTCCAAACAAATGACATTAAATACGCGTTTTGGTCTTGTTTTAGCAAGAAACAAGTGGTAAAAGGATGGGTGTTTTCACACCTATCAAATCCCCTACACTTAACCATTGCCATGCCCTCATGCAATGCTTAGTGATAAAGCAAATTTACACTTTTCTCATAATCAATCAACCTTGGCCTTATTAACAATAACCACTACTACTAAAGAGATATATAGAAGCTTGAATGAAACAAAAGGGATAGAAAACCATTTTTACTTGAAAATAGCTATATGGAAATAACTCACAAAGAGATCTAGGACTTACATTAGGGTTTCGGTGCTGCGAAGATTTATCACCCTCAAGTTTCACGTTCCCCAAACCAAGCTTAAAAACAAGATCATTGTTATTATAAGTTAGCAAAACAAACACTTACACACATGGCTTAATTATATGCTTAAACTCCCTTATTCCTAGGTGTATCTCTTATATTTTATTTTTGTCTTAGAATGATCATGAAGATGCATTTTTGGACTTATTTCGATAGTTTATTTAGGCTGAAAGCAAAGTAGGACGATTTGATTAATATTTAGCTAAAGGAAAAAATCTCTTAAAACTGCTTCTTGGGACCTCAAAAAGTTCATATTTTGGCATAACTCGCTTCACGATTTGAGACCTTTCTCGGGCCGATATTTGGCATGTACTTCATACTTCATATCTTGAGAGACGTTCTTGAGATAATGATCTTCTCTTCGTTAATAGAGTTTCTTCACTTGGAGACTTTTGAGGGATACTCCAACTTTGTTGACCACGACTTAATCATTATTTCTTCAATCATTAATTTGGATTTTGAGATACAATGATCTGCCTCCTTTTCGGACTTGGATCTATTTATCCTCATACCTTGTTAGGGTCTTTTTGGATAGACTTCTCCATGATCTTTATGGGAGTTGATTGGTTTTCGTCGTGCGTCTTGATCCTTCATATTGATTTTAGGAATAATGCTTTTCACATCACCTTGGATCTTTTAGCAATAAAATGGAATCCTCATGCCTTATTAGGGCCTTTTCGGACTAGCCAATCTTCGCGCCCCGCTTCATTAGTTATGCCTTGGCTATGAACTCTTATCATTACCGAGCAACTTTTAAACGATCTTGGGCTAGAAGCTAAGTTATTCAATAAAATCGTACGACCTTACTTATTGCATTTATTCATTTAAGGCGATGGGAGGAAAAGCTTATAATTACACCAAGTGTGCTTGTGCAAGAATACCGACTTATAATTGACTCTATCATTTCTCGTTCTCCACAATTTAAAATCTCAAGTAATGAGACTCGTGGATTCTTAGCCTAATAAACCAATTAAGGTCTACATGGTTAAGGATACTTGTTAGAATAAACTTGGATAAGTCTATTCGGGTTGAGTCAAAATAATCGCAACGGGCCTAATATGTCAAAGACTTCTAAACTAGCTACACCACTTTATTAATATTTTTGACTTTATTGTGGGATATATACATATGAAAGAAACGATAAAAATTAAAAAATTACGACTATATGGCCAAAGTTAATTAAAAATTTGAAAAATGCGATTTTCCGGTTAAATGAAGGCATTTTAATGGAAAAGTCCACTTAAAACTTCGATAGAAGTCTCCCCTACACTTAATATAAACATTGTCCTCAATGTTTAAGCATGTGGGAAAAGTCTCCCCTACACTTATGACATTGTGCACGTTGGTTAAATCAAGCTAAGGAAGAGACGACTAAAGTGATCAATTTCAAATGTGAGTATGATGAAAATTGAATCACGATAGTAGAGAGATAGAACCGGATTGCGGATAACACGGGAGCGCGGTTCTTCAAAGGTTCCAAAAGTGTATTCATCCCTGTAATCACATCACCACACAAACGCAAACAACCTATATAGGCCCCCCTGCACTTAGTAGGTAAAACGGAAAGGGATAGATACTCGGGTTGCCTCCCGAGGAGCGCTTGTTTTTGTTAACCGAGTCACGAGGCTGACTTGGTCCCGAACTAATTCAAAGGAAAGGTGGAGAGGGATGGAATCATCTCATTAGAGATGTCCTATCCAAGGTACAACTTCACTCGTTGGCCATTCACCTTAAAATTAGGTCCATTAGGTTGAGCGAGCTCGAGAGTACCATATGGAAAAATTTGAGCAATGGTGAATGGGACGGACCAACGAGATTTCAGCTTGCCCGAAAAGATTTTCAACCGAGAGTTGAAGAGTAAAACTTTGTCTCCAACTTGGAACTCTCGGTTTTTAATCTTGGAGTCATGAATGAGCTTAGTCTTTTCCTTATAGATCAAGGAATTTTCATAAGCATCATTCTTGAGTTTATGAAGCTCATTGAGTTAGATTTTGCGTAGGTCATCGGCTTTGTTGATGTCAAAGTTAGCCCACTTCAAGGCCCAGTAAGCCTTGTGCTCTAACTCAATGGGGATGTGGCATGCTTTCCCGTACACGAGACGATATGGTGTACAACCAATAAGAGTCTTGTATGCGGTACCGAAAGCCCACAGAGCATCATCAAGTTTATCGGCCCATGAGGCACGATGCTCTCCCACGGTTCGTTCAAGAATTCGCTTTAACTCTCGGTTAGAGATTTCAGCCTGCCCATTAGTTTGTGGGTGGTATGCGGTGGAAAGACGATGATTGACACCATACTTAGCCATGACTCTTGCGAATTGACCATTGCAAAAATGAGTCCCGCGATCACTAATAATGGCACGAGGCACACCGAATCTAGCAAATAGCTGCTTCAAAAAGTTACAAACCACCCTTGCATCGTTAGTGGGTAAAGCTTTGGCTTCAACCCATTTAGAAACGTAATCAATGGCTACAAGGATGTATTTGTTTCCTTTAGATGAAGGGAATGGCCCCATAAAGTCGATGCCCCATACATCAAAGATTTCACATTCTTGTATGAAATTTTGAGGCATCTCATCTTTATGTGTGATCTTGACTTTTCGTTGGCAAGCATCATAATTTTTCACCATTTCGTGAGCTTCACGTGTAACACCCCCAAATTTACACAACTCAATACAGCGGAAGACTCGGTGGTGTTACGGGATAGCACATTACTCACATCATAGACAACGCTTAAAAATTGCGTCGTTTAATAATAAAGCTTTTCCATTCATAAATATCAAAGTTACATAGGTCCCAAGTCATTGTATTTTATATAGGTTTTACAAAGCATTTGAATGGAAATTATTATTTAAGTGCGGGCCATGAATTCTTGTTGTCTTCCCGAGAATTACCTTCAAGTACCTGAGATAAAACATGTTAAAAGAAAAGGTCAGCAATAACGCCGAGTGAATTCATTGAGTTTAATAAAACCTTTAATATATCATCGGTACATAATTATTACCGAAAATCATTTTGTACAAATCATTGTAATAGGCTATAAAATAGCCAAAGTCATTTTATACAATCCTTATCAAAAATCATAATATAGGCGTTTGCCTTCAAAATCATTATATGAACCATTGTCGTAAAAACATCATACAACACGTTTTATAATGTTGTGTAAAGTTAAATAAAAACCGTTATATGGTTATGTAAAACCAAAACACGAACATAATATCAATAATAAGACCCCGTATTGCTAGTCAGGCAATATATATCGTAATTCAATGCATATAGCAGTAGTTTCGTTATTTTTGGATTATTATAAGCCGCATGACATTGTTACCTTACTATACCAAACAACGGGTAGCTAGCCTGAAACTCAATTTGCCCATCTAAATTAGCATGTTGTCACAATAATCACGCTTTTGTAAATCTTCTCATACATAAATTCACTTACCAATCAATGTGGCACGACGGGGATCAACCGTCAAGGCGCGAACTGGGGTGATCGTCCCCAAATAGTACTATTATATGCATAAGCGTCTACCAAATCCCGGTAGTTCACAATTCATGCTAATGGGACTTTTAGTGACATAACCTAACTTTAATAATCCATTCCATTTCATCTATCGGGTCATTTAATCATTCATCGGGACATACAATCATTCAGGTCCAAATCAATAAACAAACAATCGTGACAAATGGTGTCCTATTTTATCAAAACTAACATGTTATCTCCCTCGCGGGTTTATAAAACATTTCATAAAAACATTTAAAAGAGTGCGAGGTCATTTAAAAGAGTGCGAGGCTATGAACTCACGTTGATGTGGGAAAGCGGGTTATCGGTAATTCGGATGTACGGTACGTGCTTCAATCACGGAAACCTAGACAAATAATACTCGTCTTAGACTTTTGTCCAATGACTTTATCAAAATAACAATTATGTATATATATGATGACTTTATATATATGATGATGATCAAGTGGGTTTATACACTTTTACTCATTCATTATAGTGTTTATGTGTTGGTAACATTTTTATACTAGTTTTACTAGTTTTACTTATTTACATGTTTTAGGCCCAATAAGCCTATTATAAGTTCATTAACTTTTATAAATTCATTTTATACTTGTATTATCAGTATTTATACTTTATATGTTGGGCCCAAATGGGTTAAGCCCAATAAGTAAGTTTGTAAGTGTTTTAGTAACTAGTCGGGTTTATAGTCCAATAAGGCTACTTTGGCCCGTTAATGTCTATATGTTGTAAAGCTCGGGTTTTATCGGTTTTTACTTGTTACATAAGTTCATATATCAGTATGTGACTTTTAAAAACTTTACATTAGACGGGTTTGATCGTCTTAGTTTTAATTGGCGAAAAACGTTAATTTTACGCTAATAGCCAAAAAAGTCGTAAAAATCATGTTTATAGTTTTTATACTTATAAATCTTATTCAACTACCATTTTTATAAAGTGTACATTTATTTAACCTTATACATATTTATATAAATGAAATTTATAAGTTAGTGGGTTTTAATTCACATATTATACTATATTAGTTTGAGTGCTTATATAATACTATTAAACATTAATTTCTTCAAAATCTGATTTTTAGTTTCATGTTCACCAAAACAGCCATATCTAGAGTTCTATATGGAGATAGAAGCCCAAATTTTTATAACATAAACTACATGATATGTGATCCATTTAACTATACTATGGATACTGTTGAATCAACCTCTAAGTATTTTATAAAAATCGTACAAAACAGTCTATGCAGATTTGTACTCTAATATTGTTTTGATCATATCTCACTTATTATAATGTTTCCATTGTATGGCCAACTCTCACATGTGTATAAGACTCATAGATTACTGTACATCAATTCATCTATACCATTTTATCAGTTCATCATATGGTTATTTACTGTTTTTATACAGCCTACTAATTTAAGCAAGATTAACCACTTTTACATATAGTTTTTCATCTTTTTACCCATGTTTATCAACCTCAAATCGCCACATAATATTTTTATCATCATATATCATCATACATATATACATTAAGAAGAAAATACATGATTACATAATCAAAATAACAAGAGGATGGGGAGAACAATCTTTATACCACCAAGGTTGTGTAGTTTTTCATCAAGGCTTGGATTTTGATGGCAAGACTTGTGATAAACCAATATCATCTTCAAGATCACCCGTCTTCATGAACATATTGTGGAAAATCAGCCCCAAGACACCAACAAAACTTCTCCTTGGATGTTAAAATGACCTCCAATCTTCAAGGCTTCAAAGGTTCTTCACCATATGTGTAGATAACACATGGTTTATGGCTAGAACTGATCAAAATGGTGTGTATGGTGATGATGGTGGGACGACACATAGAGAGAGAATGAGAGAAATGTGTGTGGTTTGCATCTGTAAGAATGAGAGAAGTGGTTTCAAGTTAGATGGTTTTGTTGTTTTGGTGCTTACAAGTTAAGCTAAGCAACAAGTGTTAGCTTAGTTGCTACAACTTGACACATCATGAGATGTGTTGGCTTAATGTTGCCGTCCATATAGTGGGGTGGGGCAAGATTTATCTTGTCTCATCCCACTAATTTACGGGTACTCCTCGATTCTAGTTTCCTCGATTTGCGTGCCCTCGGGTCGTTTTACGAAAAATATTTTTATAAATTATGAATCAACGGTACAAAACGAATCTAATAAAAATTGTCTCATAAAAAACGGAGTTCAAAAACGTAAATACGTAATCCTAAGGTTTCCAGTTTAGTCGTAAAGGACGTTAAATTAAAATCGTAAGTCCTAATCTCTTCTTGTAAATTTGTGAATTTATGAACCAACTCAAAATTAAAATCCCAAAATTATATTCACGGATAAATTTATTTTCTGAAATATCGGACTGTCACCAAAAACGGTGTATGTAAACGTAAGCACGTAACGTAGAATCCTCCGGTTTAGACCTAGTCGATGCTACTTCGAGACGTAAACCCAAATTTCTTCCCAAAAATAAGTGAGTTCATATTATAACATTAACAAAATGTTTTCAAATAAATACTGAGAATAAAATATAAACCATAAATTGACGGATTGTCACAGCATTTACCCCTAAACAGGATCTTTGTCCTCAAAGATCATCTTACTACTCGCTTCTTATAGAGTTAAAGCCATGTGGATATTTCCTCCACATTCGGTCTTTTCTCACAAGTGTAATTCATTACAATACGCGAGTTTCATCAAACATAACTACGGGAATAAGATCAGGCTTATTGTTGACTTACTTTCTCTATCCATGATGTTCACGGGTTTTTGATGAATGCAACTTTTCGCCGATCTAAACTTCATTAAGGAATGGTTAGATTTTCACTTGATAGACATTTTATCAAGTTAGATATACGAATCATAATTCACGCAGCCCTTGAAGTCCTAGGGTAGATCCAGCTTATATGCCTTTCATACCATCTTTTACATCATTTCTATGGTCCCATACAACGGGGACTTATATCCCATGATCTTCCAGATCATCAATTCATTTTTCCATGGTTAAATGTTTTGGCATAACTTCGCTACCCATCTGGCACTTCAAGATCTACATTTCATATTCACCTAACCTCCTGCCCCCATAACGGCAGTCAATAATCAGATCCTAATTTCAACAATCATTTCAGGTCTCGCGGGTCGAGTGTTTTGTAAGGTTAGGTTCGCCATCATAGGAAACTTTAAACCTAAAAGACATGTCCAACTCACAATGGGTGTATGTCGGGTGTCTTCATCCCAACTCCTACTGGCACTATTAACTTTCCAGTTTCATTATCGTCGATAAGATGTGAATTTCTCAAAAAACTAATAATAACTCATAATCCTTCACAAGTTCAAGGATATCTGGAGACATAACTAACCTTAAAAGAGTAAGTTCAACGCATAATCTCTGCGAGAGAATTTCAAATCAGATACAGACGAAAACATTTAACAAATATGAATATATCCCATGTTTTCATAATTTGAGTACGCATTCGAAAGCTCCTCGGATTGTTACCCAGGTCATTCAAATGAAATCAATTCAAAAGAAATGAGAGGAACGTCGATACATCCATTCGGGTATCAACACTCGGTAATCAGATACTTTTCCTAAGAATCTCACTACGGGAGAATTGGACAAGAAAGAATTGTCAATTGTCAAATAAGACAATTTCCACAGATGAGTAAATTCGACTCAGAAGAATAGATGCTACAGGCACATATGTAGGTGTCCCTAACACTATGTCCCTATTTTTCACTTCTTGCAGATCTCATAAAATTTAATCTTTCACAATCTTTAAAGAAAATGTAGTGTTTATTAATAAGTTTTATGGTGACTACTAATCAGCCTTGCATGGTCCATTCCAAATTGTATGTAGGCGCGCAACTATATACAATTTCAAGATTAACGATGCAATACTCAGTTCGTCAAAATTTTATCATCATGTTTATAATAAAAATATTTTCATGCTTAATTTTTAAATAAGAATAAAAAATAAATTTACAAAGATTTTCTTTGTTATGAAAACAATTAAGTTTTCCAAGGTATTTCATAATCAACTTTATTTCAATAATCATTATTTATAAGTCTCACTTTAAATAATCCATATAGTGATGAAAATTCAATTTTCTCAAAGGATACTGTTTTATCTTATAAAAACAATGAGTGATCTACAAAAGAGTGATGAAAAGTTGTTCACCAAGAACTAACTTCAATATATCAGGAAATGAGCTTAGCTAAATAATCATGAGATTCATGATCTCGATGGTGCTCAAAAAGACTAATCCACAACGTAACTCAAATCGAGATGAGTACTTGTTCAAAGGATGCATCACAAATGCGAACATTAGGATGTAGCAATAAAAGATAGATAACATAGATACATGTAGAATTTAGCAATCAATGGTAGTCTTTTCATTAATCACAAACAAGTCAAAATTGTACCGTAACACATTATGTGTCACTATGTCAAACAGTTCCAAGAACTCATCCTACCAACTGATGTCTCAGTTAAGTTAGGGATTTTTTTTAAAAGATACCACAATGAATATTAATCTACAAGAGTCATTAGGTGTTCCACATGTCCCGAAAGATCCATTGGTCCCAATTTCAGAAGATGATTTCTTCAATTTATTTCTTGGACACTAGGCATCCTCGTCAGTGGATAATGGCCTAAAAACAACCCTTAACACGAATTAACAATAATTTAAAACCTTAGAATTCAATCACAGGACTTAATGACTTCCTCTTAACAATCTTATATTCCATACAAGTTAAATTTTACTTCATTCAAGTTTCAATCAACTTATACTCAATGCGACATCCTACCTCACTTTCCAATACTTTCAACCTTATTCTTAGACCTTAATAGGGCAATAAAAGCTCGATATGAACAATACTTAATTTCTAATCCTATATCTTTTACAACAATATTTATCAAATGAGTCACTAGTATAAAATGACTCGATCATTCAAATAGAATTCTCGGAAAGGTACTAGTGGCATGAGGCTTTTGGGTAATGGTTCCATTGACAGCCTCAAGTGCAACATTCACCCTTCCGATTTCAAATTTATGAATTGGGTTACAACGAATCAGATGACACCTTTCCAGGTGGTAACATTTTGTCAAACTCCACTTTATAAGGAAAGATCATCATGACATCGATATCAGTTTTAATCTCGCCAATTCTTCTTTAATATCACAATCAACTAATATCTATATTTCTACGAATATCAACCATTTTGTTGGGATCATAAATATCCACAACTTGATTTAGATCTGGAATAGCTAGATTTCCTATAGGAATAGCTTAAATTAATTTACTAGGAGAGTTACGGTTTCTTGTGACAGTCTACGTCGTATAAATACCTCGTATAAATATTAAAATAATCATCAAACAATCATGTAATCAAATTACATCATATATATATATATATATATATATATATATATATATATATATATATATATATATATATATATATATATATATATATATATATATATATATATATATATATATATATATATATATATATATATATATATATATATATATATAGTTAAGATCTAATAAGAAGATTTACAAAAATGAGAAGGATGAGAAGAAACCACAACCACTCATTTCAGATGCACCTACAAAATCTCCTGCATCTCCCCTTAAAATTCTCACTCTTATTTAAAATGTGTGGTGCAGAGTTCTTCTTATTCTTCTTATTTTTAAATCTCTTCTTACTGGATCGCTACTCTCTATATATATATATATATATATATATATATATATATATATATATATATATATATATATATATATATATATATATATATATATATATATATATATATATATATATATATATATATATATATATATATATATATATATATATATATATATATATATATATATATATATATATATATATATATATATATATATATATATATATATATATATATATATATATATATATAGGGGGACTTTATTTACAGAACCCTTCTTAGTGACAGAACTTGCAGAACTCTTGTTTTTGAAGGCAAACATGTATGTCTGTAGGAGAACATGTATGTTTTTGAAAGCGTACATGTATGTTTTTGGATCGGTGCACATACATGCATGCGCGTTTTCTAAAATGTATGTTTTTGAATGTGCGCACATACATGCGTGCACGCCCTAAAACATGTATGTTTTTGGATATCTTTTTTTAATTTTATTTAATATTATTTATTTTTGACAAAAAGAACTTCAAATATGTTTCGCGAATACAAATATTCTCTAAAAACATATATGTACTCCTTCAAACATACATGTTTGCCTTAAAAAGTAAGAGTTCTGCAAGTTTTGTCACAAAGATGGGTTCTGTAAATAAAGTTACACTATATATATATATATATATATATATATATATATATATATATATATATATATATATATATATATATATATATATATATATATATATATATATATATTAAAATAACACTTCTCAGTCTGGCCTTGTCGGTAACTCGGGAATTCTTCGGCACCGTTATAGTCAAAAGATTTTTAGACATTTTTAGAAAAATGTTTATAGTTAAAAGATTTTGAAATGTTTTATTCAAAACCTTGGTTTTTTAAAAAAAAATCTTTCGTTCTCTAAAACGAGAGCTCTGGTAGCAAACTGTAACACCCCCAAATTTATACAACTCAATACATCGGAAGACTCGTTGGTGTTACGGGATAGAACATTACTCACATCATAGACAACACTTAAAAATTGTGTCGTTTAATAATAAAGCATTTCTATTAATAAATATCAAAGTTACATAGGTCCCAAGTCATTGTATTTTATACTGGTTTTACAAAGCATTTGAATGGAAATTATTATTTAAGTGCGGGCCATGAATTCTTGTTATCTTCCCGAGAATTACCTTCAAGTATCTGAGATAAAACATGTTAAAAGAAAAGGTCAGCGATAACGCCGAGTGAATTCATAGAGTTTAATAAAACCATTAATATATCATCGGTACATAATTATTACCGAAAATCATTTATCATTGTAATAGGCTATAAAATAGCCAAAGTCGTTTTATACAATCCTTATCAAAAATCATAATATAGGCGTTTGCCTTCAAAATCATTATACGAACCATTGTCGTAAAAACATCATACAACACGTTTTATAATATTGTGTAAAGTTAAATAAAAACCGTTATATGGTTATGTAAAACCAAAACACGAACATAATATAAATAATAAGACCCCGTATTGCTAGTCAGGCAATATATATTGTAATTCAATGCATATAGCAGTAGTTTTGTTATTTTTGGATTATTATAAGCCGCATGACATTGTTACCTTACTATACCAAACAACGGGTAGCTAGCCCGAAACACAATTTGCCCATCTAAATTAGCGTGTTGTCATAATAATCACGCTTGTGTAAATCTTCTCATACATAAATTCGCTTACCAATCAATGTAGCACGACGGGGATCAACCGTCAAGGCGCGAACTGGGGTGATCGTCCCCAAATAGTACTATTATATGCATAAGCGTCTACCAAATCCTGGTAGTTCACAATTCATGCTAATGGGACTTTTAGTGACATAACCTAACTTTAATAGTCCATTTCATTTCATCTATCGGGTCATTTAATCATTCTTTGGGTCATACAATCATTCGGGTCCAAATCATTAAACAAACAATCGGGACAAATGGTGTCCTATTTTATCAAAACTAACATGTTATCTCCCTCGTGGGTTTATAAAATATTTCATAAAAACATTTAAAAGAGTGCAAAGCTATGAACTCACGTTGATGTGGGAAAGCGGGTTATCGGTAATTCAGATGTACGGTACGTTCTTCAATCACGGAAACCTAGACAAATAATACTCGTCTTAGACTTTTGTCCAATGACTTAATCAAAATAACAATTATGTATATATATGATGAATTTATATATATGATGATGATTAAGTGGGTTTATACATTTTTACTCATTCATTATAGTGTTTATGTGTTGGTAACATTTTTATACTAGTTTTACTAGTTTTACTTATTTACATGTTTTAGGCCCAATAAGCCTATTATAAGTTCATTAACTTGTAGAAATTCATTTTATACTTGTATTATCAGTATTTACACTTTATATGTTGGGCCCAAATGGGTTAAGCCCAATAAGTAAGTTTATAAGTGTTTTACTAACTAGTCGGGTTTATAGTCCAATAAGGCTACTTTGGCGCGTTAATGTCTATATGTTGTAAAGCTTGGGTTTTATCGGTTTTTACTTGTTATATAAGTTCATATATCAGTATGTGACTTCTAAAAACTTTACATTAGACGGGTTTGATCGTCTAAGTTTTAATTGGCGAAAAACGTTAATTTTACGGTAATAGCCCAAAAAGTCGTAAAAATCATGTTTATAGTTTTTATACTTATAAATCTTATTCAACTACCATTTTTATAAAGTGTCCATTTATTTACCCTTATACATATTTATATAAATGAAATTTATAAGTTAGTGGGTTTTAATTCACATTTTATACTATATTAGTTTGAGTGCTTATATAATACTATTAAACATTAATTCTTCAAAATCTGATTTTTAGTTTCATGTTCACCAAAACAGCCATATCTAGAGTTCTATATGGAGATAGAAGCCCAAATTTTTATGGCATAAACTACATGATATGTGCTCCATTTAACTCTTCTATGGATACTGTTGAATCAACCTCTAAGTATTTTATAAAAATCGTCCAAAACAGTCTATGCAGATTTGTACTCTAATATTGTTTTGATCATATCTCACTTATTATAATGACTCCATTGTATGGACAACTCTCACATGTGTACAAGGCTCATAGCTTACTGTATATCAATTCATCTATACCATTTTATCAGTTCATCATATGGTTATTTACTGTTTTTATACAGCCTACTAATTTAAGCAAGATTAACCTCTTTTACATATAGTTTTTCATCTTTTTACCCATGTTTATCAACACCAAATCCCCACATAATATTTTTATCATCATATATCATCATACATATATACATTAAGAAGAAAATACATGATTACATAATCAAAATAACAAGAGGATGGGGAGAACAATCTTTATACCACCAAGGTTGTGTTGTTTTTCATCAAGGCTTGGATTTTGATGGCAAGACTTGTGATAAACAAATATCATCTTCAAGATAACCTATCTTCATGAACATCTTGTGGAAAATCAGCCCCAAGACACCAACAAAACTTCTCCTTGGATGTTAAAATGACCTCAAATCTTCAAGGCTTCAAAGGTTCTTCACCATATGTGTAGATAACACATGGTTTATGGCTAAAATTGATCAAAATGGTGTGTATGGTGATGATGGTGGGACGGAACATAGAGCGAGAATGACAGAAATGTGTGTGGTTTGCATGTGTAAGAATGAGAGAAGTGGTTTCAAGTTAGATGGTTTTGTTGTTTTGGTGCTTACAAGTTAAGCTAAGCAACAAGTGTTAGCTTAGTTGCTACAAATTGTCACATCATGAAATGTGTTGGCTTAATGCTGTCGTCCATATAGTGGCGTGGGGCAAGATTTATCTTGTCTCATCCCACTAATTTACGGGTACTCCTCGATTCTAGTTTCCTCGATTTGCGTGCCCTCGGGTCGTTTTACGAAAAACGTTTTATTAAATTATGAATCAACGGCACAAAACGAATCTAATAAAAATTATCTCATCAAAAACGGAGTTCGAAAACGTAAATACGTAATCCTAAGGTTTCCGGTTTAGTCGTAAAGGACGTTAAATTAAAATCGTAAGTCCTAATCTCTTCTCGTAAATTTGTGAGTTTATGAACCAACTCAAAATTAAAATCCCAAAATAATATTCACGGATAAATTTATTTTCTGAAATATCGGACTGTCACCAAAAACGGTGTATGTAAACGTAAGCACGTAACGTAGAATCCTCCGGTTTAGACGTAGTCGATGCTACTTCGAGACGTAAACCCAAATTTCTTCCCAAAAATAAGTGAGTTCATATTATAACATTAAAATAATGTTTTCAAATAAATATTGAGAATAAAATATAAACCATAAATTGACGGATTGTCACATCTCGATAAATGGAGGGCCAATATAATCCCGAGTCAAACACTTTCTTTGCGGTGAAGTTGGGACCAAAGTGACCACCGGTGGATCCTTTGTGGCAAGCTTCGAGAATGTCTAAAGCTGCCGGTCCATCAACACATCAGCGAATAATCAAATCAGCGTATTGTTTGAAGAGATACGGGTCATCCCAAAAGTAAACCTTAATATCTTTAAAGAACTTTTTCTTTTGTTGGGATGATAACCCGTCAATGAGAATTCCACCCGCCAAGTAGTTTGCAATGTCCGTAAACCACGGGGTCTCATCAAAATTCGAGTTGATAGAAATTAAGGTCTCAAGGGGAAAAGATTCATTGATCTCTTTGTTCGGATGATCCCCTTGATAAGGATCCTCAAGTCTACTGAGATGATCCGCGGCTAGGTTTTCAGCTCCCTTCTTATCACGAATTTCGATTTTAAATTCTTGAAGTAGCAAAACCCAATGAAGAAGTCTTGGTTTAGAATCTTGTTTAGTTAACAAGTACTTCAACGCAGAATGGTCTGTGTACACGATGGTAGTGGAAAGGACAAGATAGGGGCGAAATTTTTCAAAAGCATAGACAACAGCTAAAAGCTCTTTTTCGGTTGTCGTGTAATGCAATTGAGCCCCTGTCATTGTCTTGCTAGCGTAATGGATCGGTTGGAAGTGTTTGTTCACTCTTTGGCCCAAAACCGCTCCAATAGCAAAGTCGCTAGCATCGCACATCAATTCGAAAGGTAGCTCCCAATTAGGGGTAACCAAGACCGGTGCCTTAGTTAGCTTATCCTTAAGAAGGTTGAAGGTTTCAATACTCTTTGGAAAAGATAAAAGGAGTATCTTTTTCCAAGAGGTGAGTCATCAGGCGAGCGATTTTAGAAGAATCTTTGATAAATCGACGGTAGAAGCCCGCATGACCAAGAAAACTTCTCACACCCTTCACGGTTAAAGGTGGAGGTAATTTGGCTATGACATCAACTTTAACATGGTCCACTTCGAAACCGGCTTTTGAGATTTTATGTCCTAGCACGATGCCCTCTTTTACCATGAAATGGCATTTTTCCCAATTTAGAACAAGGCGAGTGTCTTCTCACCGCTTAAGCATACGTTCTAAATTGGCAAGGCAAGCAGAGAATGAATCGCCATAAACCAAGAAATCATCCATGAAGACTTCCATAGTTTCTTCAACCATGTCATGGAAGATTGCCATCATACACCTTTGGAACGTCCCAGAAGCATTACATAAGCCGAAAGGCATTTGTTTGTAAGCAAATGTTCCATAGGGACAAGTGAATGTGGTTTTCTCTTAGTCTTTAGGATCGATGTGAATTTGAAAATACCCGGAGAAACCGTCTAAGAAGCAATAGTAATCATTACCCGCTAGACGCTCGAGCATTTGATCCATGAAAGGAAGAGGAAAGTGATCTTTTCTCGTGGCATCATTGAGTTTGCGATAGTCGATACAAACTCTCCACCCAGTAACGAGACGAGTAGGAATCAACTCGTTGTGTTCATTGGGAACAACGGTTATTCCACCTTTCTTTGGCACACAATGGACGGGACTTACCTATGGCGAATCTGAAATAGGGTAAATCATGCCGGCATCAAGAAGTTTGATAACCTCTTGTTTGATGACGTCGTGAATTCTAGGATTAACCCTTCTTTGGCTTTGGATAGCGGGTTTATTGTCATCTTCAATGAGAATTTTGTGAGTACAAAAGTTTGGATCAATTCCGCGGATATCGGAAATTTTCCAAGCAATTGCCTTCTTATGATCTTTAAACACGGCGATAAGGCGAGATTTTTCTTCTTCTTTCAAGTCCTTAGCGATGATGACGGGTGACTTCTTCTTTTCTTCAAGGAACACGTACTCGAGATGGGACTAATTCCTTAAGCTCTAAATCCGGAGGATTATCGATGGAAGGCGTATTCAAATTCGGTTCATCGATAGCAATATCCTTGGGAGATGGTGGAGAAATATAGTCCTCATTGAGAATTTTCTCAATGGTACGAATGTCTTCATCCCAATCGGTGGGAGAATCGTCATATTGTAAGTTCACATCTCCCAAAGTTTCTTCAAATTCAGTCAAAAGGAAATCACTTTATCCAAATGGAGTTAGTGATGGAGCAATAGAGGCAACGGTCTCAACATTGGGAAGAGGGGTAAGACTACTTTTACAAGCGTCATTAAAGTGTTCTTCACAAGCCTCATCAAGAACGTCGATACAATTAACACTCTTGTATGAATAAGGCTGTTTAGAAATCTTACCCATGTTGAAGACAATTTGATCGTCACCAACTCTCATGATAAGCTCACCCGCTTTTACATCAATGATTGTGCGACCGGTCCTCAAGAATGGACGTCCAAGGATTAATGGAACACGAGGATCCATCGCGTAGTCAATGACAACAAAATCCGCCGGGAAAGTGAATTTGTCAACGCCAACGAAAACGTCTTCGGCTATCCCCACCGGATAAGCAACCGTACGGTTAGCTAATTCCAAAGTCATTTTGGTGGGGACTAGCTCAGGGAGAGATAATTGCTTCCAAACACTTAATGGCATTAAGTTAATACTAGCTCCTAGATCGGCTAGGGCCATGCAATTCCCTACTCCCGGGAAGTTGCAAGGAATCAAGAAACGACCCGGATCACCAAGTTTGGTTGGCAATTTCCTTAAGAGCACTGCGAAGCAATTCTCATTAAGTTGGGTCTGAGCAATATTGAGAAGTTTCTCCTTATCACTGAGAAGATCTTTAAACATCTTCGCATATTTAGGCATGTGAGCGAGAGCCTCAGCGAAGGAGATGTTGAAATTTAATTGTTTAAACATTTTGAGAAAGTTTGAAACTTGAATATCGTTCTTGCTTTTGAGCTTCTCTTTCCTCAACCTTGAGGGATAAGGTATATCGGAAGAAGAGGAAGGCTTAGGAATAGTAGGATCACTCACATCCTTGGGTGGTGGAGGGGTAGAAGTAAGAGGTGGAGGAATAGGAATAGTGGACTCATTTTCCTTTGTCACAATCACCGGTGTAGGTGTAGGAAGCTCGGGTTCCTTGGTACCTTTTCCACTGCGAGTGGTGATTGCTTTCATCTCCCCTCTTGGATTAGCAACGGTGTTACTCGGAAGAGTACCCGAAGAAGAGGGTTGATTACCTTGGAAGAAACCAGCCATCATGTCCCTTAGGTCATTCGTTTGACTACTCAAAGAGTTTCGCATATCGGCTCTAAGATCATTCCCTTGTTTCACCATATCGCCCTTCAAATTAATAATCTGGGTCTGCAGATTCTTCACCAACACATCATTCATCCGCATGTATGTTTCAACCTCGTGGTTGAAAACGGTGGGTTGGGTAGGAGGAGGTGCTTGATAAGCAGGTGGTTGGTAAGGAGCGGGTTGGTAAACTTGAGTAGGATTTTGAGGTGGATATGGTTGTCTTTGAGGTGGTTGGTATGGTGCTCGAGGTTGGTTTTGAGTAGTTCGGTTAAGGTTTTGTTGTTGGTTTTGATTGGTTGGAGGAAAACCGGGCAGGGAAAGAAAGTTGGTGGACCGATAACTTAGCAAGTTACGGTCTCCTTGAGGGCGGGCGGAATAGCCTGCCTGAGGATAGGTACCCTATGCTGCGTTAACATTCTCACAAAGATAGTCTTGGGTGGAGGTACAAGTAGTGTAAGAGTGAGGACCCCCGCATATTTCACATGGTTGGCTTACAACATTGACTTGAGTGTTTTGAGCGTTGATGCTTTTGGTATTGTTAGCGGTGTGGACAGCAAGTGATTCAATAAGCGAAGTAAGTTTGTCAGTTCTCTTGTCGTTGTCACTAGTGCTAGCACTAGCGGCATTGGTCCGAACACTCTTGGTTTGCACTCTAGACTTATTCTCAATAATATCCCAAGCGGCATTAGAAGACTTACAAAAAATATTACCCCCCGAGGCACTATTTAGTGAATCTTGGTCATTCATGCTTAAACCATTGTAAAAAGTATTAATTTGGCGCACTTTGGTAAAACCATGTTGTGGGCACTTTCTTAAAAGGTCTTTAAAACGGTCCCAAGATTCACTAAAAGTCTCATCGTACTTTTTTCAAAATTAATAATTTCATTCCGCAAAGCGGTAGTACGTGAGGGTGGGAAAAAGTAGTTTATGAATTTGGTCTCTAAGTCCGTCCACGTAAGAATACTTTGTGGCGGTTCCTTTGCAAGCCAATGTCGGGCTTGTCCCTCTAAGTAGAAAGGAAAAAGTTGTAAGCGGATTACCTCTTGTGGAACCCCATTGAATTTGACCATATTCGTGAGTTGAAGGAACCTTTTGATGTGGTCATGAGGATCATCAATGGTACGCCCCAAGAATGGTTGAGCAGAGACCATTTGAATGAAGCCGGATTTGAGCTCAAAGTTGTTGGCTGCAATCGCGGGTATGACAATAGGATCGTTGTTGCCCTCTACATGTGCTTACAAAAGTTTGATCATAGGACGATTGTCCGGTAGAGGTTCATTGTTGTTATTGGTCATGTTGTTTTGAGGTAGATTATTATTATTGTTGTGTACACCGGCCATGTCTAAGTTATCGAGAGTCTCAGACTCGGGATAAGACGTTGATCGTGTACGCATGCACTGCAAAAGAAATACAAAGCAGAAATCTTTTTGGATTTTTATGTTTTTTTAATTTTTTTTTGTATTTTTTGAAAATTTTATATTTTTTAGGATTTTTGAATTTTTTTTTATGAAAAAGTAACGTTCACGGTGAACGGATCCCAAAATCCAATTTTCTCACAAAAAACTGTTAATCTCTACGAAAAGAGCCGGCAGCGGCACCATTTGATACAAAGATTTTACTAGGTTGAAAGTTCGTTTCTCGGTATCTTCTCGAATTGATCACGGCCCAAAGTGGAATTATCGTTCTTGGTAACAAAGAGGGGATTGGGTTTTCTATTCTACTAAAAAAGGATTAAAAGAGCAAAGTGATAAAAATAAACTAAAAGCAGTTAATACAAACAATTAAAAATAAAGCTTGAATTGAATTAAAATTAGACACTAAAACAGTAACAGTAAAATACCCTTTACTTGAAAAACAACTGATCCGGATTATTTGTTGGTTCGGAATAATCAAGGCAAAAGGCTTGATTCGGAATATTTAATGAAAAGGCTTCATCCAGAATAACCTTGATGCGGAATAAATCTGCTCATTCGGAATAGCTTGAAATTCACTTCATCCGGAATAAGTATCTGATACGGAATATCTTGCTCGTTCGGAATAATTGTGCTCATGCGGAATAAATCATGCTCATTCGGAATAAACAACTCGTTCGGAAAAAACCTTCATCCGGAATAATTAGGAAACCCTTCGTTCGGAATAACTACTTATTCGGAATAACTTGGTGGTTCGGAATACTTAGCTCATCCGGAATATTCGTTCATCCGGAATATGGGCTTCATCCGGAATAATAAAAACAAATGCTTTGGTTCGGAATAATGGCTTATACGGAATAATTCCTTTATCCGGAATAATTTTGACTCGGAATAATCTTGCTTATCCGGAATAAGCGTTGTTCCGGAATAATTAATACAAACGACTCATTCGGAATATAAAGATTAAAACACTCGTTCGGAATAACAAACTTTATGCGGAATAATTCACCAAAACCTTCATCTGGAATATATGAAGCTCATTCGGAATCTGGGTAAGTCTTAAAGACGAAGAACAGGGAAATATCAACAATACGATTTTAAGCCAAAATCAACCAAGGTTTTAACCAAAGATTAAACAATACTAACCACCAATCATCTACTAATGATAAACTTTAAACCAAATCAACAAAAACATAAAACCCACTTACTTTTGAAGATCAAACTCAACAAAATAAAAACTTAAGACTTTGAATCAAAAAGAAAAAGATGAACAAGATTAAAGGAAAGATGATATTAAATGATTGAGGTTTAAACAATCAAAAGTAAAGATTAAACTTACAAGAATTTGGAGAAATCAAAAGAAAATAAAAATCACCAAACACCCAAATGGTGTTGGTTTTGCTACGAACCAAAAAGAAAGAAACTGGAAAAAATAAAAGCTAGTTGTAATGTGTGAAGGGAAGTCCTATTTATAGGAGGTGTGGTTGGTTGGTGAGTGGGCTTTCTTCCTTTCTTTTTGTCTTCTCGTGTTTTCAGTAAAGTTGACGTTTTCGATTCTAATTCAAGATTTGTCGATGAATAAATTAAACTCGTCTTTTAATTTCTTCGTTTAATAGACTTGAGTTCTTCGACATATGTAAATCTTCCATATTTGGTCCTTTTCTTCGATAAATTCTTCAAATAGGCCCATTGACTTCAAATCTTTTGCATCTCTTGGACTATATACTTCGTCTTTTCGTCTTTTTCTTCGATAAAACCCGTGCAATCCCATGTTTTCTTCAATATTTATCCGGTTGGCTCTGAAAACACAACAAACACACAAACCACACATAATTCCAAACAAATGACATTAAATACGCGTTTTGGTCTTGTATTAGCAAGAAATAAGTGGTAAAAGGATGGGTGTTTTCACACCTATCAAAAATCGTTAAGGAAATCCTTGATAATCGAGAAGTCCTCATCGTTGTCGAGGTCTTCGTTACAAGTACGTGGAACATCGAATTCTTCCAACCGTAAAACCACCACCTTCAAATGGAGTGAAGGTTGGTGTCGAGTTATCAAGGATGGGATCTAACATAGTGGGATTGCCATTATTTTCATCATCACCAAAACCTAGAACTTCTTGTGAAAATTCCTCGCAAACCACGTCGATCATATCAACGAGGTTTATGGTTGCAACGGAATAAACATGAGAAATTTGAGAGTTTTGAGTTGCGTTTATAACAAGTTCCTCGTCGTTGAAACGTAAGTTGATCTTTCTAGCATGAACATCGATCAAAGCCATAGACGTATCTAAAAATGAACGACCTAAAATGAGAGGAACTTGAGGATCCGTGGGAATATCGACAACGATAAAGTCTACCGGATAATAGAACTTTCCCACTTTCACAAAAACGTCTTCCGCCAATCCACATGCGGGAATCGTGGAATGGTCGGCCAACTCGATAGACATTAGTGAAGGAGTAAGATTAGGAATATTGAGCGACTTGAAGATTGCAAGTGGCATAAATTTAATGCTAGCACCAAGATCGGCCAAGGCAAAGCATTCTTCCATATCTTGGATTGCACAAGGGATCAAAAATTTACCAGGATAAAAAATTTACCGGGATCACTGACTTTTTGAAGTATGCGATTAAGATAACCCGATGAACAACTAGAAATTGGTGCTATTTCTCCTTGTTGTTCAACATACTCTTAAAGTTAGCGACAAATCGAGGCATCATGAACAAAGCATCGGAGAAACTCACATTAAAGTGCAAATCACGAAACATTTTCATAAAAAGCTCAAATTGGTAACTGTTGCGCTCTTGAAGTTTCTCCTTTCTAAGTCTCTATGGATAGGGCAAAGGTGGTGTGGGTTGAGGCATAGGCATAGCCTTTGGAATTAATAAGTGTGTAAACACTTATCCTTTTGCCACTAAAATCAAGGAAAAACAAGACCTAATCATGTGTTTTATATCGTAAAAGTCAGAATTACGCGTGGTTTTGTGTTTTTGTGTTAAAATAGGTAGAAATGATCAAAAGGAAAGAAAACACGAGATTTTACGGTCAAATGTTGAAGAAAAGTCCAAAAAGAGACAAAGACAAAGTCTAGGACCAAAAGTGTGCCCAAGTTCATGAAAACCGGCAAAACCGACACGGTTTTGAAGAAATGAACAAGAGAGCCGAAATCAAGTTTGTTTTAGGTGATTTAATCATTTACGGAGTTAAACGGGCTTGTGGGTCCCACGTTCGGGTTAATGGGCTCAAAAGCCCATTTGAAAGTTTGCTTGATAAATAATTTTTTACAAGCCCACAAAGTCCCATATTGCAAACGGATGGAAAGTATTATTTGGCCAAAAACCCATTTGGTAAAAATGTGGGACGGATGAATTACAAGTGAAAAACCTTCATTGTTTTGGGCCAAGCCCAAATGATTGGTGAACAGATTGTCAAATTTGGTCAACACACAACCACAAACGTTTATACGCACCCTATCCCACTCACCCCATAATTAATAAACCTACACACCTCCCCACACGTTTGTTAAATAAATGGTTTTATTATTTACCCATTTTCCACTCTTCGTTACACTCTAGAAAACAAAACACCAACTCCTTCTTTCTCTCCACCATTTTACACAGTCAACTTCAAACCCTAATTTACCATTAGACCAAAATTACCACTCAAAAAATTGGGGCTTTTATTCCATACGAGTGATTCACACGGATGGGGATTAAATCCCCATCTTTTTCGGAGCAAACACCAACTGCTGGTCCTCATCTCTCACCTACGTGGCTTTTTCTTTGGTTTTGATTGGTGGGAACACTTCACCCATACTCAAAACACCAATAAAAACCCTCCACCTCAGATTAAAGAAACACAAATCCGCCACTTTGGCAATCCGTGTGAATGAAGGTGATTCTCAGCCGTTTGATGAGAAGAGAATAAAGAGAAGATGGAAGAACGGCCATGATTCGAAGCCGTGGGCACCAAGAAGATTCAAGAAGTTTTGGTGGTTTTGCCTATAAAAACCCCATCAAAAGATGTAATATAGAGCACTTTTTCATTATTTTAATTTTTGCAAATTAGTTTAGGTTTAAATGTAATTTTTAAATTCCAGTATTTGTAGCTTTTTTATGATTAATGAAAAGTTGTCTTTAATTAAATTTTGTCTCAATTTAATTTTCTGTCAAAGTTTAATTGTCTCCTTTAATCCGCGTTTTAATTACTGTTCTTGTTTATCATTATTAATATAATATAAAATATAAAAAAAAATAAATAAAGGAAAGTGTTAGTTATTTTCCCCTACTGGGAAAAATTAAAAAAAATATTGTTCGAAAGGTTACTGTTTGGTTCGAGTGATGTTCTTGGTTCGAGAAGGTGATTCGGATTGATTAACGGTGGTGTTTGTTTGTTCGTTTCGCTTCACAAGGGGGTTCAGCGCCCAACTTCGGCTCAACGGATTCAACATCGGGTTTCCTTTCTCTTTTAATTTTTGTTAAGTTTTAATCTATAATAATCTGCTTGTTATGTTTATTTTCGGTTTATAGCTTATTGATTATCTTCTTGAATTTAATCTGCTAATCTGCTTATTTTTATTTGGTTAGTTTATTTCATTGTTTAAGTTTAGTAGTACTGTTTGGTTTTCAGATTATTTGGATCTGCCTTTTGTTTTGATGTTTTATATTAATATTTGTTTTATTCAATCTGTTTGGGTTTAAGTTTCTCTCTTTAGTTATTCGACATGTTTGTTAGTTTATCAGTCGGATTGAATCAGCTTATGATTTCGAGTCATTTAGGATCTGCTTTTATTTTTTTGTTGTTTGGATTTGCTTGTTTAGAACTGCTTATTTAGGATGTTTAGCTTATTTGATTCAATTTTTTCTATTTGTTAGTAGCTTATTTTTGTTTCAGCTTTTATTTCCTTTTATCTGCGTTTCTGATCTGCTTATCTACTTAATTGCTTATTGCTTATTTCTGTTCTAGTATTATTTGCTTATTTAGGTGTAGCTTATTATTACTTTTTGTTTATTACTTCTCTTTTTTTGTCTAGTCTGATTATGCTTATTTTGTTTTTAGTATTGCTAATAATACTGTTATATACAACAGATCCCCTTGGTCTGCTGTTTATTTAAAATCCAAAAAATATAAATAAATAGCAAATATTTCGTCTGGGGTGGGATTCGATCCCTAGACCTCTCGCACAACAACCAACGCCCCTTCCATCTCATCTAGTACTACTCTTGTGTTTTCATAGGCGTCTTTTAATTAATATAGAGGTTAAATTTATTCTGCCAGTTTTATTTAAATTAGTTTAATTCAAATTTTAAGTTTAATTTTATTTAAAAGTTTTTGTTACCTTTATTCATTTAAAAAAATATAAAAAGATAAAAAAAATATTTTTATTACTTTTATAAATTTTAGTTGTTTTTAAATTTAGTTTAAAATTTTAGTTTATATAGATTTTAAAATTAGTTTTCATTTAATATAGGTTTGTTTGAAAATAGATTTTAATTAAAAGTTTTTATTTAGCCTTATTAAAATTAGATTTAAATAATTTTTATTCAAAGTTTTTATAAAATTAAGTTTTTTTTATTAGTTTACATTTTTATTAAACATAGATTTGTTTTTAATTAGTTTCAAAGATTTTTTTTAGATTAAATAATTTTAGTTTTATTTAAATTTTAAAATAGTTTCTTATATTAAATAGATTTAGTTCAAAATATCAATTAGTATCGTTACCAAAAACAAATAAGTCTTACGTTAATTAGATTTCAATTCGAGTGATTCGAGGAAAAATGAACATTCATTGCTTTAAATTGGATTTGTAAAATTCCTAGTATTAAAATGGCGTTGCTGCCGCTTCGCTCGTACGATTGACGATTTTTCGTGAAGACGTTTGGATTCTGGGATCCGTTCTTTTTGAACGTTACGTTTCTTGTTAACAAAATCAAAAATACAAAAAAATCAAAAACTTAAAAATACAAAAAAAAATTAAAAAATCACAAAAGCAAATTCTTTCCTAAGATTTGCAACCAAAAAAAAAACAAAAAAAAATAAAAAAGTAATACTTTTTCCTAAAAGTATTACACCAAAAATATTACGTATTAGTGTTATTTTTCTTAGTTCGGTTTCTTTCGATTTTTCTTGTGAATATATATTTTTCCTAAAAAATACAAAAATATTTTTCTTTTACTATAGTATATTACGTAGAACATTAATTTACCTACTTTTCAAATAAGACCTTAGTTGGGATTTCATCACCTAACTATTGTATTCGCATCCATAACGAAATAAAAAGGCAACATAGATAAATACTAATAAGACGTTTGAAATCGAAATATACAAACTATAAGGTGGGTATAAGGCGACGCGCAATAAAAGGCCGTCTAAGGAAAAAGGTTTTTAAGTGCTTTGTGCCACCTCGTTTCCCCGTTTGCTTGTGCGTATATTGAGAGGGACGACCGATTATTGGTTTGCCAACTCAATTAGTATTAAGTATATATTTTTGTAGCTTTTTACTATTGCACCTCGAGAGGGAAAATCCTTTTCCTCTCAAAGTCGACCGAGGTTTCCTACCTCATTTCAAACTTTTAATTGTATGCGCACTCTCGCGCATACATACATACCGATTGGTGTACCAAACTCTTCCAATTATTCAAAAAAGAAGAAGAAGAAAAACAAAAAGACCGTCATTAAAGCCGATCCTGAGAATCGAGCTTTCGACAATACGATGGCAACGGATAATCGACCAATGATTGAGATTCTACAATCTCACGTTGAAGGAAACGATGACGCGATTGTGGTGCCGGATATTGGAGCTAATCATTTTGAACTTAAAACAGGTTTTATTTAAATGGTTTCCGCTACACCATTTTTAGGTCGTGCTAATGATGATCCACACGCTCATATCAAACGTTTCATACAATTGGCTAATACGGTGAAATACAATAGGGTGTCACAAGAGGCTATTCGTTTACAACTCTTTCCTTTTTACCTCGAGGGACAAGCCCGGATTTGGCTTGATAAGGAACCACCCCAAAGTATTACAACATGGATCGACTTAGAGACCAAGTTCATTAATTACTTTTTCCCACCATCACGGACCACTTCTTTAAGGAATGAAATCATTACTTTTGAGCAAAAATATGGGGAAACTTTTAGTGGGTCTTGGGATCGATTTAAAGAGCTTTTGAGAAAATGTCCACAACACGGTTTCATAAAGTGCATCAAATTAATACGTTTTACAATGGTTTGACTCTAAATGACCAAGACTCACTTAATAGTGCCGCGGGGGGCAATATTCTTGTGAAAACCATGAACGAGGCTTGGGCCATAATTGAAAACAAGGCTAAAGTACAAACCAAAAGTGTTAGGGACACTATGGCAAGTGCTAGCTCTAGTGAGAGTGACAAGAGAATCGATAAACTCACTTCGCTTGTTGAAACAATTGCTTTACAAACCCAAGCCCTCAAAGGTCAAGTGAATGCCTTGAAAGAAACTAGTGAAACGTGTGAGACTTGTGGTGGACCACATTCATATTTCAATTGTGACAAGGTTTACAATAATCAATAACAACAAGTTTGTGCTTTTAATGCTAATGAAAGGGTTCCATTTAAACCTAATGTTGATGTTAACCATTTGTCTTACAAGAGTACTAATTATTTGGCTCCCCCGGGTTTTGTAGCACCGCAAATACCACCCCCACCCGCCCAAAATACACAACACCAAAATAGGAACCAAGGTCCTCAAATGGGTAATTTTCAAGGGAATGCAAATCAAGGGAATTTTAATGGTCAAAATCAAGGGTTTCAAAATCATTACCAAGGTTTTCATAATAACAACGGTTTTCAACCTCAATATCAAAACCAAGGTTTTCCTGATCAAGGTTTTCCAAATCAAGGGTTTAATCAAATGAATATGCATAATCCTCAAATGGACTTGGTTCTACAAAAATTGACCGGGCATGAGCAAATTATGAAAGAGATGCAAGAATCGACCGATAAGAAATTTTTTACAATGATTCAAGCCCTTATACCCCAAGGAGCCTTACCTTCCAATACCGAGATTAACCCTCGTGCTAATGTGAGTGCTATCAATACTCGAAGTGGAGCCACTTTAGTGGGACCTTCCATCTCTTCGCCCATAAAGGAGAGACAAGGCCCGGAGGTCATAATGAGTAATCCTACTCCCCCTTCGGTGATTCCTCCCACTACCACTCCTAGTACTAGTCCTCCATTACCGAAAGAGCCTATCCCTACGGTTGTTCAAGAAGCGTGTCCTTCTCCTTCTCAACCTTCAAAGTCTAAGCCTAATATTCCTTATCCCTGTAGGTTAGATAAGGCTAAAGTGCTCACCAAGGATGACGTTCATGTCTCCAACTTTTTGAAAATGATTTCCAACGTCAATGTTAACATTAGTCTTATTGAAGCACTTGCTCAAATGCCAAATTTTGTCAAAATGTTTAAAGATTTTCTTAATAAGAAATAAAAAATGGTTGAGCTTGTGAACACCCGTTTAAATGAGAATTGTTCCGCGATTCTTCTCAAAGAGCTTCCCGAAAAGCTAGGAGATCCAGGACGATTCGTGTTACCTTGCTCGTTTCCTCAAATCGATGATTGTATGGCTTTAGCGGATCTCGGCGCTAGCATCAGTCTTATGCCACTTTCGGTTTGGAAACGATTGTCATTACCCGACCTTGTACCGACTCGTATGACTCTCGAGTTAGCTAATCGAACTCTCGCATACCCCGTTGGTATTGCCAAAGATGTTTTTGTTCGAGTTGGTACATTCACTTTTCCCGTGGACTTTGTCGTCGTCAACTATGAGATGGATCCTCGTATTCCGTTAATACTTGGTAGACCATTCTTACGATCCGGAAGAGCCTTAGTTGACGTGGCCGAAGGGGAGTTAATTCTTAGGGTTCGGGATGAACAACAAGTTTTTAAAATGGGAAAAATCACAACAAAATCAAATGGAAAAGAGTCGATCAATATGATTGATGTTCTTAATTATGATAATGACGAGATTTTTATTAATCCTTTTGGAATTGAAACGTCTAATCAAAATGATTTTGTGATAAATTCATCCCTTCCCTTAGAGCCTCAAATTTTTGAAACTCCCATTTATGACACCTATAATGATGACACTTCTTCAAGTGATCACACTATCTTCGGCTTAGACGACTCGCCTTTTGACCCACCCGCTTTTGACCCACCCATTTATGATACCCCAATCTTTGATACTTATGATGATGACACTTCCTTAAGTGATCTCATTAATTTTGATGACCCACCCCATGATCTTAATGCACCTCATATCTCTATGAGTGATTCTTCTATGGAGACTCCTTTTGAATTTTATACCCCAATTTTAGAAGTCATGACTTTTGAGGAGGATCCTCCACTCTTAGAGATCATTCTGACTTTAGAGGTTATTCCATTCGAGGAGGATTTAGATAACTTTCTAAATACCTATTTTCCTCATGAGGAAGAGTTTTCCTATGACTCCGACGATACTTATGTTTTCACATCGAGTTTGGAAGAGGATGACCTTCCCACTTTGGGTTTTGATGATATTTTGAGCTTAAATGTCACTACCTCTTGCTATTTTCTCGTTAAGGATCCGGTGTTTGATCCCAGAATAGAGACTTTTGTGCTTTCATTGCCATATTTCCATAGCACCCTTCCTTGTAAGAGACTTTTGCCTAAGGATACCCCACTTTTCTTTGACTTGCGTACCACCTCGGGGTTTATTTCCTTTTGTGATGGAAATTATGTGTTTGACCCGGGTGGATTTTCATGGGGTATGCCTTATATGACTTTGTTTCACCCTTTATCATGGAGAGATTTTCCTCCCTTGGAAATCTCGGTTTTTCCATGATTTTCCCATTTGAATGAAGACATTCGGGAAATTGAGTCGAGCTAGAGACTCGTGTTAAATAAATCAAGCATCGTTTAACTAGGTTAGATTTTTTCCCTTTTCCATCCTTTCCACCCTTTTTCGCCTTCACCCATTTCCACCTATAAGTTTAGGGGGGGAGCCAAGTAGGTTGTTTGTTTGTGTTGTGATGTTGTGTGCAGGGACATGTGCTTAATGATCCACTTTTGGTACTTTTGACACGACCCGTGTTTCCGTGTTTCCCGTGTACCCGGTTCCTTCGATAAGTTTTTGCTATTGTGGTTCATACTTGTATATAAATAAAACGAATAAATGTAATCACTTTAGTTGTCCTTTCCTTAACTCGATTTAAACAACGTACTCAATGTCCTAAGTGTAGGGGAGTTTATTCTCCCACATGCTTAAACATTGAGGACAATGTTTATATTAAGTGTAGGGGGGATTTCTATCGAAATTTTAGTGGGTTTTTCCATGAATTTGACCCCATTTAACCGGAAAATTTTAAATTTTTTTCAACGTTTTTCAAATTTTTAATCTATTTTGGCCTAGTAGTATTTTTATTTATTTTCTTTTTGTCATCGCATCTTATTTATATTTTCCATTTCAAGAATAAATTCAAAAATAAATAAATAAATAAATAAAATGGTTTTAACAAGTTAAGATATCTTTGATATATTAGGCCCGTCGTGAATATTTTGACTCAACCCGAGTTTACTTATCCAAGTTTACTCTAGCTAGTATCCTTAACCATATGGACCTTAATTGGTTTATTAGGCTAAGCATCCACGAGTAGTATTCCTTTAGATTTTAAATTGTGGAGAACGAGAGATGATAGAGTTGATAATAAGTTTAAGGGTTAATTTTTGCTTATATAGTTTTTGTGGCTCTTTCTTCCCGCTTGTATATTTAATTGCTTAATAAATGAGGATTTTTGCGGTGTTAATTCGATATCTTAACTCTTAGCCAAATCTTTATTCTCCTTGTAATTAAAGCATGAACACATTGAGGGTGCCAGCGTTGTGTACTTCCGACTAAGGTGGCTCATAACCACTAAGTAGGAGGTATTCAGACCATGGGACCACGGAATTTGGCCTACTATATATATATATATCATAAATAAAGAAATAATAAGATTAAAACATGACCTCAAGGAGCCTTAGGGTGTGGCGCATGTAGCACGAACCTTGTCATTAGAGCCTTAGGGTGTATGGCATGGTAAGTGTTGAATAAAAATTGATCAAAAAATCAATTCCTCGTTTATCGTTCAAGGAGCCTTATGGTGTGGACAATAGATGAGGAGCATTTTTACATCTTAAAGAGCCTAAGGGTATATGATGTGAACTTGCTAAACTCCACATAAAGTCAACATGACTTTGGAGGAATAATTAATAAGTAGTACTATTTGGCCAAATTTTAGGTCCGGGAATTTATTCCCCAAATCGTGTTAAATCATCCTTGATGTGGGCTTACTTTAGTGACAACGTTTTTGAGGACGAGGTTAGGTTTTGAGTGTCGGGTTTGCACCGTTTGGCCTTCATTTTTGGAATAATAATTATCAAATAAGTCAAATGAGCCTACGGGTGAATGACAATCAATAAAATCTAGAGATACAACGTAGGAATTGGAGAAAGAGTTTTACACAATTATCTTAAATGAGTGGTTTTAACTTAAGGACTTATGGTTAACAATGATCTCGTTTTTATCTTGGTATGGGGAACGTGAAACTTGAGGGTGATTAATATTCATGACACCAAAGCCCTAATTAAAGTCTTAGATTTCTTTACAAGTTTCTTCCATCAAATAATTTCCAAGTAATAAATCATTATATCTTTTGTTTCCTTTAAAATTTTCATCTTTTCATCATAGTAGTAGTGGTAATAGTAATAAAGGCCGAGATGGGTTAATTATGAGAAAAATGTAACTTTATGCTTTAATATAATGCATTGCATGGGGTCATTGCAATGGTCAAGTGTAGGGGATTTAATAAGTGTGTAAACACTTATCCTTTTGCCACTAAAATCAAGGAAAAACAAGACCTAATCATGTGTTTTATATCGTAAAAGTCAGAATTACGCGTGGTTTTGTGTTTTTGTGTTAAAATAGGTACAAATGATCAAAAGGAAAGAAAACACGGGATTTCACGGTCAAATGTTGAAGAAAAGTCTAAAAAGAGACAAATACAAAGTCAAGGACCAAAAGTGTGCCCAAATTCACGAAAACCGGCAAAACCGACACGGTTTTGAAGAAATGAACAAGAGAGCCGAAATCAAGTTCGTTTTAGGTGATTTAATCATTTACGGAGTTAAACGGGCTTGTGGGTCCCACATTCGGGTTAATGGGCTCAAAAGCCCATTTGAAAGTTTGCTTGATGAAGAATTTTTTACAAGCCCACAAAGGCCCATATTGCAAACGGATGGAAAGTATTATTTGGCCAAAAACCCATTTGGTAAAAATGTTGGACGGATGAATTACAAGTGAAAAACCTCCGTTGTTTTGGGCCAAGCCCAAATGATTGGTGAACAGATTGTCAAATTTGGTCAACATACAACCACAAACGTTTATACGCACCCTATCCCACTCACCCCATAATTAATAAACCTACATACCTCCCCACACATTATTTACCCATTTCCCACTTTTCGTTACACTCTAGAAAACAAACACCAACTCCTTTCTCTCCACCATGTTTACACAGTCAACTTCAAACCCTAATTTACCATTAGACAAAAATTACCACTCAAAAAATTGGGGCTTTTATTCCATACGAGTGATTCACACGGATGGGGATTAAATACCCATCTTTTTCGGAGCAAACACCAACTGGTGGTCCGCATCTCTCACCTACGTGGCTTTTTCTTTGGTTTTGATTGGTGGGAACACTTCACCCATACTCAAAACACCAATAAAAACCCTCCACCTCAGATTAAAGAAACACAAATCCGACACTTTGGCAATTCGTGTGAATGAAGGTGATTCTCAGCCGTTTGATGAGAAGAGAAGAAAGATAAGATGGAAGAACGGCCATGATTCGAAGTTGTGGGCACCAAGAAGATTCAAGAAGTTTTGGTGGTTTTGCCTATAAAAACCCCATCAAAAGATGTAATATAGAGCACTTTTTCTTTATTTTAATTTTTGCAAATTAGTTTAGGTTTAAATGTAATTTTTAATTTCCAGTATTTGTACCTTTTTTATGATTAATGAAAAGTTGTCTTTACTTAAATTTTCTCTCAATTTAATTTTCTGTCAAAGTTTAATTGTCTCCTTTAATCTGCGTTTTAATTACTGTTCTTGATTATCATTATTAATATAATATAAAATATATAAAAAAAAAAATAAAGGAAAGTGTTAATTATTTTCCCCTACTGGGAAAAATTTAAAAAAATAATGTTCGAAAGGTTACTGTTTGGTTCGAGTGATGTTCTTGGTTCGAGAAGGTGATTCGGATTGATTAACGGTGGTGTTTGTTTGTTCGTTTCGGTTCACAAGGGGGTTCAGCGCCCACCTTCGGCTCAACGGATTCAACATCGGGTTTCCTTTCTCTTTTAGTTTTTGTTAAGTTTTAATCTATAATAATCTGCTTGTTATGTTTATTTTCGGTTTCTAGCTTATTGATTATCTGCTTGAATTTAATCTGCTAATCTGCTTATTTTTATTTGGTTAGTTTATTTCATTGTTTAAGTTTAGTAGTACTGTTTGGTTTTCAGATTATTTGGATCTGCCTTTTGTTTTCATGTTTTATATTAATATTCGTTTTATTAAATCTGTTTGGGTTTAAATTTCTCTCTTTAGTTATTCGACATGTTTGTTAGTTTATCAGTCGGATTGAATCTGCTTATGATTTCGAGTCTATTAGGATCTGCTTTTGTTTTTTTTGTTGTTTGGATTTGCTTGTTTAGAACTGCTTATTTAGGATGTTTAGCTTATTTGATTAAGTTCTTTCAATTTGTTAGTAGCTTATTTTTGTTTCAGCATTTATTTCCTTCTATCTGCTTTTCTGATCTGCTTATCTGCTTAACTGCTTATTTGTTACAGCTTATTGCTTATTTATGTTCTAGTATTATTTGCTTATTTAGGTGTAGCTTATTATTATTTTTAGTTTATTACTTATCTGTTTTTTTTGTCTAGTCTGATTGTGCTTATTTTGTTTTTAGTATTGCTGATAATACTGTTATATACAACAGATACCCTTGGTCTGCTGTTTGTTTAAAATCCAAAAAATATAAATAAATAGCGAATATTTCGTCTGGGGTGGGATTCGATCCCTAGACCTCTCGCACAACAACCAACGCCCCTTCCATCTCATCTAGTACTACTGTTGTGTTTTCATAGGCGTCTTAATTAATATAGAGGTTAAATTTATTCTGCTAGTTTTATTTAAATTAGTTTAATTCAAATTTTAAGTTTAATTTTATTTAAAAGTTTTTGTTACCTTTATTCATTTTTAAAAAAAATATATAAAAAGATAAAAAAAATATTTTTATTACTTTTATAAATTTTAGTTGTTTTTAAATTTAGTTTAAAATGTTAGTTTATATGGATTTTAAAATTAGTTTTCATTTAATATATAGTTTTGTTTAAAAATAGATTTTAATTAAAAGTTTTTATTTAGTCTTATTAAAATTAGATTTAAATAATTTTTATTCAAAGTTTTTATAAAATTAAGTTTTTTTTATTAGTTTACATTTTTATTAAAAATAGATTTGTTTTTAATTAGTTTCAAAGATTTTTTTTTAGATTAAATAATTTCAGTTTTATTTAAATTTTAAAATAGTTTCTTATTTTAAATAGATTTAGTTTAAAATATCAAATAGTATCGTTACCAAAAACAAATAAGTCTTACGTTAATTGGATTTCAATTCGAGTGAGTCAAGGAAAAACGAACATTCATTACTTTAAATTGGATTTGTAAAATTCCTAGTATTAGGAATCTCGGGTTCCAAGGTTGGTAATGGGTCAACCGTAGGTGTGGCATGAGCGGTACTTCGTGGGATTGGGACATGCTCCTTTTGGACCACCACCTCGGGTTCTTCCTCAATTGCTTCCTCCGTAGGAGCAATTGGTTGAGGAGTCGGTTCCTTAAGTGTCTTACCACTACGTGTGGTAATCACTTTCATCTAACCCTTAGGGTTTGATACGGTGTTGCTAGGAAGACTACTCGAAGACGGTTTACACATAATTGCCTCAAACATAGATGAATTTTATCTTCAAACATGGATTGCCTCTTCTCGGCCTTAATCATTTCTTGTTTAATCTCATGTTGCCCTTGTTCCATTTTTTGTTGGTTTTGTTGTAACCTTATTACATTCCCTTCCATCTTGTTGGTATGGATTTTAAGCTCATTTGCTAACTCATTTTTCAACTCTTTCTTCAAGTCGTTCTTAAACTCGGATCTTAGGCTAATGATTTCTCTTTGAATGTTGTCAAACCTAACATCGTTCCCATTAGTGTATTCAACAAATTCATTTGGAAGATCTTTCAAAGTTTGCAAACTTTTGTTGTTGTTTTGAAAATCATTTTGATTTTTGTTTGAAACTTGATTATTAGCCCCTTGATTACCATAGTTTCCCTTGTTGTAATTGTTTTTGAAACCAACTTGATTGTTGCGATAGTTGTTGTTAGCATTTTGATTTGAAAAAACCCAGTGGAGTCAATTGATTAGAGCGGGTAACTTGACCGTTTTGGTTGTAAGTTCCCGTGGCCGCGTAGGCACTCGAAGTGTTACCACCGTTGGCAATGCACTCGGAGAAATCATGACCTCCACCACAATACATGCATGAAACCTCAACCGCTTTAGCCGTAGTGGGAGCACTTGGTTATCCAAATTTAAATTCTTTCAAAAGACCCTTAAGCTTATCAAAGATTTTGTTTTCCAAGTTCGACTCAATTTGGCAAGCATCAATGGTAGTAGACAAAGAAGGTGAAGCCGAAGACGAAGCCTTACGAACACTAGACGTGCTACGAGGACTATACACCTTAGATCTATTCTCAATTATCACCAAAGCTTCCTCAACCGTTTTACACAAAAAATTACCACCCGCGGCGGCATTAAGATAATCCCTTTCATGATCATTAAGTCCATTGTAAAACGTGTCAATTTGATGCAAATCGGAAAAACCGTGATGAGGACACTCATGCAACATTTCCTTAAACCTATTCCAAGCCGTTGAAAAACTTTCATTGAATTCTTGTGAAAATTTTGAAATCTCGTTTTTCAAATGCGAAGTCTTAGAGGGCGGAAAAAATTGGTTCACAAACTTAGACACGAGATCCTTCCACGTCAGTATAGAATTGGGTGGCTCTTTCTCTAACCAAATTTTAGCGGGCCCCGCTAAGGTATACGGAAAAAGCATCATCTTAATCGAGTCATTAGAGACGTCCTTAAAATTGCAAGTGGCGGTAAGACGATTGAATTGGCGGATATGGTTGTGTGGATTGTCCTTCTCATCACCACGGAATTTGTTTTTTTGGATCATCGAAAACAAACCCGTTTTCACCTCAAAATTCTCCGCAAGGATAGCGGGAATCACAATAGCCTCTCCATAACCCTCGGTGGGTGCTTGAAGTAACTCCATCATAGTACGATTCGCCATGGTTGGTTCTTTCTTTACAATGGGTTCGACAATGGGAGATTCTTCACTAGAAGATGTTTGGTTTCCTTCCTTTTGACGATGTTTACGTGCACGTCTTGCTTTGGAGCGAGTTTGCATAAACGTCACGTACAACGAGGGGATGAGCAAAGAAGATTCTTTTTGGTATTTTTTATTTTTCCAATTTTTTTGTGGTTTTTGATTTTTTTACTTTTTTTGGATTTTTGTGATTGTATTAGGTAGACCAAAATCTATAAATATCCTCCTTAATCAAATCTCTTGATTAAAGAAGCCTCAAGGAATGAAAACGATCACGTGAAGTGAACGCCTTCGATGACTTTAGAACGTTGGTGGAACACCAAAACGTTCAAGAGGGTTTAATCAATGAAACCAAGAAAGTATATATGATACTTAATAATACTTTGGGCGGCAAAACATTCGATTAGCTCTCAAAATCAAATACTCACAAGCAAGCGGGGAAACGATGCGGCGCGAAGCACTTAAGAGCCTTTTTCCTTGGGATATTTTTATAATATCCGCCTTATACCCACCTTATAGTTTGTATTTTTCAAAATCAAGCTTCACGAAAGTATTTATCTATTTTTGCCTTTTTCTTTGGTTTGAGATTCGAATACAATGATTGGGTAATGACCTCCCAAGTCAAGGTTGTGATTTTAACTTTTGGAGTACTTGTGTATTTATTGTTCTACGTATATAATATAATAATAGTATTCACACAAAAAATGAAAAACCGATAATACGTACTAGTAGAGTGCTACTAATACAATAGATATTATGGCTATATATAAAAAAAACAATTGACAAATCAAAACACAACACGCCTCCCCGGCAGCGGCGCCAAAAATGATGTAGTGTTTTTACACACCTTTAGGAAAAGGAGGTAAAAAGGGCAAGTGTAACAAGTGACTTAGGAAAATCACTTGTTATGACCCAAAGTGGGGATCGTTCTCAAGGAGGCTTGGTGTGTATGTGTTAAGAAATGATTAACTTTGTGATTATATGATTATGATGAGAAAAGAAAATAGAAATGGGATAAGAAGAGAATGACGGTTACGATGACGGATTACACTAAGACGAAAAGGTCGTACACGTAAAAACCGTAAAAGCACAAAAATTAAAAATTTACTCTAAAAATTCCTAAAAAATTGCAAGAAATCCTAAATAATGTATTAAGAGTTTACAAAAAATCAAAAATCACCCAAACCTTTTATTTAATTAAATAATGATTTTTTTAATGCTAATTAAAGCCCTAAAAATCAATTTAATTAACAAATAGCCCAAAATGAGTTTTATCAGTTTGTAAACCTCTAAAATACCCTAACTTAATTTAAAACTATTTTTGAAAATTTTAAAATTAATTAAAACTATTTAAAAACAATTAATAACTCATAAAACTTAAAATAATTATAAAAATTAATTTAAGAACAACAAAAATATTCTAAAAGTTGTAAAATTCCTAACTTTATGTATTTAACCTCATAAAAATATAAAAACTTGAAAAATCTAAATTTTAATTTTTAATAATAAATTAATAATAAAATAATATTAAAAATCCAAAATTTATAAAAATTCTTAAAATTTGCAAACTAGCTTAATTTAACCTTAATAACACAGAAATGAAGTTGAAATTACCTAAATACCCTTATTGGGCCTAGAAAATGGGCTAAAGTCCAAACAGTCCCTTAATGGGCTTGGTATAGGCCCAATAAGAAAAAGTGGCCCAAATTAGCCTAAAAACCACTACTTGACTCAAAATTTGATTCTGAACAACTTTTTCCAAAGGCCCAAAAGCTGAAAATGTGAAATAAGCAAGCTTATACCAAACAGCTTATTCTTAATGGGCTTTTTGGCCCATTAAGCTATAAGCTAATGCCATAAGCTCAAATTAGACACACAAGCTTCTTTTGAGCTAACTAAGACTTCTATAAAAAGAAATTTGAAACAAGCCAAAGCAATAAGCCTGAAAATGCAAAAAGCAATCTACAGAAAACGACAAAATAGTCGTTTTTAAGTTCTATGCTATCCCAAGAGCTGATTCAAATTGCAAAAGCTTTTAAATGACTTAACTAAGCTTAATCAACAAAAAGTTTTCAAATAAGCTGACTCAATAAGCTAGAAAAAGCAAATAAGCACTTATGAAAAAGTCAAATAAGTTGGTTTTCTAGCAAAAAGTCAAAGTCAAAGTCTAATAAGCTCCAGTTCAATCAAATGGGTCAAATAATGAAGATCTATCACAAAAATAAGTTGTTGCAGGTCTGGATAAGCCAAAATGGCTTATTGATAAGCTAACTGACAATTTGTACTAGAAGGGGCTAGTTTTGGGTGTTGAGCAGTGGAAACTTTTTCCACTGCTTGACTTGTTGACTTTTTTTGTCTTTAGTGACTTTTTTGGAGATTCAAGTTTCACAAAGGAACCCAATTGATCAGTGGATCAAGAGGAGTCAATAACAATCAATAAATCACAATCAACAACAGCCAAATGATACAGTTAATTCAATAAATCACCAGATCTGACACAGACATGAACACTTAAGCAGTTGAGGTTCAATAAGCACTTATAGCACAATTCAGCCAGCCAAGCTTAACCAAATGCATACACAAGTAATATTAAACTTAAATAAGCAAGTATAAACAGGTTTCATGCAATGATTCAAAGTTTTAAGCAAGATTCAAGCACTTAAAGTTACTGATGAACACAAAAACATGCAGTTTTATACTTTGCTGATGCAATTGACCAACAAGCAAGATTCAACCACTCAAATCTATCAAACAGGTTATAATAACTTTGTTTAAACCACTTTTATCCCTAAGCATGCATACACCCTAAGTGTTTCCAAGATCCTAGGTCAAAACAGTCAAGAAAAAAGATTTTATAACAGATTGTTTAATATGGTGTTTCAAAGTTGAAAACTTGCAGCAAAATGCACTCAAACAAGCATATATCAGATACCAAGCAATAACACAAACTCTTAACAACATAATACCAAGTTATGATTTCAAACAGGTAATCCCAAACACCCTTTTATCTTTTTAATCCAAAAATTAAACAAGTATAAGTGTGATTCAATTCACCAAATGACTAATCTAGCATACTAACAACATTAACATGCAAGATTAAGCAGATTCAAGCCAGGAAAACAACAAGAACACAAGTAGAGCACAAATTCACCAAAAATCCAAATTTATCAGATTTTCAAGGTTTTAAGACAAACCTCATGGATGTACATCCACAACCACGAATTTTAGAGCTTATGTGCTAGCAAGAACAAGCACAAGCTTCCAACAACAACCCTGCTAAGATTCAACAGAGTTAGAAGCAAAATATCAAAACAGAAAGGTGACCTTTTGGAAAATAAACTTGATTAATGCAACTTCTTGTGCCCACTCTTGATTATCCCCAAGATATGAGCTTCACAACACCTTGATATTCACAATATTAGGATGTATAGACCAGCTTATATCCCAAAAATTCCAAGATGTACCAAGAATCTTAGCAAAATATCAAATTTTAGTCCAATGTGTAATTTCTTACACAAGGTTTACAAGCACGTTTTAAGGTTCAATTTTAGTTAACATATAACATAAACAAGCTTAAAATTAAATGGCCCTTGGTTTTCTTCAACAAACTCAAACACAATTTCATAAATAAGAAAGTAGGATTTACAGGTTTGTGAACAAGGAAAAACCAAAAGCAAAGTGCAAATGTTGCACCCTAAGGCCTTTATATAGACTACAAGTTACATAGGAAAGCTGAAAAAAAACATAAACCCTAGCTAATGAAGTTCTAAATTTACCCTTTGAAGTTTGAATTTTTTGGAGAATCATGTGACTCTTTCTTGGCAGTTTGTTGTAGCTGGCATGTGTGAGTGCATCCAAGGGTGTGAAATAAGCTTAGGATGTAAGCTGAATCCTTGGACGTTGGATGACTGTCCTCTTCTTGTCTTCTTGCTCAAAGGTGTAGCAGGGGAGGTCCCATGTAGCATGTGGGTTGTTGAGGTGGCCAATGTTAAGGTTGGGATGTGATTAGGACAAGTTTAATCACTAATCTGGAAGGTTTTGTGGCTTAATTGTTACTTAATCAAAAACTCCCAATTTATGTTCTTGGCTGATGAACACAGGTTTTGATCTTTGTTGTGGGTTTAAGAGGTGTTTAGCGCCAGTTATAATATTAATTAACTTTGTGAAAAGTTAGTTAATAACAAACGGTGAGTGGAGTGTGACATGGAGGGATGGTGCAATCTGATTGGAGGAGAAGTGGTAGTGGGGCACGTGTCACCCCACTACTGGTCTAGGTTTCTTTTATGTCTGGCCAGCTCTAACCCCTTTCTTTTCAAACTTGTTTCACTTTGTAAATAAATGCCACAAAACCGGATTCCTTTGTAAATGAAGTTTCACTTTTCACACTTTTGCCCCAAATACTTTTCCAAAGTATTTTCAAGGGTATTTCTTGCCATTTTGTGATTCTTGAAGGGCTGTTTTGGTATTTTATTCAAGGATTATGGTCTTGACTTGTATGATTGGCATTTTGGATGACTAATATTGCAAAGTCTTCATTTATGAGGGACCATTTTTTTCCAAATGTTGAAAGTCAAGGGTCCTTTTTGCAAATTAACATATTTCAAGGACCAAACTTGTCTTTTCTTGTTCTTTGAAGGACTTCATGATATATTTGACTTTGAGGATGATAATAGTGACAATTTAGCTTTGTTGAGGGGCTAAAATTGCCAATTCTTCAAAGTGGAGGGCCCTTTTTGAAATATTGACAAACTTTAGGGACCAAACCTGTAATTATGAGGATAAAAGGGTATAAAGTGTCAATTCTTCTATATTGGAGGACCCTTCTTCATAAATATTCAAGGGTTTTCTTGGGAAAATCTTCATTAGGGCTTGGTTCATTGTGCGTCTTCGTTTCCCGTGTTCGTTTTTGCATGATTCTTGTGATCTTTTGTCATTTTCTCAATATCCGTACCTAAAATACACAAGCAACAAACACAAGCATATATATGGGTATTTTGATGATATTTAATGCTTTTTAAGCCCTTTTTGGACGATGAGACTATGTATAAAAGCAGTCTCATCAATCCTGATGATCAACCCTTATGGAATAGTGCTAGTACTAAAGCACCGCCTCCTAATTCCGCCATTGTTCGAACCGATGTTGATGACAATTTTGTTATTAACACTACTCACTTGATAATGGTTCAAGAGAACAAATTCGATGCTCATTTGCGGGCCGATCCGCATGAACACATCTGTGAATTTCTCGTAATTTGGGACATGTTCAAATATGGTGCAACTCAAAGTGAAGTTATCAAACTTTTGATGTTTCCACTATCCTTAGCCGATGATGCTAAAATTTGGTTTAATATGCTTAATGAAGATTCTATAACATCGTGGGAACAAATGCGAATAGCTTTTATAAATCGATTCTTTTCACCTTCTATTTGAACGTCTTTTACTCGAAATCAGAAATTTCTCTCAAACCACAAGTGAAAGTCTAACCCAAGCATGGTTACGACTTAAGAACATGCTTCGAAAATGCCATGGGCATGGTCTAACCAAAAGAGCTATTATTCATATATTTTATCATGGTTTAGACGAATCCACTAAAGCAATCCTTGATGGATCAGCTGGAGGAATCTTCCTCTACAAAACCCCAAAACAAGCTTTTCAATTTCACGAGGACAAAGTTCTTTTTGAACTTAATTGGCCAAAAAAGTCTCGTAACAAAGATAATTGAATATTTACTTCTTTCACCGATGAAAGTAGTATTGATGCCTCTCGATTAATGGAGAAGTTGGAAGCTCTTGAAGCTAAAATAGACTCTCATTTCAAAATCTTTAAAGAAGAATTACACGAGAAGTGTGAAAAGTATAACGATCTCGAACGTAATATCGCTTTTAAAAATCCCATGAACGACACGCCGATGTGTGAACGTTATGAATCATATCAGCTCGATGGTTGTGAAAACCGAAATTCTTATGATTTGAATTCTCACCAATCTCAACCTCAATCCAAAATCGATCTCGAAAAATTAATCACTAAATTTTTTGATAGTCAAAGAGTTGCAAACAATTTTGTGAAAGAGACCATTAACATTATGAGTTTTAATATGAAACAAAATGAAAAGAACTTTCAAACTCTTTTCGAAAATATGGAAACAAAAACTAATGAGTTGTCGAAGTCTCAAACTCATGTCTCTTTTGATCAAACCGTTAAGACTAACCCACCTCCTCCTCTTTACGCTCGAGTTGAGCATGTGGATGCCGTATTCACAAGGAGTGAAAAGTCCGAAGACCCTCCGAAAACACCAAAAGATCCACCACCTCCTATCATCGTTAACAATAAAATCGAAAAAAGTAAACCCTTCAAAACAACGAAAAAGGATTTTTATTGGTCAAATCGAAAGAATACCCATTTTTGGAGTATATACCAAAAATACCGTTTCTCAACGTTTAAAAGTGGACCATTCCTACTTGAATCTTATTGTAAAGGTATCTTGAATCTAGCTAAATAAAAAATAGTACCAATAGTAATAGAAATAATAATAGAACTATAAAAAATAATTATAAAAATAAAAATTATAAAAATATAAAATTAAAAAATCAAAAAAAAAGTTTTCTTATTTAGCTTTTTACTTCCGTTTCATTTATCTGTTTGAATTTACTTTTAAATGGATATATATGTTTTTAATTAATTAAATCAAAAAACTAAAAAGAAGTGCTTTCTGTCATAATAAAACCGCCGCACATATGTTGTTGTGCGGTGCACTTTTGTAAAAATATCGTTTTTTTAAACCAGTGTGTTTGTTTGATTGTCTTGTATGCTACATCTTTGTTAATATGTATTTGATGAGTGTTTGTCTAAAATTAAAAATCCAAAAAGATTTTATATTCACCTTTATTTTTCATTTCGTAATATTTTGTGTTTTATTAGTAGAATGTGAATAAATAAAAATTTTAATATAAAAAATATAAAATGAAAAACGTTGCATTTTTTGGGTATGACGTGCATGGGCCCGTGTATTTCGTACTTGTCTATTGTACCCAAAAATATTCTACGAACTTTGTGGGTGTGTTCCTTGGAAACCCTAACGAGACTATAACTCGTCCACTCGGTCCAACGAGGGTTTTAAAGGCTTGTTTTATACGCTAAATGCAATCGTGGTGCCTACAAAAGTGTGCTTTAGAATTTTACGTTTTTTTGTAGTTTTGTCTATTTTGCAGATTGAATACATAGGTGAAACTTGGATTGGATTGGTGATAACTTATCATTTGGGGATATGATTGATACACGGTTTTGCAATGGGTTCAAAATATAATTCTCGGAATCCTCTCGAATTGATCTCAGTTTAAAGTGGAATGATTTGTTCTTGGTGATAAAAAGTGGATTTGGTTTTCTATTCTAAATAAATAAATAAATGAAATGAATAAAGATTAAAGCCGGAAACAGTAGATAAAAGCAATCAAATAATAAAGCAGAAAAATACTCTTACTGAAAAATGCTCTATGCGGAAAATCACCCTTATGCGGAAAGATGCTCTATGCGGAAAATATGGTCTATTCGGAAAATAATGCTATGCGGAATAAGAACACCTATGCGGAAAGTAAGGCTATGCGGAAAATAGAATCCTATGCGGAAAATAATGTCTACTCGGAAAAATGATGCTATTCGGAAAAAATTGCTTATGCGGAAAAATCACTCTAATCGGAAAATCGGGTCTATGCGGAAAGATGAACTCCTATGCGGAAAAACAAGCTTATGCGGAAAAGCAGGGCTATTCGGAAAATATGGTCCATTCGGAAAAATATTCCGAATAAGGAAATGAAGAAGCTATCATGCGGAATATTGAAAATATTCCGAGTAAAAGAAAAATGAGAATCCCTATTCGGAATAAAGGCTCAATTCGGAAAGTCCGTGAAATTCCGAATAAAGGAGAAAAACAACCTCTACTCGGAATAATTGAAATATTCCGAATAGAGGCAAACCCAAAATTCCTATTCGGAATCTGGGAAACTCAGGTCTGATGAAAAGCGAAGAACAAGGAGATCGTTTAATCCACAATCAACTCCAAAACTTAAAAAGGTTTTACCAAATCAAACACAAACAATTTGAATACCATAAGAAACAAATCCCACCAATAAAAACACTAAATCAACAACTTTTTAGAATCAAACTAGAATCAATAAAAACTTATGAACTTGCAATAAAAATGGAGATGAACAAGATGAATGAAAAGATGGAATAGATTGATTAATGTAAAAGTAACAAGGTTAATGATTAAGGATTACAAGATTGAAACAAAAAGATGAAAATCACCAAACTCCCTAATGGAGTTGGTGATGGAGCGAACCACAAAGAACTGGAAAAAGAGAAAATGAAGCTAACTCCCTAATTGTGTGAAAGGAAAAACTATTTATACTCCTAGTGGTTGGTTGGTGAGTGGGCTTTCTCCCTTTCTTCTTGTCTTCTCGTCTTTTCAGAAAAGTTGACGTTTTCGATTCTGATTCGGGATTTGTCGTCGATTAAATCCAACTCGTCTTTTAATTTCTTCGTTAAATAGACTCGAGTTTCTTCGATTTATGAAAATCTTCCGTCTTTAGTCCTTTTCTTCGATAAATCTTCGAATAGGCCCAGTGACTTCAAATCTTTTGCATCTCTTGGACAATAGACTTTATCTTGAGTCTTTTTCCTTGATAAATCCCGTGCAATCCCATGTTTTCTTTAATATTCATCCGGTTAGCTCTGAAAACACAATAAACACAAAAACCACGCATAATTCCAAACAAATGATATTAAACACGTGTTTTGGTCTTGTTTTAGCCAGAATTAAGTGGTAAAAGGATGGGTGTTTACACACCTATCAAATCCCCTACACTTAACCATTGCCATGCCCTCATGCAATGCTTAGTGATAAAGCAATTTTACATTTTTCTCATAATCAATCAACCTTGGCCTTATTTAAACTCTACTAAATAATACTAAGAGGACTTAAAACTTTAAAATAAACAAAAGGATGGAAATAACTTGTAAAGAAATCAAGGACTTACATTAGGGCTTTGGTGTTGCGAAGATTTATCACCCTCAAGTTTCACGTTCCTTAAACTAAGCTTAAAAACGAGATCATTGTTATTATAAGTTAGTAAATCAAACACTTACACACATGGCTTAATTAAATGCTTAAACTCCCTTATTCCTAGGTGTATCTCTTATATTTTATTTTTGTCTTAGAATGATCATGAAGATGCATTTTTGGACTTATTTCGATAGTTTATTAAGGCTGAAAGCAAAGTAGGACGATTTGATCAATAGTTAGCTAAAGGACAAAATCTCTTAAAACTGCTTCTCGGGATATCAAAAAGTTCATATCTTGGCATAACTTGGTTCACGATTTGAGACCTTTCTCGGGCCGATATTTGGCATGTACTTCATACTTCATATCTTCGAGAGACGTTCTTGAGATAATGGTCTTCTCATCATAATAGAGTTTCTTCACTTGGAGACTTTTGAGGGGTACTCCAACTTTGTTGACCACGACTTCATGATTATTTCTTCAATCTCTAATTGGGATTTTGAGATACAACGATCCGCCTCCTTTTCGGACTTGGATCTATTTATCCTCATACCTTGTTAGGGTCTTTTCGGATAGACTTCTCCATGATCTTTATGAGAGTTGATTGCTTTTCGTCGTGAGTCTTGATCCTTCATATAGACTTTAGGAATAATGCTTTTCACATCACTTTGGATCTTCAGCAATAAAATTGAATCCTCATGCCTTGTTAGGGCCTTTTCGGACTCGCCAATCTTCGCTCCCCGCTTCATAAGTTATGCCTTGGCTATGAACTCTTATCATTACCGAGCAACTTTTAAACGATCTTGGGCTAGAAGCTAAGTAACTTTTCAAATCGTAAGACCTTACTTATTACAGATAAATTATTAGCAAGTGATGGGAGAATAGGCAAATAATTACACCAAGTGAGCTTGCGCAAGAATACCGACTTATAATTGACTCTATCATTTCTCGTCCTCCACAATTTAAAATCTCAAGTAATGAGACTCGTGGATACTTAGCCTAATAAACCGATTAAGGTCTACATGGTTAAGGATACTAATAAGTCTATTCGGGTTGAGTCAAAATAAACGCAACGGGCCTAATATGTCAAAGACTTCTAAACTAGCTACACCAATTTACTAAAATTTTGACTTTATTACGGGATATATACATATGAAAGCAACGATAAAAATTACGACTAAATGGCCAAAGTTAATAAAAAAATTTGAAAAATGTTGAAAAATAGGATTTTCTGGTTAAATGAAGGCATTTTCATGGAAAAGTCCACTTAAAACTTCGATAGAAGTCTCCCCTACACTTAAGATAAACATTGTCCTCAATGTTTAAGCATGTGGGAAAAGTCTCCCCTACACTTATGACATTGTGCACGTTGGTTAACTCGAGTTAAGGGAGAGACGACTAAAGTGATCAATTTCAAATGTGAGTATGAAGAAAATTGAATCACGATAGTTGAGAGATAGAACCGGATTTCGGATAACACGGGAGCACGGTTCTTCAAAGATTCCAAGAGTGCAGTTATTCCTGTAAGCACATCACCACAAAAACACAAATGACCAAAATAGGTCCTCCCCTACACTTAGGGGGTTAAAGGGGTAGATACTCGGGCTGCCTCCCGAGGAGTGCTTGTTTTTGATAACCGAGTCACGAGCCTGACTCGACCCAAAATTAGGTCATAGGGAACGTGGTGAGGGATGGAATCACCTCCTGAGAGGTGTCCTCACCAAAGTATAACTTCACTCGTTGGCCATTCACCTTAAAATTTGGTCCATTAGGTTGAGCGAGCTCGAGAGTACCATATGGAAAAATTTGGGCAATGGTGAATGGGCCGGACCAACGAGATTTGAGCTTGCCCGAAAAGATTTTCAACCGAGAGTTAAAAAGTAAGACTTTGTCTCCAACATGGAACTCTCGGTTTTTGATCTTGGAGTCGTGAATGAGCTTAGTTCTTTCCTTATAGATCAAAGAATTTTCATAAGCCTCATTACGGAGTTCATTCAGCTCATTGAGTTGGATCTTGCGTAGGTCACCGGCTTTGTTGATATCAAAATTAGCCCACTTCAAGGCCCAGTAAGCCTTGTGCTCCAACTCAATGGGGAGGTGGCACGCTTTCCCGTACACAAGACGATAAGGCGTACAGCCGATCGGGGTCTTGTAAGCAGTACGGAAAGCCCACAAAGCATCATCAAGTTTATCAGCCCATGCGGCACGATGCTCTCCCACGGTTCTTTCCAAAATTCACTTTAGTCCTCGGTTGGATATTTCAGCCTGGCCATTAGTTTGTGGGTGGTAGGCTGTGGAAAGACGATGATTTACACCGTACTTAGCCATGACTCTAGCAAATTGGTCATTGCAGAAATGAGTCCCACGATCACTAATAATGGCACGAGGCACACCGAATCTAGCGAATAGAGCTTTCAAAAAGTTACAAACCACCCTTGCGTCATTAGTAGGTAAAGCTTTGGCTTCAACCCACTTAGAAACGTAGTCAACGGCTACAAGGATGTATTTGTTTCCTTTAGAGGATAGGAATGGCCCCATAAAGTCGATACCCCAAACATCAAAAATTTCACACTCTTGAATGAAATTCTGAGGCATCTCGTATTTATGTGTGATTTTGCCTTGCTTTTGGCAAACATCACATCGTTTGACCATATCGTGAGCGTCACGGTATATGGAGGGCCAATAAAATCCCGAATCAAACACTTTCTTAGCGGTGTAGTTGGGACCAAAGTGACCACCGGTGGGTCCTTTGTGGCAAGCATCAAGGATGTCCGACGCTGCCGGTCCATCAACACATCGACGGATAATCAGGTCGGCACATTGTTTGAATAGGTAAGGGTCGTCCCAAAAGTAAGTCTTAATGTCGGTGAAGAACTTCTTCTTTTGTTGAGACGTCAACCCTTCCTTGAGAATTCCACCCGCTAAGTAGTTTGCAAAGTCCGCAAACCACGGGGTTTCATTCGGCTTCGAGTTTATAGACATTAAGGTCTCCAAGGGAAAAGAATCATTGATTTCTTTGGTCGGATGATCCCCTTGGTATGGATCCTCAAGTCTACTAAGATGGTCCGCGGCTAGGTTTTCAGCTCCTTTTTTATCGCGGATTTCGATTTTAAATTCCTGGAGCAGCAAAACCCAGCGAAGAAGTCTTGGTTTGGAATCTTGCTTTGTCAACAAGTACTTTAGCGCGGAATGATCGGTGTACACAATGGTGGTAGAAAGGACAAGATAGGGGCGGAATTTTTCAAAAGCATAGACAACAGCTAAAAGCTCTTTCTCAGTTGTCGTATAATGCAATTGTGCCCCCGTCATTGTCTTGCTAGCGTAATGGATCGGTTGGAAGTGTTTGTTCACTCTTTGTCCAAGAACCGCTCCAATAGCAAAATCACTAGCATCACACATCAACTCAAAGGGAAGCTCCCAATTAGGGGTAACCAAGACGGGTGCCTTAGTAAGCTTATCCTTAAGTGAGTTGAAGGCTTCAAGGCACTCGTTAGAGAAGATAAAAGGAGTATCTTTTTCCAAGAGGTGGGTCATCGGGCGAGCGATTTGGGAAAAATCTTTGATGAATCGACGGTAGAAGCCCGCATGACCCAAGAAACTTCTCACACCCTTCACAGTTGAAGGTGGAGGCAACTTTGCGATAACATCGACTTTAGCACGGTCAACTTCAAGACCGGCTTTCGAGATCTTATGTCCAAGCACGACGCCTTCTTTTACCATAAAATGGCATTTTTCCCAATTCAGAACAAGGCGAGTGTCTTCGCACCGCTTTAGCATACGTTCTAAATTGGCAAGGCAAGCAGAGAAGGAATCCCCGAAGGCCGAGAAATCATCCATGAAGACTTCCATGGTTTGTTCAACCATGTCATGGAAGATAGCTAACATACACCTTTGGAAAGTCCCGGGCGCATTACATAAGCCAAAAGGCATTCTTTTGTAAGCGAAAGTGTCATAGGGACAAGTGAATGTAGTCTTCTCTTGATCTTGGGGATCGATGGGTATTTGGAAATAACCCGAGAAACCATCAAGAAAGCAGTAATATTCATTACCGGCTAATCGTTCAAGCATTTGGTCCATAAAAGGTAGAGGGAAATGATCCTTTCTCGTGGCATCATTGAGTTTGCGGTAGTCTATACAAACTCTCCACCCAGTAACGAGACGAGTGGGAATCAACTCGTTGTGTTCATTGGGAACAACGGTTATTCCGCCCTTCTTGGGCACACAATGGATTGGACTAGCCCACGGTGAATCCGAAATAGGGTAAATCATACCCGCATCAAGAAGTTTGATAACCTCTGTTTTGATGACTTCATGGATTTTTGGATTCACCCTTCGTTGGCTTTGAATAGTGGGCTTAAAGTCTTCCTCCATGAGAATTTTGTGTGTGCAGAAGTGAGGATCAATTCCACGAATATCCGAAATCTTCCAAGCAATAGCTTTCTTATGATCTTTCAACACAGCGACAAGTCGGGCTTTCTCTTCATCCTTCAAATCCTTAGCAATGATGACTGGCGACTTCTTCTCTGCTTCGAGGAAAACATACTCAAGATGGGGTGGCAACTCCTTAAGTTCCAAATCCGGAGGATTGTCAACGGGAGGCGTATTCGAAGTCGGAGTCTCGATAGCAATAACAGTGGGAGATGGAGGAGAAGGATTGTCTTCTCTGAGGAGGTTTGCAATGAAACTAAGATCGTCATCCCAATTGGCAGTTGAATCGTCATTTTCTTGCTTCACATCTTCCAAGGTGGCTTCCAAATCTTTCCAAAGGAAATCACTTTCTCCAAAGAGAGATAGTGATGAGTCGATAGAGGAAACGGTCTCAACATTGGGAAGAGAGGTAGGAATGTTTTTACAAGCATCCTTGAAGTGTTCTTCACAAGCCTCATCAAGAACGTCAATACAATTAACACTCTCGGAAGAAGAAGGCTGTTTAGATAACTTTCCCATGTTGAAGACTACTTTATCGTCACCCACTCTCATGATAAGCTCACCGGCTTCAACATCAATGAGAGTGCGACCGGTCCTCAAGAATGGACGACCAACAATGAGTGGCACACGTGGGTCCATCTCGTAGTCGACGACAACAAAATCAGCAGGGAAGGTGAATTTGTCGACTCCTACAATGACGTCTTCGGCTATCCCCACTGGATAAGCAACCGTACGGTTGGCCAATTCCAAAGTCATCTTGGTGGGGACTAGCTCTGGGAGAGATAATTGCTTCCAAACACTTAGAGGCATGAGATTAATACTGGCACCTAGATCGGCTAGGGCCATGCAATTCTCTACTCCCGGGAAATTGCAAGGGATAAGAAAACGACCCGGATCACCAAGCTTGGTTGGCAATTTCCTTAAGAGCACTGCAGAGCAGTTCTCATTAAGTTGGGTGTTGGCAATATCGAGGACCTTTTCCTTGTCGCTCAAAAGATCTTTAAACATTTTGGCGTATTTGGGCATGTGAGCGAGAGCCTCAGCGAAGGAGATATTGAAATTCAGTTTTTTGAACATTTTAAGGAAATTCGAAACTTGAATATCATCCTTGCTGTTTTGCTTCTCTTTCCTCAACCTTGAAGGATAAGGTATATTGGAAGAAGAGGAAGGCTTTAGAGGAATAGGATCACTCACAACCACGGGTGGAGGAGGGGTAGAAAGAAGAGGTGGAGATTTTGGGGAAGGAGAAGGATGAGGAATAGGAGCAGGTGACTCGTTCTCCTTAGTCACAACCACCGGTGGAGGTATAGGAAGCTCGGGTTCCTTGGTACCTTTACCACTTCGAGTGGTGATTGCTTTCATCTCCCCTCTTGGGTTCGCAACAGTGTTACTCGGAAGAGTACCCGAAGAAGAGGGTTGATTACCATTGAAGAAACTAGCCATCATGTTCCTCAGATCATTAGTTTGGGTATCCAACATATTTCTCATATCAGCTCTCAAATCATTTCCTTGCTTTACCAAATCAGCCTTCAAATTGCGTACTTCCTCTTGGAGATTTCCCACTATCACATCATTGGTTCTCATGTAGGTTGCAACCTCTTGGTGTAATGCAGTGGTGGCTTGGTTAGGAGGAGCATTGTATGCAGGTGGTTGGTAAGCAGGTTGTTGGTAGACTTGATTGTTACGTGGGGGTGGTTGTTGTTGCTTGTGAGGTGGGATGTATGGTTGTCGAGGTTGTTGTTGTTGTTGAGGAGAGCGGTTAAGGTTTTGTTGTTGGTTTGGGTTGGTAGGAGGGAAACCAGGTGGTGAAAGATAGTTGTTGCTGCGGTAGCTAAGCAAGTTATGGATGATAAGCAGGTTGTTGGTAGGTGCCATATGCCGCATTCACATTCTCAGCAGGGTAATCTTGGGTGGCGGTACAAGTTGTGTAAGAGTGGGGACCACCGCATATCTCACAAGGTTGGCTGACAGCGTTCACTTGTGCATTTTTTGCGTTGTTGCTGTTGTTGTTGCTGACGGTGTGGGTGACAAGCGATTCAAGAAGCGTGGTGATTTTGTCTAATCGCTTGTCGCTGTCATTAGTGCTAGCACTAGCAACATTGGTCCTAACACTCTTGGTTTGAACACGAGATTTGTTCTCAATGATGTCCCAAGCAGCATTGGAAGTCTTAGCCAATAAATTACCCCCCGAGGCACTATTCAGTGAATCTTGGTCATTCATGCTTAAACCATTGTAAAAAGTATTTATTTGATGAACTTTGGTAAAACCATGTTGTGGGCATTTTCTTATAAGATCTTTAAAGCGATCCCAAGATTCACTGAATGACTCGTCGTACTTTTGTTCAAAGGTTATAATCTCATTCCGCAAAGCGGTAGTACGAGAGGGTGGAAAAAAGTAGTTGATAAACTTTGTTTCCAAATCCTTCCACGAGAGAATACTCTGTGGCGGTTCTTTAGCAAGCCAATGCTGGGCTTGTCCCTCTAAAGAAAAGGGAAAAAGTTGTAACCTTATCACTTCTTGTGGAACGCCATTGAACTTGACCGTGTTCGTGAGTTGTAGAAATCTCTTGATGTGATCGTGTGGGTCATCAATGGTTCGTCCAAAGAATGGTTGAGCTGAGACCATCTGGATAAAGCCTGACTTTAGCTCGAAATTGTTGGCGGCAATTGGTGGAATAACAATTGGATCCATGTTGCCATCGACATGAGCTTGCAGCAATTCAATCATTGGGCGGTTATCCGGAAGGTGCTCATTGTTGTTATTATTCATGTTGTTGAAAGGCGGGTTGTTGTTGTTATTATTGTTGTTCGGAGGTGGTATGTTATTGTTGTTTTGTACACCAGCCATGTCTAAGTTATCGAGAGGCTCGGGCTCTTGATAAGACGTGGATCGAGTGCGCATACACCTGCAAAAGAACGAACAAAGAAAAACAAAGCAAAAATATTTTTGGTTTTTATGTTTTTTACTTTTTAGGATTTTTGAAAATTTTATATTTTTTAGTGTTTTTGAAAATTTTTATGAAAAAGTAACGTTCACGGGAACGGATCCCAAAATCCAAATTCTCACAAAAAACTTTTGATCTTAACGAGAGGAGCCGGCAGCGGCGCCATTTGATACACGGTTTTGCAATGGGTTCAAAATATAATTCTCGGAATCCTCTCGAATTGATCTCAGTTTAAAGTGGAATGATTTGTTCTTGGTGATAAAAAGTGGATTTGGTTTTCTATTCTAAATAAATAAATAAATGAAATGAATAAAGATTAAAGCCGGAAACAGTAGATAAAAGCAATCAAATAATAAAGCAGAAAACTACTCTTACTGAAAAATGCTCTATGCGGAAAATCACCCTTATGCGGAAAGATGCTCTATGCGGAAAATATGGTCTATTCGGAAAATAATGCTATGCGGAATAAGAACACCTATGCGGAAAGTAAGGCTATGCGGAAAATAGAATCCTATGCGGAAAATAATGTCTACTCGGAAAAATGATGCTATTCGGAAAAAATTGCTTATGCGGAAAAATCACTCTAATCGGAAAATCGGGTCTATGCGGAAAGATGAACTCCTATGCGGAAAAACAAGCTTATGCGGAAAAGCAGGGCTATTCGGAAAATATGGTCCATTCGGAAAAATATTCCGAATAAGGAAATGAAGAAGCTATCATGCGGAATATTGAAAATATTCCGAGTAAAAGAAAAATGAGAATCCCTATTCGGAATAAAGGCTCAATTCGGAAAGTCCGTGAAATTCCGAATAAAGGAGAAAAACAACCTCTACTCGGAATAATTGAAATATTCCGAATAGAGGCAAACCCAAAATTCCTATTCGGAATCTGGGAAACTCAGGTCTGATGAAAAGCGAAGAACAAGGAGATCGTTTAATCCACAATCAACTCCAAAACTTAAAAAGGTTTTACCAAATCAAACACAAACAATTTGAATACCATAAGAAACAAATCCCACCAATAAAAACACTAAATCAACAACTTTTTAGAATCAAACTAGAATCAATAAAAACTTAAGAACTTGCAATAAAAATGGAGATGAACAAGATGAATGAAAAGATGGAATAGATTGATTAATGTAAAAGTAACAAGGTTAATGATTAAGGATTACAAGATTGAAACAAAAAGATGAAAATCACCAAACTCCCTAATGGAGTTGGTGATGGAGCGAACCACAAAGAACTGGAAAAAGAGAAAATGAAGCTAACTCCCTAATTGTGTGAAAGGAAAAACTATTTATACTCCTAGTGGTTGGTTGGTGAGTGGGCTTTCTCCCTTTCTTCTTGTCTTCTCGTCTTTTCAGAAAAGTTGACGTTTTCGATTCTGATTCGGGATTTGTCGTCGATTAAATCCAACTCGTCTTTTAATTTCTTCGTTAAATAGACTCGAGTTTCTTCGATTTATGAAAATCTTCCGTCTTTAGTCCTTTTCTTCGATAAATCTTCGAATAGGCCCAGTGACTTCAAATCTTTTGCATCTCTTGGACAATAGACTTTATCTTGAGTCTTTTTCCTTGATAAATCCCGTGCAATCCCATGTTTTCTTTAATATTCATCCGGTTAGCTCTGAAAACACAATAAACACAAAAACCACGAATAATTCCAAACAAATGATATTAAACACGTGTTTTGGTCTTGTTTTAGCCAGAATTAAGTGGTAAAAGGATGGGTGTTTACACACCTATCAATGATATATATTTGGATCGCTGTAGATATTGTTGAATTCACATGCTTGTGACGGCGCTCCGTTTTGCGCTAAGTCTTTTTAGAATTCAACCGAAGAACTTATGAGCCCCGGGAAGTCTGGTTTCTCTTAAATTTATTTTTTCCGCTTATCCTACTTTTAAGTTATTTTCTAAATTAAGCATATTGCTAAACTTAAGTGTGGGGGGGAAAATGAATTGGAACATGTGACTCGTTATTTAATAAAAACTTTTGTTCGCCCTCAGCAATCAAAAAATACAAATTTTTTTTCTTTTTTTTTCTTTGCCACATAGGTTAATATATTAGAATAAAACTTAGAACATAAATGGTTGTTTGCTAGTTACCCGGTATGATTGGTTGATTTTTGCTAATAGTTGGTTCGCGGTTGGTATGAGTATTGTGCCATTCCAACGAATATGAAGTTGTGCAGCTTTATGTTTCGTATTTTTTGTGGTGTACGCTTATATCAAGTGTGAATGAATTATTAGTTGTGAAGGGCGTGATGAAAAAAAATGGTGAAAAAAGACGAAAAGAATGAAAAAAAGTCAAAAATCGAGAAGAGAAAAAGAAAAAAGGAATATGAAAAAAAGTGAATAAAAAATAGTCAATGAGCTATATGTATATATATGAAGATGAAGGAAGACAAAGTTTTTTGAGATATTGATTAGCCAATGTGCTAAGACGTGATATGTATGTTGTTCGAATTGTGATTGAATAAAATAGTAATATTTCATGGTTTGTGTATGTTTGGTGGCTAACAACATGAGTAATTTTAAACATATAAAAAAATTATTATTTTTTCTTTTATTGCTTGAGGACAAGCAAATCCTTAAGTGTGGGGGAATGTTTGCACTTTGAGCAAATTTCTTACAAAAACCCAAAAATATTTGTGATTTCAAAAAAAATTAAAATTTTATTTTCTTTTGGCACTTAGGTAAATTTATTTCTAACTTCTTTTTTCTTAGCATTGCTTGAGGGCAAGCAATAGTTTCTTAGCATTGCTTGAGGGCAAGCAATAGTTTAAGTGTGGGGGAATTTGATAACGCTCTAATTATACATGTTTGTGTGTGCGTTATCTGTATATATTTAGGTTAATTATGTGAACTATCGATACTTAATGGAGTATATCTGATGTATAGGTTCCAAGGACGTTGCGTGGAAGGAAATGGAAGAAAACACGAAGACATGAAGCTTAAACAAAGAAATAAAGTCAAGCTTCTGATCTCCCGACACCTGTCACTGTTTTGGCCATATCTTGAGCATACGAACTCCGTTTTAGTTGGTTCAAGCGGCCACGGAAAGAGGAAAGTATTATCTACAACTTGGACTTTTGATCAAAAGTTGTAATGACCAAATGTGTGGCGCCCATTTGAAAAGTGCTGCGCACTTTTCCGTAACTCTTGGAACGTTCTAGATTCGAAATTGTGCGACACACCTTCCTGGTTGTACGGCGCACATCTGACCCACCAAATGTGCGACGCACATTTGAAAAAGTGCGGCGCACTTTTCCCCTAGTGAAAACTATAAATAGAGAGCATTCCCTCTTACTTTACACACACTTCTCCAACTTCTCCCATCTTTTCCTCAGTAGTTTAGGACGAATTTTGGGCTGAGTAACATCAACCAAAGGGTTCGGAAGATTTGGAATCATTAGCTTTGGTTATCAATAATAGTTTTCATTTTGGAAAACTTGTAATCATCATCTTGGATCATAAACTTTGGTATAATCTATTATCCCTTTTTATATGATTATTTCAAGATTTATTATGCATATGATGTTTATTATTGTTGTGATCATGGAGTAGTACCTTGTGTATTTGGTTGAGGCATGTATAGAACTATGAATAGATTGTATTAGCTTCACAGGGGCGAAGTGCATCGCACAATTAGGTTTGTGCGGCGCACTTTCTCCCTGGTCCGTGATTATAAGCATGGTTGATTTGTTCTTGTACTTGATACTATTATGTTTGATCATTGTTATGTATTTGGTTCATTCATGATTATAACTAGTACTTATATGATTGAATGGGTTCCATGTCATCTACTAAATGAATCTTGGTATTCGCCTTTGTCGCGATTGGTGGAATGAAATGCATAACGACTCTTGCATAATTTTGTTTAGTGCTTGAATTATTGACACCAACATAAACTATACTTAATGCTTTTGGTATGACATGATCTATAGAAGGATTTCTTGTTATACTGAATAGATGTTGCATGTACGACTAGTAATCCACATGTTGTCTTACATTGTTTATGTGCTTATAATTCATCTTTGCTATCTATCTTTTCTATGTTCTAGCCTTAACCAAACACACCTTTAAATCATTGTTAGAAACTTAAATCTTTAGAACTTGTGACACTCTAAGGATAATTGTTTTAACTTGTTAACAACAATCCCGTGGATCGACCTGGACTTTACCTTTAGACTATACTATACACGAAAGGGTATACTTGCCCGTGTTGTGTTTTTAGTCCTGTGTTTGGTAATCATCTAGTAATATATAAATTTAAGACTTACGAGCGCATCATCAATTCATGTGGGTATTATCATATGACACATATGAGGGATTCTTGTATGACTTCTCGGTTATTGATGGTGGTTTGGTTCGATTAAGTGATAGCAGAACATGCGATATTAAAGAGATAGGAAAAGTGAAGATACAGTTGCATGAAGTTTAAAGTTTGATTTCATTGGGTCCTCTTGAAAAACAGATTTATACTATGAATATACCGATGGGTATAATCAAGGTGATCAAAGGTTTTCGGGTTATGATGATTAGGTTCGGGGAAAATAACTATGCGTAAAATCTAGAAGAAAAAGTGATGACTTTTGGTGTACAAAAACATGGAATTTCAAAAAAAATTGGATTCAAGCAACTTAGTTCAAAACATGTTGGTCCAAACACCTTGGTCATAAATAATTTAGGTTCAAACAACTTGGTCCTTGCGATAAAGCAGGAGCCCATGGAGTAGAGGTTGATAAATATGTTTGGTTTAAGGTGGAATTGCATGAAGCTCTAGGGAATTGTGAAGTTGAGGTTTTTCATGTTAGTATTGATGATTCTGTAGTGGCTCACAGACACTTGGAGCACAAGAAATTAGAAGAAAATACAAACACAGATTGCTTGGTAAACACGCAGTAAAATGTACACCTTGGAATAAGTATAAGGGAAAACATCACGTTTACAGGTGTATCTAGGAAAGAGGGTATAGAGAGTTATGTAGTTAAAAATAAGAAAGTGAAAGAGTATATGGAGGCTAATATGGGTAAAGTACTAAAGTATAATGCCTGGTCGACAAGGTGGTAACCGGTTTGATATTCCAACACAAGGAAAAGTTGTTGAGTATCATATCATAAGGTGGAAATTGTAGGATATTAGAGAAAACTTAATATAAACTATGCACTTAAGTATACATTGTAATATAGATTATGATTAGAATAAAACTAGGAGTTGTGTAGTTGCAAGGCAAGGATGTTTCCTATCTGAATTAGGACCCTAATCTCTATAAATAGATATAGGGGTCCAAGTTTAAATTCTTTCTCAAATTGTAAGCTTTATTAGGTTGTTAATAAGGGGTATTTTAGGGTGTCCATATATTTTTTGGTTGGTTTTCATTTTCCGTGTTTTCTATTTGTGTTTGATACATACGTGATTCAGCGTTTTGCAATTGAATTTCGGGTTTTTGTCGTAATTTTCTAACATAAAGAGAAGTAACAAGAAGAAACTCACCTAATCGATACCGGGTGTCGAAGCAAGATAAGATCTCTCTATTGAGGTGTAACAATAAATTGTAAAAATATAAAAATGGGAAGGGAAAGTGGATTTATAGCGGGTATGTGGAGTAGAAAACGTCGTGTCATGTCACACATACGACATGAGTGTTGTGAACCATACGATTGGCATAAAAATTACAAGTGTCATCATGAGTTCCCAGTCTAGGTAAGACGTGCCATTTTAATTTCTACGTAAAATTTAATCTTGGTAAATTTACCCGAATTACCCAACCCATTATGGCTCATCGGGTCGATTCTCTCGAAAGAGCTAAGATAGACCGAAAGAAGAAAGAAAAATTTGTTTTATACTATTATATCATTAGGTTTGTGTTGCAATATTGGGTGGAGGGACATAAAGAAGTATGCCATGTGTTAAAGGTAAATACTCTTTTACTCGAAACTATGGGTATAAATGAGTCAAGTCGAGTCATGTACTGCAAAGCTCGAGCTTGACCCGAATACTAAAACCAGAGCTCAAAACTCGACTGAGCTTTATTGTTAGCCTTAAAATGTGAGCGACTAACGGAATTACAATAGTTTACATAACGGGACTTGTAGGGACTAATATTGTCACATTTAAGTTTGTTTAAGTCCCGGGCTATATTTTCCCCTCCATACTTCCATAGAGGGGTGAGGATTGTCATTTTTGTTGTTTTCCTTTCTCTCTCTAATAAAACACATATTAGAGTATATCTCTCTCTCTTTCTCTCACTACAATGGCTAAACACTTGTGCAATCCTCCCCGACCTCCGGATCATAAACCCGTGTTCATGGTGAATCTTATGTTAACAATTGGTATCAGATCTAACCGAGGGTATTTCATATTTTTGTATCAGTGTTTATGTTTGTTTGTGTCAGCTTCGAGTATCAGATCTTGGTTTGATATGGTATGATTTTTTTTCCTTTTCATATAACTGTTTCTTCTCCACGGTTTTTATGACTTGTTTTTTTGTCTCAATCATATCGAATCTGTCTTAATATTTAACCATTTCTTTCAACAGTTTTGTCTGATCTCGATTTCTATTTTTTCATTTTATATAAAACTGGTGTTAAACAGGTTTTATATTATTTTCATTTTTTAATCCTTTTGATATCTATGTCTAATCAGTATCACAAGTTTTTCTTTTTCTTTTTGGTCCATCTATCAAAATATGGGATTTTTGGGTTTTTGTTTTGTTTATGAAGAAAAAAAAGGAGACCAGATCCAGATTTTCGGGATAAGGATAGCAGTTTTGATTATTGCGAGATGGATTTGTATCAAAATATTGCGAGATGGTGTCTATAAAAATATTGCGAGATGACATGAAATATTATTCCGAGATGACATGAATAATTATTCCAAAAAGATGATCATTTAAAATTTATCTTGAATGATAGAATCTTTTATTAATGTGAGATGACATGAAAAGTTATTTGCGAGATGACTTAAATTATCACCTACTCTAATACTCCAACATAATACTCAATCAAAGATCTCATAATCTTTCGGTTGAAAATGATAATCAAGATCTAGTAACGATCTATACAACCGAATCTACCATCACTAATATGTAAGAGTTTAAAACTTCACTCAATTTTTGATAACCAAATAGGATTTAGAACATGCATGTTATAATCCTTTGCTTTGTTTCGAGTGGAACAACAATAAACGAATTAAACACCTACCCGAGACCTCATTAATAAAGATCTTGATGTCATGTGTGTCAAATCGTCCTGACCTAGTGGCTTCATTAGTTTTATCAGATATTTGTTTATACAAATTGTAGATTAATGGGTTTCGTGTGATTCGGTGCGGGTGGCGATGTTATTGGTGAGGGTGATGATATGCTAGTTGTATATGGAAGATTTTATTTGGTTTAGATGATTTTGAGATCTGAGTGTTGAGATAAGATGTGAGGGAGATAACAAGAATGATATGAAGCCTATGCTAATGTTTAGGATTATGTGTGAATGTAACCTAATCTCTAGGTTATGTGGATTCTATATATATCGTAATTTCATGATTGGGTTTAACTTGGTAGGTCAGGTATCACACGAACTAATTTTTGGTTAATACTCAGTTTGTTAAGCGAATCTCCTATACATCAAGTTGGGCCAAAAAGGCTGCAAAACTGGCATGGGCGGTTATATAATCTATGCGTTGGACCGTGTAATACATCATAGACAGAGATTCATTATTCTATTTTCACCATGATAGGCTAAAAGTGAAATAAGGGTTGGGCGACTATGTTAAATGTGACGGATAATGAGCATATGATGATTACTTACTCATTCCATTCAAGTAAACCCCTTATTTTAAAACCCTAATTTTTGGGCGACTAGGTCGATCCGCGCATCAGTCGGCTATATGACTAATTTTGGGCTTAAAAGTTAAGTTAGCTAGACGACGTTGACAACTTCTCAATTTTAGTCATTGTTGGTTCTTTAGTTAACGGTACTCAATCAAACACAACAAACACTACACGCACGACAAAAACAATAAACGCCAAAACGATCCTTTATAAGATTCACTCAAATGTCAAACGGCTAGTATTCAGAGCAAAGAATGTCAACTGATTACGAAGTGGATTTGGTATTTTTTATTTGAAGTTGAAGTGTGATTTCGCGAAGGCGTCTACTTATTTCATCATCGAGCGTTCTCACCCCTTCTACCCCTTTTCTCTAAACCCAGTCTATCGATTGATGACTTGCTTGAGAGTTAAAATTTATGATTGAGACTTGAATTAGCTAGTTTCCAGCGTCAAGGGGTGGATGGTCGACGAAGTGGATAACTATCACTTAATGGGGTTACATTGTAGTGCTCTGTTTCACACTCACTTACAGATGTGGATATTCCAAGCGGTGTTGTACTTCTTATAATTTTCGTGTCTGGGGTATAATGTTCTTAGAAATCTTCTTCTGCACCGTTCGTCAATCAACAGAAGTGCAAGATTAAGTAAAATTTTTGGGGAATTATACTTCAGTTTAAGTTTAGAATATCAGGTTTACTTCACCAGTGGTCACTACAGATAGCCGAAAGAATACGAGGTTGGTAAGTTTAGCCAGAGAGTACAAGAGTAGAATTGTGATTAGCAAACAATTATCACGAGCAATTTGAGCTACGGAATGTCAAATAATACTTCAATGTCTAAGCAAATCTTTCTTAGTCTTTCTACCTTTCTCAACCTATGAAGATTTTTGTTTTTTACAAGAACATCTCGTGATTCTGAACGTATAAGTCAGATGATGATTTCGAGTGTTCTGAACCAGCATACTTCTGACAAGAACACCTCGCGATTCTAAGCGTACACGTCAGATGATGCTTCCGAGTGTTCGTAACCATCATGGGGGAAAACATGTACTTTAGAGTACTTAGTTCAACTTCCAGGGGAAGTATTCTACAAGCGTGAGAAGATTTGTTGCTGATTTCTTGCATGTTTCCCCAAACGCATAATCATGAATACAAAAAATGTCAAGGTAGCAGTACTACTTGGTTTGGTTTGCTTCTTCTTTTACAAAATTTCGTTGTGCACTTTAAATGTCAAAGATAGAAGATTGCTTAAGCTACAGGTTCTGCTCAAGATAGGGATATTGGTTTGGGGGAAAGCTGATTCAGAAGCTTCGTCAAAAAGAAGTCTATGAAGAAAGCTTTTCAAGAAATGGAGTATGAATTGGGGGGAAGTTAATCCAGTTCATACATGATACAATGGTTCCTCAACAAGCAAAGACAAAGAGGATTCAAACTGGGGTACAAGTTTCCTTGAAGACTTGAAGACAACTACGTCATCCTCAGCATTGGAAGCACCTTGAAACTGTCATATTATTGTTGTATTTGTACTTGTTAGGAACATTGTAAGTAATTCCGTATGTCTCCACATTGGGGGAAGATTGTTAGCCTTAAAATGTGAGTGACTAACAGAATTACAATAGTTTACATAGCCAGGACTTGTAGGGACTAATATTGTCACATGTAAGTTAGTTCAAGTCCCGGGCCATATATACCCCTCCATACTTCCATAAAGGGGTGAGGATTGTCATTTTTCTTGTTTTCCTTTCTCTCTCTAATAAAACATATATTAGAGTATCTCTCTCTCTTTCTCTCACTACAATGGCTAAACACTTGTTCAATCCCCCCGTGACCTCCAGATCATAAACCCGTATTCATGGTGAATCTTATGTTAACATTTATCTTTCGAGCTCAATCTCGACTTGTAAAACCCGCTTTAAAATCCCTAAGATTATTAAATGCATGAATTTACGGTCAAATTAAAACTTTTTAGTTAATTAATATACGACATGAATCACGAACAGTTAATACGAACATTACTTATATTAATTAATTATTTTAAGTATTACCTTATGTTAACATGAATATTTATGCACGAAAGTATTTACGTATAATACTTAAACAATACAAGAAATAAAACATGAGCATAAAATACGAGCACACACGATAAATATTTTAGCCACGAAAAATAAAACAAATGTGTATATGTCTTGTGTATGTGGCGTCCAAACCAAAAGGAAGGAGGGCTTTGGCCCAACCCCTTTATAAACCAATCCTTAACCAAAAAGGACTCCAGGAGATTTTTCATAAAACATAAAACACAGGAAAAGTTAAAACCCTAAAAATCTCTTCCTTCTCCTCTCTTTGGCCGCGACATCAACACACACCAGAAGGACAAATCGTTGCCTTTCAATCTTTGATATCTACGGTAACGTGTTCGTGTTTCATTCCTTTTTAATCATACGTAATCGGTATCCTCGAATCTTTATTCTTTTTATTTAGTTATGTTATTATGCAAGATCTTTAAAAACAATCAAGTAAAACATGTAAACAATTAAGGATAAACAAGATTAAGGGTTTGGTTTTGGTTTTGGTCGGATCGCACGCAAACCGAGACCTTAAAAGGTCTCGGTGGTGTTCGAATCACACACAACCGCACCTAAGATGGGTCGGCGTGTGATTTATGTTGCCAACCGCAACCCCTACTACCATAGCAGTGGGGTGCGCAGGCGTGCAGTGGCAAACCAGGACCTTTGGTGGTCTCGGTGGTATGGCAGTGGGCAGCATGGGGAACAACAGCAACAGCAGCGGCAACCTTGTCCTAGCCAGGGGTTGCGTCGCAGAGGCAGTGGCACCAACGTCACTGGTGGTGGCTGCTGTGTTGTTTGGCCGCAAGCCACAACCACTCGGTTGTGGTGCGCGTTGTGTTCGAGGCTACACCCAGACCTCCATGGTATCGGTGGGGGTCTTGAGGGGCTCGGTTACAACCAAATACGCAAGGGGATGTTTGGCTAAATTTTTACAAACACATGTATACATTTTAATTATTAATTAGTTTAATTAAAAACATGAATAAATTAAATTAAATAATTTTCACGACTTAGGATATAACTTTATTTAAATAAAAACCATGATTTATGTGTGTATATTTTATTTAAATAAAACTTAGGATAAAAGAATTAATTACTTAGTTATTCATGTGCATTTAATTAATTAAAACTTAGCTTAATTAATTAATATCAATTTAAGGCAAAATTTAATTATATTAATCATGCAATATTATTAAATAATAATAACTTATGATAACATGTAATATCATTATTAATTAATAATTATAAGTTAAGACTAAGTAATTAATCATTATTAAACTTTACAAGATAATTAAACATGACATATTATAAGCTTATTATAACTATATCTTATACCTATTATTAAATATGGAAACATGTTAAATATGGAAATATACTAATTATGGTAACATGTTAATTATGAAACATACTAAATATGGTAACATGCTATATATGGAAACATACTAAATATGGAAACTTTCTATTTTGGAAACTTACTAGTTATGAAACTTCCTATTTTTTGAAACTTACTATTTAAGAAAACTTGCTATTTTTGGAAAGTTACTATATATGTAAACCTGCTATTTTGGAAAGTTACTATATATAGAAACCTGCTATTTTTAAAAAGTTACTCATTATGTTATAAGACGTACTGTAACACTTCAACACATGAATTACACTAATCTAAAACACATGAAACATTAAGAATCACATGATTAAACAAGAACAAGTATAATAAGTAAGAACACGTCAAGTAAACTAAATAACTAGTATGTATAAGTAAAACAGACACTTATTCATGTCCCTTTATTATGTAGCTATCGTGAAGTTGGAGTGATCTTCCGCGTTCGTTTTCGTCTTCATTTACTGGACATAAGGTACGGATATTCCGTCCTTCAGTAAGGACACTTCTTTCCTATATTAGGATTCCCCGTTTGCAGCCATCTGTTTTCCTCAGTAGTTACGTGTCTTAAACACTTTCAATATATGTTATGTTATTTTAGATTGCCTGAGCTATATACATGCATGCCAGTTTCACCTAGTTATGGGGGTTCCATAACCATAGCACTGGAGGCACCGGTGTTATGACTTTTCTGCGGTGAGAGTGATTGCTCGCAGTATCCCTTACAATTATTTGGCCTATGTTATTATTGTCATGTGGGTCGAATGGGTGCATCCTAGGACAATCTTAGTAAGATTTCATGGTAACGGTGATGTGTGCCTTGCATCTGTTACATGGAGTTGATCCCTTCAACCCAGACTATTATAATTAAATGCAACCCCTCTAATTGCATGATGAGGTCACACCTCTAAGTATTCATGCACGTTGATATAACATGACCTATATGGGCTCCAGGCATATTTAAAATACAATTTTTTTCCAGTATAAACTAAACATAAGTCTTTTCAGAAATATAAAACCAGTCTTATAAGCTTAAACCAGATTTTCCAGGACATACAGTTATTACGTTGTTATTCATTTCATTTCATTACTTGCCTATGTTTATGCTTTACATTTCATTGTCATATATCCGCACACTGAGCATATTGCTCAACCGTATTTTTCTTTCCATGTCCCAATACGGCAGGTACTAAAGGGAAAATCCAGGATTCAATAGTACGTGCATGGGATGGAGGCGCCTAGTCTTCTTTCTCTTTTAATGCATTTACATACTTTTTCTTGCCGGACATTGTTTAGTCCTTTCCTTACATTCTATACTTATGCATTTGTGTGTGGAGCTTATGTTGGAACCGATGTTTGTTTCCGGTTTCATTTATGGTCATTTAATGTTTTAGACATTTACCTTGCATGCTTTGATGGCACGCCATAATTACTACGTAACGGTCCATTTATCCAAATTGGGTGTTACACGACTCATCACATAAAACGCGATATCGAAACTCGGCTTGAGATCGATTATTTTCGCATTTCGTGCTCGAACTCGATATTTGACATATCAAGCTCGGTTTGGCTCGATTTATGACTATAAAAAGGTAAAAATGTAATTTAATTGAAGCTCGATAAGGCTCACGAGCTTCACGAGCCGAGTATTTTGGAGCTCGACCTCGACTTGAAAATATACTTGAGTAGCTCGAGCTCGATCGTTTATATCAAGTCGGTTTTGAGTAATTAACGAGTCGATCTCGAGTAACTCACGAGTTGTATCATCTCATTTACACCCCTACCCAAAACCTTTTATACCCGATGGCCCTTAAACGTGGACATGCCATCTAGCACCTATAATAGGTATAGCTTGACTTATCATTTTTCTAGATGCCAGGTTGTGACAATCCGTCAATTTGAGGTCATTATTTTATTCTCAAGTATTATTTATAATCATTATTTTATTGTTAGATTATGAACTCACTCATTTTTTGGAAGAAATTAGGGTTTACATCTTAAAGTAGCATCGTCTACGTTTAAACCGGAAAGCTCTACGTTACGTGGTTACGTTTACATACTCCGTGTTTGTGACAGTCTGACATTTCAAGTAGTAAATATATCCTCGTATATTATTTTGAAATTTTAGTTTGTGTTGGTTCATAAACTCACAAATTTACGAGAAGAAATTAGGACTTACGTGCATAATTTAGCGTCTTTTACGATTAAACCGGAAACCCTAGGTTTACATATTTACGCTTTTGTACTCCGTTTTTATGAGACAATTTTTATTCGAGTCGTTTTGTGCCGTAGATTCATAATTTATAAAAACCTTTTCGTAAATCGACCCGAGGGCACGTAAATCGAAGAAACTAGAATCGAGGAGTACCCGCTTTAACAAATCATGGGGAAAAGTTTATATAAAACTTCACCCCACTATAAGCTATACACATCCACCACCTCACCCCTTTGTTGTCAAAACTTTAAGTATCCTAGAGACACTTGTCTCAAACTTGCATTTGCAAACCACTAAACCACCCAAAACCTTGAGCTTTCTTCACACTCTTCACACCCACATGCAAACTTGAGAAAAATTTTCCGTCTCTCCTTTTTCTCTCTCTATTTCCGTCAAACACCACCCCAAATCACCATCTTCATCATCAATTTTAACCATAAACATCATCTATAACTCACATATGTTGATAACCACTTGAAAAGATGAAGATTGGAGGTGATTTTAACATGTGAGAAGGAGTTTTCATAGAGTCAAAGGGCTGACTTCAAGAAGAAGTAGATATATTTGAAGATCACAATAAGTTGTTTCAAAAGGCTAAAGATTTGGTTGCAAGGATCAAGCTTGTTCATCCAAAATGTCAACCTATTCCATCACTTTGGTTGGTATAAAGATTGTCTTCCTACCATCATCCTACTATTTTTGTAAATGTATTTATCTATTTACTTCAAAATGTATATGTAAGATATCTATGAATGATGATCAAGTGATTGCATGTGGATTTTATGTCATTAGATTACGTTAAAGGCTAAAACTACAGGAAAAAGTTGTTAAAATCTTGACTATACTAGTAGGCTGTAATGAACAGTAACTTTCAATATTTTTACTTGGTTAAATTGATGAGATTATTGTATATACAGATAGATAAATGATTTTTACATAAGTGGTGAATTGACCATACAATGAAATGTTAAAAATGAGCAAGATATGGCCAAAACACTTTTGTGACACTAATCTGTCTGGTCTGTTTTGGACGAATTATTAAAAATACTTAGAGGCTGTTTGAGCAGGAGCTACAGTAGAGTTATTTGTAGCACATATCATGTAGTTTATACAGAAAAATTTGGGGTTTCAACTCCTTGTAGAACTCAAGATATGATCAAAATGGTGGACTTGAAATTCTATATCAGAATTGACTAAAGTATATATTATTAAAAGAGCACTCAAAGTGAAATACTATATAAAATAAGTATGTATATGTTAATAAATTGATATAACTAATATAAAATATGTTTATACACTATAATAAGTAAATATTACATTTTATAAAAATAAAACTCAAATATTTTCTAAAACTACAAACTATATATAAGTTTTTCGGCTAAAACCGAAAGATTAACGTTTTTGCCAAATAAAAATTAGATGGTCGGACCCGTTTATTGTAACATTTTTATAAATCATATACTGATATGTAAACACACTTGACAAGTAAAAATCAGCAAAACCGAGCTTTATAACTAATGGACCATAATGGGCCAAATTAGCCTTGTTGGACCACTAGGCCCAACTAGTTTGGTTTAATATTATGGGACTTACTCATGGGCTTAACCCACTTGCGCCCAAAATATGAGTATGGGCCTCGTCTTAAAAAGATAAATGGACTAATATAATGTATTGGACTCTTAATGGGCTTATTGGGCCTTAATATGTAAAAGGGCTAAAACTAGTATAACTAGACTAAGTTAACTAGTACATAACAACTAGTAATGTTGTGTAAGGAATTAAAACTCTACTTTATCATCATGTTATGACACCATTACATATACGTAACAACTTTTATAAAGTTATTTGACGATAGTCTAAGACCGAGTATTATTTATTTAGGTTTTCGTGATCAAGGCACGTACCGTATATCCTAATTGTCGATAACCCGCCTTTTCCAACCAATGTGAGTTCATAGCCTCGCACTCTTTTAAATGTTTTATAAAGTGTTTTATAAACCCGCAAGGGAGATAGCATGATAGTTTTAATAAAATTAGAACACAAGTGGTCCCGATTGTATGTTTATTGATATGGACCCGATTGATTGTATGACCCAAAATGGATTATTAAAAGTTAGGTTATGTCACTATAAGTCGCATTAGCATGAATTGTGAACTACCGAGATTTGGTAGACGCTTATGCATATAATAGTACTATTTGGGGAAGATCACCCCAGTTCGCGCCTTGACGGTTGATCCCCGTCGTGCCACATTGATTGGTAAGCGAATTTATGTATGAGAGGGATATATTTACCGTGATTATTGTGACGACACGCTGTTTTAAATGGGCAAATGAAATCTGGGCTAGCTACCCGATATATTTTATAGAAAGGTAACAATGTCATGCGACTTATAATAATCCGATAATAATAATGATAATGGTAATACTGAGGCTGCGGTCTCAGGAATAACGTATGATATGTGATTTGAATTATAATATATTTCATGACTAGCAATATGGGTCTTAGTTATGCTTATACCCGTGTTCTGGTTTTACATAAATGTTTTATATAACGGTTTTTATTATTTTATAAACAACGTTATAAAACGTAGTGAATGGTGTTGTTACGACAATGATTCGTATAAAATGTTATTGGCATAAGTTATGATTTACGACAATGATTCGTATCAAATGCTTAAGGCCTATGTTATGATTTACGACAATGATTTATATAAAATATTTTTGGCCTATGTTATGGTCTATGACAAAGAATTGTACAAAATGTTTTTCGGTGATGATTATATACCGGTTTTATGATTAATGGTTATTATTAAACTCTATGGACTCACTCATCGTTTCGCTGACTTTTAACATGTTTTATCTCAGGTACTTGAAGGTAATTCTCGGGAAGACGACAAGAATTTATGCCCCGCATTTAAATAAAAATTTTCATTCAAATGTTTTGTAAATTTGTAAGATATTCTTTGACCTGAGGACCTATGTATTCGATATTTATGAATGGAAAATGTTTTGTTATTAAACGACGCGATTTTTAAGCGTTGTCTATGATTTGAGTAATGTGCTATCCCGTAACACCAACGACTCTTCCGCTGATTTGAAACATGAATATTTGGGGGTGTTACACAGGTACTATAAATTGAGATGTGATACACATCCATTTCAATTGATTTCCATATACCACATTTATTACTCCTACTTTTCCATTAAATACTTAGCCTTTTGGCAACATTGGTCTTGAGATCAGATCCAAAGCGAGGCTAACACATGAAACATTGGTCTTTAGATCAAATCCAAAACGAGATTAACACATGTTTTACCTTTTGTGGTGATTTGAAGATACATAGGCATGTTTGAAGGTACCTTCTTAATAATGTCTCAATCACGTGAAACATTTTTCACCTCTACATCATTACCCTAGGCTAGTCACATTGGTGATCTAGTCTGATCATGACACGTGAACTTTCTCTCTTTTGACGACCTACATGCAATTTGTTTCCACATCAAGGTGACCAAGTTCAAATTTTTAAATCAAAATTAAAAACATTATATAGATAGTAAAAAACATTACATAGATAGTAAAAAACATTACATAGATAATAAAATGGCTAATTTGTTCCAGATCTGAATCCGATATATCCACAAAAGTTTCCGACCTTCACAACTCATACTGAGTTTGTTCTTGCTTCATTCTCTCCTACCACTCTTTACGAGCGTTTGCTTCTTTTTCTTCTTCTAAGATTTCTCGTAACGCCTCCTCATCAAGAAGTAGTTGACGTTCTTATTCTGCAGTAAGGTAAAGATCTCCAGCTATGTCATGTTCATCGAATGAGTCATCCTTTTGAGTTGGTTGAGTTGATGAACAACCCACATAGATTTCTGAGCTGCAGTTGGGAGTTGTGTAAAATTCTAGGGGGTCGATTCAAGTGATTTCTCGGGTGTGGACGGATTTCTTCGAGTAGCTTTTCGTTTGTTTCGTTTGTTATTCCTAGGATTGCTTTCTTGATTTTTTTCATACATTTTTAGATGAATGAATGGTAATGCATAAAGGATGATAATGAGTATTTATGCATTTGAAACAACTTTGAAAACTAGCCGTTGGAATAACTTCTAAAATTTATACTGCGGAATTTAGAATTACAATATGGAAATAAAGAAATACGAAATTTAAAATTTACAACACAATCATTATAATCATATTTTTCATGAAACCAAACAAATTTAGTTTTCATTTGTCGTCATATTTTAGCTGTCTTTCGAAACAAAACATTATGAATCTCGTGATGTTTTTTAGATTCTTCTTTAAATAAAGTGTCGATTAGAGCATGACTATCTTTTTGGAATATCATTGCATTTCTCGTATGCACTCTCCAGGTCATCTTTAGCTATGGAATCGTTTTAAATATCGTGACTAACTCCATCATCGCTTTTTGACGAACGCCATCTTCTTGAATTAGTTTTTTTTATCTAGAGTTGTGATTTCATCAATAATATAGGAAGGTGAACAAGTCATATCTTTTTTTCTTCTTTTAATGAAACATCTTTTAGATAAAAAATGTTAGAGATTGGGTATTTATAAGGGTAAAGTGTTAAAAATTTTAAATTAGAAATTGTTTTTCTTTATTTAAAAACTCAAAAAATACACACAACGTTTTTCCACACGTAGTCGTTCACACAAAGGATTTAAGTTAGTTGATTGATTCGACTCGATTTTCTCGTCGAGGCCGACCGAGTTGGACATCGGTCCAACGATTTCTAAATCATACCGATGTGCATAGCCTTTTAAGCTGGAGCACTAAAATTACATAAAGAAAAAAAGGAGTCATGGTATATTTTATATATTTATATTCTCGTGACATCCTTTGAGCAATACAAATATTTCTATAACTACAGGTACTTCATTAAATATGCTTCCACTACAAGAAAAAAGGGCTTTAGTGACCAAAATTGAGTGACCATTTTTTTATTTCGTCACTAATCAGTGACGATATAATTTTATGGTCACTATTTTTCGTCACTAGTACAAAGTCGGTGACGAGACTCATAAGTGGTCACTATGTAGTCACTAAATTACATTTTTAGTATTTCTATTTAAAAGCAATGACTGAAATTTGGTTATTACGCAACCAGGCGGAATTTTAGTCACCACTTTTACTAATTTCATAAAAAATATTAAAAATAAAGATATTTACGTATATGTTGAAATCTCTTTTTATTAGGGATGAGCACGGTACCGGTCACGTTCTGAACCTGTCCCGAATCAGTGGTACCGAATATTTCCCGAGCATAAACTAGTGGTATCGGTACCGTACCGAACGGGATTCAGGTATCAGTACCGGTACCGGGAAATCGGGGTTTCCCCTTTTTTAGGAATTTCCCGATTTGGTACCGGTCATGTCCCGAATTAGTGGTCCCGAATTTTCTTCCACCTTATTTTGTAGTCCCGGTACCGTCCCGAACGGAATTCGGGTACCGAGAATCGGTACGATTCCGAGACAGTTCTGTTTTCGGGATTCGGGTCAAAATGATTATCCCTACTTTTTATAGATGTGTAAACTGAAAAAAAAACATAAATATTATTACACCGTATGGTTTACTTTATAATTTACCCGACAAATAAAATGGCACATTTTTTTATTCCCAAAAAACACATCAGTTTAAAAAAAGGACTTATATTGTAATTATGTAACTACACACACTAAAAACACATAACGATCTTCATTACCCCCAACAATTCCGCCATAACTATATTCTCTGTAACTACACACACTAAAAACACATAGTCACCCATTCCGCCATAACTATCTTCTTATCCTAATTTGGCCTAATTTTATAAAAGGTTATTTCTAATCTTTGTGTTTGATTTGCTTATTTGATTGCTTATTAATTGCTTATTTGATTAGCTTTAGTTTGTGTGCGATTTGTTTATTTGATTGCTTAGATTAGCTTATTCGATTAGCTTATTTGATTAGTTTATTCGATTAGCTTATTTGATTGGCTTATTCGATAAGCTTAATTGATTGGCTTATTTGATTAGCTTAATTGATCTTGACCTTATTTCTGTGATAAGGCCGAAGTTGATATTATTTATGGTGATTTGAGTTTAAAAAGTTTAGGCTTAGGGGGTCTGAATTTTGGTTGGTAAAATGCTGCATACCAAGTGTTCGATTAAATGCATAATAAAAGTAACAGCATTTTATATGCATATTTTGTTTTATAGAGGCTTAACGTGCGTGTGGTTGTAACAAAAAGTAAGTTTTATTTTTGAAATTTCGTGAGCTTGCCTGATTTCCATTAGCAAGGGAAAGATTAGCGTTGCCATGAAAGATTTGTACGCAGTTCTTGTAGTTTATATAGTTGCTCTTTTGATGTTAGTCGGACTGACATTATGATGCAACAACAATATAGGTTATATCTGGATGAACGAACATTTTTATGCATCACGTGAACACTTGAAGATGAAACAAAGTTGGGTAGATAGAGGGGGTGAGGGAAGGGCCAAACTGGATTCTTATAGCATGTGGTGCTTTAATAAGTACACATTCAGTTCGTCTAGGTTACAGGCTCAAACAGGTGCTAGACTCGAAGCAGCCACAAACTGCTACCAATAGCTTAAAAGGTATTTCCACTATCTGCCTCTTCTAGCTTTTACATTACACTTTTTTAATTGTCCTTATGTTCAATTGTCAGCAAACGAGAAGTAATACAAACAGTTATATAGAAGTGACGATATGATACTAGAAATGCAAGATAAGATTGCTGAGCTGCAGAGTCGTGTAAGCCTTCAATGTTCTCATTCTGACCATCATGTAGTAAATCTCAAAATGGTAAGATGTTAGTAGTCACCGCATTTAGAAGTGATTCAAAAGCATCAAATTTTCAGCTTATTTCGAGAGTTGTGGGCTTACATAAGTTTATTGTCCTAGAATAAGTTAAATAAGCTGCAAAAACTAGCCCTAAAACTTTAGTTTATCAACAATAACGACATATAGGAAAGAAAATAAAATGGTAAGAGAGAGGGTCAGAAGTGCAGAATTAGGTAACCAGCCTATGGGTAGGTATGTGGTTCAGGGGTTTAACTTTAAACAATGGTTCACGCCAAAAAAACTCTCTACATATAAATTTGATAAAACTAATTCACCATGGGTTAGTCATTAGTCCGTGGGGTTAAAAGACATGTCAGTGTGTAGTAGTAGTAACACATTTATTATTCATAACAGTAATGCGCCGTATGAGTTGGGTGGCGGACACGAGTTCACCTTGTCGTCATCACACATAGGTTTCTAAACTTCTAGGATTTATATTTTTACTTCGTAGTTTTGGGTTAATTAGACTATATTGACTGATATTCTTTTCAACTATGTATAGTGCTTGCAATGGTGTTCTAAGATTTGTTATGGAGAATGGTGCAAATGGTTTTGAGGTATGTTACAATATAAACCTATCTCTATCTAGTCCGGTATGACAGCTAGTGTTGCTATTGCTAACACTGTTCTTCATTCTCAGGTGATTATCAGTGGAAAGCTTAGGGCTCAGCATGCAAAATCCATGAAGTTCAAGGATCGATATATGATATCTTCTGGTCAACCAGTTAAAGAGTACATCGACTCTGCTGTGAGACACGTCCTTTTGAGACAGGTAATTGAAAAACACTCTTTATACATCCTGTTTTGTATGTCGCTTTTGAGACATCGACTCTGCTGTGGAATTTCAAAAAAGGTGATGTGGCAGATCTTTCGACCCCTAGACCTGGAACAGGTTTGGCTACATGTCTAAATCAACGAAACAAAGAATCTCATAATATTCTTGAATTAGGGAGTTTGGAATATTTTTTTTCATTATTGGCTGGTTAGTTTTGCTATCTGGTTCCTTGACTACTAAACTACCATATAATATAGCCAGTTTTCGCGTATAGAGCATTCTATATGCTAGTACAAAAAATACCATCTTTTAGTAGATATGCATCATCGATTGTAAATTATGGAACAATTTTCATAAATATTACCACATATATATAGTGCATCAAAGATACTTTACTGTTATTCTGATATGTTGCAATCACAAAGGACCAAATGAAGTTATTAGTAGGACCCAATTTGAAGTTGAATTATCGCAAAGGACCAAATGACAAAATTTATGCCGCAAACAAGCAGCCTGAGACTGAGACTGGTTAACTGTCAATAATGACCTACCGATTACAAATTCGCCAACTATGTTAGCACTAACTTAGGCGATTATTCTAATGGTATAATATACTTATATTTGTCAAGCAGTGATACCTAAGAGAAACAACAATCCAACTACTGGAGAGGAGCCGGAAGTCAGTGGACGTGTAGCTGGCACTGTGAGGCGTCATATACCTATCGATACTCGTGATCCCATCGGATCAATTCTTCACTTTTATGGTGGCGATTCTTATGATTCTAACAGGTAACTTTGTGATTATTTTTCCTTCTTCCATATCTTGATTGTTGTGATGAGTGTGCCTATAAAGAGTAGCCTTCTGTTTTCCCAATGACAGCAATATCGATGATGATCATATACTAAGGAAACTACACCCCAAGGGAATCTGGTTTCTGACTGTTCTCGGCGCTCTTCCTACAACCCAGAGAGAATATATTGCATTGCATGCATTTCGCAGACTCAATTCACAGGTTGATTATTTGCACAAGACCTTCAATGGTCCTCAGTTGTCAGCAATTCACTGGGCTGCAACACATACTGCTGCTGGTACGAATAGTGGATCAACAAAAAAGCAAGAACCGTGGCCTTTTACTCTAGTCCAAGGTCCACCAGGAACTGGGAAGACTCATACAGTTTGGGGAATGTATGAAGAGCCGAGATGAAGTTTACGGGTGGATGCACCAGTTAAGAGGTCACGAACCTCAGCTGGCTCAACAAATTGCATCCCTCCAAAGAGAGCTTAATGTCGTGACTTTCGTAGGTCGGTCCCAGGGTTCTGTTAGGGTGGACCCAGATGTTCTTGCTGCTCGTGATCAGAGTCGAGAATCGTTATTAAGAAATCTTGCGGTCGTGGTTGAGAACCATGACAAATTTCTGGTGGAGATGTCTCGTCTTTTTATTTTAGAAGGCAGGTTTCGTGGTGGAGGGAAATTTAACTTGGAAGAAGCTCGTGCTAGTCTAGAAGCAAGTTTTGCTGATGAGGCTGAGGTTGTATTCACGACGGTTTCGAGTAGTGCCAAAGACTTTTCTCACGGCTAACTCTATGGGTTTGACATGGTTGTCATCGATGAAGCTGCCCAGGCTAGTGAAGTTGGTGTGCTTCCTCCTCTTGCTCTTGGTGCAGCTCGGTGTGTTCTTGTTGGAGACCCACAACAACTTCCTGCAACTGTTATCAGCAAAACAGCCGGGACCTTGCTATACAGTAGAAGTCTTTTTGTGAGATTTCAGCAAGCGAGATACTCTACAATGTTGCTTTCTGTCCAGTATAGGATGCATCCTCAAATTAGAGATTTTCCATCTCGTTACTTCTATCAAGAACGTCTTACTGATAGTGAGAGTGTTGTGAAATTTCCTGATGAGGAATACTACAAGGATCCTCTACTAAGACCTTACATGTTTTATGATATAACCCATGGGCATGAGTCACATTGGGGTGGGTCAGTTTCCTATCAGCACACGAAGCCCAATTTTGTCTTCAATTATATCATCTTCAAAAGAGTGTTAAGTCTTTAGGCATAGCAAAAGTCTTGGTGGGCATAATAACCCCATATTAGGGCACTCTGGGTATCAATTTCTTTCTCTATTTTCTTTCCCATTGATTTTTTTTGTATCATATACTTATAACCTGGGATCTTACCTGTTGAGTTGAAAGTACTTTCATTGTTGAAATGGATTTATCGGGTACATGAGTCAAAAAAGGGTTTGGTTTAAAACAGGTCATTTTTTGAACAGGTGGAAATGGGCGTAATAAACACTTCGTTTGTTCATCAAATGATTATTTATTACTTATGATAAACTCTTCTTTACATGCTTTTTAACCCATCTGACCCGTTCCCCTTGTAGCCAATTTATTTTATTTGACAAGTTTGATGTAAATACAGCCCAAGTTGAACCATATATAAATAACTTGGTTGAAAATTGACACCTTAACGTACAATTGAAAGGAAGTCAAAGTACTGTTAATGCTTAATTTGTCAGTTTATATATTACCAACTCTCGAACCTCTGCCTTACTCTTCATATGTTATTGATAGGTAATGGGAAATGCTAGTACTTTGGTTCAGTCTGAAGATTGGGCTGCATTAACATGAGGGGTCTGAAGAGACCTGGGTTAAGAGACAGACCATATGACCTCATAGGTCAGGAATACCATCAGAAGACGATGAGAAAACAAACTCATCATTTGCTGCAAGAAATGGGAATTACCGTTCCTTCAAGCCACCGTATGAGAGTTCCCTTGATGATTTTGATTAGTCCAGTGACCGCTCGAGAGATGCCTGGCAACATGGTATTCAAAAGAGACCAAGTTCAACACAGGTTGTAGGAAAAAGAGACCAATGACCTGGCTTATTGGATGTCTGAGTTCTTTTCTTCGTGGCCTCGTGGGTCACGGAAATTGAACAATAATTGGCTCTGGGCACAGATAAAGCTCCAAAGATCCATAGGTCTTAGATTGACCTGAATCCAAATGACCTGAATCCAAATGGGCCAGAAATTCCTGATATGTGGAAGAAACTTGGTTTCAAATGGGGATTATTCACTTTGTGCTAATAGTTTGACCTTCACAAGGTGCATCGGGCCATGGAAAATTGACCTTTGACATGCCGCTACCAAAGCATGCAGGTGAATAGTAGCTGATATCGCTCATTTATACGAGTTTTTCATAGCGATATTTGTTATGTTTTGTGTCCTAAACGTAATGGATAGACCCCATATTGCTTATATTTTGTGTAAAGTGTGTTTTGTAGGTTCTCAACTCACCATGTCTTACCGACAAGAAAGAGTTGATTCACCTTGAGGGTACGGCTCTTGGTGTGACACATCAAATCCGTTGATGGTTGCCAGGTTACCCAAAACTGGATGGTTTTCACTTGCCATGGTCCTAGACTGAAAAGTGGCTAATCCAAGGGGGTACGGCTCTTGGTAAAGATTTTATCAAATCCGTTGATAGCTGTAATAGCTTGCTTAAAGCTATAGGGTGTTCAATTCACCGATGCTTCATTGCTAAGAATTGGCGAGTCCAGAAGGGTACGGCTTCTGGTAAAGACATATCAAATCCGTTGACGGCTGTGATGGTTTGCCTAAAATCATCAGGGTACCCCCACTCACCATTGATTCACGTTCTAAGAGTTGGGCTGGGTTCTAGTCTCCCAGGGTGATGCTTATTCCACCAGAAAGACTGGCTAGCCCAAGAGCGAGCAGCTACTTGGTAAAGGCTCATCAAATCTGCTCATGTTGCTGTAAAGATTTGGGACCAAAAGGGGCAAAGCAAAAGTTTTACATCCAAATCAGTTCAGCCTCGGATCAAGAGTTACGCCGCAGGACATACCTGTTGCGGCGCAACAGAAGTTGCTACAGATCATGGTTTCTCGGATCACCAATTGCGGCGCAAGACTCAAGAGTTGCGGCGCAACTAAAGAAGCTACAGGACTTGGCACTTGCGGAACAAGAGTTGCGGTGCAAGACCATACAGTTGCGGCGCAACTGGTCTTTTTGCAGTTACAAACTCTGTTTTTATTTCTCATTATGGGGGAAGCTAAAGAGTTAGTGGACATCATGGGACATTATTGCTAGACGTTTTTTTGATGTCCCAGGAGGAGTATTTAAGGAACACAACATCCACATAAGAGGGGAAGCCATTCATATCATCATACACTCAACATCCATATTACACACATCCATTCTTGAAGATATAATTCAAGAATCATCATCATCAAGCTTTAGCATAATTTTCATTATCATCATAAGTTTCTATTGAACAATTGTTACTTCAAGTTTTTACTTTGTTACTTTGAAGATCATTGGAACCTTTTTCTAAATTTGGTATTCATCTTCTATCATTTTAATAGCAAGATTAAAGTATGTCTTTTACATATTCAATTGTGTTTGTTACAATCATGAGTAGCTAATTTCTTTATACGTTTGCTTGGATTATGTGATGCTTATGTGTTAGATTTCGGGTTGGAAATTCGATTGATTTGTTGAGATTAATTGGGGATCCGTTTGGGTTAATAACTTAATTATCTTGTCAAAATTGTTTATACTCTTGTTTGGTAATCTAAAAACGGGTATTCGAAAGGAATCCGTAATTTTTACTAAAATAGGAACGAATTAATCGGCCTGTCTTTAGTTGATTATAAGTGAATGATATTCGAAAGGAGTCATTAACAACAATTTTCATAAGTAGATATTCACACAAACGCTAGCTACTAAATTAAGAGAAATCGGTTTAGGAGTTAGTAAGCTATTCGAAAGGAAGCTTATAAATTAATTCTCACTTATCAGCTTGAAACTTTTTGCACTATTACTTGAGGTGTTAACGGTATTCGAAAGGAATCGTTGCATGGTTAGGTAATTGGAGAAATCCGGTATTCGAAAGGAACTTAGGATTTTACATTAGAAGTTTATCGATATTTTCATACCTAAGGAATAACTCATAGTCATTCACGGTCCAAGCAAGCGTATCTTTTATCCATATTTGAAATCTTGAATATTTTCACTGTTTTTATAAGCAAGTCTTCACTAAGACTAAAACCAATTCGTTACTCGTTACGCATTTTTACTAACTAATATTTCAACTATAAATAGTCCCTGTGTTCGAACCCGATATTTGCTAATACTATTTTACAATTGACAAGGGTACACTGCCCGTGTTATAATCTAGTAAAGGTTAATTTTGGGAAAACTAGATTGCACGCATCAAGTTTTTGGCGCTGCTGCCGGGGAACTTGATTTAGTTGAAGTTTTTAGTTTATTGTTTGATTACTTGTTTGAATATTTTTCACGGGTATTTTTTGTTTGTGTTGTGATTTTCAGGATTATTGATTGTGTATGTACACGAGATCCCAAGGGAAACAAGTGCAAAGTCCTCTTTCGGATCCGGAAAAACTTTTGAGGAATCGGGGTTTAGGAGCAGCCGCTTCGGTAGTTTATAGTGAAAGCATATCCTCCGAGGAGGAAGTTGAACCAGTTTTTGAAGAAGAAATGGCAGAAAACGATGATGATATTAGACTAGAAAACCAACCCAATCCTTTTGACATACCGATGATCGATAGGAATAGGATGGTACCACAGACGAATGGGTCGGCTATTGTGGCACCGGATTTGGGGGATGACTTTTCCGTTAAAGGTCATCACTTAAAGATGATTCAAGATAGTACTTTTGACGGACATTTCAAGTCCGACCCGCACAAGCATGTGGCGAGTTTCATAGAGACATGTAGAATGTTTCGATATGGAGCGGGTCACGAGGAAAGCGTTATGCTAAGTTTGTTTCCATCATCTCTCACGGGAGAGGCGAAAACGTGGTTTAATGAATTAGAGCCGGGTACGATTGCAACTTGGGAAGAAATGAGGGAGCTTTTTGTAACAAGATTTTTTCCACCCATCTTGCGCAGGAAGCTATTGAACCAAATCCGTTCTTTTCAACAATGGGACAACGAGACCATAACAAGTGCTTGGATTAGGCTTAAGGAATTGTTAAGGAACTGCCATGGGCACGATTTAGATAAGGATGAAGTTATTGATATCTTCTACTACGGTTTGGATAGTCGTTCTCAACATGACTTGGATTTGGCGGGTGGTGGCAGTTTCTTATACAAGTCACCAAACGAGGCTCACCGAATGATGGAAGACCAAGTTCAAGCTCATATTGCTAGGGATCGGATTAATAGGAATAGGAGAGTTAGAGGAACGGTAAACCAAGTTGAAGAAGGAGGTAGTAGTGGTAGCAACAAAGAAGTGGTGAACGAGATTAAAGCCTTGGGTAAGGAAATGAAAAGCCGAATGGATCGTTTGGAGAAAGATGTACACTTAGTGAAAAACGGTTGCGGGAAATGCGGGGGACCTCACTACACGGATGATTGTGAGCCGAAATCTGAGGAGGCTAACTATGCCAACTATGGGTATCAAAACCGGGGAAATAGTGGGTATGGAAATAAGAATCAGGGAAACAGAAATGAGGCGAGATTTCAACCCAACCAATCGAAACAAAAGGAGGAGCATACCGAACAGAATTTTGAGGAAATGATGAAAGATTTTGTCTACTCCCAAAAGGCAGCTAATGATATGATGGCTAACTCCATGAAAGGATTCACCGCAAAATGGGAGCAAAACCAACGGAACACCCAAGCTAACATGCAAGACTTGGAGCGAAAATTTGAAAGATTAAGTGAAAAGTTCTCGAACCGACCAAAGGGTCAAATGCCAAGTTCAACCCAACCAAATCCGAGGCAAAATCAAAACAACACCGGAGGATCATCGAACCAAGGGTCGAAGTATGTACCACCAAATAATCGTGATGAGCATGTGAACGTTGTGGAGACTAGGTCTGGACCTAAGTATGGGGGGGACCGAGAATTGGTGCTAAATAAAGACAAAACAGGAAAAACAGCTGAAACAGACAAGTTGCGCCGCAATAGTAGGGACTTGCGCCGCAACTCGTCATCCGAAGGAAACCCAATTGTCAATGACCAACCACTTGCGCCGCAAGAGGATGGAGTTGCGCCGCAACTGTTGGCCCGAGATTTCAAAATGAGCCAGGAACCCATAGATAGTGATTCGGACGACGAGGAAGAGATAGAAATGGAGTCGAGACCTGGGAAGGAACCAAAGGGTGATAATAAAGGAAAAGAGCCGGAAATCGAACAAAAAGGGCCATATAAGCCACATATCCCATATCCGCATAGACTTCGAAAAGAAAAGAAAAAGGAACAATACGGGAAATTCATCGAGTTAATGAAGACTGTTAAGATTAATGTTCCTTTAGTTGATCTTATTGCGGGTATGCCAAATTATGCAAAGTTCATGAAGGAACTTGTGAGTGGGAAAGGTGATTACATGGAGAAAACCACCGCGTTCTTAAATGCCGAATGTTCAGCAATTGTGAAGAGATCTATTCCACCGAAACTTGAAGATCCCGGAAGTTTTCTCTTAACTTGCACTTTTAATGATAAACTTACTTTTAGTGCATTAGCGGATTTAGGGGCAAGCATTAACTTAATGCCCTACTCTATTTACACTAAATTGTCTTCAAGTGTTTTAACCCCAACACGTATGAGTATAAGATTGGCCGATCGATCTTATCAATATCCATTGGGTATTGCCGAAAATATGCTCATACGGGTCGGAGAATTTTTATATCCCGTGGATTTTGTTATTCTTGAAATGGAGGAGGATGAAAAAGTTCCTCTCATTTTGGGTAGACCATTTTTAAACACCGCGGATGCTATCATACGGGTTCGGGATACCGAAATTTCTTTGGGTTTGGGTAATGAAAGGGCAACATTTTCTTTGAAGCAAGCAATGAAACATTCATATTCTACAGATGAATCTTGTTTTAGAATAGATGTTCTAGATGAAGCAGCTTATGACCTTGATTGGGAAGGCATTTTGGAAGCAGAGGCGGAAATGGAAAGGCTGAATTCCATTGTTAAAGAAGAGGCGAATGAAGAGGGAAGCTCGGATGAAGTGAAGGAGTTGGTGGTTAACGACGGGGAGAGGATCAAGACTTCTATTGAGGATCCTCCGAAGGATTTGGAACTTAAGCAATTGCCAGCACATCTCGAGTATGCATTCTTAGATGGTAATTCTAGTCTCCCAATTATTATTTCGTCTTCACTTTTGGAAGACGAAAAGATTAAATTACTAACGGTCCTTAAAAGCCATAAAAAGGCTTTCGCTTGGCGTATTTCTGATATTCCGGGTATAAGTTCTGATTTTTGTAAACATAAAATTAACTTTTTAGATGATGTAAAACCTGTTGTCCAAAGACAACGGAGACTTAACCCGAATATGCAGGATGTGGTCAAGAAGGAAATTGTTAAACTTTTGGATGCAGGTATAATTTACCCGATAGCGGATAGCCCCTGGGTTAGTCCGGTACATTGTGTACCCAAGAAAGGTGGAATGACTGTGGTGTTGAACGAAAAGAATGAATTGGTACCGACAAGAACAGTGACGGGCTGGAGGGTTTGTATCGATTATAGGAAGTTAAATGAGGCGACTCGAAAGGATCATTTTCCATTGCCATTTATGGATCAAATGATAGAAAGGTTGGCGGGGAACGAGTTTTATTGTTTCCTTGATGGTTTCTCGGGTTATTTTCAAATTCCAATTGACCCCGAGGACCAAGAGAAAACAACATTTACTTGTCCTTTCGGCACCTTTGCTTATAGACGGATGCCATTTGGGTTATGTAATGCACCGGGAACATTTCAGAGGTGTATGATGGCGATTTTTCAGAATATGATTGAGAATTCCATGGAGGTTTTTATGGACGATTTTTCGGTTTATGGGAGTTCATTCGATGGATGTTTAGAGAGTTTAGATAAGATGCTGGCACGGTGCGAAGAAACAAATTTGGTGCTTAATTGGGAAAAATGCCATTTCATGGTGAAAGAAGGAATAGTGTTGGGGCACAAAATTTCTAAGGCGGGAATTGAGGTTGATAGAGCAAAGATTGAAGTTATAGCAAAGTTACCACCTCCAACGAACGAGAAATCAGTTAGAAGCTTTCTAGGACACGCGGGGTTTTATAGGCGGTTTATTAAGGATTTTTCAAAGATAACTAGGCCGATGACTCGTTTGTTAGAGAAGGATACAAAGTTCGAATTTTCGGAGGATTGTATGAAGGCATTTGAATTGTTGAAGGAAAGATTAACAAACACACCCATTCTAATCTCGCCAAATTGGGATCTACCCTTTGAGTTGATGTGTGACGCGAGCAATTTTGCGGTAGGGGCGGTATTGGGTCAAAGGATTGAGAAACATTTTAGGCCGATTTATTTTGCAAGCAAGACATTAAATGAAGCTCAGCAAAATTATACCACTACCGAGAAGGAGTTACTAGCTGTTGTGTTCGCGTTCGATAAATTTCGGTCTTATTTGGTATTGAGTAAAACGGTAGTGTTCACGGATCACTCGGCCTTGAAGTTTCTGTTTTCAAAGTTAGATGCGAAGCCGAGATTGATTAGGTGGATCTTACTTTTGCAAGAATTTGATGTGGAGATCCAAGATAAGCGGGGTAGAGAAAATGTGGCTGCGGATCATTTGAGCCGTTTGGAGAATCCAAGTCTTGGAGCTTTGAATGAAGAGGATATTCGAGACACCTTTCCGGATGAAAGGTTGGCATTTGTTGGAAAAGCAGTTAGTGAACGAGGTCCTTGGTACGCCGACATAGCCAATTATTTAGCAGGTGGAGTCGTTAGTAGATTGCTTACTTATCAACAACGGAAAAAGCTATACTCGGATGCCAAGTATTACTTTTGGGAGGAGCCGTTTCTATTTAGAATGTGTGCCGATGGAATGGTGAGAAGGTGTGTTTCTGGAGCCGACACAAGGCGAATTCTCGATGAATGTCACCATGGTCCAACGGGAGGACATTATGGTCCAACCGTGACGGGAAAGAAGGTGTTTGATGCAGGTTTCTATTGGCCTACTATTTTTCAGGAAGCACGCACCTTAGTGAGGACATGTGATTCGTGTCAAAGGCAAGGAACGGTTACAAAACGAGACGAGATGCCGCAACAAAGTATACAAGTGTGCGAAGTGTTTGATATTTGGGGAATTGATTTCATGGGGCCGTTTAAACCGTCAAACAAAAATGTCTACATCTTGGTGGCGGTGGATTATGTATCAAAATGGGTCGAGGCAAAGGCACTACCTACTAATAATGCTAACGTTGTTATTGAATTTTTGCGAAGCTTGTTTTGTAGGTTTGGCATGCCAAAAGCTTTGATAAGTGATCGGGGAACCCATTTTGCAAACGCCCAAATGGAGAAAGTTTTGAAAAGATATGGGGTACAACACCGGTTTTCGACTTCCTACCACCCTCAAACAAGTGGGCAAGTCGAAAATACCAATCGGGCGATTAAACGGATTTTGGAAAAGACGGTCAACAATAATCCGTCTTTATGGTCAAAGAAATTGGATGAAGCATTATGGGCATTTAGGACAGCTTACAAGACTCCGATTGGGACCACCCCGTTCAAGATGCTATATGGGAAAACGTGTCATTTACCCATGGAGATAGAGCATAAGGCGTATTGGGCGCTTAAAGAATGTAGCATGGATTTACTAGCTAGTGGCGAAACTAGATTTTTACAACTCCATGAGCTAGACGAGTTAAGATGGAACGCATACGAGAATTCCGCTCTTTATAAGGCAAGAACTAAGATGGTCCATGATTTGAAAATTAGGCGGAAAGAGTTTAAGGAAGGGGACAAGGTGCTTTTGTTTCAATCGAAGTACAAATTTAAAGCACCTAAGTTGAGATCAAAGTGGACGGGTCCGTATTTGGTGAGACGGGTCTTTTCGAGTGGATATGTGGAGTTAGAAACGGATGAGGGCGGATCATTTATTGTTAATGGTCAAAGAGTCAAGCTATATCATGAGGAAGATGAGGAGAACGGTATGACGATGGAGGATGGGTTTTACCCGTTCTAGATTCTCGGCACAACGAGGAGTCAAGCTCATGACTCGAGAAAAAAAACGAGCATTTCCGGATTAAACCCCGGTTTGTTGTATCATTTCTCTTTTAACTTCTCTTATTTTGATTATTTTTACTGACTTTAGTTATTTTAGTAACTTAGGAGTTTTTATAGTATGTTTTAGTATTAGTGTTTAAGTCAATTAGAAGGAAAACATCTCGGCTCAAGAGTTGCGCCGCAACTCCTCTGAGTTGCGCCGCAACTCCTCTGTCGTGTATACAGTTGCGCCGCAACTAGTTTTCTTGCGCCGCAAGACATTCATGTGTGGATAAACATCAGTTTCTTATCTTTTAAAAACCCTCACACATATTATTTCTCTCACACAATCTTAGCACCGCAGCAAACACACAAAAACACACACTAATCTCCATCTTCGAATTTACATCAAATCTTTTCTTAAGAATCAATCAATTCATTCATGAGGAGATCGGTATGTTGTATATTCCTTTTAAATTTTTAATTTTAGTTTTAATTAGGGTTCTTGATGTACAATTAATTTGGGGGAAAGTTTTTTTTTAATTAGGGTTCTTTAGTATTAAGATTAGTTAATTAGTAACATAAGTTAATTAGGCCTAATATCGTTTAGTGTTAGGAATTTTAGGTTTAGATTTGGTCTTTTTGGGGTTCCTTGTTGCTACAGTTTTTGCCCAGAAAACACCCAGTTGCGCCGCAAGAGGGAATAGCTGCGGCGCAAGAAAGAGCCCGAGACAGGAATAATAGGATTCTAACAATGTAGTTTTGTTTCGTTGTTGTTGTTGTTTGTTTTTGTAGGGCAAACGTCAAGCTGTTGAGGAGCCAGAGATGGGAGAATCATCCAGAGCACCTCGAGTGACCCACTCATCGGTTCCATCCGCTGAATCCATGCTCATGAGACAAGAAGTGCACCCTTGGCTAAAATGGCCGGGATGCACAGCTGATGAAAAGATCCGGTTTAATAACAATTTGGCCTTGCTTCAGAATAAAGTGGTTCATCCCCCGAAGTTCTTAGATTGGGATATGATAGATAACTTGGGAATAACTGCTGAGTTGAATCCGTTTTTGACTACTCAGTTTATAAGCAGGGCAGGGGCGCCACCTTTTGAGGTGGACGTTTGGAGGAGAGCATTTAGTGTCCGGGAGAAAATTTATCGAGAACTCTGTCTCGAATTTTACTCTACTTTGACAGTTGACCCGGTTCCGGATCATAGTCATGAAGTTTATGATGCCGAGATAATTCAGTTTCGGTTAGGGGGGCGAGCTCATGAGGTCACCCTACCACAGTTTGGGTATTTGGCGGGTTTATTCACGGAAGCTGAATATATGGATAAATCCAATATGCCAAAGTATATTTGTGAGGGAAGTTGGGACTGGAATGCAATTCGGGGTAGGAAAGATGAGGTATGGTTTGATTTGTCCGGACATAGGCCTCACGCACGCACCAACAAAGCAAACAATCTGACGGATCCGATACTTAGAGTGCTTGAAAAAGGTATCTCTAATTCATTCTTGCACCGATTTCAGCATCAGGATAAGGTGTATCTTGATGATTTGTGGCTTTTGTTTTTCTTCGCAAAGAGGGACCCGAATCAGTTTGTGAATGCCCCGTGGGCATTGGTTGAGTATATGAGCGATAAAGGGTCAGGACGACAAGCTGCAGGGCCTATGGTTTGTGGCCACTTTATTACAAGGATTGCAAGGAATTTGGGTATTCTAAATCAGGCGGGGATTCAAAGGTGCGGTACACCGGTGGGATGGAAGACGTTTACAATGAATGATTTGCAACGAGCAAATATTGTAACCGCAAACCGAGTGTATGTTGGTCATGTGCAAGAGGAGGAGGGTGACGATGCTGAGGAAGAGTATGAGGAAGAAGCGGGTAATGCAAACGCAGCGGGTGCAGTTCCCCCACAACCTGGGCAGTTTGATTTTAATCCTATGATGCAGGAATTGTATAGGATTGGGCACCGAATGGATGAGACATATGCGGAGGTTCATCAGCTCAGAACAGAGGTCGAGAGGACCCACTCAGATTTGCACCAGTTTGGGGATTACACGCAGTACCACATGCAGCGATACCAGCCCATGTGGGATTATATGGCCACTTCCCAGTATCATGTGCAGAATTCCGAGGCAGCAAGTGGGTGGACTGAATACAACCCACCTCCCATGTGGTACCAACCACCACCTACGGATGATGAGTGAAGAAGTTGAAGCCGTTTGTGGGGCTTCTTTGATTGTTGTTGTACTTTTTCTTTTTCAGTTGTGTTTAAGACTGGCATTAAGTTCAGCACGTGCGGAGTAGACTCGGAATTCAGACCTCATCAATCGGAACTCGCACGGTGTTATTTTTTTTCTTTTCCCTTTTATTTTTCTAATTTTATTTTAATTTCCCTTTTAGTTAGATTTTCTTTTGATGGAACACATTAGGGACAATGTGTTAGTCAAGTATGGGGGGGTGAGTCGGGAAATTAGTTAGTTTTGTCCCCTATAACGTTTATTTTAGTCCCATTTGAGTCATTTAGAGTCTTTCAAAAAAAAAAAAAAAAAAAAAAAAAAAAAAAAAAAAAAAAAAAAACATTACGGTTTGAGTCGGATTTGCTTAGGGACAAGCAAATGCTTAAGTATGGGGGGTTTGATATCGCTCATTTATACGAGTTTTTCATAGCGATATTTGTTATGTTTTGTGTCCTAAACGTAATGGATAGACCCCATATTGCTTATATTTTGTGTAAAGTGTGTTTTGTAGGTTCTCAACTCACCATGTCTTACCGACAAGAAAGAGTTGATTCACCTTGAGGGTACGGCTCTTGGTGTGACACATCAAATCCGTTGATGGTTGCCAGGTTACCCAAAACTGGATGGTTTTCACTTGCCATGGTCCTAGACTGAAAAGTGGCTAATCCAAGGGGGTACGGCTCTTGGTAAAGATTTTATCAAATCCGTTGATAGCTGTAATAGCTTGCTTAAAGCTATAGGGTGTTCAATTCACCGATGCTTCATTGCTAAGAATTGGCGAGTCCAGAAGGGTACGGCTTCTGGTAAAGACATATCAAATCCGTTGACGGCTGTGATGGTTTGCCTAAAATCATCAGGGTACCCCCACTCACCATTGATTCACGTTCTAAGAGTTGGGCTGGGTTCTAGTCTCCCAGGGTGATGCTTATTCCACCAGAAAGACTGGCTAGCCCAAGAGCGAGCAGCTACTTGGTAAAGGCTCATCAAATCTGCTCATGTTGCTGTAAAGATTTGGGACCAAAAGGGGCAAAGCAAAAGTTTTACATCCAAATCAGTTCAGCCTCGGATCAAGAGTTGCGCCGCAGGACATACCTGTTGCGGCGCAACAGAAGTTGCTACAGATCATGGTTTCTCGGATCACCAATTGCGGCGCAAGACTCAAGAGTTGCGGCGCAACTAAAGAAGCTACAGGACTTGGCACTTGCGGAACAAGAGTTGCGGCGCAAGACCATACAGTTGCGGCGCAACTGGTCTTTTTGCAGTTACAAACTCTGTTTTTATTTCTCATTATGGGGGAAGCTAAAGAGTTAGTGGACATCATGGGACATTATTGCTAGACGTTTTTTTGATGTCCCAGGAGGAGTATTTAAGGAACACAACATCCACATAAGAGGGGAAGCCATTCATATCATCATACACTCAACATCCATATTACACACATCCATTCTTGAAGATATAATTCAAGAATCATCATCATCAAGCTTTAGCATAATTTTCATTATCATCATAAGTTTCTATTGAACAATTGTTACTTCAAGTTTTTACTTTGTTACTTTGAAGATCATTGGAACCTTTTTCTAAATTTGGTATTCATCTTCTATCATTTTAATAGCAAGATTAAAGTATGTCTTTTACATATTCAATTGTGTTTGTTACAATCATGAGTAGCTAATTTCTTTATACGTTTGCTTGGATTATGTGATGCTTATGTGTTAGATTTCGGGTTGGAAATTCGATTGATTTGTTGAGATTAATTGGGGATCCGTTTGGGTTAATAACTTAATTATCTTGTCAAAATTGTTTATACTCTTGTTTGGTAATCTAAAAACGGGTATTCGAAAGGAATCCGTAATTTTTACTAAAATAGGAACGAATTAATCGGCCTGTCTTTAGTTGATTATAAGTGAATGATATTCGAAAGGAGTCATTAACAACAATTTTCATAAGTAGATATTCACACAAACGCTAGCTACTAAATTAAGAGAAATCGGTTTAGGAGTTAGTAAGCTATTCGAAAGGAAGCTTATAAATTAATTCTCACTTATCAGCTTGAAACTTTTTGCACTATTACTTGAGGTGTTAACGGTATTCGAAAGGAATCGTTGCATGGTTAGGTAATTGGAGAAATCCGGTATTCGAAAGGAACTTAGGATTTTACATTAGAAGTTTATCGATATTTTCATACCTAAGGAATAACTCATAGTCATTCACGGTCCAAGCAAGCGTATCTTTTATCCATATTTGAAATCTTGAATATTTTCACTGTTTTTATAAGCAAGTCTTCACTAAGACTAAAACCAATTCGTTACTCGTTACGCATTTTTACTAACTAATATTTCAACTATAAATAGTCCCTGTGTTCGAACCCGATATTTGCTAATACTATTTTACAATTGACAAGGGTACACTGCCCGTGTTATAATCTAGTAAAGGTTAATTTTGGGAAAACTAGATTGCACGCATCAGTAGCTTAATTCCATGTCTCGCCATTGTGTAAAATTGCTGAAACAAACCACCTGCCGTGTATGCTGCTTTTGTGTAACATTAGCCATCTTATAAGATCTTGTTTGTATATTGTTTTCTTAAAAAAAGTGAAATCTTTATAACTTTTTTACCTACGTAATCCTTTCTAATTACATTTAACGTAAGTTCACATGTATACCACATTGTGTTGTGCAGTTGTGTCTATAGAATGGTTGCTATTTATGTAGCTGGCTGGCAAGATATATATAGAGACTTTGTGGCTTAGATAGGATAGTTTCTGCGAATTTTTGAGTCAATGGATAAACTGATAATGACTTTTTAAAAGATTATTGTGTATTTTATGAAGTTGTGAGATAAACTGATTATAATGTTGTGTTTTAATGAATACGTGAACTTAATGTATGAAGTTTTTTATACAAACTTTCAGGTGATGGGAGTACCTGTTACATTGAATGGAGATCTAAAGAACCAATTTGTCGAAGCTAATGTTGGTTTCGACACGGTCTGCAAGGTATGTATGCTACGGTTTTAAAAGCTTTATATGACTTACGGCTTCTAAAATATGAAAAGTATACTATTTTCCCAACAGCTTACATTACCAAATTAGGAACTAGACCTTGCTTATTTTTTTGTTTAGGTTGGCTCACAGCTCATCAGCAACCTCTGCACAGATGCTTTCTCAGCTGAGAAGGTAATACCAAAATACCTTGTTAGATGATTGTGTTACTTGTTAATACTTGTTATCTTCACCAATATCGAAATATCTCTATTATTTTCAGTACTATTATTTTGTTCGGCTCATGGGTCAGAAGGCCTCTCACGTTGCCTTGGAATGCAGTTTGCAGTCACATCCTAACATGGTGCACATTCTTGCCTATCAGATATTAACGTTTATACTAATTTTGAACATATTTTAATTCTCTAAGCGTATCTTCTAGGTTATTCTTGGGGAAGATGTCGTTGCGTCCAAATTAACCATCTTCGACTTAACAAAACAAATCTATGATGTCGTGCAAGGTAGGGAAGAAAAAGGTATATGACGGAAGTAATTCTGGATTTCTGTTATTGTCAACGCGACTACGATAAAACTGATTTGAAAATTTGATTATCTGGACAGAAAAATATCATGGTGTAATCTTAATCCCAGAGGGACTTATAGAAAACATTCCTGATGTTTATGCACTTTTCCAGGTGACTACTGTCTAAGAAGACTTTGCGAGTCTATTTATTAATCTACAAATGGATAATACAAATAGGACACAGCCACCCATTAACACAGGGCCAACTCCTGGCTTCTTTGAAGGTTTGAGCAAGAGATTGACTGACATACTTTTTCCGTTTCTGATATGAGGTACGTGCCAAATTCTCATTGCAACTTGTACAATTTACTTGACTTAACCACCCTAGGAGTCAATATATGCCAACTCCTCAATGTTTAGGATGCTTAAAATCTATAACCCTATCGGCAAACTGTTTATTTCCATGTATAACGAAATCATCTCCATGAATCTTCATATACTAATTATATGCATTTGTAGATCGAACCTGAATCACGAACTCGACTCCTGGACGTGAGCGTGGGTACAGAAGGTTTCTATTTAGGCCCGGTTGCAACAATACTATGTGTTTTGTGATCAAACCTGAATAACATACTCGACCCTGTATGTTGACCATGGGCAAAGGTGTCTTTTTAGGTCTAGTTACAACAATACTACGTGTTTTGTGATCGTATTTGTATTTCTGTAGAGATTTCTAGATTTGAGTTTGTTTGCAAAAGTAATTATGCAGTGAAACGAATGTTTTAGTGAAACGAATGTTTTAGTTCCAGATATTTTTTTTTGTTATATGTTCATAATTAGTGACCATTTTTTTGTCTCTAATTCCACGGTCTGTGACGACTTTCTCGTCATTAATAGCATATAGGAGTGACGATTTTTTCGTCACTTTGCTATTTGTGGCGAATTTGCTCGTCACTAACTGGGATAGACAGTGACCATTATTTTCGTCACAGATCAGTGACGAAATATAATCGGTCACTAACAAATTAGTGACGCAGCTATAGTGACGACTGGTGACGACTTTTATTTTGGTCACTAAGTGACTTAGTGACGAATTTCTATATTGTCAGTGACGAATTCGGTTCTGTCACTATAGGTGGTTTTTCTTGTAGTGTTCTGTCAGTTCTGTAGTAAACGGGAATATGCTCGTATCACAATTTTAGTTGGATTTTCTTCTTCTTTAATTATGTTTGTTTTGTATCAAACATTTGTCTTTTTCAAATGAAGCATTGCCTAACGTAAGTAAAAAAAAACGACCAAATGTATTTTAACTGCTGTGAGTGCAAGTCCTGAAGCACTTGAATTAAAAGATCACTGGGCGAAATAAGGTGTTTTTTATTCAATCCACTCACGGTAAAATGCCAGTGGTATTGCACATTCTAAAAGCACTTTAACTAAGTGATCGAAAACTTGTTGCAAGGGCAAATCAGAAATCAAATCTTCACAATCGGACATGATTCAAAATCAGTTCGTGCGACCGGGTAAAACAAACCATTAAACAAAAAAAAAACCATGTAACAAAACCTAGCTGGCTTTCTTAAATTCAGTGCTCATAGTGCCTTATGCCCCGTTGGCAAAATTATAAAAAGTGTGAATGGAAAAATTATAAAAACATACTAATTGCAGACTTGAAGCAAACTAATTGCAGAAAGTTGGAAACTTAAAGCAAACTAATTGGACGAAGGAAACTAATTGCAGACTTGAGGAAAGTTGTAGCAAACTTATTGTAGACCTAATAAAAATTTTACTTCCTAATTCGTAACTGATAATAAACTCTTGAACAACATTAGTAAGTGCCGCCTCTGTGACATTAGTAGATGGGTCAATTTAGAGCACCATTACTTACTAGTCCCAGACTTCTTGACACGAGCCACGAAACCAGTCTTGATTTCCTCAACAGACCGCAAAGAACCACACTACAAAGAAAAAACACATCTTAATATGTTAGCAACTAGTTGTGAACCAACAGGATACATACAATGGGCATAATATGTCAACAATCAAATAATTGCGGCAAGTTTGACTTTTAAGGTATTTTGCAAATCAGTATACATTAGTATTACCAAAGGACTAGTCAAAACTCTAAGGTAAGTAGCCAGGATGACATACCTTTTCGCATCTAAGAAGCAAGAGACGATTTTCTCTTGAAAGACTAGTGTCTGGGCTCTTGCAAGCATTGCAGGTGACATACTCATCTGTAATTGTAAACTTGTGAGAAAATGTCATCTTCAATAAATGGATAGTCATTCAAGAGTTTCAAAAACTTACTGCAATATCGCTTCAGATTCACTTCAAATGTTTCAGTTTCTAGTTTCCCCTTGACTACCAATCTTTTCCGTCCATCAATTGTTCCTCGTGTACCCAATTCTGCTAGCAAGTAGGCCATAACATGATCTGGCTGCCTGTGCATGCTGATTGACATAAACAGTGAACAATTAAGCGAACCACCAGATTACAGAATATCCAAAAACAAGTCAAGTGATGAGTTGTGAAATTTGGGCATTAGAATCTGTGTAGAAAAGGATTTGTAACTATCAAGCTCAAAATCTTTTTTATGCCAAAGCTAAAAGTAATAACTAGAGTCCTGGGAAACTGACAAAGGGGAAAAAACAGGTCAACTTTAGTACGGGTGTAACCAGCCAGATAAGTTGGGGTGAATTCCATAGCTTATGTCAACTTTTAAACAGTTTGGTGGAGTGTATAAACAATGATTGCGATAATTAAGTAAAAAAAACAAATGGAAATGTGAAGTTTTAATAAGCAGACATACGATTTGCAAACATCCATAAAGTTCACGAAAGCAGTCTTCTTTGTTCCTTCAGGAAGAACCTGTGGTTTCTTCACAACGGTTCTCTGTCGATCTCCAGCAAGATGAAGATTATGGAAGGCTCGGCTAATAAGCTGAAAAGTTTTGAAGAACCAAAACACAATATAAAAAGTTACAGTAAGATTTGATAAAAACTTAGATCTAATTTATCCATCTGTTAACTTAATTTAAAGTATTTTATACCTCTTCATACTTGTAATCACGATCAACCCCTTCACATGGATCTAGAAAACATACGAATTATAAGTTTAGAGAACATACGAATTATAAGTTCATGTATGAAATAATATAGACAGTGAGCTAAGTGAAGATTCTTCTTACATTCAAGATCTTTGCAATTATTTCCATTTTCTTCGTCTAATGGCTCTATGTCTACCAACTGAAACAGTTAAAAGATCTCGCATAAGAATAGGTATAAACTTTTAGGTGGCAACTTTAACCCATGTATGAGTGAAGTGGTCTGTTTGGCACTTTGTTTCTAATAAATCAAATGAGCTGAGAATCAAAAATATCACTAGGCATTGAATTGAATATTCAGACATCACTTGTAGCGTATTTAAAATACATTCGAATATACAGTCTTTTGAAATTTTTATAAAAAATGTTTCTGGGTCAGACGAGACCCGTTTTGGACACGTACAAAAAATGTAACACTTTGATTCACAACTCAACCCGATAGTTTTCGCCAATCTTTTTTTTTTCTGAGCAGTATGTATATTAGATCAGTGTACCAACCTGCTTCTTTTTTTTCTTTTTTAGCCCAGTAAATGTTGGTTCCAGACTTTGAGAAACTGCATATGAAGTATATCTTGATTATAATCATTGAGAGACATACAAACAGAAAATATAACGCATATTTGTATATGTGGACACAAATATTAGGATTCTTGGATGCCAAATGGATCACCTGGTAAGCCTTCAAAGATGCCTTCAGAAGCGCACAGTTTATTCCGGGGAAGAGGACTTCTCGAAGAATCATCAGTAGGATCATAATTAACAGCCTGCTTTCCCTTCATCGTTTTCGTGGGGCAAGCCCCAAGCTGTTTTTTAAGATGATGATAACACGAAAATGTTGAGAGTCTGACGTAGGCATGAGATTGTAACCGATAACCAAATAGTCTATGTAACCCAATAAGCGCAAACTAAAAAAAGAGAACATGTATTAAAAAAAAAAACATGATTTATTACCTCAGCACCTTCCTCCTTTATCATCATTCGATTTTCTTTGTCCGTCATTTTTATCAAATTTGTCAAATCTGCTGTTGTAACCTTTTCTGCGCTCATATAAAGACAGAAAAACCTATTTACATAATATCCTTGTGACATTGTATCAGATAAATGTTGTGGTTATATACTTATATACACACTTAACCAGTGATAAACCCCAAAAGCATTATTCCAAAGTGCTTTTTGCTATAAGCAGTTAGATTAAGCAATTCCAAGTTACGTATATAAACTTTTTAGTTGCAGTATATGTCAAAGAAGACTTAAGAAATCGCGATTAGTCCTCAAAATCCTAAACTAACTCAGAAGTTTTAAAAAAACATATAATATATGAAATCGAGTTCTGATTCTAAGTGCCTATCTTCTTGTATTTCTTTTAAAAAACTAAAAACGCACTCTTGAGTGATTATACGGTGCCTTCTCAGCTTAATCTATATAAGAACAGCTTGCTTGGAAGTGTTTATATTAGCTCATAAGCTTCTATGGAGATTTTTCAAACTGTTCCATAACATCTCATGATTATAACAGCCTAAATAATTCGATAACCTTAAGCAACTTGGCTCTATCCATACAATCAATATTACTCAACAGTTACATATCAAAACGCAATAAGCTTATAATCTTTTTAAATATAAAAATAAAAGAACAAAATGAACACTCATTGTTAACGACACGCATAAAAACAAAATCAAACAATATAAAAAATTAGAATGATGATAACAAAACATGAACACAAATTTATCTTCTTTTACTAAATAGAGTGTGTTGATTAATTAACGATAAAATTGGATTCGTTTAGACAAAGTTAGAGCAAAATACTATGTTAAAACATGAAGCTAAAATTATACCTTTAGAAATCATAAACTTGTGATCGAAGAATTAATAAATCTATGTAATCGATTTATCTGATTTGTTATGGTTTTGATGTGAAATACGATAATAAATATTAGTAACGATGTATTTATATAGTGTGGATATAAATTATGGAAACAGTTACTTGACTTGCAAGGCAAGGCTCTAGTTAATCTTCCGTGGGGTATGAAATTGTAAATCTTAGTAATTAGCAACCGACAAAGTAAAATATTTGTATTGTTTTTATTTAATTACAAGGAAAAGCAATAATTCACTTTTCATACGCATAAAAACTGATTGAAAACACAATTGGCAGATTTTTAAAACATGAACCAAAAAGTATAAATCAATAAAAAAAACACCCAATTTTTTAAGATAAACAGATTAATATAACCAAAATAAAGAAAATATGGTACCTTTGAAAATCAAGTGCGTGTCTATTTTTGTTTTGTGAATGAGTAAACCAAGGAACACAATCAATGCAATCAAACGAAGCTCACAAAACTTTAACAGTGTGTTCTCAAGTTTGATTTAATAAAATAAATGAAAGAAAGTGAAAAAAAATATCATGAGTTGTGTTCTCAAGTTTTAAATAAGAAATAAAAGAAAAGTTAATATAATGTTATTTTGATTAGTTTGTAAGTAAATAGTTTCCTCCCAAAAGCAGGGTGAAACACTTTCCTTCTAATTACTTTACTTTTCTTTACTAATCCATCTAGAGAACACAATGTAAATTAGGATAGGTGGATTTGTTTTATGAATATGATTTTGGTTGATATGATAGATCTGTCATTGGGGGAGTAGGATGTGGTAAAGTAGACACATATTTTTTTTTTATTTTTTTTTTGTCTACGTAAATGAGATGAAGACACGTAGCCAAGGAGAGTTGCCATAAATAAAATAATTGCTTATCCACACCACTACTAGTAATAACATATTAAAAAAATTTCTTTTATTTATAAAAATATTATCAAATCAATTTACTTTTTAGTAATATTTTATGTACAAATCAAAATAGCTTCAAGGTAAAAAATTAAAATAATAACATTGTAATACATAATTAATTTAATTTATACAACACATTACATTTAATATTATAATTAAATGTTATTAATGTTATAATTAAAACACCACATTATCAGAATTAACAAATAAAAAAAAGTTTTGCTAACATAGGATAGGGTATTTTTTAAACTTTCATAATTAAAAACAATTCTAAATGTGAAGTAATTATTTTATTAACGCATGATTTTAACAAATATAATTAAGGTAAATAAGTATTAATGTGATATATATATATTAATACTAAGTAATTAAACATGGTATATATGTTGTTCATTAATTGTTAATTTTATAATTATATAATGTTTAAAAAACACCTCAAAGACGGTGGTTAACAAAACCTATAATGTATTTTTTTCAAAATTATTCAACACCATTTAGTATATAATTAATACACCCTATTTATTAAATATATAATTTTATATTCACACTATATAACAATTTAAAGCATATATATATATATATATATATATATATATATATATATATATATATATATATACAAAAACATATATACAATTAGATAAAATTACTTAAACCTTCAATTGTCTTTTTCAAGATGTTGTTGTAAGGAACATAAAAAGTTTACCGGAAACATAATAAATTTACTTATGTTGCAGGGTACCTGCAATCACAACGCGTGAATACCCTGCTAGTTATTTACTTAGATTATTTCAAAAAAATCAAATGATTATGTTTTTTATTTAGTTTTTATTTACTTATTTTAATTATGTTTTATTAAAGAACCTTAACTACTTATTTATTTGTTGTAAACAAGGATGTAAACCTCACGCTTTGCTACGGGGTGCGAGGCAGAGGTTCAAGGGGACTTACTTTTTAACGGGTTGATAACACAAGGACAATTTTCGTAAATTATTTTTGAATTATTTTTTTATGAAAATAGTTTTTGGGTTAGTGTTTCAGGACTAACTTTGCAACTTTGCAACAGATCTAGTACATTAAGGACAGATTACGTAAAATTTGTAAGGATAAGTTTTGTAATAAACAAAAGTTATCAGACGTTAGTTAACGACTATTACGTAACGAGCGTTAACTAACAACCGTTAAATAGTTTGAATTAATGTCGCAGATGACTCCCACAAATGTACTGTTGTATAATTCGTGCTTTTTAAGAAAAATCAAGCTTAAACAATTATGCGCTCAAAGTTTTCAAAAGTTGTAAGAGAAAAAACCTTGTGAAGGAGAGTTATCTTAAGAATATTAACAGGTTTAATTTGTAATTCAAAACTAACAAAAAAACACAATTACCTTGATCGTTGAAGAACACAACTTGAATCAAATTCACTCGAGTCACTAACCTTAAATGGTTGAAGAACAAAAATCACAATTACGTAGGATCTCAAAACTAATGACACGTCATTTATTCAAAAGTGAGTCAAATTTGATTCTATACCAGAGATTAGTTTTAGTTGTAATGACATGATTTTGGTAAGACTTTGGGTTCCATGTCTAATTACTATTTATACATCATTAATATTAATAATGTTTTTGATTATATTCACTGTTTTTATTTTTAAAGTTAGAAGATGGTTGAATAGTTTACCGGTTACAATTTACGTATTCAAAATATATTTACTTGATAAAATGTTAGATTCGAGTTTATATTAATTCTACTTGCAATCAATGTGAAACACAACAATGAAATCAAACTTACAATATAAATGACAACTATATAGAAAGAGTAAAAGGAAACAGGAAGGAACAATGAAACAACAACACCAAGATTTATAGTGGTTCGTCTACGAAGCACCTCTTCGCCATACCCCATCCCTAGAGTACCCTATTCGAGATTTCATTATGTCAACAAGCTCCCTTTGAGCGGAGAAAACCGTAAACAAGTAACTTACACCAATTATCATCACAAAGCTAAATGTCGAGTCCTAATCCTAGCTAGAACCAGTCTATCACTCGTATCTCCTCAATTAAGAAAGAGTATCACGATCACTTGATCACAAAACTATAAGCAAACACGATCACAAGTAATTCCTCACCTAGGAAATACACTGACAATCTTTAACAATAGCTACATTATAGGATCTTACAAGATCATACACAAACATAGAATATTTGCAAGATGTACAACAATAAACATTCTAATTTGGACATTATACTATAACACTTGATCTTTGAGGAATTACAAGTATTCTTCTCTTACATAATGTAGAGGTAAATCATTTAGATCACTTGTAAACAAATTAAATACAAGTTATATGATCAAAGCAAGAAAATAATAATAAGTGAATTTAGACAGATGGTTTTCAGGTGTGCAAAGCGGTATTCGGCCAAGAAAAACAGTAGGCTACTTATAGAGAGGAGACCCGAAGGAGGAACTTCGTCGGTGTTGTAATTAAGGCGACCATTGCTCATAGCTAAGGGCATCAGATGCTTAGTCTAGATTTGTCTCTTAGTGGTGAAGGTACTTTTCTAATGTAGGTTTTAATCCGTTACGAGGCAGAAATTTTGAATTCAAATTTGTTTAATTGATTAAAACATTTCTTTAATCCTAGAAAATACTTTGTAATTTTAAACATTTTGACTATTTTTTGATAAAATGTTAGTTATAAGAAAACTTTTCTTTCTTTTGATCACTTTGCAAGTATATAATTTGTTTGCTCATACTTTAAGTGATAAATTGCCGAAATAAATATTAACTACTAAAAATTTTGCTTAGGTTAAATTTTTCATAGAACGTTTTTTATTTTATAATTATCAAAATGTCAGGAAGTCAAAAACATAAATAATGTTTTTACGACTTTATTTGTATTTAATAGTTCTCAAGAGTTTTGATTGCTTGAGTATATCAATAGAAGATGAAAATGGTATCAAATTGTTGGTTGTTGTTTTACATGCTAGTGGAATCAAAATCTCTTGATTCTAATAAGGTAAATAAAAATTTACATATAATTATACTTGTTTACATAATTAGAGTTTTACGATTTATAGGTTTGTTTTGCATAGTGATTGTTCATATGGAATTTTGATCTTGTTAGTTCTTTTTAGAACGGAAAATGTTAGTTATTAGGTCGAGTCGTGCAATGACATCCAAGTGGTAAAATGTCTTATTCGAACCATCGCCTATTTATGTTAAACTCTTTATCCGCTTCGCTTGAGAGGCCCTTGTCAGGTCTTGAACCCAAGACCAGAGAACCTCCCCAAAAAAATCACTTAGTGGAACCATGGTGGCCAACTGAGTTAAGCCAGTTGATTAATTAAGGTGACTGATAGTGATTTAGTATGTATGCACACCAAATGTTTGTTTTATGCAATAAATAAATATGCTTACTTGTTGTAACATACTAAAGGATTATTAGGATATTTGTTGGTAATGTTTGTTGGATGACAAAAAACCATTTCGAATTTTTAGGACAACGAGTGGAAATCTCCCGCGCGTTGGGCGGAGCCATTTGATGTGCTACATGATTTGATTTTTAGCACTAATAATCAAAACTATAATAACTTGGATTACAATTAGTTATATTTAACACTAATAAATATCTTTTTAGCTTTCGGGTTACAATCGGTTTAAACAAAATGCACCCAATACACCAATTCTACAACATTTTGCAACATTATACCTTAGTTGACCATAATTCATGTAATTAAATAGTTTCAAAACCTGTAGAACTTCTTCCACTTTGGAACCAAAAGATTCCAGTGATTCCAATTGAAAAATCATCTTCATATTATCAATCCTCAACAGTACTCTCGTGATCTTTACAGCAATGTCACGCTGAAACAAAAAGATAATGAAAAGCAGAGTTCTAATTTTTTATCCATGTATCAGGTGGTGTCAATAATAAGGCTACCCAATGTGTTAAAATTACTCAATACACATCAAATTCCATGTACATTATTCACTAGTGTTATGTTAATTCCTATCCAGAGAACACTAAACATCTAAATCGGCCAAAAAGAACAAAAAAATTCATACCCAAACACCCGGTGTTACAAGTGGCAGAAATATCAAAACACTCAATGTCGTACACCACAACAAAATCCAAACAACCCTCATCACAATACATCAAAAACAAAAAGAGATAAAAATTCATAATTTGTAGTTTGCTTGGTTTATTCCAGGCCAGATTTAGACTTAGGCTTAGCATCATCCCGGTTTTCGATGTGTACTTTTAGCTATACGCTTTAAAGTTCCGAGTAGAATTTTAAATTAACCAAATCAAGAACCTATCGGATGGAGGAGCATAAAAACAAACTGTTTATTTAGTTTCCTTAGTTTGGGGTATCTTTTATTTAATTTTCTTATTTTGTGTTATTTTTTATTTAATTTTCTTATTTTGTGTTTTCTAGGAATAATTTTCTTATCTTTTTCCTCAAGTTTAGTATTCCTATAAATTAAGACTTGGGTTTATTGTATGGGGTTATTGAGTTATGAATAAAAAAGCACAGGCTTTTAGTCTTTTGTTAATTGACTTGAATCCAGGTTAGGGTTTATTGTTCAATTTTCATCCTAATAATCGGTATTCGTTTGAATCTACGATTGTTGGAAGAGTTGTTTCTGGTATTCTTTGGAATCAACATGTTCAATTATTTATCCTTATTTTTCCCTACATAAGTGGGGGAGAATGGTGCGGTTCAACTTCAAATAAAAGTCAAGATATTGATATAATTTTATTTATTTAAGTTTCATGTTCGACAATAAATTTTGGTTAAGAGAATACTTAATTTCTGATTATAAGTTTAGGAAAATAGAAAGTCATATCAAACTTTATGTAGATTGGTTCTAGTTTTCCTATAAATGTTAGGTCTTTTCATTGTATTAGGATATCTCTGAGTTTTGATAATGAAAGCTTTTGCTTTATTCTTGGCAGTTTGCTAAGTTTCCTTTAAAAATCTATATTCCTTGAATCAAAGATTGTTGGAGTTTTCCTGATTATCGGTATACTTTTGAATCAACGATAGTTGAAAGAGTTGTTTATGGTATTCTTTGGAATCAACAGATTCAATTATTTATCTTTATTTTTCGCTACATCAGTTGGTATCAAGAGCCGAAGTTTCTGATTAAGATGTCTCAAAGGAGAAGTAGGAATCTTTAGGGTGTGTATGAACAAGAATTAGAGCAGCATGTTATGGCAAGATTAGAGAGCGTTTGGATCAGTTAATTAATCAATTGACTAGCCGGATGGATCACTTGATGACCAAGCGTGGTGATTGCAACGGTTGGGATACCGAAAATGAAGATCCAAAAAACCCATTTGTTGATCCTGAAGACGATGATGATGATGATTTCGTTTGTGGCAATTATGAAGCAGCCCCGGTTTATGATGAAGAACCCTAGGAAGAGGAGTATCCTCCTGTTGAAAATTATCAAAGTTTTCAAGAGGAAGAAAATGATGTGCCATCTTAGGATGTTATGTTGGGTGTTAGAGAAGAATAAATGGTAGTTTATGATATCGATCTTGAAGATGTCATTGAGGAGGAAGAAGGATTTTTTGGGGAAGGAAGATTTGGTGGCAAAGAAGACAACATCGAATACGTTGTAGTTGTGGCTAATGATCTTTTTTCTTCAATGATCCAAACTACATTAAGGGTTGATTATTCAAAAACCGATGTTTCAAACCCTCATGAGTTAACTTGGTTGCAAAAAGGTAAATAGTTAGATGTTAGTTTTAGCCTTAAAATATTGAGTCAAACAAGAATGATCGGTTATAGGTTTATTATGTATTGATTATTAGAACGTTGTAATAGGCAGTAAAGTAGTTGTAACAATAGGGGCTTGATGGTTAGCTTAAAAGGCCTCTTTCTAGGTACTAAGCATTTTATTCAAGCCCGACCCAATCTATATAGCCCATAAAAGCCCGCATGTGGGTGGACTATATAAACTCCCCTCCTAGAATGTTAGGAGGATTGGTTGTTCATTTTTTCACACACTTCTCAATCTAATATTCCCCAAGTTTCCAACCATTTTCTCTCTTTTCTTTCTTTACTCTCTCTACTTTCATATATTTTTTTTCTTTAATTCGTGTATAATCATCACAAATTATGGGAAAACAATTGGTATCAATCGCCACGGGTTAGATTAGTGATTGGTTTTGGTTTATACTACATTTCGTGAGTTTTTCTTGATTTTCATCTCGATTCTCCAAAAAAAATTCGTGTTTTCTTTTATGGTTTGATCTTTCTCAATATCTCCTACATAGTTGTGGTAGGGATTTGGTCACTTTGAATCGTCCAAAAATACGAAATTTTGGGGTGTTTGGCTCGATTTTGGCAAAAAAACCATGTTTTTTCATCATATTGCGGAATCTTCACTAGTTATTGCGGAATCTTTACCTTCACATCTCGCAATAATTAGGGTTTAAAAACTGGTAATTGAGAAATCTTGATTATTGTGAAATCTGGGTTATTGCGAAATCTGGGTTATTGTGAAATATGGGTTATTGCGAAATCTGAGTTATTGCAAAATTTGGTTATTGCGAAATCTGGGTTATTGCGAAATCTGAGTTATTCCGAAATCTTGAACATTATGAAATCTGCTTTAGATTATTCTTAGATTATCTTTCGCGAGATTTTTGTTCGAATAATTTCTAGACTTAGCCACTATCTAGACTAGTTTCGGAACGTCGTTTCCCAAAAAAAAAGTTTTTTGGCGGGAAAACCCAAGTAAACTTTATTTTTTCCTAGACCATTTTTAGGTCATTTAAACTTCGATTTCAAAGTTTGGCGATACGAAAAAAATTTCGACCAAAAATTCAAATTTTCGGACCAAAATTGAAATTTTTAGGCCTTTTAGATTTTATTTTCCGTCCAAAATTTTCATATTTCAAATTTTTCCCTAACTAGTTTTTGGCTATTTCTAACTCGATTTCAAATTTTGGTGATTCAAAATTTTCTCGGTTACCATTATATCGGGCTGAAGATTTTATTGTCGGACTGAGAAAAATTCGCAATTTTCCGAATTTAAACCACACCCCAATCACACCATATATACTTAAGTTCCGAAGTCACTTCATCGCCTGAAACACCCATTATGGATTCCGTAACACAAGATGTGCATGTACTGAAATGCAAGATGTCGAAAGCAAAAGAACGATGCATGACACACTTTAGATCACTCTTGTCACACCTTCAAATATTTTTAAATAACGATTTAAGTGGCACTCGCGTTGAAGTTATATTCAAACCGGTATTCATGTCACTAGTTGGTCAAGATGTTGAGACCTTTACAAGCATAATGCTATTCAATGCGGATAAACTTCAACAACAACTTGCCAACGATGATCTTCAAGAGGGTGAATCCATTGATACCGCTTTGATTCTCGAAAATCAGTTTCAGCACTTCATTGACACAACAGTCTCTGTAAACTATGATCGAGAGTTCATAAACAAATACTTCTTTGAATACAATCGATTCGAAGTTCAAGAGTTCAAAGAGACATTTCTTCAACACATGAGTAATGTAATGAAGTCCATTGCTGAAAGAACACGTCATCAACGGAAAATTGAAAGAAGGGTGAATGAAAGACTGATGTAGACGAACGAGATCAATGTCGATGAGAGTCAAACATTGGATGCTTGTCCGATTGTCACAGAAAGCAACATGACAGAATCAGAAAAGCAGCATACCAGCAACAACTCAGGGAATGATAAAACATCCGATGATGAGGATACCAGACCCAAATATGATGATGAGCCAATGGCTGAGGTACAATTAACTGCTGTGTATGATTTTAAGATTCATGAGCTCGAAACTATGTTAGCACAAAAGACAAAAGATTCTGAGGATGGCAAACTTGATTTTTCAAAGAAAAATGACAAATTTGAGGTTTATTTTGAAAAACTTGAAATAGCAAATGTTGTTCTTGAACAAAAACTAGATCGTAAGATTCAAGATTCTAATGCGGGAAAAGAACATTTTGTGAAACAAATAAATTTGTTAGAATCAAAGTTGGCTTCTCAAAATCCAAGTCCTCCGCTTGCTTCATTTAGTGAAATATCTGTGCAACCTATCGACACTGTAGATAGTAATGACGCGAATGCTGATAACGACATATTTGATAATATGAACAATAAGTTAGAACAATGTGTCGCTCAATTACTTCTAAAAAAATGAGCAATTAAAAGCTCAGATTCAAGAAAAGGTTTTTGCATTGACAACGGTGAAAAATGAATTAAGGAAGCTAAAAGGAAATAATGTGGATACTAAGTTAGCAAATTAGTCAATCTTGGGGAAACCTCCTACTCAACCATACAGAAACCGCTCAATTTCTAGACAACCGAATGCATTTAAATCTGAACAACCCAAAACGTCAAACCCGAGGTTTGCATCCCAAGTTCACGTGCGTAGCAATTTCCCAAAAATAGTCACTCCAAAATCTAGATCCTCCTTAAGAAATTTTGCCTATGCAAAACCCAATCACATGAATGCTTCAAGCAACTCTATAAATAGCTCCAAGAACATGCCTAGGCGTAACATAAATCATAAAAGCTATCTAGAGGATGCTAAGATAAAGACACAAGAAAGACATAGGACCAAATCTAAACCTAGTAGCGTTATTCACACATCTAGGAATTCTAGACCCTTCTCAGATGTGCTCAAATCCGCCAACCCTAGGAACTCTAGATCCTTCTCAGATGCTAAGCACTTTGTTTGCATGAAACGTAACAAATGCGTGTTTAATGACATTCATGATGATTGCATCACAAAAGCCCTGAAGAAGGTGAACCAAAAAGCTAGAGCATCTCAAAGACAGAACCCTACGGGAAATAGATTTTCTCTAATTAAGTCTTCCGCTGTGCATGTGAAAACTATGTTTCCTAGACCTTGTCTTAAGTGGATAACAACGGGTAGAATCTTCAAAAAAATTGGTCTTAAACGGGTTCCTACTGGAAAATTATTTCCCTCTAGCAAGACAAAGGTTCACTGTGAACTCCCATATGGTTCTCACAAAGATATCACTAACCAATATGCAAGCATACAAACTACTGATGCAAGTGCAGGTACAAACGTCAAGGCTCAACGGGCACCCAAAGCTCCAAGTTTTGAATACCATTCAACAAAAGACACACTCAGAGTTTGGTTGCTGAAGAAGCAGATATATGAGAAACAAGTTTCTCAGGGGTTTTACAACTAAGCTCGAGATGATTCACAATTATCTCAGATTGTGACTCGTGCTTCAAAGAAAGGAAATTTGATCATGGTTGATAACTTATCTTCAACAACGGGAAAATTAATTTTCTCGGTCATGAGCTTTCGTTAAAACCATTCAAAGTTTTTAAGCTCATGAACACGACTTATAGTTAAATGTCAGACTGTAACTTATCCTAACAACGGGTAGAGCAATCTATCACGGGTTGAGCTTGTCGCAAAACATTCAACATTTTAAGCTCAACACAATGGCTTGTAACAATTTCAGATTGCAACCCGGATCTATATTCACAGGGGAGTGTACGATTCAATCTCAGAGGCGAGGGGGGGGGGGGGGGGGGCAGGCGCGAAAAGAAACATAACTTCAAAGACCGACAGGAATTCATACAACCTAGCTCTCCTTACTTGATAGGGGGTCTCGTGCTCTTACCCTCAGCAAAAGAAGAGAAATCTTCTTACACTTAGTGTATTCGTCAAGACATTCAAAGTCTATGAACTCAAGTTTATGCTTTAGAAAAACCATGTCACCAAAAAGAATGGATTTTTTCAAAAAGTGTTGAACGCAATTTTTTCAAGAATTTCTCAATGATTATTCAAAATCTTTCAAAAATTGTGTGTTCAACAAATCCTATCCTCAAAAAGCGAAATGTGGATCACATCCTCACAATGACAATTCAAATGGATCAATTTTTAAGGTGGAGCTTTCCAAAATCAAAGTTTTAATGTTGTTGGATATATTAAGTCAAGACAATTTTTTATGTATCCATCACATTGTGTGTAAGTATCATTTGGTATTATTCACATGAAAAAGCTTTAATGTTCGTGAGCAAACTCTTCAAGGACAATCTTTTATGTGTTCATGAACATGTAGTGTTCGAGTACAATTTTTTCAAGAGTTTTTCAATGATTATTCAAAATCTTTCAAAAACTGTGTGCTCGACACTACATAAAATGTTCCGATAATTCATGCATGTATAACACATTTTTCTCCCGAAAGTTTTCAAGACTATTTTTTCACGATATTTTTTAATCAAGTTTGGTATCTCAAATATCAACGATTTTATATATTAGAGATAGGGGAGAAAATGTGACTAAAATATGATCTAATATATGAAACATATATTTAAGACTCAAGCACTTCAACTCTTACCCACATGTGCAAAACACTTTCGATTATCGATGTACATGTGAAGGGGGAGCATTTCTGAAACGACAAAACTATCAAGGTTTTAAATGTTTTTCAAACACCTTGTTAGAAATTTAGAGTGGTTTTTATGGTTACGATCTCATACTGTAAAACCCGTAAAAAATAAGGTCATAATTTAATTCTATTTTCAATTATTTTGAAGTATTTTATAACGTTAAATATTATTATGTTTAACGGTTTAAGTTGAAACCGATATTAAATATTATATTTTAATATTTTGACGAGCAACGAGGACTACTAGTGATCGCGATACCGACGGATGCCAAAAATTTTATATTTTATTATCGATAGTTTCGATATTTAATACTTTCAACGATATCGTTTCAATTACGTATCGAGTCGTTATATTATTATTTTTCGTGTGCGATTAAACTTTTAAAAAGTACAATCTAACATTTTCAGGTAGTGAAATATTTTCCCGTATAATATTTTGAAACTTATTTTTGTGTTGGTTGACGAACTCACAATTTACGGATTTAAATTTGGGCTTACGTGCATAATTTAGCGTCCCTTACGACTAAACCGGAAACCTTAGGATTACGTATTTACGTTTTTGAACTCCGTTTTTGATGAGACAATTTTTATTGGATTCGTTTTGTGACGTTGATTCATAATTTATAAAAACGTTTTTCGTGAAACAACCCGAGGGCACGCAAATCGAGAAAACTAGAATTAAGGGATACCCGTAAATTAGTGAGGTGGGACAAAATACATTATCCCACCCCACTAGCACCATGGGATGGCACAAACAAGACACCACATCAATATGTGGCATCTTGTTAACTTGTTAGCTACAAGTGTAAGACTAAGCTTACACTTTAAGCCACTACTAGCTAAAACCATCAAACCTTCCACCACTTCACACATACCATCTTTCCATACATGCAAACAACCTCAAACTCTCTCTAAACCTCCACCCCTTGCCATCCACTTTTAAGAACAAACACCCCTATTTGATCTTTTCTAGCCATGAAATACATTTTATCTAGCTCTATCATGGAGTTATCTTGAAGCCTTAATCATTTGGTGGCCATATTAACAACATTGGAGGTGATTTGCTTATGTCCTAGGGCTGATTTCTCAACTATTGTTCTTGGTGTTTGATGATCTTGGAGTTACTTTTGGTGTTCATCAAGTTCTTTTCTTCCAAAAACAAGAAATACACTTGGTTGGTAAAGAAGATCATCCTCTCTATTTTCTCTTGTTATTTTTGTAAAGAACAAATGTATTTTCTTTATTATTGTATATGTATATGATGTATATATGATGATAAAAATGTTGTGTGGGGATCAAGTGTTGATAAATATGCTTAAAAAGGTTAATAACTATAAGAAATGAGGCTAAAATCATGCTTATTTAGTTGGCTGTATAAAAACAGTATATAACTAAAACTTGAACTGATAAAATTGCATGGTATGATCCATTTACAGTAAGTACAAGATGTTATACACATGTGAGAGTCGGCCATGCAATGGAATCATTATAATGAGTGAGATATGATCAAAACCAAATAGGTGTGCTAATCTGAATATGCTGTTTTGTAGGGACTGTTAAGCATAGATAAACTTAAAATGAGCAGTAGCTATAACTAAGTTAAATGTATCACATAATATGAAGATCATGCCACCCAAAAATGAGCTTCTAATTCATTATAGAACTCTAGATATGATAAAAATGGTGAAGATGAAAATAAAAATCAGATTTTGAGAATTAATGTTTATTATTATTATATAAGCACTCAAATTTTATTGTATAAAATGTAAAATAAAAACCCACTAACTTATGAAACTTATTTATATAAATATGTAAAAGGTTAAATAAATGGATAAATTATATAAATGGTAGTGGAATAATACTTATAAGTAATAAAACTATAAACTTGATTTTTACGACTTTTTCGGCTATTACCGTAAAATTAACGTTTTTCGCCAATTAAAACTTAGACGATCAAACCCGTCTAATGTGAAGTTTTTAAAAGTCATATACTGATATATAAGTAACTAATACAAGTAAAAACCGATAAAACCCGAACTAAAGGACATACGGACATTAACGAGCTAACTAAGCATATTGGACGAATAATTGAACTAAATAAGTTAAACACTTATAAAAAGAACTTATTGGGCTTAACCCATTTTGGCCCAACATGGAAAGTATAGATACTGATAATATAGGTACAAAATGGATTAAAACAAGTTAAAGAACTTATACTAAGCTTATTGGACTTAAAAGAGGTAAGTAGGTAAAACTAGTAAACTAGTAAAAAGTTACCAAAACGTAAATACTAAAATGAGTAAACAAGGATATATAAACCCACTTGATCATCATATGTACAAAATCATCATATGTATATTGTTATTTTGATAAAAGTCATTAGACAAGAGTCTATGACCGATTATTATTTATATAGGTTTCCGTGACCGAAGCACGCCCGTAGCCGATAATCCGCCTTTCATTATCAACCTGAGTCTATAGCCTCGCTTTATACTAGTTATTAAATGATTTTAAACCCGCGAGGGGGAATACATGTTTTTATAAACTTAGAACACAAGATTTTTTTGGTATGCTTTGTCCCTCTATGAATGGACCCGTGGTTGCCTTTAAATTGCATTAAGTGATTGCCTTAGTTAAAGCCTCAATTATGGACCGTTAATTAACCTATGATGGGTTAACCGCTAGTACAATTAATAGATCTATGGGGGAAGCCGCCCCGGTTCAGTTTTTGTGGACTTGTCATAGAAGCTTAGGCCCGACCTCCACACTGTTTGGACATATTGTATTGAGAAGTCAGGTATACTGCAATGTACCAAAAATCTAGAGGTAACCGACAATTAATAAATCTCTCGTCTTATTAGACTGATATGGGAGTGTCTAAGGCTCGGTTCCATGAGCTTTTTGCAAATTATGCTATATACAATTATCATTGTTGATGAAAATTATTATTTGATGCTTATAAGCATGCCACAAACTTATAATCTTTGCTTGTGTTCAAATTGATTTCATAAACCTATAGATTCAATCGGCATTTTTGCTGATTGTTTTACTCACATGTATTTCAGGTAATCAAGAAGTGGAAGCTTGGAGGTCACGAGAATGAAATTGTGCACTGCTATGTTGTTCAAACTCTTTGATTTATTTATCGTTCCATTTTTTAAAACAAACTAATATGTTGTTTTAACTTATCTTTTGGTAACGATTACTTGGGACTACGCTACTCTGACAAATGTTTTAGGAACGATAAATCTAAAACGTCTCTTTTCGAGTCGTTCTTTATAAATTATGTGTTGTTGTATCATTGTTTAGCACCCAAAGATGTATTCCGCTGCGTGTAAATTTGGGGGTGTTAAAGATTGGTACCAGAGCCATGAGTTATAGAGAACTAGGTCTTTATTTTAAAAACCTAAACTATAACTGTCAGTTTTTATTATTCAAAGAGTCGGTGCACAGGACTTCGCGTGACTTCAGGTTCAAGCTACTTCTGGGATTATCATTTTAGTATACGTTATTACGTATAACTTATTGCCAAGTATTTATATATAAACACTATGATCCATTTACGGATATATATATTTATATCTAGGATCCCTTTAATCGATATATATATATTTATGTCGTTAAACTTTTCGATAAAAATTTATCATTTATTAATGATTAACTTAAATAAATACATTGAATTTTCAAGATCTTTCTGTATTTATTTTTGTAGTATTTAAATTTCTTTTATTGCAAAAATTTTATATTATGACCTTACATACCTTCATCTGCGCGCGTTACTTTCATTATTTAACCCTCTGTGATATCTATATAGATATCCAAATCGTCTTCCGACTGTTTGTGTTTAGACATCTTAAAACGTAATTTCTAGACCATTGTGTAGTTCAATGTCTCCTTGGAATAGACTAACCGCTATTTATTGACATTTATATGTATCGACTCCGAAGTGTATTGTTCACTTATATCTCGGTAACGTCATCGTCATTTTATAAATCATCGTCTAGATTATGGCGCTAGATCGGAATACGATTTTACTTCTATAAAATGGTATCATTTGTTTTTCATTAACTTTCTTGCTCCCGGAGTGCAACCCGTTAATGTTCCATTCTTTTCTTGTTATGTTTTGTGTTTTTGACAATCGTGGCACCAAGGAGATTTGCCTACATTGCATTTTGAAATCTAAATTACGAACGTTTTTCACCGTCTTGCTTCCTAAATTTCGTGTTGAATACCTTGAAGCATTTTCTGTCATTCATCATGCTATATTTTATTTGATGCTCATTACGAGATTTATTTTTTCGTTGTTATAAAATCCACAAGACATGTGTGTATATATGTATATATTTTGAGCCGTTAAGAAGTGTCAAAAAATACACTTTATGCAAAAACTGTAGGGGCAGTATAAACAGGTCAAAACTCAAAAGTAAAACCTGCGTTTTTAAAATAAAATAGTCAAATCTGCACAGAACTTGCAGGGGTATTTTGGTCATTTTACATTGTTTTCAGGTCTCGGGTAAAACTAGAAAGTCGTCTGAAACATCGTTTTGTATCAAAATGCTTTAGACTCCGAGTCTTGGAGATGTCGTTTATCGGGTCAATTAATCGGCTCATATTTAAAAGTTAAATCTGATAGAAAATTCAGAACATGAGTTATAAATGTTTCTAAGCTGTTTTGATTTCATTTGAGATCGTAAAATTTTAACAAATATTATTTTACAACTAACGAATACTAGTCGCATGTGAAAATGTTTAAAAATAGAAATATTTTAGGATTAGCAGTTACCGGATTAATGGTGTAATTTAAAAACGAATAACATACTTTCTTAAAAGCATGTTGTGTCGAGTATCTTACAAAGAATACACATGTGGATTGTTTTATTCTTTTCATATATATGACTCATTTGTCATTCGATGTTATTTTATTTTCGTTTTCTTCTAACCTTCAACTGATTTGGGTTGAGTTTTGAAGTTTTGACTTCACATTCTTCTTCGACATTCTCATCACGTGTCTCATGGCGTTTCCGTCTAAACCGTATAACCTTTTGAAACCTTAATAACTCGTGGCCATTTCATTGGTTGTTTTATGAGCTACTATTTGCCACTTTTTGCAAAAATTTGGCTACTTTATACGTTGTCATAATGTCACCTTATAAATAAATCTGATATTGTTTTACGATTATTTTCACCAATTGTTTTTACTTTGGTCCTAATACTTTTCGTAACATTAAAAGTTGCTTATTGAGTATCTCACAAATTACCTGTTTCCTATAAATTTATAAAATATTTTTAAAATTCCATTTTCCAAATGGCATGGTTTATATATAAACATAAGAAACGTAATACTTTCCGACGAAATGGAGCACTGCATTGCTAGCCCTAAATTATACATGGCCTAATCACCTATGTGTAATTTAGAAGGAGCCATGCTAGGCTGAATAGTAGTCACCTTAAAAATCTTGATAATAAAGAACTCTTTACTTGTAATTATGATAAAGATAAATAAAATGAAATAAATTGAAAAGAAGTTTTGAAAACCTTTATATTTTATGCAAGTAGCATAATTTCTATGCATCCGCATATGTTTTCTTACCTTTCGCTAAACGAATTACGTGATTTTAAGTACGTTTTTACTCGATGATTGTTTTTCCACTTGTTACTTTATTTTGTCTTATAACTGATTTCTTTTGACCGTTCGTCTAATTACTGACTGTTGATAAAAGACTTGAAAGTCTCGATTTTTTTTATCCTTCCTTCTCGTCCAATCTTCTTTATGCGACTGGGTAGATCTTTGGAATGTCTCCGCACGTGAATAATGAATTATCACTAGAGTGATTTCCGTATATCCGGGATGCCGTCCGTCACTCTCGTTTGTCTCGAAATCCACTCTTGTGAACCCGTGCTTTGACTTCTCTCTTTAAACACTAACATCGTTCATTTGATTTGTTTTAATTACAAGTGATTATTAGGAATTTTCTTTGATTAAAATTTTTGTATGGATCTTATTTCCGATCATGTATCGACCACCGCTAAGTTAACGAGTTGATGTTGGTGAACCACCGACCACACTAACAAAATTGAAAACTTGTTTAATCTTACTATTTCTTATCGTTTTACCATCAACGCCTTTATTTTATTATTCTCTTTAAGAATTCATACGACATTTGCTTCATTCTCTTTTGTACCATTGATTTCGTATTAATTGTTGACTATTATTTTCATTCGTATTCGCTTGTTATCTTGTCACATTTCGAAACCCGAATATATCCCATGTTATTTTGAAATAATAAACACCTTTATGTATTTCTACAAAGTATTATAAAATTTTTATGGAACTTTTATACATTTCCAATGATTTTCAATTATCGAAATAACCATTACAAGAAAAAGGTCAAATTTATACATCATATTTTGTATAACTAAAACTAATGTTAAAATGAAATTATGCTATATCTTTTGAACTAATTGAATTATCATACTTTACTTTTAATGTAATGAAATTACTGGTTTAATTTATATTCCTAATAATGATTTAATTTGGAAATTATATCTTCTAACTGTAACCAACAATATGAGTTTAATTTATAAAATTCATGTCATTCTTTCAAAGTTTCTTAAGACAACCAAAATAAATTATGAAGCTATTAAACTTCTATTTTTAATATATCATCTTTATCAAGAAAGTACCTCAATTGAGTCTTAAGGTAATACCAAATCCGGGACGGATAATTATGACAAACGTTATTTTAATGTTAATATTTAATTCATTCTTCGCTCTCATTTTTCTAGTATTGTGAATAATTATGTTTTACGGTTACGTGAGTAGAGATCCCTCGTCGATCGTTAATCTTAAATCATTTTACCACATCTTGTTCGTTTATGCGTTTATTGAAGTCATTTTTATCTCGTTCTGTTCCTCGTATTGAAGATCACTATATTATTCTGAGTTTAAAATGAATCTCAGGAAGCAGTGTATAAGAAGAAACGATAAGTGTCACCAGGATTTATGTGTGTACTCGTGGAATGATTGAGGACCGAATCTCTTAATGAATGGAGTTAATAAATTCGTTACGACCTCGAGGAGTATGTTGAAGCCGAAACCGCAAGTGGAAAGACTCTTGAGATATTATCAAGGGTTCGTTCAAGGTTTTCTCGATGATTAACGATGGAAATCTATACTCGATGTTATTGTTCGACCTTTTATTTTTATGTACTTATGTGGTATGTGATCTAGTCAAATGATCGTAAGTTGTGAGAACTTGAGACGGCATCATCCGATGAAGTCCGATCATGTAGAACACATATTATGTAATATCTTTATGACTTTCAACGACGATGTTTATTGAGACTTTAATGCGCGTTGGCGAAAGTGAGGCGAGTTGAGCGCCGGGACGTCGCTCCCTTAAGGTGGTGAGGATGTAAAACCCGTAAAAAATAAGGTCATAATTTAATTCTATTTTCAATTATTTTGAAGTATTTTATAACGTTAAATATTATTATGTTTAACGGTTTAAGTTGAAACCGATATTAAATATTATATTTTAATATTTTGACGAGCAACGAGGACTACTAGTGATCGTGATACCGACGGATGCTAAAAATTTTATATTTTATTATCGATAGTTTCGATATTTAATGCTTTCAACGATATCGTTTCAATTACGTATCGAGTCGTTATATTATTATTTTTCGTGTGCGATTAAACTTTTAAAAAGTACAATCTAACATTTTCAGGTAGTGAAATATTTTCCCGTATAATATTTTGAAACTTATTTTTGTGTTGGTTGACGAACTCACAATTTACGGATTTAAATTTGGGCTTACGTGCATAATTTAGCGTCCCTTACGACTAAACCGGAAACCTTAGGATTACGTATTTACGTTTTTGAACTCCGTTTTTGATGAGACAATTTTTATTGGATTCGTTTTGTGACGTTGATTCATAATTTATAAAAACGTTTTTCGTGAAACAACCCGAGGGCACGCAAATCGAGAAAACTAGAATTGAGGAATACCCGTAAATTAGTGAGGTGGGACAAAATACATTATCCCACCCCACTAGCACCATGGGATGGCACAAACAAGACACCACATCAATATGTGGCATCTTGTTAACTTGTTAGCTACAAGTGTAAGACTAATCTTACACTTTAAGCCACTACTAGCTAAAACCATCAAACCTTCCACCACTTCACACATACCATCTTTCCATACATGCAAACAACCTCAAACTCTCTCTAAACCTCCACCCCTTGCCATCCACTTTTAAGAACAAACACCCCTATTTGATCTTTTCTAGCCATGAAATACATTTTATCTAGCTCTATCATGGAGTTATCTTGAAGCCTTGATCATTTAGTGTCCATATTAACAACATTCGAGGTGATTTGCTTGTGTCCTAGGGCTGATTTCTCAACTATTGTTCTTGGTGTTTGATGATCTTGGAGTTACTTTTGGTGTTCATCAAGTTCTTTTCTTCCAAAAACAAGAAATACACTTGGTTGGTAAAGAAGATCATCCTCTCCATTTTCTCTTGTTATTTTTGTAAAGAACAAATGTATTTTCTTTATTATTGTATATGTATATGATATATATATGATGATAAAAATGTTGTGTGGGGATCAAGTGTTGATAAATATGCTTAAAAAGGTTAATAACTATAAGAAATGAGGCTAAAATCATGCTTATTTAATTGGCTGTATAAAAACAGTATATAACTAAAACTTGAACTGATAAAATTGCATGGTATGATCCATTTACAGTAAGTACAAGATGTTATACACATGTGAGAGTTGTCCATGCAATGGAATCATTATAATGAGTGAGATATGATCAAAACCAAATAGGTGTGCTAATCTGAATATGCTGTTTTGTAGGGATTGTTAAGCATAGATAAACTTAAAATGAGCAGTAGCTATAACTAAGTTATATGTAGCACATAATATGAATATCATGCCACCAAAAAATGAGCTTCTAATTCATTATAGAACTCTAGATATGATAAAAATGGTGAAGATGAAAATAAAAATCAGATTTTGAGAATTAATGTTTATTATTATTATATAAGCACTCAAATTTTATTGTATAAAATGTAAAATAAAAACCCACTAACTTATGAAACTTATTTATATAAATATGTAAAAGGTTAAATAAATGGATAAATTATATAAATGGTAGTGTAATAATACTTATAAGTAATAAAAACTATAAACTTGATTTTTACGACTTTTTCGGCTATTACCGTAAAATTAACGTTTTTCGCCAATTAAAACTTAGACGATCAAACCCGTCTAATGTAAAGTTTTTAAAAGTCATATACTGATATATAAGTAACTACGACAAGTAAAAACGATAAAACCCGAACTATAGGACATACGGACATTAACGAGCTAACTAAGCATATTGGACGAATAATTGAACTAAATAAGTTAAACACTTATAAAAAGAACTTATTGGGCTTAACCCATTTTGGCCCAACATGGAAAGTATAGATACTGATAATATAGGTACAAAATGGATTAAAACAAGTTAAAGAACTTATACTAAGCTTATTGGACTTAAAAGAGGTAAGTAGGTAAAACTAGTAAACTAGTAAAAAGTTACCAAAACGTAAACACTAAAATGAGTAAACAAGGATATATAAACCCACTTGATCATCATATGTACAAAATCATCATATGTATATTGTTATTTTGATAAAAGTCATTAGACAAGAGTCTAAGATCGATTATTATTTATATAGGTTTCCGTGACCGAAGCACGCCCGTAGCCGATAATCCGCCTTTCATTATCAACGTGAGTCTATAGCCTCGCTTTATACTAGTTATTAAATGATTTTAAACCCGCGAGGGGGAATACATGTTTTTATAAACTTAGAACACAAGATTTTTATGGTATGCTTTGTCCCTCTATGAATGGACCCGTGGTTGCCTTTAAATTGCATTAAGTGATTGCCTTAGTTAAAGCCTCAATTATGGACCGTTAATTAACCTATGATGGGTTAACCGCTAGTACAATTAATAGATCTATGGGGGAAGCCGCCCCGATTCAGTTTTTGTGGACTTGTCATAGAAGCGTAGGCCCGACCTCCACACTGTTTGGACATATTGTATTGAGAAGTCAGGTATACGGCAATGTACCAAAAATCTAGAGGTAACCGACAATTAATAAATCTCTCGTCTTATTAGACTGATATGGGAGTGTCTAAGGGCTCGGTTCCATGAGCTTATTGCAATTTATGCTATATACAATTATCATTGTTGATGAAAATTATTATTTGATGCTTATAAGCATGCCACAAACTTATAATCTTTGCTTGTGTTCAAATTGATTTCATAAACCTATAGATTCACTCGGCATTTTTGCTGATTGTTTTACTCACATGTATTTCAGGTAATCAAGAAGTGGAAGCATGGAGGTCACGAGAATGAAATTGTGCACTGCTATGTTGTTCAAACTCTTTGATTTATTTATCGTTCCATTTTTTAAAACAAACTAATATGTTGTTTTAACTTATCTTTTGGTAACGATTACTTGGGACTACGCTACTCTAACAAATGTTTTAGGAACGATAAATCTAAAACGTCTCTTTTCGAGTCGTTCTTTATAAATTATGTGTTGTTGTATCATTGTTTAGCACCCAAAGATGTATTCCGCTGCGTGTAAATTTGGGGGTGTTAAACATACCCACAACATCTTATTTTCACGACGTTATTGTTGTCAAAAGGGTGGTTAGGTATAAGTCTTATGATCCAACAAGAACCGGAGGGATCTTCCCAGGGAAAATTCAATAGATTATTAGAAGTCCTTAGGAAAGATGGAGTAGAATGTGAACGTAGCTGAATACCGACAAAGTACTGATGCTAGCATTGGAACAATCACAACAAGGTGCTAGTAATGATGTCTTGGTAAGCATTGAAGGGGTTGAAGAATGAAAAAGAAATGTAAGGATAAAGGGTGTAAAGGAAGAAGCCCTCCATACAAGTTAGGCAGAAACCAGGTCAACACGTCATGAAGACAATGTATCATGGGCCCAGTGATGTAATGCACAACCCCTCCCCAGCTGACTCAGACTTCTTTCAAAAGAAATTTGTTTTATTGTCACGGAGAACAACACGACTTCTATTGGCTTTCTCACTCCGAGTTAGTTGATATTGAATAGGTGGCATCTGCTCCAGCCTCCGACCACTAAAAGTACACAAATCAAGTCTAGAGCCTAGAGATCAATCAAATCTCGTTAGGACACACAAAATGATGATAAAGAGAGTCTTATGCTATATCCTTGCGATATTTCTAGAACACTCAGAGTAATACTACCTAGTATTCACAATGATGAGTGGAAATCCTTCCAGTGTTAACATCAAACAACACTACGGTAGGTCATGTGTAAGATTCTTTATGAATTAAACATGTGCAAAACTGAAAAGCAACAGTGGTTTGATTCTTAATCGATTCAAACTTATTTCAAGTTTCTACGCAATGTCTTTATTGTCTTGCCAGAACATTGAGAGTGATATTCATCAATATTCACAGTGACGAATGAAAATCCTTCTAGCGTCAACCTCAAACAGCGCTACGGTAGGTGACTTACGAGATTCTTATGAATCAAGCTTGTGTCAACTTGAAAGCAACAATGGTAAGATTCTTTATGAATCAAACTTTTTCCAGGAATTTGAATTGACGAATTTAATTAAGCGGATATTTATCCAATTGATTCATTCTTTATGTTCTCAGTCTTGTCTTGAGACGGTCGAGTAAAGAGAACGGCTAGTACTGCCGCGAAACCCTGTCAAGGAGGTTCTTAATTGAATCTACCTAATCACAGGAACGGTATTTGATATCGTATAATGGTCTTCACCGACCGGAGGTAAAACGCTACCGATTTAGGATGAATGTCAAAGCCATTCAGTCCGTGTCTATGTTTTGTCTCGAGAAGATGGTGTTACGGTGTACTCAACAATGTCGAAGATTCAAAACCACATACTCATTCCCAAAGACATATTCAACAATCAAGAAAGTAAAATTCTTCCGCAACTCTGATGTTCAGAATCTTCCTTAACAATTAATGTAGAGGAATGACCTCTCTACAAAGGAGATTGTCTGCAAGCTTTCAAGATTGTGCATAGTGTGAGCATGTGGATGAAGACACAAGATCACAAGATGGCAAAGACAAGTCAAGGATGGTGACCAGCAAGACTGAAGCAGTCATTTTGAAGATCTCAATACTAAAGATTAATTATCTCCATCAATACTCGTATGTCGTAGAGGAATGACCTCTCAGTGAGTGAGATATTAGTCTCAATATTTTATCGTCAAGAATTATTCGATCACAGATTTGAAGATCTCAAGTTTAAAGACGAAGTTGAAAGACAACGACAAAGGCTCAAAGATCACAACATGAAGGAACAAGACAACTATTACACATTCAAGACTCATTTATGGCAAGATTAGTAATCTCTATAAATCTCTAAATGTCGAAGAGGAATGACCTCTCATTGGGGGAGATTGTTAGCCTTAAAATATTGAGTCAAACAAGAATGATCGGTCATAGGTTTATTATGTATCGATTATTAGAATGTTGTAATAGGTAGTAAAGTAGTCGTAAAAATACAGGCTTGATGGTTAGCTTAAAAGTCATCTTTCAAGGTACTAAGCATTTTATTCAAGCCCAGCCCAACCTATATAGCCCATAAAATCCCGCATGTCGATGGACTATATAAACTCCCCTCCTAGCATGTTAGGAGGGTTGGTTGTTCATTTTTTCACACACTTTTCAATCTAATATTCCCCAAGTTTCCAACCATTCTCTCTCTTTTCTTTCTCTACTTTCTCTCTCTACTTTCATCTATTTTTCTTCTTTAATTCGTGAATAATCATCACAAATATGGGACAACAGTTAGTATCTTGAGTGAAAAAAATATATATAAGGAAACCGCACCAATGGTCGGTAAGTTTGGTTTTACGACAATAAAGGTTCTAGGTCGATTCATTATAAATAAAGGGAATTTTTTGCAAGGGATATAAATTTGGATGCTACGAGTACAAGGGACGAGTGAGAAAAACTCGAGGACGAGTTTTTTGAAGTGAGAGGAATGATGGAGGAGCATAAAAATAAACTGGTTATTTAGTTTCCTTAGTTTGTTTTACATTTTATTTAGTTTTCTTATTTTGTGGTATTTTTATCTAGTTTTCTTATTTTGTGTTTTCTATGAATAATATTCTTATCTTTTTCCCCAAGTTTAGTTCTCCTATAAATTTAGGACTTGGGTTTATTGTATGGGATTATTGAGTTATGAATAAAAAACACAAACTTTTAGTCTTTTCTTAATTCACTGAATCTAGGTTAGGGTTTATTGTTCAATTTTCATCCTAATAATCATTCGTTTGAATCAGGCGATTGTTGGAAGAGTTCTTTCTGATATTCTTTGGAATCAATAGATTCAATTATTTATCCTTGTTTTTCGCTACATTACTATCTATCAACTATAACCGATATGAATAATATTTTCCGCCTGTGAAGCAAATAACAAATATACATTATCAAATTATATAGAGACAGCACCTTAAAAATGGAAGATGACAAAACGTTGATTTTATATACAGGTAGTGTTCACAATCACAATAACGTTTACCAAGTTGAATCGTATACATGTTAGAATTCTTCCTGTGGGAATGCATAACTGGAACATGAGACTCATTTGTTACTTTTCTTTTTGAAACTTGGCCGCAACACGTTCTACAACATTTTTTTGAACGGCGAGTTACTAGTTAGTGATTCGAGCTCACAATGACATCCAATTGGGCAGTATGCAAGTCTCGAACCTTCTCCTTTAGAAGATAAACCTCATTCATGTTTCTACTTAATTTGGGGCCCTGATGGTCCTTAGTGAAACTCAAACTTGAGATCTCCAAGAATACCTCCCTAAGATTACCCTAGGTGGCCAATCGAGGTAGCTCAGTTGGTTACCTTCTACAACATGAAACTGCTGTCAACAAATGTAGTCATATATTGGTTACGGATATGACAATTCCACATCCTAACAAATAAGTCGGGTTGTAACACCCCATTTTGATAAATGGAATATCACAGGATAATTATTGCGTGTCATCAAAGCATGCAAGGTAATATGTCATAAACATACATGACCAAAGGGATAACCAGAATCAAACATCGGTTCCCAAACATAAGCCCAAAACATAAATAAAATAAATGAACTAAAGGAAGACTAAACAAGCATAAATATATGAATGCATGAGGAGAAGAAGTCTAAGGTAGCTCCCATCCTATGCGTGTCCTCCAAATCTCCAGTCTAACCTTAGGTACCTGCCGTTTTGGGACATGGAAAGAAAGTAACGGCTGAGCAATACACTCAGTGCACATATATATAACACAGCATGAAAGACATAGAATATGAAAACATATAAAGAGTATAAAGCATGAATAGCAGCGGAAAAGAATAAGTCCTAGAAAACCTAGTTGTCTATCATTTAACTGGTTTTAGTTCTGAAAACATAGCTTATGTTACTTATGAAAATCTTTATTAGTTAATGTACCAAAATAGCTAATATAGGTCATGAGGTCAACAGGGTGCATGAATACTTGGAGGGGAGACCTCGTCATGTATTTAGAGGGGTTGCCTCTAATTAATTGGTAAGTGGGTAGGAGGGGTCAGCTCCTTGTGAAGGATGCAAGGCACACACCACATTCACCATGAAATCCTGACTGAAACATGTAACTAGGATCCACACATACGCCCCACATGATAATATAATAATATAATGGCTAAATAACTGAAAAGGGACGCCACGAGCTATCACTCCGCCATGGTGAAGTCATAACACTAGTGCCTCTAGTGTTATGGTTATGGTACCTCCATAACTAGGTGAAACTGGTCATGCATGTATATGGCTAAGGTAACTAATAAAACATAAGCATTTAATCTGTAACTACTGGGGAAAACAGTTGGCTGCATACGGGAAATCCTAATGAAGGAAGAGATTGTCCTTACTGAAGGACGGGAAATCCGTACCATATGTCCAGTAGAAGCTAATGAAAACGATGAAGACTACCCCCGCCTTGACGGATAATACTACATAAGAAATATGGATGTGCATGAGTTGTCTGAGTTACATGTATTTTACTGGTTCTGAGTGTTATTAGCTTATTATACGCATTCTATCCTGTTTTACTGCTTTATTGTGTATTATGTGGTTATTCTGATGTTCTGTTAAGTATTAATCATGTAGTAACGTATTATAATACTTGTGATGTAATACTAAGTAACTTTCTAAAAATAGCAGGTTTCCATAAATAGTAAGTTTCTAAAAATAGAAAGTTTCCGAAAATAGTAAGTTCCCATAATTAGAAATAACCTGGATTAGAAATAATAAGTAAAGTTTAAATAGTATACTACAAGTCATGGTTATAGCTTATTAATTAAATAACTGGTTAATTAATTAGACTATACGTTATATGGAACATGTTTTAATTAAATTAAGCTAAGTAAAATACTTTAGGTTATACGTGAATTAATTTAATTAATTTATCTAGCCCAAGATTTAATATAACATGCTTTTAAAAATATTTTTCATGAAATTCTCGATCCCGAGCCCGTGACACATATAAGCCGAATCACATAGTTAAAATCAAGTCCCACCGAGACCTTGGAGGGGTCTCAATTGACACTCACTAATGCTAAACAAATAAATAAACATACCCCGACCTAAAGTCGGGGTCCTTGGTCTCGGGTTCTAACAGACAAAACCAAGCCGAGCCCCTTTAGGGGTCTCGGTAGTGCCTCGGTTATACCCACCCGGAACAAAACCAAACACTACCATACCCCAACCCTTGGTCGGGGTTTCCTCCTATGTTCGATCCACAACCAAGCCAAGCTGAGACCCATTGTGGTCTCGGTGGTGGTGATGAAGACAAACCGAAACCCTTGTGGCCTCGGTGTGTGTCTCGGCCGAACAACAACAACAACCAACAAAACCTTAACACGTGAATTTAATTAATCCTACATGATTTTCATACTTTTTATTTGATTGATTAAATAAGAACATGAAATTAATATGAATTAAAAGAAAATAAAAAGGGTTTTGATTATACCAAATGCGTGTAACGAATAAGTTAATGATCAGGAACACGTAGTCTTTCAAAACAACAATAAAAAATCGTCTGGTTTGCCTTGTTCTTGATCTTTGTCCGGCGGCTATAAGGAGAGACAAAGGGAGTATTTGTTTTTCTTTTTTAACCTACAAAGTGAGAAAATAATTCTCTGATGTTTTTGATAAAATGGGTTTTGGGCCAAAGGCCCACTTGTCCTCCTTTCTTGGTTATAGCCGCGACATGTGGGGCCCACAAAGGGAAACCCGAAGTTTTTCTGTGTTAAATAATTAGTCGTGTATGTTCGTGATTTAGTATTCGTAAATTTGGTGGCCGTGATCATGTCACATTTATAATATCCATGACTGTTCGTTATTTATTGTCGTGACACGTGTATTAATATTATAAATGGAAAGTTTAAATTTTGTCGTGTTTCCACAAGTTACTGTTCACGTGTACTGTTCATAGGATTTTAAATGCGGTTTTTACAACTCTTTCCCTCTAAAAGAATAATTCTTCCTCGAATTAGAGTCGCGAAAATATTGCGGATATTACCATTCTTCCCCTTTAAAAGGACCGTTCGTCCTCTAATTAGAGATACAAGAAGCTGTAAAGGACGTGACATGACTGCAAAAGACATGGAGCGTGACATGACTAAGGAGGACGTGGAACATGATATAATCGAGGATAATATATCTCGCTCATGGATAGAAAAGAGGATAAGGATCCAGATGGACTCCTCCGTTCCAAGTGGCTTCCCGCTCGGAATGATCCTCTAACAGGTCTTGACGAAAACTAGTAAACCTTGGTCTTCATGACTCTGTCTTGATGATACATAGAATTTCTGGTTCCCCAACGTGAGATGGATCCTCGTGAACTAGATCGAATGACTAAGAAACAACGTGTAAAAATAACCAACCGGTACAATGCGAACTACTCTTGAATAAATGACATAAAAACATCTTAGCGATGATGTACGAGACAAACCGAAACGTAGTACGTGAACAATTGTGAATGTGATACGTGAACAATTATGAACATGATACGTGGACATATGACGGATGATGATATGTGCAACATATCGTGAACACATAATAACTGAGGTGGTAATGCCAAATGTTATGAAATAAGACGTGAAATGTGACTTGAAACGTCAGCCTAAAGATGAAAAGTTTATTAAACTCGAGTTTGGTCTCCCAAGCTTTCTGTAAACTTTCCAGAAAATGGAACTTAAATCGTAAGCTAGAATACGATCATGAACGTGAATAGTGTCATGAACGTGAATGCGAAGAGATCATATAATTGAACAAGGACGTGTACGTAATAATAAATGAATGCGTGCACGAGTCTTCCTATGAGCTGATGATTTAAATAGTGCCTAGCGATCGTATGATCTCTGGCTGGCAAAGTCTGATAGTCTGCTAGTTGTGAAATCCCTACTGATGAAAGGGTTTTGCAGACTTAGTTAAACGGTTGAAAACAATCCAGATAGCATCACGCATCTTCTGAGCTTCTGATAATCTGGTAACAATTCCATGGAGGTCTTGTCCCTTTTTCGATTCACAATTTCCAAGGGTGGATAAACATCTGACATGTTGGTGTTCTATCTTAACCTGCCCGTATGGCAGATAATTAGATATGAACTTAACTGGATCATGCTTCATAGAAACTTGATACGTAGAAATTTGGAACACTGAGAGCCTTTGTAGTTTAGACTTCTTTTGGCGTAGGACCCTTGGAACACCTAATATAGTGTAGGGTTCTACCCTCTTCGCGTAAGCTGAGTAATGGTAAGATTAACCATGAGAATCAACGTGATTCAGTGTGTTACTGAAATCAACCAGGAAAATTTTTTTAGAGTGAAATTTCTTCTGTCATAGAATATGCAACATGGTGCAAATATGGTCTTAGTGATCTTCTCTAGACTTAGAGAAGATTGGATGGTAAATGATAAAACAATAATAAATCGTTTATGAGTTCCTGGAAACTCCATCCATCATGTCCATGATGCTACTGGAGCATTTATGATACCAAACAAAATCATGAATTTAACATGACCAAATCATGTGCCAAAAGCAGTCATGGAAATGTCCTTCTCACTCGCCACGGTTGTCAGCATGATGGTAAATTGTTCTTGGAAAAGTGCTTAGCACTCTGTAGTCGATCGTATATGTCGTCAATACGTGGAGGGAATTAACAGTTATAAATGGTGATTTGTTTACATCGACAGGGGTCGACACATAATCTCATGCTCCCGTTTCTCTCCTCAATAAGAAGAACTTGTGCACAACATGGTGATGCACCTGATGAATGAACTTTGTTCAGATATCTCTGCGGCTAATCCTTCAACTTGTTTAGCTAAAGAAAGTCGTGCGATGAAGGGCCTTGGAGACTGGTTCCGCTCCATAACCCGCTTGATGTTATGATCCATCTTGCAGATGGGAGGTATATTCGAAGGTTCCTTTTGGAAATACATCAAGAAAATTTTAAGTAATCGGCTGACTCTGGATAAAGAAGTTCCAGGAGTCGTGTTGTAAATGATAGCTAGAAAATCTTCACAACCATGGAATGACGATCACATGTTTGTAAAACATAAATGACTTGTACAAATTTTCCTGATGGAAAACCATGCTGATTGTTTTCAGGAGCCTGAACATCGCTGTACATAATCTGATATAAATGGAGGCTTACTGTAGCATGGGTTGCTGTTCATAATCCATAGATGAAGTTATATTTAACTCCCGCCTGTCAGAGGGAAGTGCGTTAGCAGATTAGATCTCACCGTCATACTGACTGGATGAGTTCGTACACATGGATGGTATGAATCGCGTCATTATGGTCATGGATATATGGAATATGAAATCAAGACATGAAAGTGCCATGCCAATACATGGAGTAGAACGTAGTAATTATTACAGAATGTACTTCGCCTGCCTCCGGCAGAATGAACACCGCGTGTTCAAAGATAAACAATGCTCCAGTGATGATGTTGAAATTCTTATGGCCTGACTTATTCATGACATATCAGAATGGTTATACCCCTTGGAGGCATTCTGAATTACTTAGGGAGGTTTCAGATGATAAACGTGAGTCATGTGTCTTGACTCATGTCTTGAGGGGATATGCATATGACATGTCTCTTGACTAGGGTCTTGACATGCATCTTCAACATATTCGTGAGGCACGTGTCTTAACGGATGTCTTGACACAAGTATCGAGATGTGAAACAATGAGATTTAAAATCTTAGGTCATCATGCCAGAATTTGGCGGATCGGTTGGACTGCTAACCCTTGGTATTTCTGATCATGTCCGTAACCGGAGTTTCAATCGTTATTGTTAGAGTATTTTCTATCACGGTAGTTGTCATTACCTTTTTTACTGTCAGTTAAACGACGATCATTATTATGATTGTGATTCATGTAACTTTTTAGCTGAGTGGCCGGATGGTACCGGTTCACACTCATATGCTGGAAAAGACCACTGAATAATCATGTGACATAAAATCAGAAAAGGTAATAGTATAGAATGAATGGTACATCTGGTGGTTTAAGTGTAATTCTAGTCAGGTTGCTCCGATCTATCGCCTTCATCTTTGGTTCGTAAAATCTCCAAGATGAGAGTGGTATCATCTTTTAAACACCTTGGTGAGAAACAAAATGTCTGAGAGAATTGAAAATGGATTAGTATCACACATGGAGTGAAGTAACTAGAATACGTCTAGAGTATGTTTCATGAAGTAAATAGGGAACATGGTACATGGAGTACACATGTGATTCACATGAGATGACCGATATGGTATCAACCATCTGACATGATCAAGGGACACGAAATATCCTAGCTAATTTAGCGTAGACATAATTCTAGTTGCCTAAGAGGTACAAAACACGATTAAATGGAATTGAATGATTTCCAGCATGAAAACATGATTAATTAAAACCAATCATAGCTATCATGAAGACATGAATAAATACAATCCATCCGTGTCTAACATGAAGCTAAATTAACATGAAGAAACATGGAACAAAATTACATTAATGAGTATAACACATCATCAGCATGAAACAAGGTTAACCATGATAGTATGATGACATAAATCGTAACAATAATGGAGGGAACGAGAAAAAGTTATGACTGCAATGAATAAATTTTTAAAGTTAATAGTGTGGACGACTATGAATCGTTTCACAATGCAAACAATGCAACATAAATGATAAGTTTGAAGTAATATGAAATGAACATAAAATGCACGAATAATGTATAAAGCAATGAAACAGTTTATAGTGCATGAAACAGTTTAAAATGCATGATGCAGTTTATAAATTTTTTATATGAGCGAGGGTGAACGCCTGTGGGTCGGTTCACCAAAACAAAGACATAGCAAAGTGGACGCCAGTGGGTCGGTCCAAAGTTAAAAGTTTCAATAAAAGCACATGCGACTAATTAGGAACAGTCCTGTACCAACCAATACTTAGTCATAAACCTGCGACAGTGAGATGAATACATGAAATAAATACATGAACTGAATGAATGCAAACCAACTGTCTAAACATAACGGAAAAGCATGTGACTAAGTATGAACTACTGTGGTTCAGTCCATATTAGTCAAAATTCGCAAGAAACATTGCGCACAAAATAATGACATGTAACTAAGTATGGATGACGATTGTTCAATCCATATTAGTAAAACAATTCTGAAGAAAATATTATGGTTAAAAAGAACGAAGTTCTGAAAATATCAATTCGTGAAAATTAGACGTCGGCTTGATGCTGAAAATATCAATACGTGGAATATCAGACGTCGGATTGGGAAGAGCCTGGTGACTACCCATTAGTCGCAAGTCAAGTTTTAGAGCCTACAGGTCGAAACCTTGGGCTCTGATACCATACCCATTTTGATAAATAGAATATCACATGATAATTATAGCATGTCATCAAAGCATGCAAGGTAATATGTCATAAACATACATGACCAAAAGGATAACCGGAATCAAACATCGGTTCCCAAACATAAGCCCAAAACATAATAAAATAAATGAACTAAAGGAAGACTAAACAAGCATAAATATATGAAGGCATGAGGAGAAGAAGTCTAAGGTAGCTCCCATCCTATGCGTGTCCTCCAAATTCTCCAGCCTAACCATAGGTACCTGTCGTTTTGGGACATGGAAATAAAGTAACGACTGAGCAATACGCTCAGTGCACAGATATATAACACAACATGAAAGACATATAATATGAAAGCATATAAAGAGCATAAAGCATGAATAGCAGCAGAATAGAATAAGTCCTGGAAAACCTAGTTGTCTGTCATGTTAACTGGTTTTAGTTCAGAAAACATAGCTTATGTTACTTATGAAAATCTGTATTAGTTAATGTACCAAAATAGCCAATATAGGTCAAGAGTTCAACAACGTGCATGAATACTTGTGGGGGAGACCTCGTCATGCAATTAGAGGGGTTGCCTCTAATTAATTGGTAAGTGGGTTGGAGGGATCAGCTCTTGTGAAGGATGCAAGGCACACACCACATTCACCATTAAATCCTGACTAAAACATGTAACTAGGATGCACCCATACGCCCAACATGATAATATAATAATATAATGGCCAAATATCTGAAAAAGGACGCCACGAGCTATCACTCCGTCGTGGTGAAGTTATAACACCAGTGCCTCTAGTGTTATGGTTATGGTACCTCCATAAGTAGTTGAAACTGGTCATGCATGTATATGGCTAAGGTAACTTATAAAACATAAGCATTTAATCTGTAACTACTGGGGAAAACAGTTGGTTGCATACATGAAATCCTAATGAAGGAAGAGATTGTCCTTACTGAAGGACGGGAAATCCGTACCTTATGTCCAATAGAAGCTAATGAAAACGATGAAGACTACCCCGCCTTGACGGATAATACTACATAAAAAATATGGATGTGCATGAGTTGTCTGAGTTACATGTATTTCACTGGTTCTAAGTGTTCTTAGCTTATTATACATATTCTATCATGTTTTACTACTTTATTGTGTATTTTGTGGTTATTCTGATGTTTTGTTAAGTATTAATCATGTAGTAACGTATTATAATACTTGTATTGTAATACTATGTAACTTTCTAAAAATAGCAGGTTTCCATAAATAGTAAGTTTCTAAAAATAGAAAGTTTCCAAAATTAGTAAGTTCTCATAATTAGAAATAAGCTGGATTAGAAATAATAAGTAAAGTTTAAATAGTATACTACAAGTCATGGTTATAGCTTATTAATTAAATAACTGGTTAATTAATTAAACTATACGTTATATGGAATTTAATTAAAATACTTGTTTTAATTAAATTAAGCTAAGTAAAATACTTTAGGTTATACGTGAATTAATTTAATTAATTAATCTTGCCCAAGAATTAATATAACATGCTTTTAAAAATAATTTTCATGAAATTCCCGATCCCGAGCCCGTGACACATATAAGCCAAAATTACATAGCTAAAATCAAGTCCCACCGAGACCTTAGAGGGGTCTCGGTTGACACTCACTAATGCTAAACAAATAAATAAACATACCTCAATCTAAAGTCGGGGTCCTTGGTCTCGGGTTCGAACAGACAAAACCAAGCTGAGCCATTTGGGGGTCTCGGTAGTGCCTCGGTTAAACCCACCTAGAACAAAACCAAACACTAACCATACCCCGACCCTTGGTCGGGGCTTCCTCCTGTGTTCGAGACACAACCAAGCCAAGCCGAGACACATTGTGGTCTCGATGGTGGTGATGAAGAAAAACCGAAACCCTTGTAGTCTCGTTGTGTGTCTCGGCCGAACAACAACAACAACCAACAAAACCTTAACACGTGAATTTAATTAATCCTACATGATTTTCATACTTGTTCTTTGATTAATTAAATAAGAACATGAAATTAATATGAATTAAAAGAAAATAAAAAGGGTTTTGATTATACCAAATGCGTGTAACGAATAAGTTAATGATCACGAACACGTAGCCTTTCAAAACAACAATCGAAAATCGCCCGTTTTGCCTTGTTCTTGATCTATGGCCGACGGCTATAAGGATAGACAAAGGAGTATTTGTTTTTTTTATTTAACCTAAAAAGTGAGAAAAGAATTCTCTGATGTTTTTGACAAAATGGGTTTTGCGCTAAAAAGGCCCACTTGGCCTCCTTTCTTGGTTCTAGCCACGGCATGTGGGGCCCACAAAGGGAAACCCGAAGTTTTTCTATGTTAAATAATTAGTCGTATGTTCGTGATTTAGTATATGTAAATTTGGTGGCTGTGATCGTGTCACATTTATAATATCCATGATTGTTCGTTATTTATTGTCGTAACACATGTATTAATATCATAAATGGAAAGTTTAAATTTTGTCGTGTTTCCACAAGTTATTGTTCACGTGTATTGTTCATAGGATTTTAAATACGGGTTTTACACGGGTTGCCTTTGATAACAGTATATACACGGCCAAAGTCCCTATAGAAGTTGTGACCACTTCTTTCTTGGATTTCATTAATATCTGTTTGAAATGAAATAGGTAATTAGTATGTCTTAGCATACAATTGTCTTGGCATACAATTGTATATAGAATCTTAGCAATATTTCAAATCATTGAGAAATCTTAAAGTAAAAACCCCAACTCTTGCATTTTGATGCAGTGTTGCAAAAAAAAGTCTACAACGTCGATTAATCTCCGTTTAATCGCTACGAGGCCCTCAAGCTTGTCGATTAATGAAAAGATGACTAATGGATGTCAACTATGGTCAACGACGTTCAAGGGTGTGGAAACATAAGATCCATAGACTTAGTGGTTAAAAACCATTCTATCTAGGATAATCAACATTCATATGATATTAACCATAGCGGAATAGAACATTTATTAGTAACAAGATGTTATGAACAATATGAATTTCCTCCCAAAGTGCTTGTATTAAAGATTAACACAAACAACTCTAAGCATGTATACATTGAATCCCATGCCTAGAGATCAAAGCTTGTTGCAGGTTACATTGTGAATGAATAATATGAATGTAAAACCTACGTCTATATCTCTTTATACAATAGAGACATAGCTTACAAAGAAAGCTAAATTAATAAAAAGACTCCATCGGCTTGTTGTTTGGTAACTTGTACACTTTAGCCGTTGTCTTCTTATTTTGTTGTTTTTGACGCATATACTCATAATTTCGACCCAACAATCTTCCCCTAGTTGATGATGTCAAAAATACTTCCCCTTAAGCTCGCACTCTTTGTAAAACATATAACACCAAGGATCAACATATTGCATTGTGTAGACTTCTTCCCCGTTTTGACATGATCCAAATAGGGGTCTTGTATGTAAGCAACCTTGATTTTGACCACTACCTAAATAATACCACACTACTAATACAAGTTTTCTATGTCTCAAATTACCCTCCATGAAGAACAGCAGGATGAGATTAAATTAATTTTAAATGAATTTGAGCTATAGAAACTCACATAAGTTGTAGTAAAACTAATGAGCAGTAGTAAACACCTTCACCTTAATGTTACATATAAATGATTAACACATGAACAACTTAGCTTCCCTTTAAATTGTGCTAATCATTCTTGAATCTTCAAATTCTTTAGGCTTTATGTAATGATCACATATGAAGAAATCTAATTACGACTTACTTGATGATAAAGTAGAATAACCCGAACTTGCGTTCCATGTCTTGTACTAAACATGTGACTCCAAAACTCACTCATCAATGAGTAGACTCCAAAACTCACGGCAATAATGAGTAGAAGCCTCTTGACAAAAAGAATCCTCACGCTGACAAAGTGAGGCACATACAATAGCAAATACGAGCATAAAGCACCAATACACAGACCTCGTACCTTTGCTACCTTTTTATCAAGTCCTTTGTCACTACTTGACGCACGAACAAGTTACCTTAAAAGTCAGTGGTTGGGAGTTCACGACTTTAAGATATGATAAAACACCAATCCGCGAAAATCTACTTCGTCTTCAAACAAGTAATAAAAACTTTTCTTCGTAATCAATGCAAATATAATGAGCCTTTATACCTTTAAGAACTAGTTGCCGTGAATAAACCAAATTCCAAACTAAAAATCTCCAAAACAATCTGTCAGTGGTTGCGTACAACGCTGTCAGCGGCTTAAATACACGTATCAGCGTCTAGCTTTCAGGTGTCAGCGTGTCTGTCAGCGGCTAAATAACTCCCATCAGAGGGTAAATAATATACTGTCAGCGGCTGAAAATTATACCTTACTGTTTGTTTGGAACAGTAGCCTTGTAAAACAGTTCATCTCATATCCCCCTTTTTTTAATGAAAAACCAAGTGATACGACAATGGCTTTGAGGCAGAATAAAGATCAAAACCATATTTCTTTTGTCTCTTGCCGTTGGACCTTTTTGTGTTTCCCATGTGAACAAATAAACATAAATATTATTGTATGAACGAAAATTCACATGACACCTTTATGCTTTTCATAACCAATTTTTTTACCAACTGCTGGGACCCCACGGTGACTCTTATCATTCTTGTACTTGTGAAGCAATTTTTGTGTGTATGCATAAAACACCACCTATGGTCCACGATATTGAACAATAATAAATCTTAGGACCACAAGCAATGTTTGGACACATCCATAGAATACACCAAAGATCACTTCTTTATTAACAATACATGCTCCATCATTCGTCCCTTTCTTCTGACTTTTCTTGATGTCAACAGTATTAGCATAACTTATATCCATGAATGTGATATATTCCCATAATATTGCCTAATAGAATGATATAGAAACAGATATATAATAACCCCGAAAATCTCGTTTAGTTTTAAGATGCCATACATCTCGTCCAAAAATAAAAGATATGCATACATATCTCTAATTCTGTCAAAACTTTCGCATCATAAACTCCATACCTGTTATGGGTAATCTTGGATCTGCTCGTAATAGACACAAACATCAAACCTCAATTGCTGCTGCACATTTTGTTCTTCAATACAAACGAGCGGTACATCATTGATTAGGGTTTGTGTTGCATGATCAAACCCTAACCTTATTCTGCAGCAGATCTGGATAACACTTGGTTCTCTTGATCATTCTCGTCTTTATACAAATCATAACCAACTATTTAAAACAGCATTTGATCGTTTAATTCCAGCACAGGTAATACTTTATCTTGACAACAGCAATAAACATGATCGAATTCAGATTAGGGATTATTTACATCATCATAGAAACCCTAATTTGATCCCATTGCTATGTAGCATCACGACCTACACATCCCTTTCCGAATCAGAATTGATACACTCAAGAAACAAAAGCAACTAGCAGCTTCACGATAGCCACACTTACTATTAAATATAACCAGATCTAGATCTAGGGTTTCAAGTAAATTAAACCCTAAAAAGAAATTCAAATCATGCACCTTTAGCAACAATTTATGTGTCACTAAGCTGTCATAGATCTGATTACTCCTTCCTCCCATTCTTTTTGTGACACCATATATGTCACAAAAACGTCGCAAATCTTTCACAGATCTGATAGACCGTCGCTAAACCGTCACTAAAACTGTCGCTAATTCTGGACAGCGGCTTCACAGTAACCCGAACACGAACGTAACACCTTGTATCTTCTAGATATCACGAGCCTTAGGCTCTGATACCAATTGTGGAAACCTAAGGTCGTTAGACTCAATGGTTAAAAACCATTCTATCTAGGATAATCAACATTCATATGATATTAATAATAGCGGAATAGAACATCGATTAGTAACAAGATGTTATGAACAAGATGAATTTCCTCCCAAAGTGCTTGTATTAAAGATTAACACAAACAACTCTAGGCATGTATACATTGAATCCCATGCCTAGAGATCAAATCTTGTTATAGGTTAAATTGTGAATGAATAATATGAATGTAAAACCTACGTCTATGTCTCTTTATATAATAGAGACATAGCTTACAAAGGAAGCTAAATTAATAAAAAGACTCCACCGGCTTGTTCTTTTGTAACTTGTACACTTTAGCCCTTGTCTTCTTATTTTATTGTTTTTGACGCATCAACTCATAATTTCGACCCAACAAAGGGATGTCAAACTTGTCGAAAACCTGCAAATTTTGTCGGAAAAACCAAAACTCAGTATAAACTTATGTTTATCACTTATAATAACTATTTTTATGTATGATTCATTGTATTTTACGAATAAGATTTCCGAATATACCTAAAACTACTTTACCCAAAAAAATATACCTAAAACTGCTTAAAAATACCCAATACTTGCCGACAATACCAAAAAATTGACAAAAATGTCAATTCAAGCAATAACCGATTAATCCCGCCTAGAACGATTACAAGCTACAAGGTGGTCAACCGACCGACTAGCGCTTCGTGATTTTTGCAACCTTGTTTTGATACGTATTATGTGCAAACAATTAAAACCAAAATATAATCAACTAGCTTCAAGGCTAGGCCGATGGGCGGCTAGCTTCAAAAATAAATTTAAAAGGTATTAGTAAAATATTTGACATGAATACAATGTTAAAAACAAATAATCGGGTCATTGTTATTGTGAGTTACTGACATCGTCATCTTCTCGATTGATTTTTAAAAGATTTTACTCTTTAGAGTTAGCGATGTTTCTACTTGAAAATGGAGTCAAGTTATCTCTTCTTATATATTTTTTTCATTAGCACAAGTATTTACATAAACCATATTTTCCGGCTATATCCGCAAGATAAATCTAAGTAAAAAACATAGTTTAGGTAAATGCACCACACTACGTTACATTATTCCAAACATTACCTTATAGCCATCTAGTCTTGGTAAGTCCTAGTGTAACAGCCACATCAATGTAAATGTTAGCCATAAATATCAACATATAAACCATGAACTTATCAGTCGTATATTGAAGAAGGGATATTTTAATGCAAAGTAATGCCTAAAAACATTATTAGTGTTAACTAATCTTTCTTAGTTTTGATCACGACAAATTAAAAAGACATTTATCGTCAAATACAATCATAAGACGAATTATCTAACAAACACTATCATCAAGGTAATAATCATTTAAGTATTGCACAAACATATCTTAATCATGATTACTGATCATAAAAGTAATTAGAACTAAACTTACATTTTGTCAAATGTGACAAAAGATTTTTTAATAAACTTTCTTTTTAAAAAAATGTTTTATAAAAATGGAAAATATAAATTTGAATATGGCATATTCCAAATGCCATAGGAATATCCTTTGAAGGTAAAAACGTACCTCATATATTACTTCCCCACTAAAAGAAAAAAGGGAGCGGGGTCTACTACCACATATCCTTAAATGCCTATACGATTCCTTAGTGATAGGAACCGCAGGACAATTAAGGAACCGCGGGCACAGAGCCATTGGCTTTTGTCTCCTATAAATAGTGGATCAGATCTGCATTTTCCATAACCCTTTTTGGACACTCTTTCTGCTATCCTTCTTCTTTCTAATTCCTAATCATTTGTAAATGATCACTTAATGTGTTAAGTATGTTTACTTATGATTATCCCCTTGATCTCCTTCTTTAACTTGTCCAAAGAGAAGATCACTCACACACTTGTGATGTGATTAAAGATGAAGCCTTGATGAAGATCATCCTCTCCTAAAGATCTAGTCATGTTCATCATTTGTTTTATTTGAGTCTTGTGTAGATCCAATGTATTTGTGAGTACTTAGATTAGTTGTGTTAATCCATTATATTTGTGAATACTTAGATTAAGTCTTGTGTAAATCCATTGTATATGTGTATACTTGGATTTGTGTTGTGTAGATCCAAGTTACATGTGTATACTTCGATATGTGTTTTATTGAGTTGTAATAGTTATGATTTGTGAGTTCTCACTAAACTATAAAGTGATGTGGTTGTGTCTTGTAAGTTCTCACTAAACTATAAAGTCATGTGTAGTTGTGTCTTGTGAAGTTATCACTTAGCTTCAAAGTGAAGAGTCGTGAAGATTAGTTCTACCTTTCGATTAGAACTCGACATCTAGCCTTGTGTCATAAAATGGTGAAGTAGTCCACGTTGTGAAGATTGGTTCTACCTTTCGATTAGAACTCGACATCTAGCCTTGTGTCGTAAAATGGTGAAGTAGGCAACGTAGTGAAGATTGGTTCTACATTTCGATTAGAACTCGACATCTAGCCTTGTGTCGTAAAATGGTGAAGTGGGCGACGTTGTGTAGATTGGTCCTAGCTAAGATTAGGTCTCGACATTTAGCTTAGTGTCAGAAAATAATGTAATCGACATTGTAAGGTTTTCTTCGCCAAGAAGGGAGCTTTTGGATATAGTGGAAATCTCGAGTAAGGTGTACTTGATAAGTGGAGTAGGAACGAAGATAGAGCTTTATTGCCGAACCACTATAAATCTTGGTGTCTTCCTATTAGATCGTTTCTTTCCTTACTCTTTACTTACTCTTACTATCACATCACATGCATCTACTATTTGTCATTGTTAATGCATTAGAATTGAACCTAATCATTATGTAACTAGCTTTCAAGTAAAAGGTAATTTTGAGACAAATCTAATTGAAAGAAATTTTAATTAGGACATAAACCGAAGAGAAACTATTCAACCCCCCTTCTAGTTTCTACAATTGGTATCAGAGAGATGGTCACTCAAGATCTTTGAAGTATATTGTACTTTAAAACTTGGATCGATCCATTGTCTCCTCAAATTAGAAGGTTTCATTATACTAAAGTTTCTCTTTGGTCAAAACTATTTTTTCATTGAAAATAGGCCTTTTAATTGGTAATATAGCATCTCATCTAGATTAGTAGTATTTATACATTTTAGATTTATCCTTGAAATGTATCTACTAGTTTGTATCTTGCTATGTGTAGGTACTCATGAAGATTAATCACATTAGTGATTGTGGATTGAGTTACTTACACTAGTAGAAGACTCATCTTCTTTGATTTTCAACATCATTGAATGATGATACCAAGATGGATGAGAGTGATACTAGTCCTTTAAGACTTAGTAGTCACTTTAGTCATGATTGGGCTTTTCTTTAGTCCCTTGAAGACTTGGAATGCATTTTGTGGCTAAGGTATGTTTTCGTCCTTCCACACGCCCTATAGATCATTCTTTTGATCATTACTTGACTATATGCTCGTTCTTGGCATCCTTGCCTTGACAATTGTTTGTGGTATGTGATTATTTTGTTATAATCCCTCAAACCTTCATTGCTTGGATACTTGACTCACTTAGGAGATGTAGAGTGAGTTAGTAGTAGCGTAAAGTATCAAGCATGATTTTCATGGTTTGCACCCATACGGTTAGTAGGTCCTCTATCATGTGTAATATGTGCAATCAATCTCATCTCTAGGATTATTGATTAATCCCTTGATATACCAAACTACTCCATAAGTTGTAGTTAGGATATTACACATTTGGAACTGAAATATTCCAAGGATGTTGTTATTGTAAATCCTAGCAATAATAATTATCAGATCATGTGGGAGAGAAAGTGATTTCAATACTTTGCTCATTGTTTGAAATAGCATTAAGACTACTTTTGAAAATAATCTTAATCTATTTCTACAAAATTCCTTGGTATGGTTCATTACCAATGCCGTGTAGACTTTCGCCAGAAAGGCACGTCTTGAACCACTATAAATGAAACAAGCTCTTCGTTACTACTACTTGAATATTGTCACTTGTCTCTTGAGCATTGACCTTGGTCTTGATTCACTCCCCTTGGTTTCTATCCTCTTTGCTTTTTTGCTACGAGTAGTCGTTTTTACGTTTCAGTCTTTTTGGGTCTCGATTTAACTCGTAATCCTTCATTAAGGCATTATCACCTAGTATTGAAGTGGTCAAATGATTTCCAAAAGTCTTAAGATATATTTTAAGTCTTTTAGAAAAACTTTGTTTTGAAAACTTCTTTTTGTTTCTTTGTTAATAACCTACCACTGCTGGCGGTTCTTTAATTGTCACTATTCAAACCCACAGTTATCGATAAGGAACCGCGGCCCCACAAGGTGACTAAATTAATCAGTTTTTAATAAATAACACTATTTCAAACAAACCCTCCATTTCTTCTCCATAGAGGCGACGAGTTTCATCTCATTCCACCATTGTTGAACTTTCAAAAACTCCAAATCACTCAAATTAATTGATTCCTAGTCGTGGGTTTCACTCATCCCTCTTCCAACATCAATTAATGTAAGTAATTTCATTCAATTTAAATTAATTTGTTTTAGGTTTCTTGTTTTCATAATTGGGGATTTTTAAAAATAATATTGAACTAGAACCTTGCTAGGAATGTGGGTTGACATAGCTATATCGCTATGATTCCTTAGTTTGAATTCACTGAGATTCCATCAAAACCCACTTGTAGACCAATCTGAATTTTGACTAAATATTTTTGGTTAAATAATGGAATTGATAGGAACTCATGAACAAATTGGTAATTGCATTGTTAATGCATACCTAAAAACGTTTTTGAAAAACTTTTGTTCAAATTCATGATTGAGTTTACATAGCTCATATGTTCTAGTCAATGATGAATTAAGATCATTGTAAACATGCGAATGATAAGGATTAACCCTTTGTTTGTCAAGAAATTGACTAAACACATTCTCATGATTTTGATCTTTAGTCACTATGTAACATAAGAGTGATTAGAACATTATTTGTTTTATCTTTAGGTACTTAATCATGCATTTAGAAACTCATAAAGATCATGAGGAAACTAGAGAATATATGCCTACTCTTTCCTCCTCGTGTCAATCTTGTTCTCTCAAAAATATTTTTCGATCTCTAAAATCTCGTAGTTTTCATGAAGGAAGCATTGTTCCTTCTAATTTTCTTAGACTTGACTTCATTCTTTTCATGTTTAAATCCATTGGATTTGATTACTTGCTTGATATTGATGAGCCAATATTTCCTTCCTTTCTTTTGGAATTATTTAGATCATACACATTAATGTGCATCAATAATGGTTTATCAATAAGATTTTCCATCAAGGGGAAAACCTTTGTATATACTCTTGAAGAATTTGGTAAAACTCTCAATGTTCCATAGAAAGGTCAGTGTAGGTTCACCGATACTTGGAGTCTCAACTCTTTAGAATCGGCCCCTACTGATGTGCATCACGTGACCGAGCTACCCTCTCCTTCAGCCATTTCTTGTACCATTTCCAAACCTCGTTAACATCCAATTCTTGGTAACATTGATGGAGAAATTCGTGCTCTCACTCCTTGGGAATTACTCACTAGCGATCTTAATGATTTTATGATCCCTTGGGCCGAATCATTAGGGAAAATGCAACGTTTCTTGGCGGTAATCGTAACTATGTGCCTGCTTGTCTTGCACATATGTTTTATTATGTTGAAACCTCCACCCCATACAACCTTGCGTTTTTCATAGCTAGAAGAATTAAATGTGTTCTCCTTGGGTCCCATTCTAGTCTCCCTTTTGCTATGATTCTCACACGCCTTCTTAAGAGAACTCTCCTTGACTTTCCATCTTTAAATGCTTCATCATTTCACTTTGTTGATCGTGTTATGCTTCCCGTTTAAGGGAACCTCTCACTTGAACCCAAGCATGATTCAAATGAAGATGGAAATATCATTTTAGATAATTCTCACATCTACGATGTCGATTCTTTCAACTCTAATGACACTTTTTCATCTACCATCTCTCAATTGGCATCTCTAGAAATTGATTCCGACTATGAACTATATCTCTAGCATCACCTTCTAGAAGATCTAAGGAGTGGATCAAGACAATAGAGAAATGTTCTTGAAAGAATGTGGGTTGAAGCACTACTCATGGTTGTTACCACATGTGTTTCTTGGACTTATTTATGTTTCTTGTTTTTAGGATTTGGTGTTATATAACTTTGTTTTTGGATTACAAGATATTTTAATCCTAATTCGTTCATGCTATCGATCTTTCGATACGCATGACTTTGTGCAATTTATGTGTTAGTTAGCTTTCTAAATTTGGTTAATAGTTTACCTTGGCTTGATAAATCCTTGTGAAAAAATCTGGGCTTTTGAAAATTGCTGGAAAATCCTTTTTCTGAGGCCACTACCCACGGTTCCCTGGCAGTTCCTTGTGATAAAGAACCGCAATCCTATTTAAGGAACTGTAGGCTCTGGATTCGATAGAGTCTTGCTTTACACTGTTTTCTCTAAATCTTTGTAAACATTGATGAATCTTTTGCTGAAAGACCAGCTTTTTCCCAAATTAGCCTACCTAATTTCATTATTCATCAAAATGATTTTTAACCCATTACTAGTTTGGATCACCTCCTTCCCTTCTTAAACCTCCCTTGTTTTATCTTCTTGTCCATCCTTCAAACCTCTTCCAAACCTAGACACACAACCATGGTGTCCACAAGATCATCAAATTCCTCCAAACAATCATCATCCAAAAGAAACCTTAATATCAAATTCAAGTTTCCTAAGCATGGTTCTCCATCTTCTCACACACCCAAGAGTGATATTTCTCCAATTCTCATCTCTTCATCACCCTCACCACCTCTTGTTTCATGCAAGACATGTTCAACTCATGGTACTAACCATTCACATGGTTCTACCTCCTCTTCATTCCAATCTAGGATGAATGAGTTGTCCTCACCTTTCACCTCACCAAATTCACCCATCTCACCTTTGGACACCATGCCTCCTCTTCCTCCCTCAAACACTCCAATTTTGGGTCTTCCTATTTCCCGCTTCATGGGTGATTCACACTTGTTTGACTTTTTCATGCACAATGGAACCAATTGTCCTTGTTGCTTAAACAATTTCTACCTCATTGATATCCTTAGGTTGAAGATGATTGGGGCTCACATTAAGTTGCAAAGCTTCTTGTTGAATTTATTTGATAATCCTCCACCTTCTAAGAGATGAATGATGATTTTCTAAAAATAAAATGTTTTTAAAAGAAAATCAAGCCAAGGAAGAATATATATAAAGAACTAGTTTAGCTAACTTTGTAATAGTTAGTCTTTGTTTCATTTCTTGTATTTCCTTTCCTTCATGAGTTTTCATGAAGATGTGTTATGGATTTAGTATTTGTGTGATTTAACCTTGGTGCTCACACTAATCAACTTCATTTTATTTAAAATTGAACCTTAATCTATAACAACCTCTTAAAACTTGACTAAAACGGGATCAAATTTTATCTAAATATTTTGTCACCTTTTGTCAACACACACTTTGTGAGTGTGTTGCCTTTTGTGCAACCAAAACATAATCTAGTGCTAAAAGAGGTAAAAATCCAAGATTTGCATTTTTTTTTGAAAAATTCTTATTTTTTCTCAAAACCTTGTAAAATTGCATTTTCATGTCCACTGTATGCGGATCCTAAAAGTTCGCACGATTCCTTATATATAAGGAACCGCAGGTTCTTTTAAAGAACCACGGACAACAAGCCAATTTTTGGCTCGTTTTTGGTCTTTCTTCTTTGACCACAGTCTTTTTCAAGATTCCTTGTTTGGCAATTTTGGTTAAACATTACTTGAAACATGTTGTTTTCATTTCAAATATTTGCCTTGTCTATTTTTATTAAATTCTCTTCTTTTGGGAGTTCTTCTTCTTATCCCTCACAATGTCTAACTCTCTTAATCTTAACCTTGACATCTCTTTGTCACAATCTTTTAAACCTAAAGCTTCTAAGTTTTCCAAGAAACCAAAAATCTTGGTTCGACCTATTTAGGTCAAGAAGAACAAGGATCATCATAATTCCTCTTCTTCCAAACCTTGCAAGACTTCTTTTTCTCCCCTTGCGTATTGGAATGAGACTTTCTCACTCGATCCAATTACCGGAAAAAGAGAAGTTCTTCCACCACCACCTAAACATTGCAAAATACCTTCTCTCAATGACCTATCTTCTTTCCCAAATCTCACTAGGCATTGTGAAAACATTTCTTATCCATTATCTCCGTCTCCACCACCACCTTCTCATCGAGATGGTCCTCCCCCATCTGACGACTTTGTTTTGCATCATGGAAGCTCGTGTGCTTGTTTTCGATTTCAACGAATTAAACTTGCTCATGTGTATGACAAGTTAAATTTTCTTGAATTTCTTCTCACTCGACCTCCTCTCAAAGTATTTGTTCCCATGAACAAATCTTCGAATGATGCCTCGTCGTCTTATTTTTCCAATTAAAGCACACCTCATGTGCTTGTTGTCGATTTCAACAAATTGAACTTGCTCATGTGTATGACAAGATAAATTTTCTTGAATTTCTTCTCACTCGACCTCCTCTCAAATTATTTGTTCCCATGAACAAATCTCCGAATGATGCATCGTCGTCTTATTTCCCCAATTAAAGCACACTTTGTGTTTTAATTGTTTGAGTCAAATAAAAACTTAAGCAATCTTGGAAGATTATCACTACTAGAGTAGTTTATGCTTATGTTGCTTCTTTGTTGTTTTAAATATTCATATTGTGTGTATGAATATTTATATTGTATGTTTCTTCATATTTTTGTAATATGAATGTTATGTGTGTTATTCCCTTTCCCATCAATTCTTTTTCACTCATTATTTAGAGTAGATCATGGTTAAAACCTACAACTGTTTTTGGGTGGTTCCATCAATTGTAAGTTTCTAACCCATTTGACATATTATGACTTCAGTTGGTATGGATGTTTCTTTTCTACCTCTATTCCATCAATTGAACTTTGATTTTGTCAAAACACCCTCTTTGGACATACTTAGAAAACACTTACTTCTAATTTGAGATTTATTTTCTTCCTCCCTCTCAGTTACTTAGTAGGTAGTGACTATATATACTATTGATCCCTTTGCTTGGATCTATAGTCTGTTAAGAATTAGTATAGTAGTTTGTAATCAAACTAAAACACTTTGAGAACTCTTACTCAACTAAATAAGTTATGAGAAATCTAACTTATAAAGCACAGAAGAACATAATTACATTTAACTATTCGATTCTCTTATTAATTGACTTGAATGAGGTACATGAATGTCATCGTACCTATGTTCCTTTTATAGAGTAAGGAACCCTAGAAACCTTAGAATATTCTATAAAGATAAGTATATCACACACGATATATTATCAATATTCTAACTATTAAGTATATCACATAAGATATACTCTAACTATAACTATGACATATCTTATGAAAAGATATATTCGTCATAATCAATATAGTAGTACTTTTACTTATCACTAACAGTACTTGTTATGTACCGCTCTAACACTAACGGTACTTGCTAACACAAACAGTACTTATACTTACACTAACAGTACTTGGTACTTTACAAATAATTCCAAACAATCCTCCCCTAAACAAGAATGAAAACTTGTTTTCTTCTTGTTTCTCTTTGTACTTAATGTATTAGAATACATGTCTTCAGTATTCTCTTCAAACTTAGATTGAGCTTGGTAAATTTGTACTTGTATCCAACTGAATGTAGCTAAACACTTTATGCAGATCTTCTTTTGATATGATAATCTTCAAGTCTCATGAATATCATCTTTGTCTTCAAATTATGATCTTCTTGTGTCTTGTGAACATTCATTTTGTTCTGCAGCAATAGTAATTGTCTTCTTAAATTAAATCTGTGAACTCTTGATCATGAACTTCTGTCTTGATTTGATGAGACAAAACCTTCTGAGTATTCTTTCTTTGAATCTAATACTCCTTTGCTTGCATCTTCATACCTGAAATAAAATAGTTAACAACAAAAACCAATCTGTATTGGCTTCACGATTTTTAGCAAATCATCAGCTATCAACGAATTTGATTTATTATTTACCAGTTATTCGTACACTCTGGAATAGCTAATACTTTATTCATAAAGAATAAGGTGTACTGATAACCCTATAATTTTTGGTAAACTGTCAACCATCAACGGATTTGATACTGTCTTTACCTAGTACCATTTGTCAAGGACTAGCAACCTCTTTGTCTCGAAACATGGTGAGTTAGAACCATATAGTTTTTAGCAAACTACCAGCTGTCAAGGGATTTGAGAAGTCTTTAACACAAACCGTTTGCTTATGGACTAGCCAGTTCTTATGTGTGTTGGACATGGTGAACTGAGAACCATTTGGGAAGTGTGATTGTAAATCAAACACTTAAGGCTCTTTTCAGCTTCTTCCTCTTACTCCAAATCCTTTATTTGTTGTTTAACCATTGTGATCAACTTCAAAGCACTAGCAAACTCTTGTGAAACTTCCAATTGTTGCTCTAACATTCTTTCCAACAATCTTCTTCCAAAAGGATATCTCTTTTCTTGAAGCATGTATTAGGTTATATCATCTATATCCAATGTATGTATCCCACATGATCTACAATATCTCCAGTAACTAGGAACCTGATTCTCTAAGTCCTTCAATATTCTTTGATCACAAGTATGTGGCTCATACATAAATTTCAGTTCATTCCTCAATAGTGTGACTTCTGCTTGACCTTCACTTCTACCTCCAACAAACCTGTTAAGGTCTTGAATGTCTTGTCTGTCAAGGATGTGTAGAATCTCTTCTAGTAGTCTGAACATCTTGAATGTTCCATCGGATCTGGTGATTCCATGAATTTCTAATCTATCCTTCATAGCACTTGTCCACATTATGATATCTGACTTCTTTCCAAATATTTCTATGTCAATGCACTGATCTTTAAAGTTCATTATCTTTAAGTGCTTTCTGCAGCTTTCATCATCATCACTATCTTGTTCTTTAGACTTCACCTTTTTCTTAGCTTCTTGATTTTTCTTAGTTGATCTTTTCCTTTTAACACCCTTGGAGGTTCCTTCAAACTCTATTGAACCCTCCTCCAAATCAGTATGTACTGTATCCTTAAGTACTATTGACTGTGTATGTACTACTTGTACATTCTCAGTCTTCTTGTTAACATCTTGAGTTGTATTCCCCTCATCCATTCCTTGACTAATCTATGCTCCCTTTGAAACTTCTGTCACCCTTTTCTTTTTCCTAACATAGGTAGTCTTGATGGGTGGAGATGCTTCCTTTTGGACAGTAGTACTTGCATCAAGCCTGGGGGGTACTTCCAAATTGTCTTTGTTGTTGAATATGCTTCCTTACATCTTCAATGTCCTTCTTGTCCTTTTTAGAACCAATTTCAACAAAATTTAACTTGGTCCTTTTGTGTTGTTCATACAAAGCCTTGATTTCTTCAAACGTCTTTCTGACCAATTGAGCATGGGTAAAATTCTTGACTTTCTTGAGGTAGGACATCATCTGATTTCTGATTTGCATAGTGGTTGGGGGCTTAACCCTTTCTTTTCTTCTCTTTTCTAAAAATTTGTTACTCCCTCACTAAATCATCAATTAGCTTGTCTTTCTCCTCTTCATCATAAGCATCCCTTTCTTCAGCCAGCAATGACTCTACAAGAAGCTCACTTGCTTTAAGTTCAGCCTGAATCCTATCATATTCTTCAATGTTCCATTCTTGCTGCACTCTTTGGGCTTCAAGAAATTGTTGCTTTGCTGTAAGTTCTTCTTGTAGCTCTTCTTCATGCATTTGTACTTGTAATATGAAAGCTAACTCTTCATCATGCTCTAGTTGGTTGAATCTATTCATGACTTTGCTAATGTCATCATCTGAATCACTTTCTTCTTCAGATTCAGATTGTAACATCTTTTTGCCCTTATCCTTTGGATTGATTTTGGGTAGTTTCTTCTTTATCTTTGAAGATATTCTCTCTTCATCTTCATTTGATTGCTGTTGAATGATAACACCTTTCGTGGGCTGTGAATCTTGAATTTTCTTGCCTTTAGCTTTTTCCTTCTTGGCAAGAATTTCTTGTTGTGTCTTTATCTCTGCTTCTGCTTGTCTTGATTTTTCAACTGAGCTCTTCTCCCTTGGATCAAGCAGTACTTGTGCTAAAGTCTCATCCTCTCCAAAAGGAGTTTGACTTTCTGCAAAAGAAGGTAGTGAAGATTTTAAACCAGCGGTACTTACAATTGGCTTAGTTGACTTAACAGTACTTAGCTCTTCATCAGTATTTACTTCACCAGTGTAAGACACACTTGTTTCTTGAATCACCAAACCAGTGTAAGACACACTTGTTTCTTGAACCACCAAAGTATCTCCAGATACTTTTCCTTCTTTTGAAGCTATCTTCTCAATCTGTAACTCCTCAGTCTTGTCTGATCCATAACTCACTCTTAATCTTGACAGTATTTGGAAAGACTGTTTCTTGTGAAACCAAAATTGTCTTTGAGGTGGAGTTGAAGACACAGGAAGTTGAACATTGATTTGCTCTAGCTTCTCATAGAAACTACTCCAATTCACTTGTAGTTGTGGTGATTGAGGTTGTGGCTGTGGCTGAGTCACCAAAATTTCTTCATTTTATGGTTCCTCATGAGTAGGTTGTGGTTCTTCTTGTTGAAGCTCCATGTTTTTAGGCTCTAAGCTATCTTTTTCCACAATAGTCTCTATGCCATCACCATCTTAAAAATTTCCAATGACATCATCAGGTTCAAAATTGATGTCATTTCCAGAGACCCTTGTATAAATGTCAGAAGAAGGTCCTTGTTCTTCATCATTCCTCTCTTGTTTGGTTGCATTCAGTTGCCTTTTCTTGAGGTTCCTGAATCTTTGCTTCTTAAGAGCAGCTTTCTGAATTGTTCTGTTCTGTCTCATCCAAGGAGATACCTTATTCCTTAGCTTGATGAAATTGGCTTCTAATTCAACAATTCTCTTATCTTGAGCAAGCTTCTCCTTTTGCAGTACCTGAACCTGTTTAGACAAGCTAGTGCACAAAGCAGTTAAATTTGCAACATCCACCACCTCTGTTGTTGGTGCTTGTGGTGAACCACTAGCAACAATTGAAGCAGTAGGTGTGTGGATCATCTCATCTGAACATTGTTGATTACCAACATTATGAGAAGAAGATTGAGTATCTTCAGAAGAATGGGGACTCTGATGAGAAGGTGTTTGCTGAGAAGCACTAGCTGAGCTAGGTTCCTTACCTTCTTGGTTGGCTGGTTGGGCTAACATGTTTGCAAATAAGGGTGTGATAGTTCATGTAAAGGCATTGCCTTGTTTGGTCGAGAAAGAGAAAGTTCTCTTTGTAAAGGTAGGAACATCCCATGTATTTGTCAAATCTGGTACATTAGGGATTTGGTCATTAACTAAAGCTTGAATGAATCTAGGATACATCAAAAACTTTTTAAATCCTTCCAAATTCCTAGTCATGCCTTCAAAAATTACTCTTGAAAAGTTAAAAACTCTGTTATTTGCTAGACAAATACCAGCTGATGCCAATGCAGCAGGGATTTGATCAAAAGAAGTACTTTTTGAGCTTAAACATTGAATAATGTCAGAAAAAAGCAATTTCCATTGTGGTGAAAATGAACCTTTAAAGAAAGTAAGACTTTCCCTACCACCCTGATAACCCATGGCTGCAAGGCCATCATGTATCTCTGTGCTATTCAACATACTAAGTCCATTTTCATCATTAAGCCTTAAACTAGCCCTTAGTAGTACCTCAGACACATAAATATTTCTATTATTCATCCTATCCCTAATGTAAGGTTGATTATGGCGAGTACCTAAGACAGCAATATTCCAAAATTCTGTAACAATAGGAATAGAGGCAATATGACTTACAGTAAGAGCAAAGCGAATATGACTTCGAGATAGAAATCCAAGTATCTCATGGAAACCAAGAGAATCATCATTCTGAGCAAGGTTTGCAACTAGGTTGTGCTTAGAGATCACTTGTGTTAGAAATAAGTTTTTACGTATTTAGGAAGATTCAGTCACTTTGACAATATATTAAGTAGTAGCTCGTAGTCTAGATATCTTTATTAAACAAACAAGACCAAGCCTAGCCTACAACATATGTAGGCCGGCCCAATATTGTAAGCCCAAGCCCATCACAAGGCTTGGGTATATAAACCCTCTCCTTAGATGGAGAGAGTGGTGATTTCATTTCAAATAACACATAGTTCTTAAACTTTCTCTCTATAGAAGTGTGAAATCATCTATCTTTCTCTCTTTAAAATATAAGCAAGATTTACATATCTCACAAATGGTATCAGAGCCATGGGATGATTGTATTGTTTATGTGTTTGTGTTCTTGATTCATACGCCTATTTTGATCCATTTTACACGAACCAAATTTTTTTTTGTGTTTTTTATGGTTTTTTCTTGATACAAATCTTCTACATAGTTGTGGTAGAGATTTGGTATAGTTACTTTGGCTAAGAACACAAAATTTTTGGGTGTTTTGATCATTTTTTGGCTTAAAATCTCGAATTTGTTGAGTTTTGTCCGAGAAAAGTGGGATATATTCCGATCAGTGTCATCGGAAAAGGGTTTAAAGATTCTAATAGTTATTTCGATCAGTGTCATCGGAAAAGGGTTTAAGGTTTCCGATCACATTCCGACTAGGGTCATTCCGACATCATTCCGACAGGGCTATATTCCGACAGGTTTGCTTTTGACATTCCGATTTGGGACATTCCGATTTGGGACATTCCGATTGGGACATTCCGATTAGGGACATTCCAATTAGGGACATTCCGATTGGGACATTCCGATTAGGGACATTCTGATTAGGGACATTCCGATTAGCGACATTCTGATCAGGAGAATTCCGATTAGGGTTTATTCCGACAAGGTTATTCCGACAAAGGTATTCCGACAGGGTTTATTCCGATCAATATTCCAACGATCCAAAAATTATTCCTTAAAAAATTGTGTGTTTTTTGTCTTGGAATTTTTTAGTCATCGAGAACATATTTTAGGGGATTTTAACATTGTTTCTCGACTTCAACTCACAACAACAAACACATTTACTTTCTCTCATTGTTCGATCAATATTTGTAAATCTTAACTTATCGACATGGAGTACACATCTCTTACGGATAAGTCCATCCTCTCGGGTACGGATAATCGTCCACCAATGTTGGAAAAATCTATGTAGGAGGATTGGACTTCCCGAATGGAACTTTACATGTTGAACAAAGAGAATGGACATCTCATTTGGGCATCGATACTCAATGGACCATTAGATTATGGTACAGTGACGGAAGGTACAACTACTCGTCCTCGCACAACAGGTGAATTGACTAGAGATATGAAGATTGAAGAAAAATGTGATAAGTATGCTACAAACATCATTCTCCAAGCCCTTCCTCCAGATGTCTACAAACTCGTCAGCAAACATAAAGTTGCCAAAGAGTTATGGGATAGAATTCGTGTTCTAATGCAAGGCACCTCGTTAACTAAACAAGAACGAGAGTGTAAGCTTTATGATACTTTTGATAAGTTTGTCTATGTGCCAGGGGAGACTCTCAATGATTAGTATCTGACATTTACTCTATTGTTGAATGAGCTCAATATATATGGCATGACAATTCCTACGTTTCAATTGAACACCAAGTATTTGAACACTCTTCCTTCAGAATGGAAAAAGTACGTGACAAATGTTAAATTGGCTAAGGACTTGCATAACACCAATGTGGATCAACTTCAAGCTTTTCTTCAACAACACGAATGCCATGTGATCGAGGCTCGGTTGTCTACACCTCAAGTTCATGATCCACTTGCCATGTATGCTTCTCAACAAAACATGGCTTATACTTATCAACAACCATCATACTTGCAGCAACCACCACCACACACCTATCAGCAACCATCTTATCAACCACCAATGATGCCACAACAAGAATTTCAACAAAGTGTTCATCAACAATATTTTCCACAGCAACCACCATATTAGACATCACCATCACAAGCCAACACTTCTGCAATGGACTATACTCCTCAGCAAGGATATTTTCTAATAAAAGCACAACCAGCACAAGCTTTCTACTCTAATGAACTTCCACCAATCCAAGCACCGGTCTTTACTCCAAATGATACGCCAGCTGATGTTCTAAACCATCTCACTGCCTACTTGTCAAAACTTTTTGCAACTAGAGTATTTCCACCAACAAACAATCAGCTCGGCACCTCTGCAAATCCTTGACAACAAGCTACTGTTCAAGATGGTCAAGTAATAGTGCAACCTATTCAGGGAAGGCAAAATTCATATCGACCTCCTACAAGGACTGTAAATGCTCAAGCTGTGAATTCTTAAGCTAATGGAAATGGAAGCCCCATTGGTCCTCAAAAGGTTGTGACTTGCTACAATTGTCGAGGACAAGGTCATATGGCTAGGCAATGCACTCAGCCGAAAAGGAGAAGGGATGAAGCGTGGTTTCGTGAAAAAATGTATTTGGTTGATGCTCAGTCTAAGGGAAAGATTTTTGATTCAGAGGAGTTAGCATTTCTTGCAGACCCAGGGGCAACAGATAAGGAAGGAATTGCAGTCGTTTCCACTTCTAATGCAGCTTATCAAGCAGATGATCTTGACGCATATGATTTGGATTGTGATGACATTCACTCTGCCCAAGCTGCTCTCGTTGCTAACTCTCTCACTACGGTTCTGATGTCGTCAGTGAGGTACCCACCACAACCAATCTTGGTAATGATGATAACCCACATCAAGTTGGGCATGAAAATGACAACCTCGAACAGCATTCGGGAACTAGTAACTCAAATGACGTGGTACCCAATTCTACACATTTGAGTGAACCTCAACCAAATGCTACGACGGGTATGGAATCTTATGCTCAACATGATTTGGTCATGGTGCCTAAACATATTATTGATCAAATGCATATGGCTCTCAGACAATCCGTAGATACGAATTCCACCCTAACTGCTGAGCTTTCGTTGCATAAAGAAAAGGTCAAAACTTCTGAAATGGACCCTCAAGCAGAGAAAATAACATGTTCTGAATTTGACCAATTTCGTTTTGAAAAGATTGAACACTTGAAAGAAATAGAATCATTAAAAGCTAATCTTTCCAATGAATTAAAAGCAAAAGAGTCGGTTTTCAATGATTTTCAGAAACTTAAAATGGATTTCGAAACTCTCGAGTCTAAAAAGTTTGAATCGGAAATTCATGCTACCAAAGTTCTTAAATTCAAAGAACAACATCTTTTAAAACAATAAGCTTCCACAAAAAAGGTTCATCTATTAACTAAATCATTTAAAGAACTTGAACTTAAGCGTCTTCAAAATTTACCACCTAATCCCGGTTATGCAAAACAAGTCAGGACTATATTCCCTGTCTTTATGATATGACCATAATTGGCAAATCGAAAGAAGGACCTTATGTTCGAAGTTCTAAGGAGACACAGTCACTTATGGAAAAAACTCATTCTAAAATGTTTTCAAAATTCCATACGATTGATTATGATAAGCATAATAAAGATCAACTTTCTAAAAAAACACGTATTCGCTTACAAAACGAATTAGCTGAACTAACAGTTCTTGTGCCCCAAAGTTTGTCAAATGAAAACCCTCCTAGTACGTCTTCTACACTTGTCAAAACGGATTTAACAAAGTTAATTTCACCGGTAAGTAAGGCATCCGTTAACTTAAAAGCGGTACACCAACACTTAGCCGATTTTGATAAGGTCATTTTGGAACGTACGACGGCCACGGCCATAACGGAAGGTGAATGGAACTTTGAGCACACTAGAGCTGCGTTCCGAGATGAAATTGTTCCGTTTGTAAAGAATGTTAAAGCTTGTCTTAGTAGTCTTGATCAAGATTTGCGTTTGGAAATAGAAGAAGTTAAACGTGTTTTCAATGAAATGGATGATGCTTATGAAAACAGTTTACTTGAAACAGAACGGGTTTCTCGCTAAAATGATCAGCTTCTGAAACAAGTGATGTCTCATGTTATAGTTTCCGTCTATGTGAATAAAAGTGTTGATAATGATTCTATTGTGCATAATGTTGAATCTGTGGATAATGTGGTAGATAGTACTTGTCACGAATCTGACGCTGAATTTTTAAAGCTTCAAGATTCATATTCTTTGCTTTCAAAACGTTTTGATGAGATTAAAACACATTGTATTTCGCTTGAATGCAAGCAACAATTTATTCAAGAAATCTTTGAAACGTCATTCGAAGGTGTTAATATCGACGATGCAAACTTTGAAAAGAATTTTCGATTGAATTTACAATCAAAACAGCGTCAGCCAAGTGACAAATTTGCTAAATCTTTGCCGATAGACATAGAGAAATCTAAGGAGCTTAACTGTGTGAACGTACTTGAGGCCTCTGAGAATTTTAAACTTGATCTAGATAATCGAGTTTCTAAGATTTTGTCCAAAGTTGATAACTTAAAACAGAAAGATACACGACTCTTCGATTCAGTAAAGCTCGCATGTGTTAATACCACTGCACAGAATCAATCATTGATGGAACAATTGAATCAGAAGTCGGTGGAAATATCTGATTTGAGGGAACAAATTTGTGATAAGAATCTGGCCTTGGCTGAGTTAAAGGAAACACTTCGTACTCTAAAAGGTAAGAATGTTGTGGATAACGTAGCCACTATCTCAGCATCATCCTCTAGTACAATCAAAAGGACCCTTATAGCCATCACACCATTTAATAAGGGACCTAGGACTAAACCATCTCAAACTTTGGTCACTAAAGATAAGGCGGAATCAAAACGAGCTTCTAATATTCCCGTGTTGCCTTCTACAGGAGTAATCACCACTACTAAGGCTCAAAGATCTAAGCTTAAAAGAAACAAGAAGAATGATAGGATCTTGCCCCCATCTAGTAGTCAAGAGAAGAAGAAAGTAGAAGCCCATCCTAGGAATGTTATTTCTATTTTGAATAAAAAGAATCATGTAGCTAAACCTAAAGGCTCTGCGGTTGTGCAGCGTTCTAAGCCTACTGTTAATTCTAATTTGAAATGTTGGAATTGCAATGAATGTATGTTTTCTAGTCGTCATGATTCTTGCCTTATTGACCATGCGAATGAGATGAATGCCCGGAAAAATGGATTAGAATGGAAACCGACTGGGAAAGTGTTAACCCAAGTTGGTTGGTTGTGGCGCCCCACTGGTAGAAGTTTCACTATAGTAGGAAATGCGTGCCCTTTAACTAGGATCACTCCCACTAAAGCAAAGAAAGCGTGCCCTTTAACTAGGAGTACCAAGGCTACCAAAACACAAACGTGTCCTTTAACTAGGAACACCGACACTACTGAAGGAACCAAGTGCCCTTTAAATAGGTCTACTCCCACTGTAGTGCCCGCGAATAATCCAAAACCTAAGAAAGTTGGAACAGTAAAACCTGTTAGTGCTAAAACTCACATTGGAAAACGCAGGAAATCTAAGGGTCACAAACATGTTAGCAATTCTGATAATATTTTATCTGTATCTGCTAACACTCCGGAACCAATAGTTTCCAATGCATTGTCTACTGTCGTTGTTGAAAACAGGTGGTCCAAATTGTTCTCTAGTATTTGGACTCTGGTTGCTACAAGCATATGACCGGAGATCGCTCTCAGCTCAGAAATTTCGTCAGCAAGTTTCTTGGTACGGTTTGATTTGGAAATGATCATATTCCAAAGATAATGGGTTATGGTGAATATCATATTGGGAATGTTATAATTTCAAGAGTGTATTATGTGGAAGGTCTTGGTCACAACTTATTTTTTGTGGGATAATTTTGTGATGCAAACCTAGAAGTTTCTTTTCGAGAGCATACCTGCTTCATTCGTAATTTGGAAGGGGTTGATTTATTGAAAGGTACTCGAGGGAATAATTTGTACACTTTGTCTCTACAAGACATGATGACCGCTTCTCCCATATGTCTTCTCTTCAAAGCATCAAAGACTAAGTCATGGTTATGGCATCGACGGTTATCTTATCTTAACTTTGACGCTATTAATCATTTGGCGGAAAACGAACTTGTTCGTGGTCTTCCTAAACTTTCATTTCATAAGGATCATTTGTGTTCCTCGTGTACAATGGGGAAAAGCACTAAGAAATCATACAAACCCAAGACTGAAGACACCAACCAAGAGAAACTTTATCTGTTGCATATGGATCTTTGTGGGCCAATGCGTGTTGCAAGTCTTAATGGAAAAAGGTACATCCTCGTCATTGTGGATGATTACTCTTGGTTTACACGGGTGAAATTCATCATCGGATTTCTCATGGTGATTCAAGTGCGTCTCAACACTACTGTCCGACGCATTCGTACAGATAATGAAACCGAATTTATGAATCAAATCTTGCGTGATTATTATGAAGAAGTTGGCATATCTCATGAAACATCCATTGCACGCACTCTACAACAAAACGGTTTCGTTGAAAGGCGAAATCGCACACTTATGGAAGCTGCTCGAACGATGTTAATTTACGCAAAGGCTCCATTGTTTTTATGGGCAGAAGCAGTATCTACAGCAGTGTACACCCAAAACCGGTCACTAATTTGTAAACGCCATGGTAAAACACCTTATGAGCTTTTCCATGGAAAAGTACCATATTTATCATATCTTCATGATGAGACAGCTTTTATACATGGTCTCATCGTTCTTTTTGGACTTAAAATGCATTAAATATCATCAAAATACCCAAATATATGCTTGTGTTTGTTGCTTGTGTAATTTAGGTACGGATATTGAGAAAATGACAAAAGATCACAAGAATCACGCAAAAACGAACACGGGAAACGAAGCCGCACGATGAACCAAGCCCTAGTGAGGAATTTTCCAAAGAAAACCCTTGAAGATTTGAAGAATATTGAAGATTGGTCCTCCAAGTTTGAAGAATTGACACTTTATACCCTTGTATCTTCATAATTACAAGTTTGGTCCCTAAAGTTTGTCAAAATTACAAAAAGGACCCTTAACTTTGAAGAATTGGCAAATTTAGTCCCTCAACAAATCTAAATTGTCAAATATGGTCCTCCAAGAAGTCAACCAACAAGTCAAAGACCTTGAAATTTGAAGACATTACATCAATGGCCCTTGAAGATATCCAAATGTGCAAAGGAAGTCCTTATGAAAAGTTTTGAATATCAACATGCCAAAAATGAAAAGTGATTGAAAGTTATTTCAAAGGAAGATAAGTTTAGAGCTGGTTATTACAACTTGAATACACCATGAGACTAGAGGGACCTTTCATGACCAGACAACAAACCTCCCTACACCACTTATATCATGACACGTCACCCCACCCAAGCTAACAACCAATCAGATTCGCCCCATCACCCACGTCATTCTCCACTTAATCTTTATTAACTGTTTTTATTTAAAAATCAGTTTATTAAGGAAATTAGTGGGGGAAACACTTTTTTAAACTTGTTTAAAACTTCCAAACGAATTAAACTTCACTATTTATCTCCTTCTTAGCCTATAAACCCTAACACACCCAGAATTAATTAAACCCATTTCTTTACCTTAATCCAATTAACCATAGGGGATATTACCCCAACCCCACTCCCAACACTTCCCACAACCCAGAAAGCGACCACTCCATCTTTTGTCCCCTCCCCTGCTACACCCATCACGTGTCACTTGACCACATCAACGTCCAAAATTCAAAACGTGCTCCCAAAGGATGAATGGACGCTCAAGATCATGCCTAGACAGCTGTTTCATCTCAGAAGTCACAAGACTCCATCCTTGACCAAAGATCACCAAGGGCAAAACTGGGAATTCCTTCATTAGGGTTTAGCTTTATGTATTTTCCGTATTATTTTATTCTAGGACCTAGAATCTTCACTTGAGTAGTATAAAAGGAGCATACAATGTGTGTATTGCCCTTGTTCCAGTTTTTATGTAAAAACTTTCTTTTTATGAAATTAATGAAGAAGTTCTTCTTAAGTTACATAAGACTGTGAACCCTTTACTTTCCAGCATTAATATTTTAAAAGTTGTTTTCCTGAGTTCATTTTTCTTCAAGTTTGTCCTTTCTTTAAATTTTCAAATCTTAGCAAGTGTTTCTGAAAATTGAGATTCTTGGCAAGATTTTGTTTCAAGTTTGTTTTATTTGGATTAATCAAGTGTTATTAAGTGGTTTTAAATATTGGTAAAGTTGTGGAAAGATTTTAAGAAAGAAAGAAAAGTTAAACAGTCTATAGCATTTGTGCTTGTTTTCCTCTTTTTTTATTTTCTTAAACAGGTTGTTAAGAGAGTTGATCATTGTCTGCATACACCCGGGTGTATTTGGAGGTGGATTTTCATCCACAAAGAACCCTGGATGTAGGGTTCTTTGGTAAGAATCCTTATCTTTTCCATTTTTTTTTCTTATTAATGTGATTTGAGTGGAAGTTGTATGCTAGTGTTTATGTGTTGCCTATGGTATGTGTTTGAGTTACTTGCCATGATAATGCATGTTTAGATTCATTTGTATCAGTTTTGAGTTGTTTAGAAAGGATTTTGTTTGACAAATTGTTGATTTCAATTTTAAAGGAGTGTTTGGGTCTGCTTATTCAGTCAAGGATTTGACTTATATGTGGTGTAAAAACAGCTTGGCCACACTTCAATAGGTTAGTATTGGTTATTAGTTTGCATGGTTTGAGATTTGATAGGTTTAAAAAAGGATTGCATGCTCATTTTTTTGATAACAATAGCTAAAATCAGAAACTTCACTTTTCTGTCTTGAATTTAGAGTAAAATTTGCCATCCAAACTTGTAGAATGTTAGACATAGGTATAATCTAGGGTTGCTGATAGCTCAATAGTCATTAGGGTAACTTGTGTGCAAGGTTTTGTGGATTGAAATTCAATTTTTGTGCATCTAATAGCTAGCACTATTCACCAGCAACACTTAGTTATATCAGCAACTATATCTTGCCTTGTTTTGTGATTTTCTTTGCTTGAGCCTGTGTGTTTTTGTGTTTTTACTGACTCCCCACACTTCCATGAGTGTGGGGGTGCCTTTGTTGCCATTCAAAACCAAGAATTGAACAAGCTACAAGCCTCAAAAGGCCCAGACCCGTTTATTTTCACTAGCAGTGGGAACTCCTTTCCCACTGCCTTTGTATTTGTTCCCACTGCTTTACTAAAAGACAGAAACACAAGAAGTGTCACTTTCACAGATCCAATATTTTTGTCTTTTGTGACCTTTTTTTAGAATTAGGATTTGATTCTTTTTGCATTATTTTTCTTTTTAAATTTCTGATTTTCTAGTATAATTTAATTTTCTGTTACTGTTCATCAGATAATTTTTAGATTTTTTTAGCTAATTTAATTACTTTTTAAAGTTTCTGTTTTTGTCTTTTAGTGCCAAAAAGTAATATTTTTAGGTTTAATCAATTTTATTAGACTTAGAATAATATTTTAAGGTTTTTGGTTTAAAAATTAGTTACTGTTCAATTTTTTATTAATTTTTAGAATTAATCTAAGTTAATTAGGGTTTTAATTAAACAAGTTTTGTCATTTAGTGAGAAATTTAATATTTTTCAAGATTTTTCATTTTTCTACTGTTCATTAGAGTAAAATAGGATTTTTAAAATTGGTAGATTATTTTTAGCATTATTAAATTAGTTTTTATAATTATTTTAATTTTAAAATAGTTTTTAGTAATTTAAAAATAGAAAAATAGTATTTAAAAATCATAAAAAATACTTTTTAGTTTTTAAATAATATAAGTAAGTTATTTGTTCAATAAAATCATATTTTGGACATTTTGATTAATTATATTTAATTTTAGGGCTTTAATTAGCATTTAAAATTGAATATTTAATTAATAAAAGGTTTTAAAATATTTTTATTGGATTTTATTCCTTATTTATATTATTTTAGACTTGTTTTAGCTTATAATTAATTTTTAGGTTGAAAATTTTTATTTTTGTCGTTTTTTACGGTTTTACGTTTACGCCTTTTTCGCCGTAGTTTAATTAGTTTTCGTAACCGTCTTTTCTTTGCTTTCTCATTTCTTTTCTTCTTGATCATAATCACAAACATCATATATCAATTATTAACACAACGCACTAGCCTCCTTGGGAAACGAACTTGCTTGGTCATTGGTGCTCGGTTTTCCTAAACCGACACTTAATACTTCCACCATTTGTCATCCTTTTCCTAAAGGGTACAAAATCACTACATCATTTTTGGCGCCGCTGCCGGGGAGGCGTGTTGTGTTTTGGTTGAACCATTGTTGTTTTTTTTATATAGCCATAAAGTATTTGTATTAATAGCACTCTATTAATATGTATTATCGTTTTTCGATTTTTGTGTGAATATTATTACTATATTGTATACGTAGAACAATAAATTTACAAGTACTCCAAATACGTGAGCAATCACAACCTTGATTCGGGATTTCATCACTCGATCATTGTATTCGAATCTCAAACCAAAGAAAAAAGGCAAAAATAGATAAATACTTTCGTGAAGCTTGATTTTGATAATACAAACTATAAGGTGGGTATAAGGCGGTTGTATTTCACGACCTAAAGGAAAAAGGCTCTTACGTGCTTCGCGCCGCCTCGTTTCCTCCGCTTGCTTGTGCGTATTTGATTTTGAGAGTGAATCGAGGGTTTTGCCGCCCAAAGTATTACTAAGTATCATATATATTTTCTTGGTTTCATTTGATTAAACCCTCTTGAACGATTTGGTGTTCCACCATCGTTCTAAAGTCATCGAAGGCGTTCACTTCATATGATCGTTTTCATTCCTTGAGGCTTCGTTAATCAAGAGATTTGATTAGTGAGGAGATTTGTAGATTTTGGTCTACTTAATACATTCCAAAAAATCCAAAAAAAGTTAAAAACAATCAAAAACCACAAAAAAATTGAAAAAGTAAAAATACCAAAAAGAATCTTCTTTGCTCGCCTTCTCGTTGTACGTGACGTTTATGCAAACTCGCTCTAAAGCTAGACGTGCTCGTAAACGAAGAAACAAATCACTCACTCCTACTAGTGAGGACTCTCCTATTGACGAACCCATTGTAGTGAAAGAAGCACCCATGGCTAATCGAACTATGATGGAGTTGCTTCAAGCACCCACCGAGGGTTATGGAGAAGCGATTGTGATTCCCGCTATCCTTGCGGAGAATTTTGAGGTTAAGACGGGTTTGTTGTCCATGATTCAAAACAACAAGTTTCGAGGGGACGAAAAGGACAACCCGCATAACCACATTCGCCAATTTAATCGTCTCACCGCCACATGCAAGTTTAAGGACGTCTCAAACGACTCGATTAAGATGATGCTTTTTCTGTATTCCTTAGCGGGGCCCGCAAAAATTTGGTTAGAGAAAGAGCCACCCAATTCTATATTGACGTGGAAGGATCTCGTTTCAAAATTCGTGAACCAATTTTTTCCGCCCTCTAAGACTACGCACTTGAAAAACGAGATTTCAAAGTTTTCACAAGAGTTTAACGAGAGTTTTTCAACGGCTTGGAATAGGTTTAAGGAAATGTTGCACGAATGTCCTCATCATGGTTTTTCCGACTTGCATCAAATAGACACGTTTTACAATGGCTTGAACGATCATGAGCGTGATTATCTTAATGCCGCCGCGGGTGGTAATTTCTTGTGTAAGACGGTCGAGGAAGCATTGGTAATTATTGAGAATAGGTCTAAGGTGTATAGTCCTCGTAGCACGTCGAGTGTTCGTAAGGCTTCGTCTTCATCTTCACCTAGTTTGTCACACACCGTTGATGTTTGCCAAGTCGAGGCTAATTTGGAGAACAAAATTTTTGATATAGTGAAAGGCTTGTTAGTTGAGTTTAAAGTTGGTGAACAACCCGCTCCCGCTACGATTAAAGCGGTTGAGGTTTCTTGTATGTATTGTGGTGGAGCTCACGATTATTCCGAGTGCATTACCAACGGTGGTAACACTTCGAGTGCCTTCGCGGCCGCGGGAACTTATAACCAAAACGGTCAAGTTCCTCGCACTAATCAATTGACTCCACCGGGTTTTTCACCAAATCAAAATGCTAACAACTATCGAAACAATCAAGTTGGTTACCAAAGCAATCAAAGGAACAATTATAAGGGTAATAACAACTATGGGAATCAAGGGAGTAGTAGTAGTAGCCAATTGCAAAATCAAAATCAAAACCGTAATTTTCAAAATGCAAGTCAAGGTCTTCAAAATAACAAAGAACTTCCATTGGACTTTTTGAATTACACTACTTCAAATGATAAGATTACGGAAAACATTCAAGAGCAAATGGCTAATCAAGCTAAGGAGACGGCTAAGAATGCAAAGGAGTTAGCTAATTTCATTAAGGAAAATCTAGCCATGAGGAATGAATTGAAAAATGATTTTACTAACCAAATTCGAGGTCAAAACAACAAGATAGAGCAAAGTCATGCTAGGCTTGAACAAAGAATTGACCAAAAAGCCGCTATTCAAGATGTGAAGTTTAATAATTTTGATGTTAAGCTTAATGCAATTTTAGAAGCCGTAATGGGAAACAAAGCCTCTACTTCGGGTAGTTTGCCTAGTAACACCGTTTCAAACCCGAAGGGAGAGATGAAAGTGATTACCACACGTAGTGGTAAGGCACTTAAAGAACCGACTCCTCAACCAATTACTCCAACGGTGGAGGAAATTGAGGAAGAACCCGAGGTGGTGGTCGAAAAGGAGCATATTTCAAGCCCACAAAGTACCGCTCATGCCACACCTACGGTTGACCCATCACCCATATTGGAACCCGAGATTCCAAAGGCTATGCCTATGCCCCAACCCACACCACCCTTGCCTTACCCATCGAGACTTAGGAAGGAGAAACGACAAGAGCGCGACAACTATCAATTTGAGCTTTTTATGAAAATGTTTCGTGATTTGCACTTTAATGTGAGTTTCGCCGATGCCTTGGTCATGATGCCTCGATTCTCCGCTAACTTTAAGAGTATGTTGAACAACAAGGAAAAATTACACCAAAAGTCTAGTTGTTCGTCGGTTTATCTTAATTGCATACCTCAAAAAGTCGGTGATCCCGGTAAATTTTTGATCCCTTGTGCAATTCAAGATATGGAAGAATGCTATGCCTTGGCCGATCTTGGTGCTAGCATTAACTTGATGCCACTTGCAATCTACAAGTCGCTCAATCTTCCTAATCTTACTCCTTCACGAATGTCTATTGAGTTGGCCGACCATTCCACGATTCTTGCATGTGGTTTGGCGGAAGACGTTTTTGTGAAAGTGGGGAAGTTCTACTATCCCGTAGACTTTATTGTTGTTGACATCCCCACGGATCCTCAAGTTCCTCTTATTTTAGGTCGTTCGTTTTTAGATACGTCTATGGCTTTGATTGATGTGCATGCTAGAAAGATCACCTTACGTTTCAACGACGAGGAACTTGTTATAAACGCAACTCAAAATTATCAACTTTCTCATGTTTATTCCGTTGCTACCATAAACATCGTTGATATGATCGACGTGGTTTGCGAGGAATTTTCACAAGAAGTTTTAGGGTTTGGTGATGAAGAAACTAGTGGCAATCCCACTATGTTAGATCCAATTCTTGATAATTCGACACCAACCTTCACTCCTTTCGAAGGTGGTGGTTTTACGTTGGAAGAATTCGATGTTCCACGTACTTGTGACGAAGACCTCGACAACTATGAGGACTTCTCGATTATCAAGGATTTTCTCAACGATTTCCCATTTCCTCCACCCGAGGATGTTATGAGTATCGAACCCAAATCTTCACTTGAGGAACCACCTATCCTTGAGTTGAAAGATTTACCTCCTCACCTCGAGTATGTCTATTTGGAGGAGGACGACAAGTTGCCGGTTATTATTGCGAAGGAACTTTCGAATGATGAAAAAACCGCACTTGTCGATGTTCTTAAGGACCACAAAGGGGCGATTGCTTGGAAGTTATCCGACATTAAGGGAATCGATCCCAAATTTTGTACACACAAAATATTAATGGAGGAGGATTTCAAGCCAACAATCCAAAGTCAAAGGAGGGTGAACCCCAAAATTCACGACGTCATCAAAAAGGAGGTCCTTAAACTCCTTGACGCGGGAATGATTTACCCTATTTCCGATAGCCCTTGGGTGAGTCCTATTCATTGTGTCTCTAAAAAGGGAGGGATGACCGTTGTGCCAAACGATGCCAACGAGTTGATTCCCACAAGACTCGTGACCGGATGGAGAGTGTGCATTGACTATCGAAAGTTGAATGAAGCCACTCGAAAAGACCATTTTCCCTTGCCCTTCATGGACCAAATGTTGGAGCGTCTTGCGGGAAACGATTTCTATTGCTTTTTAGATGGTTTTTCCGGTTACTTCCAAATTCCCATCGATCCTCGTGATCAAGAAAAAACTACGTTTACGTGTCCATATGGAACGTTTGCCTATCGTAGAATGCCATTCGGACTTTGTAATGCACCGGGAACTTTTCAACGATGCATGATGGCTATTTTTCATGATATGATCGAGAAGACGATGGAAGTATTCATGGATGACTTTTCCGTGTTTGGTGATTCCTTTACTTCGTGTTTGTCGAACCTTGAGAGAATGTTAAAACGTTGTGAGGAAACCAACCTTGTGCTCAATTGGGAAAAGTGTCATTTTATGGTTAGAAGTGGAATCGTCTTAGGGCACAAGGTCTCGAAAGCGGGGATTGAGGTAGATCAAGCTAAGGTAGACGTCATCGCCAAATTACCTCATCCCAAAACCGTCAAGGGAGTTAGGAGTTTCCTAGGCCACGCGGGCTTTTATCGACGATTCATCAAGGATTTCTCGAAGATTTCTCGACCCATTACACATCTTCTTGAAAAAGAAGCACGTTTTGTCTTTGACGAAGATTGTGTACGAGCCTTTGAGATCCTTAAGAGGAAACTTACCAAAGCTCCCATTCTTGTTGCTCCAAATTGGAACCTCCCCTTTGAGCTTATGTGTGATGCTAGTGATTACGCTATTGGGGCCGTTTTGGGGCAACGTCATGATAAGCATTTCTTGCCTATTCACTATGCTAGCAAGACGATGACCGAGGCTCAACTTAAATACACTACAACGGAAAAGGAGTTCCTTGCCGTGGTGTATGCATTTGAGAAATTCCGACCTTACCTCGTCTTGACGAAATGCATAGTGTATACGGACCATTCGGCTATCAAGTATCTCATGGCTAAACAAGATGCAAAGCCGAGATTACTTCGTTGGATTCTCCTCCTTCAAGAATTTGATCACAAAATCGTTGACAAAAAAGGAGTAGAGAATCTAGCGGCCGACCATCTCTCTCGTTTGGAAGATCCTCACCAAAGTGTTTACGAGCCTAAGGAAATCACCGAAACATTTCCGCTTGAAACACTTGGTGTAGTGAATTCCAAACTTGATTCTTCTACCCCATGGTTTGCGGATTTTGCAAATTACCATGCGGGTAACTTCATCATTAAGGGTATGACAACTCAAGAAAAACGAAAATTCTTTCGTGATGTCAAGTTCTATTTTTGGAACGACCCTTACTTGTTTCGAACTTGTGCGGATCAAATCATCCGCCGTTGTGTATTTGGCACCGAAGCTTCTAACATCCTTAGAGCTTGCCATGAGGGACCCACGGGTGGTCACCACGGTTCTAATCTCACGGCTAAAAAGGTGTTTGATGCCGGCTTCTTTTGGCCTACTATTTACCGAGATGCACAAGATCTTGTGAAGTCTTGTGATTCATGCCAACGACAAGGAAAAGCCTCACAAAAAGATGAAATGCCACAAAATATCATTCAAGTATGTGAGATCTTTGACGTTTGGGGCATAGACTTTATGGGGCCGTTCCCATCATCTCGTGGTAATAAGTACATTCTCGTTGCGGTTGACTACCTTTCTAAGTGGGTGGAGGCGAAGGCCTTGCCCACTAATGATGCTCGTGTGGTAGTTAAGTTCTTGAAAAGTTTGTTTGCTAGGTTTGGAACCCCTCGTGCTATCATAAGCGCTCGTGGAACCCATTTTTGTAATGACCAATTTGAAAGGGTTCTAAGGAAATATGGGGTTACACATCGTCTTTCTACGGCTTATCACCCACAAACGAGTGGGCAAGTCGAGGTTTCAAACCGAGCATTGAAGAGGATCTTGGAGAGATCCGTGGGGGAAAACCGACAATCTTGGTCGGATAAGTTAGACGATGCTTTATGGGCCTTTAGGACCGCTCATAAGACGCCCATTGGGTGCACTCCCTATAAGCTTGTGTATGGAAAGAATTGTCATTTGCCTATCGAGTTAGAACACAAGGCTTATTGGGCCCTAAAGCATTGTAATGATGACATGGAGACCGCGGGAAAACACCGGAAAATGCAATTAAATGAATTGGATGAATTAAGAGATATTGCTTATGAAAATTCATTGATTTACAAAGAGAAAACTAAAAAGTTGCATGATTCAAAAATTAAAAACCGGGTTTTTAACATTGGGGATCAAGTTTTACTTTTTAATTCAAGATTGAAAATATTTTCCGGTAAATTGAAATCCCGTTGGTCCGGTCCATTCACCGTGACTCAAGTGTTTCCGTATGGGACCATCGAGCTAGCTCAAGATGATGGTCCTAACTTCAAGGTGAATGGACATAGGTTGAAGCACTACTTTGGTGGGGAAGTTCCATCCTTGAACTACCTCGACCAAGTCACCTTCCCCAATGATAATTAGTATTGAGGGGATCGAGTCGAGCTCATGACTCGGTAATAAAAAACGAGGTGCCTCGTGGGGGAGTCCCATGCTTATCCTATGTACATATTATCGCTTTCTTAGTCTAATGTAGCTTACGTGTGGGGATTCGTGCCCTTCCAACCTTTGTTCCATGGTTGTTTGTGATATGTGGTTTTTAGATCATGATCTTCACGATTGGAGCCTCTCGTGTTCGTTTTATGAGAGCACTCGATCGTTTGCTTTGGAGACATTTCTCAATATCCATGATATATCCTTTGATGTTCTAACCTTAGGTTTTTAGCACACTTCATAAACGGCTATTAATTTATTGGTTACACCCTTTCCATGCTAGATTAGGCATTCGACTACGTCTCTAGTATGGGGGTTTTCCAACCCTTAGACTCGAAACATTGAGGACAATGTTTAACTTTAGTATGGGGGGGTGAATAGATACTTGCCTTGCCAAACCTTCACGCTTTCCAAAGTTTATCTTTTTGTTATCGTTTTTGTTGCAAAATAAGGCTAAAAATGGCCAAATTTTAAAATTTTTCTCATGTTTTATAAGTGTTTGAAGACACGAATGTAGATTTTCCGATGGCGAGAATAAGAGTAATTTTTGACTCGACCGTGCGTGTTGAGCACTTAGCTTTGATTCCTTAACTACACATTAGGCTAAGTCTCTTAAATGAGGACGAGAAATGATAGAGTTAATTATAAGTTACTATGCTAAACGTAGAGTACTCGTATTCTTTCAAAAACTCATGTGTTCTCGTTGTTTGCTTATTCTCCCTTCGCTTGTAAATATTTTTTGCTTAATAAATATTGACTTAGCGGTTAGTTAGGATTGTTGGGTTTCTAGTCTTTTCTAGTAGCTTCCGTGTAATTAAATTGGGAAGACATTAAGATATCGCCAGCGTCACGGTTTTGAAGTATTGGCAACCCGAATAATCGAAAGCTTCACCTAATAATAAGATTTTAAGTGCTCACCTAAATCTAGCAAACAATTTGAAGCCCCACAAGGCCTAAAATCTATGCAAAAATTGAAAGTGAATAAAGCCTTAATCTTCGAAGCTTTAAAGATCCAAAATTCGCTTTAGCGTGAGGATATACGTCTTTGGCTAATAAAACCACCGATGAGGCGGATAATAAAAGGCAAGGCAAGACCGAAGTCATAATAAAAGCTTCATGGCGAAGTTGAATAAAAGATGGAGGTAAACCAAAGATAATAAGGCCCTTCCGTTAGGGGGCGTATAAAAGTCTTGGTAATAAGTCTCATGTTCAAAACCGTTATAAAACCGTGTTTATCGATTCTTCTTGTCAACTTAATTTTTTAACATCGTTGTCTATTAGGAGGAGTTATTGATTTGATGGTCTTAGTTACACCGTTAGGACTCTATTTTTAGACCTAAATCTCTATTATCGCATAAGTCAAACAATGTATCCTCGTGAAACATTCAAGACAAAATAAAATATAAGAGATACAACTTAGGAATAATGGGAGAATAAGTACGTGATTAGGGCATATGAGTAGTGTTAGCATTACTAACTTATAATGACAATGATCTCGTTGCACGCTTGGCATGGAATTGAAGTGAAAATTGAGGACGACGAAATTATTTCTAACGAAGCATTCACGTGTTCTTATTCTATGAACCTAAACGTCCCATTTTGCGATGAAAATCATACATTATGTCTAAAACGCAAGTAGTATTAATAGTAGTAGTGTAGCTAGTTTATCATTCCAATAAAGTGAATAAAATAAATGTTGGAGATGCTACGATACTTTATTCTAGCATTGCGTGAGGGCACGGCAATGGTTTAGTATGGGGGAGTGATGAGACGACTTTTATACATGGTCTCATCGTTCTTTTTGGACTTAAAATGCATTAAATATCATCAAAATACCCAAATATATGCTTGTGTTTGTTGCTTGTGTAATTTAGGTACGGATATTGAGAAAATGACAAAAGATCACAAGAATCTCGCAAAAACGAACACGGGAAACGAAGCCGCACGATGAACCAAGCCCTAGTGAGGAATTTTCCAAAGAAAACCCTTGAAGATTTGAAGAATATTGAAGATTGGTCCTCCAAGTTTGAAGAATTGACACTTTATACCCTTGTATCTTCATAATTACAAGTTTGGTCCCTAAAGTTTGTCAAAATTACAAAAAGGACCCTTAACTTTGAAGAATTGGCAAATTTAGTCCCTCAACAAATCTAAATTGTCAAATATGGTCCTCCAAGAAGTCAACCAACAAGTCAAAGACCTTGAAATTTGAAGACATTACATCAATGGCCCTTAAAGATATCCAAATGTGCAAAGGAAGTCCTTATGAAAAGTTTTGAATATCAACATGCCAAAAATGACAAGTGATTGAAAGTTATTTCAAAGGAAGATAAGTTTAGAGCTGGTTATTACAACTTGAATACACCATGAGACTAGAGGGACCTTTCATGACCAGACAACAAACCTCCCTACACCACTTATATCATGCCACGTCACCCCACCCAAGCTAACAACCAATCAGATTCGCCCCATCACCCACGTCATTCTCCACTTAATCTTTATTAACTGTTTTTATTTAAAAATCAGTTTATTAAGGAAATTAGTGGGGGAAACACTTTTTTAAACTTGTTTAAAACTTCCAAACGAATTAAACTTCACTATTTATCTCCTTCTTAGCCTATAAACCCTAACACACCCAGAATTAATTAAACCCATTTCTTTACCTTAATCCAATTAACCATAGGGGATATTACCCCAACCCCACTCCCAACACTTCCCACAACCCAGAAAGCGACCACTCCATCTTTTGTCCCCTCCCCTGCTACACCCATCACGTGTCACTTGACCACATCAACGTCCAAAATTCAAAACGTGCTCCCAAAGGATGAATGGACGCTCAAGATCATGCCTAGACAGCTGTTTCATCTCAGAAGTCACAAGACTCCATCCTTGACCAAAGATCACCAAGGGCAAAACTGGGAATTCCTTCATTAGGGTTTAGCTTTATGTATTTTCCGTATTATTTTATTCTAGGACCTAGAATCTTCACTTGAGTAGTATAAAAGGAGCATACAATGTGTGTATTGCCCTTGTTCCAGTTTTTATGTAAAAACTTTCTTTTTATGAAATTAATGAAGAAGTTCTTCTTAAGTTACATAAGACTGTGAACCCCTTACTTTCCAGCATTAATATTTTAAAAGTTGTTTTCCTGAGTTCATTTTTCTTCAAGTTTGTCCTTTCTTTAAATTTTCAAATCTTAGCAAGTGTTTCTGAAAATTGAGATTCTTGGCAAGATTTTGTTTCAAGTTTGTTTTATTTGGATTAATCAAGTGTTATTAAGTGGTTTTAAATATTGGTAAAGTTGTGGAAAGATTTTAAGAAAGAAAGAAAAGTTAAACAGTCTATAGCATTTGTGCTTGTTTTCCTCTTTTTTGATTTTCTTAAACAGGTTGTTAAGAGAGTTGATCATTGTCTGCATACACCCGGGTGTATTTGGAGGTGGATTTTCATCCACAAAGAACCCTGGATGTAGGGTTCTTTGGTAAGAATCCTTATCTTTTCCATTTTTTTTTCTTATTAATGTGATTTGAGTGGAAGTTGTATGCTAGTGTTTATGTGTTGCCTATGGTATGTGTTTGAGTTACTTGCCATGATAATGCATGTTTAGATTCATTTGTATCAGTTTTGAGTTGTTTAGAAAGGATTTTGTTTGACAAATTGTTGATTTCAATTTTAAAGGAGTGTTTGGGTCTGCTTATTCAGTCAAGGATTTGACTTATATGTGGTGTAAAAACAGCTTGGCCACACTTCAATAGGTTAGTATTGGTTATTAGTTTGCATGGTTTGAGATTTGATAGGTTTAAAAAAGGATTGCATGCTCATTTTTTTGATAACAATAGCTAAAATCAGAAACTTCACTTTTCTGTCTTGAATTTAGAGTAAAATTTGCCATCCAAACTTGTAGAATGTTAGACATAGGTATAATCTAGGGTTGTTGATAGCTCAATAGTCATTAGGGTAACTTGTGTGCAAGGTTTTGTGGATTGAAATTCAATTTTTGTGCATCTAATAGCTAGCACTGTTCACCAGCAACACTTAGTTATATCAGCAACTATATCTTGCCTTGTTTTGTGATTTTCTTTGCTTGAGCCTGTGTGTTTTTGTGTTTTTACTGACTCCCCACACTTCCATGAGTGTGGGGGTGCCTTTGTTGCCATTCAAAACCAAGAATTGAACAAGCTACAAGCCTCAAAAGACCCAGACCCGTTTATTTTCACTAGCAGTGGGAACTCCTTTCCCACTGCCTTTGTATTTGTTCCCACTTCTTTACTAAAAGACAGAAACACAAGAAGTGTCACTTTCACAGATCCAATATTTTTGTCTTTTGTGACCTTTTTTTAGAATTAGGATTTGATTCTTTTTGCATTATTTTTCTTTTTAAATTTCTGATTTTCTAGTATAATTTAATTTTCTGTTACTGTTCATCAGATAATTTTTAGATTTTTTTAGCTAATTTAATTACTTTTTAAAGTTTCTGTTTTTGTCTTTTAGTGCCAAAAAGTAATATTTTTAGGTTTAATCAATTTTATTAGACTTAGAATAATATTTTAAGGTTTTTGGTTTAAAAATTAGTTACTGTTCATCCTTTTATTAATTTTTAGAATTAATCTAAGTTAATTAGGGTTTTAATTAAACAAGTTTTGTCATTTAGTGAGAAATTTAATATTTTTCAAGATTTTTCATTTTTCTACTGTTCATTAGAGTAAAATAGGATTTTTAAAATTGGTAGATTATTTTTAGCATTATTAAATTAGTTTTTATAATTATTTTAATTTTAAAATAGTTTTTAGTAATTTAAAAATAGAAAAATAGTATTTAAAAATCATAAAAAATACTTTTTAGTTTTTAAATAATATAAGTAAGTTATTTGTTCAATAAAATCATATTTTGGACATTTTGATTAATTATATTTAATTTTAGGGCTTTAATTAGCATTTAAAATTGAATATTTAATTAATAAAAGGTTTTAAAATATTTTTATTGGATTTTATTCCTTATTTATATTATTTTAGACTTGTTTTAGCTTATAATTAATTTTTAGGTTGAAAATTTTTATTTTTGTCGTTTTTTACGGTTTTACGTTTACGCCTTTTTTGCCGTAGTTTAATTAGTTTTCGTAACCGTCTTTTCTTTGCTTTCTCATTTCTTTTCTTCTTGATCATAATCACAAACATCATATATCAATTCTTAACACAACGCACTAGCCTCCTTGGGAAACGAACTTGCTTGGTCATTGGTGCTCGGTTTTCCTAAACCGACACTTAATACTTCCACCATTTGTCATCCTTTTCCTAAAGGGTACAAAATCACTACATCACTTCATGTATTTGGTTCTCTTTGCTATCCAAATAATGATGGTGACAATTTGGGAAAATTTCCACCAAAGGCTGATATTGGTGTTTTCATTGGTTACGAACCCGCAAAGAACGCATACCGAATCTACAATCGTAAGTCTCGTAAGATCCTCGAAACTATGAATGTTGATTTTGATGAGCTGACAGCAATGGCTTCTGAGCAAAGCAGCTCTGAACCCGCACTTCATGAAATAGGACCCAGTAACATTAGTTATGGCCTTGTCCCAAACAACCCTACTTCATCATCATTTATACCACCCACTAGGAATGAATGGGATACGTTGTTTCAACCGTTCTTTGATGAATTCTTTACTCCTCCAAGTATTGTTGCTCCAGAACCTGAGGTAATAGCTCCGGTAACTGAAGTTGTAGCTCCAGCAACCGAAGCACAATCAGATACGTCTGCACCTACAATTGGTCAAGATATACCATAAACGAGTAATTCTCAACCAACACCCGAACCAACTACCCATGTCATACCTATTGATGATGAAGAGGATGATGATGATCATGATTTGGAATTCGCTCAAATGCGTGAACTTCCATTCTTTGGTGTACCTATTCCAAACTCTAATCAAGCCGGGTCGTCCACCTCAGAGCAAGCTCCTACTATAGTTTACTCCAATCCACGGATTCGTGAACATGACAGTAAGTGGACAAAGGATCATCCTATAGATTCTATTATTGGTGACCCTAATTGTTCGGTATCCACACGAAGTCAGTTACAAGAAAATGCAATGTTTTGTCATTTTGATGCTTTTCTCACTGAAGTTGAACCTAAGACATGGCAAGAAGCTTTTACTCAATCCTGTTGGATAGAAGCTATGCAAGAAGAACTTAATAAATTTATACGTCTTGAAGTATGGGAACTTGTCCCATGTCCGGATCAAGTGAAGTTACTCACTTTGAAATGGGTTTACAAGGTGAAACTCGATGAGTTAGGCGGAATATTAAAGAACAAAGCTCGACTAGTAGCTCGTGGATACAAACAATTATTGGGCATCGACTTTATGGAATCCTTTGCACCTGTTGCCCGTTGGAAGCTATTAGACTATTCCTCGCTTATGCAGCCCATATGAATATGATCGTCTATCAGATGGATGTGAAGACGACATTTCTTAATGGTGAAATCAAGGAAGAGGTCTATGTTCGACAACCGGATGGTTTTGTGAATCCTAATTATCCTAATCATGTGTACAAGCTTAAGAAGGCTCTCTATGGGTTAAAGCAAGCTCCACGCGCATGGTATGATCTATTGTCACAATTCCTCATTACGCAAGGCTTCGCTAAAGGCAAGGTGGACCCCACGCTGTTCATTCAGAAACGAGGTAAAGATATGATTATGGTACAAATATATGTTGATGATATTATATTTGCAGCCTCGACCCAAACCTTATCCGACGAGTTTCGGAAACTCATGTCTTCTATGACAATCCGTCAATTTCAGGTCGTTATTTTAATCTCGACTATTACGTGTTACGTATTTACTTTAATGAGAATTTTAAATTATCGACTAACCGATAAGGTTATGACATGAAACTAGCGTAAGAATGTCGATTAGATGAAAACCGGCAATGAATATGTTAGGTATCGATATTATATTCTCAATTTATCATAAAAATGATTTTATTATATTTAATCTTTATTTCTCGTGTTTTACGTTTTAACGAATGACGAGAACTACTAGTGATCGCGATACCGACGGATGCCCAAATATTTATGTTTTATTATCGATTGTCTCGATATTTTATATTTTCGATGTTTTCGATTTAATTACGTTTTAAGTGGTGTCGAAGCTTTATTATTATTTTTATGAAGCGTTTTAACTTTCGAAAAGTATTTTTATGAAACCCGAGCCCCGTAAATATTTTCAAAATTTACAATTTATATTTTCTACCTTGTAAACTATTTAATTGAATTTTTGGACCAAAACTATGCCTAAATGACAAAATCTACCCTAACCTTGGACTATTTAAGAATTTTCCACTAACAAGTTATAATTAAAAATTCATTTCTTACAAAATTTTCACCCACCTCTCTCTTTCTCCTTTGTTTGCTGTCCAACCCCAAACCAAAAACCCTTTCAAAATTTTTGATCAAGCTTGATTCATCCAAAACTAATCAAAGACCCATCCTAGAAATTTGATAAGCTTTATTTTGGTATAAAATTTTCCCACATGCATACACTTTAATTTTCTTTCAAATTTTTGGTGAAGAACATGTGTTTGATCCATTTTTATGGTTATGCATGTTGTTATTATTATTATATTAGAGTGGGGTTGTTGTTGCATGCATGATTTTTATATATTTCATTTTTGTTAGATTGAATTTGAGGTTGTTAGGAGTTAGTTAGATGTGTTATGTTAATATTAGGATGATATTATGAATATGTAAATTGTTGAAATAGGTCAAAATGGTGATTTGGTATGATTTTTAGATAACCATTTTAGACCAGTAGGTAAAAGGGTATTTTTGAATTACTTACTTTAATAAACTTGTTTAACTAATAAGATAGGGTCGTAGAGAATTTCGTTAGCTTCGATTTGATATAAGATAGAGCTTCTAGATCCAAACGAGCGAGAAGTTATGCCAATTTTAGTATTCGTGTACCGGGAGAAGGGTATCGGCACAATCCGAAAATTGTTGTCGATATTTGGATCGAATCTCGGGGACTATAAAATGAGTTTTAAAAATGTTCAAGGACTGATGTTGAAGTTTAAACCTCAGGTCATGAGTCTATTTTCAAACCCTAGTGTCAGTTTTATAAATGGAGTTGTTTAGATAAATTAAAATGGTTTTACGAGTTGAAGGCGTAAATCTGTCCGGTTTTTATAACACGAAGGTGTGTCGGGCAGAAGGTCTTAGAAGTAATATTTTTGAATAAAATTTAAAATGAGTCTTATTCATATTATATGTGAGTTTGAGACCAAGTTTGGTCGAAAACGGAATAGTTTAAGTAAGGCAAACGAGCTTGTACTTTCGGTAAGTACCGGCAGATTATTATTTGATCATATAGTCTAATAAAGTAACATGTAAAGGAGTATAAAAGTACACTTGTACGATTATTATTTTGGGGATTGTCATGGTTATGTACTTTTGAGTTTTGTATTGTTTAAGTATTATTTATACTTGAGTCATTTATTAACGAACGCGCCTTATTTGGTAGGTTGCGGTCTTCGTGTTTAACGGACATCACTTATCATCGACGATCGTCATATTACTACTATTGTACCAAGGTGAGTCTATAGCCTCGCTTTTATACTATCTTATAAAGATTTTTAAAACCCGCGAGGGGGATAACATGCTTTTTTTAAAATAGAACGCAAAGGACCCGGTTGTATGCTAGATGAAGTTATTTACATATGTTTGCTTCTAGCCTTAAAAGACCCATTGAATCATGAATTGTTAATCGAATGAACGCTAATACTATGGATAGATCTATCGGGGTGACGCCCAGTCCGGTCGCGACTAGCTATCGCGTAGTGTTGTGATGCACTAGTAATGAAACATCGGATGCAATTGTATAAGAGAAATATACGCACTTGGTTAGGTGTGTTGGGCTGAAATAATATATGTTAACGTTCAATGTCATGAGACTTATGTAATAACACCAATGATTATGTCTGATCCACATGATTGTCAACTATTGAAGGTTTATTCAGAATACATGTGTTCGTTTATTAAATTTAAACTCTATAGATTCACTCAACATTTTTGTTGACTTTATAGCATGTTTTATCTCAGGTCCATGAAGAAGGCACTCAAAGGAAGGCGGTTTCGTGTAGCTTGCTTGTGAAATGTTTTGGCCCTCTTTTCTAAACTCAAAGAAACTTTTGTAGTTTGTTATGTTGTGTAAACTTGAAAACAATTTGGGACAGTGTGTGAACTATTTTAACTTTAAATAATGAATGGATGTATGTTTTATTAAAACGACTCATTTTGAGGCGTTTTCTATGATATTGAGATTGAACCATAATAGTAACACCCAATGACCCTTCCGCTGCTATGACATGAAATTGGGGGTGTTAAAGATTGGCATCAGAGCTCAAGTTATAGGGAACGAAAATATTTTCCAAAAATAAAATTTTGAAATCTTTTGACTATAACATCTACAAGCGAAACCTCCGAGTTGCCAATGGACGAGAATAAGAAAAGGATATATATGCTATAAATATTTAATTATTATTTATGCTCAAAGCATAATGGATTACATTTATTTATTTATAAATGCTTATTATTTAATTATTATAATACTAATACGTAATTTACAAACGACGCTGATTGTGACAATAGAAATTCCTGTCTTTTGACTCATTCCTCGTGAATCTTTGTTCCTTGTCTAAATTCTATTCTTTGTTCTATCATTCTTTCTTGTTTCTCTCCTATTCTATCTATTCTTATTCTGTGTTATTCATGTTTTGTTATCACAAGCGTTGAATGAATACTCATTTTGATGTGAATTGTGTAACAGGATCATGCCGCCAAAACAATTGACTGAGACTCAGTTACGTGCTATAGTAGCTGATCAATTTGAGGTCTCTATGAATGCATTTATGGAAAATATGAATAATGGAGCTGGTGGATCCGGTGGAGCTGGCGGATCCGGAGGAGCTGGTGGATCCGGTGGAGCTGGTGGATCTGGTGGAGCTGGCAATACTGAAGTTGGCAATACTGGAGCTGGCAATACTGGAGCTGGAAATATTGGAGCTGACAATGATGGTGCTGGAACTGGTGATGCTGATAGACCATTGATTCCTGAAAACAAGAAGTGTACTTATACCTCATTCATGAAATGTAAACCTCCGACTTTTAAGGGTACTGAAGGTGCTGTTGGTTTAATGCAATGGTTTGAAAGATTGAAATCCGTGTTTCGGTTTAGTGGAAGTGAGGAAGGAGACAAGGTGATGTTTGCCTCTGCTACTCTTCAAGGGCGAGCATTGACTTGGTGGAATGGAAGAATGTCGTCTGTAGGGATGAATGCTGCTTATGCTACACCTATACAATTATTATTTTGGGGATTGTCATGGTTATGTTTTGAGTTTTGTATTGTTTAAGTATTATTTATACTTGAGTCATTTATTAACGAATGCGCCTTATTTGGTAGGTTGTGGTCTTCGTGTTTAACGGGCATCACTTACCATCGGCGATCGTCATATTACTACTATTGTACCAAGGTGAGTCTATAGCCTCGCTTTTATACTATCTTATAAAGATTTTTAAAACCCGCGAGGGGGATAACATGCTTGTTTTAAAATAGAACACAAAGGACCCGATTGTGTGCTAGATGAAGTTATTTACATATGTTTGCTTCTAGCCTTAAAAGACCCATTGAATCATGAATTGTTAATCGAATGGACGCTAATACTATGGATAGATCTATCGGGATGACGCCCAGTCCGGTCGTGACTAGCTATCGCGTAGTGTTGTTATGCACTAGTAATGAAACATCGGATGCAATTGTATAAGAGAAATATACGCACTTGGCTAGGTGTGTTGGGCTGAAATAATATATGTTAACGTTCAATGTCATGAGACTTATGTAATAACACCGATGATTATGTCTGATCCACATGATTGTCAACCATTGAAGGTTTATTCAGAATACTTGTGTTCGTTTATTAAATTTAAACTCTATAGATTCACTCAGCATTTTTGTTGACTTTATAGCATGTTTTATCTCAGGTCCATGATGAAGGCACTCAAAGGAAGGCGGTTTCGTGTAGCTTGCTTGTGAAATGTTTTGGCCTGCTTTTCTAAACTATGTCCATTCAAAGAAACTTTTGTAGTTTGTTATGTTGTGTAAACTTGAAAACAATTTGGGACCGTGTGTGAACTATTTTACCTTTAAATAATGAATGGATGTATGTTTTATTAAAACGACTCATTTTGAGGCGTTTTCTATGATATTGAGATTGAACCATAATAGTAACACCCAATGACCCTTCGTTGCTATGACATGAAATTGGGGGTGTTACATCTTCCAAGTTTAAGATGTCAATGATGGGCAAGGTATCATTCTTCTTAGGTCTTCAGATATCTCAAAGTCCCAGAGGCATTATTATCAAGCAATCCAAGTATGCCCTTGAATCACTTAAGAAATATAAGATGGAATCTTGCGACCCCGTGGATACTCCAATGGTGGAACGAACTAAGCATGATGCAGATCCACATAGAGTTGTCGTTGATCCGACACTTTACCGTGGAATGATCGGTACTCTTCTGTATATCACAGCTAGTCGACCTGATCTGCAGTTTGCTATATGTATGTGTGCTCGGTATCAAACTAGGCCTACTGAGTTACACTTAGCTACTGTTAAAAGGATCTTTCGGTATCTTAAAGGAACCATTAATCGGGGACTTTGGTATTCGAAGGACTCTTCGATTGCACTTATGGCATATGTAGATGCAGATCACGCAGGTTGTTAAGATACAAGGCGTAGCACGAGTGGAACTTTGCAACTACTAGGAGATCGACTAATCAGTTGGGCATCGAAAAGGCACAAAAGCGCTGCAATTTCAAGTACAGAAGCAGAATACATAGCTATGTCCGGTTGCTGTGCTCAAATCCTTTGGATGAGATCGCAATTAACCGAATATGGTTTAGGTTTCAACAAAATTCCGATGTACTACGACAATAAAAGTGCAATTGCCTTATGCTGCAATAATGGAGTAATCGAGCTTTACTTTGTCCGATCTGAGTATCAATTGGCGGATATTTTCACGAAGGCTTTAGATCGCGCTCGAATGGAATTTTTGGCCGACAAGGTAGGAATGAGAACCTTCTCGCCTGAGATTCTTAAGGAACTGGCAGATGAAGCGAAAGAATAGTGATGGTAAACTATTCCCCGTATCCTTGGTGATCATTTGTATATATTGTTTATATTTTTATCCACAAAAGCAAAATACAAAAATATAACACCATATAAAAACCATAAAAATTGAAAAATTCAGAAAAATCCAAAAATATTTTTACCTTATTTTTCAAAGGCATGTCTTTTGGTACGATAATATTTACGGTCTTAGAAATGTTGATTAATATTGATACGGTGCCATAAATAGAGTTCGTACAAAAGTTGTAAATATTTCATAAAACATGCCTATATGGCTTGTAGTTATTTCAGACTGCAACCCGATTTTCAAATTAAAGTCAAGTATTTCTTATGAAAGCTTTGAATCACAACGGGAATTAATTTTCTCGGGCAAGGTTTACTTTAAAACCTTCTAAGGGATCAAGTTTACTTTATAAGTTGGTCAATTGTTGGGAATAAATTATAGCCAGTCTACTTGAGCGCTGACAAGAGTTAATCAAGCGTTGATAGGAGTAAAACAAACGTTGACAGCTCAAGCGTTGACAAGAAGAAGTCAAGCGTTGATACATTGAAGACAAGCACTGATGGAAGGATATACTCTACGCGTTTATTGTATTCTAGATTACTTCTAGTAAAGATAGGAACAACAATGTATTTTCTATATTTATCTTTACCTAGAATAGTTGATATGGCTGATGGTGTTGCTGAAGGTAGTAAAATAAAGGCTGAAGTAGAAATTAATGATCGAGGTAATAACCGTAAATCTCACAATAGGAATCAGAACCGAAGGAAGAGTAATGCTAATGCAATGACTGAAACTACATCTGCTGATAAGGGAATCCGATGTCAACGCTGCAAAAGGATTCATACTGGTGAATGTGCTAAGTGTGGAAAGTGTAACAAGTTAGGTCACAAGACTGAAGACTGTTGGGGACCAGGAAGGAAATGAGTGACTTGCTTTAATTGCCAAGGTAAAGGACACATGAAGAATCAATGCCCTGAGCCGCAGAAGAATGCACGTGGTGGTGATAATCAAGGAAAAGCCTACCAACTAGGAGAAGCTGATGCTAAGCAAAACCCGAAAGTTGTTACTGGTACGTTTTTGCTGAATAACCGTTACGCTACAACTTTATTTGATTCTGGTGCGGACAAAAGCTTTGTGTATACAAGTTTGAGTACCTTCATGGATATCAAACCGGTCGAATTAGACGCGAGTTATGAAGTAGAACTAGCCGATGGTAAATTAGTGAGTACCAATCGTGCGCTCTTAGGATGTTCTCTTAATCTTCTGAACCGTATTTTTAAGATAGACTTGATGATTTTCGAATTGGGAAGTTTTGATATTATAATCGGAATGGATTGGCTGTCCAAGTATAATGTGTCTATTATGTGTGGAGAAAAGAAAGTTAGGATTCCTTTAGATGACAAGACCATAGTTATCGAAGGTGATAAATGTAATTCTCGGATGAAAATCGTTTCGCGCACTAAAGCTCGTAAGTATATCGGAAGAAGTTGTGAGTTATTCCTAGCTCATGTATCGAAGAAGGAATCGAAGGAGAAACGTATCGAAAATGTTCCAGTCATTCCTGACTTTCCTGAAGTGTTTCCGGAAGATTTACCGGGGCTTCCGCCTCCAAGGCAAGTAGAATTCCAAATTTGATCTAATTCTTGGTGCTGCACCCGTGGCCCGTGCGCCATATCGTTTAGCACCATCCGAGATGAAGGAGTTGTCCGTGCAATTGCAAGAACTATCTGATAAAGGTTTTATACGACCGAATTCGTCACCGTGGGGAGCTCCTGTTTTAGTCGTTAAGAAGAAAGATGGTTTGTTCTGTATGTGTATCGATTTACGAGAGTTGAATAAGCTGACGATCAAGAATCGTTATCCGCTTCCAAGAATTGATAATCTATTGGATCAACTTCAAGGTTCTCGTGTTTTCTCCCTGATTGATCTTCGTTCTGGTTACCATCAACTTCGTGTACGCGAGGAAGATATTCCTATTACGGCGTTTAGGACTCGTTATGGTCATTATGAGTTCCGAGTTATGCCTTTCGGTTTGACTAATGCACCTGTTGTATTCATGGACTTAATGAATCGCATCTGTAAGCCGTATCTTGATAAATTCGTGATCGTTTTCATCGATGATATTCTAATCTACTCTAAGAGCAAGGAAGAGCATGCCGAACACTTAAGAATTATCTTGAACTTGTTAAAGAACGAAAAGTTGTACGCTAAATTCTCTAAGTGTGATTTTTGGCTTAATTATGTACAATTTCTCGGACATGTGATTGATAAAAGTGGGGTACATGTTGATCCTCTGAAGATTGAAGCAATTAAGAATTGGAGTGCTCCTACTACTCCAACTGAAGTGCGACAATTTCTAGGTTTGGCTGGTTACTACCGAAGGTTTATTGAAGGATTCTCTTTGATATCGAAACCTCTAACTAAGCTGACTCAGAAGAATAAACCGTTTGTGTGGGGCGATGAAGAAGAAGAAGCTTTCAAAACCCTGAAGATGAAACTCTGTAGTGCGCCGATCTTATCGTTACCTGAAGGAAGTGAAGACTTTGTTGTTTACTGTGATGCATCTCTTCGAGGATACGGTGCTGTTCTCATGCAACATGAAAAGGTGATCGCCTATGCCTCTAGACAATTAAGGAAGAATGAGGAGAGCTACACTACCCATGACTTGGAATTAGGCGCTGTGGTTTTTGCTCTGCGACTTTGGAGACATTATCTGTATGGTACGAAGTGTACAGTATTCACTGATCACAAAAGCCTACAATACATACTGGATCAAAAGGAGCTGAATATGAGGCAACGTCGATGGGTTGAACTTTTGAGTGATTACGACTGTGAAATTCGTTATCATCCGGGAAAGGCGAATGTGATAGCTGACGCGTTAAGTCGAAAGGAAAGGGAGAAACCGATTCGAGTGCGTGCTTTGGTGGTGACAGTTCATAATAACTTACCTGAGCAGATCCGAAACGTACAAATCGAAGCGTGTAAGAAGGAAAATATTACAGCCGAAAGATTTAGAGGAGATGGTGAAACATTTGAGACGCGATCCGATGGTATCAAATGTTTGAGAGGTAGAATTTGGTTACCATTCTTCGGTCGACTGAGAGACTTGATCATGTTAGAATCACATAAGTCCAAGTATTCTATTCATCCTGGATCGGACAAAATGTACCAAGACTTGAAAAAGTTAAACTGTTGGCCGAATATGAAAGCTGATATTGCATCATATGTCGTGAAATGCTTAACGTGTGCAAAAGTGAAAGCTGAATATCAGAAGCCTTCAGGATTACTTGTCCAACCTAAAATTCCAATCTGGAAATGGGAGCGAATTACGATGGACTTCATCATAAAACTCCCAAGGACACCGTCTGGGTTCGATGCAATCTGGGTTATTGTCGACCGTTTAACTAAATCCGCTCATGTCATTCCAATCAACGAGAGGTTCGGTTTGGAGAAACTTGCCGACCTTTATCTGAAGAATATCGTGTGTAAGCATGGTGTTCCTATTTCAATCTTTTCTGATAGAGACAGTCGTTTTGCTTCTGGATTTTGGAGATCACTTCAGAAATCTTTAGGAACCAATTTGGATATGAGCGCAGCCTATCATCCGCAAACCGATGGGCCAAGCGAAAGAACTATTCAAACATTAGAGGATATGTTGCGTTCTTGTGTGATAGACATTGGAAATAGCTGGGATAAGCACTTACCTTTGGCCGAATTCTCGTACAATAATAGTTATCACGCGAGTATTAAAGCTTCACCTTTTGAAGCACTTTATGGCAGAAAATGTAGATCGCCCGTGAGCTGGAGTGAGGTTGGTGATGCTCAACTCACTGGACCAGAGATGATTAGAGAGATGACGGATATGATTGTGCAAATCAAGAATAGGTTGTTGTTTACGCGAAGCCGACAGAAGAGTTATGCGGATGTGAGAAGAAAACCATTGGAGTTTGATGTGGGAGATAAGGTTATGCTAAAGGTATCACCATGGAAAGGTGTTGTACGATTTGGAAAACGTGGGAAGTTAAGTCCTCGTTATATTAGACCATTCAAGATTTCATCTAGAGTAGGACCCGTGGCATACCAACTTGGACTACCGCAAGAACTGTATGGGATTCATAACACTTTTCATGTATCGAATCTGAAGAAGTGTTTATCCGATGAATAACTCGTTATACCATGGGACGAAGTTAAGGTTGATGAAAAGTTGCACTTTATTGAAGAACAAATCGAGATCATGGATCATGACGTCAAGCAACTGAAACAAAGCCGAATCCCTATCGTCAAAGTTCGATGGAACTCTTGGAGAGGACCGGAGTATACTTGGGAACGAGAAGACCAAATGTGGAAGAATTACCCTCATCTCTTTGATTTCAAAAAGCGATCGGACAAGAACGCAAGTTGATCTTCGAGGGCTAAGATCCTAATTTGGTGGGGATAATGTGACAATCCGTCAATTTCAGGTCGTTATTTTAATCTCGACTATTACGTGTTACGTGTTTACTTTAATGATAATTTTAAATTATCGACTAACCGAGAAGGTTATGACATGAAACTAGCGTAAGAATGTCGACTAGATGAAAACCGGCAAGGAATATGTTTGGTATCGATATTATATTCTCAATTTATCATAAAAATGATTTTATGATATTTAATCTTTATTTCTCGTGTTTTACGTTTTAACGAATGAGGAGAACTACTAGTGATCGCGATACCGACAGATGCCCAAATATTTATGTTTTATTATCGATTGTCTCGATATTTTATATTTTCGATGTTTTCGATTTAATTACGTTTTAAGTCGTGTCGAAGCTTTATTATTATATTTATGAAGCGTTTTAACTTTCGAAAAGTATTTTTACGAAACCCGAGCCGCGTAAATATTTTCAAAATTTACAATTTACATTTTCTACCTTGTAAACTATTTAATTGTATTTTTGGACCAAAACTATGCCTAAATGACAAAATCTACCCAGACCTTGGACTATTTAAGGATTTTCCACTAACAAGTTATAATTAAAAATTCATTTCTTACAACATTTTCACCCACCTCTCTCTTTCTCCTTTGTTTACCGTCCAACCCTAAACCAAAAACCCTTTCAAAATTTTTGATCAAGCTTGATTCATCCAAAATTATACAAAGACCCATCCTAGAAATTTGATAAGCTTCATTTTGGTATAAATTTTCCCACCTGCATACACTTTAATTTTCTTTCATATTTTTGATGAAGAACATGTGTTTGATCCATTTTTATGGTTATGCATGTTGTTATTATTATTATATTTGAGTGGGGTTGTTGTTGCATGCATGATTTTTATATATTTGATTTTTGTTAGATTGAATTTGAGGTTGTTAGGAGTTAGTTAGATGTGTTATGATTATATTAGGATGATATTATGAATATGTAAATTGTTGAAATGGGTCAAAATAGTGATTTGGTATGATTTTTAGATGACCATTTTAGACCAGTAGGTAAAAGGGGATTTTTGAATTACTTACTGTAATAAACTTGTTAAAATAATTAGATAGGGACGTAGAGAATTTCGTTAGCTTCGATTTGATATAAGATAGAGCTTCTAGCTCCAAACGAACGAGAAGTTATGCCAATTTTAGTATTCGTGTACCGAGAGACGGGTATCGGCACAATCCGAAAATTGTTGTCGATATTTGGATCGAATCTCGGGGACTATAAAATGAGTTTTAAAAATTTTCAAGGACTGATGTTGAAGTCTAAACATCAGGTCATGAGTCTATTTTCAAACCCGAGTGTCGGTTTTATAAATGGAGTTGTTTAGATAAGTTAAAATGGCTTTACGAGTTGAAGGCGTAAATCTATCCGGTTTTTATAACACGAAGGTGTGTCGGACAGAAGGTGTAAGAAGTAATATTTTTGAATGAAATTTAAACTTAGTCTTATTCATATTATATGTGAGTTTGTGACCAAGTTTCGTCGAAAACGGAATAGTTTAAGTAAGGCAAACGAGCTTGTACTTTCGGTAAGTACCGGCAGATTATTATTTGATCATATAGTCTAATAAAGTAACATGTAAAGGAGTATAGAAGTACACTTGTACAATTATTATTTTGGGGATTGTCATGGTTATGTTTTGAGTTTTGTATTGTTTAAGTATTATTTATACTTGAGTCATTTATTAACGAACGCGCCTTATTTGGTAGGTTGCGGTCTTCATGTTTAACAGGCATCACTTATCGTCGGCGATCGTCATATTACTACTATTGTACCAAGGTGAGTCTATAGCCTCGCTTTTATACTATCTTAAAAAGATTTTTAAAATCCGCGAGGGGGATAACATGCTTGTTTTAAAATAGAACACAAAGGACCCGATTGTATGCTAGATGAAGTAATTTACATATGTTTGCTTCTAGCCTTAAAAGACCCATAGAATCATGAATTGTTAATCGAATGAACGCTAATACAATGGATAGATCTATCGGGATGACGCCCAGTCTGGTCGCGAGCTATCGCGTAGTGTTGTGATGCACTAGTAATGAAACATCGGATGCAATTGTATAAGACAAATATACGCACTTTGCTAGGTGTGTTGGGCTAAAATAATATATGTTAACGTTCAATGTCATGAGACTTATGTAATAACACCGATGATTATGTCTGATCCACATGATTGTCAACCATTGAAGGTTTATTCAGAATACTTGTGTTCGTTTATTAAATTTAAACTCTATAGACTCACTCAGCATTTTTGTTGACTTTATAGCATGTTTTATCTCAGGTCCATGAAGAAGGCACTCAAAGGAAGGCGGTTTCGTGTAGCTTGCTTGTGAAATGTTTTGGCCCACTTTTCTAAACTATGTCCATTCAAAGAAACTTTTATAGTTTGTTATGTTGTGTAAACTTGAAAACAATTTGGGACCGTGTGTGAACTATTTTACCTTTAAATAATGAATGGATGTATGTTTTATTAAAACGACTCATTTTGAGGCGTTTTCTATGATATTGAGATTGAACCATAATAGTAATACCCAATGATCCTAATTGGGGGTGTTACATCTTCCAAGTTTAAGATGTCAATGATGGGCAAGGTATCATTCTTCTTAGGTCTTCAGATATCTCAAAGTCCCAGAGGCATTATTATCAATCAATCCAAGTATGCCCTTGAATCGCTTAAGAAATATAAGATGGAATCTTGCGACCTCGTGGATACTCTAATGGTGGAACGAACTAAGCTTGATGCAGATCCACATAGAGTTGTCGTTGATCCGACACTTTACCGTGGAATGATCGGTACTCTTCTGTATATCACAGCTAGTCGACCTGATCTTCAGTTTGCTATATGTATGTGTGCTCGGTATCAAACTAGGCCTACTGAGTTACACTTAGCTACTGTTAAAAGGATCTTTCGGTATCTTAAAGGAACCATTAATCGGGGACTTTGGTATTCGAAGGACTCTTCGATTGTACTTATGGCATATGCAGATGCGGATCACGCGGGTTGTCAAGATACAAGGCGTAGCACGAGTGGAACTTTGCAAGTACTAGGAGATCGACTAATCAGTTGGGCATCGAAAAGGCACAAAAACGCTGCAATTTCAAGTACGGAAGCAGAATACATAGCTATGTCCGGTTGCTGTGCTCAAATCCTTTGGATGAGATCGCAATTAACGGAATATGGTCTAGGTTTCAACAAAATTCCGATGTACTGCGACAATAAAAGTGCAATTGCCTTATGCTGCAATAATGGAGTAATCGAGCTTTACTTTGTCCGATCTGAGTATCAATTGGCGGATATTTTCACGAAGGCTTTAGATCGCGCTTGAATGGAATTTTTGGCCGACAAGCTAGGAATGAGAACCTTCTCGCCTGAGATTCTTAAGGAACTGGCAGATGAAGCGAAAGAATAGTGATGGCAAACTATTCCCCGTATCCTTGGTGATCATTTGTATATATTGTTTATATTTTTATCCACAAAAGCAAAATACAAAAATATAACACCATATAAAAACCATAAAAATTGAAAAATTCAGAAAAATCCAAAAATATTTTTACTTTATTTTTCAAAGGCATGTCTTTTGGTACGATAATATTTACGGTCTTAGAAATGTTGATTAATATTGAGATGGTGCCATAAATAGAGTTCGTACAAAAGTTGTAAATATTTCATAAAACATGCCTATATGGCTTGTAGTTATTTCAGATTGCAACCCGGTTTTCATATTAAAGTCAAGTATTTCTTATGAAAGCTTTGGCTCATAACGGGACTTAATTTTCTCGGGCAAGGTTTACTTTAAAACCTTGTAAGGGATCAAGTTTACTTTATAACTTGGTCTAATGTTGGGAATAAATTATAGCCAGTCTACTTGAGCGTTGACAAGAGTTAATCAAGCGTTGATAGGAGTAAAACAAACGCTGACAGATCAAGCGTTGACAAGAAGAAGTCAAGCGTTGATACATTGAAGACAAGCACTGATGGAAGGATATACTCTACGCGTTTATTGTATTCTAGATTAACTTCTAGTAAAGATAGGAACAACAATGTATTTTCTATATTTATCTTTACCTAGAATAGTTGATAAGGCTGATGGTGTTGCTGAAGGTAGTAAAAGAAAGGCTGAAGTAGAAACTGATGATCGAGGTAATAACCGTAAATCTCACAATAGGAATCAGAACCGAAGGAGGAGTAATGCTAATGCAATGACTGAAACTACATCTGCTGATAAGGGAACCCGATGTCAACGCTGCAAAAGGATTCATACTGGTGAATGTGCTAAGTGTGGAAAGTGTAACAAGTTGGGTCACAAGACTGAAGACTGTTGGGGACCAGGAAGGAAAGGAGTGACTTGCTTTAATTTCCAAGGTAAAGGACACATGAAGAATCAATGCCCTGAGCCGCAGAAGAATGCACGTGGTGGTGATAATCAAGGAAAAGCCTACCAACTAGGAGAAGCTGATGCTAAGCAAAACCCGAAAGTTGTTACTGGTACGTTTTTACTAAATAACCGTTACGCTACAACTTTATTTGATTCTAGTGCGGACAAAAGCTTTGTGTTTACAAGTTTGAGTACCTTCATGGATATCAAACCGGTCGAATTAGACGCGAGTTATGAAGTAGAACTAGCCGATGGTAAATTAGTGAGTACCAATCGTGCGCTCTTAGGATGTTCTCTTAATCTTCTGAACCGTATTTTTAAGATAGACTTGATGATTGTCGAATTGGGAAGTTTTGATATTATTATCGGAATGGATTGGTTGTCCAAGTATAATGCGTCTTCTGTGTGGAGAAAAGAAAGTTAGGATTCTTTTAGATGACAAGACCATAGTTATCGAAGGTGATAAATGTAATTCTCGGCTGAAAATCGTTTCGTGCACTAAAGCTCGTAAGTATATCGGAAGAAGTTGTGAGTTATTCCTAGCTCATGTATCGAAGAAGGAATCGAAGGAGAAACGTATCGAAAACGTTCCAGTCATTCGTGACTTTCCTGAAGTGTTTCCGGAAGATTTGTCGGGGCTTCCGCCTCCAAGGCAAGTAGAATTACAAATTTGATCTAATTCCTGGTGCTGCACCCGTGGCTCGTGCGCCATATCGTTTAGCACCATCCGAGCTGAAGGAGTTGTCCGTGCAATTGCAAGAACTATCTGATAAAGGTTTTATACGACCAAGTTCGTCACCGTGGGGAGCTCCTGTTTTAGTCGTTAAGAAAAAAGATGGTTCGTTCTGTATGTGTATCGATTTACGAGAGTTGAATAAGCTAACGATCAAGAATCGTTATCCGCTTCCAAGAATTGATAATCTATTCGATCAGCTTCAAGGTTCTCGTGTTTTCTCCAAGATTGATCTTCGTTCTGGTTACCATCAACTTCGTGTACGCGAGGAAGATATTCCTATTACGGCGTTTAGGACTCGTTATGGTCATTATGAGTTCCGAGTTATGCCTTTTGGTTTGACTAATGCACCTGTTGTATTCATGGACTTAATGAATCGCATCTGTAAGCCGTATCTTGATAAATTCGTGATCGTTTTCATCGATGATATTCTAATCTACTCTAAGAGCAACGAAGAGCATGCCGAACAGTTAAGAATTATCTTGAACTTGTTATAGAACGAAAAGTTGTACGCTAAATTCTCTAAGTGTGATTTTTGGCTTAATTATGTACAATTTCTCGGACATGTGATTGACAAAAGTGGGGTACATGTTGATCCTCTGAATATTGAAGAAATTAAGAATTGGAGTGCTCCTACTACTCCAACTGAAGTGCGACGATTTCTAGGTTTGGCTGGTTACTACCGAAGGTTTATTGAAGGATTCTCTTTTATATCGAAACCTCTAACTAAGCTGACTCAGAAGAATAAACCGTTTTTGTGGGGCGATGAAGAAGAAGAAGCTTTCAAAACCCTGAAGATGAAACTCTGTAGTGCGCCGATCTTATCGTTACCTGAAGGAAGTGAAGACTTTGTTGTTTACTGTGATGCATCTCTTCGAGGATACGGTGCTGTTCTCATGCAACGTGGAAAGGTGATCGCCTATGCCTCTAGACAATTAAGGAAGAATGAGGAGAACTACACTACCCATGACTTGGTATTGGGCGCTGTGGTTTTTGCTCTGCGACTTTGGAGACATTATTTGTATGGTACGAAGTGTACAGTATTCACTGATCACAAAAGCCTACAATACATACTGGATCAAAAGGAGCTGAATATGAGGCAACGTCGATGGGTTGAACTTTTGAGTGATTAAAACTGCGAAATTTGTTATCATCCGGGAAAGGCGAATGTGATAGCTGACGCGTTAAGTCAAAAGGAAAGGGAGAACCCGATTCGAGTGCGTGCTTTGGTGGTGACAGTTCATAATAACTTACCTGAGCAGATCCAAAACGTACAAATCGAAGCTTGTAAGAAGGAAAATATTGCAGCCGAAAGATTTAGAGGAGATGGTGAAACATTTGAGACGCGATCCGATGGTATCAAATGTTTGAGAGGTAGAATTTGGTTACCATTCTTTGGTGGACTGAGAGACTTGATCATGTTAGAATCTCATAAGTCCAAGTATCCTATTCATCCTAGATCGGACAAAATGTACCAAGACTTGAAAAAGTTATACTGGTAGCCGAATATGAAAGCTGATATTGCATCATACGTCGCGAAATGCTTAACGTGTGCAAAAGTGAAAGCTGAATATCAGAAGCCGTCAGGATTACTTGTCCAACCTAAAATTCCAATCTGGAAATGGGAGCGAATTACGATGGACTTCATCACAAAACTCCCAAGGACACCGTCTGGGTTCGATGCAATCTGGGTTATTGTCGACCGTTTAACTAAATCCGCTCATTTCATTACAATCACGAGAGGTTCGGTTTGGAGAAACTTGCCGACCTTTATCTGAAGAATATCGTGTGTAAGCATGGTGTTCCTATTTCAATCTTTTCCGATAGAGACAGTCATTTTGCTTCTGGATTTTGGAGATCACTTCAGAAATATTTAGGAACCAATTTGGATATGAGCACAGCCTATCATCCGCAAACTGATGGGCAAAGCGAAAGAACTATTCAAACATTGGAGGATATGTTTCGTGCTTGTGTGATAGACATTGGAAATAGCTAGGATAAGCACTTACCTTTGGCCGAATTCTCGTACAATAATAGTTATCACGCGAGTATTAAAGCTGCACCTTTTGAAGCACTTTATGGCAGAAAATGTAGATTGCCCGTGAGCTGGAGTGAGGTTGGTGATGCTCAACTCACTGGACCAGAGATGATTAGAGAGACGACGGATATGATTGTGCAAATCAAGAATAGGTTGTTGTCTGTGCGAAGCCGACAGAAGAGTTATGCAGATGTGAGAAGAAAACCATTAGAGTTTGATGTGGGAGATAAGGTTATGCTAAAGGTATCACAATGGAAAGGTGTTGTACGATTTGGAAAACGTGGGAAGTTAAGTCCTCGTTATATCGGACCATTCAAGATTTCATCTAGAGTAGGACTCGTGGCATACCAACTTGAACTACCGCAAGAACTGTATGGGATTCATAACACTTTTCGTGTATCGAATCTGAAGAAGTGTTTATCCGATGAAGAACTCGTTATACCATGGGACGAAGTTAAGGTTGATGAAAAGTTGCACTTTATTGAAGAACCAATCGAGATCATGGATCGTGACGTCAAGCAACTGAAACAAAGCCGAATCCCTATCGTCAAAGTTCGATGGAACTCTCGGAGAGGATCGGAGTATACTTGGGAACGAGAAGACCAAATGTGGAAGTATTACCCTCATCTCTTTGATTTCAAAAAGCGATCGGACAAGAACGCAAGTTGATCTTCGAGGGCGAAGATCCTAATTTGGTGGGGATAATGTGACAATCCGTCAATTTCAGGTCCTTATTTTAATCTCGACTATTACGTGTTACGTGTTTACTTTAATGAGAATTTTAAATTATCGAATAACCGAGAAGGTTATGACATGAAACTAGCGTAAGAATGTCGATTAAATGAAAATCGGCAAGGAATATGTTAGGTATCGATATTATATTCTCAATTTATCATAAAAATGATTTTATTATATTTAATCTTTATTTCTCGTGTTTTACGTTTTAACGAATGACGAGAACTACTAGTGATCGCGATACCGACGGATGCCCAAATATTTATGTTTTATTATCGATTGTCTCGATATTTTATATTTTCGATGTTTTCGATTTAATTACGTTTTAAGTTGTGTTGAAGCTTTATTATTATTTTTATGAAGCGTTTTAACTTTCGAAAAGTGTTTTTACGAAACCCGAGCCCCGTAAATATTTTCAAAATTTACAATTTATATTTTCTACCTTGTAAACTATTTAATTGCATTTTTGGACCAAAACTATGCCTAAATGACAAAATCTACCCTGACCTTGGACTATTTAAGGATTTTCCACTAACAAGTTATAATTAAAATTCATTTCTTACAAAATTTTCACCCACCTCTCTCTTTCTCCTTTGTTTTCCGTCCAACCCCAAACCAAAAACCCTTTCAAAATTTTTGATCAAGCTTGATTCATCCAAAACTATTCAAAGACCCATCCTAGAAATTTGATAAGCTTCATTTTGGTATAAAATTTTCCCACATGCATACACTTTAATTTTCTTTGAAATTTTTGGTGAAGAACATGTGTTTGATCCATTTTTATGGTTATGCATGTTGTTATTATTATTATATTTTAGTGGGGTTGTTGTTGCATGCATGATTTTTATATATTTGATTTTTGTTAGATTGAATTTGAGGTTGTTAGGAGTTAGTTAGATGTGTTATGATAATATTAGGATGATATTATGAATATGTAAATTGTTGAAATGGGTCAAAATAGTGATTTGGTATGATTTTTAGATGACCATTTTAGACCAGTAGGTAAAAGGGGATTTTTGAATTACATACTGTAATAAACTTGTTAAACTAATTAGATAAGGTCGTAGAGAATTTTGTTAGCTTCGATTTGAAATAAGATAGAGCTTCTAGCTCCAAACGAGCTAGAAGTTATGCCAATTTTAGTATTCATGTACCGAGAGACGGGTATCGGCACAATCCGAAAATTGTTGTCGATATTTGGATCGAATCTCGGGGACTATAAAATGAGTTTTAAAAATGTTCAAGGACTGATGTTCAAGTCTAAACCTCAGGTCATGAGTCTATTTTGAAACCCGAGTGTCGGTTTTATAAATGGAGTTGTTTAGATAAGTTAAAATGGTTTTACGAGTTGAAGGCGTAAATCTGTCCGGTTTTTATAACACGAAGGTGTGTCGGGCAGAAGGTCTTAGAAGTAATATTTTTGAATGAAATTTAAACTTAGTCTTATTCATATTATATGTGAGTTTGTGACCAAGTTTCGTCGAAAACGTAATAGTTTAAGTAAGGCAAACGAGCTTGTACTTTCGGTAAGTACCGGCAGATTATTATTTGATCATATAGTCTAATAAAGTAACATGTAAAGGAGTATAGAAGTACACTTGTACAATTATTATTTTGGGGATTGTCATGGTTATGTTTAGAGTTTTGTATTGTTTAAGTATTATTTATACTTGAGTCATTTATTAACGAACGCGCCTTATTTGGTAGGTTGCGGTCTTCGTGTTTAACGGGCATCACTTATCGTCGGCGATCGTCATATTAATACTATTGTACCAAGGTGAGTCTATAGCCTCGCTTTTATACTATCTTATAAAGAGTTTTAAAACCCGCGAGGGGGATAACATGCTTGTTTTAAAATAGAACACAAAGGACCCGATTGTATGCTAGATGAAGTTATTTACATATGTTTGCTTCTAGCCTTAAAAGACCCATTGAATCATGAATTGTTAATCGAATGAACGCTAATGCTATGGATAGATCTACCGGGATGACGCCCAGTCCGGTCGCGACTAGCTATCGCGTAGTGTTGTGATGCACTAGTAATGAAACATCGGATGCAATTGTATAAGAGAAATATACGCACTTGGCTAGGTGTGTTGGGCTGAAATAATATATGTTAACGTTCAATGTCATGAGACTTATGTAATAACACCGATGATTATGTCTGATCCACATGATTGTCAACCATTGAAGGTTTATTCAGAATACTTGTGTTCGTTTATTAAATTTAAACTCTATAGATTCACTCAGCATTTTTGTTGACTTTATAGCATGTTTATCTCAGGTCCATGAAGAAGGCACTCAAAGGAAGGCGGTTTCGTGTAGCTTGCTTGTGAAATGTTTTGGCCCGCTTTTCTAAACTATGTCCATTCAAAGAAACTTTTGTAGTTTGTTATGTTGTGTAAACTTGAAAACAATTTGGGACCGTGTGTGAACTATTTTACCTTTAAATAATGAATGGATGTATGTTTTATTAAAACGACTCATTTTGAGGCGTTTTCTATGATACTGAGATTGAACCATAATAGTAACACCCAATGACCCTTCGCTGCTATGACATGAAATTGGGGGTGTTACATCTTCCAAGTTTAAGATGTCAATGATGGGCAAGGTATCATTCTTCTTAGGTCTTTAGATATCTCAAAGTCCCAGAGGCATTATGATCAATCAATCCAAGTATGCCCCTGAATCGCTTAAGAAATATAAGATGGAATCTTGCGACCCCGTGGATACTCCAATGGTGGAACGAACTAAGCTTGATGCAGATCCACATAGAGTTGTCGTTGATTCGACACTTTACCGTGGAATGATCGCTACTCTTCTGTATATCACAGCTAGTCGACGTGATCTTCAGTTTGCTATATGTATGTGTGCTCGGTATCAAACTAGGCCTACTGAGTTACACTTAGCTACTGTTAAAAGGATCTTTCGGTATCTTAAAGGAACCATTAATCGGGGACTTTGGTATTCGAAGGACTCTTCGATTGCACTTATGGCATATGCAGATTCGGATCACGCGGGTTGTCAAGATACAAGGCGTAGCACGAGTGGAACTTTGCAACTACTAGGAGATCGACTAATCAGTTGCGCATCAAAATGGCACAAAAGCGCTGCAATTTCAAGTACGGAAGCAGAATACATAGCTATGTCCGGTTGCTGTGCTCAAATCCTTTGGATGAGATCGTTATTAACCGAATATGGTCTAGGTTTCAACAAAATTCCGATGTACTGCGACAATAAAAGTGCAATTGCCTTATGCTGCATAATGGAGTAATCGAGCTTTACTTTGTCCGATCTGAGTATCAATTGGCGGATATTTTCACGAAGGCTTTAGATCGCGCTCGAATGGAATTTTTTGCCGACCAGCTAGGAATGAGAACCTTCTCGCCTGAGATTCTTAAGGAACTGGCAGATGAAGTGAAAGAATAGTGATGGTAAACTATTCCCCGTATCCTTGGTGATCATTTGTATATATTGTTTATATTTTTATCCACAAAAGCAAAATACAAAAATATAACACCATATAAAAACCATAAAAATTGAAAAATTCAGAAAAATCCAAAAATATTTTTACTTTATTTTTCAAAGGCATTTCTTTTGGTACGATAATATTTACGGTCTTAGAAATGTTGATTAATATTGAAACGGGGCCATAAATAGAGTTCGTACAAAAGTTGTAAATATTTCATAAAACATGCCTATATGGCTTGTAGTTATTTCAGACTGCAACCCGGTTTTCATATTAGAGTCAAGTATTTCTTATGAAAGCTTTGGCTCACAACGGGAATTAATTTTCTCGGGCAAGGTTTACTTTAAAACCTTGTAAGGGATCAAGTTTACTTTATAACTTGGTCTAATGTTGGGAATAAATTATAGCCAGTCTACTTGAGCGCTGACAAGAGTTAATCAAGCGTTGATAGGAGTAAAACAAACGCTGACAGATCAAGCGTTGACAAGAAGAAGTCAAGCGTTGATACATTGAAGACAAGCACTGATGGAAGGATATACTCTACGCGTTTATTGTATTCTAGATTATTTCTAGTAAAGATAGGAACAACAATGTATTTTCTATATTTATCTTTACCTAGAGTAGTTGATACGTAGATTATTGCACAAGGCTTCTTATGTCTATAAAAGAAGACCTTTAGGTTAATGTTCATATAAGTTTTTTCATACGTAAACTACTTTCATTGTAAGCAAGTTTGATATCATTAATCAAAGTGAAAGTTTGTTTACATCTTGTGTGTTCTTGTTTAAGTGTTAATTCCGCATAACACTTAGATTGTCATATACATATACAAAGGTTTCTCTAAGTGTATTACTTGATCTAATCTCGTATACATAAAGCTAAATCGATCTAAGTTTGGGAACAACAAGTGGTATCAGAGCTTGTTGAGAAACTTTTGATCTTAAAGAACACAAGAACCCTAAAAATCACCAAAACCCTAATTTTCTTAAAACCCTAACAACATCATGTCAAATCCAGAAATAACCTCCTCCTCCTCACCTTTACCAAACATCAAGATTCCCATGCTTGATGCAACCAATTTTGAATTGTGGAAATTCAACTTTGAGCAATATCTAGGGATCTATGACTACACACTTTGGGAGATTATTAAATATGGAAACACATTCAATAAAGCTCAAAAGATTGTTGATGCTATTGCTGGAAGAGCAGTTGTTGCTGGATGTTCAGAAGCAGATAAGAGAGAAAAGCCTGGTGACGGTAGAGCTGTGTCTGCTGAAGACATAGCAAAGAAAAGGGTTGACATGAAAACCCTAAATATTCTGAAAGTCTATTTGGGACAAGAGAACCAACATAAATACAGAGGTTATGAATCTGCTAAAGACCTTTGGGCAGCTCGTGAAGTTGCATATGGGGGCAATGAGGATACTAAGGAAGAAAAGAAGAAGCAACTCATGCATGATTATGCTGTTTTCAAGGCTCAACCTAATGAGAAGCTTAGCAGTGTGAGAAGCAGATTGATTGACATTACAAGCAAATTATCCTTCATGGGGACACAACATGGTGATGTTGACATCAATGCCACTTTTCTCAAAAGTCTTGGTGAGGTGTGGAAGATTGAGGCAAGATCTATACTTTCCAACAACACTCACAAAAGTTCTACTTTTGATGATATCTACAACAAACTGAGGCTGTTGGAAGATGAAACTCTTTTGGAGCATGGAAGCAAGTATACCAACAGTAACATGGCCTTCTTTTCTCATAGTGAAGGTCAATTCAATCAGAAGGACTCTTACATGCATCCAGTTACTGGATCATCATGTGTCAGCGCTGGAACATGTCCTGTCAACGTCTCATACATGGACGCTGATACATACAAAAATGACTCACCAAGAGTTAAACCTGCTGGTTTGGATCTGGATACTGTATGTGCTTATATTGCTTCTTTGCCCAATGGTTCAGTGATTACATATGAGGACCATGAGCAGATAAGTGATGAGCACTTGGAAGAGATGGATATTAAGTGGAACATGGCTCTTGCTAGTATAAGAGCAAACAGGTGGAACAGAAGGTTTAAGAAGAAGATGATCTTCAATGCAAAGGACACAGCTGGATTTGATAAATCCAAAGTTGAGTGCTACAACTGTCATCATATGGGGCACTTCATGAGGGAATGCAGATCTCCTAGAAGATCTGATGCTGACAAACCCTCAAGCCAAATTGTTAAGGCTCAGGATCCTAAGGCCATGGTTGCAGTTCAAGGAATTGATGGTATGGGATGGGATTGGAGCTATTTGGCTAAGGATGTAGAAGAGGACAAAGCTTTGGTTGCTGAGATAGAAGAAGAAGAGCATGTTCAATATGCTCTCATGACACACTCCTCCTCTTCATCTGATAATGAGGTATACAATGAGGCTTTTTGTAGTAAAGGTTGTAGGTTAAATACTGAGAAACTTAACAAAGAGGTGTTAAGATTATTAGATGATGTGAGTACTGAAAGATGCAAACTGTCTAATTACCAACTAGCTCTCACTCAAACTGAGAAGACAGTTTCTGAATACAAGAAAATGGAATTTGACTTAAAGGATAAAATACATATCTTAAAACATGAGTTGAATGCTAGTAATGATATTAGGATTATCATGGAAAGGGTTAATGGTGAGTTACAGGCTAAGTTAGATGAAGCCATTAAAAACAAAGATAATGTTGGCCTTAAAATCCAGAGATTTGATAAGGCCACACAAACCCTAGGTGAATGTGTGAGTAAACAAAGGGATCCTAAGGACATGACTGGGATTGGGATGAAAGACTACTCTATGGTTCCACCACCAGCTGGTGACTTCTATGGTGTCCAACAAAAGGACCTATCTTGGACTAGTTTACCAGAACTCCTAGAGGAGGAATTCATTCCTCCACCAAGAGTTGTCACCCCAGTTGAAGAGTATCAACAAAAGTTGACCGACTTGAATGAATGGAAGAAAGCTAACCCTACCTTATTTGTTAAGGGTGGCTTGTTATGTGAAAGTCCCAATGAGTCAACTCCCATTAAGGTTACAAACCCAATCACTGGTAAAGCTGTTGACCTTGGCTCAAACACTGTTAGAAAACCTAGCATTAAGTATGCAGAGATGTATAGGAATACTAGGTCACCTAAGAGCCAAGTTAGCAATGATGGAACTGGCTTCTTTTCTTCTATACCTAGGGTTGTGTCTAGAAAAGCCTGTTACACATGTGGTAGCTTTTCACATTTAGCATATAAGTGTGTCAACGCTTCTAAAGTCAACGTTGTTAAAAAGTCAAACGTTGTCAGACCCAAACCTTATGTGCAGCAAAGTCCACAAGTTGTTAGACCTGCCCCATTCTTCACTAGAGGGTCTAACACTCATGGACAAAGACCATTTCAAAAGACAAATACTTGGTCTAACAGGCAATGGGTTTCTGTAGCAAACCCTAGGTTCAACGCTGACAAGGGTAATTTCAGCATTGACAAGACCAAATCCAACGCTGACAGAAACGTGACCAGACCTAAATATTTGCAACCACAGGGTAAGGGGTCTAAAGCTTCTTCATGCTTGACATGGAGACCAAAGAAAGATCAAAACCCTAATAATAATGGGATTTCAATGACCTGCAACAGATTTAATTACATTTCAAAGGTCATTACAAAACCTATTAGGGTTAACTGGGTATTTCATCCAAAGAAGGATAAAAATGGGGTTGTTATGAGAACTAAGTCTGTTCTTATTGAACAACCAGATGAATCCAAGTCTGCTAAGGCTTGGGTTCCCAAAGAAAACTAACTTGTTTTCTTTATGTGCAGGGCATTCAAAAACAAGTCAATGATTATGGATATTGGGATAGTGGATGCTCAAGGCACATGACAGGGAAGGAAGATTATTTAACTAACTTTACTCCCATTAAGGATGGTGATAAGGTTTACTTTGGAGGCAGGTATGGTACTATCACAGGCAAAGGAACACTTCTCACCAAGAACTTGCGTTTTGAGAACGTATTTTTGGTAAAGGAACTTGATTACAATCTTTTTAGTGTATCAAAAGTTTGTGATAACAAAAATAAAGTTTTGTTTACTGATACTGAATGTTTGGTGTTAAGCAAGGATTATAAGATCCCTGATGAGAAATATATTGACTATAGAACACCTAGACATAAAGACATATATAATGTGAATCTGAATGGGATTAGAATGAATAGCAATATGTCATGTTTTTATGCTAAAGCTTCAGTAGATGAAAGTAATTTATGGCACAGGAGACTAGGGCACATAAACTTTAAGAATATAAACAGGCTTGTGAGACTTGGATTGGTTGATGGTTTGCCTGAAAAGGCCTTCCACAATGACCACTCTTGTGTTGCATGTCTTAAAGGCAAGCAGCATAAGGTCTCATTCAAGTCCAAACAGGTGCACTCTAGTACTAGACCTCTTCACTTGCTTCATATGGACCTATTTGGTCCAACCAATATAGAGAGTCTGAATGGTAAATCATACTGCTTTGTCATCACAGATGACTTTTCTAGGTTTACTTGGACATTCTTTTTAGCTATGAAAATACAGCTGACACTTTAATTGATTTTATCACTCAGATTGAGAAGAAAACTGGAAATGAAGTTAAAATGCTTAGGAGTGATAATGGTGGTGAATTTAGGTATAAAGTGTTAGATGATTTTTGTGCCAAGAAAGGAATTACTAGGCAATTTAGTGTTGCCAGAACCCCACAGCAAAATAGGGTTGCTGAGAGGAAAAATAGAACCCTAATTGAAGCAGCCAGGACAATGTTGGCTGATACTCATTTCCCTATAGCTTTCTGGGCTGAGGCTGTTAATACAGCTTGCTATGTTCAAAATAGAGCATTGGTCAACAAAATTCAAAACAAAACACCTTATGAGTTACTTTGGGGAAGAAAACCTAATATTGGTTTTCTCAGACCTTTTGGTTGTCATGTAGTTGTTTTAGATACTAGTGATGCCTTAGGTAAATTTAGTGCAAAAGGTGATGAAGGCTATTTCATGGGGTATTCAGTGCAGAGCAAGGGTTATAGGGTTTATCTTAAAAAGGAAAAACGTATACTTGAAAGAGTACATGTTAGGTTTTTAGAGAGTAAACCTAGTGATCCTGAAAGTCGTCCAAATTGGTTGTTTGACTTAGAACCTTTATCAAGGACTTTAATTTATATGCCTGTCACTAATCCAGACATTGTGAAGGTAACTTCAAATGTTGTGGAAGAACAAGTTGTTGATGTTTTAGGTACACAGGTTCATGAAAAGTTTGGATCACAAGCAGAAAAGTCATCTCCTATACAAGAGTATGTCACAATTCCCATATGGACAGATGCCTTTGCTGCTGCTGCTGCTGGAAGAGATAATGGTGGTTCCCAAGTACCACCAGATACAAACATGCATGGTCCTTCAGGCGCTGATAAAGGTAAATCCAGCGCTGACAAGACCAATTCAGACGTTGATGGCTCAGACGTTGACAACAACAGTTCAAGCGTTGTTAGCCCAAACGCTGACAACCAAGGTTCAGGCGTTGACAACACTTTTGCACATCTTTTCTCTTCTACTTTTGAACAGGGTGAACCTTCCAATCTATATGAAGAGGTTCATCCTCATGTTGATGAAAGAGAGTCTGATGAAGAAGATATTGGCAACTTGGAGAATGAGGTTGAAGACACCAGACTTTTTGAAGGAGGAGTTCTCACTTCTACTATGAAGAATCACCCCATTTCTCAAATCATTGGTGATATTATGACTCCTGTTCGGACTAGAAGATCTCATCAAGGTCTTGGTGGATTTATTACCAATATTCACAAGAAGGTTGATACCCCTCTTGTGCAAGCATGTTTGTTTGCCTGTTTTCTGTCACAACAGGAACCCAAGAAGATATTTGATGCTCTCAAAGAGCCAAGTTGGGTAGAAGCAATGCAGGATGAGCTTTACCAATTTGCAATTCAGGATGTTTGGGAGCTGGTTGATTGTCCCAGATATGTCAGACCTATATGGACAAGGTGGGTTCTAAGAAACAAAAGAGATGAAAGAGGTATTGTGGTCAGAAACAAGGCAAGATTAGTGGCTCAAGGATATACACAAGAGGAGGGGATAGACTATGAAGAAGTCTTTGCACCAGTTGCAAGGATTGAAGCTATAAGGATCTTTCTAGCCTATGCCTCCTGCATGGGTTTCACTGTCTATCAAATGGATGTCAAGAGTGCCTTCCTCTATGGAACAATTGTTGAGGATGTATATGGGATGCAGCCTCCTAGTTTTGAGGATCTAGAGAATCCAGACAAGGTGTATAGAGTCAAGAAGGCTATGTATGGACTTCATCAAGCCCCTAGAGCATGGTATGGTACTTTGTCTACTTATTTAGTGGACAATGGATTCAAGAGAGGCACCATAGATCAGACACTATTTACAAAGAAGAAAGGTAAAGATGTGTTGCTTGTTCAGGTCTATGTTGATGACATCATTTTTGGATCCACAGATCCAAAGTTGAGTGAGGATTTCTCCAAGCTTATGACAGACAAATTCAAGATGAGTGCTATGGGGGAGATGAACTTCTTTCTTGGTTTACAAGTTCAGCAGAAAGAAGATGGTATCTTCATCTCCCAGGATAAATATGTGGCTGAGATCTTGAAGAAGTTTGGCTTTTCTCCACATGAAAAGAGGGCTACTACTCCTATGGATAGAGAACACCCTTGGGGAAAGATTGGAGATGGAAAGGATGTTGATGTCAGGCACTATAGATCAATGATTGGTTCATTGATGTATCTCACAACCTCTAGACCTGACATCATGTTTGCTGTGTGTGCTTGTGCACGCCATCAAGTGACTCCCAAAGAATGTCACCTTTATGCTGTGAAGAGGATCTTTAGGTACCTAAGATGCTATCCTAGTCTTGGTTTGTGGTACCCAAAGGATTCACCATTGGAGCTTATTGCATATTCAGACAGTGACTATGGAGGTGATAAGTTTGATAGGAAATCCACAACTGGTGGATGTCAGTTTCTTTGGAGCAGGTTGATATCTTGGCAATGCAAGAAACAAATAGTGGTGGCTAATTCTACAACTGAAGCAGGTATGTGGCTGCAGTTGCTTGTTGTGGACAGGTTTTGTGGATTCAGAACCAGTTGTTGGACTATGGGTATAATTTCATGCATACCAAGATATTTGTTGACAATAACAGCACTTTATGCATTATTAAGAATCCTGTACATCATTCTAAAACTAAACACATAGAAATTAGACACCATTTTATAAGAGATTGTTTTGAAAAGGGTTTAATACAACCAGATACGGTTGACACAGAGGAGAATGTGTCAGAATTACTAACTAAACCTTTTGATGCTGGAAGGTTTTAATACTTGGTAACAAGTATTGGAATGATCAATCTCACATAATATGTGTTTTGAAGTCTTTTTGTAAAAGTATGTACAAGATAATGCATTGTTATTGGACTTTTTGAAGATTTAGATTTTCCACTATATTTTTCTAACACTGACAAAGGTTGCCTGAACTCTGATAAGTGTTTTTGTGACGTTGTCAGCAATATATTTGTCTAACACTGACAAAGCTTCCTTCAACGCTGACAAGTGTTATCGGGGCGTTGTCAGCAACAATGTTAGTTTTGTGGTTTTCAATCTAAATGTGCAGGTGGTGTTAGTAGTATACCATTGGATACAAAGTTTCTTATGGATCATTGGAGAAGCATTTGGACATGTTTTTTTTTATGGATAATGGTTGGAATTTTTAATTCCTATTTTGACATAAATTTTTATGTTCATGCATATTTTTAGCAACATATGTATCCTAGTTTAAGGGTAAGTTTTATGAACCTTTAGGATGTTTGGGTATCCATATGATACTCTTATCACAATTCTAGATTGTGTCCACAGGTGAGTATGAGTTAGTTTTACTAAATCATGAGGCACTGTAGCATGCAAAGTTGATATACTATGCATGCTGCCAAGACATTTTTGGCCTAGAATTAGTTGTGGTCTGCTGGGAGACTTGGGAATGATTTTGTCATGGGTTTTACCTGAGAGTAACAAGGGATTTTATAAGGTAACTTAGTTGTTAAGAATTTTGGTTAACAAGGGACACTAGAGGACTGTTATGTCTATCTTGCATAAGCAAGTGTGCATAACTGGACAGTGCTTGCCGCCCTATAATAATTATCAACTTTTTGGTTATCTTCTCTAGGATAAATTACTTTGATAAGGTCATTTTTCATTTTTATAAATTTTTATTTTTGGACGCTGACAAGTATTTTTCCAAGCGTTGTTGTGACCAATTTAGACGCTGACATGGCTTAGGCAAACGTTGACAAGAAAATAGCCGTTGGGCGTTGATGGGTTATTTTTTACCGTTGACACTCAATGGGACCTACCTAGTTGTTACTTTTTGACATATTTTTAGGCCGTAATTTTGGGAGCATATAACTTTCATTTAATGCATGAGATAAACTTATTTTTTTTCAATATTTTCATGATTGCATTTTGAAAATACTTGCCTATTTTTGGGCCAATCACATGCATTTTCTTCTCCTATATATTTGGCTCCTATTTTAAACAGGGTATCTATTATTCTTGTCTAACACAATTTTCTCCTATACACTTCATCTTTATCAATCATTCAAACAGCTTTCAACAATGGCACCAAAGTTTAAACCATCTGATTTGGAATTGGGGTTCAGAAGTCAACACAACATGGTAGCATATCTTGAAGCTGATGATACTCTGTTTCCCCAATACACGCAAATGGTGGCGTATTTGAACGCATCCCCTCTTAGGTATGCTCTTTCTCATGCTCCACTCATTCCTGTCACACATATTAAACAGTTTTGGAACACTGTTAGTTCCTCAACAGTTAATAGAGTGACTACATTATCTTCTATTGTTCATGGGAGAACATGGGTGGTTACTGAAGCTTTGGTACGCCAAGCTTTGCATCTTGATGATGCTGATGGTATAACCATCCTCCCCATTTCTGAAATAGAACAAGGACTAAGGGCTTTGGGTTATCCTTTTCCTGATGAAGGAACTTTAAATAAATATCATAAACAGGAGTTTCCCCAGCCTGGAAGTACCTAATACATGTCCTCCTACAATGTTTGAGTCCCAAGTGCACTGCACACAATGAGATCAATAGATCTATTGCAAGTGTTATTGTGTGCATTGCTACTGGGAAAAAATTTAATTATTCCAAAATGATTTTTGAGGGCATGTGTAAAAATAAAGGGAACAAAATGACTTTAGCTTATCCCAGATTTTTACAAATGGTTTTTGATGTCCAAGGATACTGCACAAGGGATCATGATGATTTTTATGAGATCCCTGTGCAAAACAAAGCAATTTTTATGAAGATGAACTCACCCCCACATCATGACCTACCCCTCACCCCAGCTATGATTGCTGTTATTGAAGCAGCTCAACCCCAACAAGACCCCCAACCCCAAATTGACCCACTACTTGAACCTTTACCTTCACCACAACATATGCAAATTGACCAAGATCCCTTCGACGCTTACACGTTAAATGTTGGCATTGATGTGCCTATTTCAAACGTTGTCACACATTCTTCACAGACCCAAACACCCCTTAACCAACCCACATCCACCAAATCCACATCTTCTTCTCCCCCAACATAATATAGGTTTCAAAAACGCCAAAGAACTACTGGAGTGTTCTCCTCTAGTGGTCCTAGCCATGTTGCAGAGAGAACCACCACCACAAGTGTGGTTGGTGTTATGGATGAGGCTGGGACTATTGGTTCTGGCTTAGAAGCTGGCCAAGGTAGTCCTACCATAATTAAGCCCTCATCCATACCCAATGAACCTGACTTAAGAGGTCAAATACCCATTTTAGAAGAGGGTAGATTGGAACCAATGACTTTGATAGAATTGACGACAGTCTGCATGAGCTTGCAAAAGCAAAATGCAGACTTGGTACAAGTTGTCAGCACAAAAGGCCTTGAACTCAAGCAGTTGAGGGAGAGGATTGTTATTTTGGAGACAACTGAGTCCAGGAGAAGGCAGACAAGGGTCCTTTTATCAAAGGAGGATTCTTACAAAGGGGAGGAAGCTGCTATAGAGCCTGTTAATTTGAGTGATAAAGGCTCACATGAAGCTGCTACAGAACCTTTTGTTGAGAGTGGAAAAGATTCATATGATGAAGAATCTTTGGGCATTACTAAAGCCCTTACTAGTTTGAAGAAACAGACAGGTTTTGATACATCTCTAGTTACTCCTACCAACTTGAATTTGTCATTTACAGCCATGTTGGAGGAAATTGCAAGAGGCGCTGAGACAGGTACATTGGGCGTTGACAAGACAGATTTGAACGCTGACATGAGTATTGTGGGCGCTAACAAAGCAAAAGTGAGCGTTGACAGACCTGCAAATGAGGTTGATGTATTCCAGTCATCTTCCATCATCAAGGAGGTTTCATCACAGGTATTACCATCTACCTTACCAACAATTGATCCATTAGATAAGGGTAAGGGTATTATGGTAGAAGAGGTTGTTCCAAAGAATGCAGCACAAATTGAGTTTGATAGAAAGTTGGCTGCACAAATTGTGGAAAAAGAAAGAAAGGAGGTGAGAGAATTACCTTTTGTTGTCACTTAAGGGTAAGTTTTAGGAACCTTTAGGATGTTTGGGTATCCATATGATACTCTTATCACAATTCTAGATTGTGTCCACAGGTGAGTATGAGTTAGTTTTACTAAATCATGAGGCACTGTAGCATGCAAAGTTGATATACTATGCATGCTGCCAAGACATTTTTGGCCTAGAATTAGTTGTGGTCTGCTGGGAGACTTGGGAATGATTTTGTCATGGGTTTTTACCTGAGAGTAACAAGGGATTTTATAAGGTAACTTAGTTGTTAAGAATTTTGGTTAACAAGGGACACTAGAGGACTGTTATGTCTATCTTGCATAAGCAAGTGTGCATAACTGGACAGTGCTTGCCGCCCTATAATAATTATCAACTTTTTGGTTATCTTCTCTAGGATAAATTACTTTGATAAGGTCATTTTTCATTTTTATAAATTTTTATTTTTGGACGCTGACAAGTATTTTTCCAAGCGTTGTTGTGACCAATTTAGACGCTGACATGGCTTAGGCAAACGTTGATAAGAAAATAGCCGTTGGGCGTTGATGGGTTATTTTTTACCGTTGACACTCAATGGGACCTACCTAGTTGTTACTTTTTGACATATTTTTAGGCCGTAATTTTGGGAGCATATAACTTTCATTTAATGCATGAGATAAACTTATTTTTTTTCAATATTTTCATGATTGCATTTTGAAGATACTTTTGAAGATACTTGCCTATTTTTGGGCCAATCACATGCATTTTCTTCTCGTATATATTTGGCTCCTATTTTAAACAGGGTATCTATTATTCTTGTCTAACACAATTTTCTCCTATACACTTCATCTTTATCAATCATTCAAACAGCTTTCAACAATGGCACCAAAGTTTAAACCATCTGATTTGGAATTGGGGTTCAGAAGTCAACACAACATGGTAGCATATCTTGAAGCTGATGATACTCTGTTTCCCCAATACACGCAAATGGTGGCGTATTTGAACGCATCCCCTCTTAGGTATGCTCTTTCTCATGCTCCACTCATTCCTGTCACACATATTAAACAGTTTTGGAACACTGTTAGTTTCTCAACAGTTAATAGAGTGACTACATTATCTTCTATTGTTCATAGGAGAACATGGGTGGTTACTGAAGCTTTGGTACGCCAAGCTTTGCATCTTGATGATGCTGATGGTATAACCATCCTCCCCATTTCTGAAATAGAACAAGGACTAAGGGCTTTGGGTTATCCTTTTCCTGATGAAGGAACTTTAAATAAATATCATAAACAGGAGTTTCCCCAGCCTGGAAGTACCTAATACATGTCCTCCTACAATGTTTGAGTCCCAAGTGCACTGCACACAATGAGATCAATAGATCTATTGCAAGTGCTATTGTGTGCATTGCTACTGGGAAAAAATTTAATTATTCCAAAATGATTTTTGAGGGCATGTGTAAAAATAAAGGGAACAAAATGACTTTAGCTTATCCCAGATTTTTACAAATGGTTTTTGATGTCCAAGGATACTGCACAAGGGATCATGATGATTTTTATGAGATCCCTGTGCAAAACAAAGCAATTTTTATGAAGATGAACTCACCCCCACATCGTGACCTACCCCTCACCCCAGCTATGATTGCTGTTATTGAAGCAGCTCAACCCCAACAAGACCCCCAACCCCAAATTGACCCACTACTTGAACCTTTACCTTCACCACAACATATGCAAATTGACCAAGATCCCTTCGACGCTTACACGTTAAATGTTGGCGTTGATGTGCCTATTTCAAACGTTGTCACACATCCTTCACAGACCCAAACACCCCTTAACCAACCCACATCCACCAAATCCACATCTTCTTCTCCCCCAACATAATATAGGTTACAAAAACGCCAAAGAACTACTGGAGTGTTCTCCTCTAGTGGTCCTCGCCATGTTGCAGAGAGAACCACCACCACAAGTGTGGTTGGTGTTATGGATGAGGCTGGGACTATTGGTTCTGGCTTAGAAGCTGGTCAAGGTAGTCCTACCATAATTAAGCCCTCATCCATACCCAATGAACCTGACTTAGGAGGTCAAATACCCATTTTAGAAGAGGGTAGATTGGAACCAATGACTTTGATAGAATTGACGGCAGTCTGCATGAGCTTGCAAAAGCAAAATGCAGACTTGGTACAAGTTGTCAGCACAAAAGGCCTTGAACTCAAGCAGTTGAGGGAGAGGATTGTTATTTTGGAGACAACTGAGTCTAGGAGAAGGCAGACAAGGGTCCTTTTATCAAAGGAGGATTCTTACAAAGGGGAGGAAGCTGCTATAGAGCCTGTTAATTTGAGTGATAAAGGCTCACATGAAGCTGCTACAGAACCTTTTGTTGAGAGTGGAAAAGATTCATATGATGAAGAATCTTTGGGCATTACTAAAGCCCTTACTAGTTTGAAGAAACAGACAGGTTTTGATACATCTCTAGTTACTCCTACCAACTTGAATTTGTCATTTACAGCCATGTTGGAGGAAATTGCAAGAGGCGCTGAGACAGGTACATTGGGCGTTGACAAGACAGATTTGAACGCTGACATGAGTATTGTGGGCGCTAACAAAGCAAAAGTGAGCGTTGACAGACCTGCAAATGAGTTTGATGTATTCCAGTCATCTTCCATCATCAAGGAGGTTTCATCACAGGTATTACCATCTACCTTACCAACAATTGATCCATTAGATAAGGGTAAGGGTATTATGGTAGAAGAGGTTGTTCCAAAGAATGCAGCACAAATTGAGTTTGATAGAAAGTTGGCTGCACAAATTGTGGAACAAGAAAGAAAGGAGGTGAGAGAATTACCTTTTGTTGTCACTTCAGAAGAGCAAGAAGGAAGTGATGAAGCTAGTTCAGACTCAAGTGTTATGATCATAGAACAGCCATAAAGACTTGAGTATGGAGATGAGTTGGCCAAGGAGAAATTGAATGAGTTGAAATTGAAGGTTGATTTTGATATGCTAGTGGTGGTTCAGATGTACCATGCTTGGGAAGATAGGTGTATGGAGAATCCACACTTGACCATTTCAGATCAGATATGGGGTTTGGAGATTCTTCTCAGAGTACAAAAGGATTGCAAGGTTATTCTGAAACACAAAGCAAGTAATGTTCTCTCAAATTTGAAAAGGTATAGAAAGGAGTTGTACTTCATGCTGCTCAGATGTCATGGAACAGGGTGGACTTATAATAAATTGACTGGGTTGACATTTGAAGAGTTGGAATGTAGAGCTTATCCCATTTGGGTTAGAGTGCAGGAAGTAAGCACACTAAGACTTCTTTCTGATGAAAGAAAAGAAGAACTTGTAGAGGAAATGGAGCTTAAGAAGGCAATGTTTGTTCCCAAACCAGTGAAAAAGGGTGTTCCTCTTGAGTTTCCCAAAGATATGGATCCATTACATCCAAATGAAGCTGTTATAAGAAAGAGTCTCAAGCTCTCACCATTAGAAGCTTCAGATATGGTACAAGTGTTACCACTTGATTCCAGAAACCCTATTGTAAGCTATTAAGAAGATGAATGTGGGTTTTGGAAGATTGGCAGGTATGGAAAAAAGGTTCACACTTTTACCACCCTTATATCTTTGTTTGCAAGTTTTGACAGAGAAGACTTGGTAGACCTATGGAGGTTGTTAGAGGCCAAGTATGAGACTGAAGCACCAACTTCAGTCAATGGAATAAAACTGTGGTCCACATTCAAGAGTATGTGTGGACCAAAAGATAAGGATCCTGCTATTTGGAAGGATCTTGAAGATGATCTCAGTGGTCTTCAATGGAGATTGTATTCAGCTGCTGGTGTTTATTATTTGAGTTCTACAAAGTTTGTTGAGTATCTGCTTGTAGATAGTCAGTATTTCATGTCCAAGGAAGTCTTGGAGAAGATGAAGAATACACAGCTGGAAATTGATTATTCAAGTGACGTGGCAAAAGATTTGATCAGATTTATTTATTACCAATATGAGAAGGTTTTAAGATTCCTCCTAGTTCTTTATGTTCATTCAGAAACTTGATCACTAGAGTAGATATCAAGTTTAGGGAAGGATTGTTGGGAATAAATTATAGCCAGTCTACTTGAGCGCTGACAAGAGTTAATCAAGCGTTGATAGGAGTAAAACAAACGCTGACAGATCAAGCGTTGACAAGAAGAAGTCAAGCGTTGATACATTGAAGACAAGCACTGATGGAAGCATATACTCTACGCGTTTATTGTATTCTAGATTACTTCTAGTAAAGATAGGAACAACAATGTATTTTCTATATTTATCTTTACCTAGAATAGTTGATACGTAGATTATTGTACAAGGCTTCTTATGTCTATAAAAGAAGACCTTTAGGTTAATGTTCATATAAGTTTTTTCATACGTAAACTACTTTCATTGTAAGCAAGTTTGATATCATTAATCAAAGTGAAAGTTTGTTTACATCTTGTGTGTTCTTGTTTAAGTGTTAATTCCGCATAACACTTAGATTGTCATATACATATACAAAGGTTTCTCTAAGTGTATTACTTGATCTAATCTCGTATACATAAAGCTAAATCGATCTAAGTTTGGGAACAACATCTAACACAAATCTATGTACGCATCAGTGCATTTATTTGTCACAACAAGAGAAATCTTGTTTTTATGAAGTTATCATCTCTACAACCATAGCTATCTACAATTGGTATCTACATACTCGATGATGCGACTACTCAACCAACGACTATAGCTCTTTCAATAGAACACGGGTCAACAATTGAGGGGGAGCAATTGTCAAGCATTCAGAATCTTCGATACCGAACGTGCCAAGCTCACTAACTGGTGTCAAGACAACAATACCAATCGTACACGTGGTGTAAAGAGATTACTTCAGACGTGACAAGGCGACCAACATATGCTGACAAGAACCATTTGATCTTATCATATGATGTTCTCATCAATCAGGTCCAACCTTGTCAATTTATTCTAATATGGTGAATATGTGATCATGTTACAAATCGGTATCATATCTCATACATTTGGTATCATGAAGATAAAACGGACTTGCATTTTTCTTCCCAAAACCTTTGTTAAAACTTCATTAAATCAATTGATAATAAAAACATCGATTGATGACGTATAGTCCCCAACCGGGTCATGAGCCCGGCTCACGGGTACTACCCGTATCCGGCCCATCACAGATGGGTGGATAAATGTCATTCAGACTTATGGGTTTGAGTGAACAGTACCCGCACATGTGTGCGGCCCACGGCCCAAGGCGGCCGACATAAGATCAGACAGAATCATATTCTGTCTGGAATATCTTTATCCCAATAAGAGAGGATATTCACTACCAAGATTAGAAGATAACAATCATTCTAAAATCTGGTGATTATCTCTTCCTTAGGGCCGAAGCATCAGTGAAAGCCCACTAGGGTTTCACTGCCTATAAAAGGAACCTCCAAGGGTTCCACAAAGGTATTACGACTTATATTCAAAACTCACATAAACCTTAAACCGATTACTTACTCTCACGCCGGAGTCTAATCGTGGGGAAACATCCCCACGGTAAGCCTAACGCGTGCTGTTTAGTGTGCAGGATCCCAACCAAACGATTCACTTGGTGCAGGAGCCGGAGCCCAGCCAACCCGAATTAAGCCTAATTCGGGCCTAGCAAGGATCAACCAACTTTTGCATCAACAAGTTGGCGCCATCCGTGGGACCCATAACACTAAGCTAGAACAAAATCTCATCTCGAATTTCCAATGACGAAGGGGCATCCGCCAACTAACCCTAGGAATGTGAATCCGGGGAACCGGAAGTCCCAAGGGGAAGGGATTCTCATCCCAAACCAATCACCTAACCGCCTCGCAGGCGGGCTGGGTAACCGTAGTGGTTTTCAGCCCGCAGGGGTGACGAGCACGATCTCGGTGACACCCCCGCCTACTTCAACCCTGGACAACCCTGATCCAGGGAGTGCGCCCGATCCTCCTAACAAGGAACCGCGCAGACCCTCGACGGAGGAAGAAGTGGAAGCCCTACCACTCAGTGAGGAGGATCTCACTCGAGTTCTCACTCAGAATTTCGAAAGGATCGTCCCAGGGATCGCATCAAGATTGAATCTGGGGAGGAACCTCCAAGCCAGACTCAACTTTGGTGACAGTAGGCCAACCACCCCTTCCCAAAACCGGAGGAAAAGGAGGACTCGGCCTCAGGAGCAGGGAACCTTTGAGGAAACCCCTCAACCCCGGAATGTGTTTGAACGCATAGGAGATCGCCTGATACAGGAATTAACGCAGTCTCAAGAAGGAGAAAGGTCGGATGGCTCACCCGAGCGGCCAGATCGAGAGCTGACCAGAACCACACACCGCCCGAGTGTGTGGGACAGAATGAACACTGGGAAAAAGGCTCCTGGCTCATCCCAAAAAAGTGGTCCCTATGCAAAGAATAGGGCACCACCGCCATCTCCCGGATCTGTCCGAAGAGGATTCAGATGACCATCCGCTTAAGCGTCGTCGACCTAGGCGCACCCCTCCACCACCACCAAACAATGATAGGTATTATGATAGTCCTTATTATCGAGACGCGGAAGCGGAGGATCTCTCGCGTCCATGGTGTGAACCATGGGATGACCCTAGGCTCACCCGGCCATGGGCGGATCCCAGGGAAGACCCGTTTACCCTCCGCATATGGAACTATTCTGAGTACACCAAACGTCGCATGCCGGCGTGTATCAAGGACTTATGATGGGTCCGGTGATCCTGTGGATCACCTCAAAATATTTGATACGCAGGCTAAGATTGAGCGATGGCCCATGCCCATATGGTGCGAAATGTTCAATTCGACCTTGATTGGAAACGCCCATGACTGGTTCGAGGCACTCCCCCCCACGGAGCATTGATAGTTTCACGGAACTACGCACTACGTTTGAGAACAATTATACTCAAAGGAAGAAGTATAATAGGGATCCGGTCTCATTGGCAACCGTCAAGCAACGGCCGGGGGAGTCCACGGAAGCCTTCACTGAGCGCTTCAATGATGAGTGCACACGCACAAGAACCATGCCAGAGCTCCTGAAAATCTCTGACTACATGCACGCCATAACAGACAGAGAACTGATCAGGCATCTCACGACAAGCGTCCAGAGAGATATGATGACCTCATGGAAAGGGTCAGAAATTTCATAGAAGGAGAAACAGCTGTTGCCGCGGCCTACCCATCCCGAGGAAATGGGTACCGGTCAAATGACCAGTCCCGGAGACAGTCGGGCGGTCAAGGTAACCAGAACAATAACAAGGGCTCGGACTATAAGAGCCAAAGCAAAGGCGGACGGTCGAACGATAAGTTCACCCCCCTAAAGATGTCCTACCGGGAGATCTTGCTGACTGAAGGGGCGAACTTTCCAAGGCCTCCCCCAATGACCACTCCCCCAGAACGTCGGCAGGGAAGTCGCTTCTGCGAGTTCCATAACGACAAAGGACACGGTACGGAGGAGTGTATCCAGCTCAAGAAGCATATTGAGTCGCTGATCAAATCAGGCAAACTCAAGCACCTAGTTAAGGATTGGAAGGACGGAAAAGACAACAACAAGAAGTATGATAAGAAGGATCCCCAAAAGGACAAGCCTTCGACCATATACATGATCCAATCCAGACAGCGCCGCACGAGGCAGAAAGTTGGCCAAAAATTTTCACGCGGCAGGGAAATCTCATTCCCTCCCATCACAGCAAGCGATGTGATTGATGCGCCTCTCACTATTGAGATAAGCATTGGAACACACAACGTTCGTCGCATGTATGTGGATGGAGGATCGTCAGCAGAGGTACTGTATGAACACTGTTTTGTGCAGTTATGCCCAGAAATAAGAAGCCAATTAGTACCGGCCACGTCGCCGCTTACTGGCTTTAGTGGAGACACTATCTGGCCGATAGGGCAATTGCGTTTGCTTGTCACCATTGGAAATGAGGAGCATTCCACTACGACATGGATGAACTTCATGGTAATACGCTCACACTCTCCCTATAATGGGATCATAGGCAGACCAGGCATTTTGGCTATCCGGGCAGTACCCTCTACGGCGCATGGAATGATCAAATTCCCTGTTGAAGGGGGAATCGTCACTATTTACAATACAGTCATACCGACATCCGAGTGTCATACCGTGACAACACCGGCTCCACCTGTCCCACCCAAGGACGGATCACCACCTCCCAATTGGAAGGTAGCAATTCACCCTGACTATCCGGAACAGGAGGTATCCATAGGAGGGGAGCTCTCGGATGACGGCAAAAGGGCCATGTGCTCTCTCCTGAGTGCAAACCTAGATATATTCGCATGGGAGCCAAAGCATATGACAGGCGTGCCACGCGCGATAGCAGAGCATAAGCTCCAGATCCGCCAAGGTTATCAGCCCGTTAAGCAAAAGAAGCGCGGCCAGGCGCCCGAGCGCAGCCAAGTGATACTGGAGGAAGTACGGAAACTAGTGGACGCAGGCATCATGCGCGAGGTATACTACCACGAGTGGTTATCTAATCCGGTCATGGTCAAGAAACATGACGGAAGTTGGCGCATGTGTGTGGATTTCACGGATCTAAACAAGGCCTGCCCACAGGACTGTTACCCGTTACCAGAAATCGACTGGAAGGTGGAGTCCTTGTGTGGGTATCCTTTCAAATGCTTCTTGGATGCATATAAAGGGTATCACCAAATCCAGATGGCGGAGGAGGATGCAGAAAAAACGGCGTTCCATACGAGCCAGGGCGTATATTGCTATACGAAAATGCCGTTTGGATTGAAGAACGTCGGCGCTACATATCAGCGGTTGGTAGATAAAGCTTTTGAATCACAAATAGGACGCAACCTGGAAGTATATGTTGATGACTTGGTGATAAAAAGCCACACGGAGGAGGCACTTCTCCGGGATGTCCAGGAGACATTCGACACGTTGAGAAGGATCAACATGAAGTTAAATCCAAAGAAATGTACGTTTGGAGCAACTGAGGGAATGTTCCTGGGATATTTGATTGACCCAAACGGCATCAAACCTTGTCCAGAGAAGACGGACGCAGTGATACGACTACCGTCCCCCCAGACACGGAAGGAGGTGCAGTCCTTGAATGGGAAGTTAGCCGGGCTGAATAGATTCCTATCTAAATCCGCAGAGAAGTCTTTACCTCAATTTAAGACACTCAAGAAGTGTATTAGAAAGGGAGACTTCCGCTGGACGAAGGAAGCCGAGGAAGCTTTCGGCCAACTCAAGCAGCATCTCGCATCTCTACCCATGCTAGTAGCTCCCCGGCCAAAGGAGGAACTCATTATGTATCTCTCAGCTACCCATGGCGCAATAAGCGCGGTACTTATGACGGATAGAGATACAATACAAACTCCGGTCTACTTTATAAGTAGAACACTACAAGGGGCGGAGTTGAATTATTCCTCCATGGAAAAATTGGTGTTAGCACTAGTATTTGCTACAAAGCGGTTGCGCCGGGTACTTTCAGGCGCACCCAATTGTGGTGATTACGGATCAGCCAATCAAGCAGGTTATTTCTAGACCGGACGTGGCAGGGAGGCTAGAGAAGTGGAGCATCCTATTGGGAGGGCATAATATATCTTACAGACCAAGGACGGCTGTTAAAGGCCAGATCTTGGCAGATTTCCTGATCGAGAAGCCGGATGAGGAAGAACCAATCATTAAGCAAGACGAGGTCCCAACGGAATGGAATTCACATATCCAGAAGGAATGGAATTCACATACGCCCTCCGTTTTGAGTTCACGGCCACCAACAACGAAGCAGAATATGAAGCATTAATTGCGGGTTTAAAAATCGCCGCTAGAATGGGGGTCCGCAACCTTGAGGCCTATGTGGACTCACGGCTTGTCGTGAACCATATTCTAGGTGGGTATGTGGCTAAGGAGGACAACATGGTCAGGTACTTGGAAAAAGTCAAGTCGTTAATTGCGACTTTCAGTAAGTTTTCCATCAAGCAGGTGCCAAGGGGCGAGAACAAGAAAGCGGACGCTCTCAGCAAGATCGCATCCACGAGCTTCGCTCACTTGTCTAAACAGGTTTTGGTGGAAATACTCAAGGAGAAATCTATCACAGAAGGGGAGGTAGTCGCTATAGTTGAGGAGGAGGGACCTACGTGGATGACCCCGATCATCAACTATTTGACTAATGAAACCCTTCCAGACGAGGAAAAAGCAGCAAGGCGCATTAAAAGGAAGTCACAACATTTTGAACTCCGAGAAGGCATCCTTTACAAGCGCTCCTTCTTGCGGCCGTGGCTGCGGTGTGTTGGACCACGCCAGGCGGCTTACGTCATCAGTGACATACACGAAGGGTTGTGCGGCATGCATGCAGGCCCACGATCCGTGGTAGCCCGTGTTGGGTCGAATTATTGAGTTGATAAGTCAAAACACAACAAAATAAGAAGACAAGGGCTAAAAAGTACAAGTTGCAAAAGAACAAGCCGTTGGAGTCTTTTTATTACTTTAGCTTTCTTTGTAAGCTATGTTTTCTAGTATATAAAGAAAACATAGGACGTAGGTTTTATATAATATCATTCATCAGCAATGTAAACCTAAAGTGTGTGTCGCACTAGACGTGGGATTCAATGTATACACGTCTAGTGGTTGTTTATTATTAATATAATGAGCAACCCATTTGTTTTAATTCGTGTCTTTTGTGCCTAAACACCTTGTCATGATCATTGTTCTTTTCCGCTATGTTATCATATGAACGATGATCAAACCTAGATATATGGTTCCTAACCATTGAGTCGAACGATCTATAGGTTCCACAATTGGTATCAGAGCCTAAGGCTCTTGATATCTAGGTACGACGAGGTGTTCGTGTATGGTGAAGAGAAGAAAAATTCGTATTGAATTTTTCTGGACGTTTTTGTGTGCGCAGCAGTATTCAGAAGGTCATAACTTTTGATCTAACCGTTGGATTGTCACGAAATTTTAGATATGTGTTCTACATATATAGATCTAAACATCCACCGGAGGGATTGTCGAGTTTTATCCCCAGGCAAAAGTTATTAAGCGTCGAAGTTGGCTGATGGAAAATTTTCAGTTTTCTGCTTTCACATGAAATCATGAACTAGGGTTTTTCAAACCCTAGATCTACTTAAAAAGCAGGAAGAATTGAAATTGGTGGCTGTTAAAACGTGTGAAGATATACGATCTAAGGTGGTTATTTACAAACCCTAATTAGGGTTTCAGTGCTCAAAACTCCAAACCCTAGATCGTTGTTACAGACGTGAAGGTTAATGCAGATTCGTGGCTAAAGTTCATCATTCGTTTCTCATTGGTCTTCAAACTTTCATTCACACGGATCCTCAGATGTGATTGGTTAAAACCATGTGTGTTCACACGGTTTGACATGTTTGATTGGAGGAAACGATTGCATTCACACGGCAAATAGTAAACCCTAATATTCATCATCTAAAGCTTTGATCGTTTACATGCGCGTTTACTGTTATTCACGTGGGGGTTACATGCGTTCACACGGCCATTCATCTCTTACTGGTGGAGATAGTTGTGTTCACACGAGTATCTCTTATGCATTCACACGATTCATGTGATAATGGATCTTGATTGGTTGTTTAAACATGTTCACACGATACAAGTTAAGCTAGTGACGTGTAGATTGATGTATTCACATGTTCGGATCCTCTACATGCTAGATCATTTTGTTACCGTGAGCCTTCATTCCCATTGGTTAAAGATCTTGTGTTCACACGGTTTGAGAGTTCTTATTGGTTGAATTATATTGCAAATTCATATCTGTGTTCACACGACAAAGTTTAAAGCAAATCATGGGACGTGGTCTTATTGTTTGAAGTAATTCACGTAGGCCATTTTTCAGCGCTGATGGGACTTATTTTGACGTTGTCAAAATCTTGGAGCAACGTTGACAAAGTTCTGACGCTGAAAAGAATGAACGCTGACAGGATTTTAGGTTGGCGCTGACGTTTGTTATTTGGGCGCTGACAGGAAGGGTTTCGACGCTGACAGGAATAAGTCAACACTGATGGAGTTGACAGTGTTGTCCGAGATATGTTCTTCAAACGCTGATACGCCTTGTCCGATATCGGGTTATGAATGTGGATATTGGACAAAAGAGGATCTCGGGTAACACACTGTTTGCTGCTGTTTGAGAAAACTAGTACGTTTTAAGCACACAAAAAGAAGGGAAATACACACAAAGGTACATGGAATCTCCGTTATAATTTAGAATATCAAGTTGATATTTATGGCTCGGATATTTTTAAATGGATTAATGATTTTAACGCGAGTTAGCAATTATTCGTGGGATTTGATGGATATTTTAAACTATGTAATCGGGATAGCCTTGCGAAAGAGTTATTCACAATGGACTTTTACATATGGTATGAAGATGTTATTCCATTAAATTCATCATGAAGAGGTGTTGACTTAAGGGGAAGAATTCTTATGGAAGTTTGATGATTGAAGAAGATTTTCGCGAGTTTGTGTTCTATCATATCTTAAAGTCATGGACTTCCAGCCACTGACTTTAAAGGTAACTTGTTCGTGCTTACATAGTTGGTGACGAAGACTTGTCATAAACACTTGAAGGAGTTACATTATCGTGCTCAGTGTCTCACAAAGGATGAGAATATTGACAAGGGATCGAGGTCTACTTATATTTTTAACACCTGGTATAAGTTCTTCATCACATGGATAAACAAGACATGGAACATAGGTTTGTGGTTATTTTACTTCTACATCAAGACTACTTTAAGTTATTTTTCTTCAGGATCATTACACAGAGCCTACTTTTGGAGAATCTACAAGATTGCATACTTTCACATATTCCCTATTGATGTGTCAAAAAGGGGAAGAATATGTGCTATACTTAAGGGGAAGCTTCTTGGAGATCATGTACTACATACAAAGGATTCATTGCTTAAGAGGAGTGTTTTGACATCATCAACTAGGGGAAGATTGTTGGGTCGAATTATTGAGTTGATAAGTCAAAACACAACAAAATAAGAAGACAAGGGGCTAAAAAGTACAAGTTGCAAAAGAACAAGCCGTTGGAGTCTTTTTATTACTTTAGCTTTCTTTGTAAGCTATGTTTTCTAGTATATAAAGAAAACATTAGGACGTAGGTTTTATATAATATCATTCATCAACAATGTAAACCTAAAGTGTGTGTCGCACTAGACGTGGGATTCAATGTATACACGTCTAGTGGTTGTTTATTATTAATATAATGAGCAACCCATTTGTTTTAATTCGTGTCTTTTGTGCCTAAACACCTTGTCATGATCATTGTTCTTTTCCGCTATGTTATCATATGAACGATGATCAAACCTAGATATATGGTTCCTAACCATTGAGTCGAACGATCTATAGGTTCCACAGCCCGAGCCTTACGAACAGGATATTATTGGCCCACCATGCACAGAGACGCGCGCGACATGATTCGCAAGTGCAATGATTGCCAAGTGCATAGGCCAGTACCGCGACACCCGCAGCAGGAGCTTACACCTATCACGTCCCCATGGCCATTTTACAAGTGGGGAATTGACATTGCAGGACCATTTCCTGTAGCTGCGGGGGGGGTTAAGTTCTTGATTGTTGCAATGGACTACTTCACGCGATGGATAGAAGCCAAGGCAGTCAAGTCTATCACAGGTAAGCAGGTCAAGAAATTTGTGTGGGAACACATTATGTGCCGTTTCGGTCTACCAGGAGAAATTATCTCGGACAACGGCAAGCAGTTCACAGACAACCCATTCAAAGATTGGTGTGCATCATTGAACATCAAACGGCACTTCGCATCCGTTAAGCATCCACAAACGAACGGCCTTGTCGAACGAGCAAATAGGAGCTTGGGGAATGGAATCAAGGCGCGGCTGGATGAACGACAGGGCAAATGGGTCGATGAGTTGTCACACGTGCTATGGGCACATAGAACCATGATCAAAACAGCCAACGGAGATACTCCATTTGCATTGGCTTACGGCACCGAAGCCGTTATACCAACAGAAATAGGGATGCCTACCATCCGCACGGCGGAGGTTAACGTCGTCACAAACGATGAACAACTGCGAATCAACCTGGATCTGTTGGAAGAAAAAAGGGAAATAGCAGCCATCAATGAGGCTAAGTCCAAGGCTAAGATGAAGGCTTATTATGACGCCAAGGTCAAGGGTGTTTCTTTTCGACCAGGAGACTACGTTTATCGTGCTAACGAAGCGAGTCGAGTGGAGAATACAGGAAAACTGGGCCCTAAATGGGAAGGACCGTATGAAGTCACTGAAACCTTGGGACGAGGCGCGTACAAGTTACGTGACATGGATGGCCGCGACCTAGAGCGCACATGGAACATCTCCAATCTCAAAAGGTGCTATCTTTGAAAGTTACGGCTTCCGCATGGGTACTTCGCTATAGGCGGTCTTAATAAAGAACCATGCGGGTTATTTGTTTTGTTTGTTTTCTTATGTTTGTTTAGCTTCCTTTCTTGTTTTTTAGGACTTGTCGTCATTATTCAAACAAATGTGTAAACGTTCTAATAAAATGCCGTGGTGCCTAGCTAGCTCCACGGCCTGTTTCGTGCAACTCATTTTCCTTTCTTTATTAGATTCTTTGTTAGTCGTATGAATTTTACTTGTATTACAATATGCCATGTTTCATTCGTATGCATTCTTTCAAATTACCGTACATGTACTATACGCCTCCAGGTGGGGTAAGAGGATTAAGTGAACCTACTAATTCAACTTGCCGCGTAAGAGGGATGCAACCCCAGCCGCACGGATCATGTATCCTTACTAGACACCTTACTCACAAGACGTTGGGGTAAGTTTCATATGCTACAGCCACACGGTGCTCCGCATAGCAAATACGCACGTCGCATGTCTAGTAAATTATAGACTTGTATGTATTTTCCTTTTTTCTTTATGTGTAAGACGTGACACGTCATGCAGCATAGAAATACAATGAAATACACAAGTTTCAAAATTAATAATAAACAAAAGGGCCGTGGTGGTCACGGACTTCTAAATAAAAGGACAAGTTATTACATGCATGTCTTAGCCGTGTACATACACGGACGAATATAATCATAAGTGTTTACAACATATCAGTTACAAGGGGGGAAGGAATTCTCCTAGATCCTTCTTCCCTTCCTCAATTAAAGCACGAAGGTCCTCCCTACGAGCATCTCTCCCGTCCTGAACTTTGGCTGCAAGAGCATCTAGAGCTTCTCCAAGCAGCTTCTCACCTGACATGGCTTTGGATACGGAATCATAAGTAGCCAATGTCAAAGGAATTGGATCAGCACTCAGTCGGGACATTATTGCTTCGTTTGGAGCATCTTTCAGGGCTTCAAGCTCGTCCAGGAGGGGGTGTTGAAGGTCTGCCAAGGCATCCATGGACGCGGTCATCTTACCCGCTGCGGAGGGGTTGTGATACGGATGCTGTGTGATATCCTCACCTTTTGCGATCATCTCCGCAGCTTGGACCAGGCCTTCATGCCTACCACGGTCGATCCCGTCAGATACAACCCCAGCAAATGCCTGCAGTAGGTGTGGAGCGTTCAAGGCTCCACTTACGGCAAGTCGTAGTCCTTGCCCAATAATCCACCTACGACCGGCTGTCGCGGTTAGTAGGGGGGCATACTCTCTCCGCACAGCTGACAACCACCTTGCTCAACTCTTCATCAGCTAAGGCAACTTGATTTTCAAGGCTAGTTTGAGCCTGCGTCAATTCCTCCTTCAGTAAGTCACGCTCCTGGGCAATGCTGAATGATTGCGCGGTCACCGCCTTAGTAGCAGCCTCGGCCGCAGACACCTACGTATGAAATGTGGAGTTACTACAAGAATACATATGTGTTATGGGCTACATGCATACAAGGAGTAGGAGTGTATGTACAATATTTCTGAAAATTTACCTTCTCGTTTGATGCGGCTACGAGGGCCTCCAACTCAGCAATACGCCTCTCTCTGGTATCGGCGTGGAGTGCCTGCTCCTTAACTGTCGCCTCGGTCGTCAGTAATGCCGCCTACAAGGATGCGATGGTCTTTTCGTTCTTTACGACCAATGCCTCACGGTGGGCTATCCTTTTGTCGGCACGGCTCACATTAGCGAGGGCCTTGATCAAACGGCGTCTTAACGCGGCACCCACCGTCACCTGATGTGCGGATGATACATCAAACTGTTCAATCAGGGCCTCATGGTCTAGTTCATCTAAATCCTGTGCGAGGGCAGGCGGGGTGATGTGTTCGATGAATTCTGAACACTCAGATTCGGCCTCCAGCCGTGTCAAGCTCGATAAGTTCCATGCTAAGCGCAAGCTATCTTCTGGCCCTTCGGGGTGCGGTTCCTTGGCACGTGCGGTAACAGGTGATGGGGGATTGTTGGTAGCCACGGGAGACGGATTCCTCCCCCACTTCTTCTTGTGCTCCGGCTGCCGGATTCACCCTGTTAAAAAAATATTAGTCTATACTTCATACAAAGGTATAAATCATAATTACGAGGGGTACTTACGGGGTGCCAATGTCAGGATCTGGGCCGGGTAGGAGCTACGGCGCTCACAGGGGCGACTTGCAAGATGGGCCCTTCCATGGTCGGGGTGGGGTCGGCTTGACCAGTCATGGTGCTGCTTCCTTCTTGATATTGTGGATGGTCTTTCCGCAACTTCTTGGGAGGAGCATTTGCAACTCCGGCATCCTCCCCAGTCTTCTTCGCCACACGCCTGGTTGTTTTTCTCTTTTTAGAAGTGAGTGTGGTGGATCCGGAAGCTTGCGTAGTGTCTGCATTAGGATCGCGCTCTTCCTCCTGGTTGATGGTGCCTCCCTCCAACAATGGGTCGTCGCCATCTTCGTTATGAAAGTCCAATGGGGACTTCTCGATAACAGGCTCTTCTTCGTCCGACCTGGGCTCGGTTGTCTCTTCCAGCGGAATCGTACGGTCGGCTAAAGCTTCTAGCAAGGGGAGCTCATTAGGCTTTAACGGCCGGAATCCCTCCGCCACATTCATGGGTCGCCTTGACGAAGTAATCCGTGGAGGTTCATCTCTGCAAATGATTGTAGAAGTATATGGGTTAGTAACATTTTACACAATATGTGATAGATCAAATTTACAAAATATATATGACCTACCCTAGCCCTGTTCCGTTAAGAAGCACGGATATAAGTCGTCCCTCCCAAAGTAACGGCGGCTTATCCCTACTAAGCACAGAAAGTGCTCCGGCAACCCTCTATGAAATTCCGTGCGATGGGTATCTAGTATTTTCAGGTCCCGGCTACTATAATCTTTGGATTTGGGCGGATAGTCTTTTGGGGCTTTGGTTTTAAGTACGAAGGGGGTGGGGAATACTTTCTCATCTACAAAGAAGTAATGGTCGTACCAATTCTTAAGGGAGTCAAGAGGTTTCCTATATGTCATCGGGGAATTCCCGGGTCGTTTCTTGAACGACAACCACCCGTTCACTAATTGGGGAAAGTAGAAAGCCCTAAAAAGGTTCACGGTGGGGGTTACTCTACATGTATGGCATGTAATCTCAAACTGGTTGATTTTACACGCCCCTATACAGTGGAGCTGGGTGATATGAAAGTCATAATACAAAAGCAGGTCTACTAAGAACTTAGACAACGGAATACGGTAGTTGGCTGAGTCAAACAGGCGTGTGTATATGCCTATTTTCCCCGCCGGTGCATCCGTAATAGCTTCACCATCACCCGGATAGGTGGGGTGTATGCTTTCGGGCACATAATACTTCGACAGGAAGTCGAGGTATTTCTCCGCCGACATCACATTCAGGACGTCCGTGATGAGGGGGTTATCCTTGACCATAATTTATGAAAAGGTTTTTAAAGGCGTGGTAATCTAACCTGCGGTAACGGATATCCGTGGAAAAGAAGGCAAAAGTTTTGGAGAGAAAAGCTTGAAGTTAACAATGGCGGAAGAATGAGTGAGTTGTGTGTGTAACATACACGCATACTCACTCTTATATAGGGTGGCCTCGGTTTCCGAGGTGCCGTGGATCTTTGACACGTGTCAGTCACATTCCCTATCCAATGGATAGGGTTTCTGACATTTTTGTAACGTCAGTAGGGGACCCACGGGTCACTTCTTAAACAGTTTCGCGTGGCTCAAGGGTGGTCAGTAATCATGCACTTTTTCCAGACATGCGACTGGATTATTGAATATCATTAATGCGACTGGATTCTTGTCGGGTTATGCGGCTCTTACGTAAGACCGTATTTAATGTTGCATTTAATTTGTCTCGGCCATTACGTGCGGCTGAGGTAGTATTCATTAAAGTGTATTCCTACGACCGGTTGCCACGTGCGGCCGGAACAAATTTTCCAGTGTCATTTCCTAGGTCTTTCTTGATATGTCCGGAGAGCAGCTTGATAGTCTAGAGGTTACGCCTACGGCTGTAACAACTAGACTGGGGGGACATGATGACGTATAGTCCCCAACCGGGTCATGAGCCCGGCTCACGAGTACTACCTGTATCCGGCCCATCACAGATGGGTGGATAAATGTCATTCAGGCTTATGGGTTTGAGTGAACAGTACCCGCACATGTGTGCGGCCCACGGCCCAAGGCGGCCGACATAAGATCAGACAGAATCATATTCTGTCTAGAATATCTTTATCCCAATAAGAGAGGATATTCACTACCAAGATTAGAAGATAACAATCATTCTAAAATCTGGTGATTATCTCTTCCTTAGGGCCGAAGCATCAGTGAAAGCCCACTAGGGTTTCACTGCCTATAAAAGGAACCTCCAAGGGTTCCACAAAGGTATTACGACTTATATTCAAAACTCACATAAACCTTAAACCGATTACTTACTCTCACGCCGGAGTCTAATCGTGGGAAACATCCCCACGGTAAGCCTAACGCGTGCTGTTTAGTGTGCAGGATCCCAACCAAACGATTCACTTGGTGCAGGAGCCGGAGCCCAGCCAACCCGAATTAAGCCTAATTCGGGCCTAGCAAGGATCAACCAACTTTTGCATCAACATCGATTGGGTTAATATTTTTAATATGGGAGAGAAAATGTGATTTAATATGGGAAATTATCACAAATGGTTTGACTTAATGCGCTGGCTCATCCCGACATATGCGAAATGTTTTCGAATATCGTGGCATATGATAAGGGGGAGCAAAACGGATTTGCACATCAAAAATGGATTTCATGGTGATTTATACTTACCCACAACCCATTTATTTCACGACGATGAAGATTGTGGTGACATAAGGATGGTAGGATAGGTTAAGTCCTATGATTCTTCCAGACCCGGAGGAATCTTCCCAAGGACATTCCATAGCTAGAAATAGTAGTCTTTAGGAAAGATGGAGAAAGATTGTGAACGTAGCTGAATGTCGGCCAAGTACTTAAGTTAGCACTGGAACAATCACAACAAGGTGCTAGTTACGACGTATTGGTAAGCATTGAAGGGGTTGAAGAATGAAAAATAATTGTAAAGATAAAGGGTGTAAAGAAAGAAGCCCTCCTTACAACCTTAGGCAGAAACCGGGTCAACACATATGCTATTGAGATCATTTTAATGATGCTCGATATTGAAGATAGACATCCTGGACCCAATGATGCAATGCACAACCCATCCCAGCTAACTCAGATATCTCTTAAAAGATATTTTTTTAATCACACGGAGTGTTGGAAATACGTTTTTCCCAATAAAGTCTCGGTCACATCTTAGTTAGCATAGATCACGAGATATAGAATATTAGAACTTTGTTTCTTGGAACGACCTCCCTTAGGGGGAGATTGTTGGAAATACGTTTTTACGTATTTGTGAAGGATCGAGCGCTCCAACGATATATTAATGTAATGGGCTCGTGATCTAGTTATTATCGTATAGACCATATAGCCCACATGTAGGGTGGGCTATATATATACCCCTCCTGGCATGTTAGGAGGGGTTGGTGATTCACATTTCTCACAATTCCATATTCACTTTCTCTCTCTACTCCTCCCTTCTCTCCTTTCTCTCTCTACACCCTTATCTCCCTCATCTATCTTTATTAATATCTTTTATATTAATCAACTCAATCCATCTAATCAATACAATCCTTCATGTAGAATAAGCCAAGATTTACGTAGACCTTCACGGAGACAACACGTTCTCTATCGATTTGTTCACTCCGAATAAATTGGTATTGAAATGGTGGCACTCTTCTCCAGCCTCCGATCACTAAAATCCAAAATACACGATCGAGTCTAGAGCCATTTGAGATCATCAAATATCTCATTAGGGCACACTTTCATATTTCCTTGCTTCTTCACACACTGTGAAAAGTAAGAAAGATCTTAAGAGTCCTACGCAAAATCTTCATGATCTTGCCAGAACATCCGAGTAATACAAAAGTATTTACAATGAAGATGGAAATCCTTCTTGAGCGAATATCAAAAAGCTCATGGTAGGTGACTTGTGCGATTCTTTATGAATCAAACCTGTGATAACTAGAAAGCAACAGTGGTTTAATTCTTAGCTGAACTTAAACACGTTCCAGGCCTCTACGCAATATCTAAGTGATCTTGACAGAACACTCAGAGTGATACCTTAGTGTTCACAGTAATGAGTGGAAATCCTTCTAGTGTTAACCTCAAAAAGCACTTGGTAGGTAACTTTCAAGATTCAATATGAATCAAGCTCGTGACAACTGGAAAACAACGATGGTGCGATTCTTTAATGAATCAAACTTCTTCCAGGAATTAGAATTGACGGCTTCAATCATGCGTATAATTTAATCCAAATGATTCACTCTTTACGTTCGCAGTCAGCTTTAGACGGTCGAGTAAAGAGAACGGGTTTACCCGCGAAATCTTGTAAAGGATATTTTTAATCAAATCTACCTGCCACAAGTACGATTTTTTATATCGTCCAACAGTCTTCACCGACCGGAGGTAAAATGCTAACGAATTAGAATGAAACGTTCAAAGTTATTTCGTTTGTGTCTACTTATGTTGCGGCATTTGAAGACGGTGGCGTTGCAGAATCCGAGAAGAAGTCGTCCCCGCATGCTTATACTTTTCGCACTTAATACTTCAACAAATTCAAGAAAGCCTAAAAGTTAAGTCTTCCGCTATATCAAACTCTGAAGCTTTCAAGAATTACGAAGGTAAGTATGTGGGACATGATGTCACGAGGAGGCGAAGATCACAATGATGGATGCACAAGATCAAGGCAAGAGATTAATGCTAAAGATTGATATCAAAGATTACATCAGCATGTTCACCAGAAAAGAAAAAGAAAAGAAAGACGAAGACTACGAGCTCAAGACAAGCATAGTATGCTAGGTTTATTATTGTAAATTGGGTAACGCCCTTTGTTTGGAGTGACCTCCCTTAGGGGGAGATTGTTGGAAATACATTTTTACGTATTTAGGAAGATTCGGTCACTCCGACAATATATTAAGTAGTAGCTCGTAGTCTATATATCTTTATTAAACAAACAAGACCAAGCCTAGCCTACAACATGTGTAGGCCGGCCCAATATTTTAAGCCCAAGCCCATCACAAGTTTAAACCAAAAGCTGATAAAGTGTACCGCCAATCACTGTGAAAGGAACTTGAACATATCTTGCCATTCACAACAGACTACCAGATCATTCGGAACAATGACATTATAAACATACTACAGCAGGTTTAATTCAAGAATCTATCAACTAAAAAAACGCGAACAAATAAGCCAAATTAAAACAGTGGTTAAGCTTGTATAAAACAGACAAGTAAAACTAATATTAAACAAGATTACTGCTACACTCGACAACCATCTACCATTTCATAACAGATCATACAACACGACTAACAAGTAAATTGAAGGTCTACGAGATCTTGGCCTATTCTACATGATGGATTGGATTGATAAAGTGGGTAGATTGATAGATTAATATGAAGGATGAGATGAATGGAGATGAGGATGTAGAGAGAGAAAGGAGAGAAAAGAGAAGAGTAGAGAGAGAAATAAAGATTGAATGATTAATGAAATGAAAACACCAACCCCTCCTAACATGCTAGGAGGGGATATATATAGCCCACCCTACATGTGGGCTATATGGACTATACGTTTACTAAGTAGATCACGATCCCATTACATAATTATCGTTGGAGCGACCGATCCTTCATAAATACGTAAAAACGTATTTCCAACAATCTCCCCCTAAGGGAGGTCGCTCCAAGTTACAAAGTTCTAAATATTCTATATCTCGTGATCTATGCTAACTAAGATGTGACCGAGACTTTATTGGGAAAAACGTATTTTCAACAATCTCCCCCTAAGGGAGGTCACATCTTTTTACAAAATCTTAAACCTAGCATCTATGCTTGAGTCTTCGATCTTGTTCTTGTGAATATGCTTGATGTGATCTTTGACTTTAGTCTTGAGCATGTTTTCTTGCCTTGACCTTGTGCATTCGTCACTTGTGACATTCGCCTCTTCGTGACTTCATGTTCCACATACTTATACTTTTAAATTCTTGAAAGCTTCAGAGTTTGATACAGCGGAAGACTTGACCTTCAGACTTTCTTGAATTTGTTGAAGTACTAATTGTATGTAGTATAAGCATGTGGTGACGACTTCTTCTGGATTGTACACCGCAATGCCACCTTCTTGTTACGCTGTATAAGACAGTTAGCAACAAACAATATACACGGATGAAATGGCCTTGAACATTTCATTCTAATTCGGTAGCATTTTACCTTCGGTCGGTGAAGACCGTTGGACGATATTAAATATCGTACTTGTGGCAGGTAGTTTTAATAAAGAACCTCCTTGACAAGATTTCGCGGGTAAACCCGTTCTCTTTACTCGACCGTCCAAAGCTGACTGCGAACGTAAAGAGTGAATCATTTGGATAATCTTATCCGCATGATTTGAAGCCATCAATTCATGTTCCTGTAACAAGTGAAGTTCAATTAAGAACCGCACCATCGTTGCTTTCTAGTTGTCACGAGCTTGATTCATATAGAATCTTGCAAGTTACCTACCAAGTGCTGTTTGATGTTAACACTAGAAGGATTTCCATTCGTCACTGTAAATACTTAATAGTATTACTCTGAATGTTCTGGCAAGATCACTAAGATATTGCGTAGAGGCCTGGAACGTATTTAAATTCATTTAAGAATTAAACCACTGTTGCTTTCCAGTTATCACAAGTTTGATTCATAAAGAATCGCACAAGTCACCTACCATGAGCTTTTTGATATTCGCTCAAGAAGGATTTCCATCTTCATTGTAAATACTTTCGTATTACTCGGATGTTCAGGCAAGATCATGAAGATTTTGCGTAGGACTCTTAAGATCTTTCTTACTTTTCACAGTGTGTGAAGAAGAAAGGAATTATGAAAGTGTGTCCTAATGAGATATATGATGATCTCAAATGGCTCTAGACTCGATCGTGCATTTTGGATTTTAGTGATCGGAGGCTGGAGAGGAGTGCCACCTTTTCAATACCAATTTATTCGGAGTGAATAAATCAATAGATAATGCGTTGTCTCCGTGTGATTAAAACAAATATCTTTTGAGAGATATCTGAGTTAGCTGGGATGGGTTGTGCATTGCATCACTAGGTCCATGATGTCTATCTTCAATATCAAGAATCATTAAAAATGATCTCAATAGCATATGTATTGACCCGGTTTCTGCCTAAGTTGTAAGGAGGGCTTCTTTCTTTACACCCTTTATCTTTACAATTCTTTTTCATTCTTCAACCTCTTCAATGCTTACCAATACGTCATCACTAGCACCTTGTTGTGATTGTTCCAGTGCTAACTTAAGTACTTGGTCGGCATTCATCTACGTTCACAATCTTTCTCCATCTTTCCTAAGGACTACTATTTCTAGCTATGGAATGTCCTTGGGAAGATTCCTCCGGTTCTAAAGAAATCATTGGACTTTAACCTATCCTACCATCCTTATGTCACCACAATCTTCACCGTCGTGAATAGAGATGTTTTGGGTAAGTGTATGTCACCATGAAATCCATTTTGAAGTGCAAATTCATTTTGCTCCCCCTTAACATATGCCACGATATCCGAAAACATTTTGCACATGTCGGGGTGAGCTATCACTTTAAGTCAAACCATTTATGATTGATCATATCCCATATTAAATCACATTTTCTCCCCCATATTAAAAATATTAACCCAATCGATGTTTTTAATATCAATTGATTTAATAGCATTTTAAGAAAAATTGGGAAGAAAAATGCAAATCCAATTATCTTCATGAATTACACAAGCTCCCCCTCAAATTAATGAGGGTGTACTTGAAACGTAAATTAAATACCTTTTAAACACAAGTGTAAGGTATTTATCACGTGCAAAGATCATATATGATAATGAATTCACAATATTAGCAATTTACGAGGTTGGACCTGAATGATGGAGAACATCATATGAAAGAAGCACATGGTTCTTGTTCACGAATGTTGGTCTTCCTCGTAACTTCTGAAGTTATCTCTTGACTCCATGTGTATGATTGATATCGTTGTCTTAACACCAATATGTGAACTTGGCACTCTCGGCATCAAGGATTCTGAATGCTGGACAATTGCTCCCCCTCAATTGTTGACCCGTGTTCTATTGAAAGAGCTGTAGTCACCGTTTAAGTAGTCACATCTTCGAGTATGTAGATATCAATTGTAAATTGCTACGGTTGGTGGAGATGATAACTTCGGATTCTGAAGTCAAAGCTTTCTGGTGAAATGCTTGACGTCAAAGTGAAAAGCGGGTTACTATCTGAAATAATAGCAAACCATAATGGAGCATGTTTTAAATCTTTTAAACTTCTGGTCGAACTTTATTTACAATCTCGTGTCATTATTGAATGACATTTCTAGGTTCGTAAATATTATCGATTCCAGAAGACGTGCTCTTTTTATCAAAACGTTTTTGAACACACAATTTTGAAAGATTTAGAAAAACCTTTTGAGAATTCTTGAAAAATTGTGTTCAAAGTTTTGAAAACCAATTACTTGAGCTTAAGATTTGGAATATCTTAGGAAAGCTCAAGTCCGAGAAGTTGTAAACTTCTCGTTGTAAGGATAAGTTACCATCGGCGATAACCTTTCCTTTTATCTGAAGAACGAGTCCTAAGCTGACATTTACTTAGAAGTCATTTTCATTAGCTTGAAAACTTTGACTGTTTTAACGGAAAGCTCATGACCGAGAAAGGTTAATTTCTCGTTATGAGGAAAAGTTCTCTTATTTAAAAGATACATTTTCCTTTATGGGCTTAAAACTTCGAATGTTTTAATACAAGCTCATGACCGAGAAAGATGAATTTCTCGTTAAGAGGATAAGTTATCATAAAATATAATCTTTCCTTTATTTTAAGTTCGAGTTACAGTCTGACATTTAACTGTAAGTCATTGTGCATGAGCTTAAAAACTTCGAATGTTTTTAATATTAGCTCATGCCCGAGAAAAATTAGTTTCTCGTTGTAAGGATAAGTTTATCATCGGCGATAAACGTTCCTGCCTTTGAAGAGCGGGTTATAGACTGTCATTTATCTATAAGCCTAGCTTAAAAACTTGGAATGTTTTTGATATAAGCTCATGCCCGAGAAAAATTAATTTCTCGTTGTCAGGATAAGTTTACCATCGGCGATAAACTTTCCTTTCTTTGAAGATCGAGTTATAGTCGTTGATGTGACTATAAGTCCTTGTGAGCTTAGCCATGAATCCCCTGAGACACTTGTTTCTCCGACATCTGCTTCTTCAGCAACCAAACTCTAAGAGTGTCCTTAGTTGAACGGTATACAACGATTGGACCGCTTCGTTCTTTTGGAACATCAACTTTGGTACCTGCATTCTCATTAGGAGTTTGTATACTTTTGCATGGGTTAGAGATATCTATTTTAGAAGCACGTGGGGATTCACGGTTTTCTTTTCTTGTGTCAGAGGTGGCCTGAGGGGATGATTCACTTGTCTTAGTTGGCAAACGTTTCCTTTTATAGAAAACCTTAAGTTCAGGCTTAAGTGATGTATCATCCTTTGCAATTGCCTCCCTAGTAGTCTTCGTAGAATCGGAGACTATCCTAGTTAAAGGGCACTCGTTTCCTACAAGAGTGAAATTTCTACCAGTGGGGCGCCAAACTTTACCAAAGGGTTTGATTTTAGCTATCCACTGGGTTTTAAGTCTAGCACGGGAGTTCACCTCATCAACTAATTTCTTGACACAAGAGTCATGATTTGCCGTAAAGACACATTTTCTACATGTTTTACAAGTAGCATATTTAATGTCCGAGTAATTCCTAGATGATTGATCGATGCTCCTAGGAGACGTCATGCTACGGTTAGCAGTGTTGGGTAATCTAGAAGGCATCTGACTAGGTTGGACATTGCTATCTCTTACATGTGTCTTTTGAATAGCTTCCCTTTGACCAAAATCATGGTGCACATCAGTTGAACTAGTTCTAGACGTGTTCATTGAACTATTCTTAGAGAAACTAGGGGCAATCATGTGATGAGGTCTTGCTAAAACTGATTTAGTCACATTAGGCCTAGTTGGTGGAGTGACTGTTCTAGAAATATGACCCAAATCAACTTGGGAGGCAAACCGCGGTCTCGAGGATTGTGGTCACTCGGATCTAAATGCAGTAGGTTGTCTGACAATCGGTTGTCTGACGAACTGATTTGTAGGCGGTTTCCCCAAGATTGATGGTTTTTCAAGCTTAGTGTCCACACTAGATCCTCTATTTTTCCTTAACTCGTTTTCCAACGCATCTATTGCAAACACCTTTTCTTGGACTTGAGCTTTTAAAGTCTCATTCTCTTTGAGCAATCTATCTTGGGATGCCAATTTAGACTCTAGTAACTGAATTTATTTCAAAAGATTATCCTTTTCAGCTTTAGAATCTAAAACTTTTTGATCCAATTTTCTTTCAAGAACAACGTTTGACATTTCAAGTTTTTCAAAGTATGTTTCAAATTTGTCCGTTTTCTTAGAAAATTCAAGTTTGGCATCCTCAAGATCTTTTGATTGTTGAGCTACAATCGTTTCGAGCTCTCTAATCTTGGAATCAGAAGCAGTCAATGAAGCAGTTATAAGACAATTATCATGATGTTCTATAGCTTTCTGAACAATCTCTCCCCCATTATGACTTACATCGGATGAATCAGAAGTGGTATTTCTATCACTCTTTCCCATCCCATGTTTGTCATAATTAGGTTCAGAATGCTCAATATGCAGCATGTTATCAGCATTTACATCATAAACAACATTACATTGTACCATGTTTGCAGGCTCTTTATCATAAATGGGTAAGGTGTCATCAAGAGAAATCTCGTGAATATTCCCTGACGTGCCACTGGTATCATGTTGTCCTCCTGATTCCGTGCTCTTGGCATCGTTAGGCTCCAAGTTTTCAACTGTATGACCAGTTTCCTCTTGCATCGAAGAGTCTTGCTCTCCATTATCATACCCTTGCTGAAGTCGAGATCTTTCATAAATCGAAGACGAGACCGATTTCATGAGTTTCAAAATTGTATCACGGAAAACTCGAAGCTCGGTATGTGTATCTCGAAGAAATGATTGGCAAATCACTGAACTTTCAGGCTTGATGATATTGAATTGGAGGAAAGGCGTGAGTTGTGTCACAAGACCCTTATATGCAAGTGCCGATGCAGAGTGATTAAAGTTGTCATGGTTGAGTTGCTCGGCGAGTTGGGTCAAAGTGGTGAATATTGAGTCGATGAGTATATGACGATCTTGTCCAAAGATTGTCACAAATTCGCTCCCTCCTTGAATCCTCGAAAGAGTGACAAGATGAGACTGAAGCATTTGAAATGAAGTGATGCTACTTTTCCTAACTTTGTTTTGCATTAAATGCTATTCTCTCTTTTGACATGTCGAATCGAACGAATCCATTAAATATCGATTAAAAATGACGTGGATGTTTTTGTTTTCGGGATTGTAGAATTCGTGAAAAAACGAAAGACCCGTAAATAACACTTAAAATTCCTCGATTGATGATATAAATGAAGCCCGTTACTTTGACTCGTCACGTTTGTCTTTAAATCCGGCCAAAATAACGTTTAACTCGACAAATATTTTTCCACGTTAACTTTTAAAATACCCGCCTCAACACGATTTGCCAAAAATTAATAAACAAAATATACTAAACTAAAAATATAAAAATGACAAAAATACAAAAATTAATTTAACTAACTAAAAAAAATTAACTTTTAAAATTCTAAATATAAAAAGTTAACTAAAACATTTACTAAACAAAAATGTGCAGAAAAATGGGTTCCTTTTTCCAAAAACATTTACTAAACAAAAGGAGGGAGAGACGTGGCTGGACCAAATAAAAAACACCAAATTAACCACACACGTGGCTTCTTGTATCCTCCGCCCAAAAAAAAAATAATATCCTGCCCCACTACCTCGTTTTATCCGCCCAATTTTATATAACTTCTTCTCCTTCACCAAACTTACAATATCTCTCTCTCTCCTCACTCAAACACTCTGTCCCTTGTCTCTCTCAAACCAAAAATCAATCCTGCACCTATCTTGTTTTGACTTCTTCCTAAAAACAATCTCAAATCCTATGTATCCTTGATTCTTGATAATTGACCAAACTCAATCTGCTCTCATCTTTGATCATCATCTCAAAATAAATAAATATCACAAATCATCAATCACAAAAGCCTATAAGCCCTCTTATAGTCTGTTTCTTGATTCGTGTAATGTTTTCTTCAAGATCTTCGAAAAGAGGAGGTCTCGGGTAGGTTTGTAATGGTTTAATTTTATTTGTTATGTCTTTCTATCATCTGTAAGAGTCTTTCTCTCTATGTTGGGTCGTCTGTTTGGTTGCCAGTATGAGGGAGTGGATGTGGGAAAAGAGGGTCTTGTTTGAGATGTGTATTGATTGTGTCTAGATCGTGTATGTGGTCTGTGAGTTTGTTTGGAATGGTGGCAATCTAAACGTCTGAACGAGAGTTTTTTAAAAAAAAAATGAGTGTTGTTGTTGTTCGAATATTAACGGGGGTTTTAATCTTTCACACAATATCTATGATGAAATTGTTTTCGTGTATAATCTTAAAGGATCTACACAAGCATCACGAAAAAGCAATCTGAGATATGTGTCGAGGGTGTGGGTTCGAGGGTGAGTAGAGTTCGAGTTGAGTCTAAAGTTGGGTGGATTTGTTCGAGAGGAGAGAGTTTTAGTCTCGGTGTGAGTTGGGTGGGTGAGGGAGTCGAGAGTCGAGATTGGTTTTGTGGGGTTTTTGGATTCTGTTGGTCAAGATAGGTTGAGTCAGTTTACGAGTCTTGTGAGAGTATTTGGAGTACGAGAGTTGTGTGAGATTCAGGGTGTCGAGGCTGAGTGGGAGTCGAGGTAAAAAAGTCGAGTGGTGAGAGGTCTTCGAGTTTGAGTTCGAGAGTTTCGAGGGTGAGGATGTCGAGAGTGTCGGGTCTGTGTGGTGTGTTTGTGTTTCGAGGCTTTGTTTGAGGTTGCCGTTATATTTGAATAATGTTCATTCGGAAGATTGTTCATTCGGAAGATTGTTCATTCGGAAGATTGTTCATTCGGAAGATTGTTCATTCGGAAGATTGTTCATTCGGAAGATTTGGTTCGGAACTATTGATCCGGAACTTTTGGTTCGGAAGAAACTGATTCGGAACTTCGTTGATCCGGAACTTTTGGTTCGGTAGAAACTGGTTCGGAACTTGATGAGACTGTGATTCGATGAAAGACAGTTGGACAGAAAGATGATGAATGACAGAAAACTGCGATACTTTCGACAGTTGACAAAAAAAGAAAAAACATAGAACAGATAGAAGATTGAGAAAAAACTGATTATATAAAAAAATTTATAAAAACTGATTATAAAAAAAATAAAAAGGTTATATAAAACTGATAAACGAAAACCCAGATATGATAAAAAGGTTATATAAAAAATTATAAAAAACTGATTATAAAAAACTGATAAAAGAAAAATTAATAATAAAAAATTAAAATGGAAACTGATTATAAAAAATTGATTTTTGAATAAAAATTTTTGATTTTTATATAAAATAAGTAAATCAAAGATTTAATTATGATTTAAAACATAAAAACACAAACTTTTTATAAAAAATACAAACTTTTTAATATTTAAGCGTGATTAAATCAAAACCCCTCAAAATCAAACAAAAGAAAAACAAGAATAAACCAATCTAACCATGCTCTTGATACCAATTGAAGGTCTACGAGATCTTGGCCTATTCTACATGATGGATTGGATTGATAAAGTGGGTAGATTGATAGATTAATATGAAGGATGAGATGAATGGAGATGAGGATGTAGAGAGAGAAAGGAGAGAAAAGAGAAGAGTAGAGAGAGAAAGTAAAGATTGAATAATTAATGAAATGAAAACACCAATCCCTCCTAACATGCTAGGAGGGGATATATATAGCCCACCCTACATGTGGCCTATATGGACTATACGTTTACTAAGTAGATCACGAGCTCATTACATAATTATCGTTGGAGCGACCGATCCTTCATAAATACGTAAAAACGTATTTCCAACATAAATTTACACTACAATCCTAACACTTAGCAGATCTAATTATGCAGAAATTAAAATGCGCTTAACCATTTGAATCGAAGCCTCCTTTGATGTCGTAGCACAGCGCTGAACTGGCTTAGAAGCTGATCTTTACAACACTAATTCTACGAACTTCTTACACTACTACTCGTACACCTTGAACTGAACGGATTCTAATTGATTCCACTGCTAAACTCGAACAAACTAAAATGGAAATGGCACTACGGTACTTCAACTTAAGCTATAACCACCTACAAATCAAAAACTTCAGAAAGAACTTTTCACAAGCTCAAATGAGCTTATGAGTATAACAGCGTTATTTTATTCAAATTTACGGATTTAATGGAAACTGCATACTATAGAACCATTTCTATGATGTTATCAAAGATGATTCGAGTAAGAGCAAAACTCACGCCATAAGCTATGAGCGTATGAAAATCAGTAAGCTAAACAAAGAATAGAATGAACATACGAGAAATTTGAAAGCTCGAATTTCATTAATGGAGGAATTGTCATAACAGATTTCTAACAAATTCGTAACTGACAGAAACTGGTTTAATAAACTTTGAAAACATAATCTTTAAAGAACTCCTAATTAAAATGGAAGACTTTTAGAGCTTATTTAACAGAAAGTAAGAACAAAGCTTGAGAAACATTGAGATTTCATTAATGGTTAAAAAGGAATCGTTTATTACAGAAAAACTGAATTTGGTTACAAGATTTAACAAGTAATGTAACTGAAATGAACTACTAAAACAGGTTGTACAGTAACTGTGTGAAATATTTGTCTAAACTACTCCTATTCTACTCCTAGTCTAACCGGGTACAAATGAAGGAGAGGACTGGTATTTATAGGCGCAGGTGGGGTGAGGTAATGAGATGGTTAACGTGTACCGTCCAATCAGAATCTGCCACGTGTCGATTAGGGTTCATCCACTTTTACCAGATTTGGGGGTTTCTTCTTTGTTGAATGATATTTCAATTAGATTGTATTCCTGAATTCTTCTTCGTCTCGTGATCATTTTTGGTGTTTAAAGATTTCCATGAAACTGCCTCTTACTCTCTCAATCTTAGTGTGAAGAGAATGGTGACGTGTCGCCATATTATTTGATACTTGAGGAGCACACGGATTGTCATCCTAGCTGTCTATTAATATCCAAAATATATGGTTGAGATCTGATGAAGTGGTTATCCGTGTGATAAGTTATTGAGCATCCAATTGGTCAACATGTCATCCACTTAAGCAACTTCCATCTATTGGCAGAATCAACCCTTGTACTTTCTTAAACTTTGGCAGCCTTTGTGTTCTTTGTAATATACTTTGAAAAATGTCATAATCAGTCCTCCAACTTTATCAAAGAACACCGTAAGCACTTGTAGTCTTTATTAAACAGCAACTTTGGTCCTTGAACTATGTGTCTTGATCACTTTTTTCCTTTTCTTCGTCTTTTCTTCAAATAAAACCCGAGAAAGCGCATGTTTGTTTCTTTTGTATCTTTTTTTTACCTGAAAACGCATAAACACAAAATACACGCGTAATTCTGATTTTATAAAGTATAAATTGATACTATTTTCTGTGTTTTAAGTGTTTTTGGGTTATAAATGATGAGTGTTTTCACACTTATCAACTCCCCTCCACTTAACCATTGCCATGGCCTCATGCAATGCAGTATTTTAAAGGTCTAAGGTATATTTTTTGCATAATTAATCCACCGTGGCCATTTTATGATTTAATAAACTATACTATGCTACATGATGCATGATTTTTAATTTTAAGGAATGCAATGCAAAGTATAAACTCTGTTTATTTATTTTTGTATTTTTCTTAAGATGATTTGATGGAAATAACTCATAAAGAAATCTATGACTTTAATTAGGGCTTTTGTACCATGAACACTTATCATCCTCAAGTTTCACTTTTCCCATACCAAGCTTAAAAACGAGATCGTTGTTATTCATAAGTGAAAGTCCATCGACTTATTCATATAAACTAATTGTGTTACCATTATACCCCCACTTATTTTGTCTCTAAGACCGGTTATTATTTGAGCAAATTGCTTTTGAGCAAATTTGTCATTATTTAAAGCGTGAAATATAAGAAGTGTAAAATCTGAAAATAAGGAAGCACGGTTTTAAACCTAAGTAACCATCTCATCCATTACATGAAAAACCCCCCACAATTGATATAAGTCCGACCCAAAATAATAAGGCATTCGCCTTATGTGTAAGAAACTTATGTCATGCATTAATAAGTAGCTACTCACTCCCTAAGAAAAGAAAAATAAAACTCACGCAATAATTTATATCCGCCGCCTTTTTGAGACCTTGGATCTTCAATCCCGCAACCCTTGTGAGAGTAATATTTGATTGGAGCAACTATCAAATCCCCGCAACCCTTGTGAGAGTAATATTGGAATTTAATAGCTACAATAATTAACACTTCACTGCCCTCTTGGGAGTCTTGTATTATTAATTTTTTTTCTTTTTCTTTTTCTTTTTTTCTTTTTTTTCTAGCCACTCATTTTTTTATAAGCCGCTCTTATTAATTTTCTTTATTCCTCACAAATAAAAGGAAAAGATAAAAGTAAAAACACCCGCTAAGTATTAAGCATGACATAAGTCTAGTACACATAAAACGTTCTAACTTAGAATCTTAAGATGTACTTATACCAACCACGAATGATTAGTAAAAAATGCATAAGAGACTACAAACCAATTAAAACCGTTCTTGATTATTTATTAACAATATACACATGCGTTGAAAAGAAAAGTAAAGGTTACGAAAGAGGATATAAAAGCCATAATTAATTAACTTGAGGTTTATCTAGCCCCTAACACTTATTTCAAACTCTATCATCTCTCGTTCTCCACAGTTTAAAATCTCAAATAATGAAACTAGTGGATGCTTAGCCTAATAAACCTATATAGCTAGAGTGAGCTTGAATAAGCAAACTCGGGTTGAGTCAAAATATTTATGGCGGGCCTAATATGTCAAAGATATCTAAACTTGTTAAACCATATCCTTTATTATATTTTTTTATATATTTTGATGAAAAATAAAAGAAGAAATTTACAATGCAAATGTGTTATGCAAATGAAAAATTATTTCTGCAAAAGTTATGAATGCATATTTTTGGTGGCCAAAGTAAATCAAAAATTTGAAAAATGTTGAAAAACTAATTTCCCCAATTATCATGAAGTCGAGGGCAATGGTCTAGGCAAGGTCACTTCGATAGAAGTCTCCCCTACACTTAAGATAAACATTGTCCTCAATGTTTAAGAGTATTGGAGTAAACTCCCTACACTTATGACATTGCGTACTTTGTTTAACTCTAGCTAAGAAAGATAAATAAAGTGTATTCATTTTAACAAGGTTTGAGTATCACGATAGCAAAAACAATCGAAGTGAACCGGATACACGGGCCTCTTCCATAAGCTCCAAGAATGAAATGAGATAGAGCAACCCTTGAAACAAACACCAAAAACGAAGAAACACACCCCTCCACTTCAACTCTACTATAACACCCTCTTATTAAACCTAACTTATTTAGATCTACTCTACGTTTTCTAACCCAGTTATTCAATGCTTGATTTTTTTAACCCTAAGTCTCTAGCTCGACTCGGCCTCGAATTAGGTTGTCCTTGGGGAAACCACCATGGAGAGTAAAGGGTATCCACTTTGAAGCACATCTCACATGATACACTCAAACTTAGCACGCTGCCATTTACTATATGATTTACAATATCCGCCTCGATAAATGGAACGATCCAACGTGTCTCAAATTTGTCCAACATAAGAAATCTCTCATATAGAAATCACACCAGGATCAAATTCGTAGTTTCCATCTCTACATGTGAACAACTCCAAAGTAGGTAGCATCAACAAAGTAAGCTCATACGAGAAGCCCATATCAAGCGAAGTCACACTCTTAAGTAGAGTAGGTGAAAACCAATATTTACCAAACATACGGATCCCAGGATAAAAAACCTTTCCCTTCATGGGAAAATAAGAAGATGAGCGTGTATCAACCATATAAGATTCCCCCTTAGTTATCAAAGCATCATGAGACAATGAATGTGTAGGAATCAAAACATTCATAACAAGTATATCCATGTGGTGCTCCTCATCATCATCATAAGGTGAGGAACCTTCCATAGAAGGCATAGTGAAAGGAGGATCAAGAGTAATAGTGTCTTGTGAAGGAGATGGAGGCTCTATGTTCCCAAAAAGCATGTTCTCAATAAGACGAATATCCTCTTCCCAATTAGAAACACTATCATCGACCTCAATATTAATATTAGCAAGATTAGCCTCTATGGTGGCATCAATCTCCATAAGAGAATCCATATCAAAGGTTTTGGGTTCTAAAGTTGCCTTAGGTGAAAAAGGATCAATCTCTAAGAGTATAGGATCTTCATCAATAACCAACTTCAAGGGTGGAAGGGTGGGGATAAAAGGCTCAAAAGAAGGTGTATTAATGAGAGAATCACTCAAAGGGATGATATGATAATGAAATTGAATAGGTGTCACCTCAAAAACCGGTGAAGAAATATCAATGAAAGGTTCTTCTTCTATGGACTCATCATTAGGAGTTGCATTTAATGCTTCAATCGAGGAGATAAGAAGATAAACGTTTAATAAAACCTCACAAATATGAACATCTTCCACTTCTTCTATAGGAGCAACATCTTCATCCAAATTAGGAAGGTCATCTTGACATGAAAAGTCATCGGATGATATAGCATAAGATGGCTCACTAGAATCACAATCATCATCCTTCATTGTGGCAAGTCTTGCAAAAACTCTTCCTCTATCTCATTATCCTTTCCTTTGAACAACTCATCAAGATCGAAATCACCAAAATCACTAGTAGTAACATGAATGTCATCATGTGATGAAATATAAATGTGATCGTGAGGAGAAGATGTATCAATACGAAACTCGTCACATGGTTCATTGGAAACACCGTCAAGATGATTTTGGATTGGGATAAGGTTCTCAACACTAGAGGTGATTAATTCATCCGAATTAGTGTTTGAATTAGTGCTAAGAGGCTTTCCCCCCATGGTTAAAGATTTGTTGGGTTCCATGTAAGGTAAAGGTGATGAAGGTGTGTCATCATTGAGCGTCATACAAATTGAAGGTTCGTCACAATTATCATAGAAGAATCGATAAGGCATACGAGCACGACTAGCAAGATATTCTTCTTCTTCCTTTTTATCAATCTTAAAGAGTAAAGCATCTAAATTTTCTTTTAGGCAACGAGAGAATTTGTTCAATGATTCACGAAACATATCACCAAGTTCCTTGTCACTAATTTGCGAAGAATTAATTTCCATTTCCTCATGAGACTTAATTTTTTCCTTTAACCACTGACACATGTCTTTCATTTCCTCGAGGCTTATGTCTTTCTTACTATCAATCTCCTTAGAAACGTCATCGATCGACTAATTTATTTTCTCAAGTAAAGAATGAGACCCATTACAAATATTAGGGGCATATGAAGGAGGATCCCTCGGTTGACAATCATAAACATAATGGGGTGCGTTTCCACAAAACTCACATGAATAAGTCGAAGAATAGGGTGGAGGTGGATTTCCATAATTAGGTGGATGATAGGTTTGAAAATAGCCTTGATTATAAAAGTTCTCAGGATTATATCCTTGAAAATTCCATTCATTTTGAAAACCCTCATGATGTGAAAATCCTTGATTTTGAAAGGTATCTTGATTATAGCATTGAAATTTTCATCATTTTGAAAGCCTTCATTATTTGAAAATCCTTGATTATTAAAGGTTTCTTGTTTATAGCCTTAAAAATTATCATTATTTCCTTGGTTTTGGTATGGCTCATTAAAGGTTTGATCATGAAATGATTGTGGATTTTATGATGAAAAACCGGAATATCCCATATAGTCATTACAAGGGTAATCCGTTTGAAGGATAGGTTGAAAATTAGGGTTCTCGGTTCCATTATAAGCATAACCCTCCCCGTAATAGCCATTGTTTTGATCACATAAATAAGTATCATGTGGACCACCACAATTCGAACCAGGCGAATAACTAGCGTTGGCGGATCGTTGTTGCAACATCTCCAACATGGAACGAGTATCCATGTGTAACAAGGTGGCCGAATGTATATACAAGTGAATGACGTTTTAACACTTCCTTGAGGGAGGAAGTAATACACCAAATGTGGTATGGTTACACGCGTGTGAGTATACGTGTAAATAAACTCGAGAAGTGAGAGAGGAGATCTCGGTCGACTTTTGAGAGAGAAGAGATTATCTCTCTCGAGGTGCAATAATTAATATCCATAAGAAAGTAATATATTACTACGTATTACTACTTTGGAGGCACACCACTCACTACTATCGCCTTTGAAAGACCCACAAGCAAGCGGAGAAATGAGGCGGCGCGTAGCACTTAAGAGCCTGCTTCTTTAGAATGTGAAATACACTCGCCATATACCCCCACATAGTGGCCTCTTTCTCAAGTTTAAGTAGATTGCAGTATTTATCTATTGTGCCTTAATTAAATTTGATCGATACTCGTAAGTGGCACCGGAACGCCGCCACAAACGGTGTATTGCAATGCAATACTTATGGAAGTAGGTTTATTGGTGGTTCGTATCTATGTATACATATTTATATATAATAATATAGAGAAAAATATTTTTATATTTATTTGATTTTTTAAGTAAATATAATATGTACGTAAAAACGAGTGAAAAACAATATATAAAATATATTTTTTGTGTAATCTTTTAGGAAAAAGATTACTTTTGTATTTTTTTTTATTTTTTTTTTGTTCATTTCTTTTGGAAAAGAATTGATTTTTATGATTTTTTATTTTTTATATATTTTTATCTTTTTGATTTTTTTATATTTTTTATTTATAATACGTAAAAGGAACGTTCACAAAGTGAACGGATCCCAAAATCCAATACGTCTCACTCGAAACCGTTAATCTTCACGAAAAGAACCGGCAGCGGCGCCATTTAATATTTCATTTTTTTAATTCGTTTTTCTCAACTCAATTCGAATTGATTTAACAATTTTAAGCAGAGACTTTATTATTTTGGTAAAAATAGCTTGATTTGGTTTCTATGTCTAATTGGCACAAAGCATATAAAAAGTAAAAATGTGATCTCTATATGTATACGTATTATCCTAAAAAAACATTGCAAATACGACAATTAATTGCATAAAATATAAAAAAAATGTAAAATACAAAATTGACAAACTAAAAGTAAAATGAAACAAACTAATACAATTTAATAAAATCTAAACTTTTTATAAAATGAAATTGTAATAAATCTAAATGCTATGTCTAAATCCTAAGCTAATACCAAAATTCATTTGTAAAGAAATAAAAATGGCCCATCAGTAAACAGAAGTCCAACAATATTACATTGAGCCCAGTAGACTAAAAGACCCTATTAGAGTAATAACAAAAAAGCAGGGAGACTAAAGACTCTTTTAACTACTAAACATGAAACTAGCTAGGACTGTGGGTAAATTGATACTAGCAGCTCGCGTCAGTTGACCAAGTAAATGATTATTCTAACTCAGCCTAAGTCTTTTAACTAGTGAACAGAAACCACAAATTCCCAAGTTCTAATTCAAATTTTAACTCCCACCTACAGGACTGTAAAATGGCTTAGTTAAAGGCAAGATCAATGTAAGAATGTTAAAAGCTAATGCATTAGTTTTACCTATGTCATGACTGAAAATAGTTTATTACAAGCAAAACCAAACACAGCTATAGACTTATAATCCTATATCTAATGAGTAACAATATTCAAGTGGTTACACTTTCTAAATCTAACTAAACTGAAAGAACTATCCCGGTAAACTTAGACTATTTTTTACCCATACATCTAAACGTATTTTACCCTGTTGACTATTGATTTACACCAAACTACCTACAACGAACTAATACTATGAGCTATTGGACCAAATTCAAATTGACCGAATACCTAACTCTTATTGAGGCTCAAACTTTTCATTTGCAATTGACACAGTTTAAACCAAAAGCTGATAAAGTGTACTGCCAATCACTGTGAAAGGAACTTGAACAGATCTTGCCATTCACAACAGACTACCAGATTATTCGAAACAATGACATTACAAACATACTACAGCAGGTGTAATTCAAGAATCTATCAACTAAAAAACGTAAACAAATAAGCCAAATTAAAACAGTGGTTAAGCTTGTATAAAACAGACAATTAAAACTAATCTCAAACAAGATTACCTGCTACACTCGGCAACCATCTACCAATGCATAACAGATCATACAACAAGAGTAACAAGTAAATTTACACTACAATCCTAACACTTAGCAGATCTAATTATGCATAAATTAAAATGCACTTAACCGTTTGAATCGAAGCCTCCTTTCACGTCGTAGCACAACGCTGAACTGGCTTAGAAGCTGATCTTTACAACACCGATTCTACGAACTTCTTTCATTACTACTCGTACACCTTGAACTGAACGGATTCTAACTGATTCCACTGCTAAACTCGAACGAACTGAAATAAAAATGGTACTACAGTACTTCAACTTAATCTATAACCACCTGTAAATCAACAACTTCATAAAGAACTTTTCACAAGCTCAAATGAGCTTATGAGTATAACAGCCTTATTTTATTCAAATTTACGGATTTAATGGAAAATGCATACTATAGAACCATTTATATGATGTTATCAAAGATGATTCAAGTAAGAGCAAAACTCACGCCATAAGCTGTGAGCTTATGAAAATCAGTAAGCTAAACAGAGAATAGAAGGAATATACGAGAAATTTGAAAGCTCGAATTTCATTAATGGAGGAAATGTCATAACAGATTTCTAACAAATTCGTAACTGACAGAAACTGATTTAATAAACTTTGAAAACAGAATATTTAAAGAACTCGTAATTAAAATGGAAGAATTTTAAAGCTTATGTAACAGAAAGTAAGAACAAAGCTTGAGAAACATTAAGATTTCATTAATGGTGAAAAAGGAATCGGTTATAACAAAAAAACTGAATTTGGTTACAAGATTTAACAAGTAATGTAACTGAAATGAACTACTAAAACAGGTTGTACAGTAACTGTGTGAAAGATTTGTCTAAACTACTCCTATTCTACTCCTAGTCTAACCGGGTACAGATGAAGGAGAGGACTGGTATTTATAGGCGCAGGTGGGGTGAGGAAATGAGATGGTTGACGTGTACTGTCCAATCAGGATCTGCCATGCGTCGATTAGGGTTCATCCACTTTTACCAGATTTGGGGGTTTCTTCTTTGTTGAATGATATTTCAGTTAGATTGTATTCCTGAATTCTTCTTCGTCTCGTGATCATTTTTGGTGTTTAAAGATTTTAATGAAACTGCCTCTTGCTCTCTCAATCTTGGTGTGAAGAGAATGGTGACGTGTCGCCATATTATTAGATATTGGAGGAGCACACGGATTGTCATCTTAGCTGTCTATTAATATCCAAAATATATGGTTGAGATCTAATGAAGTGGCTATTCATGTGATGAGTTATTGAGCATCCAATTGGTCCACATGTCATCCACTTAAGCAACCTTAATCTATTGGCAGAATCAACCCTTGTACTTTCTGAAATGTTGGTTGCCTTTGTGGTCTTTGTAATATACTTTGAAAAATGTCATAATTAGTCCTGTAACTTTATCAATGAACACCGTAAGCACTAATAGTCTTTATTAAACAACAACTTTGGTCCTTGAACTTTGTGTCTTGATCACTTTTGTCCTTGTCTTCGTCTTTTCTTCAAATAAAACCCGAGAAAGCGCGGGTTTGTATATTTTGTATCTTTTTTTACTTGAAAACACATAAACACAAAATACACGCATAATTATGATTTTATAAAGTATAAACTGAAATTATTTGCCATGTTTTAATTGTTTTTGGGTTATAAATGATGAGTGTTTTCACACTTATCAGGTTTACACAACAGACTTAGGATTTCCAATAATTTGAGCAGTAGGATGGTTGTTGTTGACTTTATGAGTGGGAATAGAACTGAATTGAATTTCACTTTCCAAATTATTGAAATCAGTTACTGCACCCTGCTTATCATAGGAATCTTTGGAGAATATTCCTTCATTTGGACTAGTATAAGCATCTTCATTGTCCATAGCTTGTAGAATATCTTCTAATGAATCAACAGACTTGGCAGAATTTGACTTAGCAGTACTTGTAGATGAAGTACTGCTAGGTGTAATATGTACTGCTGAGTGTTGTGATTCCAAAGATTCTTCTCTTGAATGCTTATTAGTAGTTGTAGCATTCTTCTCTTGATCTTGAAGCATCTGAAGCTCTTGGGAGGCTGGATCATCAGTTGATGGCATTGTTTGCTTCTAGGGAGTAGCATCTATAGGAGAAACAATAGGTATATTTGGTACATAAATGTGAACATCATCATCCTGAGAATTTGATGAAGAAGGTCCTCCTTGAGTACCTACCTTTGTTGTACCAATCTCATCACTTGCATTGTTAGTTTGACAATCTTTTTGCAAAGAATAGTAATCTATGGAGTTAGTTAGATAATCCAAATCAAACATCCAAGCATAACCTATTCCTGGGACATTGGGCTTATTTTTTAAGAAATTAACATGGGCATTTTCTTCAATCTTTTCAGATGCCAAGTTATAAACCCTATATGCTTTACTTTGCAATGAATATCCTACAAGATATCATAGATCAGACTTTCCATAAAACTTCCCCAAATGATCAAGAGTATTTAAAACAGACACATGACATCCAAAAGGTCTTAAATGACTTACGGTTGGCTTAATACCAGTCAAAAGTTCATAAGGTGTCTTGTTTTGAGGCTTGGTCACTAAGACTCTATTTAACACATAACATGTAGTACTGATTGCTTCTGCTCAAAAGGTATTTGGAAAAAGAGAATCATCTAGCATAGTTCTAGAAGCCTCAATAGTCTCTTATTTTTCCTTTTAGCTACTCCATTTTGTTGTGGAGTCCTAGGAGTCCTAGGATTGCTAGATTGTCTCTTGATGTCTTTAGAACTATACAATTCATCAAATTCAGCATTCTTGAATTTTGTCCCATTATTTGTCCTAATGATTAAGACTTGTTTAGTGAACTACTTTTCAACTAAAGTGATAAAATCCTTAACTAATTCATTGGTTTCACTCTTAAGTGCTAAAAAATCCAACTGAATCTACTATAATCATCAGTTATAACTAGGCAAAAGGTCTTATGACTAATACTCCTAACAGAAACTAGACCAAACAAATCCATATGCAAAAGTTGCAAAGGCTTAGTCACATAATTGACAGTCTTGGTCTTACAAGAGGCTATACGTTTTTTACCTTTTTGACAAGTAGTACATGTGAAATCATTTTGAAAAATTTGTTAGGTAACCCTCTAACCACATTTTTATTCACCAATCTATTAAGATTCTTGAAAATCACATGACCTAACCTCCTATGCCATAAATTAGACTCATCATTAGAGGCCTTAGCCAGCAAACATGTAATACCATCTGTTGGAGTAATAGTATGAAGATTAAAGGTGTATATGTTTTCTTGCCTGGGTACCTGTTGGGAATTATTTGTTAAGTGTCAAGTACCGTTAGTATATTCCAAGTACTGTTAGTGTTATGTAAGTACCATTAGTGTTAACACGGTACATAGTAAGTACTGCTACTTATAAAGTAAGTACTACTATGATGATTAGGACAAATATATCTTTGTATAAGATATGTCATAGTTATAGTTAGAGTATATCTTATGTGATATACCTAAATAGTTAGAATATTGATAATATATCGTCTGTGATATAGTTATGTTTATAGAATATTCTAAGGTTTCTAGGGTTCCTTAGTCTATAAAAGGAACATAGGTACAATGTCTTTCATGTACCTCATTCAAGTCGATTAATAAGAGAATCGAATAGTTAAAAGTAATTCTGTTCTTCTATGCTTTATAAGTTAGATTCCGCACAACTTATTTAGTGTGTAAGAGTGCTCAAAGTGTTTTAGTTTGATTACAAACTATTATACTAATTCTTAACAGAATATAGATCCAACCAAAGGGATCAACAGTACCTTAAGCAGTACTTGAGATTATTTAGGCATCTCAAAGTATTTTGAGAGCACCAAGCAGTCTGTATCTGTAAAAAGCACCTTGTTCTTTTTATCACACATTTGTGATACAGAAAATAGATTGAATTCATTCAGTTCTTTTACAAAGAACACATCTTCAAACTCCAACTTCCCTGTATTGATTTTTCCTTTTCCAGTAATTTTGCCTTTACTACCACCAAAGGCTACTGATCTACCTCTGAATTCTTCAAATTCAGCAAGGAAATCTTTATTCCCTGTCATGTGCCTTGAGCATCCACTATCTACTATACCTTTATCTTTCAATTCATCAATTAGATGCCCCTGCACATACACAAACCTTATTAGTTTTTAACAGAGACCCAAGCCACATTTGGCTCGGATCTTGTGGGACCTACATACTTAAGAGTTTGATAGGTAGTTTTCCAGTAAGACTACACACACTCTTATACTTCATGGTTCCAGTCAAATAATCAAAGACATAAGTGGGTTTGTTGTCCTTGAACCTTTTTGGCTTAAGTACTGTTTTAGCAGTACTTGCTTGAACACACGGTTTTTCTCTTTTAGGAACCCACATTTGTACTGGTTTTTTATTAGACTTACTTCTAGGTGTTCTAGCTTTCTCAACTACATTCTTAGAAATTTTGTGGGACTTTTGTTTACCAGACTTTTGACCAGTAGTACTTGAGTTTGGTCTAGCAGTACTTGCAGTTCTAGACTTGTCGGTACTTGGTTTACCAGACTTCAAAGGTACTAGACCTTGTTTCATAAGTACTGCTCTTGGAACAAAGTGCTTGGTAGAGATATTATTAAGCTTATGAGGTTTATCTACCCTTTTAGCATGATAAAACTTAGGTTTGTCATCTCTAGATCCTATTTGTCTATTAACCTGTGCGTTTTTCCCATTACCTTTCCTTGTGACCTTTTGTGCAGCCTTTTGTTTTACAATTTTATCTTCATGTAGAGTGAAATCTTTGATAAAAATGATTTAGACTACCATAAACATAACATCCATTTCTTCTCAAAGAAGACCCAAAAGGTTGTTTTGACTTAATTTTCTCAAAACCTAACCCATCCCTCTTGGTATTATTATGTTTTGCATTATTATCCAATGCCTTGCTAAGAGTTTTTACCTGCTTGGGAGCAGAACTAGTTTTAGACACTTGTTCTTCAGACACAAAATTGTTCATTAAAGGTGGATAAATAATGTTTTTGGTCACAACAGATTAATCTTCGGTCAAAGTAATAGAGTTTGAATCATTTGACTTAACATCTTTTGACTCATCTAACTCTAAACCTGTATCATTATTAGGGGGCATGAAAATTCCTGATAATGTTTGTGACAACCAACGGTTTCGAGGTTCGTCACTTAGTTTTATTTTGGGCACATTTCGTGAAATTATGTGTCTTTATGTGTTTATGTGTTATTTGGTGTAAATAGAGTGTGGTTTGGACATCGGTTTCGGGTACGGGGTACCTTGTGAGTGAAACGATGTGTGATGTTTTTATGTTCATGAGCTCACATAGTAGTGACTATGAAATAAGATGGTGTTACTTAGTGGTTTCATGTATACGTATATGTATTATAGAAAATCGTATTTTTATGATTTAGGGTTTAGCATTTAGAGGTCTCGGATGAGGTAATTAGTCACGGGAGTATTTTTCGGGATGGTTTTAAGTCATTTAGGACTTATTTAATTAGTTTTTTTTCATATTTCAAGAGTTTTTATAAAACTGTATATTTTACGTCTGTGACACCCTAGAATCGAGGTCATTAACGTTACCCTAAATTACGCTAATTTTTGAAATTTTTAATAAATTTTAATTTCTATATTTATAAGTATTTTGGTTAAAGCCGATGTTCGAGGTTATAATTTTTACGTTTGAAGATTTAAGAAGGACGATGACGATTACGATCCCGAGGGATGCCCAATTTTATATAATTATTGACGATTTATCGATAATGTAATTTTTCGAGAATTTTATTTACGGTTCGTGTTAAGTTGAGTCGGGTGAGTTTTATAGCCTTCCGAGTACATTTAAAGTATCCCAAAAATATTTTGGAGTGTTCGGGAAGATTTCCGACTCCCGTAAAATTTTCAAAATTGACAAATGAGTCGAACCCGCAAAGTTTTGAGGACGTTTTCAACTTAAGGCCAAAAGAAACCAAATATTGCAAAATGGTCCCTCCCAATCCACCAAAAAGGCCCAAAGTGACACAAACACAAACACATATAAATTTTCACCAAAATTTATCAACTCTCTCTCTCTTTGCTCCCCATAGCCGACGGTTACCCCAAGAACACCAAGAAATCCACCAAAAACTTTTTTTCACTTGATTTTCATAAAAACTAAGGTTAGACCACATCTAATTTGGTCATTCCCTACATTTCTATGTGCTCAAATCCCACATGCACTAACAAAAATTTTCCAAAATTTTTCATGATGATCCAAATTCGTTTTTGAGGCTAAATGTTGTAATGCATGTTTAATTTATGAGTAATGAATGCATAAACACCAAGAAAACCCACCAAAATCAATTTGGTTGTGGTGATTGGGGCACCCAAACCCCACGGCACAAGGGGTGTTTGGGGAGCCATGGTGGTTGTTGAATTTTGAGCTTATCCTAGTGTTTGGTTATGTGTTTTAGGATGATTTAAGTAGGTTTAGGTGATTGCATGTTTGAATTCTTTGATTTTTGATTTTGAGATTGGTTGATCAATAGGGGTAGGACTGATTATTGGTGTTTGGATATGTTTAGGGAGGCTTAGGATGATGCCTAGTGGTGGTTAGAAGGCTTGGAATCGAGTCTAAGCGTGTTTTTGGAGTGGTCATTTTTAGGCAGAAACTTTAGGTCCATTTCATAAAAATGATTTTCTTTCCAGGTCTTGAAAACAAAATGTAGTTGTAGAGGGTCTTCTTGTCTTTAATTTGGTATAAGGTAGAGCCCGTGACTCAAAACGAGCTAAAAGTTATGAGGTTTTAAAGATCGAGTACCGGGAGACGAGGACTTTCATAATCCGAATTTGTGTAAAGTTTTAGTCAAATCCCGAGGATCACAAGTATGAATTGGTAAATGGTCAAGGGTCAAAATTTGGTCCCAAACCTGTATAAATGAGTCTATATGTTGACTTAGGAGTCAAAGAAGTCAAAGGTACTTTTCATATAGGTCAAAGAGGTCAAAATTGGTCGAAGTGCAATTTCAGCCCGTAAAATGTAGTCGTAGAAAAGCGTCGAGTAACGAGTCGTAAAAGTAAAAACTTTTATTGGGATTAAAAACATGTCATCTACAGGTCTTATAGGATTTTTGAGAATTTTGTCAAATTTTAAAAGTGTGGTTAAATAAGGTAAAACAGCCCGTACTTTAGTCAAGTACCGGCGAGAATGTGTAAAAATGGACAACGTAAGTAATGAGAACGAATGGTATAAAATGAGTGATACTTGTTATTTTGTTTTTGGCGTGAGTTATACTTGTCCTAAGTGACTAGTATATATGTATTTTATACAGTACCGTAAGTATTTAAAATGAGATTACTCATTACGCGTTATTTGTGATAGGTGTTGAATTACCCGGGCATCCGTTTCGTCGTCAGTGATCATCCCTCGAACTACCGACTACTTAAGATATAAGGTGTGAATTTATAGCCTCGCTTATATTTATTTCAAATTGTTTTACCCGCGAGGGAAATGCATGCTAGTTTTTAAAAGGAACGTATATCATGAATGATTGTTAGACCCGAAAGTTGCCTTAGAAATTGTGTTGAGTACCAAAGTTGCAAAAGTCCCTAAAATCATGAACTATTAACTATTGTCCTGCCCTCGAGTAGGGGGAAATAGCCGCTTATGCAATTTGTAGTACTACGGGGTTAACGACCCAATGCTAGCCGAGAAGCTGTACTTTTAGTAAGTTCTGCGGTAGATTATTTTGTATGAGAAATAAGGTATAATTGCAACTGATGCCTTTAGAAGGGGCACTGGTTTCATCTAAATCACGCCGGTATTTATTACGCGGGTGATTGAGTTAACGGATTAGTGTCATGAGCTTAAACACAATTGTCAGTATCCTGATTATAGTTTGTTTGATCGACAAGACTATAAATGATCACGAATGGTTTTTATTATATATACGTTCAAATGGATTGTAAAACCTATGAATTCCACTCAACGTTTTCGTTGACCAAAATTTTGGCATGTGTTTCAGGTAACCGCTGAAGTGTAGGATGGAGCATGCATGGGATGGACGTTGTGTGTATGGCTTGGAGTCCGCTTGTTTTTCCCTCCTTATCTACTTAAACAATTTTTAAGTTTAATGTTATGTTGTTGTAAAACTGAAGTTTTTGGGTTGAGATTCATGGGGACCTAAAACGCTAAACTCTGTGTACCAAATTGGGGTTGGAAAAACCGTGGACATGTATCATCTAACAATTTTAAATTCAAGTTTTAAGTTGACGTCTTTTTAGCGTCGTTTGATATATCTTGTGTGCAATGAATACAGTGTAGCACCCATTGTTGTAGTTCCGCTGCGCATAGCAATTGTGGGGGTGTTACAACGTCTTTTAAGGTATACACGTAAATTTGACTAGTTTTACGGTTTTGGAGGCTTTAGGAGCTGAAATAAATTAAGGGAATTTTAGGTAATAATAATTAATAGTTAAATTACAGTAATATAATTAAAAAAAGTCGGCCATATGATGTTGGACTTGGTTTTGGGCCGAATTTTCCTTAAGGAAGGGAAGGGGAGCCTAGTTTGAGTACTATTAGGCTTCCTGGTTAGTTTTAATTACCCATACTACTCCCTTTAGCCCCAAAAATGAATTTATCATTTCCCTAACTCTATCTCAGTCGAATTCATCAATGGAGGATCAAGAAAACCAAATAACTCAATTAGGGTTTAAGGTAAACACTTACTATGTTCAATTAACGTTTAATTTACGTATTTGTACCTAGTATGATGGATTAGGGTTTAGGAATTCATAATTTTATTAGGTTTTGTTAATGATCTGTAATTAGTGATGTAATTAATGGTTTTTTATCACTGGAAATTGTATTTAGGTTTTAATTAGGGTTTATGTATGATTAATTAGGTTAATTGTATTAAATTTGTCATTAAAAACTGGGCAGAATTTTAGGCTTATTGTTTTGATCATATCAAGAGTTCTAGGAACATTCATTAATCGAACAAAGTATCCCAGAAAAGGTATTTGAGTTGGATTTTGAATGAAAGAAACTAGGAATCAATTAGAGCTAGGGAAGTGGGTCAAAATTAGGTTACAACAGTCGGAGGTCAAAACAGTTTTGAAATCACTCGGGTTTAATTTAATGTTTTAAGGTGGTTAGGGTACTTAGGAGTATAATTGGACTTTCAAACGAACATGAGAGTTATTTTATATGTTATATAAGATATCTGAAAGAGGGATAATCAATTGGGATAGTGGAAGACCCTCTGATTATAACAAACTTTACATATGTTCAAAATCGATAAAATCTGGATAGGCGAAAGTATAGGTTGTATATCTCAGACATAAAATTAGCTTTGATGTTATGGAAAGGGTTGAGATTTTAGGTTTGGTGGGCGTTTGGCTCATAATACGGAGTATGAAAATCGGGACTGATTTAGGTAAAATGTTAACGGGACGGGTTATGAACTTAACTAAGTTAAGGGCTTTATAGAGGGGTGTAATAGGATGCTTATGACATATAAATGAGGTTAGGTTGTAGGAGAAGGTTAGATATCCATCATATATTTATGAGTCATTTTCATATGTGGTTCATGTCTTGATTTTATATGTTTGTGTGTTTAGATTTTGCTAGAGCGTGGATATTTGGAGAAGCTTGATCAGGTGAGTTTCATAGTCCCATATCTTTTAATGTTCTTTACTTCCAGATGGGATTGGAAGAGACACTGTATGGTTTTGTAAATAATGCTGTGAATGTTTTTATGGTTTGTGAAGGACTTGTGTGTACACTTATGTGATTAACTGCTATGTGATTCTTGATTGTGTTTTTGATTTGGATCGGGGGACACGTACCGTCACAGTTATTGTGGTTTGACTTGGTACCAAGGGTATGTTGGCAAGGCGAGGCCTTCGGATTGGTTCATAGGTGTATGGGCGCATTTGGGACCATGGTTATTCGTAAGGCTGGGAGCCTTAGAATTATGGTGAATAGTTAATCTTGAATGTTAGTTGTCAATGCATAATTGTAGCACATTTTCCATATGTTCTTTTATTTATGGTTGTTATTCACAGCTTGTAATTGATTTGGCCTTGGCGTCTAAACCTATGACTCTCACCAACATTATTGTTGACGTGTTTTAGTGTCTCTTTCAGGTTAGAATGTGGTTAAGCGTGTGAATAGGAGTGGCTAGTTGTGAGGCTTAGGATTGCATTTGGAGGAACCCCCCTTTCCTCTTAGTCTTTATGTAATGTTTGATTAAGTGATACTTTTTAGACACTTGTATGTTAGTTTTTTGTTATTTGAATGTCTTTGGTAAGAGGTAGACATGTTACATACTTACCTAGATGCCTGCATTGTTTGAGATATTGTCATGACATTGTGTCACCCATTTATGACATTTCTATTTCATTTAGTTATATCTATAGACACGCAATTGTTGTGATGATATCCGTACGTCACGCCCCATATTCCGCCATGGTGGGGTGTAACAATGGTGGAGGAACTTCCTTCATTCCTTCATAATATCTATCATTTTCAGGAGTATCATTTGATTCCCTATAACTATCAAAAATCCCCTTTGATAAGTCCTTGTCAGTTAAAGTTATCCCAGGTTTTCCTCAATATATCCTAGGCTTGATTTATCATAATACCCCATTTGTGAATTAATCAACTTACCCAATCCTTTAGAGGATCTTTGCCAATGATTACACACTTCCCTTTCATTATAAAGACTGGCTTTTAAAGCTTCATTTTATGTTGTTACTCTTAAAAGTTGTTTTTCAAAAGCTTTGATTTCCACATCTTTTTCTCTCATTTGAAGAGTCAAAATTCTAATTTTCACTTCATAGTTTTGTTGACCCTTTTTATACAAAATTATATTTTCCTCTAACTTAGCAACACCCTGTTTAAAAGCATTTGTTTCTATAGTACATGTGTTGACCTTTTGATACTATTCATCTAGTTCTACTTTTAGACTATTAAATTTAAGCACACAATATTTAGAACAAGGATGTACCTCAATATCTTCATGAGAGAGAGACATAAAACCAAACTCTTCTTCTTCCTCATCTTTAGCCCAGTTCACCACTCCATCTACAGTTACCAATGCTTTGGTTCCTTTGGGACTCCTGTTGTCTCCTTTTGGAAAGCTTTTAGAGATTCTTGGACTAGTTCTATAGATGTTCATGGACTTTTGACTGCTTCTATCAGCCTTATCTCTAGTGCAATCCCTTGAAAAATGTCCATTCCTTCCACAGTTATAGCATTCAACTTTAGACTTGTCATATCCTAATGGTTCATTAGGTTCAACAGTCATCTTCCTTCCAGTCTTCTTAAAGAACCTATTAGATCTCATAGAGATCATAGCAGCTTGCCATTTGAGATCCATTTCCTCAACATCACCATCATTCATTTAACAAGTCATTCAACCTTGGTCTGTTGTCTTGTCTAGCAAAGAATGAGAAGGCATCATTGTCACTAAACAATGGTGAAGATCTTCCTTGTGGATTTTGAGATACAATAGGACTGCCTTCAGTACCTTGAGAGTAAGTACTACTTGTAAGTCCTCCAATGGTATTTTGGAAGTAAGTACCGCTACTTGATCCATTAGAGGTATTTTAGAAGTAAGTACCGTCATTACCTTCTGACACAAAATCTAAGTTATACTTTGTTGTTGTTGCTGCTTTGGTCACCTCAACGCCTTTAACATCCATCTCATAAGCTCTAAGATTGTTGTAGAGATGATCAAAAGGAATTGTATCCAGATCATCCCTTGTGATGAAGTGCATAGTCATTGCTTTCCATTCTTTTGGAACACTCCTTAAAAAATTTAGATTAGCTTCTTCATTTGGAATTATTAGTCCATAAACTACCAATTGATTGAGCAGCTTGCTGAACCTTCCATAGCCACCATGGGAATACTAGAAAATGAGAAGTTATCAAATTCTTGTTTCAAAACAATCTTCTTCATCTTCTTAGATTTGTCATTGCCTCCAAATCTAAGTTTGATGGCATCCGACATAGCCTTTTCATCCTTGTAGTGATGAAAGCTAGGTAAGATGTCTTCTGAAAGTGCCATAGCCAAAGCAGTTCTGGCCTTTCTTTCTCTGATCTCTGCATGTACCTCCTCAGCAGTCACAACAGTTAAAGCATATCATGTACCATCAAGTAACCAGTGCAACTTCTTAGGTGTATTCCCATTCTTGATAACCTGCCACAGAGTATGATCTGTGTGATTCAAGTAATGTTCCATCTGCATAGCCCATGTCTCATAGTTATCACCTTTGAGAACTGGGATTTTGACAGCAAAGAGAGTATGTGAGTGGGGATTTTAGGGTTGTGTTCTTCTTATTCAGAGTTTCTCAACAAGCTCTGATACTACTGTTGATCCCTTTGATTGGATCTATATTCTGTTAAGAATTATTATAGTAGTTGTAATCAAACTAAAACACTTTAAGAACTCTTACTCAACTAAATAAGTTATGCGCAATCTAACTTATAAAGCACAGAAGAACATAATTACTTTTAACTATTCGATTCTCTTATTAATTGACTTGAATGAGGTACATGAATGTCATCGTACCTATGTTCCTTTTATAGAGTAAGGAACCCTAGAAACCTTAGAATATTCTATAAAGATAATATATCACACACGATATATTATCAATATTCTAACTATTATGTATACCATATAAGATATACTCTAACTATAGCTATGATATATCTTATACAAAGATATATTCGTCCTAATCAATATTGTAGTACTTGTACTTAACACTAACAGTACTTGCTATGTACCGCGTTAACACTAACGGTACTTGCTAACACTAACGGTACTTATACTTACACTAATAGTACTTGGTACTTTACAAATAATTCCCAACATATACATTGGTGTTTCTTTACTCTCTACTAACCTTTGTGTAGCATGTCACCTTAGCTCATTCACTTGGTGCCCCAAGCAAGGGGGAGTAAACACCAAGGAGGAGCTTCTAGCAAAGTCAATTCTTCTCTTCCTCAACGACTTGTGGTAACCTTTTTGCTTCGACAAAGGGGGAGAAATGATAGTGATAAACTCGTTAAGAATTCGAACAATTTTGGATTTTACATAAATGAGTTTATATTTTGTCGTAATAAAAAAGAGGGAGATTGTTAATGCAAAGTAATGCCTAAAAACATTATTAGTGTTAACTAATCTTTCTTAGTTTTGATCACGAAAAATTAAAAATACATTTATCGTCAAATATAATCATAAGACGAATTATCTAACAAACACTATCATCAAGGTAATAATCATTTAAGTATTGCAAACATATCTTAATCATGATTAGTGATCATAAAATTACGTAGACCTAAACTTACATTTTGTCAAATGTTAAAAAAGATTTTTTAATAAACTTTCTTTTTAATAAGATGTTCTATTAAAATGGAAAATGTAAATTTAAATATGCCATATTTTTAAATGTCATAGAAATATCCTTTGAAGGTAAAAACTTACCTCAGATATTACTTCCCCTCTAAAAGACAAAATGGAGTGGAGTCTACTACCACGGATCCTTAAATGCTTATGTGGTTCCTTGGTAATAAGGAACCCGAGGAAAATTAAGGAATCGCGGGCAGAGAGCCGTTGGCTTTTGTCTCCTATAAATAGTGGATCAAATCTGCATTTTCCATAACCCTTTTTGGACACTCTTTCTGCTATCCTTCTTCTTTCTAATTCCTAATCATTTGTAAATGATCACTTAATATGTTAAGTATGTTTACTTATGATTATCCCTTGATCTCCTCATTTACCTTGTCCAAAGAGAAGATCACTCACACACTTGTGATGTGATTAAAGATGAAGCCTTGATGAAGATCATCCTCTACTAAAGATCTAGTCATGTTCATCATTTGTTTTATTTGAGTCTTGTGTAAATCCAATGTATTTGTGAATACTTGGATTAGTTGTGTTAATCCATTGTATTTGTGAATACTTGGATTAAGTCTTGTGTAAATCCATTGTATATGTGTGTACTTGGATTTGTGTTGTGTAGATCCAAGTTACATGTGTATACTTGGATATGTGTTTATTGAGTTATAATAGTTGTGATTTGTGAGTTCTCCCTAAACTATAAAGTGATGTGGTTGTGTCTTGTAAGTTCTCACTAAACTATAAAGTGATGTGTAGTTGTGTCTTGTGAAGTTCTCACTTAGCTTCAAAGTGAAGAGTCGTGAAGATTGGTTCTACCTTTCGATTAGAACTCGACATCTAGCCTTGTGTCATAAGATGGTGAAGTGGGCAACGTTATGAATATTGGTTCTACCTTTCGATTAGAACTCGACATCTATCCTTGTGTCATAAAATGGTGAAGTAGGAAACGTTGTGAAGATTGGTTCTACCTTTCGATTAGAACTCGACATCTAGCCTTGTGTCGTAAAATGGTGAAGTGGGCGACGTTGTGTAGATTGGACCTAGATAAGATTAGATCTCAACATTTAGCTTAGTGTCAGAAAATAATGTAAGCGAAGTTGTAAGGTTTTCTCCGCCAAGAAGGGAGCTTGTGGATATAGTGGAAATCTCGAGCAAGATGTACTCGAGGAGTGGAGTAGGAACGAAGATAGAGCTTCGTTGTCGAACCACTATAGATCTTGGTGTCTTCCTATTAGGTTGTTTCTTTCCTTACTCTTAACTTACTCTTACTATCACATCACACACATCTTCTATTTGTCATTGTTAATGCATTAGAATTGAACCTAATCATTATGCAACTAGCTTTAAAGTAAAAGGTAGTTTTTAGACAAACCTACTTGAAAGAAATTTTAGTTAGGACATAAACCAAAGAGAAACTATTTACCCCCCCCCCCCCCCCCCCTCTTCTAATTCCTACAGGATACATTATAAGTTGTTAAGTATTGTAGTTGTTTTCTTATCAAATAGACAGTCTCATATGAATATGTATAGATTTGATAGCTTTTACGAACAATGATATGTCAAAAAGTCTAACCAACTACGGAGTACGATATGGCTTCCTCATTGACTTGTTGAAACCAGAAATGCACCAATTTTGGACCAGCAAGTGGTACACTTGACAACGATATTGAACCCATCAGTCACCACACACATACACACACACACACACACACACACACACATATATATATATATATATATATATATATATATATATATATATATATATATATATATATATATATATATATATATATATATATATATATATATATATATATATATATATATATATATATATATAATGCACCAATTTTGGACCAACAAGTGGTACACTTGACAACGATATTGAACCCATCAGTCACCACACATACTCACACACACACACACACACACACACATATATATATATATATATATATATATATATATATATATATATATATATATATATATATATATATATATATATATATATATATATATATATATATATATATATATATATATATAGGGGCGAGTTATATGCAGAACCTATTTTAGATGCAGAACTATGCAGAACTCTTTTCAACCAATCAAAAATTAGTATCATTAAAAATTATTAATTAATTCAAAAGGGTAGAATTGTAAAAAGTAATTTTGATTTATTTTTAAATTTTTTTATTTAAAAACGTTTTTTAATCCTTTAAATTTTGGTATAACTTTTTTTATACATATATTTTAAGCATAGTGTTTTTTAATAAATCTGGTGCATAGATGTTTTTTTTAATATTCTACACTTGCATATGTTGTTGGTGTGCAATTGTTAGATATCAAACTTGTTTTAATTGAAATTGCCATGTGATTTTAACCTACCACTTTTAATATTTGAAATTTATAACCAAACGCATAAAACATATACATGTAACATCGAAATTTATATCAAACCAAAGAAATAAATAGTATATCAATTGAAATATAATTAAAATACAAATGTATATTCTAAAGTACACACTAGGTCAAAAACATATATGCACCTAGCAAAAAACATCTATGCACCCGACTAAAACATCTATGCACCCGACTAAAACATCTATGCATGCGGCCAAAACATCCATGCACGCGGCCAAAACATATATGCACATAGTGCTTTTCCATCAAATTGGTTATTATCATTCGTGTACGCTTTCCGAAACATATATATTTGATGCGACCTGATAACTTCATAATAAAACCAAAAAAAAATAATTTCCTGAAAAAAAAACAAGAAATAAGAATTATTAAAAAATAAAACTAGTACATGAAAAAAAGTTGTAAAGGAATTTGAAAAAAGCCCAAATCCGAATCACGGATGGATTAATATAAAAAACAAACATTCAATCAATGAATAGAAACAATTAAATAATTTATTTATGAAATCTTCATTTTAAATATCATATAAAATCTGACCTTTTCGTTCTTATCGCCGCCATCTTCATCCTCCACCGTTGTCGTTACCCCGACCACTACATAGTTCTTCCATGGTAAGAATGGTTGCCTTTAAACGGAACCGCAAGTCAAGTTCGTGATTGATCCATACGTGATCACGATTGTCGATATGCGTCCTTCTTTGTGAGGAAACAAACTTGATTTTGAAGTCTTTTCGTGACATGGCTAGATCTGAGCTTTTAATATGAATATAAAAATGGAGATAGGAGGATGACGGCTATATCTTTCTTTAGGGTTAAAATGAATTGTCAATTGTAAGTTTCTTTTAGTAACTGTATATTTTTCTATTATACTTTAATTAAAAATTTAAAAAGTCAAGATTACCCTTTCAGCTTTGCAAGTCTTCTCCTCATCTTTCAATAAATTACATTAATAGCACAATTTATTACAGCCATTGATCACACATATCTAATGGCCCAGATTGAGTTTTGATAGTTCTGCATAGTTCTACACTTAAAATGGGTTCTGCATATAACTCTTACCTATATATATATATATATATATATATATATATATATATATATATATATATATATATATATATATATATATATATACTAGCGTCGTAACCCGCCCAACGGGCGGGGTCGCTTTTTTATTTATTCCGGAGGGTTTATTGTTGTGCATTTTTAGTTTGTTGAGTTTTTAATTTAATCTTTAGTATATTTTAATTATAGTTTACGCTTAAGTAACGCCAGTTTTTGTTAAAAATATTACAGTATTTTTTAATTTTAAATTCAATCCGATTTTTAGATAAAAAACAGTTGTTAATATTTTAAATTTACACGTAATATGCTATTATCAAATTCACATGTAATATTCTTTTTGCAACATATGCTTTATAATAAAAAAAGTTAATAAACTTATTTAAAATATACAAATTTTACGAATTATATATCAAATAAATATATAAAATAGTTAAAATAATAATATATAACTATATAAATTTTACAAACGTTTTTAGTCGTACCAAAATGAATGTAACATTATCGCTAATCTAGTCAAAAACATGAAATCCTATAAAAAAACAAACGGTAGGCGTGATTCTTTTGATAAATGCAACTGGAGTTTTCAAGTTGCAGTGTCTTGGCACTTGAGCTTATTTGCCAATTGTACATTTTTAATTTAATTTATGATGAGATTGTCTGACCATTTCGGACTATTTGTTTATGATAAAGAGAGTGTCGGTGGTTTGGAATGTGAATGACTGATATATAAAATGAGCTATTTTTTATTTTTAGATTGTGCAAAGATAAAAAGGTCTTAAAGCAAAGATTTAGATACTGCAATATGTAAAATTTCCTTGTAAATGCCCTGTAGAGAAGTAAAGCACTAATCCATACAGTTCTCTAAGATTTAACAAATGTTGCAACATAAATTACATCCACGTCTTCAGGATAAGAGAGTTATATGTCACTGTTTGTGTAATTCCTTTGTTCGAGCAGCAGCTACAGTTCCTGATTATACTCGTTGTACATAGCATCCAAAAAACATGTATGAACATGCTAAATAAAACACAGGTTAGCAATACATTAACCAAAAAAGACGTCAACTACATATTGAATCGCAAAAAAAAACTTACTACTATATAATCTTCAATTCGCGATGCTTCTGCATGTATAGAAGGGGTAGTCTCAGATTTGGGTGTGCCTGGTGCCCCTAGAGTAAAATGAAGTGGTTTATTTTGTTTTCTAACTCTTCGTTGCTTCGGTGCAGGTGTTGGTACGAGGACTGGAATGAGAGCATTGAGGGCTATGGGGTGAAACGCAACCCATTTAGTCTGCAAAAAGAGAGAACAAAAGAATATGTTAAAAGTAGTAAGGGTTGAGGTAAAGTATTAATGTATAAATAAAACCATGATGCTATGACATCCAAGTAATGACGGGTCAAAAGTGGTTCTAACAGCTCAAAATAATGACGCTAATATACTTACTTTACTCTTTCCATCCTGGGATCAAGAAGCAAGCATATCTGAATTCCTTTAGCAAGCTCAAGAAATTAGATTCGATTATAATATTAGGCTGGACTCGGTTATATCAAAAGAATTATATGAAACTTCTCAACCACCTGTAAGACTCAAACATCTTGTTTAACGCTTCGTTGTTTGTTACTTGAACTTTATTATGCTGTAATCCACCTTTCGCGTGATCTCGCCTTGGAACAGGCATGCCATTAAACCGTGTGGCATCATCAACATGATCATCTGGAACAATCTTTTTGGGCAGGTTTTGGGGAATGGTTGACCCATCATTGCTAGCAGTAAACAATAAGTATTTAAAAACCTATGATCTTTATATATTTAACCTTTGTAGAATTACATTTGAAATAACTTCCTCGCTTCATTCTACTATGATCTTGCTACATGATATTTATCGTTTTGGGATCTTATCTCTACCTATAAAAGGAAAGACCAAGCAAATTACATTAATCAAACTTTTACGCAAATTAATAATGAAGTATAAAATCACTGATTCCAGAATTTCTCACCCTTTTGCCTTAGATCACAGTTTGGATTGCATCTCTTTCGCGACTTCGCGCTTTTGAACTTTTTCGCATAGCTTTCATCATCGTATTTATGAATCCTAGAGGGGAAGTTATATGCGAGAACCTCAACTTCTTCATCATGTACACCAATAGCGTCACCTACGGAACCCTGTACAGATAAGGGAGGAATCTCGTCACTTTGAATGACATTCGTGCCTTCCTCTGCATTCACTTAATTGTCTTATCCTTTTGAACATCTTCCATAGACACTGATTGAGATTCCTGAAGAAAATCTTCTGTGTGTCCCGTTCTAGCAAATCTTGTTATTGGTGACTTTTCTTGGTTTCCCTAATTTCCAGTGAAAGGCCAACTTTAAAAGAAAGTTGCAGCCTGTTGCTATATTCTGTTTTTAATTACAATCATCTTGTACATTTTAATCTAACTAATAGATTATGGAGTTCACGTTGCTTGATTGGGACTTTAAAGATCAAACTACTTTCCAAGGGGTTCCAACACACCTGTAAATCTACAGGTTTAATGTGGTCAAATTACCAAATGAAAATAATGTTTTACAATTGTATGAGATTACTTTCATAGTACCCTTGACGTGTGGCTCTAGCTGTGCGGTTGCGCTGATACTTGATTATGAGACAACATCATCCATTTTCAGGCAACACCAGTGTCTTGCTTGCAATGTGTTGTATATAAAGACAACAAACTTGGCAACTAAGTCAACATATTCAGATCAGTAAAATTGCAATTTAAAGAGCTACAATGGGTACCAAGTAATGAAGAAGTTTTTTAGCTGATGCTCATGCTTTGCACACAGCATGTGACACTGCCAGTATAGCATTTGCACTGAATGACAAGACTGTTATGTTGGGTCATGTTGGGTTATATGACACAGAATTAGATTATAGAGAGCAAAAAATTATGGGTTTTAAAATTGAAAAGATAGAAACATATTGCATAGAAAAACCTTCCAATCAAAGCAGGTGAAATGATCGAGTTGAAATTTTCTACAGCCTGCAATCAACATAAAACACACATATTTTGGTTAAGACCCATCTCCATATGCTCACCACCAAATATGATGCATAAATGTTACCTCCTCCAACAACTGATCCTGTTCAGTTTCATGTCCACCTTCTCTAGCATTTTTGTCAACTTCCATTCCTACTATTAGGGGTGTTTGGCAATATGTGTATGGATCCAAGTTCGGACTTTTGCTGCCATGACTTCAACAAACGATACCTTGAAAAAATAATTACTCCGTCTTAAATCTAAAAAGCCGAAGCATTGGCCTCTAGCTTTTGTTCACTTTGGTTTTCTTCCAAGATTCTTTGAAACTCAATCTCACTTACTGAGATCAAGCATTTCATAGCGTCCAATGTAGTAAGCTTAAGGATGCAACAACACGAAAAAGTAAGAAACAACATTTATTTTTGCAAATAAACAGAAAAGGAAAGGTTTTTGAAACATGGGGTACAAAACCCCTGTCAACTACACCATCACGAATGATAATAGCTGCACACAATCATCCTGAAAAATAGCTTAAATGTGTTTTTTTTACATGTATTCTTATTGAACTATAATGATACGTTACATGTTAATGTTGCTTTAAACAATCCGCATAACAACTTTTACATTACAACCTACAGAATCTCCAGACAGCAAGGAGCCACACATGGGTTTCAAACTAACATTTATACGTAAGTGGGCATGATACTGGTTACTTTTATAGTGAAACTTACGTACTGAATGAATATAATTGAAAGTCAAAGACTAAATGAAAACAGCCCCTAAGCGTTTTCTGTCTAAACAGCCTTCAAAAGATATGTCCAAATGCTAAAACCGAAAACTAAAACCGAACTCAATAAAAAATAACGAAACTGATTTTATAACTGAACTTTCCCAAACCGAACAAAATTGAATTTTTGGTTCTCGTTTCAGTTATGGTTTTAAAAAATTCAAACCGAAAATAAAATTAATATAAATATATGTATTTCTACATTTGTATATTAAAAAAGATATTACAGTTCTTTTAAGCATAAATATAACATTTCTAACAATTTCCTAAAAGTTTATATAAATAAAGGAATAAATAATTAAAGTTATGTATTCGGGTTGTTGGGTCGGTTTAATACAATTTGAATTCGGTTCGGTCCGGTTTTCGAGATTAACAAGAAAAGTTAGCCGAAGTAACCGAACCTAATAAATGAACAATCTGATGACCGAACCGATGAACACAAAAACATTGATGACCAAAACGGCTCACGGTTTAGCGTCCATCGAATGCATTCAGTAAATCTTTTCTAAAAGTACGTTTGTGTATCAATTATATCTGTCGACAGTAGGCCTCGTTTTTGTTTAAAGAAAACTAAAAGGAAATTGACATCTGATATTTTTAGGCCCTCGCCTACTCCACCGACGTGTTTTGTCCCAAGTAAAATTTGGTTATACAAATATTAACGGGTGGGTTTTGGTTTGTAAATTGATTCTTAAATAATATTTAGATCATTTGTTTGAAGTAGAATATATTAATGTTTGTGTTATAAAACATTTATTAGTGTTAGCGGTGTATGGATAACTTATATTGGTTGGACTTGGACATATAGTGTTTTGTTTAGTAGCATAATTACAATAAAGAATCTTCAAATCCAAAATCCATTTGATCCATTGCCACTTCTAGTATCTTACTACTTTATAAAAGGTTTATGCCTTTTTCTATATTAGGAAGTCTTAATTTTTTCAGCCTAAAATATTTCTATTTTTAGCTTCAAACATTCCACAACAAACCAATAAATGTTAAATGTTAAATAGACTTTATGAATCTTTATGAATTTTTACTATTTTATGAATCATAACAGCCTACTTAATAACAAAAACATCACACCTTTTCAATTCAGTCAATTTGTAACGTATATCATTTATAAAGCCATTATAACAAAAAATAAATAACGCACTACAACACACTATATATATTAGACACACAAAATACGCCTCAATCAAACCTCGAACAACAGAAGATTCACATCTATTGCGACTAAGAATTTATCCGTAAACAAATTCTTCATTGGTCAAATCGACAATTATCAAACAAATCCACAATAGTCTATCATAATCAAATCGTCTTCACGTCCAACAAAAAACATTCAGTGAACCGTCTGAGAGCCTTTTCAAGTTCTTGAAGCCAAAACATTGGGTTACAAGATTCGAACAAGGACACAGTTGCTTCGTGACTCACACGAACGAATACATGCAAAAAATAGGATTTGTCTTTGTCTACTTTTTTTGCATTAACAATTCAGTGGACTTGAAAGAAAAAACTTATATGTTGTTGTGTCTTGAGTAGGAAACGATATAAGAGTTTCTGGATTATTATTATCATCAGTTTTGTTTGGTTTAATTGTTTTAAGATGAAAGGAGTTGGGAGGTTTGCTTTTGGGAAAAAACATATTGGTGGCGGCTGGTGTTTGTGGTTGGAAAATTATGTGTGTTTTTATCATTTCCATTGAAATATAACAGATAGGTTGGTATGTGATATTTTAGCTTGGTTATTGTAATCTTTATTCCAAATAAAAATTGTAATTCTTTTTAAGTTAGGAAGAACGTATAAACAACCAACATTTGTTTGCGATACAATTGTCACCAGGTACCCGCCGCCGCATTGCGCGGGTACCTGGCTATAAGTTTTAAAGATGAAATGCAAGGACTGTGACTTTTGCACAAAAAGTAATACCATTCAAATAAGAGTTTAGATAAAACAACGATAAAGTTTTTGGGGGATATTTATCAAACCTCTTGTAGGAAACCAAGTTCATGGATTTCTTTTTTTCTTTTAGTAAACACATTAATTATAGAGTTATTTTAAAAGGAAACTAATTGAAAGTATAAAGTAAAGAAAGAAAGGGGAAGGGAAAAGTAAGAAAGTAAACAAAATAATTTGCATTCTCGAGTTTAGAAAAAATGAAATAAAGAGAAGGAAACCTATGTCTCTACCATTATGCCCATTTACACAAAACACGGTAATAATATGTGGTTGAATGTTTTTTTAAGCGCTTTGTCATGAATGTTTTTGTGTCTGATGAGAAGTTAATTTCCAGAATAAATCCAATTTTCATTTTAGAAGTGTGACCATCACAGGGTTGAAAAAGACATGTAAAAAAAAGATGAATAGTGAGATATACATTCTAAAAAGTTTATGTTACTGGAAGAGGTTGAAAATTTGAACACAATTAACATCTCTAATTGGTACCACAGATAATATTCAAATATAACGTAAGACGTACAGATTTATAACCTTAAAGGATCTACTACTGCAATTTAGGAAGCGCCTAGACGATCATCCTTCGCCAATGCTGGCAAACATACAAAGGGCACTCGCTGCAGCCACTCTGGTTCCTACAAGTGAACAGAACAAATCCTGCCTTAATAACCATTGATACACACGCCATAGCGCACATACACATGTAACTTTTTTTTTTGGTCAAATGTAACACCCCTTTGCCCTACTGGACGTTTCTATTACATCAACAAACTTTAAAAAGAATGGTTACCTCATTTTGCACTCGGTTGTGAGACTCAAACTCAATGAGGGTGTTTGTGTCAAAACCCATCTTAACCATCTGTAAGAATATTTCTTCACCAGAAACAAAGTTAGTTTAATTACCCATACATTGAGTGTTATCTTTATACGTACACAACTTTAAATTCTTGAAAAGAGCATAAATATATCATTAATACAGAAGTGTAGGATCAGCTTACCTTTTTCCTTCGCTGCATAGAATCTCGTGGAGGAACTGCCATACCCAAAATCAACCAACTACAGAAGAAGGCCAAACACAGTAGGAAAGAATAACTATTTTGTGTACATTCTAAGGAAATCTAAATGTTCCTACTTAATGGAAATGAATCTTAGATAAAAAACAGAGAAAAAAAGAATAAATGAAAAGCTTTGGTCTAGGCGCTAGACCCAGGGTACTCTGTTTCCATTGCCGATGGACCATTGGGGTTCTCAATATCAGCATGTGGACTTGGGCTCGGACTTGAGGCATTTTTGACCCTTGAGATGGCTGCTCACATGACTGAGTTGAGCTGGTGCAGGCGATACTGGTGCCTCGGGGGTAGCTGGCTTTGGTGGGGCCGGCTTTTGTTTTGTCATTATTGGCCTGCAGACCCTGTACAGCCCAGCATACACAATTTTCTTTCATATTATTGTCACAAAAGTATGTAATTTATTTCAGTTATGGTTACTCGAGTATGTATCTAAAAAGGATGGGACTGCGGGAGGAGGAGGGATAAAACTAAAATAATACAGTAGAACTCAGGAAAAGACAAATGCCAAGGTTTTAGTCTGCACATTTTCGATGATACAAAGCAGATACAAGTGATAAGAAATATGATGATTTCGTCTGCATTGCATTAGAGGACGAAGTAAATCTGTGTTTCTGTTTGGCTATATCAAGTCACTCTGACCGAAACTAATTCGTAAGCCTCGTGTGTGTTAGAGTGGTTGAGTTTGTGTAGATGGTGTCCCCCCAAATTCTTGCAAAGCCGATGAGATATTAAGTCAAACCCTATCATCAAAATAAGGCCCACAAACCCCAAAATCGATCTGAAACATATAGTTTGAGAGCTGAATTGTGATGTTCAGTGGATTCAAGGAAACCACGCTTCTGACCAAACACGGAGACACCTGTAATTTGGATTAGAGAATATCAAATAGTTATATACTAGACTATAGAGCCGCGGGTTTCGCGGGTGACAAAATAAATTTCGATTATATACAAGACACTATCTAAGTAAGTTATATATAATCAAAGTATCAATATTACACCATTTACGAAAGAATGGACTTAGAATATTTACTTTAAGCTTGCACATTAAAATAGCTAATTTAGGCGGTATTTATCTTGTTTGACTCGGTTACTTATACAACCTACCCGTTCCAAAGAAAACGGGATAAAATCCGAACCTCCTTTTTTTGTTTAATTTTCTTTTAAAGGACAATATATATTACCATTTAGATCAAACAAAATTATCCACTATTTTAATAAGCATAATGAATCCAAAAAGAAAAAAATTACAACAACTTTGATGTCAAACATAGTGCCAAAACTATTACTGTATGATAACTTACGAATAAAAAAGAAAGACCATATGAATCCACACAAATATAAAGCAGACCAAGACTAAATCAAGCAAATTTTGGGGCTACCAGCCATCCAAGCCCAGCACCAAAACCACTTGATAAATGCAACATAAATCACAGCAAGACATAAGCATAGTTTTCTGTTGCAGCCATAGTGCAGACCTGCCAACATCTAGTTGCAGACCCAGACATCCACTCAAGTTATTGTTTTTGTTTAACCCATTAAGAATAGATATAATGCAATTTTACTCGTTTGACCCATTTCAGTTCAACTCTAGTTAATGCCAAAATTACATAATAAACTATAACAGTTACAATTAAGACTACTGAAATTATCCATGTCATAGGAATGAGCTACAATATAGAAGTTCATCTAATATGATTAAGAAAATAAAACACTTAGTAATGAAGCCAATACTACACTTGATATTTCTAGAGTTAGCATGCCATAAGAGAGCTATAAACAGGATTATAAATTCAAGTTAGTATAGGAAGCAACACACGTGACATACCCTTAAAAAAATACTTGAATTGAGAACCTACCAAGAGAAAATGTTAAGATTGTAATCCCTTTCACGTTGCACAACGAATCATTTGACAAAATTGCTTGTTGTCACCCTTATTGACTCAGATCATGTTTCAGAATGTGTATCATCGGCAAGTAAACAATATATATAGATCTCATCTAGTACTATACTAAATATGTGGGAACAACACTCACCTAAAAGACAAAGAAAGATAAGCACTTGCATATTTCAGTTGTAAAAAAGCAAAAAAAACATCGATTAAGGGTGTGACACCTGAAAAAAGAAAATGAATTAAACCTGCAGAACAAAACAAAAATGGTAAACCATCAATCAACTATATAGGATGTGCAAGCCATCTAATGGTCATGATTGGTTATTAACTTAAAAAACGTATAAAAATAATGGCCGTGAGTCGGTTGTGAATCGGAAAAGCAATTCAGAAAATGATAAGAAAAAAAAACAATAATCCATCAACACCATTTCAAGTAGGTAAGTCACCAAAAGGGGGTTTTGATTTTCCAATCACCTCTGAAAGGAGTCAGCTCAGAAACCATTGTTAATTGGAATCCATATTTTGTTTATTTGCCAGAAAGAAGATACAGATTAGGGTTTGTTAGATTTAACGGTTCATTATAAAATTGGAATATAACAAAAAAATCGCCTAATCAAATTTGATAAGATCAGAAGAAAGATGATCTCAAACTTACATTCAGTTTTAGGAAGTTACCATAAATTACGGAGCAGTCATGAGTATAGAAGATAGAAAAGCAGAGATGAATAAGATCGAGATGCGATTTTTGTGGTTGATAACTGTTACGTTTGGAATTATGACGTCAGTTTATGACGTCAGAATTGAAGGATTTGTCATTCAAAAAGATTTTGTTTTATTAGATATAAAGATAATATATAAAATAGGATAAAATAGAAAATATAAACGATCAAAACTGCTATTTAATATAGCCATTATAGCACGAGCATCATCATCCTCTGAGTGTGTAATAAGACATCACTGTTGTATTGAATATAGCCCAAATTCTGTCTTCAGCAGCCTTGAACTTGCATTGAATAAGTTGGGTATGCCAACTTACGATGAGCTAGCTTCCTTAGGACTTGCACTCAGTTAATAAAGATAACTGACACCTAGATGATCAAAAATTAAATAAGCTTAAGATTTTAGCTTACTGTAATAATGTAATAAACCAATTTAGTTTGACTATTTTTATGGTTTTTTTACTCTTGTTTGAGTCGGTGTAACAACGATTCATTGCGGTTTCAAGTGCATATCAAATTCATCAATGATACTACAGTCGATAACTGTGTCGAAATAAAGTGTTTCAGCTGATATGTGAATCCTAGAGATGCAACCCATTGGTTTTTAAAGCTTGGTTGGATATTTATCCAAGTTATGCGGAGATCTTATTGGTGTATCTGGTATGTCATCTTACTCATATAGAAGCATTTAAATTCTCATAAAAAAGTAAACTTATACCTTATGTATCCTAATCAATTCCTAGGCAATAAAAATCATATCCTTGAGTCTTGCGTCACATGTAGCGCGTCCATGCAGGTAAAATTTACATAGTATTAGTATCAGAAAAAAAAAATGAGCAATACAAATATAGATGCTTAAAAGTGAAAACGGACTTTTTTTAATAATATCAGAAAAGTGATGATTATGAATAACAGATCGTATTCTTTCCATCGTTCAGTTAATGTGTCGGTTTTTAGCAGGGAAGAACTCTAAGTGTCAAGGGGTTATTACTGAAACTCTAAAGGCTTATGCTATGAAATAACTTGATGATATTATTTGACTTTGAATATACATGAAACGACTAAAATATCCACTGAAAATGACGAAACAACGTAAAAATAAACAAACTATGCATTTATGTTACATAGTCAAAAAGGTGTAAAAACTCACCTCAGACACCATCACGTTGTTCTTCAAAGTCCATTTCCTTCTGGGCATGTCGGATTTTGGAACCAATCCTCAAGTTGTTGTATCTGTCCAGAAGTTCTTTGTGGACTCTTTGGATAGTGTCGCCAGAGAACTTGTGAAGTTCATCGAGATGCATCATTCGTTTCCTGTCTTTCTTCTCATACACAACCCTTGTTGGTTCGTAGTTTCGAGTGTGCTATTCTTTGGTAGTTATGTTGTTGCAAGTTCTCTAATGTCTTGTTACGTTAAACTTCTCTTGATAACTCTCTATCCCAAGCTGCACATCTTCTACCCGAGCAAGAAACACAATGCTTCGGGTAAAAATACGTAGAGCCACTGCCAAGTGAACTTACTAAATTCCCATCAAGATTTTTAACCTGTTATGGGCTATCAAGAGCAGCATGTGTTCAATTTCATTGAGATAAAGATCTTGAAAGTCACTTCTGTCAGCTTACTTGGGTTTTAACATAATCAAAATAAAAACTTCAGGCAAATGGTGAAAGAAACAGCAACAGAAATATATCCACACGACTTACCCGGATTATTTGTAGATTTCAATAATAAGTAGTTGGCTTTGAACAATGTAGGTAACTGTATTAAATAAACATAACTCTTGTAATGAACCATCACCACCGCCACCAACCATTTTGCAGGCAAGCGCAACTACTCTTGTTTTCCCACTATCGATTCTCAACTTATCTTGAATGCCTAAGTTAGCAAATCGATGAAGTACTCCCGGAAACGTAAACAAAGAACGTTAACATTGAGTGACACTATGTTGCTTGTTTTTTTAATGAACAGAAAAAGTACCTATAAGATGAGCGCTGGGAGATTCCACCTTCTACTGCATCTTTAGGTTTCTTATTTTTCTTCTTCTTACTTTTCTTTTCAGATGTTGGTTATTTATCCTTTACAGGCTGGCTATTAATTTCTAATCAAAGAGCAACATAATCATATTAGAGAGCAAAAAGATTAAGCATACATACAATTATCAACATGTGTCACTACCGGAACTGGAAATCTCTTAACTTCATGGGTTAGCGTATCAAGGATACCATCAGGATCACTAACAACTAACTTAAATGCCTGCAAGCATACTTCCTTCATATATTTTACAACACTAACCTCAAAGTCATGCCCATACATGAGTGGGTTCATGTTTGTGTTGGAGGAGTAGATGAAATTGAACTGATCTTTGGAGGTGGATTCTATCCCCCGAACTCTAAGATACCTTCCTGGGTAGCCTTCTTAGGAACTTGCTTCTTGATTGAATCTTCATGTTGACGATGCAAGAAAACAAACAAAGCCAAAACAACATATTAGTGATATGATCATACACATTATGATATTAATTCAAGAATCTTGTATGGGTAACATATAAATATTTATGAAAATAGTTTGGGGCCAATTAAAGCCACGTTGTCTGTCATCATGACTTGTAAAGCTGTAATCAGAATCAAATGACAGCCCACAAGAATATACAAAATGTAATACCTTTATTTGAATAGTTATAACAAAAAAATATGACATAAAAACCAAAAAAAAAGTTCAGCATGTTACAAACCTGCTTAATTGATGGCTAAGGCGTGTTAATTGAGACTCTGGATAGTCAAGAAACAACATGTCTCTCCTTCTTACTTAACGAAGTGCCTAAAATTTAATATTTATTTCTGATCAGTAATGTTAATACTGAATTTGCGATGCTCTATAGCGATTCTTATTCTTTATGAATTTTAGACTATATGTGAGCAGCTCAAAGTGTAATGATTCTTATTCTTTATTTATAGTAGTTTGAACATATATGTAATTTTAGAGGTCATTAACATAGATGTAATGTTTTGACCCATTTACTTAGGAATGGTCAATTTGGGTCGTGTTTTATCTCAAACAGGTCATATGAAACTACAGGTGCAAAGGATCAAATATCACCTAAGGTCGTAATTTACTTAGGAATGGTCAATTTGGGTCGTGTTAGCACAAGAAATTGAAAGCTTCTTTTCAAGAAACGCAAACTCAAAAGTGCATTTTTTATCCCATCTTTGCCGTATTTTAGTGTGTTGCCGTTATCTGATAAGCGTGCATTTGGATTATTATGCAGGAGATAATTAATTAATCCCAGACTGCAACCCCCGCACCAGGACTATTGTATAGGAGCCTGGTTCTTTTCAAGAAGGCTGTTAGGAACCACATAACCACAAATGCTTGTCATACACCTGATCAGTTCCTCCGAAAGCAAATTTACTAAAACATGATTTACGAATATAACATTTTTAATTTATGATCCATTATCAGTCTACAAACCAAAACAAAACTGTAACCTGTCAGTCAACTTCATGGTTCAAACTTTTCCAGAATTTTTGCTGGGTTTTATTATTCAGGCTCTGATTAGCAATGATGTATTGAAAGGCATATATATGTTATAACATAAATATTAATTACCAACCTGGTGTGTGACCTCTTTTAGGCGTTTCTTTTCTAGACTTAAATGGCCTCTTTTAGGCGGCATCTTACAAGTGCAAGCTTCATATCTGTATGTTTGTAGGAAAGTATGTATGTATCTATCTCATACCTATTTTGTCTGTGTGCGGAATCAAGTGTACTCAAAATAGCACTAAGCGATGAAATCCACTTTTCCAGGTCGGGCACTACTCCATTGAGATCCAGTTTTCAGATTTGATATCAACGCCTCACTCATATTCTGTCACATGGCTGCAAATTGAACGACAACTTACCATAACCTGCATAAACGTATAGTTGGCACTCGTCATGGGTCAATTTTTCATATATCCAAATAACATTAGAGCTGCTACTTCTTCCTTCTCTTCATTGGAACCACAATTTTCTGGATATGATAAACATTTTAACCATACCCAAACACCCGCTTAATCTCGTATATATAATGATGGTGCTCTGATTATATGGAATAAAATGTGTATCAAGAAACAAAAAATAAGTACTTTGCCATCGCCACCAGTATTAAAAGCCCGAAAAGATCTGAAGAGGTGTAGAAGTTAGAGACTTTGGCTGAACATAATATCACATTTTCCAAACATTCTGGTATCTGAAAGTCAAACACCATAAATCTTACATAAAATTAAAAAAATAACAAAGATAATTAGATACAATCAACCTTACCCTCAAGCAGTAACTACACAGATCAGTTGTTAAGAACACGATTTAATCCAGGTAACTTTTTTTGTGAGTTTCTACGGCCACAACTTTGAACCTGGTGATTTGATTTTGTGTGTTGCTGGTGTGGTGGATCTCCTATGTGTGGATTTGCTATGATGTGTTAATCATTCGATCCACCAACACAAACCTATAACATAATGTGTTATCAGATAATTCAAATCAATCCCGTGATGTTATTCTTTTTGGATACTTATTTCATGAATGAAGAAAATAAATGAGTGAAACAAACACGGACCTGGAGTGATAGCAAGGGTTGATTGATTTGGATTTAGGATGATGATGATGTTGAAGAATGATGAATGAATAATGAATTAGGGTTAGCAAGATTTTGGGAAAAAGAAGATACCATTGTTGAGAGGTGACGACTTTAGGGTTTATGTGTGGTTTTTCACCCAGTCGGTTTGGGGAAAAAATAAAAAATACCATTATTTACACCTACGGTATCAAAACGCGATTTTATAAAAAAATGCGTTTTAAAAAATCGTGGCCCGCCATAAATGATGTAAATAAGGAAAAAAGTGAGATTTTTTAGCCAATTCTCAAACCTATCGGCTAAAAGATGTGACTGGGATATGACATGGATTAAAACTGTGGTTTCAAGCCATAATTATACCTATAATATATATATATATATATATATATATATATATATATATATATATATATATATATATATATATATATATATATATATATATATATATATATATATATATATATATATATATATATATATATATATATATATATATATATATATATATATATATATATGATAAGGGCTTATGATTTCGAGTTGTTTTGGCTACTGCCTACAACCATGCAACTTAATCGTGGATTCGTTATATTGGAAAGTAATGATTCTAAAAAAACGCAAGGAATAGCAAGAAAATGGTCAACCGGCTAAACTTATGTTTTAACATCATTGAGCTGCAACAGTTGGCTAAAATCATTTGTGGTATACACATTACAAATTGCATGGCACCACACACTAAGTTGTTTTTGATAGTCAATTGATTAAGTTGTTGACAAATTTTGAATTTCGGACTATTCAACATATAAATGCATAAAACATACAAAGAGGGACAATCCTGTTTAGGGAAGGAAATGGTTCACAGGTCTACGGTAAAAGTCTCTCAAATTAGTTATACTGCAGGTAGTAAATGTGGTAGATGATTACATGTCAAAATAATTAGAAGCAAAGGCTTTCTATCCAATATTGTTTAATCATAACGCAATAATCAGTGCTAAATACTCATGAATTTTACCATATGTAAATATTTTTCTACTTCATCTTTTCCACCAGCTAGCATCATCATTCTAGGAACTTGGTAACCGACATTTGACCAGTTTTGGTTGGCCAAATTTATACCATTGAACACTGACTGTTGCCCATTTCCAGGAACATTAGGAACCCACATGATTTAACAGCAATTGCTATGAGTAGAGATTACTATTGCGCAAGCATGACAAGTTGCTGCTAATGAGGGGAGCATAGTGTGGTTGTATTACTCTGCTAACAATTTAAAAGGTTACAATCACATCATATTATAACAAATCACCGCCAAACATTCATCAAGAACCAACAATTTTTAACTAAATAAAGTTTATAACATACTTACACTTGAACAATTATGCCACCAACCTTTTGCATATGAACAATTACTCTACAACGACTTCTACAGAAGTATAGCCCTCTCACTTCTCTTTAGTAGCCTCGATTTCATCTGACTCAGCCTCATTTAAAGCCAGAAGTTAATGTTAATATAAAGCTAATTCAGTAGTTTTATAATTAACAAACTATTTTTCTAAAATACGTATGCTATTCTATCTGGTTCTGTGCATGCTTTTTAGTATAATGATTAACATGAATAAGCGATCCTGTGAATGAAAACTTCTTATATAGATTTTCAAGTGAATTCAAGTTTAGACCAAGTGTCATCAGATAAATTCAATGCAAGGGGGTCAAAACAGGATTGTTAATCTTTATGAAATTAATAGACCTAGCAATCCAAATCTGTCAACAACAGGTTGGTGTGTTAAATGAGGCTTCATATCTTGGTCCCTAAACAGGCTAGCGATGCATACCTGCGACTGTTTTCAAAAATGTTGATACTGCTGCATCAGTTGATCAGAGGTTCCTACACCCTATAACGTGTTTGACATGTTTAATGGTCTTTGATCCATTGGCAAGCATCCCCGAGTTTCTTGCCTAAGGAAAATCATATGCCATCCCTTAAGATTATTTTAAATGTCTGTAAAGAGTAACACTACATTATCAAGTTTAGAAGAAAATAAATAATTAGAAACCTGTGTTCTCGAGTTGAAGAAAGGACAAGAAAGTGCATAGTTTAATAGAAGATTGATTTCTAAAAAATCAAAATTATAAGAGAGCGAATATAAGTTTTTATTATGGAATTGTAAAAAAGACTGTTACTTTAGGCAGCGGGGTAGTTTGGTCACTAAAAATATTTATCTTTATTTTATTTCTCTCTATGTTCGTCATAGTCATTTTATTTTCTCATAAAATAAATCAAGAATACATCTTCATAATCAAAATTGTATAAAGTTATGACATGCAAATGATTTTGTTTAATAATATACACTTGCAAGGGAGTAAACACCACCTCAAAGCCATGAAAAAGGAGATCTCGTGTGTTTGGAGGAATGTTGGAAGCACCTACGTTGATTGGAGCATGTTGTTAATTTTGATGTGATTCATATGCACTTCCTAAGCTAAATTCAGACGATCTTCCAACCTGAAAACCAAGAAAACAGTAGTCATTTATTGGTTGGTTGAGAGTCGTAAATTACTGCGTCTTTTAGGAAAAAGAACGTAATTAGGGCAAGCGTTAACAAGTGATTTAGGAAAACCACAAGTAAATGACCCAAAAGTGGGGATCGTTCTAAAGGAGGCTAGTATGTTGTGTAAAGAAATGATTAACTTTGTGATTATATTGATGAGAAAAGAAAAAAGAAAGTAGAAGAGAATGACGGTTACGATTATGAATAATAATAAGACGACGTCGTACACGTAAAACCGTAAGAAGTGACTAAATTTAAAAATTACCCTAAAAATTCCTAGAAAATTACAATAAATCCTAAAAAATGTAATTAGAGTTTACAAAAAATCAAAAATCACTTAAACCTTTTATTTAATTAAATATTAATTTTTTAATGCTATTTAAAGCCCAAAAATCAAATTAATTAATAAAAAGCCCAAAATAAGATTTTTCACTTTGTAAAACTCTAAAATGACTTAACTAAATTTAAAACTATTTTTGAAAATTTTAAAATTAATTAAAACTATTTGAAAAATTATTAAAAACTATAAAAACTTAAAATAATTCTAAAATTAATCTAATGACAATAAAATTAATCTAAAAATATTAAAATTCCTAACTTAATGTATTTAAACTAGGAAAAATGAAAAACTTCCAAAAATCTAAAATTTAATTTTTAATAATAAAATAAATAATATTAAAAATCCAAAGTTTATAAAAAATTCTAAAAAGTTGCAAACTAGTTTATTTTAACCTAAGTAACTCAGTAATGAACTTGAAATTACCAAAATACCCTAATGGGCCTTAAAATGGGCTAAATGACAAAACATACCCTTAATGGGCTTAGAATTGGCCCAATAAGAAAAAGTCCACCACATAAGCCCAAAACTTCCTATCTGACTCAAAATTTGATTTTAAGAACAAAACTCTAAAGGCCCAAAAGCTTAAAGTGAGCTTATCACAGCTTAATAAGTCAACAACTTATTCTTAATGGGCTTTTTGGCCCATTAAGCCATAAGCTAATGTCATAAGCTCTAGTTTGAGACACAAGCTTCTTTTGGGATACTTAAGAGATCTGTGAAAAGAAATTTTGAAAAAGCCCAAGAAATAAGCCTGAAATAAGTAAAAGCTCTCTTCACAAAACGACAAAATAGTCGTTTTTGAGTTCTAGGCTACCTCAAGTGCTGATTCAAGTTGCAAAAGGTTTTAAATGACTTAATTAAGCAAAATAATCAAAAAATTTCAAATAAGCACACTAAATAAGCTGGAATAAGCAAATAAGCACTTATGTAAAAGTCAACTTGATTAGTTTTCTAGTCAAAGCTCCAAGTCAAACCCTAATATGCTCTAGTTCAAGTCAATGGGTCAAATAAGGAATATTGATCACAAAAAATAAGTTGTTACAAGTCCCAATAAGCTAGAATAGCTTATGAATAAGCTGATGATCAAATAACACTAGTAGTGGCTAGTTTCAGGGGAAAGGAGTTCCCACTGCTTGACTATTTTGACTTTTTGTCTCATGTGACTTTTTGTTGGATTCAAGTTAAGCAAAGGTACCCAAGTAATCACACTACTACAAAAAAGTCCATGGAGAGTGGTCCAAAAAGGCAATGGAGACTGGTTTTGTAGGACGTCTCTATGTGAAGGATCTCCTTGCTCGAAACATAAAGAGACTGGTTTTTAAACTAGTCTCTATTAAAAGAATTGACACTGGTTATCTTCATAAAAACAAGTCTCTTTAGAGATTGGTCTCCATACTAATCTCCAGAAAGCAGTCTTTTTAAGAGCATCTAACCAGTCTTTTTATGGAATAAAAAAATGTGTTTTTTTCTAAAAACCAGTGTCTTTTTAATTAATTTTTTTTTTAAAATTTAGAATTTTTATTAAATTCCAAATTTTACATATTTAACCCTCTACCATGAAATAATGTAAATATAAGAATTCTATAAAAAAAAAGTAAATTAAAGGACTTGAATTGTCATAACCAACAAATGTATGTTAATAAAGACAACTTTATTAATTAGAAGGATTAAAATTGTCAAATACATATTTCGAATCAAATTTGTTTTTTTCTCAAGTAGCAAGCACCACGTGAGATCCTCTAACTTCTTTCCAGCTCAGATTTTGCTAGACGCAAGACACCAGTATTCTTTGCCTCCTGTCAAGTGTAAAACCAAAATGATATGTTATTACACAGCTAGAAAACAATATATATATATATATATACAGATAAGAAACACTTTAATCACATGTTCATTAAATGTCTTCTTAATAAGCTTCAGGTAACTTTGATGTTACCCATACATATAAATCTAAGCTAGAATATTAAAGCAGCAGGACATCTTTATACAATACTCTTAAGAAGATGTTAAGCACCACCTGAAGTTCATAGGCATAATTCTTGTAATTTTAAATCACAATATCAAGATGTTACCTGATGCTTAAGAAGAAACGCAACCACTTTTTCTTCATTCTCTTCAAGATCAATAGAACAAGTGTTCCTCCTTCCTGCCACATATCATTGTTCTATTTCTTACCACGAAGCTTCACACCAAGGGCCCTTTCCAGTTTGGTGGTGATCTGTTGGATTGGAATGGCCTTTCCAGATTCATACTCCTGAATGATCTGAGGCTTCTCATTGATCATCTGCACATTTAGGAAAAAGAAACATAAGATTACATCGTGTATTAGCATAAACCAAATGTAAAGGATATGATAAGAGATGCTAACCTGAGCAAGTTGAGCATGTGTGAGCTTCTTATCACTACGCCCATGCATGATAGCTCGTTGTCTAGAATTCAACGCAAGATTTAATTCTATGTTTTACCTTGGTGCATGCTTTAAACCACTACTATTCATTAGTCTTCCTGATGTGGTCAGCGGGTACATCAACGAATTGTTTTTGCTTCTTCAGTTCATCACTTTGGTCTGCAAAATAAACAAAGAGGTCAGAACATTATATAGAAAGTAACAGAGTGATGAATGCTTGTCTCATAGAAGCAAAGATCAAGGATGGGGTAAACCACAAAGGTGAACCATCTGATATAATTAATATAACAGTTTGAGCTGTTCCTTTTTTACCCATTCAAAAACATGATCGATCCTCAAAATGTACCACTAATAATGAATATAGTACTGTGGTCGGTAAGTGCAAAAAATGTCCAAGATCAGCATTGATAATCTCCGAGCCTGGAAACGCATGAAAGATAATGAAAAAAGGACAACAGTCAAATTTTTAAGAAAAATATTTAAGTCCCAAGAATCTATTAATATTATTAAAAGAAGGTTTTTGCCTGTGTCATTTTTGACTAGGTGGAGATTTTGTATTGGCTTATGCAATTAAAAAAAATACTAAATGATGATGTCATAATTTAAAATATAAATTTGAACTAAAATGTATAAATTGGTCATTTAAAAGTACTTTTGGCCCAATGAATTGCAAGCTTTTTTCCACTGCATGTATTTTCTTCTCCATTGGTTCATCTCTGAGGTGGAGCAGTTGTTTGGATAGAAAAATGGTTTCATTTGAAATTTCAAAATCAAAACTGAGAAGATTCATCTCAAGTTTTTTTTCATCTGCTTTTCCTAGCAAACACGATTCTTGAATCATAAAAGTAGCTTTAGTTGTGTAAGTTTATGTTTTTTAGCCTTCTTCAAAAGGCGATCTTCTTTCGTAGTTTCAACTATTAGTTAATCTGGTATATTCTCTTCAGTTTTCCCTTAATGATTATTATTAATTTCAGTTTTCATGGTTTGTTTCTACATCTTCTAATGATGGTGATTGAGTTAAAGCAGAATCTATGGTTAGTCTTTATTTCTTCCTTTTTTCTCTTCCCTCTTTTCGATCAATTACGTATATTATTTCAGTTTCTTTTCTTACAATCATGTGCATATTTGTTGACCACCAAGTGTTTTACGTTATACTGAAACCTCTGATATTAGGTTATGATAATACTTATTTTTTACTGTTGATGATTCAATTTTGTTTCTTTGACATCAATCAATTGATATGTCTGTTGGTTTCTATAATGAACATTATAACACCATGTGGATGTGTGTTAACTTAGTATAACTTTCGTCTATAGTGATGTGGAGATGATCGTGTAGGCATTCTATATTATTTGGGAGTCTATAAAATTCAAAGCTTCATTTTGTTAGGATATACGAGTGGAGAATTTTTATGTTTAGATAAACAACGAACATGTTGGTTTGCTTCTTTATGATATACAAGGATTTTTCACTTATTATTTTTTGATGTGTGACCGTTTCAAGTATTTTATAAATCTTACTATATTCTCTTATTAGTTTTACTATCCTCCTACGAGTAAATCTCGCTATCTTAAGGCGTAATAACACCATTTGCAGACTCTTTCTTATGGGGGTTGATAGGTTTCTGTTGTTTTTAGTTAGGATTTTAGGTTCTGTCATTTGCAGACAACCATCTCATTTGGAGACTCTTTCATCTTTATTTTTGAAGATAACCATCTCATTTGCAGACTCTTTCACCTTTATTTTTGAAGATGACCATCTCATTTGCCCCTAAGTGTTTGTTAATATGTCTTCTAAAGAGATGTAATTCATATATGCTCCTTTTTGTATCTTTAAATGTTTAGGTTTATTTAACTTTGTAGCCTAGAATTGTTTGTGTATAGATTTCGTCAGAATTGATGCTCTTTAAACTGAAAATGCACACCATTACCATATATTTAGTCACAAATAGGGACTATATGTGTTGTGTTTTTGTATAGTACTAATGTTAATTTCTTTTTAGCTCAGTTACTCATCAATGGAAGGGTTCAATTTACCTTTGCTCATGCTTTATGTTGCCATGCTATTCGATGTATCTGGTATTTGTGCCTAGGTTGTTCAGTTGTAGCTATTCGATATCTTTATTACGGTTAGGATAGTTTTGTGTTATTATTAATGTAGGGTTTTGTATCCGATGCAAACTAGATGATGTTGATACAATATGCTTTACAAGTTCTATCGGTTGGATATCTTAAAATGTTATATTCTCAAAATAAGTGATAAGAAACTTCAAGATCCTGTTATTTATGTATACAATATTTTGTTTTTTGACAGACCCAGTTTTTTTATATCAGTGGCCTCAGATACAAATAAATACTTGACCTCACCAATTTAATGGTAAACATGAGCTTGACTGTTAGAAATAATTTTTGAATTCACTTCAGATAACTTTTTGCTTAATTTGATCTTCGAATGACTTTTTACTAATAAATTCGTCACTATATTATGCAGTTTAAAGTCTTCACATTTAATGAACTCACTCCATCATCTATGTCTTCTTCATTGCAAAAGAGATATGACGTATGAGGTCTCTTTTTATTCCCTTAATTTTAGTATACTCTTTTTTTATTTGTACTTATTAAATGTGAAGTTAGGTTGAGATCAATGTCACTAGCACAAACTGTTTTTTTAAGCTTTGGAATGTCTTTTTTGAACGGCAAATGTTAGTTGTTAGTGAGTCGAGTCGTGCAATGACATCCAAGCGGAAGAATGTCTTCTTCGAACCCTCGCCTAGTTATGTTCGACTCCTTATCCGCTTTGCTTGAAAGGCCCTTGGCAGGTCTTGAACCCAAGACCTCCAGGAATCCTCCCCCAAAGGAAACCACTTAGTGGAACCTTGGTGGCCAACTGAGCTAAGCCAGTTGGTTTTTAAGCTTTGGAATGTTAGAAGTGTGGTTATCTTATGGTTGCTATTATGCTTTATATCATCATCTTTCAGTGCTTTTGCTTAAAAAAATTACTCATTTACAAATGAATTGTGGCTCGAATTCTAAGATAGTATTTAAATATATTTCTCTTGATCTCAATATATTAAAGATATTTTTCATGATCAAGTTTTTCATTTTAGTTACATTGTACTATTTGGTTCGTGGATTTCTTTATGATGTGCATTGTTTAACTTTTAGGAGATTTGGGATTTGGACACTAAGTCATCACCAATATACTTGATGCACTTTAGGAGCTGTTGCTGGTGGTGCATGTTACTCATTCATCATGAGTGGCTTTGGTCATACTTGGTTTGGTGTGGAATAAAATTTTATTTCTACCATCAAAAACTATGACATTGAAGGTTTTACTGGAGAAAAGCTTGCAAGCTATCTTCAAGGTCGTCTATATGATTGTATTTTGATCTTATTCAGTCTTATAGCTGTTGTCATTCAACCAAGTGGATTTAACAACCGTAATGCTCTAAGAGTAGTCTTTAATCCCTTAAATAGTCAAAGCTTAAATTGTGTTCTTCTAAGTTAACAAGTACGGAGTATTAAAAGTCAGTAACAAATCCAAAGCATATGATACTCATTTAATTGTTTAACCTGTTACTTACTATAGTTTTTTTATTAAATGAACCTTATAAATATCAAATACTTACATTCTTATTAAATGAAACACTATTCTTATAAACGATTAAGATGGTATAAATTTAACAACCTGTGTATTACACGGGTCTTAAACTAGTAGTAATTAGGTCAAGGTAAAGTGGTTGTGCTTTATAAAAAACACTCGGTCTGCAATCATTACCGAGGACAACCCCATGCCAATATTTAAATCTTCAAGAAGACGCTGTCTAACGAAAACGTCATCACTACATCTTTCACCATTACCAGTTTATCAAGAACATCTATATGAAAATATTCCACAGCAACCACGTGTAAATTTAATTAAACCACAAGTTAAGAGACTTTTATTTCATCTTATAAGCTTATTTTATTAGTTCTCAGCTCGCTTTTTCGGGATTATATGGAAGTGATATGACATGACAGGAACTCAAATACGCCCAAAATCAAAGCATTAAACACAATGTAACAAATGAATTACCACTTGGCGTCATACGAGCTCGAATAGCCCAAACTCTCAGAAACCGCCATAATAGCATTCTTCTTGTTCTGTAAATGGGCAAAAGGCGAAGCGGAGGCTTAAACAATCCTCATCCACTTTGCCCCTTCTTCAGTTCAACATCCTCCACACTGACTTTGACTTCCACCACTTCCCCCAGTTTCTTCAGTTTCAGCAACATCATGAGGTGATTTGAAGATGGGTCAATGGGGGTTTCAGACCGTGTTTGGGAGTTAGGGTTTTATGAAGGGGGGTGATGGATGAAAATGTGTTTAGGGAGGTTAATTTGAGACTGAGATGCGTGGGTTTTGAGGTTCACCGGAGATTGGGAGTGTTTTTTTTAGGGTTTTGAGGATGTGAGATCTAGACGGATAAGAAAACTGTAGAGTTTAGGGTTAATTTGATTTTTGGAAAATGTTTAGGTGGGTTTGCAAAAAGTTAGAGGGAGATTTTTTTCTCAAGAAAACTTTTTACTTTAACCGAAAATTAATATCAAACAAATAAAAAAGTTACTATTAATTAAATTATTATTAGTATCAATTATTATTAAAATATAATAACTATTAAAAAATTATTAGTTTTAATAAAATAAGTATTATTAAAAAATAAAAATAATTATTTATAATAAAATTATTATTATTAACGAAATAATAGTTTTTATATTAGTATATATTATTATTATAATCATAATTAAAATAAATAAATAATTATTAATAAATATTATTATTATTAATATTATATTATTTATAAATTTAATAAAAATAAATTAGTAATAATAACCTTAAACTCATAACCATTACGTGTACAATGATACCCTATCAAATCCTATCATGTACAACGATACCCTATCGACTTATATCGTGTACAATGATACCCTATGGACTCATATAGTGTACAACGATACCCTAACGATTCGTATCGTGTACAACGATACCCTATCGACTCATATCGTGTGCAAGGATACCATATCGACTCTTATCGTATACAACGATACCCAATCAAATCATATCATGTCCAACGATACCCTGTTGATTTATATCGTGTACAAGGATACCCTATCGACTCATATCATGTACAATGATACCCGATCGACTCATATCATGTACAACGATACCATATCGATTCATATCATGTAAAACGATACCCTATCGACTCATATAGTGTACAACGATACCCAATGGACTCATAACGTGTACAACGACACCCTATCAAATCCTATCGTGTATAACGATACCCTATGGACTCATATAGTGTAGAATGATACCCTATCGACTCATATCGTGTACAACGATACTCAATCAACTAATATTGTGTACGACTATACCCTATCAAATCCTGTCATGTACAACGGTACCATATCGACTCTTATCGTGTACAACGATACCCTATGGACTCATAGTGTAAATGGATTAATGGTCCTTATACTTTAATCACATATATACTTTATAAAGTCTAAAAACGTAATATGTTATAAAAACAAGTATGTACCGTTTAGTCCTTATGATTTTAAGTTTAAAAAAACATTAACCACAATCTATTAAAATAAAACAAGACTGGTTATTTAAAAACCAATGTCTTAAAATGTGTAAAAACACTGGGTTTTTTTTTATAAAAATGGTGTCCATAAAACAAAGACATAGAGACATGTTGTTACGTAAAAACCAGTGTCTTTTCTTTTATCAAAAAGAGTGGTTGCATCTTAAAAACCGATTTCTTTAAAATTCACATTATGGAGACTTTTTTTTTTCAAGAAAACCAGTTTCTATGCATTCCCTTCCCACCATTTTTGGTCATAGAGACATCTTTTTTCATAACCAGTCTTTTTAAGGGGGTCTCTTTAGCGTTTTGTGTAGTAGTGTCAGTGGATCACAATGATTCAATAACAATCACAAAAACACAATTACAACAAGCCAATTAGTACAGATTAATCAAAAAATCACCATATATGCACCAGACATGAACACAAGCAGTTATGAACTTAATAAGCAGTTTTAGCAAGAATAAGCCAACCAAATGCACACAACAGCTTAGATTAATTCAAATGAACATAAATTAACTGGTTTCATGCAATGATTCAAGGATTAGAACAAGATTCAAGCACTAAAATGTTACTGATGAACAAAGAACAAGCATATTTTACACTTTGTTGATATACTTGACCACAAATCCAATTTCAAACCCTAAAATCTTCTTAACAGGTTATACAAACTTTGTTTAATCACTTGTTAGCCCTAAGCATGCATACAATCTAGGTGTTACCAAGATCTTAGGTCAAAACAGGCAAAAATCAACAAGTTATAGCACAATCAAGATTTTGATGTTCAAATGCCAAAAACTTGCAGTCAATAGCATACAACAAAGTATATTTCAGTACCAACACAAATAAACAACAAACAATAACTCAAATCCAATTTTCAAGCTCAAACAGGTTAACCCAAACACCCCTTAACTTTTTCAATCCAAGATTTAACAAAGTAGATGTGTGATTTAGTGTTATCCAAGCCCAATCTAACACAATAACATCATTATCATTCAGTATCAAGCAATTTTAAGCCACAAGAACAACAATTATAACAGCAGAACTCAAAATCACAAAAATCAAGTATTTTTGACAGATTTTGGGTAAAAGGGCTCAAACCTCATGAATGTAGATCCACACTAACGAATTTTTGAGCTGATGTGCCTAGCAAAACAAGGCACAAGCTTCCACAACAACCCTTCTAAGATTCAACAAGGTTAGAGCACAATATCTAAAACAGAAAAGTGAAAAAGGCTTGATAATGCAAACTTGTTCCCACTTCCTTGAATATCCCCAAACTATAAGCTTACCACACCTTGATAATCTTCTTATCAGGGTGCTATAACCACTTATAGCGCAAAAATTTCAGGGTTTGAACCAAGATTTAGCAAAATATCAAGTTTTGAGAAAACTTGGCAATTTCTTGCACAAGGTTTAAAAACAGGAATTAATACTTCAAAATCACAAACAGGAAACATAAACAAGCATATAATAAGACTGGCACTTGGATTTCATCAGCAATATCAAACACTTTTTCATTAAAATGAAACAAGGATTTACAGATTTGTGAAATAGGAAAAACCAAGAGCAAAGAAAAAATGTATCAGTACATATGCCTTATATAGGCTACAATGATGAACTCGTAAACATAAAAAACGTAAACCCTAAGTCTTGAAGTTCTTGAAATGCCCTTGAGGAAGTTTGAATTCTCTTGGACATGTGTAGTTTCTTTGGCAGTTTGTGGACTTGCGAGCTGTTGGAATTTGATCTAAGGCTTATATTAAGCTTAGATATGAAGCATCATTGTGGGGCGTTGGATGGCTTTCACTATTTTGGCTTCTTCCAAAAAGTTGTATAGCAGGCATTATCATGTGAGGTATGGGATGATGTGGCATGGGGTTTAAGAGTTGGGATGTGTTTACTGTCACCCTAATCTTAATTCTGGAGGTTTATAAGGTATAATTACAAGTGATTAAAGAAAACCCAAATTTGTTCATACGATGAATAGTACATGTTTTGATCTTGATTAAGGTTTGAATTGGGTGTTTAGTGCGTGTTTTATAACTAATATTAATTAGTTATAAAACCGGTTAAGTGGAAGGCTGAGGTGGAGAAATGGGGAGTGGTGATTGGTGGGATGGGGTGAGTGAGACACGTGTAGAGGTATGGTTGGTCTAGGTTACTTTCCTTGTCTGCCAGTTTAAGCCCCTAATCTTTCCTTCCTTCTTCATTCTTGTTTAAATAGCAAAAAAACTGAATTCCTTTGTTATGGAAGTTTCAGTTTTTATACTTTTGCCCCAAATAGTTTTGTAAAGTAATTGCAGGGGTATTTCTTGCCATTTGATGATTCTTGAAGGGCTGTTTTGGCATTTTCTTCAAATTTTATGGTCTTGACTTGTATGATTGACTTTTTGGAGGACTAATATTGACAAGTGTTCATTTATGAGGGACCATTCTTGCCAATTCTTCAAAGTAGAGGGTCCTTTTTGCAATTTGACAAACTTTAAGGAACAAACTTGTAATTATGAATATACAAGGGTTTAAAGTGTCAATTATTCAGTATTGGAGGACCCTTCTTGTACAGTCTTCAATTCTTCAAGGGTTATTCTTGGAAAATCACCATTAAGGCTTGGTTCATTGTGCGGCTTCGTTTCCCGTGTTCGTTTTTGCTTGTTTCTTGTGATCTTTTGTCATTTTCTCAATATCCGTACCTAAAATACACATGTAACAAACACAAGAATATATTTGGCATATTTCATGATATTTAATGCATTTTAAGCCCATTTTGGACGATGAGACTATGTATAAAAGCAGTCTCATCACTCCCCCATACTAAACCATTGTCGTGCCCTCACGCAATGCTAGAATAAAGTATCGTAGCACCCCAAAAATTCATTTTTATGCACTTTTATTGAATGATAAACTAGCTACACTACTAATATTACTACTACTTGTGTTTTAGACATAATATATGATTTTCATCGCAAAATGAAACGTTTAGGTTCATAAAACAAGAACATGTTAATGCTTCATTAGAAATAATTTTGTCTTCCTCGATTTTCACCCCAATTCCATGCTAAGCGTGCAACGAGATCATTGTCATTATAAGTTTGTAATGCTAACACTACTCATATGCCCTAATCACGTACTTATACTCCAATTTTCCTAAGTGGTATCTCTTATATTTTATTTTGTCTTGAATGTTTCACGAGGATACATTTTTTGACTTATGCGATAATAGAGATTTAGTTCTAAAAATAGAGTCATAACGGTGTAACCAAGACCATCGCATTAATAACCCTCCCTAATAGACAACGATGTCAAAAAATTAAGTCAACAAGAAGGATCGATAAACACGGTTCTATAACGGTTTTGAACATGAGACTTATTACCAAGACTTTTATACGCCCCCTACTGGATGGGCCTTTTTATCATAGGTTTACCTCCATCTTTTATTAAACTTCGCCATGAAGCTTTTATTATGACTTCGATCTTGCCTTGCCTTTTATTATCCTCCTCATCGGTGGTTTTATTATGGGCAAAGACATATATCCTCATGCTAAAGGCGAATTATGGATCTTTAAAGCTTCAAAGATTAAGGCATAATTCACTTTCAATTTCGCATAGATTTTTCGGCCTTGAGAGCTTCAAATTGTTTGCTTGATTTAGGTGAGCACTTGAAATCTTATTATTGGGTGAAGCTTTCGATTATTCGGGTTGCCAATACTTCAAAACCGTGACGTTGGTGATACCTTAATGTTCTCTCAATTTAATTACATGGAAGCTACTAGAAAAGACTAGAAACCAACAATCAAGACTAAACCGCTAAGACAATACTTATTAAGCAAAATATATGCAAGCGAAGGCAGAATAAGCAAACAACGAGAACACATGAGTTTTTGAAAGAATACGAGTATTCTACGTTTAGCATAGTAACTTATAATTAACTCTATAATTTCTCATCCTCATTTAAGAGACTTAGCCTAATGTGAAGTTAAGGAATCGAAGCTAAGTGCTCAACACGCACGATCGAGTCAAAAATTACTCTTATTTTCGCCATCGGAAAATCTACATTCGTGTCTTCAAACACTTATAAAACATGAGAAAATTTTAAAATTTGGTCATTTTTAGCTGTATTTTGCAACAAAACGATAAACAAAAAGATAAATTTTGGAAAGCGTGAAGGTTTGGAAAGGCAAGTATCTATTCATCCCCCCCCCCCATACTAAAGTTAAACATTGTCCTCATTGTTTCGATTCTAAGGGTTGGAAACCCCCATACTGGAGACGTAGTCGAATGCTTAATCTAGCATGGAAAGGGTGTAACCATTAAATTTAAAGCCTTTTATGAAGTGTGCTAAAAACCTAATGTTAGAACATAAAATGATATATCATGGATATTGAGAAATTCTTCAAAGCAAACGATCGAGTGCTCCCATAAAACGAACACGAGAGGCTCCTATCGCGAAGATCATGATCATCTAAAAACCACAATGCACAAACAACCACGGAACCAATGTTGGAAGGGCACAAATCCCCTGACGTTACTACATTAGAAAGTGATAATATGTACATAGGATAAGCATGGGACTCCCCCACGAGACACCTCGTTTTTTATTACCGAGTCATGAGCTCGACTCGATCCCCTCAATACTAATTATCATTGGGGAAGGTGATTTGGTCGAGGTAGTTCAAGGATGGAACTTCCCTGCCAAAGTAGTGCTACAACCTATGTCCATTCACCTTGAAATTGGGCCATCATTTTTAGCTAGCTCGAAGGTCCCATAACGAAAAACTTGGGTAACGGTGAATGGACCGGACCAACGGGATTTCAACTTGCCGGAAAAGATTTTCAAACGTGAGTTAAAAAGCAACACTTGATCTCCGATGTTAAAAACCCAGTTTTTTATTTTTGAGTCATGAAACTTTTTAGTTTTTTCTTTGTAAATAAATGAATTTTCATAAGCAATATCCCTCAATTCATCTAATTCATTCAATTGCATTTCTGGTGTTTTCCCGCGGTTTCAGTATCATCATTACAATGCTTAAGGGCCCAATAAGCTTTGTGTTCGAGTTCAATTGGCAATGACAATTCTTCCCATATACAAGCTTATAAGGAGTACACCCGATGCGCGTCTTATGAGCGGTCCGATAGGCCCATAAAGCATCGCCCAAATTATCCGACCACGATTGTCGGTTTGAAACCTCGACTTGCCCGCTCGTTTGTGGGTGATAAGCCGTAAAAAGCCGATGTGTAACCCCATATTTCCTTAGGACTCTTTCGAATTGGTCATTACAAAAATGGGTTCCACGATCGCTTATGATCGCACGAGGGGTTTTAAACCGAGAAAACAAGCTTTTCAAAAACTTGACTACCACACGAGCATCGTTTGTGGGCAAAGCCTTAGCTTCCACCCACTTGGATAGGTAGTCAATAGCGACAAGGATGTACTTATTACCACGAGATGATGGGAACAACCCCATCAAGTCAATTCCCCAAACATCAAAGATCTCACACACTTGGATGATATTTTGTGGCATTTCATCATTTTATAAGGCTTTTCCTTGTCGTTGGCATGAGTCACATGACTTCACAAGTGCATATGCATCTCGGTAAATAGTAGGCCAAAAGAAACCGGTATCAAAGACCTTCTTAGCCGTGAGATTAGCACTGTGGTGACCACCTGTGGGTCCCTAGTGACAAGCTCTAAGGATGTTAGAAGCTTCGGTGCCAAATACACAACGTCGAATGATTTGATCCGCACAAGTCCGAAATAGATAAGGGTCGTTCCAAAAGTAGAACTTGATGTCACGAAAGAATTTTTGTTTTTGTTGTGTCGTCATACCCTTGACGATGAAGTTCCCCACATGGTAATTTATGATGTCCGCAAACCATGGGGTAGATGAATCAAGCTTAGAATTCACTACACCAAGTGTCTCGAGAGGAAATGTTTCGGTGATTTCCTTTGGCTCGTAAACACTTTGGTGAAGATCTTCCAAACGAGAAAGATGATCCGCCGCTAGATTCTCGGCTCCTTTTTTGTCAAGGATTTCTTGTAGGAGGAGAATCCAACGAAGTAATCTCGGCTTAGCATCTTGTTTAGCCATGAGATACTTGATAGTCGAATGATCTGTATACACTATGCATCGAGTCAAGACGAGATAAGGTCGGAATTTCTCAAATGCATACACCACGGCAAGGAATTCCTGTTTTGTTGTAGTGTATTTAAGTTGAGCCTCGGTCATCATCTTGCTAGCATAGTGAATAGGCAAGAAGTGTTTTTCATGACGTTGCCCCAATACGGCCCCAATAGCGTAGTTACTTGCATCACACATGAGCTCAAAGGGGAGGTTCCAATTGGGAGCAACAAGAATGGGAGCTTCGGTAAGTTTCCTCTTAAGGATCTAAAAGGCTCGTACACAATCTTCGTTAAAGACAAAAGGTGCATCTTTTTTGAGGAGATGTGTAATAGGTCGAGAAATCTTTGAAAAATCCTTGATGAATTGACAATAAAAGCCCGTGTGGCCTAGGAAACTCCTAACTCCCTTGACGGTTTTGGGATGAGGTAATTTGGCGATGACGTCTACCTTAGCTTTATCAACCTCAATCCACGCTTTCGAAACCTTGTGCCCTAAGACGATTCCTTCCTTAACCATAAAATGACATTTTTCCCAATTTAGCACAAGGTTGGTTTCCTCAAAACGTTTCAACATTTTCTCAAGATTCAACAAACTCGAAGTGAACGAACAACTAAACACGGAAAAATCATCCATAAAGACTTCCATCGTCTTCTCGATTATGTCATGAAAAATAGCCATCATGCACCTCTGAAAGGTTCCCGGTGCATTGCAAAGTCTGAATGGCACTTTATGATAGGCAAACGTTCCATATGGACATGTAAACGTAGTTTTTTCTTGATCACGAGGATCGATTGGAATTTGGAAGTAATCGGAAAAACCATCTAAAAAGCAATAGAAATTGTTTCCCGCAAGACGCTCCAACATTTGGTCCATGAAGGGCAAGGGAAAATGGTCTTTTTGAGTGGCGTCATTCAACTTACGATAGGCGATACACACCCTCCAACCGGTCACGAGTCGAGTTGGAATTAACTCGTTGGCATCGTTTGGCACAACGGTCATTCCTCCCTTCTTAGGGACACAATGAATAGGACTCACCCAAGGGCTATCGGAAATAGGTTAAATCATACCCGCGTCAAGGAGTTTAAGGACTTCCTTTTTGATGACGTCGTGAATTTTGGGGTTCACCCTCCTTTGGCATTAGATTGCGGGTTTGTAGTCCTCCTCCATTAAGATTTTGTGGGTACAAAATTTGGGATCGATCCCCTTAATGTAGGATCATTTCCACGCAATTGCCCCTTCGTGATCCTTTAGAACATCAAAAGTGCGGTTTTTTCATCATTCGAAAGATCTTTCGCAATAATAACCGGCAACTTGTCGTCCTACTCCAAAAATACGTATTCAAGATGAGGTGGTAAACCTTTCAACTCGAGGATTTGTGGTTCCGTAACTGAAGATTTGGGCTCGATACTCATAACCTCCTCGGGTGGAGGAAATGGGAAATCGTTAAGAAAATCGTTGATAATCGAGAAGTCCTCATTGTTGTCGAGGTCTTCGTCACAAGTACGTGGAACAGCAAATTCTTCCAACGTGAAACCACCACCTTCAAATGGAGTGAAGGATGATGTCGAGTTATCAAGAATGGGATCAAGCATAGTGGGATTGACACTATTTTGATCGTCACCAAAACCTAAAACTTCTTGTGAAAATTCCTCGCAAACAACGTCAATCATATCAACGAGGTTTATGGTCGCGATGGAATAAAGATGAGAAATTGGATAATTTTGAGTTGCGTTTATAACAAGTTCCTCGTCGTTGAAACGTAAGGTGATCTTTCTAGCATGCACATCAATCAAAGCCATAGACGTATCTAAAAGTGAACGACCTAAAATGAGAGGAACTTGAGGATCCGTGGGAATATCGACAACGATAAATTCTACCGGATAATAGAACTTTCCCACTTTCATAAAAACATCTTCGGCCAATCCACATGCGGGAATCGTGGAATGATCGACCAATTCGATAGATATTAGTGAAGGAGTAAGATTAGGAAGATTGAGCGACTTGATGATTGCAAGTGGCATCAAGTTAATACTAGCACCAAGATCGGCCAAGGCATAGCATTCTTCCATATCTTGGATCGCACATGGAATCAAGAATTTACCGGGATCACCGACTTTTTGAGGTATGTGGTTAAGATAAACCGATGAACAACTAGACAATTGTTGCAATTTCTCCTTGTTGTTTAACATACTCTTAAAGTTAGCGGCAAATCGAGGCATCATGACCAAAGCATCGGCAAAACTCACATTGAAATGCACGTCACGAAACATTTTCATAAAAAGCTCAAATTGGTAATTGTCGCGCTCTTGAAGTTTCTCCTTTCTATGTCTCGATGGATAGGGCAAAGGTGGTGTGGGTTGAGGCATAGGCATAGCCTTTGGAATCTCGGGTTCCAGTTGTGATAATGGGTCAACCGTAGGTGTGGCATGAGCGGTACTTCCTGGGATTGAGATTTGCTCCTTTTCGACCACCACCTCGGGTTCTTCCTCAATTTCCTCCACCGTTGGAGTAATTGGTTGAGGAGTCGGTTCCTTAAGTATCTTACCAGTTCGTGTGGTAATCACTTTCATCTCTCCCTTAGGGTTTGATATGGTGTTGCTAGGAAGACTACACGAAGACGGTTTACACATTATAGCCTCAAGCATGGATGAAATTTTATCCTCAAACATAGATTGCCTCTTGTCGGCCTTAAGCATCTCCTGTTTAATTTCATGTTGCCCTTGTTCCATTTTTTGTTGGTTTTGTTGTAACCTAGTTACATTTCCCTCCATTTTGTTTGTATGGATCTTAAGCTCATTTGCTAGCTCATTTTTCAACTCCTTTTTCAAGTCGTTCTTAAACTCGGATCTTAGGCTAATGATCTCTCTTTGAATATTATCAAACCTAGCATCGTTTCCATTTGCGTATTCAACAAATTCATTTGGAAGATCTTTCAAAGTTTGCAAACTCTTGTTGTTGTTTTTAAAATCATTGTTTTGATTTTTGTTTGAAACTTGATTGTTATTAGCCCCTTGATTCCCATAGTTGTTACCTTTGTAATTGTTTTTGTAACCAACTTGATTGTTCCGATAGTTGTTGTTAGCATTTTGATTGGGAGCAAAACCAGGTGGAGTCATTTGATTAGAGCGGGTAACTTGACCGTTTTGGTTGTAAGTTCTCGTAGCCGCGTAGGCACTCGAAGTGTTACCACCGTTGGTAATGCACTCGGAGAAATCATGACCTCCACCACAATACATGCAAGAAACCTCAACCGCTTTAGCCGTAGCGGGAGCACTTTGTTCACCAACTTTGAATTCAATTAAAAGACCTTTAAGCTTATCAAAGATTTTGTTTTCCAAATTTGCCTCACTTTAGCAAGCATCGATGGTATTGGACAATGAAGGTGAAGCCGAGGACGAAGCCTTAAAAACACTCGATGTGCTACGAGGACTATAGACTTTATACCTATTCTCAATAATCAACAACGCTTCCTCAACCGTTTTACACAAAAAGTTACCACCCGTGGCGGCATTAAGATAATCTCTTTCATGATCATTCAAACCATTGAAAAACGTGTTAATTTGATGCAAGTCGGAAAAACCGTGATGAGGACACTCATGTAACATTTCCTTAAACCGATTCCAAGCCGTAGAAAAACTCTCATTAAATTCTTGTGAAAATTTTGAAATCTCGTTTTTCAAATGCGTAGTCTTAGAGGGCGGGAAAAATTGGTTCACAAATTTTAAAACGAGATCCTTCCATGTCAATATAGAATTGGGTGGCTGTAGGTCCACGTTTTCTTATGATTGTACAAGTGTTGGATTTATTTAAAGAGAGGGATGGAGAAGGAAGAACTAGAGAGAGAAAGGTAGAGAGATAAAGGAGAGAAAGAGAGAATGAAAGATGTGATTAATGAAAAGTGAAATGAATAATGACCAACCCCTCCTAACATGCCAGGAGGGGGTATATATAGCCCACCCTACCTGTGGGTTATATGGGCTATACTGTTTACATACTGGATCACAAGCCTAATACTTGAATATATCATTCGAGTGACCGATCCTTTCTAAATACGTAAAAACGTATTTCCAACAATCTCCTCCTAAGGGAGGTCACTCCAAGTTACAATGTCCTAAATAGTCTATAGCTCGTGATCTATGCTAACAATGATGTGAGCGAGACTTTCCTTGGAAAAACGTAGTTCCAACAATCTCCCCCTAAGGGAGGTCATACCATTTTACAAAATCTTAAACCTAGCATACTACGCTTGAGTCTTCGATCTTGTTCTTGTGAACATGCTGGTGAGATCTTTTGTATTTAGTCTTGAGCATGTTTACTTTCCTTGACCTTGTGCATTCATCACTTGTGATATTCGCCTCCTTGTGACTTCATGTTCCACATACTTATACCTTTATAATTCTTGAAAGCTTCAGAGTATGATATAGCGGAAGACTTGACTTTTAGGCTTTCTGGAATTTGTTGAAGTATTAAGTGCAGAAAGTATAAGCATGTGTTGACGACTTCTTCTGGATTGTGAACCGCAATGCCACCTTCTTGTCACGCTACATAAGACAGTTAGCAACAAAACATATACATGGATGAAATGGCCTTGAACATTTCATTCTAATTCGGTAGCATTTTACCTCCGGTCGGTGAAGACCGTTGGACGATATTAAATATCGTACTTGTGGCAGGTAGTTTCAATTAAGAACCTCCTTTACAAGATTTCGCGGGTAAACCCGTTCTCTTTGTTCGACCGTCCAAAGATGACTGCGAACATAAAGAGTGAATCATTTGGATAATAATATCCGCATGATTTGAAGCCGTCAATTCATGTTTCCGGAACAAGTGAAATTCAATTAAGAACCGCTCCATTGTTGCTTTCCAGTTGTCACGAGCTTGATTCGTGTAGAATCTTGCAAGTTACCTACCAAGTGCTGTTTGAGGTTAACACTAGAAGGATTTCCACTCATCACTGTGAACACTAAGGTATCACCTCTGAGTGTTCTGGCAAGACCACTAAGATATTGCGTAGAGGCTTGGAACGTGTTTAAGTTTAGTTAAGAATTAAACCACTGTTGCTTTCCAGTTATCACAAGTTTGATTCATAAAGAATCACTACCATGAGCTTTTTGATATTCGCTCAAGACGGATTTCCATCTTCATTGTAAATACATTCGTATTACTGGATGTTCAGGCAAGATCATGAAGATTTTGCGTAGGACTCTTAAGATCTTTCTTACTTTTCATAGTGTGTGAAGAAGCAAGGAATTATGAAAGTGTGTCCTAATGAGATATTTGATGATCTCAAATGGATCTAGACTCGATCGTGCATTTTGGATATTAATTATCGGAGGCTGGAGAGGAGTGCCACCATTTCAATACCAATTTATTCGGAGTGAATAAATAAATAGACAATGCGTTGTCTCCGTGTGATTAAAACAAATATCTTTTAAGAGATATCTGAGTTAGCTGGGATGGGTTGTGCATTGCATCACTGGGTCCATGATGTCTGTCTTCAATATCAAGAATCATTAAAAATGATCTCAATAGCATATATATTGACCCGGTTTCTGCCTAAGGTTGTAAGGAGCGCTTCTTTCTTTACACCCTTTAACTTTACAATTCTTTTTCATTTTTCAACCCCTTCAATGCTTACCAATACGTCATAACTAGCACCTTGTTTTGATTGTTCCAGTGCTAACTTAAGTACTTGGTCGGCATTCAGCTACATTCACATTCTTTCTCCATCTTTCCTAAGGACTACTATTTCTAGCTATGGAATGTCCTTGGGAAGATTCCCCCGGTTCTAGAAGAATCATTGGACTTTAACCTATCCTACCATCCTTATGTCACCACAATCTTCACCGTCGTGAATAGAGATATTTTAGGTAAGTGTATGTCACTATGAAATCCATTGATATCCAAATCCATTTTGCTCCCCCTTAACATATGCCATGATATTCGAAAACATTTCGCAGATGTCGAGATGCGCCAGCACATTAAGTCAAACCATTATTGATCTCAATATTAAATCATATTTTCTCCCCCATATTAAAAATATTAACTCAATCGATGTTTTTAATATCAATTGATTTAATAGCATTTTAAGAAAATTTGGGAAGAAAAATGCGAAACCAATTATCTTCATGATTTTCACAAGCTCCCCTCAAATTAATGAGGTTGGACCTGAATGATGGAGAACATCATATGATAGAATCACATGGTTCTTGTTCATGAATGTTGGTCACCTCGTCACGTCTGAAGTTATCTCTTAACACCATGTGTATGATTGATATCGTTGTCTTGACACCAATATGTGAACTTGGCACTTTCGGCATCAAAGATTCTGAATGCTGGACAATTGCTCCCCCTCAATTGTTGACCCGTGTTCTATTGAAAGAGTTGTACTTGCCGTTTGAGTAGTCGCATCTTCGAGTATGTAGATATCAATTGTAAATTGCTACGGTTGGTGGAGATGATAACTTCATAAAAACAAGATTTCTCTTATTTAAAAAAAATAAATTCACTGACACGTACATATATTTGTGTTAGATTGTGTTATTACGTAAACACAATCCCTTACATGGTTATAAAGTAAACCATGCCCGAGAAAATTAATTCCCGTTGTTAGGTCAAAGCATTTCGGTGAAATGCTTGACTTTAATATGAAAAGCGGGTTACTATCTAAAATAATAGCAAGCCATATTGAGCATGTTTTAAAACATTTGAACTTCTGCTCGAACTTTATTTACAACCCCGTGTCATTATTGAATGACATTTCTAGTATCGTAAATATTATCGATTCCAGAAGACATGCTCATTTTATCAAAACATTTTTGAACACACAATTTTGAAAGATTTAGAAAAACCTTTTGATAAATTCTCGAAAAATTGTGTTAAAAGTTTTGAAAACCAATTACTTAAACTTAAGATGTTGAATATCTTACAAAACAAGCTCAAGTCCGAGAAGTTGTAAACTTCCCTTTGTTAAGGATAAGTTTATCATCGGCGATAATGTGACAATCCGTCAATTTATGGTTGATATTTTATTCTCAAATATTATTTGAAAATATTATTTTAATGATACAATATGAACTCACTTATTTTTGGGAAGAAATTTGGATTTACGTCTTGGAGTAGCATCGACTACGTCTAAACCGGACGATTCAACGTTACGTGCTTACGTTTACATACACCGTCCTTGGTGACAGTCCGACATTTCAGAAAATAAATTTATCCATGAATATTATTTTGGAGTTTTAGATTTGTGTTGGTTCATAAACTCACAAATTTACGAGAAAAGATTAGGACTTACGATTTTTATTTTAACGTCCTTTACGACTAAACCGGAAACCCTAGGATTACGTATTTACGTTTTCGAACTCCGTTTTTGATGAAACAATTTTTATTGGATTCGTTTTGTGACGTTGATTCATATTTTAAAAACGTTTTTCGTAAAACGACCCCAGGGCACGCAAATCAAGGAAACTGGAATCGAGGAGTACCCGTAAATAAATGGGGATGAGACAAGTGGGACACTTGTCCCACCCCCATCAAAACCGGCCCTAACTAGCAAGCTAACACATTTGATGTGTCAAGTGTAAGCTAACTTCACCACTTGTCACTTAAGCTTAGCTTTTAAGCTAACACTTACCACTTTCCATCAAAACCAACAAACTCTTACCACTCTCCTCATTCACTCATGCAAAACCACTCTCAAAACTCTCTCACCCTCCCATGGATGCCGTCCCATATCTTAAACAAAACCCCCATTTGATCTAAATTTCACCACAAATCTTATGTTATTCTTGTATAAGATGATGTCCTTTTGAAGACCTATTGATTGGAGGTGATCATAACATCTACAAAGGAGTTTCCATGAAGTTTTGAGGCTGATTTTTCACAAGGAGTATATGAAGATTGGTGGTCTTGAAGATGGTCTTGGCTATGCACAAGTTTCTCCATCCAAATCCATGTCAAACTCATAACCTACATCAACATGGTGGTATAAAGATTGTCCTTCTCATCTTCTTGTTATTTTGATTATGTAAACATGTATTTTATTTCCTATTGTATATGTATATGATGATTATATGATGATAAAAATGTTATGTGGGGATTTGGTGTTGATAAACATGATTAAAAAGGTGAAAAACTATAAAGAATAAGGCTAAAATCTTGCTTAAAAGTGATGGCTGTATAAAACAGTAAAGAAACAGGTCATGAACTGATAAATTGATGAAGTAGAATCCATTTACAGTAAGCTATATGTCTTATACACATGTGAGAGTTGGCCATGCAATGGAATCAAAGTAATGAGTGAGATATGATCAAAACAAGTTTAAGGTATAAATCTGAGTTCACTGTTTTGGACGATTTTTAGAAAATATTTAGAAGATGATTCAACAGTAGCTAGAAGAGTTAAATGTAGCACATATCATGTAGTTTATGTGATAAAAATTTGAGCTTCTATCTCCATATAGAACTCAAGATATGGCAGTTTTGGTGAAAGTGAAGATAAAAATCAGATTTTTGAAAAATAAAGTATAATACTATTATATAAGCACTCAAAATTATATTGTATAAAATGTAAAGTTAAAACCCACTAACTCATGTATTCTATTTATATAAATATGTAAAAGGTGGAATAAGTGTATAAATTATAAAAATGGTAACTTGTTAAGTTTTATAAGTTATAAAACTATAAACATGATTTTTACGACTTTTTCGGCTAATACGGTAAAATTAACGTTTTTGTTAAATAAAACTTAGATGGTTGGACCCGTCTAATGTAAACTTTATAAAACTTATATACTGATATATAAACATGTATAACAAGTAAAAACCGATAAGACCCGAACTATAGGACATACGGACGTTAACGGACTAAATTAACATTATTGGACTAATAATACAACAAAAATGGACTAAAACACTTATAAACTTATTATTGGGCTTAACCCATTTAGGCCCAACTTGTAAAGTGTAGATACTGATAATATAAGTATAACAAGGATTAATACAAGTTAAGAACTTATAATAGGCTTATTGAACCTAAAACACGTAAATAGGTAAAACGAGGAAAACTAGTATAAAAGTTATCGACACATAATACAAAAATGAGTAAATGAGGATATGTAAACCCACTTGATCATCATATATAAAAAATCATCATATGTATACATAATTGTTATTTTTATAAAGTCATTGGACAAACGTCTAAGACCGATTATTATTTGTCTAGGTTTCCGTGATTGAAGCACGTACCGTACGTCCGAATTGTCGATAACCCGCCTTCCCACATCAACGTGAGTTCATAGCCTCGCACTCTTTTAAATGTTTTTATAAATGTTTTATAAACCCGCGAGGGAGATAACATGTTAGTCTTTATAAAATAGGACACCATCTGTCCCGATTGTTTGTTTATTGATTTGGACCCGAATGATTGAATGACCCGATTGTATGACCCGATAAATGATTAAAGGACCCGATAGATGAAATTAAATGGATTATTAAAGTTAGGTTATGTCACTAAAAGTCCCATTAGCATGAATTGTGAACTACCGGGATTTGGTAGACGCTTATGCATTTAATAGTACTATTTGGGGACGATCACCCCAGTTCACGCCTTGACGGTTGATCCCCGTCGTGCCACATTGATTGGTAAGCGAATTTATGTATGAGAAGATTTCCATAGCGTGACCTTTGTGACGACACGCTACTTTAGATGGGAAAAATTGGTATCGGGTTAGCTACCCGTTGTTGGTTTAGTAAGATAACAATGTCATGCGGCTTATAATAATCCAAAACTAACGAAATACTAATAGACGCTCCGAATTACGATGTATTGCCTGACTAGCAATACAGGGTCATACTATTGATATTATGTTCATGTTTTGGTTTTATATAACCATATTCATATAACGATTTTTATTTAATCTATACAACGTTGCAAAACGTGTTGTATGGTGTTTTTAACGACAATGATTCGTATAATGGTTTTTAAGGCACATGCCTATATTATGATTTTGATAAAGATTTGTATAAAATGATTTTGGCTATTTTATGGCCTATTGCAATGATTTGTACAAAATGATTTTTGGTAATAATTTTATACCAAAAGTTATATTGATGTAATTTATTAAACTCTATGAATTCACTCGGCGTTATCGCTGACCTTTTCTTTTAACATGTTTTATCTCAAGTACTTGAAGGTAATTCTCGGGAAGACGACAAGAATTCATGGCCCGCACTTAAACAATAATTTCCATTCAAATCTTTTGTAAAATTGTATGAAATGACCATGACTTGGGACCTATGTAACTTTGATATTTATGAATGGAAATGCTTTATTAATAAACGACACGATTTTTAAGCGTTGTCTATGATGTGAGTAATGTGCTATCTCATAACACCAACTAGTCTTCCGCTGTACTGAGTTGTATAAATTTGGGGGTGTTAAAGTTTGGTACCAGAGCTCTCGTTATAGAGAACGAAAGATTATTAAAACCAAGGTTTTGAATAAAACTTTTCAAAATCTTTTAACTATAAACATTTTTCTAAAAATGTCTAAAAATCTTTTGACTATAACGGCGCCGAAGAATTCTCGAGTTACCGACAAGGCCAGACTGAGAAGTGTTATTTTAATATATATATAACTTGGATTATATATATATATATGATGTAATTTTATTACATGATTGTTTGATGATTATTTTGATATTTATAAGAGGTATTTATACGACGTAGATTGTCACAAGGAACCCTAAATCCCCTAGTAAATTAATCTAAGCTATTCTCGTAGGAATTCTAGATATCCTAGATCTAAACCAAGTTGTGGATATTTATGATCCCAACAAATGGTTAATATTCGTAGAAATGTAGATATTAGTTGATTGTGATTTTGAAGAAGAACTGGCGAGATTAAATCTGATATCGATGTCATGACGATCTTTCCTTATAGAGTGGAGTTTGACAAAACGTTATCACCTGGAAAGATGTCATCTGATTCGTTGTCACCAAATTCTTAAATTTGAAATCAAAAGGGGTGAATGTTGCACTTGAGGCTGTCATTGGAACCATCACGCAAAAGCCTCATGCCACTAGTACCTTTCCGAGAAGTCTAGTTAACTGATCGAGTCATTTCATACTAATGACTCATTTGATAATTGTTGTTGTAAGAGCTATAGGATTGAAATTAAGTGTTAATCATATCGAGCTTTTATTGCCCTATTAAGGTGTAAGAATAAGGTTGAAAGTATTGGAGAATGAGGTAGGATATTGAATTGAGTATAAAGTTGGTTGAAACTTGAATAAAGTAAAATTTAACTTGAATGGAATATGAGATTGTTAAGAGGAAGTCGTTAAGTTCTGTGATTGAATTATAAGGTTTTAATTGATTGTTGATTCGTGTTAAGTATTGTTCCTAAGCCATTGTCCAATGACGAGGATGCCCAGTGTCCAAGAAATAAATTGAAGAAATCTTCTTCTAAATTGGGACCGATGGATCTTCCGGGACAGGTGGGACACCTAATGACTCTTGTAGATTAGTATTCATTGTGGTATCTATTAAAAATAATCCCTAACTTCACTGAGACATCAGTTGGTAGGATGAGTTCCGAGAATTGTATGACATAGTGACATGTAATGTGTTACGGTACAATTTGACTTGTTTGTGATTAATGAAAAAGACTACCTTTGATTACTAAATTCTACATGTATCGATCCTTTATTGCTTCATCCTAATGTTCGCATTAGTGATGTAACCATTGAACGAGTACTCATCTTGATTTGAGTTACGTTGTGGATTATTCTTTTTGAGTGCCATAGAGATCATGAACCTCATGATTATTTGGCTAAAGCTCATTTCCTATCATATTGTAGTTAGTTCTTGGTGAACAACTCTTCGTCACTCTTTTGCAGATCACACATTGTTTTTATAAAGTTAAAACGGTATCCTTTGAGAAAATTTAATTCTCATCACTATAAGGATTATTCAAAGTGAGATTTATAAGTGATTGTTATCAAAATAAAGTTGTTTATAAAACACCCTGGAAAACTTAGTTGTTTTCATAACAAGGAAAAATCTTTGTAAATTTATTTTGATTCTTATTTAAGAATTGAGCATGAAAATGTTTTTATTATAAACATGATCATAAAATTTTGACGAACTGAGTATTGCATCGTTAATCTTGAAATTATATATAGTTGCGCGCCTACATACAATTTGGAATGGACCATGTAAGGCTGATTAGTAGTCACCATAAAACTGATTAATAAACACTACATTTTCTTTAAAGATTGTGAAAGATTAAAATTTATGAGATCTGCAAGAAGTAAAAAAAAAAATAAAAAAAAAATAAGGACATAGTGTTAGGGACACCTACATATGTGCCTGTAGCATCTATTCTTCTGAGTCGAATTTACTCATCTGTGGAAATTTTCTTATTTGACAATTGATATTCCCTTCTTGTCCAATTCTCCCGTAGTGAGATTCCTAGGAAAAGTATCTGATTATCGAGTGTTGATACCCGACTGGATGTATCGACGTTCTTATCATTTCTTTTGATTTGATTTCATTTGAATGACCTGGGTAACGATCTGAGGAGCTTTCGAATGCGTACTCAAAATATGAAAACATGGGATATATTCATATTCATTAAATGTTTTCGTCTGTAACTGATTTGAAATTCTCTCGTGTAGATTATGTGTTGACCTTAATCTTTTAATAGTAGATGTGTATCCTAATATCCCTGAAATTGTGAAGGATTATGAATTATTATTAGTCTTTTGAGAAGTTCACATCTTATCGACGAAAATGCAACTGGAAAGTTGATAGTGCCCGTAGAATGGACTGATTGATTATGACATGACGACATTGTCTTAATTGATGGGAACTCGAGTAGAATTCCCCTAAATGATAACATGCTGATTATCAAAAGTGATCTAAATAATTCTTGATGGATGACCATATACTGCATTTAGATTTGAAATTTTACCGTGAATGGTTGTGAATTAGTTATAGATATTGTAATCTAGAAGAACCTAATATGAATTTATTAAGAGATGTTTTTGTTATTTGAAACTTTAGGAGGTATTTATTGGCGAATTACCTAAACTTTCGCCATTAAGGCAAGTTGAAATTGGTATTGATTATATTTCCGGTGCTGCACTTGTGGCTTGTGCACTGTACGTCAGCACCATCTAAATTAAAGGAATTACCGTACAACTGAGAGAGTTGTCGGAGAAAGATTTTATTCTACCAAGCCTGTCATAATGAAGAGCTATGGTGTTATCATTCCTTATATTTATAAATTACCGTGAACTGAGTAAATTGACAATCGAAAACGATATCCATAAGTCGAAATGGAAGATTTGTTCGATCATTTACAAGGTTTTTGATCCATGGCATAGTTATCATCAACTTCGCATCTGCGAAAAAGGATTATCTATTCCAATCACTACATCCGGGTACTTGTAATGAACATTACGAGTTTCACGTGATGTCGATTGGATTGACTAATACACATGTAGCATTGCGTGTGTAGGGTGTAATTTGATAAATTCATGCTTGTGATCATTAAGGACCATTTGTTTGTTTATAAGAATAAGAATGAGTTAATAATTAATTATAGATTGCCCTGAATTGGCCGAACAATAAAAACCTGTATCTTAAATATTTAACATGAGATTTAAGACTTAATACTTTACATGATTTAACCATGTGATTAATAGATAATAGAATATAAATTGACTATTAAAAATTTAGAAGTCATCTAAGACTTTGAGTTATACTAAAAAGAAAGTGCAGATATAATTTGACAAATGTTTTAACAAAGAACTTTTGAGGGATTATTCCCTTATAACCAAAACATTTAACTAAACTTCTGTTTAGGGGTAAATGTTTTTGCATACCTTAAGACAACCTAAGAAGGATTGAGGAAACCCATTTAAACCATAACTTGAAATTTGAAACGATAATTTTTACTTTTCAAACTAAGAAAACTTTGACCAAAGTGTAAACAAAGGTTTTTCCGAACATTTACGAATCTTATTAAATATTTTCGGTAAATCAACAAAAATCTTGTTAATTAAATTCAAATTTATTTTGAACATTTTATATAATTGTTCGAACTGAGAAAATTTAAAACTTTTACGTTTACATTTCATAAAATTAATTATTTATTATTTAATTACTTGTAATAATTATCGACGCTTTAGACGTCAGATTGAGCAAAACTGATAAAAATAATAGTTGAGACGAAATTAAAACATAGAAAATATGAAGAAAGAAATTCTGAGTGAATTGTAGACATGATATTTATTTCATCAGGAAAGTGAACGTAAATACTGACACATTATATAGAAAAGATAAAGAATCAATTAGGACATGTTCCTTTATAATGAAGGTGCAAAATAAATTGCCGAACAATATAAAAAATAAACAATGCTTGTAAGAAGGATAATATAGATAATAAAAGTGGTTCGCGGCAAATATGAACCATTAGAATTGAGAAGCCAATGACGTTAAATGTTTTAAAGACCACTTGTGATTGTATAAATATGGAGATTTTGAGATATAGTATGTTGGAATTTGTAAGTATAAGTATTCTATTTATGTCATTTATGACTAAATGTATCATTATCAGAAGAAGTTGTACTGATGGTAATTATGAAGGCAGACATCGCCTCATACATTAGTAAACGTCTAGCTATTGCTAAGGTCATCATCTAAATTTGATTCGATTTGGGTCATCGTCGACAGACTGACCAAATCTGCTAATATCATTCCCGTTAATGATAAATGCAAAAAGAGTTATGTAAACATAGTGTGCTTGTATCAAACATCTTTATCAAGATCCTCGCTTCACATCGAATTTCTAGAGATTTGCTCAGAAATCATTGAGAACGAACCTTGATGAGAGTACTATGTACCACCCCAAATCGAAGGGACGAGGTATGACGATACGAAGTAATATAAGTGCTGATTTATGTTTGAATGATTGACCTTTGGTAATAGACCGTATAATCGTTTTCCTTTGGAGAGATTATCATTGATAACTATCGTATTAGGATCGAGATCGAGTCTTGTTAGGATCTAAATATTAGAGCATCTGTAAGCAGAAGTTGGGATGAAGACATCCGACATACACCCACTGTGAGTTGGACATGCCTTTTAGGTTTAAGGTTTCCTATGATGGCGAACCTAACCTTGCAAAATACCCGACCCGCGAGATCTAAAATGATCGCTGAAATTAGGAATTGATTATTGACTGCCGATAGTGGGCAAGAGGTTATGCGAATATGAGATGTAGATCTTGAAGTACCAAATGGGTAGCGAAGTTATGCCAAAATTTTTAAACTTGGAAAAATGAATTCATGATCTGACAAATCATGGGATATAAGTCCCCGTTGTATGGGACCACTGAAATGATATAAAAGATTGGTTTAAAGGGCATATAAGCTGGATCTACCCTAGGACTTCAAAGACTGCGTGAATTATGTTTCGTAAATCGAACTTGATGGAATATCTATCAAGTGAGAGTCTGATTATTCTTAGTAGAGCTTAGATTGGCGAAATGTTGCATTCATCAAAAACCCGTGAACATCATGGATAGAGAAAGTAAGTCAACATTTAGCCTGATCTTATTCCCGTAGTTATGTTTGATGAAACTCGCGTATTATAATGGATTACACTTGTGAGAAAAGATCGACTGTGGAGGAAATAACCACATGGCTTTAACTCTATAAGAAGCGAGTAGTAAGGTAAGATGATCTTTGAGGACAAAGATCCTGTTTAGGGGTAAATGCTGTGACAATCCGTCAATTTATGGTTGATATTTTATTCTCAAATATTATTTGAAAATATTATTTTAATGATACAATATGAACTCACTTATTTTTGGGAAGAAATTTGGATTTACGTCTTGGAGTAGCATCGACTACGTCTAAACCGGAGGATTCAACGTTACGTGCTTACGTTTACATACACCGTCCTTGGTGACAGTCCGACATTTCAGAAAATAAATTTATCCATGAATATTATTTTGGAGTTTTAAATTTGTGTTGGTTCATAAACTCACAAATTTACGAGAAAAGATTAGGACTTACGATTTTTATTTTAACGTCCTTTACGACTAAAACGGAAACCCTACGATTACGTATTTACGTTTTCGAACTCCGTTTTTGATGAAACAATTTTTATTGGATTCGTTTTGTGACGTTGATTCATAATTTATAAAAATGTTTTTCGTAAAACGACCCGAGGGCACGCAAATCGAGGAAACTGGAATCGAGGAGTACCCGTAAATAAATGGGGATGAGACAAGTGGGACACTTGTCCCACCCCCATCAAAACCGGCCCTAACTAGCAAGCTAACACATTTGATGTGTCAAGTGTAAGCTAACTTCACCACTTGTCACTTAAGCTTAGCTTTTAAGCAAACACTTACCACTTTCCATCAAAACCAACAAACTCTTACCACTATCCTCATTCACTCATGCAAAACCACTCTCAAAACTCTCTCACCCTCCCATGGATGCCGTCCCATATCTTAAACAAAACCCCAATTTGATCTAAATTTCACCACAAATCTTATGTTATTCTTGCATAAGATGATGTCCTTTTGAAGACCTATTGATTGGAGGTGATCATAACATCTACAAAGGAGTTTCCATGAAGTTTTGAGGCTGATTTTTCACAAGGAGTATATGAAGATTGGTGGTCTTGAAGATGGTCTTGGCTATGCACAAGTTTCTCCATCCAAATCCATGTCAAACTCATAACCTACATCAACATGGTGGTATAAAGATTGTCCTCCTCATCTTCTTGTTATTTTGATTATGTAAACATGTATTTAATTTCCTATTGTATATGTATATGATGATTATATGATGATAAAAATGTTATGTGGGGATTTGGTGTTGATAAACATGATTAAAAAGGTGAAAAATTATAAAGAATAAGGCTAAAATCTTGCTTAAAAGTGATGGCTGTATAAAACAGTAAAGAAACAGGTCATGGACTGATAAAATGATGAAGTAGAATCCATTTACAGTAAGCTATATGTCTTATACACATGTGAGAGTTGGCCATGCAATGGAATCAAAGTAATGAGTGAGATATGATCAAAACAAGTTTAAGGTATAAATCTGAGTTCACTGTATTGGACGATTTTTAGAAAATATTTAGAAGATGATTCAACAGTAGCTATAGAAGAGTTAAATGTAGCACATATCATGTAGTTTATGTGATAAAAATTTGAGCTTCTATCTCCATATAGAACTCAAGATATGGCAGTTTTGGTGAAAGTGAAGATAAAAATCAGATTTTTGAAAAATAAAGTATAATACTATTATATAAGCACTCAAAATTATATTGTATAAAATGTATAGTTAAAACCCACTAACTCATGAATTCTATTTATATACATATGTAAAAGGTGGAATAAGTGTATAAATTATAAAAATGGTAACTTGTTAAGTTTTATAAGTTACAAAACTATAAACATGATTTTTACGACTTTTTCGGCTAATACCGTAAAATTAACGTTTTTGTTAAATAAAACTTAGATGGTTGGACCCGTCTAATGTAAACTTTATAAAACTTATATACTGATATATAAACATGTATAACAAGTAAAAACCGATAAGACCCGAACTATAGGACATACGGACGTTAACGGACTAAATTAACATTATTGGACTAATAATACAACAAAAATGGACTAAAACACTTATAAACTTATTATTGGGCTTAACCCATTTAGGCCCAACTTGTAAAGTGTAGATACTGATAATATAAGTATAACAAGGATTAATACAAGTTAAGAACTTATAATAGGCTTATTGAACCTAAAACACGTAAATAGGTAAAACGAGGAAAACTAGTATAAAAGTTATCGACACATAACACAAAAATGAGTAAATGAGGATATGTAAACCCACTTGATCATCATATATATAAAATCATCATATGTATACATAATTGTTATTTTTATAAAGTCATTAGACAAACGTCTAAGACCGATTATCATTTGTCTAGGTTTCCGTGATTGAAGCACGTACCGTACGTCCGAATTGCCGATAACCCGCCTTCCCACATCAACGTGAGTTCATAGCCTCGCACTCTTTTAAATGTTTTTATAAATGTTTTATAAACCCGCGAGGGAGATAACATGTTAGTCTTTATAAAATAGGACACCATCTGTCCCGATTGTTTGTTTATTGATTTGGACCCGAATGATTGAATGACCCGATTGTATGACCCGATAAATGATTAAAGGACCCGATAGATGAAATTAAATGGATTATTAAAGTTAGGTTATGTCACTAAAAGTCCCATTAGCATGAATTGTGAACTACCAGGATTTGGTAGACGCTTATGCATTTAATAGTACTATTTGGGGACGATCACCCCAGTTCGCGCCTTGACGGTTGATCCCCGTCGTGCCACATTGATTGGTAAGCGAATTTCTGTATGAGAAGATTTCCATAGCGTGACCTTTGTGACGACACGCTACTTTAGATGGGCAAAATTGGTATCGGGTTAGCTACCCGTTGTTGGTTTAGTAAGGTAACAATGTCATGCGGCTTATAATAATCCAAAACTAACGAAATACTAATAGACGCTCCGAATTACGATGTATTGCCTGACTAGCAATACAGGGTCATACTATTGATATTATGTTCGTGTTTTGGCTTTATATAACCATATTCATATAACGATTTTTATTTAATCTATACAACGTTGCAAAACGTGTTGTATGGTGTTTTTAACGACAATGATTCGTATAATGGTTTTTAAGGCACATGCCTATATTATGATTTTGATAAAGATTTGTATAAAATGATTTTGGCTATTTTATGGCCTATTGCAATGATTTGTACAAAATGATTTTTGGTAATAATTTTATACCAAAAGTTATATTGATGTAATTTATTAAACTCTATGAATTCACTCGGCGTTATCGCTGACCTTTTCTTTTAACATGTTTTATCTCAGGTACTTGAAGGTAATTCTTGGGAAGACGACAAGAATTCATGGCCCGCACTTAAACAATAATTTCCATTCAAATCTTTTGTAAAATTGTATGAAATGACCATGACTTGGGACCTATGTAACTTTGATATTTATGAATGGAAATGCTTTATTAATAAACGACGCGATTTTTAAGCGTTGTCTATGATGTGAGTAATGTGCTATCCCGTAACACCAACTAGTCTTCCGCTGTACTGAGTTGTATAAATTTGGGGGTGTTACAGATAAACTTTGCTTTTAACTAAAGAACAAGTCCCAAAGTTGACATTTACTTAGAAATCGTTTTCATGAGCTTGAAAAACTTTTGAATGTTTTAACGTAAAGCTCATGACCGAGAAAGATGAATTTCCCGTTATGAGGAAAAGTTCTCTTATTTAAAAGATAGACTTTCCTTTCTGAGCATAAAACTTGGAATGTTTTAATACAAGCTCATGACCGAGAAAAATGAATTTCCCGTTAAGAGGATAAGTTATCATAAAAGATATGATTTCCTAACATTGAAGTCCGATTTACAGTCTGATATTTAACTGTAAGTCATTGTGAATGAGCTTAAAAAATTCGATGTTTTTAATATTAGCTCATCCCCGAGAAAAATTAATTTCTCGTTGTATGGATAAGTTTATCATCGGCGATAAACTTTCCTATCTTTGAAGTTTGGGGCATAATCTGAAATGTGATTATACGCCATTTACACAAGTTCAAAAGCCTTTGAATAGTTTTAAAGTAAACTCGTGTAGGATATGTAAATCTTGCTTATGTTTTAGAGAGAGAAAGAGATAGAAAGATGGTGGATTTCACACAATTCTAGAGAGAGAAACAAAAGTTTACTATGTGTAAAAATGAAGAACCACTCACCCTCTCCATCTAAGGAGAGGGTTTATATACCCAAGCCCTTGTCATGGGCTTGGGCTTACATTTGGGCCGGCCTACACATGTTGTAGGCTAGGCTTGGTCTTGTTTGTTGAATAAAGATAAATAACTAAACTACGAGCTATTACGTGGACTATTGTTGGAGTGACCGGTCCTTCTTAATACGTAAAACGTATTTCCAACAATCTCCCCCTAAGGGAGGTCACTCCAAACAAGGGCATTACCCAAGTTACAATAATGAGATAAACCTAGCATACTATGCTTGTCTTGAGCTCGTAGTCTTTGTCTTTCTTTTTCTTTTTCTTTTTTGGTGAACATGCTGATGTGATCTTTGATATCAATCTTGAGAATTAATCTCTTGCCTTAATCTCGTGCATCCATCACTTGTGATCTTCGCCTCTTCGTGACACCATGTCCCACATACTTATACCTTCGAAATTCTTGAAAGCTTCAGAGTTCGATACAACGGAAGACTTAACTTTTAGGCTTTCTTGAATTAGATGAAGTATTAAGTGCATAAAGTATAAGCATGCGGGGAAGACTTCTTCTCGGATTCCGCAAAGCCACCGTCTTCAAATGCCGCAACAAAAGTAGACACGAACGAAATGGATTTGAACATTTCATTCTAATTCGGTAGCAATTTACCTCCGGTCGGTGAAGACCGTTGGACAATATAAAATATCGTACTTGTGGCAGGTAGATTTAATTAAAAATCTCCTTGACAAGATTTCGCGGGTAAACCCGTTCTCTTTACTCGACCGTCCAAAGCTGACTGCGAACGCAAAGAGTGAATCATTTAGATAAAATTATCCGCATGATTGAAGCCGTCAATTCTGATTCCTGGAACAAGTTTGATTCATTAAAGAATCACACCATCGTTGCTTTCCAGTTGTCACGAGCTTGATTCATATTGAATCTTGCAAGTTACCTACCAAGTGCTGTTTAAGGTTAACACTAGAAGGATTTCCCCTCATCACTGTGAACACTAAGGTATCACTCTGAGTGTTCTGGCAAGATCGCTTAGATATTCCGTAGAGGCCTGGAACGTGTTTAAGTTCAGCTAAGAATTAAACCACTGTTGCTTTCCAGTTATCACAAGATTGATTCATAAAGAATCGCACAAGTCACCTACCATGAGCTTTTTGATATTTGCTCAAGAAGGATTTCCATCTTCGTTGTAAATACTTTCGTATTACTCGGATGTTCAGGCAAGATCATGAACATTTTGCGTATGACTCTTAAAATCTTTCTTACTTTTCACAGTGTGTGAAGAAGCAAGGAAATATAGAAGTGTGTCCTAATGAGATATTTGATGATCTCAAATGGCTCTAGACCCGATCGTGCACTTTGGATTTTAGTGATCGGAGGCTGGAGAGGAGTGCCACCTTTTCAATACCAATTTATTCGGAGTGAATAAATCAATAGATAATGCACTGTCTCCGTGCGATTAAAACAAATATCTTTTAAGAGATATCTGAGTTAGCTGGGATGGGTTGTGCATTGCATCACTGGGTCCATGATGTCTATCTTCAATATCAAGAATCATTAAAATTGATCTCAATAGCATATGTATTGACCCGGTTTCTGCCTAAAGTTGTAAGGAGGGCTTCTTTCTTTACACCCTTTATCTTTACAATTCTTTTTCATTCTTCAACCCCTTCAATGCTTACCAATACGTCATAACTAGCACCTTGTTGTGACTGTTCCAGTGCTAACTTAAGTACTTGGTCGGCATTCAGCTACGTTCACAATCTTTCTCCAACTTTCCTAAGGACTACTATTTCTAGCTATGGAATGTCCTTGGGAAGATTCCTCCGGTTGTAGAAGAATCATAGGACTTAACCTATCCTACCATCCTTATGTCACCACAATCTTCATCGTCGTGAAATAAATGGGTTGTGGGTAAGTATAAATTACAATGAAGTCCATTTTTGATATGCAAATCCGTTTTGCTCCCCTTAACATATGCCACGATATTCGAAAACATTTCACACACGTCGGGATGAGCCAACACATTAAGTCAAACCATTTGTGATAATATCCCATATTAAATCGCATGTTCTCCCCCATATTAAAAATATTAACCCAATCGATGTTTTTAATATCAATTGATTTAATGAAGTTTAACAAAGGTTTTGGGAAGAAAAATGCAAGTCCGTTTAATCTTCATGATTCCAAATGTATGAAATATGATACCGATTAGTAACATGATCACATATTCACCATATTAGAAAAAAATTGACATGGTTGGACCTGATTGATGAGAACATCATATGAAAAGATCAAATGGTTCTTGTCAGCATATGTTGGTCACCTCGTCACGTCTGAAGTTATCTCTTGACACCACATGTACGATTGGTATTGTTGTCTTGACACCAGTTAGTGAGCTTGGCATGTTCGGCATCGAAGATTCTGAATGCTTCACAATTGCTCCCCCTCAATTGTTGACCCGTGTTCTATTGAAAGAGCTGTAGTCGTCGGTTGATAGTCGCATCGTCGAGTAAGTAGATACCAATTGTAGATTGTTATGGTTGTAGAGATGATAGCTTCATGAAAACAAGACTTCTCTTGTTTTAACAAATAAATGCACTGAAACGTACATAGGTTTGTGTTAGACCAAGTTATAAAGTAAAATTGATCCCTTACAAGGTTTTAAAGTAAACCTTGCCGGAGAAAATTAATTCCCGTTGTTGAGCCAAAGCTTTCATAAGAAATACTTGACTTTAATGTGAAAATCGGGTTGCAGTCAGAAATAACTACAAGCCATAAGGGCATGTTTTATGAAATATTTACAACTTCTGTACGAACTCTATTTATGGCGCCGTGTCGATATTAATCAACATTTCTAAGGTCGTAAATATTATCGTACCAAAAGACATGCCTTTGAAAAAGAAAGTAAAAATATTTTTGGATTTTTCTGAATTTTTCAATTTTTATGGTTTTTATATGGTTATCATCGGCGATAACTTCCCTTTAGCTGAAGTCCGGGGCATAATCTGAAATGTGATTATACGCCATTTACACGAGCTTAAAATCTTTGAATAATTTTAATGTTAGCTCGTGTCCGAGAAAATTTAATTTCTCGTTAATGAGGATAAGTTTATCATCGGCGATAAACTTTCCTTTCTTTGAAGTTCGGGTCATCGTCTGTCATTTAACGAGGAGCCAAATACACGAGCTTAAAACCTTTGAATGGTTTTAAGATAAGCTCGTGTCCGAGAAAACTTAATTTCTCGTTTTGAGGGTAAGTTATCGTTGACGAGATAAACTTCGCTTTCTTTAAAGAACGGGTCACAAACTTTGATTTGTCTATTAGCCTTTTACAGCTTAACTGCGAGTCCCCTGAGACACTTGTTTCTTAGATATCAGCTTCTTCAACAACCAAACTCTGAGAGTGTCCTTAGTTGTACGGTATACAAAGATTGGACCGTTGTGTTCTTGTTGAACTTGGAATTTGGTACCTGCATTCTCATTAGGAGTTTGTATGCTTTGATAAGGGTTAGCGATATCTATTTTAGAACCATGCGGGGGTTCACAGTCAACCTTGGTAGTGCAAGAGGGAAATAACCTTCCTATAGGGAACCCATTTAAGATTAACTGATTTAAAAATCCTACCCGTGGGTTGCCACCTAAGATTGGATTTAGGCGACATGGTTTTCTTATGCACAGTGGAAGACTTAGCAATAAAAAACCTATTTCCTTTGGAGTTCCCTCTGTTAGCACTTGAGTTCAGCTCCTTCAAGACTTTAGTTACACAAGCCGCATGATTTGTCGTGAAGACACTTTTCATGCATACGGAACAAACACCATGTTTGAGATCCGAATGAGATCTAGAAATCCTAGTTCTTGCTTGTGGCATTTTCTTAGATGCATTTACATAGTGATTATTAGGCATGCTATTCGACCTATGATGTGGCATATTCTTAGAACTATACTTAGAATCACTAGTAGCAGTCTTGTTTGTAGGTTTTGCATAGGCTGGTTTTATCACATTAGGCCTAGATATTGCGATGTGACTGGTCTGGAACTATGAACCATATCAACTTGGGAGGCAAACCGCGGTCTGGAGGATTTTGGTCACTCGGATCTAAATGCAGTCGGTTGATGAACGGATTGAATTTTAGACGGTTTCCCCAAGATTGATGTTTTTCAAGGTTAGTTTCCACACTAGTGCCCTTAGTTTTCCTTAGATCGTTTTTCAAAGCAGCTATGGCAAAAACCTTTTCTTGAACTTGAGCCTTTAATTTCTCATTCTCTTTGAGCAATCTATCTTGAGATGCCAACTTAGATTCAAGCAACTTAATTTGCTTCAAAAGATTATCTTTTTCAGATTTAGAATCTAGAACTTTTTGATCTAATTTTTGTTCAAGAATAACTTTTGACTTGTCAAGTTTTTCAAAATATTTTTGAAATTTGTCCGCTTTCTTCGAAAATTCAGTTTTGGCATCCTCAAGAGTTTTAGATTGCTGAGCTAAGATCGTTTCTAGATCTTTAATATTTGAATCAGAATCGGTTAGTGAAGCAGTCATAAAGCATGTATCATGATTAATTACAACATTTTCAGAATGCTCAACACGCGGTATTTCATCGGCATAAACATCATATGCAACATTCGATTGTACCGTATCTGTAGGTTCTTCGTCATAAACGGAAATGTTGTCATCATAAGAGATGTCTGTAACATTCCCTGACGTGCTGCTGGTATCGTGATGTGATTCTATGCAAATGCAATCTTTATCAACTTCTAATTTTTCAACCGTATGATCATTCTCCTCTTGCATCTGCATCGTAGAATCTTGCACTCCACTATCATACTCTTGCTGAAGTCGGGATCTTTCATAAATCGATGACGAGACCGATGTCACGAATTTCAACAGTGTACCACGGAACTCTTGAACCTCCGTATGTGTGTATTGAAGAAATGACTGACATATCCCTGAATCAGACTTAACAATGTTGAATTCGAAGAAGTGCGTAAGTTGTGTCACTAGAGCTTTATATGCTGATACTGATGCAGAGTGATTAAAGTCTTCTTTGTGAAGTTGCTCAGCTAGTTGGTTCAAGTTGAGGAATATTGAGTCGATGAATGTATAACGATCTTGAACAAAGAGTTTCACAAATTCACTTCCTCCTTGAAGCCATGAAAGGGTTACAAGATGAGACTGAAGTAGTCGAAATAACGTTATACCACTTTCTCTAGCTGTGTTTTGCATTAGATGCAATTCTCCCTCTTAAGATAGAATTCAACGATTCCATTGAAGTTTGATGTGAAGATTTACAAAACGTTGATCGAACAATGAGAGAAAGTAAATGTGTTTGTTGTTGTGTGTAGAAGCCGAGAAATAATGTTAAAATCGCCTAAATTATGTTCTCGATAAACCAAAAATTCCAAGATGAAATTGCACACATTTTCAAAAACACGTTTTTGAAAAATCTTGGAATACTTGTTGCCCTATCGCAATGCCTAAAAGGAATGTTGTCGCAATGTCCAATCGCAATAAATCCTATCGCAATAATCCAATCGCAATAAATCCTATCGCAATGTTCCAATCACAATAAGTCCTATCGCAATATCCAATAGCAATAATCCAATCGCAATACCCTGTCGGAATATCCTGTCGCAATACCCTGTCGCAATACCCTGTCGCAATATGGATCGCAATAACAAGAACTCCAATCGCAATCCAATCGCAATAGCAGAAAACACTCCAATCGCAATCCCAATCGCAATATGGATCGCACTGTTAAAACCCTAGATATTGCGATGGGAGTTGTCGCAATAGTACAAACAGTGCACAAATTTTCCACTTTTCTCTGACAAAACACACCTAATTCGAGATTTTAAGCCTAAAATTGATCCAAACACCCAAAAATTTTGTGTTTTTAGCAAAAGAAACAATACCAAATCACTACCACAACTATGTAGATGATTTGTATCAAGAAAAAACCATAAAAAAACACAAAAAAAATTGGACGTGTGTTTATATAGATAAAAAGCTACAAAAATCAAGAACACGAACACATAAACAATACAATCATCCCATGGCTCTTGATACCATTTGTAGGATATGTAAATCTTGCTTATATTTTAGAGAGAGAAAGAGATAGAAAGATGGTGGATTTCACACAATTCTAGAGAGAGAAACAAAAGTTTACTATGTGTAAAAATGAAGAACCACTCACCCTCTCCATCTAAGGAGAGGGTTTATATACCCAAGCCCTTGTCATGGGCTTGGGCTTACATTTGGGCCGGCCGACACATGTTGTAGGCTAGGCTTGGTCTTGTTTGTTAAATAAAGATAAATAACTAAACTACGAGCTATTACATGGACTATTGTTGGAGTGACCGATCCTTCTTAATACGTAAAACGTATTTCCAACAACTCGTGTCCGAGAAAATTTAACTTCTCGGTAATGAGGATAAGTTTATCATCGGTGATAAACTTTCCTTTATGCGACGATCGGGTTATCATCTGAACATTAATGATGAGCCATGTACACGAGCTTAAAACCTTTGAATGGTTTTAAATTTAGCTCATGTCCGAGAAAAATTAATTTCTCGTTTTGAGGGTAAGTTATCGTTGACGAGATAAACTTCCCTTTCTCTGAAGTTCGGGTCACAGACTGTGATTTGATTGTGAGCCATTGTGCATGAGCTTAAAAACTTCGAATGTTTTTAATATTAGCTCATGCCCCAGAAAACTTAATTTCTCGTTGTGAGGATAAGTTTATCATCAGCGATAAACTCTCCTTTCTTTGATGAACGAGTTACAGTCTGTGATTTGACTATAAGTCCTTATACATAATGTTTAACTGTGAATCCCCTGAGACACTTGTTTCTTTGATATCATCTTCTTCAGTAACCAAACTCTGAGAGTGTCCTTAGTTGAACGATATGTAAAGATCGGACTAGTTTGTTTTTGTTGATCCTTGACTTTGGTACCTGCATTCTCATTTGAAGTTTGTATGCTTTTATATGGGTTAGCGATATCTATCTTAGAATCTTGTGGGGATTCACAGTTTTCTTTTCTTGTGCCAGAGGTGACCTGAGGGGATGATTCACTTGTCTTCGTTGGCAAGCGTTTCCTTTTATAGAAAACCTTAAGTTCAAGCTTAAGTGATGTATCATCCTTTTCAATTTCCTCCCTAGTAGTCTTAGTAGCATCGGAGACTATCCTAGTTAAAGGGCACTCATTTCCTACAACAGTGAAAGTTCTACCATTGGGGCACCACATATTACCAATGGGTTTGATTTTAGCCACCCACTGGGATTTAAGTCTAGCACGGGAGTTCACATCATTAAGTAATTTCTTGACACAAGAATCATGATTAGCTTTAAAGACACATTTCCTACATGTTTTACAAGTAGCATATTTAATGTCCGAGTAAGATCTAGAATTCCTAGATGATTTATTGATGCTCCTAGGATATGACATGCTACAGTTAGCAGTGTTAGGTAATCTAGAAGACATCAGACTAGGTTTAAAATTCCTATCTCGTACTTGTGTCTTTTGAATAGCTTCCCTTAGACCAAAGTTATGGCGAACGTCATTTGAACTAGTTCGAGACGTGTTCTTTGGACTATGGCTAGGGAGACTAGATGCAATCATGTGACTGGGTATTGCAAAAGCTGTTTTAGTCACATTAGCCCTAGTTGGTGGAGTGACTGGTCTAGAAAGATGAACCATATCAACTTGGGAGGCAAACCGCGGTCTCGAGGATTGCGATCGCTCGGATCTAAATGCAGTCGGTTGTCGAACGAACTGATTTGTAGGCGGTTCTCGAGATTGATGGTTTTTCAAGCTTAGTGTCCACACTAGTTCCTTTAGTTTTCCTCAATTCGTTTTTCAATGCAGCTATAGCAAAGACCTTTTCCTGTACTTGAGCCTTTAAAGTCTCATTCTCTTTGAGCAAGTTATCTTGGGATGCCAATTTAGATTGAAGAAAATTAATTTGTTTCAAAAGATTATCCTTTTCAGCTTTAGAATCTAGACCAGTTTGATCGAATTTTCGTTCAAGAACAACGTTTGAATTTTCAAGTTTTTCTAAATATGTTTCAAATTTCTTCGTATTCTTTAAAAATTCAATTTTGGCATCCTCAAGCTCTTTGGATTGTTGAGCTAAAATCGTTTCGAGGTCTTTAATCTTGGAATCGGAATCAGTTAATGAAGCAGTCATAAAGCATTTATCATGATGTACTATAGCATTATGAATAATCTCTGCCCCATTATGACGCACATCGGATGAATCTAAAGTGATAAAACTATCACCCTTTTCCATCCCATGTTTGTCATAATAAGGTTCGAAATGCTCAACATGCGGTAGTTCATCGGCATAGACATCATATACAACATTACATTGTACCATATGTGGAGGCTCTTCGTCATAAATGGGAATGGTGTCATCATAAGAGATGTTGGGAACATTCCCTGACTTGTTGCTGATGTCATGCTTAACTGTTGATTCCATGTCCTTGCAATCTTTAGCAGCCTCCAATTCGTCAATCGTATGACCATTTTCCTCTTGCATCATAGAATCTTGCACTCCATTATCACACGCTTGCTGAAGTCGGGATTTTTCATAAATCAAAGACGAGACCGATGTCAAGAGTTTCAATAGTGTACCACGGAAAACTTGAAGCTCGGTATGTGTGTCTCGAAAAAATGACTGGCAAATCGCTGAACTTTCAGATTGATGATATTGAATTAGAGGAAAGGCGTGAATTGTGTCACGAGAGCTTGATATGCAGATTCTGATGCAGAATGATTAAAGTCTGCTTTGTGAAGTTGCTCAGCTAGTTGGTTCAAGGTGATGTGTATTGAATCAATGAATATATAACGATCTTGACCAAATAGTGTCACAAATTCGCTCCCTCCTTGAATCCATGAAAGAGTCACAAGATGATACTAAAGTAGTTGAAATGACGTGATGCCACTTCTTCTAGCGTTGTCTTGCATGTGATGCGAGTCTCCCTCTTGAAACGTCAAATTCGATGATTCCATTGAAATTTGATGAAATATGATTGTGGTTGTGGTGGTTTTCGGGATTTTACAATACGTGAAGAAACCGAAAAATTGAAACTCACGGGATATGACAAAAACCAACGAAAGATCCGTGAATAACTCATAAAAATCCTCTATTGATGATATAAATCTTTTCTCGGATCAAAAATTGTTGTTGGCTCAAACGTTGATAAAACAAACCCTAGACTAAATATTAATATCCGAACAAATCTTTAACACCAACGACCAATTTAATAGAATATCAGCCCATAAATCCAATAATAACCGGCTTGGATTCCAAAGTGAAATAAATCACATATACTCGGCCCAATAATCGAACAGCTATTTCACTATATTGATGAAACTTCGTTACGTTGCCACAACCTTTAGCAAATGATGAAACTTCGGCCTAATAAACGAACAACTATTTCACTATATTGATGAAACTTCGGCCCAATAAAACTTCGTTACGTTGTCAACACTTTAGCAATTTACCCCGCCCCTCTCAAAAACTTAATACTAACTCTCACTTGACCAATTATAAATGTTACTAGTTTATAAATGTATAAACTTCAAGTTACAATCCCTCCTAGCAAATTGTATAAACTAAATTTACAATCAGTGCACACGTCACAATCAATGCAAACGTTCCAATCACAAATAGAATTGGATAAAAGGGCCTAGAAACCTCCGTCCAGCTGTCAACCTCCCCTTTAACTTCGATGCAACCAAACCCACTACCAATATCATATACAGTCCTATAAATTAACCCCTATATTTATTCACCCCACTACCCTAAACTAAATTAACTCACAATTCTCCTAATTTTACTCTTGTTTCCTCTGCCCTTTTACTTCTTCTCCCAAAACAACATTAATCATCTCACACTAAAACACACATCCTGTTCCAATCTCATCAATCTCATCTATACCCCCAAATCCAATCTCATCATAATCTTCGTAATCAGATTACCCACTATCGAATTATTTGATGAACGAATACAGATTCAAGATCACCGAGGATTACAGCTTCAAGATCTTTTTCAGAAAGATCTAAGGTAGGTATTTGCATGTGTTTTATTGTCAGTTTTAGTCGTTGATCGAGGATGTTTTGTGACAGAGATCGAGTGTTGTTGTGAAGTGTGTGAGTTTGGTGGTGTAATCTGTTTTTGGTCTTGGATCGAGTCTGGGTTGAGAGTCTGATGTTGTCAAATTAAGAGAGTGTTGTTTTTCGAGTCTGTGTTGTTGAATCGAGATGTGAATCGAGTCGATGTTATGTGAATCGTGTCTGTTATGTGAATCGTGTGGAGTTATGTAAATTCGGATTGAGTTGTTATGTCAATCGTGTGGATTAGATTGAGTTGGTGTGATCGAGTCTGTTATGTGAATCGTGTGGGTTTGTGGGTTTGTTGGTAGTTCGAGGGTGGGTCGATTTGAGTCTTTTCGAGTCGAGTTTAGGTTTTTGAGTCTGGTGTTGTAAAGAGTCTGTTGGTGGTTCTTATGTTCGAGGGAGTCGAGTCAGATGTACAAAAAAAGATTTGGTTTTGAGTGTGTGGTCAGTCTGAACGAGAGTGTGATTCTTGGTTTTAGGTTTGGCGAGGCAGTATTGAGGGTGTGTGAGTCGAGGGTGTTGTTTACTATCGTCGAGTCCTGTATTTTGGGTCTTTGTTCGTCGAGTCTGATGAGAGTGAGAGTTCAAGTTGAAAGTCTGTGTTGGTTTCAAAGTGTTGTGTGGTCTGTTATGGTAGTCGAGAGGCCGTTTGTTTAGAGTCTTGAGATTTGTGTTGGTTTCGTAAGAGTGGTTTAATTGTTGGGTTTGGGTTTGAATGTCTCTGAGTAGGTTTTCGAGTCTGTTTTGATGAGTGTTATTGTTGAGTGTTGTGTATAGTCTCTTGTGTCGAGTGAGGTTCTACAGTCTCTTGAGTCGAGTGAGGTTCTTGGTTTTGAGTCGAGGTTGATTTCGAGTGTCTTGTTCGGAATGTGAAAAAACAATAAGTCAGAATATGAAATCAAAATATAAGTCGGAATTTGAATTCAAAACATTATTCGGAATACCAATTCAAAAACATAAGTCGGAATCTTTATTCAAAACATAAGTCGGAATCTTGATTCAAAACATAAGTCCGAATCTTGATTCAAAACATAAGTCGGAATCTTGATTCAAAACATAAGTCTGAATCCAGAACAGGATGATAAGTCGGAATAGAAAACACTAGTTAGAATAGTCTCTCAAATATAATTCGGAACACAAGTCGGGAAACGAATTCGTATCATAAGTCTGAATACATATGTGGAACACAAGTCGGAATAGGAATTATGTATGGAAGTCGGAATGTGGAATCAAATTGGAGGGAAAAAATAAGAAAATTATAAGTCGGATTATGAAATATCATGCACATAAGTCGGAATATGAATTAGCATGCACATAAGTCGGAATCTAGACACAAATTGGAGGGAAAAAAATACTATAATCCGGATTACTAGTAAAAAAAGATAAAGATAGTTCGGAATATTATAAACCCTCTTATTTCGAATTATACCAAATAATTTCAAAAACTTGTAATTTTTACCCAAAAATCAATCTAAAAAATTCCAACTTTTTCGTGTTTTTACCAAAACAAATACCCAAAATCATTACCACAACTATGTAAAAGATTTCTAGAAAGATTAAACCATACAAAACACAAAAAAAAATTGAATTGAATGATTTTAGATCAAAACCCACAAATCAAAGATGAACAAACACAAGAACAACCTAATCAACCATGGCTCTTGATACCAATTGTAGGTCCACGTTTTCTTATGATTGTGCAAGTGTTGAATTTATCTAAAGTGAGGGATGGAGAAGGAAGAACTAGAGAGAGAAAGGTAGAGAGAGAAAGGAGAGAAAGAGAGAATGAAAGATGTGATTAATGAAAAGTTAAATGAATAATGACCAACCCCTCCTAACATGCCAGGAGGTATATATAGCCCACCCTACCTGTGGGCTATATGGACTATACTGTTTACATACTGGATCACGAGCCTAATAATTGAATATATCAGTGGAGTGACCGATCCTTTCTAAATACGTAAAAACGTATTTCCAACAGTGGCTCTTTCTCTAACCAAAATTTAGCGGGCCCCGCTAAGGAATACGGAAAAATCATCATCTTAATCGAGTCATTAGCAACGTCCTTAAACTTGCAAGTGGCGGTAAGACAATTGAATTGGCGGATATGGTTTGGCGGGTTGTCCTTTTCAACACCACGGAATTTGTTGTTTTGGATCATCGACAACAAACCCGTTTTCACTTCAAAATTCTCCGCAAGGATGGCGGGAATCACAATAGCCTCTCCATAACCCTCGGTGGGTGCTTGAAATAACTCCATCATAGTTCGATTATCCATGGTTGGTTCTTCTTCTACGATAGGTTCGTCAATAGGAGACTCCTCACTAGAAAGGTTAGGTGTGGTCTCCTTTCGGTTTTTTCGTTTACGTGCACGTCTTGCTTGATTACGAGTAAGCATAAACGTCACGTACAACGTGGGGATGAGCAAAGAAGATTCTTTTTGGTGTTTTTATTTTTTCCAATTTTTTTTGTGGTTTTTGATTTTTTTTACTTTTTTTGGATTTTGGTGAATGTATTAAGTAGACAATAATCTACAAATGTCTCCTCAAATCAAATCTCTTGATTAAAGGAGCCTCAAGGAATGAAAATGATCACGTGAAGTGAACGCCTTCGATGACTTTAGAACGTTGGTGGAACACCAAAACGTTCAAGAGGGTTTAATCAAATGAAACCAAGAAAATATATATGATACTTAGATAATACTTTGGTTGGCAAACCCTCGATTAGCCCTTTTTATCTAAACACGCACAAGCAAGCAGGGAAACGAGGCGGCGCGAAGCACTTAAGAGCCTTTTTACTTAGGGTATATTTTATAATACCTGCCTTATACCCACCTTATAGTTTGGGTTTGTCAAAATTAAGCTTCACGAAAGTAATTATCTGTTTTGCCTTTTTTTTTCTTTGTTTGAGATTTGAATACATTGATTGAGTAATGACCTCCCAATCAAGGTTGTGTTTTCACACTTTTGGAGTACTTGTGAATTTATTGTTCTACGTATACAATATAGTAATATTCACACAAAAATCAAAAAACCGATAATACGTATTAGTAGAGTGCTACTAATACAATTAGCTATTATGGCTAGTATAAAAACAACAATTGTTCAAATCAAAACACAACACGCCTCCCCGGCAGCGGCGCCAAAATGATAGTCGTAAATTACTACGTCTTTTAGGAAAAAGAACGTAATTAGGGCAAGCGTTAACAAGTGATTTAGGAAAACCACAAGTAAATGACCCAAAAGTGGGGATCGTTCTCAAGGAGGCTAGTATGTTGTGTAAAGAAATGATTAACTTTTTGATTAAATTGATGAGAAAAGAAAATAGAAAAGAAACTAGAAGAGAATGACGGTTACGATTATGAATAAAACTAAGACGAAGTCGTACACGTAAAACCGTAAAAAGTGACTAAATTTAAAAATTACCCTAAAAATTCCTAGAAAATTACAATAAATCCTAAAAAAATGTAATTAGAGTTTACAAAAAATCAAAAATCATTTAAACCTTTTATTTAATTAAATATTAATTTTTTAATGCTAATTAAAGCCTAAAAAATCAAATTAATTAATAAAAAGCCCAAAATGAGATTTTTCACTTTATAAACCTCTAAAATGACTTAAATAAATTTAAAACTATTTTTGACAATTTTAAAATTAATTAAAACTATTTAAAAATGATTAAAAACTATAAAACTTAAAATAATTCTAAAAATTAATCTAATGACAATAAAATTAATCTAAAAATTTTAAAATTCCTAACTTAATGTATTTAAACTAGGAAAAATGAAAAACTTACAAAATCTAAAACTTATTTTTTAATAATAAAATAATAATAAAATAATAGTAAAATAATATTAAAAATCCAAAATTTATAAAAAATTCTAAAAAGTTGCAAACTAGTTATTTTAACCTAAATAACTCAGAAGTGAACTTAAAATTACCAAAATACCCCTAATGGGCCTTAAAATGGGCTAAGTGACAAAACAGACCCTTAATGGGCTTAGAATTGGCCCAATAAGAAAAATTCCACCAAATAAGCTCAAAACATCCTATGTAACTCAAAATTTGATTCTAAGAACAAAACTCTAAAAGCCCAAAAGCAGAAAGTGAGCTTATCACAGCTTAATAAGTCAACAGCTTATTCTTAATGGGCTTTTTGGCCCATTAAGCCATAAGCTAATGCCATAAGCTCTAATTTGACACACAAGCTTCTTTTGGGATACTTAAGAGATTTGTGAAAAGATATTTTGAAAAAGCCCAAGAAATAAGCCTGAAATAAGCAAAGCTCTCTTCACAAAACGACAAAATAGTTGTTTTTGTGTTCTAGGCTACCTCAAGTGCTGATTCAAGTTGCAAAAGGTTTTAAATGACTCAATTAAGCAAAATAATCAAAAAAATTTCAAATAAGCACACTAAATAAGCTGGAATAAGCAAATAAGCAATTATGTAAAAGTCATCTTGATTAGTTTTCTAGTCAAAGCTCAAAGTCAAACCCTAATATGCTCCAGTTCAAATCAATGGGTCAAATAAGGAAGATTGATCACAAAAAATAAGTTGTTGCAAGTCCCAATAAGCTAGAATAGCTTATGAATAAGCTGATGATCAAATAACACTAGTAGTGGCTAGTTTCAGGGGAAAGGAGTTCCCATTGCTTGACTATTTTGACTTTTTGTCTTATGTGACTTTTTGTTGGATTCAAGTTAAGCAAAGGCACCCAAGTAATCAGTGGATCACAAGGAGTCAATAACAATCACAAAAACACAATTACAACAAGCCAATTAGTACAAATTAATCAAAGATCACCAGATACGCACTAGATATGAACACAAGCAGTTATGAACTTAATAAGCAGTTTTAGCAAGAATAAGCCAACCAAATTGAACCAAATGCACACAACAGCTTAGATTAATTCAAATGAACATAAATTAGCTGGTTTCATGCAATGATTTAAGGTTTATAACAAGATTCAAGCACTAAAATGTTACTGATGAACAAAGAACAAGCAGATTTTACACTTTGCTTATATACTTGACCACAAATCCAATTTCAAACTCTCAAATCTTCTTAACATGTAATGCAAAATTTGTTTAATCACTTGTTAGCCCTAAGCGCATACAATCTAGGTGTAAAACCCGCATGCTTTTACCATGAATAGTACCCTTATGATCGTACGTACATGATTAGAACTTTCCTTATTTAGCACGTTTACGTTTCACAAATAGGAATTACAAGTATTACGCACGGGTTATTACACGATAAGTATTTAATACGTATTTAGACACGATAATTATTATCAACAATAATTATAATCACGAACATGAAATCATGAACGTAGATAATCACGAACCTATTATTATCTATTTACGTATATTTATAACGATTACGTATAAGTATATTTTACGACACGAACGATTACTAAATAAATCACGACACGAGAACACGTAAATAAATAGAACACGGAAAAACAACAAGTTTCCCCTTGTGGGCCCCTCATAGCCGAGGCATAGACAAGGAAGTGGGCCAAGCCCACCTTAAAATTTAACTAAATAGAAAAAGAACGAAACATAATTCATAATACAGAGTTTTTAGAAAAAACACAAAACCCTGCTCCTCCTTTATCTCTTTGGCCTCTGCATATAAACACCAAGGAATGGGTGTTTGGTTGATTTGGTTGATCCAATTCTTGTTAGATCATTCGTGTTATTAATCTCCTTGTTATTCACGAATCGTTAATTCCTTAAACCTTTTCTTTTTAATTATTTATTAGATCTAAGAACACGCGAATCATGGGTTATTAAAACCATTAATTAAAACATGTTAATTATTTAGATCCAATCATGGGGTATTAAAAGTATATGATTTAAGGGGTGTTTGGTTCGGTCGGCGCACACAAACCGAGAGCCTATGCTCTCGGTGTGGCTCGTGTAACCACAACCAAGAACAAGTGGTCTGGGTGTGGGCTTTGTGGCTCGACATCAAGCAAACCAAGGGACCCTGACGCATGTCGGGGTTGTTCTTGTGTTTCGGGGGTCTTGGCTGAAAAACAAAACAAACACCACCGGCTTAAGCCGGTGGATAATATGACCAAGCAGGGGGAACTCATCCGCGGCAGCAGGGGGAACCACCGGCTAACTGCCGGTGGGAACTTTTGCTAGCCGGCGTCTAGCCGAGGACCTGGGAACCACCTGTAGGCTGGTGGCTGTTTTGCGAAAACAGTGGCAACCGGCCAAGCCGGTTTGCCACTGTTAAGGGGTTGTTTGTTTGGCCTGTTCAAGGGTTAACACAGTCCGGTTCATGACATGTTTAGGTTTAAAACACGACTACGGTTCATGGCTTATTTTTTTACAAGTTAATTATTTTTTACAAGTTAAATAATTACAAGGTTTAATTAAATTAATCTAACATGCTTTATAATTAATTTAATTTATACATGACTTAGGTTAATTATTATTAGAATAATAAATGGTTTTAACCTAAGTATTTTATCATTTAAATTTAGACTAAAGTAATTAATTAATTATTAAAACATGGCTTATAATTAATTAATTTTCATGACTTAGGTTATATTAATAATAAATATTAATACATGTTTTGACAAAAGTATTGTCTACACTTTAGTTTAATTAAATCATGCTATATTTAATTAAATCTTATAACATATAGTTTATTTAATTTACATGTAATAATTAATAAACTATACTATTTAATCACATGACTTAGAATAATTATCAATAAAAATTAAGCTTATATTATTAGCTTAATAATCCACCTTAATTCTATTTATGGAAACTTTCTATTTTTAGAAACTTATTTAATTTAAGGAGCTAATCTATTTATGGAAACTTCCTATTTTTAGAAACTTATTTATTTTAAGCAGTAAATCTATTTTTGGAAACTTTCTATTTTAGGAAACCTGCTATTTTTAGAAAGTTATTTATTATTACACAACAAGTATAATAATACAAGAAATACAAGTAAACTTAATTAGAATAGACAGAATACATGATAAACACAATATAACGATAAAATAAGTAAAACATGACATGAACATATAAAACAAGCTAAGACATGACATAAAACCAGTTACGTATACAGTAATAAGAATACTTGTACACCTATTTTATCTATGTAGCATTAGTGAGATCGAAATAGGACTCTCTTTCGTTCGTCTTCTTCGTTCACTGGATACAAGGTACGGATTCTCCGTCCTTTCAGTATGGACATTCTTTCCTTATTAGGATTCTCCGTATGCAGCCAACTGTTTTCCCAGTATATGTTTTATATGTTTTGATTGCTTATGGTTAATTAAGTGCCTAAAGCCAGATACATGCATGACAAGTTTCACCTAGTTATGGTGGTACCATAACCATAACACTAGAGGCACAAGTGTTATGACTTCACCGTGGCGGAGTGATAGCTCGTGGCGTCCCTTCATCTTTTGGCCATATTATTATTATCATGTGGGGCGTATGGGTGCATACTAGGTTACATGTTTTTACAGATTATTCAGGTGAATGTGGTGTGTGCCTTGCATCCTTCACAAGGAGCTGATCCCTCCTACCCAAAAACTTATATTAATTAGAGGCAACCCCTTTAATTGCATGACAAGGTCACCCCTCAAATTATTCATGCACGTTGATATTTCATGACCTATATTGGCTAACGGTAACATGTTAAACAGTTTTTATAAGATAAACATAAGGCTTTTCAAACTATAAAACCAGATTTACTAAGTTATACCAGGTTTTCCAGGACTTAGACATTTCTGCTGCTATATGTTGTTTATGCTTATGATATTCATTCTATGCTTGTATATCTGTGCACTGAGCGTTATGCTCAGCCATTTTTCTTTCATGTTCCCAAAACGGCAGGTACTCAGGGACGCTCATAGACTTTAATGATACGTGCATATGGACTGGAAGCTTCCTATCCTTCATTACTTTAGGCATTCCTTCATAATTTGATACTCATTTATATGGACATTGTTTAGTCCTTTTCATTTACAGTACTTATGTTTGTTTGTGATGAGCTTTACTTTGGGGTACCGATGTTTGTTTCCGGTATTTCCTTTATTGTCATGTGATGTTTAATACATTTATCCTTGTATGCTTTGATGACACGCCATAATTACGCGTGACATTCCATTTACCAAAATGGGGTGTTACAATTATGGTATCAGAGCTAAGGCTTCGACCTGTAGGCTCTCAAAACACGACCAGTGATTAGTGGGTAGTCACTATGGTCTTCCTAGAATTGACAGTCGGTGTTCATGCATTCATTGTTTTCATGCATACATATATATGTCATTGTCGCAGGTTTATGACTAAGTAATGGTTGGTACAGGACTAGCCCTATTTAGTCTCATGTGCTTTTATCGAAACTTTTAACTTTAGGACCGACCCACTGGCGTCCCCTCGTCATGTCTTTTGTTTTGAGAGAATAGACAATAGGCGTTCACTCTCGCGCATATAAAAGTTTTCATAAAACTGCATCATGCATTCATGTACCAATTTTTCTACATAAAATTTTTTCTCATGATTTATTGGTATAATTTCTTTTTCATGTATATACTTTATGTTTTGATTAGTTAGTCATGTATTTTTATGTTATACTGTCAGATGGTTCTCACACGCGAGTAGGAACAACTCAATGCAGCAGTCCAAGCTGCAATGCAAGCTATGCTTCCTCAGCTGAGGAACGAAATCAGGGCTGAGGTGCAGGCTGCCAACAATCAGCAGCAGCACCCAGTACCTCCTCCTCCTCCTCCTCCAGCAACATTGCTCACATGGCCAGAGAGATTCAGTAAGCTACGCCCTCGATCCTTCGAGAAGACAGATAGCCCCAGTGAAGCTGAAAGCTGGTTGGCTCACATTGAGAAGATCTTCGATGCCATTGGCTGTGACCCCGTCTTCAAGTCAAGGTTGGCCTGTTACCGGTTCGAAGGTGATGTGCTATCATGGTGGAAGGCACTGAAGCAGTCAGAGGGAGGTGATAATTGGGTGGCTGGTTTGACTTGGGCTCAGTTCAGGGATTTGGTGATGGGACAGTTCTTTCCCAAGGCTACAAAAGACAAGCTGAAGAGAGAGTACCAAGGAATTAGACAGAGAGCTGGAGAGAACAGCAACGAGTTCATGTAGAGTTTTTTTTCGTTTAGTTGGTTTTCTTGGTGCAGCAGCAGGTACTCCCGAAGAGCAAGCATACCACTTCCGGTGGGCTCTTTGTACATCGGTCATAAACAACTTGGTGTTGCTACGGTCAACACTGTGGCACAAGTGGCCGATGCGGCACGTAAGCAGGAGACCCGATAAGTGGTAAACATTCGTTATTCAGCGGTGACCAAACTGTATTCCTTCAGCATATGTTAATATTTATATCTCTTTTAAACTATATCTTCCAGGCAGAAGACTGGGGACCGGTCTCAGCCGGCTACTCAGCAACACCCTACTCAGCCCAAGGGAAATGGTCAGACCCACGACCGTTTTGCTACGGATAGGCGTGGCGGTAATGATAATTACCGTAACAACGCTGGAAACTCCAACAGCAGCAGGTCCTTTTACTTACTCATTTTCTTAAGATTGCATGCAATAGTTCTAAATTCTGACACATTAGAGAATCTTCTACCAGGAATCTTGGTAACGGGAGGGACCAGAACCAGAGAGGTTCACAGCCTAACCGTCTAACTATCACTGGTAATTCATCTTACGAATTATCCGCATTTTCCTTTATACCTATTCTCATGTCTCATGTATATTATTCTTTTTAGGCTCTCAGCCAGCAAGGACACCTGCTGGAGGATATACTCATCCTCTTTGCACTACCTCCAACTGTAGGCACCCAGGGCCATGTCGTTGCGACAGCGACGCATGCTTCAAGTGTGGTCTTCCTGACCATCACATGAAGGACTACCGCAAGGGAGAGATGGAGGGCACATCAGGACATGCTGATACCAAGCCGCCTCCTACTAGTGGACGCGTTTACACGACATCTCGCGACCAGGCCAACAAGTCTACAGGTACCATCACTGGAATCTTGTATATGTATGGTCAACTTGCATGTGTTCTATTTGACACGGGTTCTACTCACTCGGTCATTTCTACTGCTTATGCTAAGAATGTTAGGATACTCCTCATGCCACTAGAGAATATACTTAATATTTCCACGCCTTTAAGAGACTCTGTACGCATAACCCATGTGTACAAGATCCTTCCCCTAGAGTTTGATGACAAGATTCGTCCTGTTGATGCACTTCCGCTGGACATGAATGATTTTGACATGATATTGGGCATGGAATGGCTATCCAAGTATTATGCTACCATAGACTGCCATTCATATCGAGTCATCTTCGGTGATGTTAATGCACCAGAGTACATTCACAACGGGTTCGTACCCGAAAGGTCTGTACAAATCATATCAAACCTGCAAGCACGGGCATTACTTTCACATGGTTGCGAGGGCTATCTAACTACTGTTCATGACATGGATGCTGAATCCCCATCAATTCAGAATCAGCCGATAGTGTCAGAATTTCAAGATGTATTTCCAGAAGAACTTCCGGGCATACCACTTGCCCGTGAAGTAGAATTTAATATCGAGCTCATTGCAGGAGCTGAGCCGATTTCCAAGGCTCTCATAGAGTTGAAGGAGCTGAAGGATCAATTGCAAGAACTTCTGGAACGAGGCTTCATTCGACCCAGCGCATATCCATGGGGCGCATGGTCTTTTTCGTTAAGAAGAAGGACGACAGTATGCGTCTTTGCATAGATTATCGCGAGCTAAACAAGATCACCATCCGGAATATGTATCCTCTACCATGCATAGACGATCTGTTTGACCAATTCCAAGGGGCCAAACATTTCTCCAAGATTGATCTGAGGTCGGGCTATCATCAGCTACGGGTTAAAGAGCAGGACATCGCCAAGACTGCTTTCCGTACACGCTATGGCCACTACAAATTTGTAGTCATGCCATTTGGCCTTACTAATGCTCCAGCAGTGTTCATGGATTTGATGAACACAATCTTCCATGAATTTCTGGACAAGTTCGTCATCGTCTTTATTGACGACATCCTGATATTCTCTAAGTCCAAGGAGGAACACGAAGACCATCATCGTACAATACTACATATTCTTTGCCAGAAGTAGTTGTATGCTAAATTGTCCAAGTGTGAGTTCTGGTTAGACAAGGTGGCATTCTTAGGTCACATTGTATCAGCAGAAGGAATCACTATGGATCCAGCAAAGGTTGAGGCTATTACCAAGTGGCCAAGACCTACATCAGCGACTAAGGTTTGCAGTTTCCTAGGCTTAGTTGGTTACTACCGTAGGTTCGTGGAGAACTTTTCCCGTTTATCACTACCATTGACCAAACTGATGCGGAAAGGGGAGAAATTCGTCTGGACTGAAGAAAGAGAGAAGAGCTTTGAAGACCTAAAGCAGAAGTTAGTAACTACACTGATTCTTACTCTCCCATCTCGTACATGTGGATTTCAAATCTACAATGATGCATCAGGGAAGGGACTTGGTTGTGTTCTCATGCAACATGGGAAAGTGATCGCGTACGCTTCATGGCAGCTTAAGCCTTATGAGTAAAATTACCCTACGTATGACTTGGAACTTGCAGCAGTCGTGTTTGCATTGAAGATATGGAGGCACTACTTGTATGGAGAATCATGTGACATTTTCACGGACCACAAGAGCTTGAAGTACATCTTCACTCAATGTGAATTGAACATGAGACAGAGGAGATGGTTAGAGCTGTTGAAGGATTATGACATTAATCTGTAGTATCACCCCGGCAGGGCGAATGTAGTGGTAGATGCACTTAGCAGAAAGTCCGGAATGATAAACGACATTAAAATTGAGGAGGAAATTATAAGATATTTGGAGTGACTAGACATTGAGATCATGGTACGTGGACAACAAGGTTATTGGGCTAATCTTAGAGTGGAACCTGAGTTACTCTCTAGGTTCAAGGAAGCTCAGAAAGATGATGGTGAAATCTAGGCGATAATTCAGAATTTGGAGAAGCAGACATAATTTCGAGTAGACACAGATGGTATCTTATGGCAGGGCACGAGACTTTGTGTTCCTTACGATCAAGAACTCAGGGAAGCATTGTTAGTGGAGGCTCATAGCTCCCCATTCTCAATTCATCCTGGTTCGACCAAGATGTACCATGACATCAAGCAATACTTTTGGTGGAGTGGTATGAAACAAGATGTTGCGACTTACGTCTCCAAATGTCGTGCCTGCTAGCAGGTTAAGATCGAGCATCAACGATCTGGCGGTCTTCTACAACCGTTAGATATTCCAGGGTGGAAGTGGGACAAATCACCATGGATTTTGTTACCGGTCTTTCGCAGACAAAGAGGAAGCATGATGCGATTTGGGTTATCGTTGATCGACTTACCAAGTCAGCTCACTTCTTATCGATCCACAAGGAAGATTCAGTAAGTAAACGCGCCGATACTTATAGAAAGGAGATCATGAGACTTCACGGTGCTCCATCCAGCATCGTCTCAGACAGAGATCCTCGTTTCGCTTCGCGGTTTTGGAGAAGCCTACAGAAAGCTTGGGGTACAAAACTTAAGCTTAGCACGGCTTTCATCCTCAAACAGACGGGTAATCGGAGCGAACGATTCAGACATTAGAAGACATGTTGAGGTCATGTGCGTTGGAATGGACGGGAGATTGGGACGACTACATCTGTTTGGTAGAGTTTGCATACAACAACAGTTGGCATGCAAGTATCAAGTGTGCTCCGTTCGAGATGTTGTATGGCAGAAAGTGTCGCACCCCAATCTGCTAAGATCAGGTTGGTGAGCGAACACTTGAAGGACCAGAAATGATTGAGTTGACCAACGAGAAGGTCGCATTAGCTAAGCATAAATTGCAAGAAGCACAGTCACGTTAGAAGAGTTATGCCGACAAGCATCGTAGGGACTTACATTTTAACGTAGGATATCACGTCTTATCACCGGCACGTGGTGTTAGACGTTTTGGAATCAAAGGAAAGCTCAGTCCTCGATTCATCGGGTCGTTTGATGTCATTGAGCGAGTCGGTGAAGTATCTTATCGTTTAGCGTTGCCTCCGCAGCTTTCTCATGTTAACGATGTTTTCCATGTGTCCTTACTCAGAGGGTACAAGTATCATCCCCTTCACATGGTTCAGTATCCACTAGAACAGATTCGTGAAGATCTCACTTTCATAGAAGAACCCGAACGAGTTCTTGACAGACTAGAACGAGTCATGCGAAGGAAGACGATTCCATTCGTCAAAATCCTTTAGAGAGATCATACCGAGCGGGAAGCCACTTGGGAAACAGAGGAGTCTATCCGGGCTTCTTACCCTCATTTCATATTTTGAATTCGGGTATGTTCTTCTTTTCCAGTTTACATTATCTATAATTCGGGGACGAATTATTCTATTTAGGGGGAAGAGTTGTAAAACCCGCATGCTTTTACCATGAATAGTACCCTTATGATCGTACGTACATGATTAGAACTTTCCTTATTTAGCACGTTTACGTTTCACGAATAGGAATTACAAGTATTAAGCACGGGTTATTACACGATAAGTATTTAATACGTATTAAGATGCGATAATTATTATCAACAATAATTATAATCACAAACATGAAATCATGAACGTAATTAATCACGAACCTATTATTATCTATTTACGTATATTTATAACGATTACGTATAAATATATTTTACGACACGAACGATTACTAAATAAATCACGACACGAGAACACGTAAATAAATAGAACACGGAAAAACAACAAGTTTCCCCTTGTGGGCCCCTCATAGCCGCGACATAGACAAGGAAGTGGGCCAAGCCCACCTTAAAATTTAACTAAATAGAAAAAGAACGAAACATATTTCATAATACAGAGTTTTTAGAAAAAAACACAAAACCCTGCTCCTCCTTTTTCTCTTTGGCCTCCGCATATAAACACCAAGGAAGGGGTGTTTGGTTGATTTGGTTGATCCAGTTCTTGTTAGATCACAAATCGTTAATTCCTTAAACCTTTTCTTTTTAATTATTTATTAGATCTAAGAACACGCGAATCATGGGTTATTAAAACCAATAATTAAAACATGTTAATTAATTAGATCCAATCATGGGGTATTAAAAGTATATGATTTAAGGGGTGTTTGGTTTGGCCGGCGCACAAAAAACCGAGAGCCTATGCTCTCGGTGTGGCTCGTGTAACCACAACCGAGACCAAGTGGTCTCGGTGCGGGTTTGTGGCTCGGCATCAAGCAAACCAAGGGACCCCGACGCATGTCGGGGTTGTTCTTGTGTTTTGGGGGTCTCGGCTGAAAAACAAAACAAACCCCACCGGCTTAAGCCAGTGAATAATATGACCAAGCAGGGGGAACTCATCCGCGACAGCAGGGGGAACCACCGGCTAACTGCCGGTGGGAACTTTTGCTAGCCGGCGGCTAGCCGAGGACCTGGGAACCACCTCGTAGGCCGGTGGCTGTTTTGCGAAAACAGTGGCAACCTGTCAAGCCGGTTTGCCACTGTTAAGGGGTTGTTTGTTTGGCCGGTTCAAGGGTTAACACGGTCCGGTTCATGACATGTTTAGGTTTAAAACACGGGTTCGGTTCATGCTTTATTTTTTTAAAAGTTAATTATTTTTTACAAGTTAAATAATTACAAGGTTTAATTAAATTAATCTAACATGCTTTATAATTAATTTAATTTAGACATGACTTAGGTTAATTATTATTAGAAATAATACATGGTTTTAACCTAAGTATTTTATCATTTAATTTTCGACTAAAGTAATTAATTAATTATTAAAACATGGCTTATAATTAATTAATTTTCATGACTTAGGTTATATTAATAATAAATATTAATACATGTTTTAACCAAAGTATTGTCTACACTTTAATTTAATTAAATCATGCTATATTTAATTAAATCTTATAACATATAGTTTATTTAATTTACATGTAATAATTAATAAACTATACTATTTAATCACATGACTTAGAATAATTATCAGTAAAACTTAAACTTATATTATTAGCTTAATAATCCACCTTAATTCTATTTTTGGAAACTTTCTATTTTCAGAAACTTATTTATTTTAAGGAGCTAATCTATTTATGGAAACTTCCTATTTTTAGAAACTTATTTATTTTAAGCAATAAATCTATTTTTGGAGACTTTCTATTTTTGGAAACTTTCTATTTTAGGAAACCTGCTATTTTTAGAAAGTTATTTATTATTACACAACAAGTATAATAATACAAGAAATACAAGTAAACTTAATTAGAATAGACAGAATACATGATAAACACAATATAACGATAAAATCAGTAAAACATGACATGCACATATAAAACAAGCTAAGACATGACATAAAACCAGTTACGTATACAGTAATCAGAATACTTATACACGTATTTTATCTATGTAGCATTAGTGAGATCGAAGTAGGAGTCTCTTTCGTTCGTCTTCTTCGTTCACTGGACACAAGGTACGGATTCTCTGTCCTTTCAGTATGGACATTCTTTCCTTATTAGGATTCCCCGTATGCAGCCAACTGTTTTCCCAGTATATGTTTTATATGTTTTGATTGCTTATGTTTAATTAAGTGCCTAAAGCCATATACATGCATGACAAGTTTCACCTAGTTATGGAGGTACCATAACCATAACACTAGAGGCACCAGTGTTATGACTTCACCGTGGCGGAGTGATAGCTCGTGGCGTCCCTTCAGCTTTTGGCCATATTATTATTATCATGTGGAGCGTATGGGTGCATACTAGGTTACATGTTTTTACAGATTATTCAGGTGAATGTGGTGTGTGCCTTGCATCCTTCACAAGGAGCTGATCCCTCCTACCCAAAAACTTATACTAATTAGAGGCAGCCCCTTTAATTGCATGACAAGGTCACCCCTCCAAGTATTCATGTACGTTGATATTTCATGACCTATATTGGTTAACGGTAATATGTTAAACAGTTTTTATAAGATAAACATAAGGCTTTTCAAACTATAAAACCAGTTTTACTAAGTTATACCAGGTTTTCCAGGACTTAGACATTTCTGCTGCTATATGTTGTTTATGCTTATGATATTTATTCTATGCTTGTATATCCGTGCACTGAGCGTTATGCTCAGCCGTTTTCCCTTCATGTTCCCAAAACGGTAGGTACTCAGGGACGCTCATAGACATTAAGCGTACGTGCATATGGACTGGAAGCTTCCTATCCTTCATTACTTTAGGCATTCCTTCATAATTTGATACTCATTTCTATGGACATTGTTTAGTCCTTTTCATTTACAGTACTTATGTTTGTGTGTGATGAGCTTTACTTTGGGGTACCGATGTTTGTTTCCGGTATTTACTTTATTGTCATGTGATGTTTATTACATTTATCCTTGTATTCTTTGATGACAAGCCATAATCACGCGTGACATTCCATTTACCAAAATAGGGTGTTACAATTATGGTATCAGAGCTAAGGCTTCGACCTGTAGGCTCTCAAAACACGACCAGTGATTAGTGGGTAGTCACTATGGTCTTCCTAGAACTGACAGTCGGTGTTCATGCATTCATTGTTTTCATGCATACATATATATGTCATTGTCGCAGGTTTATGACTAAGTAATGGTTGGTACAGGACTAGCCCTATTTAGTCTCATGTGCTTTTATCGAAACTTTTAACTTTAGGACCGACCCATTGGTGTCCCCTCGTCATGTCTTTTGTTTTGAGAGAACTGACCATAGGCGTTCACTCTCGCGCATATAAAAGTTTTCATAAAACTGCATCATGCATTCATGTACTATTTTTTCTATATAAATTTTTTCTCATGATTTATTGGTATAATTTTTTTTCATATATATACTTTATGTTTTGATTAGTTAGTCACGTATTTTTATGTTATACTGTCAGATGGTTCTCACACGCGAGTAGGAACAACTCAATGCAGCAGTCCAAGCTGCAATGCAAGCTATGCTTCCTCAGCCGAGGAACGAAATCAGGGCTGAGGTACAGGCTGCCAACAATCAGCAGCAGCACCCAGTACCTCCTCCTCCTCCTCCTGCAACATTGGTCACATGGCCAGAGAGATTCAGTAAGCTACGCCCTCGATCCTTCGAGAAGACAGATAGCCCCAATGAAGCTGAAAGTTGGTTGGCTCACATTAAGAAGATCTTCGATGCCATGGGCTGTGACCCCGTCTTCAAGTCAAGGTTGGCCTGTTACCGGTTCGAAGGTGATGTGCTATCATGGTGGAAGGCACTGAAGCAGTCTGAGGGAGGTGATAATTGGGTGGCTGGTTTGACTTGGGCTCAGCTCAGGGATTTGGTGATGGGACAGTTCTTTCCCAAGGCTGAGCAAGACAAGCTGAAGAGAGAGTACCAAGGAATTAGACAGAGAGCTGGAGAGAACAGCAACGAGTTCATGTATAGTTTTCTTCGTTTAGCTGGTTTTCTTGGTGCAGCAGCAGGTACTCCCGAAGAGCAAGCATACCACTTCCGGTGGGCTCTTTGTACATCGGTCATAAACAACTTGGTGTGTGCTACGCTCAACAATGTGGCACAAGTGGCCGATGCGGCACGTAAGCTGGAGACCCGATAAGTGGTAAACATTCGTTATTCAGAGGTGACCAAACCGTATTCCTTTAGCATATGTTAATATTTATATCTCTTTTAAACTGTATCTTCTAGGCAGAAGACTGGGGACTGGTCTCAGCCGGCTACTCAGCAACAGCCTACTCAGCCCAAGGGAAATGGTCAAACCCACGATCGTTTTGCTACGGGTAGGCGTGGCGGTAATGATAATTACCGTAACAACGCTGGAAACTCCAACAACAGCAGGTCCTTTTACTTACTCATTTTCTTAAGATTACATGCAATAGTTCTAAATTCTGACACATTAGAGAATCTTCTACCAGGAATCATGGTAACGGGAGGGACCAGAACCAGAGAGGTTCACAGCCTAACCGTCCAACTATCACTTGTAATTCATCTTACGAATTATCCGCATTGTCCTTTATACCTATTCTCATGTCTCATGTATATTGTTCTTTTTAGGCTCTCACCCAGCAAGGACACCTGCTGGAGGATATACTCATCCTCTTTGCACTACCTCCAACCGTAGGCACCCAGGGCCATGTCGCTGCGACAGTGACGCATGCTTCAAGTGTGGTCTTCCTGACCATCACATGAAGGACTGCCGCAAGGGCGAGATGGAGGGCACATCAGGACATGCTGATACCAAGCCGCCTCCTACTAGTGGACGCGTTTACACGAAATCTCGCGACCAGGCCAACAAGTCTACAGGTACCATCACTGGAATCTTGTATATGTATGGTCAAGTTGCATGTGTTCTATTTGACACGGGTTCTACTCACTCAGTCATTTCTATTACTTATGCTAAAAATGTTAGGATACTCCCCATGCCACTAGAGAATATACTGAATATTTCCACGCCTTTAAGAGACTCTATACGCATAACCCATGTGTACAAGAGCCTTCCCCTAGAGTTTGATGACAAGATTCGTCCTGTTGATGCACTTCCGCTGGACATGAATGATTTTGACATGATATTGGGCATGGAATGGCAATCCAAGTATCATGCTACAATAGACTGCCATTCATATCAAGTCATCTTCGGTGATGTTAATGCACCAAAGTACATTCACAACGGGTTCGTACCCGGAAGGTCTGTACAAATCATATCAACCCTGCAAGCACGTGCATTACTTTCACATGGTTGCGAGGGCTATCTAGCTACTGTTCATGACATGGATGCTGAATCCCCATCAATTCAGAATCAACCGATAGTGTCAGAATTTCAAGATGTATTTACAGAAGAACTTCCGGGCATACCACCTGCCCGTGAAGTAGAGTTTAATATCGAGCTCATTCTAGGAGCTGAGCCGATTTCCAAGGCTCTCATAGAGTTGAAGGAGCTGAAGGATCAATTACAAGAACTTCTGGAACGAGGCTTCATTCGACCCAGCGCATCTCCGTGGGGCACATGGTCTTATTCGTTAAGAAGAAGGACGGTAGTATGCGTCTTTGCATAGATTATCACGAGTTCAACAAGATCACCATCAGGAATAGGTATCCTCTACCATGCATAGACGATCTGTTTGACCAACTCCAAGGGGCCAAACATTTCTCCAAGATTGATCTGAGGTCGGGCTATCATCAGCTACGGGTTAAAGAGCAGGACATCGCCAAGACTGCTTTCCATACACGCTATGGCCACTACAAATTTGTAGTCATGCCATTTGGCCTTACTAATGCTCCAGCAGTGTTCATGGATTTGATGAACACAATCTTCCATGAATTTCTGGACAAGTTCGTCATCGTCTTTATTGACGACATCCTGATATTCTCTAAGTCCAAGGAGGAACACGAAGACCATCATCGTACAGTATTACAGATTCTTCGCCAGAAGTAGTTGTATGCTAAATTGTCCAAGTGTGAGTTCTGGTTAGACAAGGTGGCATTCTTAGGTCACATTGTATCAGCAGAAGGAATCACTATGGATCCAGCAAAGGTTGAGGCTATTACCAAGTGGCCAAGACCTACATCAGCGACTAAGGTTTGCAGTTTCCTAGGCTTAGTTGGTTACTACCGTAGGTTCGTGGAGAACTTTTCCCGTTTATCACTACCATTGACCAAACTGATGCGAAAAGGGGAGAAATTCGTCTGGACTGAAGAAAGAGAGAAGAGCTTTGAAGACATAAAGCAGAAGTTAGTAACTACACTGATTCTTACTCTCCCATCTTGTACAGGTGGATTTCAAATCTACAGTGATGCATCGGGGAAGGGACTTGGTTGTGTTCTCATGCAACATGGGAAAGTGATCGCGTACGCTTCACGACAGCTTAAGCCTTATGAGTAAAATTACCCTACGTATGACTTAGAACTTGCAGCAGTTGTGTTTGCATTGAAGATATGGAGGCACTACTTGTATGGAGAATCATGTGACATTTTCACGGACCACAAGAGCTTGAAGTACATCTTCACTCAATGTGAATTGAACATGAGACAGAGGAGATGGTTAGAGCTGTTGACGGATTATGACATTAATTTGCAGTATCACCCCGGCAGGGCGAATGTAGTGGTAGATGCACTTAGCAGAAAGTCCGAAATGATAAACGGCATTAAAATTGAGGAGGAAATTATAAGATATTTGGAGTGACTAGATGTGACAATCCGTCAATTTATGGTTGATATTTTTATTCTCAATATTTATTTGAAACCATTATTTTAATGTTACAATATGAACTCACTTATTTTTGGGAAGAAATTTAGATTTACGTCTTGAAGTAGCATCGACTACGTTTAAACCGGAGGATTCAACGTTACGTGCTTACGTTTACATACACCGTCTTTGGTGACAGTCTGACAATTCAGAAAATAAATTTATCCGTAAATATTATTTTGGATTTTTAAATTTGTGTTGGTTCATAAACTCACAAATTTACGAGAAGAGATTAGGACTTACGATTTTATTTTAACGTCCTTTACGACTAAACCGGAAACCATAGGATTACGTATTTACGTTTTCGAACTCCGTTTTTGATGAGACAATTTTTATTAGATTCGTTTTGTGACGTTGATTCATAATTTATAAAAACGTTTTTCGTAAAACGACCCGAGGGCACGCAAATCGAGGAAACTAGAATCGAGGAGTACCCGTAAATAAATGGGGATGAGACAAGTGGGACACTTGTCCCACCCCCATCAAAACCGGCCAAAAACTCACCAACACACCATTGAGGTGTCAAAATGTTAGCTAAAACTTACACATGTAAGTAAGCTTACAATGTAAGCTTTCTACTTCCAAAACCAACTAGCTAATACCACCACTCTCACTTCCATACATGAAAAACAACTTCATTTTCTCCTCCCTCTCTCTAAAGATGCCGTCCCATTTTTCACCACAAACCACCATCACTTGATCAAAATTAACCATGAAATCTCATGTTATTTACATACATGATGAAGCCCTTTTGAAACCCTATTGATTGGTGGTGATTATAACATCCATGGAGGAGTTTCCTTGGTGTCTTGGGGCTGATTTTCCACAAGGAGTTTATGAAGATTGGTGGTCATGAAGATGGTCTTGGTGCATCACAAGTATCTCCATCAAAATCCATGTTTTGATCACAACCTACATCATCATGGTGGTATAAAGATTGTCCTCCTCATCTTCTTGTTATTTTGATTATGTAAACATGTATTTTATTTCCTATTATATATTTATATGATGATTATATGATGATAAGAATGTTATGTGGGGATTTGTTGTTGATAAATATGATTAAAAAGGTGAAAAACTATAAGAAACAAGGTTAAAATCTTGCTTAATATACATGGCTGTATAAAACAGTAAAGAAACAGGTCATGGACTGATAAAATGATGAAGTAGAATTGATATACAGTAAGCTATGAGTCTTGTACACATGTGAGAGTTGGCCATGCAATGGAATCATTGTAATGAGTGAGATATGATCAAAACAAGTTTAAGGTACAAATCTGAGTTCACTGTTTTGGACGATTTTTAGGAAATACTTAGAAGATGATTCAACAGTAGCTATAGAAGAGTTAATTGTATCACGTATCATGTAGTTTATATGATAAATATTTGAGCTTCTATCTCCATATACAACTCAAGATATGGCAGTTTTGGTGAAAGTGAAGATAAAAATCAGATTTTTGAAAAATAAAGTATAATACTATTATATAAGCACTCAAAATTATATTCTATAAAATGTAAAGTTAAAACCCACTAACTCATGAATTTTATTTATATAAATATGTTAAAGGTTAAATAAGTGGACATTTTATAAAAATGGTACCTTGTTAAGTTTTATAAGTTATAAAAACTATAAACATGATATTTACGATTTTTTCGACTATTACCGAAAAATTAACGTTTTTCGCCAAATAAAACTTAGACGACCAAACCCGTCTAATGTAAAGTTTATAAAAGTCATATACTGATATATCAGTATCTAATACAAGTAAAAACCGATAAAACTCGAACTATAAGAAATACGGGCATTTACGAGCTAATTAAGCATATTGGACTAATAAATGGACTAAATAAGATAAAAACTTGTAAAAAGAACTTATTGGGCTTAACCCATTTGGGCCCAACATGGAAAGTATACATACTGATAATATAGGTATAAAAGGGATTAAAACAAGTTAGAGAACTTATAATAAGTTTATTGGACTTAAAACACGAAAATAGGTAAAACTAGTAAACTAGTATAAACGTTACCGACACATAACTCTAAAATGAGCAAACGAGAATATGTAAACCCACTTGATCATCATCATATATATATATAATCATCATATGTATACATAATTGTTATTTTTATAAAGTCATTGGACATGAGTCTAAGACGAGTATTATTTGTCTAGGTTTCCGTGATTGAAGCACGTACCGTACATCCAAATCGCCGATAATCGCCTTCCCACATCAACGTGAGTTCATAGCCTCGCACTCTTTTAAATGTTTTTATGAAATGTTTTATAAACCCGCGAGGGAGATAACATGTTAGTTTTTATAAAATAGGACACCTTTTGTCCCAATTTTTTGTTTATTAATTTGGACCCGAATGATTGAATGACCCGATTGTATGACCCGATAAATGATTAAAGGACCCGATAGATGAAATTAAATGGATTATTAATGTTAGGTTATGTCACTAAAAGTCCCATTAGCATGAATTGTGAACTACCGGGATTTGGTAGACGCTTATGCATTTAATAGTACTATTTGGGGACGATCACCCCAGTTCGCGCCTTGACGGTTGATCCCCGTCGTGCCACATTGATTGGTAAGCGAATTTATGTATGAGAAGATTTCCATTGCATGACCTTTGTGACGACACGCTACTTTAGATGGGCAAATTGAGTATCGGGTTAGCTACCCGTTGTTGGTTTAGTAAGGTAACAATGTCATGCGGCTTATAATAATCCGACTAACGAAATACTACTAGACGCTCAGAATTACGACGTATTGCCTGACTAGCAATACAGGGTCATACTATTGATATTATGTTTGTGTTTTGGTTTTCATAACCATATTCATATAACGGTTTTTATTTTCATACAACGTTACAAGACGTATTGTATGATGTTTTTACGACATTGACTCGTATAATGATTTTTAAGGCAAATGCCTATATTATTATTTTCGATAAAGGATTTGTATAAAAATAACTTTGGCTATTTTATGGCCTATTAAAATGATTTGTACAAAATGATTTTCGGTAATAATTTTATACCGATGTTATATTGATGGATTTTATTAAACTCTATGAATTCACTCGGCGTTATCGCTGACCTTTTCTTTTAACATGTTTTATCTCAGGTTCTTGAAGGTAATTCTCGGGAAGACAACAAGAATTCATGGCCCGCACTTAAACAATATTTTCCATTCAAATACTTTGTAAAACTTTGTATGAAATAATATGACTTGGGACCGATGTAACTTTGATGTTTATGAATGGAAATGCTTTTATTATTAAACGACGCAATTTTTATGCGTTGTCTATGATGTGAGTAATGTGCTATCCCGTAACACCAACTAGTCTTCCGCTGTATTGAGTTGTATAAATTTGGGGGTGTTACAGTTTGGTACCAGAGCTCTCGTTATAGAGAACGAAAGATTTTTAAAACCAAAGGTTTTGAATAAAACATTTCAAAATCTTTTTACTAAAAACATTTTTCTAAAAATGTCTAAAAATCTGTTGACTATAACGGTGCCGAAGAATTCCCGAGTTACCGACAAGTCCAGACTGAGAAGTGTTATTTTAATATATATATATAACTTGGATTATATATATATATATATATATATATATATATATATATATATATATATATATATATATATATATATATATATATATATATATATATATATATGATGTAATTTTATTACATGAATGTTTGATGATTATTTTGATATTTATACGAGGTATTTATACGACGTAGATTGTCACAAGGAACCCTAAATCCCCTAGTAAATCAATCGAAGCTATTCCCGTAGGAATTCTATCTATCCTAGATCTAAACCAAGTTGTGGATATTTATGATCCCAACAAAATGGTTGATATTCGTAGAAATGTAGATATTAGTTGATTGTGATGTTGATGAAGAATTGGCGAAATTAAATCTGATATCGATGTCATGACGATCTTTCCTTATAGAGTGGAGTTTGACAAAACGTTACCACCTGGAAAGGTGTCATCTGATTCGTTGTCACCCAATTCTTAAATTTGAAATCGAAAGGGGGAATGTTGCACTTGAGGCTGTCATTGGAACAATTACCCAAAAGCCTCATGCCACTAATACCTTTCCGAGAAGTCTAGTTGAATGATCGAGTCATTTCATACTAGTGATTCATTTGATAATTGTTGTTGTAAGAGATATAGGATTGGAATTAAGTGTTGATTCATATCGAACTTTTATTGCCCTTTTAAGGTGTAAGAATACGGATGAAAATATTGGAGAATGAGGTAGGATATCGAATTGAGTATAAAATTGGTTAAAACTTGAATAAAGTAAAATTTAACCCGTATGGAATATGAGATTGTTAAGAGGAAGTCGTTAAGTTCTGTGATTGAATTATAAGGTTTTAAATGATTGTTTGTTCGTGTTAAGGGTTGTTCCTATACCATTGTCCAATGACGAGGATGCCCAGTGTCCAATAAACAAATTGAAGAAATCTTCTTCTAAATTGGGACCGATGGATCTTCCGGGACAGGTGGGACACCTAATGACTCTTGTAGATTAGTATTTATTGTGGTATCTTTTAAAAATCCCTAACTTAACTGAGACATCAGTTGGTAAGATGAGTTTTGAGAATTGTATGACATAGTGACACGTAATGTGTTACAGTACAATTTGACTTGTTTGTGATTAATGAAAAGACTACCTTTGATTGCTAAATTCTACATGTATTAATGTTACCTATCTTTTATAGCTTCATCCTAATGTTCGCATTAGTGATGCAACCATTGAACAAGTACTCATCTTGAATTGAGTTACGTTGTGGATTAATCTTTTTGAGCGCCATCAAGGTCATGAACCTCATGATTATTTGGCTAAAGCTCATTTCCTATCATATCATAGTTAGTTCTTGGTGAACCACTCTTCATCACTCCTTTGCAGATCACACATTGTTTTTATAAAGTTAAAACAGTATCCTTTGAGCAAATTTAATTTTCAACACAATAAGGATTATTCAAAGTGATATTTATAAGTGATTGATATCAAAATGAAGTTGTTTATGAGACGCTTTGGAAACTTACTTATTTCCATAATAAAGAAAATCTTTGTAAATTTATTTTGATTCTTATTTAAGAATTACGCATGGAAATGTTTTTATTATAAACATGATGATAAAATTTTGACGAACTGAGTATTGCATTGTTAATCTTGAAATTGAATATAGTTGCGCGCCTACATACAATTTGGAATGGACCATGCAAGGTTGATTAGTAGTCACCATAAAACTAATGAATAAACACTACATTTTCTTTGAAGATTATGAAGAATTAAATTTTATGAGATATGCAAGAAGTGAAAAATAAGGACATAATGTTAGGGACACCTACATATGTGCCTATAACACCTATTCTTCTGAGTCGAATTTACTCATCTGTGGACATTGTCTTATTTGACAATTGACAATTCTTTCTTGTCCAATTATCCCGTAGTGAGATTCTTAGGAAAAGTATCTGATTACTGAGTGTTGATACCCGACTGGATGTATTGACGTTCTTATCATTTCTTATGATTTGATTTCATTTGAATGACCTGGGTAACGATCCGAGGAGCTTTCGAATGCGTACTCAAATTATGAAAACATGAGATATATTCATATTCGTTAAATGTTTTCATCCGTATCTGATTTGAAATTCTCTCGCATAGATTATGCGTTGACCTTACTCTTTTAATAGTAGTTGTGTCTCCATATATCCTTGAATTTATGAAGGATTATGAGTTATTATTAGTCTTTTGAGAAGTTCACATCTTATCGACGGTGATGAAACTGAAAAGTTGATAGTGCCGGTAGAATGAATTGATTGATTATGACATGACGACATTGTCTTAATTGATGGGAACTCGAGTAGAATTCCCCTAAATGATAAGATGTTGATTATCCAAAGTGATCTGAATAATTCTTGATTATGACCATATCCTACATTTAGACTCAAAAATTTTACTGTGAATGGTTGTGAACTAGTCATAAATATTATAATCTAGAAAGAACCTAATATGAATTTATTAAAAGATGTTTCTGTTATTTGAAACTTTAGGAGGTATTTGTTGATGAATTACCTAGACTTTCTCCATTAAGGCAAGTTGAATTTGGTATTGATTATATTCTCGGTGCTGCACCTGTGGCGTGTGCACTGTACGTCCGCACCATCTGAATTAAAGGAATTACCGTACAACTGAGAGAGTTGTCGGAGAAAGATTTTATTCTACCAAGCTCGTCATTATGGAGAACTATGGTATTATCATTCCTTATATTTATAGATTACTGTGAACTGAGTAAATTGACAATCGAAAACGATATCCATGATTCGAAATGGAAGATTTGTTCGATCATTTACAAGGTTCTAGCGTATGTTTTAAAGATGTGATCCACGACATGGTTATCATCAACTTCGCGTCCGCGAAAAAGGTTATATATTCCAATCACTACATCCGGTACTTGTAATGAACATTATGAGTTTCACGTGATGTTGTTTGAATTGACTAACACACATGTAGCATTCATAAATTTGGTGAATCACGTGTGTAGGCTGTAAATTGATAAATTCATGCTCGTGATCATTAAGGACTATATGTTTGTTTATAAGAATAAGAATGAGTTAATAATTATTTATAGATTGCCCTGAATTGGCCGAACGATAAAAACCTGTACCTTAAATATTTAACATGTGATTAAAGACTAAATCCTTTATATTAATTGACCGTGTGAGTAATAGATAATGGAATATATTGACTCTTTAAAAATTAGGAGCCCTTTTAAGACTTTGGGTTTTTCCAAAAAGAAAGTGCAAATGTGTTTTGACAAATGTTTTAACAAAGGATTTTTAAGGGATTATTCCCTTATAACCAAAACATTTAACTAAACTCTTGTTTAGGGGTAAATGTTTTTGCATACCTTAAGACAACTTAAGATGGATTGAGGAAACCATTTAAACCATGACTTGAAATTTGAAACGATAATTTACGCTTTACAACTAATAAAATTTTGACCAAAATATAGACAAAGATTTTTCGAACATTTACGAATCCTATTAATTATTTTCGATAAATCAACAAAAATCGTGTTAATTAAACTTAAAATTATTTTGAACATTTTCATATAATTGGACGGACTAAGAAATTTAAAATCTTTACGTTTACGTATCATAAAAATAGAATATTTAATATTTAATTATTTGTAATAATTATCGACGCTTTTGACATCGGATTGAGTAAAACGGATAAAAATGATAGCTCAGTCGAAACTAAAACAAAGAAGATATGAAGAAAGAAATTTTGAATTAATACGGTCATGTTATATATATTTCATCAGGAGAAAGTGAATGTAGATACTGACGCAATATGTAGAAAAGATAAAGAACTAATTAGGACATGTTCCTTAATAATGAAGGTGCAAAATAAATTTCCGAACGATATAAAAAAATTAATAAAATAAAATAAACAATGTTTGTAAAAAGGATGATATATCTAATAAAAAGGGGTTCGCGGCTAATGTGAACCATTAGAATTGAGAAGCCGATAAGCGTTAAATGTATAACAGGCCACTTGTGGTTGCCTAAATATGGAGATTGTGAGATATAGTTATGTTGGAATCTTGTAAGTATAAGTATTCTATTCCTGTCATTTCAGATTTAATGTATCATTATCAGAAGAAGTTGTACTGATGGCAAATTATGAAGGCAGAGATCGCGTCATACATTAGTAAACATCTAGCTATTGCAAAGGTCATCATCTGAATTTGATTCGATTTGGGTCATTGTCTACAGACTGACCAAATCTGATAATATCATTCCGTAAATAATAGATTCTCAATGAAGAAATTGACTCTTTTTGTATTTAAAGGAGTTATGTAAGCATGGTGTGCCTGTATCGATCATATCTATCAAGATCCTCGCTTCGCATCGAATTTCTAGAGATTTGCTCAGAAGTCATTGAGAACGAACCTTGATGAGAGTACTATGTACCACTCCAATCGAAGGGACGAGGTAAAGTAGTGATACAAAATACTATAAGTGCTGTTTTATGTTTGAATGATTGACCTTTGGTAATGAACCGTATAATCGCTTTCCTTTGGAGAGATTATCAATGATAATTATCGTATTAGGATCGAGATTGAATCTTGTTAGGATCTAAATATGAGAGCATCTGTAAGCAGGAGTTGGGATGAAGACATCCGACATACACCCATTGTGAATTGGACATGTCTTTTAGGTTTAAGGTTTCTTATGATGGCGAACCTAACCTTGCAAAATACTCGACCCGCGAGACCTAAAATGATTGTTGAAATTAGGATCTGATTATTGACTGCCGGTAGTGGGCAGGAGGTTATATGAATATGAAATGTAGATCTTGAAGTGCCAGATGGGTAGCGAAGTTATGCCAAAAATTTTAACAATGAAAGATGAATTGATGATCTGAAAGATCATGGGAAACAAGTCCCCGTTGTATGGGACCAATGAGATGAGGTAAAAGATTGGTTTGAAAGGCATATAAGCTGGATCTACCCTAGGACCTCAAGAGCTGCGTGAATTATGTTTCGTAAATCGAACTTGATAAATATCTACAAGTGAAAATCTAAATTCTTCTTGATAAAGTTTAGATCGGCGAAAAGTTGCATACATCAAAAACCCGTGAACATCATGGGTACAGAAAGTAAGTCAACATTTAGCCTGATCGTATTCCTGTAGTTATGTTTGATGAAACTCGGGTATTGTAATGAATTGCACTTGTGAGAAAAGACCGAATGTGGAGGAAATACCCACATGGCTTTAACTCTATAAGAAGCGAGTAGTAAGATGATCTTTGAGGACAAAGATCCTGTTTAGGGGTAAATGCTGTGACAATCCGTCAATTTATGGTTGATATTTTTATTCTCAATATTTATTTAAAAACATTATTTTAATGTTACAATATGAACTCACTTATTTTTGGGAAGAAATTTGGATTTACGTCTTGAAGTAGCATCGACTACGTTTAAACCGGAGGATTCAACGTTACGTGCTTACGTTTACATACACCGTCTTTGGTGACAGTCTGACAATTCAGAAAATAAATTTATCCGTAAATATTATTTTGGAGTTTTAAATTTGTGTTGGTTCATAAACTCACAAATTTACGAGAAGAGATTAGGACTTACGATTTATTTCAACGTCCTTTACGTCTAAACCGGAAACCATAGGATTACGTATTTACGTTTTCGAACTCCTTTTTTGATGAGACAATTTTTATTAGATTCGTTTTGTGACGGTGATTCATAATTTATAAAAACGTTTTTCGTAAAACGACCCGAGGGCACGCAAATCGAGGAAACTAGAATCGAGGAGTACCCGTAAATAAATGGGGATGAGACAAGTGGGACACTTGCCCCACCCCCATCAAAACCGGCCAAAAACTCACCAACACACCATTGAGGTGTAAAAATGTTAGCTAAAACTTACACATGTAAGTAAGCTTACAATGTAAGCTTTCTACTTCCAAAACCAACTAGCTAATACCACCACTCTCAATTCCATACATGAAAAACAACTTCATTTTCTCCTCCCTCTCTCTAAAGATGCCGTCCCATTTTTCACCACAAACCACCATCACTTGATCAAAATTAACCATGAAATCTCATGTTATTTACATACATGATGAAGCCCTTTTGAAACCTATTGATTGGTGGTGATTATAACATCCATGGAGGAGTTTCCTTGGTGTCTTGGGGCTGATTTTCCACAAGGAGTTTATGAAGATTGGTGGTCATGAAGATGGTCTTGGTGCATCACAAGTATCTCCATCAAAATCCATGTTTTGATCACAACCTACATCATCATGGTGGTATAAAGATTGTCCTCCTCATCTTCTTGTTATTTTGATTATGTAAACATGTATTTTATTTCCTATTGTATATGTATATGATGATTATATGATGATAAGAATGTTATGTGGGGATTTTTTATTGATAAATATGATTAAAAAGGTGAAAAACTATAAGAAACAAGGTTAAAATCTTGCTTAATTTACATGGATGTATAAAACAGTAAAGAAACAGGTCATGGACTGATAAAATGATGAAGTTGAATTGATATACAGTAAGCTATGAGTCTTGTACACATGTGAGAGTTGGCCATGCAATGGAATCATTGTAATGAGTGAGATATGATCAAAACAAGATAAGGTACAAATCTGAGTTAACTGTTTTGGACGATTTTTAGGAAATACTAAGAAGATGATTCAACAGTAGCTATAGAAGAGTTAATTGTAGCACGTATCATGTAGTTTATGTGATAAAAATTTGAGCTTCTATCTCCATATACAACTCAAGATATGGCAGTTTTGGTGAAAGTGAAGATAAAAATCAGATTTTTGAAAAATAAAGTATAATACTATTATATAAGCACTCAAAATTATATTGTATAAAATGTAAAGTTAAAACCCACTAACTCATGAATTTTATTTATATAAATATGTTAAAGGTTAAATAAGTGGAAATTTTATAAAAATGGTAACTTGTTAAGTTTTATAAGTTATAAAAACTATAAACATGATATTTACGACTTTTTCGGCTATTACCGAAAAATTAACGTTTTTTGCCAAATAAAACTTAGACGACCAAACCCGTCTAATGTAAAGTTTATAGAAGTCATATACTGATATATAAGTATTTAATACAAGTAAAAACCGATAAAACCCGAACTATAAGAAATACGGGCATTTACGAGCTAATTAAGCATATTGGACTAATAAATGGACTAAATAAGATAAAAACTTGTAAAAAGAACTTATTGGGCTTAACCCATTTGGGCCCAACATGGAAAGTATACATACTGATAATATAGGTATAAAAGGGATTAAAACAAGTTAGAGAACTTATAATAAGTTTATTGGACTTAAAACACGAAAATAGGTAAAACTAGTAAACTAGTATAAACGTTACCGACACATAACTCTAAAATGAGCAAACGAGAATATGTAAACCCACTTGATCATCATATATATATATATATATAATCATCATATGTATACATAATTGTTATTTTTATAAAGTCATTGGACATGATTCTAAGACGAGTATTATTTGTCTAGGTTTCCGTGATTGAAGCACGTACCGTACATCCAAATCGTCGATAATCGCCTTCCCACATCACCGTGAGTTCATAGCCTCGCACTCTTTTAAATGTTTTTATGAAATATTTTATAAACCCGCGAGGGAGATAACATGTTAGTTTTTATAAAATAGGACACCTTTTGTCCAAATTGTTTGTTTATTAATTTGGACCCGAATGATTGAATGACCCGATTGTATGACCCGATAAATGATTAAAGGACCCGATAGATGAAATTAAATGGATTATTAAAGTTAGGTTATGTCACTAAAAGTCCCATTAGCATGAATTGTGAACTACCGGGATTTGGTAGACGCTTATGCATTTAATAGTACTATTTGGGGACGATCACCCCAGTTCGCGCCTTGACGGTTGATCCCGTCGTGCCACATTGATTGGTAAGCGAATTTATGTATGAGAAGATTTCCATAGCGTGTCCTTTGTGACGACACGCTACTTTAGATGGGCAAATTGAGTATCGGGTTAGCTACCCGTTGTTGGTTTAGTAAGGTAACAATGTCATGCGGCTTATAATAATCCGACTAACGAAATACTACTAGACGCTCAGAATTACGACGTATTGCCTGACTAGCAATACAGGGTCATACTATTGATATTATGTTTGTGTTTTGGTTTTCATAACCATATTCATATAACGGTTTTTATTTTCATACAACGTTACAAGACGTATTGTATGATGTTTTTACGACATTGACTCGTATAATGATTTTTAAGGCAAATGTCTATATTATGATTTTCGATAAAGGATTTGTATAAAAATGACTTTGGCTATTTTATGGCCTATTAAAATGATTTGTACAAAATGATTTTCGGTAATAATTTTATACCGATGTTATATTGATGGATTTTATTAAACTCTATGAATTCACTCGGCGTTATCGCTGACCTTTTCTTTTAACATGTTTTATCTCAGGTACTTGAAGGTAATTCTCGGGAAGACAACAAGAATTCATGGCCCGCACTTAAACAATATTTTCCATTCAAATACTTTGTAAAACTTTCTATGAAATAATATGACTTGGGACCGATGTAACTTTGATGTTTATGAATGGAAATGCTTTTATTATTAAACGACGCAATTTTTATGCGTTGTCTATGATGTGAGTAATGTGCTATCCCGTAACACCAACTAGTGTTCCGCTGTATTGAGTTGTATAAATTTGGGGGTGTTACACTAGACATTGAGATCATGGTACGTGGACAGCAAGGTTATTGGGCTAATCTTAGAGTGTAACCTGAGTTACTCTCTAGGATCAAGGAAGCTCAGAAAGATGATGGTGAAATCTAGGCGATAATTCAGAATTTGGAGAAGCAGACAGAATTTCGAGTATACACAAATGGTATCTTATGGCAGGGCACGAGACTTTGTGCTCCTTACGATCAAGAACTCAGGGAAGCATTGTTAGTGGAGGCTCATAGCTCCCCATTCTCTATTCATCCTGTTTCGACCAAGATGTACCATGACATCAAGCAATACTTTTGGTGAAGTGGTATGAAACAAGATGTTGCGACTTACGTCTCCAAATGTCATGCCTGCCAGCAGGTTAAGATCGAGCATCAGCGATCTGGCGGTCTTTTACAACCGTTAGATATTCCAGGGTGGAAGTGGGACAAAATCACCATAGATTTTGTTACCGGTCTTTCGCAGACAAAGAGGAAGCATGATGCGATTTGGGTTATCGTTGATCGACTTACCAAGTCAGCTCACTTCTTATCGATCCGCAAGGAAGATTCGGTCAGTAAATGCGCCGATACTTATAGAAAGGAGATCATGAGACTTCATGGTGCTCCATCCAGCATCGTCTCAGACAGAGATCCTCGTTTCGCTTTGCGGTTTTGGAGAAGCCTACAGAAAGCTTGGGGTACAAAACTTAAACTTAGCACGGCTTTTCATCGTCAAACAGACAGGCAATCGGAGCGAATGATTCAGACATTAGAAGACATGTTGAGGTCATGTGCGTTGGAATAGACGAAAGATTGGGACGACTACATCTGTTTGGTAGAGTTTGCATACAACAATAGTTGGCATGCAAGTATCAAGTGTGCTCCGTTCGAGATGTTGTATGGCAGAAAGTGTCGCGCCCCAATCTGCTAAGATCTGGTTGGTGAGCGAACACTTGAAGGACCAGAAATGATTGAGTTGACCAACGAGAAGGTCGCAGTACCTAAGCATAAATTGCAAGAAGCACGGTCACGTTAGAAGAGTTATGCCGACAAGCATCGTAGGGACTTACATTTTAACGTAGGATATCACGTCTTCCTTAAGGTATCACCGGCACGTGGTGTTAGACGTTTTGGAATCAAAGGAAAGCTCAATCCTCGATTCATCGGGCCATTTGATGTCATTGAGCGAGTCGGTGAAGTATCTTATCGTTTAGCTTACCTCCGCAGCTTTCTCATGTTAACGATGTTTTCCATGTGTCCTTACTCAGAGGGTACAAGTATCATCCCCTTCACATGGTTCAGTATCCACTGGAACAGATTCGTGAAAATCTCACTTTCATAGAAGAACCCGAACGAGTTCTTGATAGACAAGAACGAGTCATGCGAAGGAAGACGATTCTATTCGTCAAAATCCTTTGGAGAGATCATACCGAGCGGGAAGCCACTTAGGAAACAGAGGAGTCTATCCGGGCTTCTTACCCTCATTTCATATTTTGAATTCGGGTATGTTCTTCTTTTCCAGTTTACATTATCTATAATTCAGGGACGAATTATTCTTTTTAGGGGGAAGAGTTGTAAAACCCGCATGCTTTTACCATGAATAGTACCCTTATGATCGTATGTACATGATTAGAACTTTCCTTATTTAGCACGTTTACGTTTCACGAATAGGAATTACAAGTATTACGCACGGGTTATTACACGATAAGTATTTAATACGTATTAAGATGCGATAATTATTATCAACAATAATTATAATCACGAACATGAAATCATGAACGTAATTAATCACGAACCTATTATTATCTATTTACGTATATTTATAACGATTATGTATAAATATATTTTACGACACGAACGATTACTAAATAAATCACGACACGAGAACACGTAAATAAATAGAACACGGAAAAACAACAAGTTTCCCCTTGTGGGCCCCTCATAGCCGCGACATAGACAAGAAAGTGGGCCAAGCCCACCTTAAACTTTAACTAAATAGAAAAAGAACGAAACATATTTCATAATACAGAGTTTTTAGAAAAAACACAAAACCCTGCTCCACCTTTTTCTCTTTGGCCTCCGCATATAAACACCAAGGAAGGGGTGTTTGGTTGATTTTGGTTGATCCAATTCTTGTTAGATCATTCGTGTTATTAATCTCCTTGTTATTCACGAATAGGTAATTCCTTAAACCTTTTCTTTTTAATTATTTATTAGATCTAAGAACACGCGAATCATGGGTTATTAAAACCATTAATTAAAACATGTTAATTAATTAGATCCAATCATGGGGTATTAAAAGTATACGATTTAAGCGGTGTTTGGTTCGGCCGGCGCACACAAACCGAGAGCCTATGCTCTCGGTGTGGCTCGTGTAACCACAACCGAGACCAAATGGTCTCGGTGTGGGCTTTGTGGCTCGGCATCAAGCAAACCAAGGGACCCCGACGCATGTCGGGGTTGTTCATGTGTTTTGGGGGTCTCGGCTGAAAAACAAAACAAACACCACCGGCATAAGCCGGTGGATAATATGACCAAGCAGGGGGAACTTATCCACGGCAGCAGGGGGAACCACCGGCTAACTGCCGGTGGGAACTTTTGCTAGCCGGCGGCTAGCCGAGGACCTGAGAACCACCTCGTAGGCCGGTGGCTGTTTTGCGAAAACAGTGGCAACCGGTCAAGACGGTTTGCCACTGTTAAGGGGTTGTTTGTTTGGCCAGTTCAAGGGTTAACACGGTCCGGTTCATGACATGTTTAGGTTTAAAACACGGGTTCGGTTCATGCTTTATTTTTTTACAAGTTAATTATTTTTTACAAGGTAAATAATTACAAGGTTTAATTAAATTAATCTAACATGCTTTATAATTAATTTAATTTAGACATGACTTAGGTTAATTATTATTAGAAATAATACATGGTTTTAACCTAAGTATTTTTTCATTTAATTTTAGACTAAAGTAATTAATTCATTATTAAAACATGGCTTATAATTAATTAATTTTCATGACTTAGGTTATATTAATAATAAATATTAATACATGTTTTAACCAAAGTATTGTCTACACTTTAATTAATTTAATCATGCTATATTTAATTAAATCTTATAACATATAGTTTATTTAATTTACATGTAATAATTAATAAACTATACTATTTAATCACATGACTTAGAATAATTATCAGTAAAACTTAAGCTTATATTATTAGCTTAATAATCCACCTTAATTCTATTTATGAAAACTTTCTTTTTTTAGAAACTTATTTATTTTAAGGAGCTAATCTATTTATGGAAACTTCCTATTTTTAGAAACTTATTTATTTTAAGCAGTAAATCTATTTTTGGAAACTTTCTATTTTTGGAAACTTTCTATTTTTGGAAACTTTCTATTTTAGGAAACCTGCTATTTTTAGAAAGTTATTTATTATTACACAACAAGTATAATAATACAAGAAATACAAGTAAACTTAATTAGAATAGATAGAATACATGATAAACACAATATAACGATAAAATCAGTAAAACATGACATGCACATATAAAACAAGCTAAGACATGACATAAAACCAGTTACGTATACAGTAATCAGAATACATATACACGTATTTTATCTATGTAGCATTAGTGAGATCGAAGTAGGACTCTCTTTCGTTCGTCTTCTTCGTTCACTGGACACAAGGTACGGATTCTCCGTCCTTTCAGTATGGACATTCTTTCCTTATTAGGATTCCCCATATGCAGCCAACTGTTTTCCCAGTATATGTTTTATATGTTTTGATTGCATATGTTTAATTAAATGCCTAAAGCCATATACATGCATGACTAGTTTCACCTAGTTATGGAGGTACCATAACCATAACACTGGAGGCACCAGTGTTATGACTTCACCACGGCGGAGTGATAGCTCGTGGTATCCCTTTAGCTTTTGGCCATATTATTATTATCATGTGGGGCGTATGGGTGCATCCTAGGTTACATGTTTTTACAGATTATTCAGGTGAATGTGGTGTGTGCCTTGTATCCTTCACAAGGAGCTGATCCCTCCTACCCAAAAATTTATATTAATTAGAGACAGCCCCTCTAATTGCATGACGAGGTTACCCCTCCAAGTATTCATGCACGTTGATATTTCATGACCTATATTGGCTAAAGGTAAACATGTTAAACAGTTTTTATAAGATAAACATAAGGCTTTGCAAACTATAAAACCAGTTTTACTAAGTTATACCAGGTTTTCTAGGACTTAGACATTTCCGTTGCTATATGTTGCTTATGCTTATGATATTCATTCTATGCTTGTATATCCGTGCACTGAGCGTTATGCTCAGCCGTTTTCCTTTCATGTTCCCAAAACGGCAGGTACTCAGGGACGCTCGTAGACTTTAGGCGTACATGCATATGGACTGGAAGCTTCTGAGCCTTCATTACTTTATGCATTCCTTCACACTTTGATACTCATTTCTATGGACATTGTTTAGTCCTTTTCGTTTATAGTACTTATGTTTGTGTGTGATGAGCTTTACTTTGGGGTACCGATGTTTATTTCCGGTATGTCCTTTATGGTCATGTGATGTTTAATACATTTATCCTTGTATTCTTTGATGACACGCCATAATCACGCGTGACATTCCATTTACCAAAATGGGGTGTTACACTAGGTGTCACCAAGATCATAGGTCAAAACAGGAAAAAATCAACAAGTTATAGCACAATCAAGATTTTGATGTTCAAAATTCAAAAACTTGCAGTCAATAGCATACAACCAAGTATATATCAGATTCCAACACAAATAAACAACAAACAATAACTCAAATCCAATTTGCAAGCTCAAACAGGTTAACCCAAACACCCCTTAACTTTTTCAATCCAATATTTAACAAAGTAGATGTGTGATTTAGTGTTACCCAAGCCTTATCTAACACAATAACATCATTATCATGCAGTATCAAGCAATTTTAAGCCACAAGAACAACAATTATAACAGTAGAACTCAAAATCACAAAAATCAAGTATTTTTGACAGATTTTGGGTAAAAGGGCTCAAACCTCATGAATGTACATCAACACTCACGAATTTTTAAGCTGATGTGCCTAGTAAAACAAGGCACAAGCTTCCATAACAACCCTGCTAAGATTCAACAAGGTTAGAGCACAATATCTAATATAGAAAAGTGAAAAAGGCTTGATTAATGCAAACTTGTTCCCACTTCCTTGAATATCCCCAAACTATAAGCTTACCACACCTTGATAATCTTCATATCAGGGTGCTATAACCACTTATAACCCAAAAATATCAGGGTTTGAACCAAGATTTAACAAAATATCAAGTTTTGAGAAAACTTGGCAATTTCTTGCACAAGGTTTAAAAACAGGATTTAATACTTCAAAATCACAAACATGAAACATAAACAAGCATAGAATAAGATTGGCACTTGGATTTCATTAGCAATATCAAACACTTTTTCAATAAAATGAAACAAGGATTACAGATTTGTGAAATAGGAAAAACCAAGAGCAAAGAAAAAATGTAGCAGGTCCTATGCCTTATATAGGCTACAATGATGAACTAGTAAACATAAAAAACGTAAACCCTAAGCCTTGAAGTTCCTGAAATGCCCTTGAGGAAGTTTGAATTCTCTTGGACATGTGAAGTTTCTTTTGCAGTTTGTGCACTTGTGAGCTGTTGGAATTTGATCTACGTCTTATATTAAGCTTAGATATGAAGCATCATTGTGGGGTGTTGGATGGTTATCACTGTTTTAGCTTCTTCTCAAAAGTTGTATAGCAGGGTTGGTATGGGATGATGTGGCATGGGGTTTAAGAGTTGGGATGTGTTTAGTGTCACCCTAATCTTAATTCTGGAGGTTTATAGGGTCTAATTACAAGTGATTAAAGAAAACCTAAATTTGTTCATACGGTGAATAGTGTATGTTTTGATCTTGATTAAGGTTTGAATTGGGTGCTTAGCGCGTGTTTTATAACTAATATTAATTAGTTATTAAACCGGTTAAGTGGAAGGCTGAGGTGGAGTAATGGGGAGTGGTGATTGGTGGGATGGGGTGTGTGGGACACGTGTAGAGGTATGGTTGTTCTAGGTTACTTTCCTTATCTGCCAGTTTAAGCCCCTAATCTTTCCTTCCTTCTTCATTCTTGTTTAAATAGCATAAAAACTTAATTCCTTTGTTATGGAAGTTTCAGTTTTCACACTTTTGCCCCAAATAGTGTTGTAAAGTAATTTCAGGGGTATTTCTTGACATTTGATGATTCTTGAAGGGCTGTTTTGGCATTTTCTTCAAAGTTTATGGTCTTGACTTGTATGATTGACTTTTTAGAGGACTAATATTGACAAGTATTCATTTATGAGGGACCATTCTTGCCAATTCTTCAAAGTGGAGTGTCCTTTTTTTCAATTTGACAAACTTTAAGGACCAAACATGTAACTACGAATATACAAGGATTTAAAATGTCAATTCTTCAATATTGGAGGACGCTTCTTGTACAATCTTTAACTCTTCAAGGGTTATTCTTAGAAAATCACCATTAGGGCTTGGTTCATTGTGCGGCTTCGTTTCCCGTATTCGTTTTTGCTTGTTTCTTGTGATCTTTTGTCATTTTCTCAATATCCGTACCTAAAGTACACATGTAAAAAACACAAGCATATATTTGGCATATTTCATGATATTTAATGCATTTTAAGCCCATTTTGGACGATGAGACTATGTATAAAAGCAGTCTCATCTTTGGTCTATGACTAACATTCTGTAGTGGAAATTTTCTATAAAATGTAGTCATTTTTTGCGATTCATAAATAACAAAGGCATAGTTATTCATAGAATATTTTGAGTTTGTTTGGTTGGAAATACGTTTTACGTATTAGAAAGGATCGTTCACTCCGACAATAGTCTAAGTAGTAGCTCGTAGTTTAGTTATCTAAATAGTAAACAAACAAGGCCAAGCCAAGCCTACACAACTTGTGTAGGTCGGCGGCCCAATGTAAGCCCAAGCCCATCTCATGGGTCTGGGTATATAAACCATCTCCTTAGTTGGAGAGGGTGTTGGTTCACATATTTTACACATAGTTAAAGTGTATTTTCATACTTTCTCTCTCTAAGTGTGTGTGTGTTCTCACCATCTTTCTATCTCTTTCTCTCTATAGATTAAGAATAGATTAAAAATATCCTACAAATGGTATCAAAAGCCATAGGATGATTGTATTGTTTATGCGTTTGTGTTCTTGATTTTCGTGCCTATTTTGATCTAAACCATTCGATCCAAATTTTTTTTATGTTTTTTTATGATTTTTTCTTGATACAAATCTTCTATATAGTTGTGGTAGAGATTTGGTATATTTACTTTGGCTAAAAATACAAAATTTTAGGGTGTTTTGATCATTTTTTGGCTTAAAATCTTGAATTGGTTGGGTTTTGTCCGAGAAAAGTGGAAATATTGTTCACTATTGTACTATTGTGACAGAAGTGCTTGATTTTCCATCGCAAAGCTTAAGGGTTTATGTATTGCGATTCATATTGAGATCCACATTACGACTGGTGCTCTTTGGTGATATTGCGACAGGATTGCTGTAAAATCCATGATTTTACCATGATTTTTATGTAATGAAATTTCACCTATAATCTTAGAACACATACTCACATGTGTATCCCTATAGGTTGAGTGTGAACTTGTTCATTTAGGTACTTATACCTTTACATTCACACTTGTTGTAAATAAGTTACATAGCTCAAACCTGGTACTTAAGACTAGGAGAACAAATGATAAAAATGTGTAATCAATACTTCGCTATACACACAACACTATATCAAAGTTGGAAAAAAAACATGCTACATAGTGTATGTAGCCGTGTATGTGTACAAGAGTGTATACCACAAACATGTTCTTAACTTCCTTGGACTAGCCCAAGACCTTACTCTTTATTCACTAGCCCAACATGAGCCAAAGCCAAAGCCCATTACCCTCCTTTTTGGCTAGCTAGACACGACACCCCATATGTGGAAGAAGAGGGGTTGTCTTGGTTTTGGAAAAGCCAACACATGGCATAATAGTTCTTACCATGGCAATCATGCCTTTTTGCCTTCACCCTTCTCTCTCCCTTTAAGCCGAAACACGTACACATACATATACATTCTCTCAACTCCTCATGCAACCAAATCTCATTATCTCTTCATCTCTCTCTCTCAAATCATCCGGTATTAAGCCACAATAATCCAAAGTTGTTCATTAAATCCACCAATATCTTTGTCTCATCTTTACTACAAATCATTAGTAGTATCATTCCCTTGGATTCACTATAAACAAGCCCTAGCTAAGCCATCTAGGCCACAACTTGATTAATACATAGGGTTTTATTCATCATTTTGAGTAGATCTCAAACCACCTTGTTCACCTAGATCATTTGTGGTACTTTTAGGTAAGAAAGGTATACACTACTTGTTCTTTCATTTCTTCATGCATGCATCATCATACATCTATAAAAACAAGTAAGATAACCTGTTAAAAATCAAGATTTGATGAAGCTATGACCATTATAGGTCACGACTTATTTATAAAAATCAAGTTCATGGTTTAAAAACCTTTTGATAAGGAACATATGATTGGTATGTTATGTTTTAAACATGATTTAAAAACTATATGAAACATTATTAAATCAAAAAGTTGCATGAGTTACAAATCTAGTCCTATGGGACTATGGCTAAACCAATAGCCATAGATCTCATAAAATGGGTATGTGTAACTTAAAAGTCTTGAAGACCATGACCTTAAAGGTCACGGCATATATGGTTTATGTTTATGTGAATCATGTGTTAAGTTTAAATTATGGAATATGAAATGATGCATGATAAAATGACTATTAGAAATCACAAATACAACTTATGTGTATAAATGTAGCCGTGGGTTACATAAGGTTTAAATGGATAAAATGTACATGTATGTTATTAAAAACCATAGATCTAGTGGCAAAGGCTAACTTGAATATGTTAAACATACCTTGGGAAGAGGCAATATAGCCGTGAGCTATATGTGGCCTCCTTGGAAAAATAGTAACCTTGGAAACATACGTTTAAACTAGATAATCATGATTGTATTTTAAATAATTACAAGGCCTAAAAACAAGATATAGTGTTCATCTTGGAAGTACCAAGATCGAAAATATAGCCGTGAGCTATATAAGAATGTACATGGATTTATGTTTGATTTTTAGGTCTAGACATATTTTAGATCTTATTATGAACTTGTGATTTATTTTCTTAATGTGTACATATTGAGATCTAATTTTGTAACACATATAAACTACATGCAACCCTAATATGGAACTTGATCTATCATGATATGCTATAACTAATGTAGGCCGTGAGTTATAAGCACCTATTAGAGCTTATGACTTACTTGTAACCTTATGACACACATAGATCAAATTTGGTATAACCTATAAAATGAATTTTTAAGATTATTCATCTATTTAGATTGAAAACTAAATGATTATAAGATTAGTAAGCTTATATTAATACACTAAGTAAAAACTTATATAAAATGAAAAGTAGTGTTAATTGACTATTTAAACCCATGAGAAATTAACCTAAAACCTAAATGGATCTAATAATCCCATTTTATAAATTATAGTAATTTAAATGGACTTAAGATCACAATTAGGCCCATTTAACAAATTAAAGGACCTAAAAATGTATTTAGGCCCAATAAGTGATTTAAAGACCCATTTAAATAAATTAATGGACTTATGATATATTTTAACCCACGAAAATAGCCCATTAGATGTTTAGTCCTTTTAATGAGCCCATAGAAAGTTAGAATGTTAAAATAAAAGTTTTTATAATAAAATGTAACTTATAAAAACTTTTTGGATGAAGATTACAATTTATAAAACTTAAGGACTAAAACCGTAACTTATGAAATTTGTTTTGATCAACTAGTAAACACAAGGACTGAAAATGTAAATATCCAAAAGTCTAGGGTTTAATAAATATTACCCGTGGCAAATTAAAACCTAGGGACCATTTTGGGAAATTTCTAAAATTTATTTTGTCATTTTATAACCCTAAGGGACATTCTTGTAAATTGCCGAAACTTAAAGAAGCCCTAGGGGCTGTTTTGTAATTTTTATATAGTTACAAAACCTAGATAATACTAGGGGGACTAAATCTGCCATAAGCCTAAACTTAAACAAGCCCTAGTACCAAATGTGTAATAATCCGAAAGTTACTTGTTTAAATATATGGAGGGACTAGTTTTGCCACATTCTGAAACATTAACTAGCCCTAACCCTAAAAGCTATTTTAATTATGATAAAACAAAATTAAAAGTCTAGATCATGAGGATTAATGTATAAGCTTACGCTTGTGATAAATAAATTATTTTATAAATATTAAATAATTTATGAAAACATTAGAGTTAAATAAAATAATATTTTTTTAATGAAATATCTATTTATATTTGCTTTACAAAATAAATTATATAAACAAGATGGATATGTACTATTAAAACATATACTCATATACTTTTAAGAAATAAAATTATATGAACGCTAATTAAATTGAATGTTACTACATAAATATATTATAAGTAAAACCCCTTATGTTTACCTAAATATAGAACTTGGTTATAAATTTAATGAGATGTTATTGATACAAGTACTATAAACATGGATTAGTATTTTTAAGTGAAACATTTTTTTTATGTTCACTTAAATGTAAAACTTAATTGTAAGATTGAATGAGTATTAATACATGTATGCTAACTGATATCAATAGTTAAACAGTTTATGTTTTCTTAGAAATAAAACTTATATAAATGAGTTTAAATGAATATTGATGCTACTTGAGCTACGGTTATTTAGATAAATACCATAGTATGAATAAACTGAATAAAATCCGTATAAGCATACATACATGTTCTTTGTACTATCTATTAAGACTGTACTATCTGATTAGGCATAACTTTGGTGTGAGCTTTAATTGGATATCCATGTTAAACAAGCAATTGCCTACTCCCAGGTGAGTTTACAGCCCCATTTAAACTTTGATAAAACTTTCTCTTTGGGAAAGAAAATATGCAAACATATATTGGACACGTCCGGATTGTATAAACTAGATTATGATTGCTTACTATTGAAACTGTTAAATTGTTGTAAATCGCCCGAATGTTATAAATAGATCTATTAGGGATTGACCATCCCCGTCTGGGTGAGTCATGCTCACCGTGCCTTGGCCGGGACAACAGACGTATACCATGTTGGAACTGGAATGGGTGTCTTTCTGTAAGACACTACGTCCTTATCTGTTGCGGACTATGGGGTTAAGATTCAGTTTCTAATAATAAACAAATGTTATTTACATTTTAGTAAGAATGCTTTGTGCATTATTACTTCTATGCTTATTATATGTCAAAACTAATTAATTGTTAAAATCTGTAAATTCACCAACTTTATGTTGACCCCGTTAGTATGTTTTGCACAAGAATATGAAGTTAGTACGTGGTATGTGCATGATCTCCAGCATCTTAGAACTCCGCATCATAGGACTCGTCAGGGGTTCTATTTGGGAAACAAAAACAATCACCGACCGTCTTGTTTAAAAACAATTTTTATTTATTTGTTTGAATAAACATGTAATCTGTTTTGACTAACTTCTATCTTATGCTCTATGGACTATATGCTATCGATCCGCCCTTGTGACGTCTCCGGGGATATCTTTCGCATATTTTGACCCTACCCGAGGTGTCACAAATAATGGTATTAGAGCATTAGTTATAGAGAACCAGATAATGTTTTTAAATAAAATAAAAATAAAATGAATTTTTCTTTTATTTAAAACTAGACTATAACTTATAAAACTCTTGGTGGGATTTTATTTTGGGACCGTCTAAGTTAAGCATATAGATCTTAGGGCATTTTATGCTATGTGAACTAATTGTATATATATATATATATATGTTTACTACAATTGATTATTAATACTGTTTAGTAAGGTATTGCTATATGTCAAACATGCCAAACTTGAAAATTTTACACTATATAGTAAAATACTGAAATGCGAATATGAGTAATATTAAACTAAATTTCACACTTACTAACTGATAAATGAACTACTTACATGATAGTACATATATATGTATAAGTATAGATATTGTAACCTTAAAACATTCTAATAATTGTTTAAGAAAGGATATATTTGATAAAGCATGTAATCTCAATAATATTATTCTTTGCTTGTAAGCCTATACTCGCTTCAAACTTAAAATGATATTATTTCAGAGCATCATGACTCCGCCTACTGCATCTACGACTCTTCTACCCAGAGTAGCTCCTGCTCCAGTTGTCTGTTCATCCCCACGATCAACGCAGTGTGGATGGTTGTCAGCCTCAGATTCAGAGGATGACCCAGCCACCAAAGCTGTACTCCCAGAGGACCCATTTTCTATCTCAGAATTAGCCACACCGGCCCCAACCTCTATGAAGGAGGACCGGTTCCCTTCTAGCATACCATCTTCCATGCCTCTATCCTTTTCATCAGACTATTTCTCCGGACCCACGCCCGTCTCTACTTATGAGGTCGGGGAAGGTTCCAGGGCAGGACATGTTGATCCCATCCAGGCCCAGATCTCTGCATTGGTTGCACGCCATGAGCGAGAGATATCCGACCTCCGCAGTCAGTTGACAGTCAGTCAACAGAGCCATGCCGTTATCTATGAGCGTATCGACACTCTTTTCCGCACTAGGAGGGAAGACTTCCAAACTGCTAAGGGCATCCAGGCTAGGACGGATGAGGCACTGAAATGGTTATTGGATGAGAACTACCGCCTCCACCAGCGCATCCAGGTCATGGAAGGTCTACAGCATCAGACCCATGCTGCCCTTGCTACTCATGAGCAATCCTTGTCTATCTTCTTTGATCTCGCCACTGTCCGGCATGATGGGGTTACTGGGGAGATGGCTTATCTCCGAGGGGTCGTCGATAGGCTCCGGAACCAGCTACTGTCTGCACTCCGTACACTCAAGGAGACCCGAACGACAATTCGGACTTTGTGTAACACCTGGAGGAATTCTGCAGCCCTACCAGCTCCATCTGCACCATCAGCCCCGACATCATCTAGTGAACCATCCAGGCAGGATTAGCATAGACGTACTAGACTTCTTGTACGTCATGATAGGCTCACGGGTTGTATCCCTGCTATCATGGAATAGGGCCTTTGTACTTTTATCTCTTGTTCAGCTTTTGTGATGTAATCCTGTACTTTATCTTTTCTTTCTTTTGGGACATGTAACTTTGGGATATGATGTTTTTAAAGACTGTGTGTATCATTACTTTGGATTAGGCTCGACCGGCCTATGACTTAGATTGTGTTATGCTAAGATGACTGTTAAATTCTCATCGAAATAACATGTAATCACTCTCTTTATTATATCAGCTGTGCAATGTATTATATTATGAGATCTTAACAGGTTGCCTAAATTTGTTATGAAATCCGTGCATAAGTTTCATCGTGCAAATAATATAAAAATTGTACTAATATTTGAACTAATAATCTCATTTTGTATATGATTATAGACAAATGGTGATTACGAGGTCAAATCCCATTAATGCAACCACTTCCAATGCCGACAATGCTGAATCCCCATAAGCTACACGAAATGTCACTGCCGCGCAACTGCAGGAAATGATAAGTGAAGGCATCACAGCAGCTATGGCAGCCAGAGGAGCTAACCCAAATACGAACAATGACCCAAACTCCGACGCCCGCAGAAACAACACCAACAGGGGTTGCTCTTACCCCGAATTCTTGAAATGTAAACCCTCATATTACCGAGGTAAAGAAGGAGTTGTTGAATTGATGCAGTGGTTTGAAAGACTAGAGACAGTCTTCCGCATCAGTGGTTGTGCTGACGAGAACAGGGTTAAGTTTGCCACATGCACCCTACTTGAAAGTTCCCTTACCTGGTGGAACTCTGTGGTCGCTATCCTCGGACATGACGCCGCTTATGCTCTCACTTGAACCAACCTCAAGGAAAGAATGACTAAAAAGTACTGTCCAAGAGGAGAAATGAAGAAGTTGGAAGTCAAGTTGTGGGACCTCAGGTGTAAGAACAATGATATCATTTGGTAAAACCAAAGATTTCAAGAGTTAAGGCTGATGTGCACCAGAATGTTTCCTCTAAGGAGTGGTAAGATTGAAAAGTATGTCAGCGGACTTCCTGACAATATTCATGACAGTGTGCTTGCTTCACGGCCTACCACTGTTGAAGGTGCCATGGAATTTGCAACTGAGCTGATCAACAAACGAGCTCGCAATCTGTCCAAGAGGCAATCAGACAACAAGAGGAAATCCGATGAAAACTCTCGTAGCCAGCACCAACAGCCTCCCAAAAAGCAAAACGTTGGGCAAGCAGATGACACTACCCCCATAACCCGCACCAAGAACTACTCAGGGACAAAACCCAAGTGTCCGAAATGCACCTACCATCATGCTGCTGGGGGACAATGTCAAGGATGCTACAAGTGCGGCCAACAAGGCCACTTTGCTCGTGAGTGTCCAACTAATGTTGCTACCCCAGGTCGACGCAACACCACTCCTGGAAACAGCAACAGAGGCAAGTCCAATGCAAGAGGGAGTGGAAGTGGGCAACAAGGAAACCGAAATCCCACTGGCGGGAGCAGTAGCGGGCCAAAGAAAGCTGTGGTATGTTACGAGTGTGGAACCCCTGGGCATGTGAGACCCGATTGCCCCAAGAGGGCCAACCAGAAGAAGGACGACAAGGGAACTCCTTCGAAAGTGTACATGGCTGGCAACGTCCCAACAAACCTAGGCCCCAACACCGTACCTGGTACGTCCTTACTAAATCAATGATATGCATCTATCTTGTCCGATACATATGTAGATCAAGGCATTACAATTGCTAAGCTTAGTAAGATAATATAAATCCCTCCGATAGTTCTAGGATCCTACCATAATGCGGAATGGAAAACGGAAAGGTTATGATAAGTTAAAACCCCATCATTCGAGGTTGATCAAACGTTTTACACCCATCAGATCCTAGAAAGCCTTGATAACTTTGATGTCAATATTAGCATAAATTGGCTAGCAGGTAACATGCAATTCTCCCTTATAGCCAATGATGGGTTTGTGTACCTTGGTGAGATGAAACCTTGATTATACTGGGGAGACATAACCCTGATATAGTTAACACTAGATTTAGTGTAATCTCTAGCACCAACAGACTAAGAAATATTGGGTCTGAGAGTGACTCATCTCCCTAATCTGCTTCTTCCCTGCCTAACCCTGAGGAACACACCCAACCCACAATGGGTGTATTTTGTAGGGTTATTTCCGCGACCTAGGAAACCTTAAACCTGAAAAGCGCATCCAACTCACAATGGGTGTACTTTGTGGGGTTATATTCGGCATCCCCCGTAAGGAAATGGTGAAGGTCCTATGTTTTGGACACTCCTCTTTTTAGAAGTTAGAATTTCTCTCTTTAGAAGTTAGAATTTGTACAAATTATGAACCAGTGCATGACCCTGCAAGGCGCACATTTCTTTATTCATGGTATCTTCTCTTATTTCCACCATTTGAGGTACTTTTTTTCTGCGCCCCTCTCACTCAGCCTCACGGCAAAGGGAGCAGACTACTTGCAACCTCTTACGCAAACGCCCTCGACAACAATCTTAGCCTCATTGTTGGGTAGAAACTTTAGTACCATTGACTAATGTTTGTACCCCGCTACCTAGAGGTAAAAGATCGTAAGTCTTTTCTCAATAGATGCTAAGATAGGAGGGGTTAATGTTAAACATGTTTGTTTTACCTTCAAACCCCAATTCTTCACCCGCGAGTATGGGGATATAACGTGTATCTCACCCATGGAAAGGATGTAAAAATAATGCATTCCCAGATTGCCCAACATATGAAATGTGTTGGCGTATCCTCCTCATATCAGAGACCATTTGCAATGGATTTGTCCTCCTGACCAAATCCACCACGCCAATGGTCCCCTCCTAGATCAGGGACGAGTACGACTACAATACCCATTGAGAAGTTCCTGGCCTACCCATCCACATCAGCAGTCTCCTTTACTGCTCAATCTGATGTATAGTGCGATCCGGATAAAGATATCCTTGCATTCCTCGCCTACCCATCTACAGCAGCAGTCTCCTTTACTGCTCAATCGGATGTATAGTGCAATCCAGATAAAGACCTCTTTACATTCTCTTCTGTTCACTTATAATGACGGAAGCTTCCATAAGATGCCAGATTAGGCGTATAAGAATAACCTAGGTGTAGACCACTTCGCGTTGTGCCGCCATCCGTACCTGAGAGAGAACCTGAAACAAATCATGTACTTGGAACATCTCCTACTTAGAATATAACTAGGTTTTTAGTAGCTTTGAGGACAAAGCTAAAATAATGGGGTGGTGCTGTAAAATCCATGATTTTACCATGATTTTTATGTAATGAAATTTCACCTATTAATATTAGAACACATACTCACATGTGAATCCCTATAGGTTGAGTGTGTGAACTTGTTCATTTCGGTACTTATACATTTACATTCACACTTGTTGTAAATAAGTTACATAGCTCAAACCTTGTACTTAAGACTAGGAGAACAAATGATAAAAATGTGTAATCAATACTTGGCTATACACACAACACTATGTCAAAGTTGGAAAAAAACATGCTACATAGTGTATGTAGCCGTGTATGTGTACAAGAGTGTATACCACAAACATGTTCTTAACCTCCTCGGACTAGCCCAAGAACTTACTCTTTATGCACTAGCCCAATATGAGCCCAAGCCAAAGCCCATTACCATCCTTTTTGGCTAGCTAGACACGGTACCCCATATGTGGAAGAAGAGGGGTTGTCTTGGTTTTGGAAAAGCCAACACATGGCATAATAGTTGTTACCAAGGCAATCATGCCTTTTTGCCTTCACCCTTCTCTCCCCTTGTAAGCCGAAACACATACACATACATTCTCTCAACTCCTCATGCAACCAAATCTCATTCTCTCTTCATCTATCTCTCTCAAATCATTCGGCATTAAGCCACAATAATCCAAAGTTGTTCATTAAATCCACCAAGATCTTTGTCTCATCTTTACTACAAATCATTAGTAGTATCATTCCCTTGGATTCACTATAAACAAGCCCTAGCTAAGCCATCTAGGCCACGGCTTGATTTATACATAGGGTTTTCTTCATCATTTTGAGTAGATCTTAAACCACCTTGTTCACCTAGATCATTTGTGGTACTTTTAGGCAAGAAAGGTATACACTACTTGTTCTTTCATTTCTTCATGCATGCATCATCATACATCTATAAAAACAAGTAAGATAACATGTTAAAAATCAAGATTTGATGAAGCTATGACCATTATAGGTCACGACTTATTTATAAAAATCAAGTTCATGGTTTAAAAACCTTTTGATAAGGACATGAGTTACAAATCTAGTCCTATGGGACTATGGTTAAACCAATAGCCATAGATCTCATAAAATGGGTATGTGTAACTTAAAAGTCTTGAAGACCATGACCTTAAAGGTCACGACATATATGGTTAATGTTTATGTGAATCATGTGTTAAGTTTAAATGATGGAATATGAAATGATGCATGATAAAATGACTATTAAAAATCACAAATACAACTTATGTGTATAAATGTAGCCGTGGGTTACATAAGGTTTAAATGGATAAAATGTACATGCATGTTATTATAAACCATAGATCTAGTGGCAAAGGCTAACTTGAATATGTTCAACATAAAACAAGATTATGGGAACCTTGGGAAGAGGCAATATAGCCGTGAGCTATATGTGGTCTCCTTGGAAAAATAGTAACCTTGGAAACATACATTTAAACTAGATAATCATGATTGTATTTTAAATAATTACAAGGCCTAGAAACTAGATATAGTGTTCGTCTTGGAAGTACCAAGATCTAAAATATAGTCGTGAGCTATATAAGAATGTACATGGATTTATGTTTGATTTTTAGGTCTAGACATATTTTAGATCTTATTATGAACTTGTGATTTATTTTCTTGATGTGTACATAGTGAGATCTAATTTTGTAACACATATAAACTACATGCAACCCTAATATGGAACTTGATCTATCATGATATGCTATAACTAATGTAGGCCGTGAGTTATAAGCACCTATTAGGGCTTATGACTTACTTGTAACCTTATGACACACATAGATCAAATTTGGTAGAACCCGTAAAATAAATTTTTTAAGATTATTCATCTATTTAGATTGAAAACTAAATGGTGATAAGCTAAGTAAGCTTATATTAATACACTAAGTAAAAACTTATATAAAATGAAAAGTAGTGTTAATTGACTATTTAAACCCATGAGAAATTAACCTAAAACCTAAATGGATCTAATAAGCCCATTTTATAAATTATAGTAATTTAAATGGACTTAAGATCACAATTAGGCCCATTTAACAAATTAAAGGACCTAAAAATGTATTTAGGCCCTATAAGTGAATTAAAGACCCATTTAAATAAATTAATAGACTTAAGATATATTTTAACCTACCAAAATAGCCCATTAGATGTTTAGTCCTTTTAATGAGTCCATATAAAGTTTGAATGTTAAAATAAAAGTTTTTATAATAAAAAGTAACTTATAAAAACTTTTTGGATGAAGATGAAAATTTATAAAATTTAAGGACTAAAACCGTAACTTATGAAACTTGTTTTGATAAACTAGTAAACACAAGGACTGAAAATGTAAATATCCAAAAGTCTAGGGTCTAATAAATATTACCCGTGGCAAATTAAACCCTAGGGACCATTTTGGGAAATTTCTAAAAGTTATTTTGTCATTTTATAACCCTAAGGACCATTCTTGTAAATTGCCGAAACTTAAAGAAGCCCTAGGGGCTGTTTTGTAATTTTTATATAGTTACAAAACCTAGATAATACTAGGGGGGACTAAATCTGCCATAAGCCTAATCTTAAACAAGCCCTAGGTACCAAATGTGTAATAATCCGAAAGTTACTTGTTTAAAAATATGGAGGGACTAGTTTTGCCACATTCCGAAACATTAACTAGCCCTAACCCTAAAAGCTATTTTAATTATGATAAAACAAAATTAAAAGTCTAGTTCATGAGGATTAATGTATAAGCTTAAGCTTGTGATAAATAAATTATTTTATAAATATTAAATAATTTATGAAAACACTAGAGTTAAATAAAATAATATTTTTTTATGAAATATCTATTTATATTTGCTTTACAAAATAAACTGTATAAACAAGATGGATATGTACTATTAAAACATATACTCATATACTTTTAAGAAATAAAATTATATGAACGCTAATTAAATTGAATGTTACTGCATAAATATATTATAAGTAAAACCCCTTATGTTTACTTAAATATAGAACTTGTTTGTAAAATTAATTAGATGTTATTGATATAAGTACTATAAACATGAATTAGTATTTTTAAGTGAAACATTTTCTTTTATGTTAACTTAAATGTAAAACTTAATTGTAAGATTGAATGAGTATTAATACATGTATGCTAACTGATATCAATAGTTAAACAGTTTATGTTTTCTTAGAAATAAAACATATATAAATGAGTTTAAATGAATATTGATGCTACTTGAGCTACGGTTATTTAGATAAATACCATAGTATGAATAAACTGAATAAAATCCGTATAAGCATACATACATGTTCTTTGTACTATCTATTAAGACTGTACTATCTGATTAGGCATAACCTTGGTGTGAGCTTTAATTTGATATCCGTGTTAAACAAGCAATTGCCTACTCCCAGGTGAGTTTACAGCCCCATTTAAACTTTGATAAAACTTTCCCTTTTGGGAAAGAAAATATGCAAACATATATTGGACACGTTTGGATTGTATAAACTGGATTATGATTTCTTACAATTGAAACTGTTAAATTGTTGTAAATCGCCTGAATGTTATAAATAGATCTATTAGGGATTGACCATCCCCGTCTGGGTGAGTCATGCTCACTGTGCCTTGGCCGAGACAACAGACGTATACCATGTTGGAACTGGAATGGGTGTCTTTCTGTAAGACACTACGTCGTCATCTGTTGAGGACTATGGGGTTAAGCTTCAGTTTCTAATAATAAACAAATGTTATTTACATTTTGGTAAGAATGCTTTGTGCATTATTACTTCTATGCTTATTATATGTCCAAACTAATTAATTGTTAAAATCTGTAAATTCACCAACTTTATGTTGACCCCGTTAGTATGTTTTGCACAGAAATATGAAGTTAGTACGTGGTATGTGCATGATCTCCAACATCTTAGAAGTCTGCATCATAAGACTCGTCAGGGGTTCTATTTGGGAAACAAAAACAATCACCTACCGTCTTGTTTAAAAACAATTTTTATTTATTTCTTTGAATAAACATGTAATCTGTTTTGACTAACTTCTATCTTATGCTCTATGGACTATATGCTATCGATCCGCCCTTGTGACGTCTCCGGGGATATCTTCCGCATATTTTGACCCTACCCGGGGTGTCACAATTGCTTTGGGTGATATTGCGACACAACTTCTTTTGTAACATTGCGATAGAAGTTGAACTTTAACATTGCGATCCAGATTACGATAGGTGCTCTTTTGTGATATTACGACAGGTTATTGCGATTGGAATTATTGCGATAGGATTTATTGCGATAGGAGTTATTGCGATAGATAGTCTATGCAACATTGCGATAGAAATTATTTGAGGCATTGCGATAGAATCATATGTTTGCATTGTGATAGAGTAACAAGTATTCCAAGATTTTTTTTCAAAAACGTGTTTTTGAAAATTTTTCCGTGTGTAATTTTGTCTTGGAATTTTTGGTTTATCGAGAACAATTATTAGTGGATTTCAACATTATTTCTCGAATTCAACACACAACAACAAACACATTTACTCTCTATCATTGTTCGATCAACGTTTATAAATCTTAACTTATCAAAACGGAGTACACATATCTTACAGATAAGTCCATCCTCTCGGGTACGGATAATCGTCCACCAATGTTGGTGAACACTATGTACGAGGATTGGAATTCCCGAATAGAACTTTACATGTTGAACAAAGAGAATGGACATCTCATTTGAGCATCGGTACTCAATGGACTTTTAGATTATGGTACAGTGATGGAAGGTAAAGTTACTCGTCCTTGCACAATGGGTGAATTTACTGGAGATGCTAAGATTCAAGACAAGTGTGATAAACAAGCAACTAACATCATTCTCCAAGCCCTTCCTCCAGATGTCTACAAACTCGTCAGTAAACATAAAGTTTCCAAATAGTTATGGGATAGAATTCGTGTTCTAATGCAAGGAACCTTGTTAACTAAACAAGAACGAGAGTGTAAGCTTTATGATACATTTGATAAGTTTGCTTATGTTCCCAGGGAGACTTTCAATGATTACTATTTGAGATTTACTCTATTGTTGAATGAGCTCAATATCTATGGCATGGCAATTCCTACGTTTCAATTAAACACCAAGTATTTGAACACTCTTCCATCTAAATGGCATAAGTACGTGACGGCTGTTAAATTGGCTAAGGACTTTCATAAATCTAATGTGGATCAACTTCAAGCTTTTATCCAACAACACGAATGCCATGTGATCGAGGCTCGGTTGTCAACACCATAATTTCGTGATCCACTTGCCATGTATGCTTCTCAACAAATGACTCCCCAACAAAACATGGCTTTCACTTATCAACAACCATCATACTTGCAGCAGCCACAACAACACACCTATCAGCAACCACAACAACAATCTTATCAACCACTAATGATGCCACAACAAGCATTTCAACAAAGTGTTCATCAACAGTGTTTTCCACAACAACCAACACATCAAGCATCACCCTCACAAGCTATCACTTCTCCAATGGGCTATACTCCTCAACAAGGATATTTTCCAATTGAAGCACCACCAGCACTAGCCTTCTACTCCAATGAACTTTCACCAATTCAAGCACCGGTCTTTACTCCAAATGATACACCTACTGATGTCCTAAACCATCTCACTACCTACTTGTCAAAACTTGTTACAACTAGAGGATTTCCACCAACGAACAAACAGCTCCGCACTTCTTTAAATCCTCGACAACAAGCCACTATTCAAGATGGTCAAGTGACGGTGCAAACCATTCAGGGAAGGCAAGATTCATATGGACCTCCTACAAGGACCGTGAACGCTCAAGCTGTGACTTCTCAAGCTAATGGAAATGGAAGCACTATTGGTCCTCAAAAGGTTGTGACTTGCTACAATTGCCGAGGACAAGGTCATATGGCTAAGGAATGCACTCAGCCGAAAAGAAGAAGCGATGCAACGTGGTTTCGTGAGAAGATGTATTTGGTCGATGCTCAATCTAAAGGAAAGAACTTGGATTCAGAGGAATTAGCATTACTTGCAGACCCAGGGGCAGTAGATAATGAAGGCATTGCAGTCGTCTCTACTTCTAATGCAACATATTAAGTAGATGATCTTGACGCATATGATTCGGATTGTGATGACATTCACTCAGCCCAAGCTGCTCTCGTTGCTAATCTCTCTCAGTACGGTTCTGATGTCGTCAGTGAGGTACTAACCACATCTAATAATGTTCATGATAATCCACATCATGTTGAGCATGAAAATGACAACCTCGAATAGCATTCGGGAATTAGTAACTCAAATGTTGTGGTATCCAATCCAACACATTTGAGAGAACCTCAACCAAATGCTAAGACGGGTATGGAATCTTATGATCAACATGATTTGGTAATTGTGCCTAAACATATTATTGATAACATGAATGTGGTTGTTCGACAAACCGTAGATATGAATGCCAACCTAACTGCTGAGCTTGCGCTGTATAAGGAAAAGGTCAAAACTTTTGAAATGGTCCCTCAAGCAGAAGAAATAACTTATTCTGAATTTGACCTATTCCGTTTTGAAATGATTGAACACTTAAAAGAAATAGAATCATTAAAAGCTAATCATTCCAATGAATTAAAACAAAAAACAGTCGGTTGTAAATGATTTTTAGAAACTTAAAATAGATTTTGAAACTCTCGAGTCTAAAAAGTTTGAATCAGAAATTAATGCTACCAAACTTCTTAAATTCAAGGAACAACAACTTTTAAAACAATACGCTTCCACGGAAAAGGTTCATCTTTTAACTAAATCGTTTAAAGAACTCGAACTTAAGCGTCTTCAAGATTTACCACCGAATCCTGGTTATGCAAAACAAGCTCGAGAATATATTCCCTGTCTTTATGATGTGACCCTGATTGGGAAATCGAAAGAAGCACCTTATGTTCGTAGTACTGAGGAGACTATGTCACTTGCGGAAGAAACTCGATCTAAAATGCTTTCAAAATTCCATAAGCTTGATTGATAACCATAATAAAAATCAATTTTCTAAAAAAACTTGTATTCGCTTACAAAAGGAATTAGCTCAATTATCAGCTTTTGTGCCCCAAAGTTTGTCAAAGGAAAACCTTCCTAGTACGTCTCCTACACTTGTCAAATAGGATTTAACTAAGTTAATTCCACCGGTAAGTAAGGTGTCTGATAGCTTAAATGTGGTGCACCAACACTTTGCCGACTTTGACAAGGTCATTACGGAACGTATGACAGCTACAGCCATAACGGAAGGTGAATGGAATTTTGAGCACACTAGAGCTGTGTTTCGAGACAAAATTATTCCATTTGTAAGCAATGTTAAAGCTTGTCTTAGTAATATTGATCAAGAGTTTCTTTTGGAAATAGAAGAGGTTAGACGTGTTTTCAATGAAATAGATGATGCTTATGAAAATCGTTTACTTGAAATAGAACGAGTTTTACGCCAAAATGATCAGCTTCTGAAGCAAGTGATGTCTCATGATATTGTTTCCGTCTGTTTGAATAATAACGTTAATAATGATTCTATTGTGCATAATGTTGAATCTGTGGATAATATGGTAGATAGTACTTGTCACAAATCTGACGCTGAATTTTTAAAGCTTCAAGATTCTTATTCTTCGCTTTTAAAACGTTTTGATGAGATTCAAAAACATTGTATTTCGCTTGAATGTAAACAACAATTTATTCAAGAGCTTTTTGAAACGTCATTCGAAGGTGTTAATATAGATGATGAAAATTTTCAAAAGAATTTTCAATTGGATTTACAATCAAAGTAGCGTCAGCCAAGTGACAAGGTTGCTAAATCATTGCAGATAGACATAGAGAAATCTAAGGAGATTTACTGTGTGAACGTACTTGAGTTCGCTGAGAATATTAAACTTGATCTAGATAATCATGTTTCCAAGATTTTGTCCAAAGTTGATAACTTAAAACGGAAAAATACACCACTCTTCGATTTAGTAAAGCCCGCATGTGCTAATACCACTGCACAGAATCAATCATTGATTGAACGATTGAATCGAAAGTCGGTGGAAGTATCTGATTTGAGGGAACAAATTTGTGATAAAATTCTGGTCTTGGCTGAGATAAAGGAAACACTTCGTACCCTAAAAGGTAAGAATGTTATGGACAACGCAGCCACTGTCTCAGCATCGTCCTCTAGTGAAATTAAAAAGAACCTCATCGCCATCACACCACTTAACAAGGGCCCTAGGACAAAACCATCTCAAACATTAGTCACAAAAGATAAGGCAAAATCACAACCAGCTTCTAATATTCTCGTGTTGCCTTCTACAGGATCAAGCACCACTACTAAGGCTCAAAGATCTAAGCTTAAAAGAAACAAGAAGAATGATAGGATCTTGCCCCCATCTAGTAGTCAAGTGAAGAAGAAAGTAGAAGCCCACCCTAGGAATGTTATTTCTGTTTTGAATAAAAATAATCATGTAGCTATACTTAAAGGCTCTGCGGATGTGCAACATTCTAGGCATACTATGAATTCTAATTTGAAATGTTGGAATTGCAATGAATGTATGTTTTCTAGTCGTCATGATTCTTGCCTTATTGACCATGTGAATGAGATGAATGCCCGTAAAAATGGTTTAGAATGGAAACCGACTGGGAAAGTGTTAACCCATGTTGGTTGGATGTGGCGTCCCACTGGTAGAACTTTCACTTTAGTAGGAAATGCGTGCCCTTTAACTAGGATCACTCCCACTAAATCGAATAAAGCGTTCCCTTTAACTAGGAGTACCATGGCTACCAAAACATAAGCGTGTCCTTTAACTAGGAACACCGACACTACCGTAGGAACCAAGTGCCCTTTAAATAGGTCTACTCCCACTGTAGTGCCCGCTAATACTCTAAAACCTAAGAAAGTTGGAACAATAAAACCTGTTAGTCGTAAAACTCACATTAGAAAACACAGGAAATATAAGGATAACACAAATGTTAGCAATTCTGATAATATCATATCTATATCTGCTAACACTCCGGAACCAATAGTTTCCAATACATTGTCTACTGTTGTTGTTGAAAACAGGTGGTCCAAATTGTTCTATGTTATTTGGACTCTGGTTGCTCCAAGCATATGACCGGAGATCGCTCTCAGCTTAGAAATTTTATCAGCAAGTTTATTGGTACGGTTCGATTTGGAAATGATCATATTGCAAAGATAATGGGTTACAGTGAATATCATATAATTTCAAGAGTGTATTATGTGGAATGTGTTGGTCATAATTTATTTTCTGTGGGACAATTTTGTGATGCAAACTTAGAAGTTGCTTTTCAGAGCATACCAGCTTCATCCGTAATTTGGAAGGGGTTGATTTATTGGAAGGTACTCGAGGGAATAATTTGTACACTTTGTCTCTACAAGATATGATGGCCGCTTCGCCCGTATGTCTTATCTCCAAGGAATCGAAGACTAAGTCATGGTTATGGCATCGACGGTTATCTCATCTTAACTTTGACGCTATTAATCATTTGGCGAAAAACGAACTTGTTCGTGGTCTTCCTAAACTTACATTTCACAATGACCATTTGTGTTCCGCGCGTACAATGGGAAAAGCACTAAGAAATCATATAAACCCAAGACTGAAGACACCAACAAAGAGAAACTTTATTTGTTGCATATGTATCTTTGTGGGCCAATGCGTGTTGAAAGTCTTGGTGGTAAAAAGTACATCCTCGTCATGGTGGATGATAACTCTCGGTTTACATGGGTGAAATTTCTTGCTAAAAAAGATGAGGCACCTAAAGTCATCATCGATTTTCTCAAGATGATTCAAGTGCGTCTCAACACTACTGTCTGACGCATTCGTACAGATAATGGATTTGAATTTGTGAATCAAACTCTGCGTAAGTATTATTAAGAAGTTGGCATATCTCATGAAACATCCGTTGCTCGCACTCCACAACAAAACGATGTCGTTGAAAGGCGAAATCGAACACTTATGGAAGCAGCTCGAACGATGTTAATTTACGCAAAGGCTCCATTATACTTATGGGAAGAAGCAGTATCTACAGCAGTGTACACCCAAAATTGGTCACTAATTCGAAAACGCCATGGTAAAACACCTTATGAGATTCTACATGGAAAAGTAACAGATTTATCATATCTTCATGTATTTGGTTTTCTTTGCTATCCAAATAATGATGGTGTCAATTTGGGAAAACTACAACCAAAAGCTGATATTGGTATTTTCATTGGTTATGCACCCGCAAAGAAAGCATACCGAATCTACAATCTCAATTCTCGTAAGATCCTCGAAACTATGAATGTTGATTTTGATGAGCTGACGGCAATGGCTTTTGAGCAAAGTAGCTCTGAACCCGTACTTCATGAAATAGGACCCAGTACCATTAGCTCTGGTCTTGTCCCAAATAACCCTACTTCATCATCATTTACATCACCTTTTAGGACTGAATGGGATACGTTGTTTCAATCGTTCTTTGATGAATTCTTTACTCCTCCAAGTATTGTTGCTCCAGAACCTGAAGTAATAGCTCCGGTCAACGAAGTTGTCGCTCCAGCAACCGAAGCACAATCAGATACGTCTACACCTACAAGTGGTCAAGATATACCATAAACGAGTAATTTTCAATCAACACATGTATCAACTACCCATTTCACACCTATCGATGACGAAGAGGATGATGATGATCACGATTTGGAATTCGCTCAAATGCGTGAACTTTCATTCTTTGGTGTACCTATTCCCGACTCTAATCTAGCCGGGTCGTCCACCTCAGAGGAAGCTCCTACTACGGTCTACTCCAATCCACGGATTCGTGAACATGACATCAAGTGGACAAAGGATCATCCTATAGATTCTATTGTTGGTGACCCTAATCGTCCGGTATCCACACAAAGTCAGTTACAAGAAAGTGCAATGTTTTGTAATTTTGTTTCTTTTGTCAGTGAGATTGAACCTAAGACGTGGCAACAAGCTTTTACCCAATCCTATTAGATAGAAGCTATGCAAGAAGAACTTAATGAATTTATATGTCTTGATGTATGGGAACTTGTCCCATGCCCAGATCAAGTGCAGTTACTCACTTTGAAATGGGTTTACAAGGTGAAACTCGACGAGTTGGGCGGAATACTGAAGAACAAAGCTCGACTAGTAGCTCGTGGATACAAGCAATTATTGGGCATCGACTTTACGGAATCCTTTGCACCTGTTGCCCGTTTGGATGCTATTAGACTATTCCTTGCTTATGCATCCCACATGAATATGATCGTCTATTAGATGGATGTGAAGACGACATTTCTTAATGGTGAAATCAAGGAAGAGGTCTATGTTCAACAGCCGGATGGTTTTGTGAATTCTAAATATCCTAATCATGTGTACAAGCTTAAGAAGGCTCTCTATGGATTGAAGCAAGCTCCACACGCATGGTATGATCTATTGTCACAATACCTCATTACGCAAGGCTTCGCTAAAGGCAAGGTCGATCCCACGCTATTCATTCAGAAACGAGGTAAAGATATGATTATGGTACAAATATATGTTGATGATATTATATTTGCTGCCTCGACCCAAACCTTATCCGATGAGTTTGGGACACTCATGTCTTCCAAGTTTAAGATGTCAATGATGGGTAAGGTATCATTTTTCTTAGGACTTTAGATATCTTAGAGTCCCAGAGGCATCTTTATCAATCAATCCAAGTATGCCCTTGAATCTCTTAAGAAATATAAGATGGAATCTTACGACCCCGTGGATACTCTAGTGGTGGAACGAACTAAGCTAGATGTAGATCCACATGTGATTGCCGTTGATCCGACACTTTATCGTGGAATGACAGGTAACCTTCTGTATATCACAGCTAGTCGACCTGATCTTCAATTTACTATATGTATGTGTGCTCGATATCAAAGTAGGCCTACTGAGTTACACTTAGGAACTGTTAAACGGATCTTTCGGTATCTTAAAGGAACCATTAATCGGGGACTTTGGTATTCGAAGGACTCTTAGATTGCACTCATGGCATATGCAGATGCGGATCACGCGGGTTGTCAAGATACACGGCGTAGCACAAGTGGAACTTTTCAACTACTAGGAGATCGACTAATCAGTTGGGCACCAAAAAGGCAGAAAAGCGCTGCAATTTCAAGTACGGAAGCAGAATACATAGCTATGTCTTGTTGCTGTGCTCAAATCCTTTGGATGAGATTGCAATTAACCGACTATGTCTAGGTTTCAACAAAATTCTGATGTACTGTGACAACAAAAGTGCAATTGCCTTATGCTGCAACAATGTTCAATTCTCCCGGTCGAAGCATATTGACATTCGCTACCACTTCATCAAGGAGCAAGTCGAAAATAGAGTGATCGAGCTTTACTTTGTCCGACCTGAGTATCAATTGGCGGATATTTTCACGAAGGCTTTCGATCGCGCTCGAATGGAATTTTTAGCCGACAAGCTAGGTTTGAGAACATTCTGTTGATCCCAAACTTAGATCGATTTAGCTTGTGTAAACGAGATTAAATCAAGTTAAATATTAGAGAAACTTTGTTGTATATAAAACAACTTAAGTATTATGCGGAATTAATACTCAAACAAGAACACACAAACAATGTAAACCAAACTTTCACTTTATTGATAAAACAAACTTGCGTACAATGAAAGTGTTAAAACGTATATGAAAACATAAACCTAAAGGTCTCCTTTTATAGAATAAGAAGCCTTGTACAAGAGTATATGTATCAGCTATTTTAGGTAAAGATAAACATAGAAAATACATTGTTGATCATATCTTTACTAGAAACAAACTAGAAACATAATACGTGTAGACTAAGTCTTCTATCTGTGCTTGAATTCATCCTATCAACGCTTGACATCTTCTTGTCAACGTTTGTTCTGTCAACGCGTTTTCTTCTTATCAACGTCCCGATTGCTTTTGTCAGCGTCCAAGTGTACTGGCTACATTTTATTCCCAATAATCCTCCCCTAAACTTGATATCTACTCTAGCAATCAAGTTTCTGAATAAAAACTAAGAACTAGGAGGATTCTTACAAATCTTATCAAATAGGTAATAAACATGTCTAATCAAATCTTTGGCCACGTCACATGCGTAGTCAGTCTCCAGCTGTGTTGTCTTCATCTTTTCAAAAACTTCTTTGGACATGGGATACTCAGCATCCACAATAAGATATTCAGAAAACTTTGTAGAACTCAAATTATACACACCAGCAACTGAATACAAACACCATTGAAGTCCACTGGTATCATCCTCAAGATCCTTCCAAATAGGATCTTCTTCTTCTGGTGCACACATTCTCTTGAATGTTGACCAAAGCTTTATTCCATTGACTGAAGTAGGTGCTTCAGTCTCATACTTGGCCAACAATAACCTCCAATGGTCTACCAAGTCTTCCCTATCCATACTTGCAAATAGAGACATAAGAGTAGTAAATATGTATACCTTTTTCCCATATCTGCCAATCATCCAAAACCCACTTGTATCTTCTTCATAGCTAATGATAGAGTTTCTGGCATCAAGAGGTAACACTTGTACCATATCTGAAGCTTCCATGGGTGAGAGCTTAATGCTCTTTCTAATAACAGCTTCACTGGGATTCACTTTATTCAAATATTTAGGGAACTCAAATGGAACTCCCTTCTTCAATGGCCTTGGAACAATCATAGCCTTTTGAATCTCCATCTCTTCTACAAGTTCTTCTTTCCTTTCATCTGAAAGAAGTCTGATAGTGTTCATCTCTTACACACTTGCCCAAATGGGATAAGCCTTATACTCTAATTCTTCAAAGGATAATCCCTGCAATTTCTAAAAAGTCCATCCTGTTTGATGACATCTGAGCAACATGTAATAAAGCTCCCTTCTATCTCTCTTTAGCAGTGAGAAAACTTTGCTAGCCTTATGCTTCAGAATTACCTTGCAATCTCCTTGAACTCTTAGAAGAATCTCCAAACACCAAATTTGATCTGAAATTGTCATATCTAGATTCTCCATAACCCTATTTTCCCAAGCATGGTACATCTGAGCAACTTCTGGCATATCATAATCTACCTGCATTTTTAACTCTACAAGTTTCTCCCTTGCCAACTCATCACCATATTCAAGTCTTTCTGGTTCTTCAATTATCATAAAACTTGAATCTGAACTTTCATCATTACTTCCTTCTTGCTCCTCAGAAGTAACCATAAATGGTGACTCACCAACCTTCTTCTTCTCTTGTTCCATAAGTTGTGCAGCCAACTTTGAATCAAACTCTACTTGAGCTACATCCTTCGGAACCTCTGCTTCTACCATGATTCCTTTACCCTTATCTAATGGATCAATGATGGGTAAAGATGATGATGGTACATGTGAAGACAGTTCCTTGATGATAACTGATGACTGGAATACATCAACCATATCTGCAGGTCTGTCAATGTTCAAATTCTGTGTGTCAACGCCCAACTTACTCTTGTCAGCGCTTGGTGTGTCAGCGTCCAAAATTTGCTTGTCAACGCTCACCTTATTCTTGTCAGCGCCTCTTGTGAACTGCTCCATCATTGTTGTATAGGACAAGTTCAAATTTGTAGGAGTAACCAAAGATACATCAAAACCTGGTTGCTTCTTCAATTCTGTAAGAGCTTCAGCCATACCCAAAGATTCTCCATCATGTGAGCCTTTGTCACTCACATGTATCTACTCATCCTCCCCTTTGGAAGAATCCTCCATACCACACGTATTGTTAGAATCTTCCAAAAGAACAATCCTCTCCTCATATGCTTGAGTTCAAGGCCTTGTGTATTGACTGTTTGTACCAAGTCTGCATTTTGCTTTTGCAAGCTAATGCAGACAGCCGTCAATTCCAACATTGTGTATGGTTCCAATCTGCCCTCCTCTAGAATGGGGATTTGACCTCCCAAAGTAGATTCATGGGGCATGGATGAAGTCTTAATGATGTTAGGACTGTCTTGGCCTGCATCTAAGAGAGTACCAATAGTCCCAGCCTTATCCATATCACCAACCACACTTGTGGTGGTGGTTCTCTCTGCAACATGGCTAGGACCACTAGAGGAGAACACTACAGTAGTCCTTGGACGTTTTACCAACCTAAATTCAGGGGGTATAGAAGATGATGTGGATTGGGTGGTAGTTTGAAGGTTTAGGGGTGTTTCGGTATGTTGTAAAAAGATGTCAACGTCTGGATTTGAAGTGTCAACGCCAACATTGAACATGTCAGCGTTTAAGGAATCTTGGTCAAGTTCCATATGTTGAGGTGAATGGGAAGGTTCAGGCAATGGTTGTAGGTAAGGTTGAGGTTGTGCTGCTGTAATAACAGCAAGCATGGCTTGGGTAAGAGGTAAGTCTCTGTGAAGGGGTGAATTCATCTTACTAAAAATAGCTTTCTTTTGCACAGGGATCGCTTAAAAATCATCATGATCCCTGGTACAATACCTTTGCTCATCAAAAATCATTTGCAAAAATCTTGGGTAAGCCAAAGTCATCTTATTACCCTTGTTTTTACACATGCCATCAAAAATCAGTTTAGAAAAATTATACTTTTTCCCATTTGTAATACACACAATTGCACTAACAATAGATCTGTTAATTTTGTTATGTGCAGTACATTTGGGACTCAAGCATTGAAGGATGACATGTATTAAGTACTTCCAAGCTGGGGGAAATAAATGTTTGTTATATTTATTTAAAGTTCCCTTTTTAGGGAAAGGATAACCCAAAGCTTGGAGGCCTTGTTCTATCTCACCAATGGGTAGAGTGTTTATACCATCTGCATCATTAAGATGCAAATCCTGGCGAACCAAGGCTTCAGTAACCACCCATGAACGCCCATAGACAATAGCTGTCAATGTAGTCACATTATTAAGTGTTGAGGAACTAACAGTGTTCCAAAACTGTTTAATATGAGTGACAGGGATGAGAGGAGCATGAGAAAGTGCATACCTAAGTGGAGATGCATTCAAATACGCCACCATCTGGGTGTATTGAGGAAACAAAGCATCATCAGCTTCCAAATAAGCAATCATATTATGCTGACTTCTGAATCCCAATACCAAGTCACTTGGTTTAAACTTAGGCGCCATTGATGTAGAAAGCTGTTTGTGAAAGATTATAAAAGATGAATTATAGGAGAAAAGTTGTTAGACAAGAATATGAGAGTATCATGTTTAAAAAGAAGGAACCAAATTTAAAGGAGGGATAGGCACATGTGATTGGTCAAAAACGAGGCAAGTATTTTCAAAATATAATGATGAAAATATTGAAAAGAAAATAAGTTATCTTGTGCATTAATTAAATGTTATCAACTCCCAAAATTACGGCCCCAATTTTCGTCAAAACTAACAACTGGGTAGGACCCAATGAGTGTCCACGGTAAAAAAAACCCTCAACGTCCAACGGCTATATTCTTGTCAACGTTGGTAAAATCCATGTCAACGTCTAAATTGGTCACAACAACGTTTGAAAATATATTTATCAACGTCCAAAAATAAAAATAATAAAAATGAAAAAGGACCTTAACAAAGTAATTTATCCTAGTGAAGATAACCTATAAACTGAAAATTACCATAGGGTGGCAAGCACTGTCCAATCATGCACACTTGCTTATGCAAGATAGACATAACAGTCCTCTAGTGTCCCTTACTAACCAAGGTTCTTAACAGTTAAGTTATCTCATAAAATCCCTTGTAACTTCCTAGGTAATCCCAATAGAAATCATACCCAAGTCTCCCAACAGACCACATCCGATACTAGGCCAAAAAGGTCTTGGCAGCATGCATAGTATATCAACTTTGCATGCTACAGTGCCTCATGAGATAGTAAACTAAATCATACTCACCAGTGGACACAATCTAGAATTGTGAAAAGAGTGTTATAAGAATACTCAAAAAGTCCTAAAAGGTTCCTAAACCTCCCCTTAAACTATGATACAAAAGTTGCCAAATAATATGCATGTAAATAAAATTTTTTGTCAAGATAGGAATATAAATATTACAACCATCATCCATAAATTGAAACATGCTCCAATAATGCTCCAAGGATCCATAAGCAACTCTGTATCCAATGGTACAATGCTAACAAAGCCTGCACAATTAGATCAAAAACCACAAAACTAACATGTTGCTGACAACGTCACGATAACACTTTGTTCACAAATATAACCTTTGTTAGCGTTAAACAAATATAGTGGAAAATCTAAGTTCACAAAAAGACCAATAACAATGCATATCTTGTACATACTTTTACAATAAGACCCCAAAACACATAGTAAGTGAGATTGATCATTCCAATACTTGTTACCAAGTATTGAAATATTCCAATATCAAAAGGTTTAGTTAATAAATCAGACACATTTTCTTCTGTGTCAACCCTGTCTAGTTGTATTAAACCCTTTCCAAAACAATCTCTTATAAAATGCTGTCTAATTTCTATGTGTTTTGTTTTAGAGTGATGTACAGGATTTTTAATAATGCATAAAGTATTGTTATTGTCTACAAAAATCATGGTATGCATGAAATTATACCCATAATCCAACAGCTGGTTCTGAATCCATAAGACTTTTCCACAACAAGCAGCTGCTGCAACATACTCTGCTTTAGTTGTAGAATTTGCCACCACTGTTTGTTTCTTGCATTGCCAAGAGATCAATCTACTCCCAAGAAACTGACATCCACCAGTTGTGGATTTCCTATCAAATTTGTCACCACCATAATCACTGTCTGAATATGCAATAAGCTCCAATGGTGAATCTTTTGGATACCATAATCCCAGGTCTGGATAACATATAAGGTATCTAAAGATCCTCTTGACAGCATGAATATGACACTCTTTGGGAGTCACTTGATGGCGTACACATGCACACACAACAAACATAATGTCAGGTCTTGAAGCTGTGAGATAGATCAATGAACCAATCATTGATCTATAATGCCTGACATCCACTTCTTTTCCATCTTCAATATTTCTGCTACATATTTATCTTGAGAGATGAAGATATCGTCTTCTTTCTGCTGAACTTGTAACCCTAGAAATAAGTTCATCTCTCCTATTGCACTCATATTGAATTTGTCTGTCATAAGCTTGGAAAAGTCTTCACTCATCTTTGGACTTGAAGAGCCAAAGATGATATCATCCACATAAACCGGACAAGTAAGAAATCCTTACCAGTCTTCTTTGTAAATAAGGTCTAGTCTATTGTGCCCCTTTTGAATCCATTTTCCACCAGATAGGTGGACAATGTGCCATACCATGCTCTTGGGGCTTGATGAAGTCCATACATAGCTTTCTTCACTCTATACACCTTGTTTGGATGTTCTGAATCTTCAAAACCAGGAGGCTGCATTACATAAACCTCCTTTGCAATAGTGCCATAAAGAAAAGCACTCTTCACATCCATTTGGTAGACTGTAAAGCCCATGCAAGAGGCATAGGCTAGAAAAATCCTTATAGCCTCAATCATTGCAACTGGTGCAAATGCCTCCTCGTAGTCTATCCCTTCTTCTGGTGTATATCCTTGAGCCATTAAACGTGCCTTGTATTTGACCATAATGCCTCTTTCATCCTTTTTGTTTCTAAGAACCCATCTCGTCCCAATAGGTCTGACATGTCTGGGACAATCAACCAACTCCCAAACATCCTGGATAGCAAATTGGTGAAGCTCATCTTGCATTACCTCCACCCAACTTGGTTCTTTGAGAGCATCAAAAATCTTCTTGGGTTCCTGTTGTGACAGAAAACAGGCAAACAAACATGCTTGAACAAGAGGGGTATCAACCTTCTTGTGAATATTGGCAATAAATCCTCCAAGATTCTGATGAGATCTTCTAGTTTGCACAAGAGTCATAACATCACCAATAAATAGAGAAGGAGGGTGATTTTTGATTGTAGAAGTAAGCACTCCTCCCTCAATAAGTGTGTTGTCCTCAATCTCATTTTCCATGTTACCAATATCTTCTTCAGACTCTCTTCCATCAACATCTGAATGAACCTCTCCATTTCTGTTTGAAGGTTCACCTTGTTCAAAAATATTGGAAGAGAAAATATGATCAAAAGAGCTGTCAACGCCTGAACCAAGGCTGTCAACGTTTGAGCCCTCAACGCCTGAATTTGTCTTGTCAGCGCCAAAATTTCCTTTGTCAGCGCCTGAAAGATCATGCATGTTGTCAACTGGTGATACTTGGGGACCACCTTTTTCCTTTCCAGCAGCAGCAGCAGTAGCAAATGCATCTGTCCATATGGGAATGGTAACATACTCAAGTATGGGTGCTGATTTGTTTGCTTGTGATCCAACCTCTTCATTAACCTGTGTACCTGAAACATCAACAACTGGTTCTTCCACAACATTTGAAGTTACCTTCACAATGTTTGGATTAGTAACAGGCATATAATTCAAATTCCTAGACAGAGGTTCCAAGTCAAATAACCAATTTGGACCACTTTCAGGATCACTATGTTTACTTTCTAAAAACCTAACATGTACTTTTTCAAGTATATGTTTTTCTTTCTTAATGTAAACTCTATATCCTCTACTCTGCACTGAACAACCCATGAAGTAGCCTTCATCACCTTTAGCACTAAATTTACCTAAGGCATCACTAGTATCCAGCACAACTACATGACACCCAAAAGGTTTAAGAAAACCAATATTAGGTTTCCTTCCCCAAAGTAACTCATAAGGTGTTTTGTTATGAATCTTGTTAACTAATGCCTTATTCTGAACAAAACAAGCTGTATTCACAGCCACGGCCCAAAAAGAAATGGGAAAGTGAGCATCAGCCAACATAGTCCTGGCTGCTTCTACGAGGGTTCTATTCTTCCTCTCAGCTACCCCATTTTGTTGTGGGGTTCTAGCTACACTAAACAGTCTAGTAATCCCTTTCTTGGCACAAAAGTCATCTAATAACTTATTTCTAAACTCACCACCATTATCACTTCTAAGTATCTTGACCTCATTACCAGAATTCTTTTCTATCTAAGTAATAAAGTTAATCAAAGTATCAGCAGTGTCACTTTTCACAGCTAAAAAGAAAGTCCAAGTAAATCTAGAAAAATCATCAGTGATGAAAAAACAGTAAGATTTACCATTTAAGCTTTATATATTAGTTAGACCAAACAAGTCCATATGCAGCAAGTGAAGTGGTTTAGAACTAGAGTGTACTGGTTTAGACTTAAATGAGACCTTTTGCTGTTTGCCTTTAAGGCATGCAACACAAGAGTGGTCATTGTGGAAAGCCTTTTCAGGCAAACCATCAACTAAACCATGTCTCACAAGTCTGTTTATATTTTTAAAAATAATGTGCCCTAATATCATGTGCCAAAGATTATTCTCATCTACTGAAGCCTTAGCATATAGACATGACAAATTATTATTCATCCTAATTCCATTAAAATTCACATTATAAATGTCCTTATGCCTAGGTGTTCTATAATCAATGAATTTCGCATCTAGAATTTTAAAATCTTTGCTCAACACCAAGCATTCAGTATCAGTAAAAAGAACTTTATTTTTGTTATCACAAAATTGTGATACACTAAACAGATTATAGTCAAGTTCTTTTACCAGAAACATGTTTTCAAAACGCAAATTGTTGGTGAGAAGAGTTCCTTTTCCTGTGATAGTTCCATATCCACGTCCAAAGTAAACTTTATCACCATCCTTAATGGGAGTGAAGTTTGTGAGATAATCTTCCTTCCCAGTCATGTGCCTAGAGTATCCACTATCCCAATAGCCATAATCATTAACCTGCTTATGAATGCCCTGTACATAAAGAAAACAAATTATTTTTCTTTGGGAACCCAAGCCTGAGCAGACTTGGATTCATTTGGTTGTTTAACAAGAACAGACTTAGTCCTTATGACAACTTCTTGTTCATCCCTTTTTGGATTAAACACCCAATTAACCCCAATTGGTTTTGTTATGACCTTTGAAATATAGTGAAATTTGTTATAGTTCATAGAAATCTCATCTGAATTAGGGTTTTGGTCTTGCGTAGGTCTCCATGTCAAGCTAGAAGAAGCTTTAGACCCCTTTCCTTTTGGTTGCAAATATTTACCATTATTTGGTCTGGCAACGTTTCTGTCAGCGTTTAATTTAGTCTTGTCAACGCTAAAATTACCCTTGTCAGCGTTGAACCTAGAGTTTGCTACAGGAACCCATTGTCTATTAGACCATGTATTGGTCTTCTGAAAAGGTCTTTGTCCACAAGTATTAGACCTTTTAGTAAAGAATGGGGCTGGTCTAACAACTTGTGGATTTTGCTGGACAAAAGATTTGGGTTTGACAGTGTTTGACTTTTTATCAGCGTTGACCTTTGAAGCATTGACACACTTATAAACTAAATGTGAAAAACTTCCACAAGTATAACAGGATTTTCTAGACATAACTCTAGGTCTAGAAGAAAAGAAACTTGTTCCATTATCACCAATTTAGCTTTTTGGTGACCTAGGTTTTCAATACATTTCTGCATATTTAATACTAGGTTTTCTATCAACGTTTAAGCCAAGGTCAACAGTCTTGCCAGTGGTTGGGTTTGTCACTTTGATAGGTTTAGACTCATTTGGGCTATCACTAAGCATGCCACCCTTAACAAACAAGGTAGGGTTGGCTTTCTTCCATTGGTCTAAATCAATCAATTTCTGCCTGTATTCCTCTATTGGGCTAAGAACTCTTGATGGAGGAATAAATTCCTCTTCTTGGAGTTCTGGTAAACTAGTCCAAGACAAGTCCTTTCTAAGGACACCATAGAAGTTCCCAGCAGGTGGTGGAACACCAGCTTACTCATTCATCCCAATCCCAGTCATATCCCTAGAATCCCTTTGTTCACTAACACATTTTTCTAGGGTTTGTGAAGCTTTATCAAATCTCTGAATTTTAAGATCTACATTATCTTTATTTTTGATAGCCTCATCTAATTTAGCCTGTAAATCAGCATTGACTCTCTCCATGATGTTTCTAATCTCAATACTAGCATTTAAATCATGATTTAAAATATTGATTTGATCTTTTAGGTCAAGCTCCATTTTCTTATACTCAGCTACAGTTTTTTCAGTTTGAGTAAGGGCAAGTTGATAGTTAGATAACTTGCATCTCTCATTAACCACATTTGTTGTCAATTTTAAAACTTCTTTGTTAAGTTTTTTTAGTGTTTAGACGACAACCCTTACTACAAAATGCATCATCATATACCTTATTGTCTGATGAAGATGAGGAGTGTGCGATGAGAGCATAGTGAACATGCTCTTCTTCTTCCTTTTCTACAACCAAAGCATTGTTATCTTCCTCATCCTTGGCCAAGTAGCTCCAATCCCAGCCAATACCATCAATGTCTTGCATGGCAACCATAGCTTTGGAATCCTGAGCCTTGATAATTTGGCTTGAGGGTTTTCCAGCATCAGATCTTCTTGGAGATCTACATTCTCTCATAAAGTGTCCCATTTGATGACAATTATAACACTCAACCTTGGATTTATCTAATCTAGTAGTGTCCTTAGCATTAAAAGTCATCTTCTTATTGAATCTTCGATTCCATCTGTTTGCTCTTATACTTTCAAGAGCTATATTCCACTTTATGTCCATCTCCTCCAAATGCTCATCACTAATTTGCTCAAGGTCCTCATATGTAATTACTGAACCATTGGGCAATGAAGCAATGTATGCACAAACAGTATCTAGATCAATACCAGCAGGCTTAACTCTTGGTGAGTCAACTTTGTATGTGTTAGCGTCTGAATGTGAGGCGTTGACAAGGCTTGATCCAGTGTTGACACAAGTTGATCCAGTAACGGGGTGCATGTATGACTCCTTTTGATCAAATTGACCTTCACTATGTGAGAAGAAGGCCATATTTCCATTGGTAGACTTGCTTCCTTGATCCAAAAGAGTTTCATTCTCTATCAGCCTTAGTTTATTGTAAACATCATCAAATGTAGAACTTTTGTGAGTGTTATTAGCAATTATAGACCTTGCTTCAATCTTCCATGCATCTCCAAGACTTTTAAGAAAAGTGGTGATAATATCAACATCACCAAGCACTGTTCCCATGAAGGACAGCTTGTTTGTAATGTCAAGAAGTCTGCTTCTCACTCCACTTAGCTTCTCACTGGGTTGAGCTTTAAAAATAACATACTCATGCAAGAGTTACTTCTTTTTCTCTTGTACAGTATCAGCATTACCACAATAAGCAACTTCAAGGGCTGCCCAAAGATCTTTTGCAGACTCATAGCTTCTATATTTGTTCTGATTTTCTTGTCCCAAAGAGAGTTTGAGAATGCTTAGGGTTTTCATGTCATTCCTTCTCTTTGCTATGTCCTCAGTTGAGACAGCTCTACCATCTTCAAGTTTTTCTTTTCGATCCTCTTTAGTAGAGCCTTGAACATTTGTTCTTTGTAAGATGGCAGATGCAATCTTTTGAGCTTTATTGAATGTGTTTCCATATTCAATAAATTCCCATAGGTTGTAGTCATGGATTTGTAGATACTGCTCAAAGTTAAACTTCCAAAGCTCAAAACTGTCTGGGTCTAGCATGGGAATCTTTATGTTGGGGGTTGAGGAGGAGGAGGAGTTTACTTCTTTAAAACCCCCAAATTTACACGCAGCGGAATACATCTTTGGGTGCTAAACAATGATACAACAACACATAATTTATAAAGAACGACTCGAAAAGAGACGTTTTAGATGTATCGTTCCTAAAACATTTGTCAGAGTAGCGTAGTTCCAAGTAATAGTTACCAAAAGATAAGTTAAAACAACATATTGGTTTGTTTTAAAAAAATGGAACGATAAACGAATCAAAGAGTTTGAACAACAAAAACAGTGGACAACTTCATTCCTCGTGACCTCCAAGCTTCCACTTCTTGATTACCTGAAATACATGTGAGTAAAACAATCAGCAAAAATGCCAAGTGAATCTACAGGTTTATGAAATCAATTTGAACACAAGCAAAGATTATAAGTTTGTGGCATGCTTATAAGCATCAAATAATAATTTGCATCAACAATGATAATTGTATATAGCATAAATTGCAATAAGCTCATGGAACCGAGCCCTTTGACACTCCCATATCATTTAAATAAGACGAGAGATTTATTAATTGTCGGTTACCTCCAGATTATTGGTACATTGCCGTATACCTGACTTCTCAATACAATATGTTCAAACAGTGTGGAGGTCGGGCCTAAGCTTCTATGACAAGTCCACAAAAACTGAACCGGGGCGGCTTCCCCCATAGATCTATTAATTGTACTAGCGGTTAACCCATCATAGGTTAATTAACGGTCCATAATTGAGGTTTTAACTAAGGCAATCACTTAATGCAATTTAAAGGCAACCACGGGTCCATTCATAGAGGGACAAAGCATACCATAAAAATCTTGTGTTCTAAGTTTATAAAACATGTATTACCCTCGCGGGTTTAAAATCATTTAATAACTAGTATAAAGCGAGGCTATAGACTCACGTTGATAATGAAAGGCGGATTATCGGCTACGGGCGTGCTTCGGTCACGGAAACCTATATAAATAATAATCGGTCTTAGACTCTTGTCCAATGACTTTTATCAAAATAAAAATATACATATGATGATTTTGTACATATGATGATGATCAAGTGGGTTTATATATCCTTGTTTACTCATTTTAGTGTTTACGTTTTGGTAACGTTTTACTAGTTTTACCTACTTACCTATTTTAAGTCCAATAAGCTTAGTATAAGTTCTTTAACTTGTTTTAATCTATTTTATTCCTATATTATCAGTATCTATACTTTCCATGTTGGGCCCAAATGGGTTAAGCCCAATAAGTTCTTTTTATAAGTGTTTAACTTATTTAGTCCAATTATTAGTCCAATATGCTTAGTTAGCTCGTTAATGTCCGTATGTCCTATAGTTCTGGTCTTATCGGTTTTTACTTGTATTAGTTACTTATATATCAGTATATGACTTTTAAAAACTTTACATTAGACGGGTTTGATCGTCTAAGTTTTAATTGGCGAAAAACGTTAATTTTACGGTAATAGCCGAAAAAGTCGTAAAAATCAAGTTTATAGTTTTTATTACTTATATGTATTATTCCACTACCATTTATATAATTTATCTATTTAATTAACCTTTTACATATTTATATAAATAAGTTTTATAAGTTAGTGGGTTTTTATTTTACATTTTATACAATAAAATTTGAGTGCCATCCTTAGATGTGGTGTCATGTGTGCCATCCCATGTTAGCTAGTTAGTTAACATGATGCCACATCCTTAGATGTGGTGTCATGTGTGCCATCCCATGTTAGCTAGTGGGGTGAGATAATGTATTTTGTCCCACCTCACTAATTTACGGGTATTCCTTGATTCTAGTTTTCTCGATTTGCGTGCCCTCGGGTCGTTTTACGAAAAACGTTTTTATAAATTATGAATCAACGACACAAAATGAGTCCAATAAAAATTGTCTCATCAAAAACGGAGTTCAAAAACGTAAATACGTAATCCTAAGGTTTCCGGTTTAGTCGTAAAGGACGCTAAATTATGCACGTAAGCCCAAATTTAAATCCGTAAATTGTCAGTTCGTCAACCAACACAAAAATAAGTTTCAAAATATTATACGAGAAAATATTTCACTACCTGAAAATGTTAGATTGTACTTTTTAAAAGTTTAAACGCACACGAAAAAAATAATAATATAACGACTCGATACGTAATTGAAACGATATCGTCGAAAGTATTAAATATCGAAACTATCGATAATAAAATATAAAATTTTTGGCATCCGTCGGTATCGCGACCACTAGTAGTCCTCGTTGCTCGTCAAAATATTAAAATATAATATTTAATATCGGTTTCAACTTAAACCGTTAAACATACTAATATTTAACGTTATAAAATACTTCAAAATAATTGAAAATAGAATTAAATTATAACCTTAATTTTACGGGTTTTACATCCTCACCACCTTAAGGGAGAGACGTCCCGGCGCTCAACTCGCCTCACTTTCGCCAACGCGCATTAAAGTCTCAATAAACATCGTCGTTGAAAGTCAAAAAGATATTACATAATATGTGTTCTACATGATCGGATGTCATCGGATGATGCCGTCTCAAGTTCTCACAACTTACGATCATTTGACTAGATCACACACCATATAAGTACATAAAAGAAAAGGTCGAACACAAACATCGAGTATAGATCTCCACCGTTAATCATCGAGAAAACCTTGAACGAACCCTTGATAATAACTACTTAATCTCAAGAGTCTTTCCACTTGTGGTGTCGGCTTCAACATACTCCTCGAGGTCGTAACGAATTTATTAACTCCAATCAATAAGAGATTCGGTCCTCAATCATTTCACAAGTAAACGCATAAATCCTAGTGACACTTATCGTTTCTTCTTATACACTGCTTCCCGAGATTCATTTTAAACTCAGAATAAAATAATGATCTTCAATACGAGGAACAGAACGAGATAAAATAAATTTAATAAACGCATAAACGGACAAGATGTGGTAAAATGATTTAAGGTTGACGATCGACGAGGGATATCGACTCACGTAACCGTAAAACATAATAAATCACAATACTAGAAAAATGAGAGCGAAGAATAAATTATGCATTATCATTAAAATAACATTTGTCACAATTATCCGTCCCGGATTTGGTATTACATTAAAACTCAGTTGAAGTACCTTCATGATAAATATGATATATTAAAAATAGAAGTTAAATAGCTTCATAATTTATTTTGGTTGTCTTAAGAAGCTTTGAAAGAGTGACATGAATTTATTAATTAAACTCATATTGATGGTTACAATTAGAAAATATAATTTCCAAATTAAATTATTATTAGGAATATAAATTAAATCAGTAATTTCATTACATTTAAAGTAAAGTATGATAAGTCAATTAGTTCAAAAGATAGAGATAATTTCATTTTAAACATTAGTTTTAGTTATACAAAATATAATGTATAAATTTGACCTTTTACATGTAATGGTTATTTCGAAAATTGAAAATCATTTGAAAATGTAGACAAGTTCCATAAAAATTTTATAATACTTTGTAGAAATACATAAAGGTGTTTATTATTTCAAGATAACATGGGATATATTCGGGTTTCAAAGTGTGACAAGATAACAAACTAATACGAATGGTAATAATGTCAACAATTATTACGAAATCAACAGTACAAAAGAGGACGAAGCAAATGTCGTATGAATTCTTAAAGAGAATAATAAAATAAAGGCGTTGATGGTAAGACGATAAGAAATAATAGATTAAACAAGTTGTCAATTTTGTTAGTGCGGTTGATGGTTCACCAATATCAGCTCGTTAACGCAGCGGTGGTCGATACATGATCGGAAAGAAGATCCATACAAAAATTTTAATAAATAAAATTCCTAATAATCACTTGTAATTAAAACAAATCAAATGAACGATGTTAGTGTTTAAAGAAAGAAGTCAAAGCACGGTTCACAAGAGTGGATTTCGAGACAAACGAGAGTGATGGACGTCATCCCGGATAGACGGAAATCACTCTAGTGATAATTCATTATTCACGTGCGGAGACATTCCAAAGATCTACCCGGTCGCATAAAAAAAATTGGACGAGAAGGAAGGATAAAACATCGAGACTTTTAGGTCATTTATTAACAGTCAATAATTAGACGAACGGTCAAAAGAAATCAGTTATAAGACAAAATGAAGTAACAAATGAAAAAGCGATCGTCGAGTAAAAACGTATTCGTAAGCACGTAATTGGTTTAAGAAAAGGTAAGAAAACGTATGCGGATGCATAGAAATTGCGCCACTTGCATAAATTATAAAGGTTTTCAAAACTTCTTTTCATTTTATTTCATTTTATTTATCTTTATCATAAATACAAGTAAAAAGTTGATTATTATCAAGATTTTTAAGGTGACTACTATTCAGCCTAGCATGGCTCCTTCTAAATTAGACATAGGTGATCAAGCCATGTATAATTTAGGGCTAGCAATGCAGTGCTCCATTTCGTCGAAAAGTATTAAGTTTCTTATGTTTATATATAAACCATGCCATTTGAAAAATGGAATTTAAAAATAGTTTATAAATTTATAGGATACAGGTAATTTGTGAGATACTTAATAAGCAACTTTTAATGTTACGAAAAGTATTTTATAAGATCAAAGTAAAAACAATTGGTGAAAATAATCGTAAAACAATATCAGATTTATTTATAGTATGACATTATGACAACGTATAAAGTAGTCAAAGTTTTGCTAAAAGTGGCAAATAGTAGCTCATAAAAAACCAACGAAATGGTTACAAGTTGTTAAGTTTTCAAAGGGTTATATGGTTTAGACGAAAACGTCATGAGGTACGCGATAAGAATGTCAACGAAGAATGTGAAGGCAAAACTTCAAAACTCAACTCAAATCAGTGGCAGGTTAGAAGAAAACGAAAATAAAATAACATCGAATGATAAATGAGTCATATATATGAAAAGATCCACATGTGTATTCGTTAGTTGTAAAATAATATTTGTTAAAATTTTACGATCTCAAATGAAATCAAAACAACTTAGAAACATTTAAAACTCATGTTCTGAATTTTCTATCAGATTTAACTTTTAAATATGAGCCGATTAATTGACCTGATAAACGACATCTCCAAGACTCAGAGTCTAAAGCATTTTGATGCAAAACGACGTTTCGGACGACTTTCTAGTTTTACCCGAGACCTGAAACCCAATGTAAAATGACCAAAATACCCCTGCAAGTTCTTTGCAGGTTTGACTGTTTTATTTTAAAAACGCAGGTTTTACTTTTATGTTTTGACCTGTTATACTGCCCCTGCAGTTTCTACAAAAAAATGTATTTTTCGACACTTCTTAACGGCTCAAAATATATACATATATACACACATGTCTTGTGGATTTTATAACAACGAAGAATAAATCTCGTAATGAGCATCAAATAAAATATAGCATGATGAATGACAGAAAATGCTTCAAGGTGTTCAACACGAAATTTAGGAAGCAAGACGGTGAAAGACGTTCGTAATTTAGATTCCACAATACAATGTAGGCAAATCTACTTGGTGCCACGATTGTCACAAACACAAAACATAACAAGAAAAGAATGGAACATTAACATGCTACACTCCGGGAGCGAGAAGGTTAATGAAAAACAAATGATACAATTTTATATAAGTAAAATCGTATTCCAATTCTAGTGCCATAATCTAGACGATGATTTAAAAAATGAAGATGACGTTACCGAGATATAAGCGAACAATACACTTCGGAGTCGATACGTATAAATGTCAATAAATAGCGGTTAGTCTATTCCAAGGACACATTGAGCTACACAATGGTCTAGAAATTACGTTAAAAGACGTCCAAGCACAAATAGCCGGAAGACGATTTGGATATCTATATAGATATCTCAAAGGGTTAAGCAATAAAAGTAACGCGCGCAGATGGAGGTATGTAAAGTCATAACAAAATGAAATAGGATAATTTCCAATAATTTAAATAAATGTAGAGAATCCTTCAAAATAATTGTAGGAAAAATTCCAAAAATTTATTTAAGTAAATCATTAATAAATGATAACTCTTATCGAAAAGTTTAACGATATCAATATATATATATCGATAAAGGATTATAGTATTTATTTAGAAATACTTAGCAATAAGGCATAAATAATAATGTATACTAAAGTTGTAATCCCAGAAGTAGCTTGAACCTGAAGTCACGCGAAATCATGTGCACCGACTCTTTGAAAAAAATAAAACCGACAGTTATAGTTTAGGTTTTTAGAAAAAGACCTAGTTCTCTATAACTCATGGCTCTGGTACCAATCTTTAACACCCCCAAATTTACACGCAGCGGAATACATCTTTGGGTGCTAAACAATAATACAACAACACATAATTTATAAAGAACGACTCGAAAAGAGACGTTTTAGATGTATCGTTCCAAAAACATTTGTCAGAGTAGCGTAGTCCCAAGTAATCGTTACCAAAAGATAAGTTAAAACAACATATTGGTTTGTTTTAAAAAAATGGAACGATAAATGAATCAAAGAGTTTGAACAACAAAAGCAGTGCACAACTTCATTCCCCGTGACCTCCACGCTTCCACTTCTTGATTACCTGAAATACATGTGAGTAAAACAATCAGCAAAAATGCCGAGTGAATCTATAGGTTTATGAAATCAATTTGAACACAAGCAAAGATTATAAGTTTGTGGCATGCTTATAAGCATCAAATAATAATTTGCATCAACAATGATAATTGTATATAGCATAAATTGCAATAAGCTCATGGAACTGAGCCCTTAGACACTCCCATATCAGTCTAATAAGATGAGAGATTTATTAATTGTCGGTTACCTCCAGATTATTGGTACATTGCCGTATACCTGACTTCTCAATACAATATGTTCAAACAGTGTGGAGGTCGGGCATAAGCTTCTATGACAAGTCCACAAAAACTGAATCGGGGCGGCTTCCCCCATAGATCTATTAATTGTACTAGCGGTTAACCCATCATAGGTTAATTAACGGTCCATAATTGAGGTTTTAACTAAGGCAATCACTTAATGCAATTTAAAGGCAACCACGGGTCCATTCATAGAGGGACAAAGCATACCATAAAAATCTTGTGTTCTAAGTTTATAAAACATGTATTCCCCTCGCGGGTTTAAAGTCATTTAATAACTAGTATAAAGCGAGGCTATAGACTCACGTTGATAATGAAAGGCGGATTATCGGCTACGGGCGTGCTTCGGTCACAGTAAACCTATATAAATAATAATCGGTCTTAGACTCTTGTCCAATGACTTTTATCAAAATAAAAATATACATATGATGATTTTGTACATATGATGATGATCAAGTGGGTTTATATATCCTTGTTTACTCATTTTAGTGTTTACGTTTTGGTAACTTTTTACCAGTTTACTAGTTTTACCTACTTACCTATTTTAAGTCCAATAAGCTTAGTATAAGTTCTTTAACTTGTTTTAATCCATTTTGTACCTATATTATCAGTATCTATACTTTCCATGTTGGGCCCAAATGGGTTAAGCCCAATAAGTTCTTTTTATAAGCGTTTAACTTATTTAGTCCAATTATTAGTCCAATATGCTTAGTTAGCTCGTTAATGTCCGTATGTCCTATAGTTCTGGTTTTATCGGTTTTTACTTGTATTAGTTACTTATATATCAGTATATGACTTTTAAAAACTTTACATTAGACGGGTTTGATCGTCTAAGTTTTAATTGGCGAAAAACGTTAATTTTACGGTAATAGCCGAAAAAGTCGTAAAAATCAAGTTTATAGTTTTTATTACTTATAAGTATTATTCCACTACCATTTATATAATTTATCCATTTAATTAACCTTTTACATATTTATATAAATAAGTTTCATAAGTTAGTGGGTTTTTATTTTACATTTTATACAATAAAATTTGAGTGCTTATATAATAATAATAAATATTAATTCTCAAAATCTGATTTTTATCTTCATGTTCACCATTTTTATCATATATAGAGTTTTATAATGAATTAGAAGCTCATTTTTGGGTGGCATGATCTTCATATTATGTTCTACATTTAACTTAGTTATAGCTACTGCTCATTTTAAGTTTATCTTGCCTTAACAGTCCCTACAAAACAGCTTATTCAGATTAGAACACCCAACTTGTTTTGATCATATCTCACTCATTATATTGATTCCATTGCATGGCCAACTCTCACATGTGTATAACATCTTGTACTTACTGTAAATAGATCATACCATGCAATTTTATCAGTTCAAGTTTTATTTATATACTGTTTTTATACAGCCAACTAAATAAGCATGGTTTTAGCCTTATTTCTCATGGTTATTAACATTTTTAAGCATATTTATCAACACTTGATTCCCACACAACATTTTTATCATCATATATACATCATATACATATAAAAAATAAAGAAAATACATTTGTTCTTTACAAAAATAACAAGAGAAAATGGAGAGGATGATCTTCTTTACCAACCAAGTGTATTTCTTGTTTTTGGAAGACAAGAACTTGATGAACACCACAAGTAACTCCAAGATCATCAAACACCAAGAACAATAGTTGAAAAATCAGCCCTAAGACACAAGCAAATCACCTCCAATGTTGTTAATATGGCCACCAAATGATCAAGGCTTCAAGATAACTCCATGATAGAGCTAGTTAACATGTATTTCATGGCTAGAAAAGATCAAAAGGGGTGTTTGTAGCTTCAATATGGATGGCAATGGTGAAGGTTTTTGAGAGGATTTGTGATGGTTTGCATGTAAGTAAATGGAATGTGTGAAGTTAGTTGATGGTTTTGTGTTAGATAGTGGAAAAGAGTAGCTTAAGGTGTAAGCTTTGCTTACACTTGTAGCTAGTTAGTTAACATGATGCCACATCCTTAGATGTGGTGTCATGTGTGCCATCCCATGTTAGCTAGTGGGGTGGGATAATGTATTTTGTCATACCTCACTAATTTACGGGTATTCCTCGATTCTAGTTTTCTCGATTTGCGTGCCCTCAGGTCGTTTTACGAAAAATGTTCTTATAAATTATGAATCAACGACACAAAATGAATCCAATAAAAATTTTTTCATCAAAAACGGAGTTCAAAAACGTAAATACGTAATCCTAAGGTTTCCGGTTTAGTTGTAAAGGACGCTAAATTATGCACGTAAGCCCAAATTTAAATCCGTAAATTGTGAGTTCGTCAACCAACACAAAAATAAGTTTCAAAATATTATACGAGAAAATATTTCACTACCTGAAAATGTTAGATTGTACTTTTTCAAAGTTTAAACGCACACGAAAAAAATAATAATACAACGACTCGATACGTAATTGAAACGATATCGTCGAAAGTATTAAATATCGAAACTATCGATAATAAAATATAAAATTTTTGGCATCCGTCGGTATCGCGATCACTAGTAGTCCTCGTTGCTCGTCAAAATATTAAAATATAATATTTAATATCGGTTTCAACTTAAACCGTTAAACATAATAATATTTAACGTTATAAAATACTTCAAAATAATTGAAAATAGAATTAAATTATGACCTTATTTTTACGGGTTTTACAACTTCTGGGGTAGACATGATGTTTTTAGGGTTTCTTGAAAATTAGGGATATTGGTGATTTAGGGTTTTTCTGTTCTTTAGATCAAAGTTTCTCAACAAGCTCTAATACCACTTGTTGATCCCAAACTTAGATCGATTTAGCTTGTGTAAACGAGATTAAATCAAGTTAAACACGTAGAGAAACTTTGTTGTGTATAAAACAATTTAAGTATTATGCGGAATTAATACTCAAACAAGAACACACAAACAATGTAAACCAAACTTTCACTTGATTGATAAAACAAACTTGCGTACAATGAAAGTGTTAAAAAGTATATGAAAACATAAACCTAAAGGTCTCCTTTTATAGAATAAGAAGCCTTGTACAAGAGTCTATGTATCAGCTATTTTAGGTAAAGATAAACATAGAAAATACATTGTTGATCATATCTTTACTAGAAACAAACTAGAAACATAATACATGTAGACTAAGTCCTCCATCAGTTCTTGACTTCATCCTATCAACGCTTGACATCTTCCTGTCAACGCTTGTTCTGTCAACGCTTGTTTTCTTCTTATCAACGTCCCGATTGCTTTTGTCAGCATCCAAGTGTACTGGCTACATTTTATTCCCAACACATTCTCGCTCGAGACACTAAAGGAATTGGCAAATGAAGCAAAAAAATAGTTATGGTAAACTATTCTCCGTATCCTTGACATCTTCCTGTCAACGCTTGTTCTGTCAACGCTTCTTTTCTTCTTATCAACGTCCCGATTGCTTTTGTCAGCGTCCAAGTGTACTGGCTACATTTTATTCCCAACACATTCTCGCTCGAGACACTAAAGGAATTGGCAAATGAAGCAAAAAAATAGTTATGGTAAACTATTCTCCGTATCCTTGGTGATCATCTATATATAATGTTTATATTTTTATCCACAAAAGCAAAATACAAAAATATAAAACCATATAAAAACCCTAACAACTGAACATTTTCTTAAAAATCCAAAAATATTTTTACTTTATTTTTCAAAGGCATGTCTTTTGGGACGATAATACTTACGGCCTTAGAATGTTGATTAATATTGACACGGCGCTATAAATAGAGTTCGTAAAAAAGTTGTATATATTTCATAAAACATGCCTATATGGCTTGTAGTTATTTCAAACTACAACCCGCTTTTCATATTAAAGTCAAGTATTTCTTATGAAAGATTTTGCTCAACAACGGGAATTAATTTTCTCGGGCATGGTCTACTTTATAACCATGTAAGGGATTGTGTTTATGTTATAACACAATCTAACATGCATATATGTACGCATCAGTGCATTTATTTGTTAAAACGAGAGAAATCTTGTTTTTATGAAGTTATCATCTCTACAACCATAAACATCAACAATTGGTATCTATATACTCGACGATGCGACTACTCAACCGACGACTACAACTCTTTCGATAGAACACGGGTCAATAATTGAGTGGGAGCAATTGTCAAGCATTCAGAATCTTCGATGCCGACAGTGCCAAGTTCACTAATTGGTGTCAAGACAAAAATACCAATCGTACATGTGGTGTCAAGAGATGACTTTAGGCGTGACGAGGCGACCAATATTTGCCGCCAAGAACCATTTGATCTTATCATATGATGTTCTCATCAATCAGGTCCAACCTTGTCAATTTATTCTAATATGGTAAATCTATGATCACTTTACTAATCGGTATCATATCTCAACATTAGTATCATGAAGATAAAATGGACTTTAATTTTTCTTCCCAAAAACTTTCTTAAAATATTATTAAATCAATTGATATTAAAAACATCGATTGGGGGAGCAAAATGGATTTGCTATATCATGGACCCAGTGATGCAATGCACAACCCATCCCAGCTAACTCAGATATCTCTCAAAAGGTATTTGTTTTATTCACTGGGAGACAACGCATTATCTATCGATTTGTTCACTCCGAATATATTGATATTGAAAAGGTGGCACTCCTCTCCAGCCTCCGATCATAAAAAATCCAAAATGCACGGTCGAGTCTAGAGCCATTTGAGATCATCAAATATCTCATTAGGACACACTTCCATATTTCCTTGCTTCTTCACACACTATGAAATGTAAGAAAGATCTTAAGAGTCCTACACAAAATCTTCATGATCTTGCTTGAACATCCGAGTAATACGAAAGTATTTACAATGAAGATGGAAATCCTTCTTGAGCGAATATCAAAAAGCTTATGGTAGGTGACTTGTGCGATTCTTTTTTAATCAAGCTTGTGATAACTAGAAAGCAACAGTGGTTTAATTCTTAACTGAACTTAAACACATTCCAGGCCTCTATGCAATATCTTAGTAATCTTGCCAGAACACTCAGAGTAACACTCTATAGTGTTCACAGTGATGAGTGGAAATCCTTCTAGTGTTAACCTCAAACAACACTTGGTAGGTAACTTGCAAGATTTAATATGAATCAAGCTCGTGACAACTGGAAAGCAACGATGGTGCGATTCTTTAATGAATCAAACTTTTTCCAGGAATTGGAATTGACGGCTTCAATCATGCGGATAATTTTATCCAAATGATTCGCTCTTTACGTTTGCAATCAGCTTTGGACGGTCGAGTAAAGAGAACGGGTTACTCGCGAAATCTTGTCAATGAGGTTTTTAATTAAATCTACCTGCCATAAGTACGATATTTTATATCGTCCAACGGTCTTCACCGACCGGAGGTAAAATGCTACCGAATTAGAATGAAATGTTCAAAGCTATTTCGCTTGTGTCTACTTATGTTGCAGCATTAAAAGACGGTGGCGTTGCGGAATCCGAGAAGAAGTCGTCCCCGCATGCTTATACTTTATGCACTTAATACTTCATTTAATTCTAGAAAGCCTAAAAGTCAAGTCTTCCGTTGTATCGAACTCTGAAGCATTCAAGAATTACGAAGGTATAAGTATGTAGGACGTGAAGTCACGAAGAGGCGCATATCACAAGTTATGGATGCACAAGATCAAGGCAAGAGATTAATACTCAAGATTGATATCTAAGATCACATCAACATGTTCACCAGAAAAGAAAAAGAAAAGAAAGACGAAGAATACGAGCTCAAGACAAGCATAGAATGCTAGGTTTATTTTATTATTGTCGCTCGGGTAACGCCCTTGTTTGGAGTGACCTCCCTTAGGGGGAGACTGTTGGAAATATGTTGGGAATTATTTGTTAAGTGTCAAGTACCGTTAGTATATTCCAAGTACTGTTAGTGTTATGTAAGTACCGTTAGTGTTAACGCGGTATATAGTAAGTACTGCTACTTATAAAGTAAGTACTGCTATGATGATTAGGACGAATATATCTTTGTATAAGATATGTCATAGTTATAGTTAGAGTATATCTTATGTGATATACCTAAATAGTTAGAATATTGATAATATATCGTCTGTGATATAGTTATCTTTATAGAATATTCTAAGGTTTCTAGGGTTCCTTACTCTATAAAAGGAACATAGGTACAATGTCTTTCATGTACCTCATTCAAGTCGATTAATAAGAGAATCGAATAGTTAAAAGTAATTAGGTTCTTCTGTGCTTTATAAGTTAGATTCCGCATAACTTATTTAGTGTTAGTAAGAGTGCTCAAAGTGTTTTAGTTTGATTACAAACTATACTAATTCTTAACAGAATATAGATCCAACCAAAGGGATCAACAAAATACGTTTTACGTATTAGAAAGGATCGGTCACTCCAACAATAGTCTAAGTAGTAGCTCGTAGTTTAGTTATCTAAATAGTAAACAAACAAGGCCAAGCCAAGCCTACACAACTTGTGTAGGCCGGCGACCCAATGTAAGACCAAGCCCATCTCATGGGTTTGGGTATATAAACCCTCTCCTTAGTTAGAGAGGGTGTTGGTTCACATATTTTACACATAGTTAAAGTGTGTTTTTATACTTTCTCTCTCTAAGTGTGTGTGTGTTCTCACCATCTTTCTATCTCTTTCTCTCTCTAGATTAATCATAGATTAACAATATCCTACATGTTTTGATTTGGAGGTTTTGCGATATGATTGAGATAACTTAGGTTTTTGGTCAGCGGTTTTGGGGGATGTTTGAGGATGTTGTTGAACTAATTTTATGTTTATGAATTACCAGCCGTTGATTGTTTAGTAATTTTTAGATGTCATTCTTATAGATTTTCGGGTGAAGATGAAGCATTTCAAAACAATGATTTATATAGGTAGTAGATGTTCACTCATTTAACCTAGAGTGCATCAACAAAAAAAAGTGTGCCAATGATTAGTCCTCCAAGTTCAATGCCACAAAAACAAATCCACTCCCATTACTTTCATCGTCACTGAAAATTAGTATAACACTAATTATAGAGAGCGAAAAGTAACATACACATTAAAAGAATCTTCTTATCGGTTAAAATGAAACTGAAGGTCGTGCAAAACCAACTCAGGATTCGAAATTGTAATAGTTGTGATCATAACTAATGGTTCTTTAGTTCCTGCCATTTCTATTAACATGTTAGAAAAAGAATAAAATGATATAGTCATGATAGTATGATACACTCAATCACTCATCCACATTATGTCTCTATCCAGACTAAAATGCAAATTTGTTTAATCAAAAGAACTTACTCTTTTTTTTAGTATAGTACAGATAGCGTACCAAAAGTACCAAAACCACATCCGTAGTTAAGAATGTGACAATCCGTCAATTTACGATTGATATTTTATTCTCAAATATTATTTGAAAATATTATTTTAATGTTACAATATGAACTCACTTATTTTTGGGAAGAAATTTGGATTTACGTCTTGAAGTAGCATCGACTACGTTTAAACCAGAGGATTCTACGTTACGTGCTTATGTTTACATACACCGTCTTTGGTGACAGTCCGACAATTCAGAAAATAAATTTGTCCATGAATATTATTTTGGAGTTTTAAATTTGAGTTGGTTCATAAACTCACAAATTTACGAGAAGAGATTAGGACTTACGATTTTATTTTAACGTCCTTTACGACTAAACCAGAAACCTTAGGATTTCGTATTTACGTTTTCGAACTCCGTTTTTGATGAGACCATTTTTATTGGATTCGTTTTGTGACGTTGATTCATAATTTATAAAAACGTTTTTCGTAAAACGACCCGAGGGCACGCAAATCGAGGAAACTAGAATCGAGGAGTACCCGTAAATAAATGGGTATGAGACAAGTGGGACACTTGTCCCACCCCCAAAACCGGCCAAGATGTTGCTACAACACATCTTATGATGTGTCAACACCTTACCAAACTAACAACACTTGTGAACTTAAGCTTACATTGTAAGCTACAACTCATCAAAACCACGAACACAAACTAGCTACTCATTTCTCACCATGCAAATCTCACACAAATCCTCTCATCTTTCCCTCTATGTGCCGTCCCATATAGCCTCCAAAACACCACCTTCATATGATTTTTAACCACAAAATCCTATGTTATTTACACCTATGTTGAAGCCACTTTGAAACCCTATTGATTGGTGGTGCTTATAACATCCAAGGAGAAGTTTTCATGGAGTAGGAGGGCTGATTTTCCACAAGTTTTCTATGAAGAATGGTGGTCATGAAGATGGTCTTGGTGCATCACAAGTTTCTCCATCAAAAACCATGTCAAAATCATAACCTACATCAACTTGGTGGTATAAAGATTGTCCTCCTCATCTTCTTGTTATTTTGATTATGTAAACATGTATTTTATTTCCTATTGTATATGTATATGATGATTATATGATGATAAAAATGTTATGTGGGGATTTGTTGTTGATAAACATGATTAAAAAGGTGAAAAACTATAAGAAACAAGGCTAAAATCTTGTCTAAATTTGATGGCTGTATAAAACAGTAAATAAGCAAGTCATGAACTGATAAAATGATGAAGTAGGATGTATTTACAGTAAGTTATGAGTCTTGTACACATGTGAGAGTTGGCCATGCAATGGAATCAAAATAATGAGTGAGATATGATCAAAACAAGTTTAGGGTATAAATCTGAAGTTACTGTTTTGGACGATTTTTAGAAAATATTTAGAAGATTATTCAACAGTAGCTATAGTAGAGTTAAATGTAGCACATATCATGTAGTTTATGTGATAAAAATTTGAGCTTCTATCTCCATATAGAACTCAAGATATGGCAGTTTTGGTGAAGATGAAGTTAAAAATCAGATTTTTAGAAATTAAAGAATAATACTATTATATAAGCACTCACATTTTAATATATAAAATGTAAAAATAAAAACCCACTAACTTATAAAACTAATTATTATAAATATATATAAAAGGTTAATCAAATGGATAAATTATATAAATGGTGGTGAAATAATGTTTATAAGTAATAAAAACTATAAACATGATTTTTACGACTTTTTCGGCTATTGCCGTAAAATTAACGTTTTTGTTAAATAAAACTTAGATGGTTGGACCCGTCTAATGAAAACTTTATAAAACTTATATACTGATATATAGACATGTGTAACAAGTAAAAACCGATAAAACCCGAACTATAGGGCATACGGACATTAACAAGTTAAATAAACATATTGGACTAATAAATGGACTAAATAGGATAAAAACTTGTAAAAAGAATCTATTGGGCTTAACCCATTTAGGCCCAACTTGGAAAGTATACATACTAATAATATAGGTACAAAATGGATTAAAATAATTTAAATAACTTATAATAAGCTTATTGGACTTAAGACACGTAAACGGGTAAAACTAATAAACTAGTATAAAAGTTATCGACATATAACTCTAAAATGAGTAAACGAGAATATGTAAACCCACTTGATCATCATATATATATATATATATATATAATCATCATATGTATACATAATTGATATTTTTATAAAGTCATTTGACAAACGTCTAAGACCGAGTATTATTTGTCTAGGTTTCCGTGATTGAAGCACGTACCGTACGTCCGAATCGCCGATAATCGTCTTCCCACATCAATGTGAGTTCATAGCCTCGCACTCTTTTAAATGTTTTATAAATGTTTTATAAACCCGCGAGGGAGATAACATGTTAGTTTTTACAAAATTAGGACACCATTTGTCCCGATTATTTGTTTATTGATTTTGGACCCGGATGAATGAATGACCCGATTGTATGACCCGATAACTGATTAAAGGACCCGATAGATGAAATCAAATGGATTATTAAAGTTAGGTTATGTCACTAAAAGTCCCATTAGCATGAATTGTGAACTACCGGGAGTTGGTAGACGCTTATGCATTTAATAGTACTATTTGGGGACGATCACCCCAGTTCGCGCCTTGACGGTTGATCCCCGTCGTGCCACATTGATTGGTAAGCGAATTTATGTATGAGAAGATTTCCATAGCGTGACCTTTGTGACGACACGCTACTTTAGATGGGAAAAATTGGTATCGGGTTAGCTACCCGTTTTGGTTTAGTAAGGTAACAATGTCATGCGGCTTATAATAATCCAAAACTAACGAAATACTATTAGACGCATCGAATTACGAAGTATTGCCTGACTAGCAATACGGGGTCATACTATTGATATTATGTTTATGTTTTGGTTTTCATAACCATACTCATATAACGGTTTTTATTTTCATACAACGTCGTAAGACGTATTGTATGACGTTTTTACGACATTGGCTCGTATAATGATTTTTAAGGCTTTTTTTATAACCATATTCGTATAATGGTTTTATTTAATCTATACAACGTTGCAAAAACGTATTGTATGGTGTTTTTAACGATAATGATTCGTATAACGATTTTTAAGGCCAATGCCTATATTATGATTTTCGACAAAGATTTGTATAAAATGACTTTGGCTATTTTATGGCCTATTAAAATGATTTATACAAAATGATTTTCAGTAATAATTTTATACTGATATTATATTGATGGAATTTATTAAACTCTATGAATTCACTCGGCGTTATCGCTGACCTTTTCTTTTAACATGTTTTATCTCAGGTACTTGAAGGTAATTCTCGGGAAGACGACAAGAATTCATGGCCCGCACTTAAACAATATTTTCCATTCAAATACTTTGTAAAACTTTGTATGAAATATAATGACTTGGGACCGATGTAACTTTGATATTTATGAATGGAAATGTTTTATTAATAAACGACGCGATTTTTATGCGTTGTCTATGATGTGAGTAATGTGCTATCCCGTAACACCAACTAGTCTTCCGCTGTATTGAGTTGTATAAATTTGGGGGTGTTACAGTTTGGTACCAGAGCTCTCGTTATAGAGAACGAAAGATTTTTTTAAAACCAAGGTATTGAATAAAACATTTCAAAATCTTTTAACTATAAACATTTTTCTAAAAATGTCTAAAAATCTTTTGACTATAACGATGCCGAAGAATTCCCGAGTTACCGACAAGGCCAAGACTGAGAAGTGTTATTTTAATATATATATATATACTTGGATTATATATATATATATATATATATATATATATATATATATATATATATATATATATATGATGTAAATTGATTACATGATTGTTTGATGATTATTTTGATATTTATACGAGGTATTTATACGACGTAGATTGTCACAATGTACCCTAAATCCCCTAGTAAATTAATCGAAGCTATTCTCGTAGGAATTCTAGCTATCCTAGATCTAAACCAAGTTGTGGATATATATGATCCCAACAAATGGTTGATATTCGTAGAAATGTAGATATTAGTTGATTGTGATATTGAAAAAGAATTGGCGAGATAAGATCTGATATCGATGTTATGACGATGTTTCCTTATAGAGTGGAGTTTGACAAAACGTTATCACCTAGAAAGATGTCATCTGATTCGTTGTCATCCAATTCTTAAATTGAAATCGAAAGGGTGAATGTTGCACTTGAGGCTGTCATTAGAACCATTACCCAAAAGCCTCATGCACTAGTAGCTTTCCGAGAAGTCTAATTGAATGTATGAGTCATCTCATACTAGAGACTCATTTGATAATTATTGTTGTAAGAGTTATAGGATTGGAAATTAAGTGTTGACCATATAGAGCTTTTATTGCCCTATCAAGGTTTATAAATAAGGTTAAAAGTATTAGAAAAGGAGGTAGGATATCGAATTGAGTATAAGTTAATTAAAACTTGAATAAAGTAAAATTTAACCCGTATGGAATATGAGATTGTTAAGACGAAGTCGTTAAGTCCTGTGATTGAATTATAAGGTTTTAATTGATTATTGATTCGTGTTAAGGGTTGTTCCTAGGCTATTGTCCACTAATGAGGATGCCCAGTGTCCAAGAAATAAATTGAAGAAATCTTCTTCTGAATTGAGACCGATGGATCTTCTAGGACAGGTGGAACACCTAATGACTCTTGTAGATTAGTATTGATTGTGGTATCTTTTTAAAATCCCTAACTTAACTGAGACATCAGTTGGTAGGATGAGTTCTGAGAATTGTATGACATAGTGACACGTAATGTGTTACGGTACAATTTTGACTTGTTTGTGATTAATGAAAAGACTACCTTTGATTGCTAAATTCTACATGTATCGATGTTATCTATCTTTTCTTGCTTGTCTCTAATGTTCGCATTAGTGATGCAACCATTGAACAAGTACTCATCTCGATTTGAGTTACGTTGTGGATTATTCTTTTTGAGTACCATCGAGGTCATGAACCTCATGATTAATTGGCTAAGCTCATTTCCTATTATATTGTAGTTAGTTCTTGGTGAACAAGCTTTCATCACTCTTTTGCAGATCACTCATTGTTTTTATAAGATAAAACAGTATCCCTTGAGAAAAATTGAATTTTCATCACTATAAGGATTATTCAAAATGAGATATATAAGTGGTCATTATCGAAATGAAGTTGTTTATAAAACACGTTGGGGAAAACTTAATTGTTTTCATAATAAAGGAAATCTTTGTAAATTTATTTTAGATTCTTATTTAAGAATTAAGCATGAAAATGTTTTTATAAATATGATGATAAAATTTTGACGAACTGAGTATTGCATCGTTAATCTTGAAATTGTATATAGTTGCGCGCCTACATACAATTTGGAATGGACCATGCAAGGCTGATTAGTAGTCACCATAAAACTAATGAATAAACACTACATTTTCTTTGAAGATTGTGAAAGATTAAATTTTATGAGATCTGCAAGAAGTGAAAAATAGGGACATAGTGTTAGGGACACCTACATATGTGCCCGTAGCATCTATTCTTCTGAGTCGAATTTACTCATCTGTGGAAATTGTCTTATTTGACAATTGATATTCCCTTCTTGTACAATTCTTTCGTAGTGAGATTCTTAGGAAAAGTATCTGATTACCGAGTGTTGATACCCGACTGGATGTATTGACGTTCTTATCATTTCTTATGATTTGATTTCATTTGAATGACCCGGGTAACGATCCGAGGAGCTTTCGAATGCGTATTCAAATTATGAAAACATAGGATATATTCATATTCGTTAAATGTTTTCGTCTGTATCTGATTTGAAATTCTCTTGCGTAGATTATGCGTTGACCTTACTCTTTTTAAGGTTAGTTATGTCTCTAGATATCCTTGAATTTGTGAAGGATTATGAGTTATTATTAGTCTTTTGAGAAGTTCACATCTTATCGACAACAATGAAACTGGAAAGTTGATAATGCCAGTAGAATGGATTGATTGATTATGACATGACGACATTTTCTTAATTGATGGGAACTCGAGTAGAATTCCCCTAAATGATAAGATGTTGATTATCAAAAGTGATCTAAATAATTCTTGATGGATGACCATATCCTGCATTTAGACTTAAAATTATACCGTGTATGGTTGTGAACTAGTTATAGATATTATAATCTAGAAAGAACCTAATATGAAATTATTAAAAGATGATAATGTTATCTGAAGCTTTAGTAAGTATTTGTTGGTGAATTACCTAGACTTTCGCCATTAAGGCAAGTTGAAATTGGTATTGATTATATTCCCGGTGCTGAACCTGTGGCATGTGCACTGTACGTCAGCATCATCTGAATTAAAGGAATTACCATACAACTGGCAGAGTTATCGGAGAAAGATTTTATTCTACCGAGCTCATCATCATGAAGAGCTATGGTGTTATCATTCCTTATGTTTATAGATTACTGTGAACTGAGTAAATTGACAGTCGAAAACGATATCCATAACTCGAAATGGAAGATTTGTTCGATCATTTACAAGGTTCTAGCGTATGTTTTAAAGATTTGATCCATGGCATGGTTATCATCAACTTCGCATCTGCGAAAAAGATTATCTATTCCAATCATCACACCCCAAACTTGTGATGAACGTTATGAGTTTCACGTGATGTCATTTGGATTGACTAACACACATGTAGTATTCATAAATTTGGTGAATCACGTGTGTAGGCGGTAATTTGATAAATTCATGCTCGTGATCATTAAGGACCAATTGTTTGTATATAAGAATAATAATGAGTTAATAATTAGTTATAAATTGCCCTGAACTGGCTAAACAATGAAAACCTATACCTTGAATAATTAACACGTGATTAAAGACTTAATACTTTACATGATTTGACTATGTGATTAAAAGGATAATGGAAATATGTTTTGACGAATGTTTTAACAAAGGATTTTTAAAGAGATTATTCCCTTATACACAAACCATTTAACTAAACTTCTGTTTAGGGGTAAATGTTCGTGTATACCTCAAGACAACCTAAGAGGGATTGAGGAAACCATTTAAACCATGACTTGAAATTTGAAACGATAATTTACGCTTTTCAAACTAAGAAAATTTTGACCAAAGTATAACCAAAGATTTTTCAAACATTTACGAATCTTAATAATTACTTTCGACAAATCAACAAAAATCTTGTTAATAAAATTCAAATTTATTTTGAACATTCTTATAATTGGTCGAACTAAGAAATTTAAAAATTTTACGTTTACGTTTCATAAAAATAAAATATTTATTATTTAATTAGTTGTAATAATTATCGACGCTTTAAACGTCGGATTAAGCAAATCTGATGAAAATAATAGCTGAAACGAAGCAAAAACTTAGAAAATATGAAGAAAGGTGAACGTAGATACTGGCACGTTATATAGAAAGGATAAAGAATCAACTAAGATGTATTTCTTAATAATGACTGTGCAAAATAAATTGTCGAACATTTAAAATATAGCCAATGCTTATAAAAAGGGTAATATTGATAATAAAAGGGGTTCGCGGCTAATGTGAACCATTAGAATTGAGAAGCCGATAGTGTTAAATGTTTTAAAGGCCACTTGTGGTTGCCTAAATATGGAGATTGTGAGATATAGTTATGTTGGAATTTGTAAGTATAAGTATTTTATTTATGTCATTTATGATTTAATGTATCATTATCAGAAGAAGTTGTACTGATGGCAACTTATGAAGGTAGAAATCGCCTCATACATTAGTAAACGTCTAACTAGTGCAAAGGTCATCATCTGAATTTGATTCGATTTGGGTCTTCGTCGACAGACTGACCAAATCTGCTAATATCATTCCTGTAAATGATAGATTCTTGATGAAGAAATTGACTCTTTTGTATTTAAAAGGATTTGTGTAAACATGGTGTGCCTGTATCGATCATCTCTATCAAGATCCTCGCTTTGCATTGAATTTCTAGAGATTTTCTCAGAAGTCATTGAGAACGAATCTTGATGAGAGTGTTGTGTACCACCCCAATCGAAGGGACGAGGTAAAGTAATGATACAAAATACTATAAGAGTTGTTTTATGCTTGAATGATTGACCTTTGGTAATGAATTGTAAAATCGTTTTCCTTTGGAAAGATTATCATTGATAATCATCGTATTCGGATCGAGATCGAACCTTGTTAAGATTTATATATTAGAGCATCTGTAAGCAGGAGTTGGGATGAAGACACCCGACATACACCCATTGTGAGTTGGACATGTCTTTTAGGTTTAAGGTTTCCTATGATGATAAACCTAACCTTACAAAATACCCGACCCGCGAGACCTGAAATGATTGGTGAAATTAGGATTTGATTATTGACTGCCGATAGTGGGCAAGAGGTTATGTGAATGTGAAATGTAGACCTTGAAGTGCCAAATGGGTAGCGAACTTATGCCACAATTTTTAACCTTAGAAAGATGAATTCATGATCTGACAAATCATGGGATATAAGTCCCCGTTGTATGGGACCATTGAAATGATGTAAAAGTTGGGATTGAAAGGCATATAAGCTGGATCTACCCTAGGACTTCAAGAACTGCGTGAATTCTGTTTCGTAAATCGAACTTGATAAAATATCTATCAATTGAAAATCTGATTGTTCCTTAGTAAAGCTTAGATCGGCGAAAAGTTGCATTCATCAGAAACCCATGAACATCATGGATAGAGAAAGTAAGTCAACATTAAGCCTGATCTTATTCCCGTAGTTATGTATGATGAAACTCGCGTATTATAATTAATTACACCTGTGAGAAAAGACCGAATGTGGAGGAAATACCCACATGGCTTTAACTCTATAAGAAGCGAGTAGTAAGATGATCTTTGAGGACAAAGATCATGTTTAGGGGTAAATGCTGTGACAATCCGTCAATTTACGATTGATATTTTATTCTCAAATATTATTTGAAAATATTATTTTAATGTTACAATATGAACTCACTTATTTTTGGGAAGAAATTTAGATTTACGTCTTGAAGTAGCATCGACTACGTTTAAACCGGAGGATTCTACGTTACGTGCTTACGTTTACATACACCGTCTTTGGTGACAGTCCGACAATTCAGAAAATAAATTTGTCCATGAATATTATTTTGGAGTTTTAAATTTGAGTTGGTTCATAAACTCACAAATTTACGAGAAGAGATTAGGACTTACGATTTTATTTTAACGTCCTTTACGACTAAACCGGAAACCTTAGGATTTCGTATTTACGTTTTCGAACTCCGTTTTTGATGAGACAATTTTTATTGGATTCGTTTTGTGACGTTGATTCATAATTTATATAAACGTTTTTCGTAAAACGACCCGAGGGCACGCAAATCGAGGAAACTAGAATCGAGGAGTACCCGTAAATAAATGGGGATGAGACAAGTGGGACACTTGTCCCACCCCCAAAACCGGCCAAGATGTTGCTACAACACATCTTATGATGTGTCAACACCTTACCAAACTAACAACACTTGTAAACTTAAGCTTACATTATAAGCTACAACTCATCAAAACCACCAACACAAACTAGCTACTCATTTCTCACCATGCAAATCTCACACAAATCCTCTCATCTTTCCCTCTATGTGCCGTCCTATATAGCCTCCAAAACACCACCTTCATATGATTTTTAACCACAAAATCCTATGTTATTTACACCTATGTTGAAGCCACTTTGAAACCCTATTGATTGGTGGTGCTTATAACATCCAAGGAGAAGTTTTCATGGAGTAGGAGGGCTGATTTTCCACAAGTTTTCTATGAAGAATGGTGTTCATGAAGATGGTCTTGGTGCATCACAAGTTTCTCCATCAAAAACCATGTCAAAATCATAACCTACATCAACTTGGTGGTATAAAGATTTTCCTCCTCATCTTCTTGTTATTTTGATTATATAAACATGTATTTTATTTCCTATTGTATATGTATATGATGATTATATGATGATAAAAATGTTATGTGGGGATTTGTTGTTGATAAACATGATTAAAAAGGTGAAAAACTATAAGAAACAAGGCTAAAATCTTGTCTAAATTTGATGGCTGTATAAAACAGTAAAGAAGCAAGTCATGAACTGATAAAATGATGAAGTAGGATGTATTTACAGTAAGCTATGAGTCTTGTACACATGTGAGAGTTGGCCATGCAATGGAATCAAAATAATGAGTGAGATATGATCAAAACAAGTTTAGGGTATAAATCTGAAGTTACTATTTTGGACGATTTTTAGAAAATATTTAGAAGATGATTCAACAGTAGCTATAGTAGAGTTAAATGTATAACATATCATGTAGTTTATGTGATAAAAATTTGAGCTTCTATCTCCATATAGAACTCAAGATATGGCAGTTTTGGTGAAGATGAAGTTAAAAATCAGATTTTTGGAAACTAAAGAATAATACTATTATATAAGCACTCACATTTTAATATATAAAATGTATAAATAAAAACCCACTAACTTATAAAACTTATTATTATAAATATATATAAAAGGTTAATCAAATGGATAAATTATATAAATGGTGGTGAAATAATGTTTATAAGTAATAAAAACTATAAACATGATTTTTACGACTTTTTCGGCTATTGCCGTAAAATTAACGTTTTTGTTAAATAAAACTTAGATGGTTGGACCCGTCTAATGAAAACTTTATAAAACTTATATACTGATATATAGACATGTATAACAAGTAAAAACCGATAAAACCCGAACTATAGGGCATACGGACATTAACAAGTTAAATAAACATATTGGACTAATAAATAGACTAAATAGGATAAAAACTTGTAAAAAGAATCTATTGGGCTTAACCCATTTAGGCCCAACTTGGAAAGTATACATACTAATAATATAGGTACAAAATGGATTAAAATAAGTTAAATAACTTATAATAAGCTTATTGGACTTAAGACACGTAAACGGGTAAAACTAATAAACTAGTATAAAAGTTATCGACATATAACTCTAAAATGAGTAAACGAGAATATGTAAACCCACTTGATCATCATATATATATATAATCATCATATGTATACATAATTGATATTTTTATAAAGTCATTTGACAAACATCTAAGACCGAGTATTATTTTTCTAGGTTTCCGTGATTGAAGCACGTACCGTACGTCCGAATCGCCGATAATCGTCTTCCCACATCAATGTGATTTCATAGCCTCGTACTCTTTTAAATGTTTTATAAACCCGCGAGGGAGATAACATGTTAGTTTTTACAAAATTAGGACACCATTTGTCCCGATTATTTGTTTATTGATTTTGGACCCGGATGAATGAATGACCCGATTGTATGACCCGATAACTGATTAAAGGACCCGATAGATGAAATCAAATGGATTATTAAAGTTAGGTTATGTCACTAAAAGTCCCATTAGCATGAATTGTGAACTACCGGGATTTGGTAGACGCTTATGCATTTAATAGTACTATTTGGGGACGATCACCCCAGTTCGCGCCTTGACGGTTGATCCCCGTCGTGCCACATTGATTGGTAAGCGAATTTATGTATGAGAAGATTTCCATAGCGTGACCTTTGTGACGACATGCTACTTTAGATGGGCAAAATTGGTATCGGGTTAGCTACCCGTTTTGGTTTAGTAAGGTAACAATGTCATGCGGCTTATAATAATCCAAAACTAACGAAATACTATTAGACGCATCGAATTACGAAGTATTGCCTGACTAGCAATACGGGGTCATACTATTGATATTATGTTTATGTTTTGGTTTTCATAACCATACTCATATAACGGTTTTTATTTTCATACAACGTCGTAAGACGTATTGTATGACGTTTTTATGACATTGGCTCGTATAATGATTTTTAAGGCTTTTTTATAACCATATTCGTATAATGGTTTTATTTAATCTATACAACGTTGCAAAAACGTATTGTATGGTGTTTTTAACGATAATGATTCGTATAACGAATTTTAAGGCAAATGCCTATATTATGATTTTCGACAAAGATTTGTATAAAATGACTTTGGCTATTTTATGGCCTATTAAAATGATTTATACAAAATGATTTTCAGTAATAATTTTATACTGATATTATATTGATGGAATTTATTAAACTCTATGAATTCACTCGGCGTTATCGCTGACCTTTTCTTTTAACATGTTTTATCTCAGGTACTTGAAGGTAATTCTCGGGAAGACGACAAGAATTCATGGCCCGCACTTAAACAATATTTTCCATTCAAATACTTTGTAAAACTTTGTATGAAATATAATGACTTGGGACCGATGTAACTTTGATATTTATGAATGGAAATGTTTTATTAATAAACGACGCGATTTTTATGCGTTGTCTATGATGTGAGTAATGTGCTATCCCGTAACACCAACTAGTCTTCCGCTGTATTGAGTTGTATAAATTTGGGGGTGTTACAAAGAACCAAACAATTTTCATAAATAAAATTCAATAAGAACATAACAAGTCTAAGCATTGCTATACTTTTAAGCTATTATTTTTCATTTAAGCATTTAATCAAATACTTTGTATACTTAAGTAATTGAATCAAACAAATAATCAAATACATATAAACAAATACGTAAGATATTCTCACTGATGACATAATTAAATTATAACAAAATAATACAAAACCTATATATTCCCACTAATGACATTCTAGATTTCCAATTTGAATAACATAATTTAAGTATACGATTCAAACTATGTTATCGAAGCTTAACTTAGAATACATATGTTTTGAAATAAAATGGTAAAATTAAATCATGAATTACCTGTTCCGTTGAATTATAAATCAAGTTTTTGATGAGGAGTCTCTTCTCTGACTATTCTTTCATTTTCGTGATTATTGTGTTTGATTTCTTAACAATTGAATTTTGTTAGATTTTTATACGCATTGGTGGGTGTTTAATTTTGTGAATTTTATGTGTTTGTTTCCTGGAGCTTGAATCGAACATGTCTCGTTAGGTTATTGCTCAAATTTTTTTTGATTTAATGATTTTTTGGGAAGCACTAAATGCTGCAAGAAGATGTTAAAAGTCAGTCGTTGATTATTTTATATTTTACACGTGTCATTTTCTTAGATTTTTATTCAAAGATCTAGTTTTTCAAAACCCTCCTTTATATAGATAGTAGATTCAATAAAAAAATCCCTAAATTATTGTGTATAAAAAAAATCCCAAAATAAAATCTAACTGATTTTTTTTCTAAAAATGAAACTAATCAAACCACATATATAGAAATAACTTACATGCAAAGCCATTAGATGATGATCTAAAAAACAAAAAAAAAATGAAATCTTGAGAAATTTGTATATGGTGGTTATGATTTACAGTATCAATTATGAAAGCAGAATTGGGAGAGGCGGATATGCATAACTCAGGGGCGGGTCATGAGATTCGCAAGTATGGGCCAAACAGGTGGATCAAAAATAGCACGCTGAAGGGATCAATCTATTTTTCAGGACTCAATGTTTATTAGGATATAGTACTATATCGGATGAATGTGGATGGAGAAAAAAACGTCAACGATCAGAAATCTTGATGGTTATAACTAGGGATGAGCGTGGATCTAGATCCGGTAGAACTAGAACTGGAACCGGTGGAACCGAGAACCAAAATTTTGAGAAAAATAGAAACCAAGAACCGAATCAAATATATTTTTTGGTTTTGGTTCTGGTTCCAGTTCCGGTTCCAGTTCTTTGGTCTACCCGTATAGGAACCAATTTTTTAAAAGAAGAAAATTTTAAAAGTGAATTAAGTCAACAAAACTAAAGAAAATAATTATTTCAATTATTTACAACCATTTACATTAAAATCAATAATATTTAACAACTAAATCATAAGCTAAAATAAATAAACATTTTATAGTTTCATACGTGCATTACTTTTCTTATCCAAATCCGAATCAAAGCTACGAGGCTCAATATTTGTAGAATTTGTATAACCTTAAAAAGCAATACAAAATAAAAATGTTAGATTACTATTCATTTTACATTATGTTTACAAAACGAATCTATTTTGTATGGCTAATTATATTATATAAACATTCTTGTTATAAAGTAAAATCAAAGAATCATAAATTATTCAAACTTATTAAACATACCATATAACTAATTATAACATACAAACCAAATGTTATATTATACAAATCTACTGATTAGTAATTCTGTACTAACAAGACATACATATGTAAGTAATACTAAAAGGACATACTTTGAATGCAAATAAAAAATAACATAAAACTTAGTTTTATTGATTTAATAATGATTATAGTTGCTTATGTTTCAAATGATTAAAATTAGAGTAAAAGGTGTTTGGTTTGGTTTTTCTGAGAGCAGGTTGGTTTTCTTTTTTATATTACCTATGATATTAGCTTTTGAGTATCATAAAAAATTACAATATTTTTATAATTGTTGGGTACATGGTTCCGAAACTGAGAACCGGTGGAACCGAACCGAACCGAGAACCAAAAAATATCAAAAACAAGAACTGGAACTGGAACCAATGGTTCTAGTTCCGGTTCAGTTCTTCGTGATTCCAGTCCGGTTCTTTGGTTCTTTTTCTCATCCCTAGTTATGATAAGGAATGTGTTACTAGTATTAATTTTCCTTGTAAATTTCCATATTGCTTAAAAATTTTGAGGGTTTTATGGATGTTTGATATCTTAGCACCATTAGTATCAACTATTTGTAAGACTTAGTAGTGTATGAATAAAACAACATTACATTACTTACTTTGTTTGTATCGACAATGGTTTTGAATAACGGGTTATAACGTGATGCGTGGCTTTCACGTTATGAGACAGACTAAGGCATCATCTCTAGGCGTAGTTTGCTATACATTGTTATGTCTTAAACCTTCACTCCTCTATACTCTATACGACTTTTGATTTACAGGATTTCCTTATATCTTTTGTCCTTTTATTGCCTTTATATCATATATCTGTTCACGGAGCATTAGCTTAGACGTATTTTCTTTTCCTACGGCGGGTATTAAGCGGGAAGCTGAGAAGTGAGTGTGGGATCTTTAGAGCTACCCTTCTAGAGTCACCCATGTGTTTAATAAATGTTAAAGATATTTTTATATTTCAGCAGTTTTTACTTTTTGGACCCTCATGTTTGGGACTTATTATCCTTTTGGAGAGTTGTTTTGATCTTGATTTGATATTTAATAAATTAATACTTCCGCTTGCGTTTATATATATTCTGATATGACGTCATAATGTGATGATTTATCTCTTTAACGGAGCGAGTGTTACAATTACGGTATTAGAGACTTTCGACTTGGGATTTGACCTGTGAGGATTGGGTAGACATTATGCTTTCGTGTGTATGTTGATAACATCGTTATCTTTCGTATTTTGATTCTTACTCTTATATGTCTTCTCAGTTACGTTTGTTGATTACTCAAATGGAAAGGACAAGGAAGATTCTATAAAGGGACGTGATTACTCGGCTAGTGCTTCAGGTACTAGTTCAAGAAATTCTTTATCTTTCCTGTCGTGATTTTTCATGTATTTATTTATTTGGTATTGTTGCGATGCATTCTGCGATTTCTCTTTCGTTACCAAATTCTGTTCCACGTAATTTCTTTGGGTGCGACATAACTAATTCAATTAGATTGAGGTGCCCGACGTATTTGAACCCGTGATTTATAAATCCATTTGAAATATTAGATCGTGTTGGTGAATTTCCTATCGTTTTGTATAACTTATACAACTGTCTTATGTGTGTTATGTGTTTCATATATCGCTTGTGAGAAGTTTCATCTACTATAGCTTCGTGTGTTCCGTATTCGTTAGATCCGATTTGTATGGTTTCGTGTTTGTTTCGCCTAATCTTCCTATTTCAATTTTGCGATCGAAATTCTTTTTAGAGGGAAGAATTATAAACCCGTATAACCTAATTTAATTTCGATGACAAAATTTTCTTTTAGAGACGAAGAGTTGTAAAACCCAAATTTTGAGAATTGAATTTTTCATTTTATTTCATATAATTTGAATGATAAGTTTGAAATAATAAAAAATCGAGGAATTAAACCTTATGTTATAAGTATTTGAAAATTATGAAAATATAACGTAAAGTATTTAAAAATAAAAAAATATATAAATTGCTATATATACTATGAATTTCGGTCCTATGGGTGTATTTACACAAAAATCTTTTATTTCTAAAGTTAAACCTATTTTAGGAATTAAGTGTAAAAGGTTTTAGACATATTCTTTTATTTTTTAAGTTTTGCTTATTTTAGAAATTAAATGTAAATGATGTGATCAAAGCTTTTGTTATTTTTAGTAAGTTATTTTTGCCCTTTATTGTCATTCATTATAGTCATGTTTTTTAAAGAAATAAAACACAAATATTTTATTTGTAAGAGTTTAGTTATCTTGAGAAAGAAGTGTCAAAAAATAAGAAAATACCTCTAAATTTTGCAACAAATAGTTTTTGTCTTCTTCCCCTCTTTCTCTTTATCATATGGACGAATATTACCCCATGATCACCATTTTATCTAAATCTCATCTAAAAGTTGATGTTCAGCCATGGAAGTTGCAAGAAGAAGGTGGTGTATGAATTGGCGATTTCAGACGTTTGTGCAAGTTTTGGTGATTCTTTGTGTGCTTTTGTTTATTGTTTTTTTACTGTTCTTGTGCTCTTACCATCTCATCTTCTCTATATTCTTGTGGTAATCATATCTTCCTATGTGTTATTATTATAGTCACCACGGTTGATTAATTTAATCTAAATACTGTTATAAACGTGTAATTAATGAATGCAAGAATTATTGTTTTGATCTATTTAATTAATAGAGTGTTATGTTTATGAAACCCTAAATATCTTTAATGATTGTTTTAATACATGTTTAATAAGAATTAGAAGCCCTAGGGGTTGGTTTGGATGGGTAAAAACCGTTATTGTTTTGTTAATGTTTGAGCAGTCCCGGAAATTAGCCATATTTAAATGACGATATCTTAAGTTTTATAGAAGGTTTTTCTATGTTTCAAGTGCCTAACATTATGTACCTTTAGTCTACTTAACTCAGGGTATAAGTTAACGGCATGTTTAGGAATGCAATACGAAAACCAAACAATCTTAACCCGTGGCAGAATGATGTCTTCATTACGAGTACTCTCCCACACTTCATGAACTAAGAATGGCTTAAACACACCCAATGTTGAACGCCATAGTAACTGATCACAAGAACTACGATAAAGAGGCGCATTCAAGCTAGCAACATTAGGGTATTTATGAGTAGTAACTGAATTACTTTATTTATTCTATTTCGCCATACCAAACAAATCCCTGGTTGTGTTGAGCAACAAACATGCTTATAGCGTGCCATATGAATTGAACTATGGGCACTGTATATTTGTATAACAGATCCCTTACATATAGTATCCTTCACGTTAAATAAATTAAAATGTCTTTCAAAATAGTTAATCCGTAATACATAAATATTCATACGAGAGTGGGTTTACCTTCTAAAACTTACATCTCCTAGAGACTTTTAATCAAAAGCAAGATCGGTTATTTAACTACATTACAAGACGAATGCAAAGATCAAATAAAAAGGAAAAATTGTGTGGGCATGTGAGTTTTCCTTTAAACTAGAGGTCGTGGGTTTAAACACTTTTAGAGACACGTGTAAAAAATGATCCCAAAATGCTTTCATTGCAATGTGATTGATATACATAAAATGTATCTTCTTTTAGGAAAAAGAAAGAAACAAATGTGATAAGTATTTGACTCTACGTTTTAGGAAAAGCGTAAAATCTGACAAGTGAAAGTTCGTTCTCGAAGGAGGTGTTATGTGTGTGCCAAGATTAAAAACGTTATTTGAATTATTTCGTTTTTGGTGGTGAAAAGAGTGGAAAAATAAAAGACGAGTTACATTACAATTAAACTAAGACGAAAACGCGATTTAACGCGAATCGAGATGAAAAAATAAAAGTTACTCTAAAAAATTTCCATAAATCACAAATAAATCCTAAAAAATATAACTAAGACTCAAAAATTAATGAAACTTTTTGTAATTTAACTTAATTAATATTTAATTTCTAAAACTAACTAAAGTCCTAAAAATCAAATAAATTAGCAAAAATCCAAAACAAAAATTTAAGACTTTGTAAACCTCAATTATACTTTTTTAAGTCTAAAAAGTATTTTTCCAAAAACTAAAAATGATTTTAACTATTTTTAAACCACTTTGGAAAAGTATTAAATGTGACAAAGTAACAAGGAAAATTGAAAAGAAGGAGAAACTTAAACTGAATAAGCAAAAACTAATGAAATAAGCTACAGCTTATTTAACGCTAAGAGAATGAAGAAGCTAGTAAATAAAAAACGTGGGAAGAGGCTAACAGATGAAGCCACATAGCACACTAGTAACACCTATGAGTCTCACACGGCGGGGTAAAGGGTTCGTGCCAAGCTATGCTTGGTTTTTACTTTTTTTTTTGGAACAAAGACACCCCCACAAGCGTTTGGCTTGAGGGGAGTCAATAAAAAGGTAAAGATAAGCAGTAAATAAGCCCTAATAAGCTCAAAAAGCTTACAGTTCAACAAAATAAGCACATACCTAATTTACTACTAGCAGTGGGTAGACTAACAAAGCTAGCAGTGGAAAGGCTTCCCACTGACAGTGTAAAAGACACAAAGAAATGCTTTCTGATCTAGTTGGCAAGTAAATGAGTTTTGAGCATAGAAAACTTGCATACAAACCAAGCAACAGTAAGATGATTGATTTCTAGACCTAGATATACCTAAACTCTAGTTGGCCTAAGAATTTCAAGCAACAAAACAACCACACCAGCAGATAATCAGATCTGATCTATTTGGACTATTTTAGAACAAAATATGCAAAAATAAACTTCACAACCAAACTGACTCAAAAAATATACAAAACCACTTAAACTAAAGACAAAGGATGTGCAGGTTGTTATGTAGAGTGTTGTTGTCACCCAAACCCCTTTGAACACACATATCCAAAAACCCATTAATGACTGATTTCTAAAATTAACAAAGAGGGTTTTCACAAATCAAACTCAAAACACTTTTTAATCACAAAAATGACTCAAATGACCCTAAATTAACATGAAACAAATAACAAAATAAGAAGGCAGTCAAATTCAAATTCCTCAAAAATTCACAAAAATCACATTACACATAGAAAGCTACTTCTAAAAGTTCTCAAAGCCACACCTTATGGGGTGTACATCCACACTTCCCAAGAAATGAGCTGATGTGCTTATAGCACAAGCTTCCTATAGAATATGGTCTTTTGAAAAGTTGATGTGAGCTTATGAAAAAGATCTACCAACAGGTCACTTCCTTTGAACCTACACACTTCACAATCAAACTAACACAAGCAGCAAAAGCTACTTACAAGGTGGGTGTCAACAAGCTTGTAAGAGCTTTTGCAATAATAAGAGAAGATAGAAATATAACTCTGATTTTCTCAAAACCTTGGAAAGAATTTTTTTTGCAAGAAACTTAAAAGTAAGCTAGGAAAATAACACTAAGCCATAAGCCAAGTACATAAGTTGTGTTGTCAATACAACTTATAAACAAGCTTATATCCTAATGGTTCTAAAAAATTTAAGCAATCACTTGAAAAACATTTGATAGACAGAATTTTAATATGAAAAAATTTAAATGACAATTAATCAAAAGACACCTTAAAATAAGTGGAACTCAAATTTTATATCTCAAAATTCACTAAGTCTACAAGAAAATTGAAAATACAAAATTTGGAACAAGGAAAAATTACAATTGCTGTTATATATTTATATACATTGAAGGAGTAATCAAAAACTATGAAATCCTAAACATGAACTTCCAATAAAGCCCTTGGAGATGCTGTTGAAGATTCCTTGATTCCATTTAATCCGTTTGTTGAAATTTAGAATCTTGGAAGTCAAATGTGGCTATGTGATGCTACTAGTATTTTGCCATTGATAAAATGATCTTGAGCGTCCGTTTAAGAGTAGGGAACAAGAAAACGATATTAATACCTGGTATTGGCCAAGTATAAAATTTTATCGTCCGATCTCTTCGAATTGATTACCGGCTAAGAGTGTGACTCAATTGTCTTTTGGAAAATAAGAGGATGAGTTTGTTTGATTATCTAAATTTTTAAAATTAAAAGCAAGTAAGAAAATTGTCGTTGTGTAAAGTGAAAGCTTTTAAAAATTAAACTACAAATAAAAGCGTGAAATTCTTTGGAAATTAAAATGTAAATGATTAAAAACTTGGAAACTTGTTTAAAATTAACTAAGTAAAAAGGGCGGGAAAAAATCGATTTGAAAACTAAGTAAAACAAAGCAAAAACCAGAGTCAGATCGCAACGCGATCGTACCCATATAGTAATGATGGATCGTGCCCAACGATCGCACTTAATGCAATCACAACAAAGGAATCAGATCGCACTCAGCAGTGCGATGGGGAAACGTGATCGTACTCCCAGATTGCAACCATGATCGCAACTAGTGGATCGTGGTCCTTTGATCGTGGGAAGTGATCGCAACACAACAGATCAAAATCAATGCGATCGTAACAAGGAGGTGTGACTAGATCGCACCCACAGATCGCAATGAGTGATCGTGGGTGTGGATCGTACTAGGGAAAAACGTATAGATCACAGTAAATGTGATCGAACCCAGATGATCGTAACAACACAACCCTCCTGAGATCGTAATGAAATCCCAAGAGTAACCAAGCTTAACGAATAAGCAGTAGACACAATAAGCACATTCAAACTTTCAGACAAAGATAAATAAGCACAAATTTGAAACTTTTAGGAATCTAAACACGTAACCTTTATAAACCGAACTTTAAAAAGATAACTTTTTAAGAAAATTTAAAGGTTAATAAGCTAAAACAACGAATAAGCCACTAAACATTAAGAGCTTATAGCTTATACGTCTAAGAGCTTATGTAGGAACAAAAGAAATGAACTTTCTAACCACACAACATCAAATTCAATCACGGATCATGAATGATTCGGATCAAAAGTAAAGTTTCGGATTAAGGAATAAGCAAAATCAAGAAATGTAGAAGGAGATTAAAGAACACAAAGCTTAAACTTAAACTTTTTGATTAATAAAACTCAAATACAAAGATTAACTAAAGCTTAACTTAAAAGAAAAGATGAAGTTTTAGTGAGAGAAAGTTAAACACTTTCTCTCTCTAAAATGAAAACTAAAAACAAAGAAAAATCTTGCTAACCACCCTCCTAATGTGATTAGGAGGGTATTTATAGGCTAAGTGGGAAGTGCATGTATGGTGTGCTTCCTTCTTTCTTTTCTTCTCGACTCGATTTAATTCTTTGTCTTTTCTCGACGTCGTCTCGGGATTTGAACTTGTCTTAATAATTTTCTTCTATAATTTAGACTTGAGTTCTTCGACTTCATTAAACTTCCGTCTTTAGACCTTTTCTTCGATAAATCTTCAGAATAGGTCTTGGACATCCGTTCTTTAAGCACTCTTGATCTCTTTACTTCGTCTTTTCTCGTTTTCTTCGATAAAAGCCCGTGAAAGCCCGTGTTTTCTTTCTTTTTTCATCTTTTGGCCCTAAAACACAATAAAAAACACAAACCACGCATAATTCCGACTTTTACGACATAAATTACACGTTTTGGTCATGTTATTATTGGAAATAAGTGGTAAAAGGATAAGTGTTTTCACACTTATTAAATCCCCTACAATTGACCATTGCAATGCCCTCATACAATGCATTAATTTTAAAGCACGGTTTACATTTTTCATTATGAATAACCCACCTTGGCCTTTATTAAACACTAAACATTTAAGGAAAATAAGAAGATGGAAAACAAGTAAAGAAATCAAAGACTTACATTGGTTTTAGGCTGCCATGAACGTTTATCATCCTCAAGTTTCACTTTCCCCATACCAAGCTTAAAAACGAGATCATTGTTATTATAAGTTAGCAAACTAACACGAATTCATGTGGGCCAATTATTCACTTAGACTCCCTTATTCCTAGGTGTATCTCTTATATTTTATTTTTGTCTTGAATGATCACGAGGATTCATTGTTTGACTTATTTCGATAGTTATTTAGGCCGAAAAAAAGTGGGACGATTTAATCAGTAGTTAGCTAAATGACAAAATCTTTTAAAACTGCTTCTCGGGACCTCATAAAGTTCATATCTTGGCATAACTCGCTTCACGATTTGAGACCTTTCTCGGACCGATATTTGGTAGCGACTTCATACTTCAAATCTTGAGAGACGTTCTTGAAATTATGGTCTTCTCTTCATAATAGGAATTTCTTCACTTGAAGTTTTTGAGAGATTCTTCATACTTGGACCACGACTTCTTCATTTTTCTCAATCTTTATTTTGGACTTTGATATACAACGATCCGCCTCCTTTTAGGACTTGGATCTATTTATCCTCATACCTTGCTAGGGTCTTTTCGGATAGATTTCTCCATGATCTTTAGGGGAGTATTTACTTTACGTCGTGTGTCTTGATCCTTCATATTGATTTTCGACAAATGATTCTTCACATCACTTTTGGATCTTTAGCAACAAACTGTAGCCCTCATGCCTTGTTAGGGCCTTTTCGGACTCGCCAATCTTCGCATCCTGCTTCAATAAGTTATGCCTTGGCTATGAACTCTAATTAATACCGAGCAACTTTTAAACGATCTTGGGCTAGAAGCTAAGTAACTTTTCAAATCGTACAACCTTATTTATTGCGATAAATTTATTAACAAGCGATTGGAGAATAGGCTTATAATCAACTCACATAAATTCACGAAAGAATACCAAACTTATAATTGACTCTATAATCTCTCGTTCTCCAGAATTTAAAATCTCAAGGAATGAGACTCGTGGATGCTTAGCCAATTAAATCAAAGTTTTGGGTTTTTAAGTCATCTATAGGATCTTGCAACTTCTTAGACTTTTTTAAGTTTAGAATTCGCATTTTAAAGTTCCCTTGATAAACGACTCTCTAGGATCAATTATAGGAACTTGCGAAAAGTTCTTGTTTTTAACCCGTGAGAGTTAAGACTTTCGCGTTTTAAACTTCCCTATATAAAAGCCTAGCAAAACTTGACTTAAACACGTTAAGGATACTAGCTAGAGTATACTTAGATAAGTAAACTCGGGTTGAGTCAAAATATTCACGACTTTGAAAAATTTAAAACCACTTTATTAAACTTTATTTAAGCAAGGAAAGTAAATAACGATAACAAAGGAGAATACTACTATACTACTAGGCCAAAATAGATTAAAAATTTTGAAAAATGTCGAAAAATTAATTTTTCCGGTTAAAATGAGGGCAAATTCATGGAAAAGACTCTTACTTCGATAGAAATCCCCCCTATACTTGATATAAACATTGTCCTCAATGTTTAAGCATGTGGGAATAAATTCCCCTACACTTAGGACATTGTGCACTTTGTTTAAGTCTTGCTAAGGAAAGGACAACTAAAGTGATTTCAATGTGAACATATAAGATATGAAAAATTGAATCACGACAGTTTAGGATAGAACCAGGAAGACGGGATCACGGTTCATCAAAAGTCTCGAGGTGCTCTTTGAAGCTTGAATCCCTGCACAAAATAAGAAACAAGACAACCAACACATTCGGGGCTCCCCCTACACTTATTATGAAAGTGGTAAAGGATAGATCACGGGTTGCCTCCCGAGAAGCACTTGTTTTTTTATAACCGAGTCACGAGCCTGACTCGACCCAAAACTAGTTCATGGGGAACGTGGTGAGGGATGGAATCATCTCATGAGAGATGTCCTCACCGAAGTAAAGCTTCAAACGCTGGCCATTCACCATAAAATTGGGCCCATTTAGCTGAGAAAGCTCAATGGTGCCATAGGGAAAGACTTTGGTGACGGTGAATGGACCAGACCAGCGGCTCTTTAACTTGCCAGAGAAGATCTTCAACCGAGAGTTAAAAAGTAAGACTTGATCACCAACGTGGAACTCTCGGTTCTTAATTCTAGCATCGTGGATGATCTTGGTCTTCTCCTTGTAGATCAATGAGTTCTCGTAAGCTTCATTTCTCAGTTCGTTGAGCTCGTGAGTTGAATCTTGCGAAGATCACCGGCTTTGTTGATGTCGAAGTTAGCCCACTTCAAGGCCCAGTATGCCTTATGTTCTAGCTCGATAGGGAGGTGGCATGCTTTACCGTACACAAGACGATAAGGTGTACAACCAATCGGCGTCATATAAGCGGTACGGAAAGCACACAGAGCATCATCTAACTTACCGACCCACGCGGCACGATGCTCTCCCACAGTGCGTTCCAGAATTCACTTCAATCCACGGTTCGAAATCTCGGCTTGCTCATTGGTTTGGGGATGATAGGCGGTGGAAAGACGGTGATTGACACCATACTTAGCCATGACTCTTGCAAATTGATCATTGCAAAAATGAGTCCCGCGGTCACTGATTATAGCACGAGGAACACCGAATCGAGCAAACAGCTGCTTCAAAAAGTTCACAACCACCCTCGCATCGTTCGTTGGGAGAGCCTTAGCTTCAAACCATTTAGAAACGTAGTTAACGGCTACGAGGATGTACTTGTTCCCTTTGGATGATAGAAATGGCCCCATAAAGTCGATGCCCCATACAACAAAAATTTCATATTCTTGTATGAAATGTTGAGGCATCTCATCTTTATGTGTGATCTTGCCTTGCCGTTGGCAAGCATCACAATGCTTAACCATTTCGTGAGAGTCACGATAAATGATGGGCCAATAGAATCCAGAGTCAAACACTTTCTTAGCGGTGTAGTTGGGACCAAAGTGACCACCGATGGGTCCTTTATGGCAAGCATCAAGGATTTGTAAAGCTGTCGGTCCATCCACACATCGACGAATGATCAGATCAGCACATTGTTTGAAGAGATAAGGGTCATCCCAGAAGTAAGTCTTAATATACTTAAAGAACTTCTTCTTTTATTGGGATGTTAACCCTTTGATGAGAATACCACCCGCTAAGTAGTTTGCAATGTCTGTAAACCATGGGGTGTCATCAAGATTGGAGTGAATAGACATTAAGGCCTCAAGGGTAAAAGAGTCATTGATCTCTTGGTTCGGATGATCCCCTTGATATGGATCCTAAAGTCTACTCAGATGATCCGCTGCTAGGTTTTCGGCTCCCTTTTTGTCACGAATTTCAATGTTAAATTCTTGAAGAAGCAAAACCCAACGAAGAAGTCTTGGCTTAGAATCTTGCTTAGTTAACAAGTACTTCAACGCGGAATGGTCGGTATAGACAATTGTGGTGGAAAGGACAAGATAGGGGCGGAACTTCTCAAAAGCATACACTACAGCTAAAAGCTCTTTTTCGGTAGTGGTATAATGCAATTGAGCCCCCGTCATTGTATTGCTAGCATAATGGATTGGTTGGAAGTGTTTGTTCACTCTTTGGCCCAAAATCACTCCAATAGAAAAGTCGCTAGCATCGCACACCAATTCAAAAGGTAGCTCCCAATTAGGGGTGACTAAGACCGGTGCCTTAATTAGCTTATCCTTGAGAAGATTGAAGGCTTTAATACACTCTTTGGAAAAGATAAAAGGAGTATCTTTTTCCAAGAGGTGGGTCATCGGGCGAGCGATTTTAGAGAACTCTTGAATAAATCGACGATAGAAGCCCGCATGACTTAGAAAACTTCTCACACCCTTCACGGTTGAAGGTGGAGGTAATTTGGCTATGACATCCACTTTAGCACGATCCACTTCAAGACCGGCTTTAGAGATTTTATGTCCCAGCACAATGCCTTCTTTACCATGAAATGGCATTTTTCCCAATTCAGAACAAGGCGAGTGTCTTCACACCGCTTAAGCCTGTGTTCCAAATTGGCAAGGCAAGTAGAAAAGGAATCACCATAGACTGAGAAATCGTCCATGAAGACTTCCATGGTTTCTTCAACCATGTCATGGAAGATAGCCATCATACACCACTGGAAAGTCCCAGGAGCATTGCATAAGCCGAAAGGCATTCTTTTGTAAGAAATTTTTCCATAAGGACAAGTGAATGTGGTTTTCTCTTGGTCTTGGGGATCGATGGGTATTTGAAAATAACCCGAGAAACCGTCTAAGAAGCAGTAATAATCATTACCCGCTAGACATTCAAGCATTTGGTCCATGACAGGAAGGGGAAAATGATCCTTTCTCCTAGCATCATTGAGTTTGTGATAGTCTATACAAACTCTCCACCCTGTAATGAGACGAGTAGGAATCAGCTCGTTGTTTTCATTGGGAACAACGGTGATTCCGCCTTTCTTAGGCACACAATGGACGGGACTAACCCATGGTGAATCAGAGATAGGATAGATCATGCCCGCATCAATAAGTTTGATAACCTCTTTTTTGATAACGTCATGGATCTTGGGATTCACCCTTCTTTGGCTTTGAATAGTGGGTTTAAAGTCGTCATCCATGAGAATTTTATGTGTGCAAAAGTGAGGATCAATTCCACGAATATCGGAGATCTTCCAAGCAATCGCTTTCTTGTAATTATTCAGCATGGCGATAAGTCGCGATTTTTCTTCTTCTTTCAGGTCCTTTGCGATGATGACCGGTAACTTCTTGTTGTCTTCAAGGAAAACGTGCTCGAGATGAGACGGAAGATCCTTAAGCTCTAAATCCGGAGGATTTTCGATGGACGGTGTAGTCAACTTCGGATCATCGGTAGAGATAGCCTTAGGAGACTGTGGAGAAATATGGTCCTCATTGAGAAGTTTCTTAATGGTACGAATGTCTTCATCCCAATTGGAGGGAGAATCGTCATATTGCAAATCCACATCTCCCAAAGTTGCTTCAAATTCTTTCAAGAGGAAATCACTTTCTCCAAATGGAGTTAATGACGGAGCGATTGAGGCAACGGTCTCAACATTCGTTAGAGAAGAAAGATTACTTTTGAAAGCATCATTAAAGTGTTCTTCACAAGCCTCATCGAGAACATCAATAGCATTAACACTCTCATATGAATAAGGTTGCTTAGAAATCTTACCCATGTTGAAGACAATTTTATAGTCACCAACTCTCATGATTATTTCGCCCGCGACTACATCAATGAGAGTGCGACCGGTCCTCAAGAAGGGACGTCCAACGATTAATGGAACACTAGGATCCATCTCGTAGTCAACGACAACAAAATCCACCGGGAAGGTGAATATGTCAACGCCAACGAAGACGTCTTCGGCTATCCCCACTGGATAAGCAACCGTACGGTTAGCTAATTCCAAAGTCATTTTGGTGGGGACTAGCTCGGGGAGAGATAATTGCTTCAAAACATTTAAAGGCATTAAGTTTATACTAGCACCTAGATCGGCTAGGGCCATGCAATTCTCTACTCCCGGGAAGTTGCAAGGAATCAAGAAACGACCCGGATCTCCTAACTTAACTTGAAGTTTCCTCAAAAGAACGACAGAACAATTCTCATTTAATTGGGTATTGGCGATGTCGAGCAATTTTTCCTTATCACTTAAAAGATCCTTAAACATCTTAGCATATTTAGGCATGTGAGCGAGAGCCTCAGCAAAGGAGATATTAAAATTCAGTTGTTTAAACATTTTGAGAAAGTTAGAAACCTGAATATCATCCTTGTTCTTCAACTTCTCTTTCCTCAACCTTGAGGGATAAGGTATATTGGGTTGAGATGAAGGCTTCAGAATGGAATTCTCACTCACATCCTTGGGTGGTGGAGGAATGGGGTAAGAAGGTAAAGGAGGTGAAGAAAGTTGTTCTTTTTCCTTGTTCACAATCACGGGTGGAGGTGTAGGAAGCCCGGGTTCCGTATAACCTTTTCCACTACGAGTCCCCTCGTGGATTAGCAACGGTGTTACTCGGAAGAGTACCCGAAGAAGAGGTTTGATTACCTTGGTAAAGCGAACCTATCATATCACGTATATTATCCGCTTGAGTGCTGAAAGAGTCTCTCATGTCTGCGCGAATATCATTGCTTTGTTTTGCCATGTCATTCCTTAGCTCGGCTCGAATATCGCTCCCTTGTTTTGCCATGTCTCCCTTCAAGTTGATGAATTCACTCTGAAGATTCGTCACCATCTCTCTATTAGTCCTCATGAACGTCTCGATGTCTTGATTCAACACCGTTGGTTGATTGAGAGGTGGAGCTTGGTAAGCTTGAGAATTTCCTTGAGGTGGGTGTGGGTTTCTTTGGGATTGATATTGATTGTTAGCACGAGGTTGGGTTTGGTTATTTCGGTTATAGCTTTGTTGTTGGTTTTGGTTTTGAGGAGTAAAACTGGGTGGTGAAAGATAGTTGTTTGAACGATAACTTAGCAAGTTACGGTCTCTTTGAGGACGAGCTTGATAGCCTCCCGTGGGATAAGTACCGTATGCCGCGTTAACGTTTTCACAAAATTGCCTTGAGTAGAAGGACAATCATTGTAGGAGTGAGGACCACCACATGTGTCACAAGAAATAGAAACGGCTTTAGCTTGTTGAAAGTGGGTAGTAGCCATGGTTATGTAATTCTTGTTCATCTCCGCGACTTGTCGGGTAAGTTCGGCTATCTCGGTATTGGAAGTAGTAGAAGAAACATTAACTCTCGGGTTAGATCTTGAGGATGCGGATGAATCCAAATTCTTGTGGTGAGTAGTCATGTTTTCTATCAACTCTCTACACTCCTCCGGTCTCCTTTTCATAAAAGTACCACCGGCGGCGGCATTAATCGTATCACGATCACGAAAAGTGAGACCATTGTAGAAAGTATCAATAAGAGTGACGGGGAGCATGTTATGATTTGGACAACGGTCGATCAAATCATTGTAGCGTTCCCAAGCATCAAAGAGCGATTCATCATTGTCTTGCATGAATCCACTAATTTGGTTACGAAGGCTCGTGACCATGGATGGTGGAAAGTAGCGCGACAAAAAACGTTGAGTCATGTCGTCCCAAGTATGAATAGAATTCTTTGGGAGACGGTCAAACCATTTTTCGGCATGGTGAGAAAGCGAGTGGGGAAATAGTTGAAGGCGAAGTACATCCATAGAAGCACCAGGCAACTTCATGCTTTGGGTGATGGTAATGAATTTGTCGAGGTGTTTGTTGGCATCATCATCCGGTATTCCGCGAAATGGATTAGTTTGCACTTGTTGGATCATGTGATGCTTCAACGAAAACTCTTGAGCCGTGATTTGCATCGGCGCAATCGGTCCTCCACGTCCATTCATCGTAGGTTGGCATAGCTCCTCCATGGTTCGTAGGTCGGGTTGGGGTAGATTATTCATGTTGGGGTGGGGTGGATTATTATTGTTGCTGTTGTGTACACCGGCCATGTCTAAATTATCGAGAGTCTCGGGCTCGGGATAAGACGTTGATCGAGTATGCATACACTAAAAAGAAAATGCAAGAGAAAAATATTTTTGGTTTTATAGGTTTTTTAATAAACTTTTTTTTTGTATTTTTGAAAATTTTATATTTTTTATGGGTTTTTGAAAATTTTTGAGCAAGGAAAATAACGTTCCCAAAAGAACGGGTCCCAAAATTCAATGTGTCTCTCACTAGAAACCGTTAATCTTAACGAAAAGAGCCGGTAGCGGCGCCATTTAATACGTGGTTTTGGCCAAGTATAAAATCTTATCGTCCGATCTCTTCGAATTGATTACCGGCTAAGAGTGTGACTCAATTGTCTTTTGGAAAACAAGATGATGAGTTTGTTTGATTATCTAAATTTTTAAAATTAAAAGCAAGTAAGAAAATTGTCGTTGTGTAAAGTGAAAGCTTTTAAAAATTAAACAACAAATAAAAGCGTGCAATTCTTTGGAAATTAAAATGTAAATGATTAAAAACTTGGAAACTTGTTTAAAATTTAACTAAGTAAAAAGGGCGGGAAAAACTCGATTTGAAAACTAAGTAAAACAAAGCAAAAACCAGAGTCAGATCGCAACACGATCGTACCCAAATAGTAATGATGGATCGTGCCCACCGATCGCACTCAATGCGATCACAACAAAGGAATCATATCGCACTCAGCAGTGCGATGGGTAAACGTGATCGTACTCCCAGATCGCAACTAGTGGATCGTGGTCCTTTGATCGTGGGAAGTGATCGCAACACAACAGATCGCAATCAATGCGATCGTAACAAGGAGATGTGACTAGATCGCACCCACAGATCGCAATGAGTGATCGTGGGTGTGGATCGTACCAGGGAAAAACGTATAGATCGTAGTAAATGCGATCGAAGCCAGATAATCGTAACAACAAAACCCTCCTGAGATCGTAATGAAATCCCAAGAGTAACCAAGCTTAACGAATAAGCAGTAGACACAATAAGCACATTCAAACTTTCAGACAAAGATAAATAAGCACAAATTTGAAACTTTTAGGAATCTAAACACGTAACCTTTAGAGTGAATTACATAAATCGTCCCTGTGGTTTATCGAATCCTACAAGATTAGTCCCTAAGTTTTTTTTCCATCATGATTAGTCCTCGTGGTTTCTTTTTCATACATATTCAGTACACCCATCAATATTTATAATTAATTACCCAAAAATATGAAGGGTATTTGGGTCTTTTTCAAAAAATATTTTTTGAAAACTTTTTCGAACTTTTTTTTCCCTAGAATTTGTTTTTTATATTTCGAAAATTTTTTTTCAAAAATATTTTTTTTTATAAAATTCGAAAATCTTTTTTTTTTTAATTCGAAATTTTTTTTTTAATTCGAAAATCTATTCTTATAAAAATTCGAAAATCTTTTTTTTTAATTCGAAAATTTTTATGTTTCGAATTTTATAAAAAAAGATTTTGAAAAATAAAAATACGAATAATTTAATTCGAAAATCCTTTTTTTATAAAATTCGAAAATATTTTTTTAATTCGAAAATTTTTTTTATAAAAATTCGAAAATCTTTTTTTTATAAAAATTCGAAAATCTTTTTTTTTTAATTCAAAAAATAAAAACTAGAAAATCTTTTTTTTTAATTCGAAAATCTTTTTTTTATAAAAATTCGAAATTTTTTTTAATTCGAAAATCTTTTTTTTTATAAAAATTCGAAAATCTTTTTTTTAATTCGAATTTTTTATAAAAAAAAGATTTTCGAATTAAAAAAAAGATTTTCGAATTTTATAAAAAAAGATTTTCGAATTTTTATTTCTCGAATTAAAAAAGATTCGAATTAAAATATTCGAATTATAAAAAAAAGATTTTCGAATTATAAAAAAAAGATTTTCGAATTAAAAAAAAAGATTTTCGAATTTTTATAAGAATAGATTTTCGAATTAAAAAAAAAGATTTTCGAATTAAAAAAAAATTTCGAATTTTATAAAATAAATATTTTCGAATAAATATTTTCGAAATATAAAAAACAAATTCTGGGAAAAAAAAAGTTCGAAAAAGTTTTCAAAAAATATTTTTTGAAAAAGACCAAAATACCCTTCATATTTTTGGGTAATTAATTATAAATATTGATGGGTGTACTGAATATGTATGAAAAGGAAACCACGAGGACTAATCATGATGGAAAAAAACTTAGGGACTAATCTTGTAGGATTCGATAAACCATAGGGACGATTTATGTAATTCACTCTAACCTTTATAAACCGAACTTTAAAAAGATAACTTTTTAAGATTTCAAGCATACCTTGAAACATAAGAAGGAGGAATTAACTCTTGTTGAGTTGGGCAGTCATTTGCGCATTGAGGAATCCCTCAGGGTGCATGAAAGTGACAAGCCAAAGAGCAACAATGTTGCTGGTTCATTAGTTGTCAACATAGTGGAGCATAACAACTCCATCAGGTACAATGACAACAAGGGCAAACGTAAGCATCAAGATAACACCAAAGCAAATCCTAACAAGAAGTCATCAGTGGCTTGTTGGAAGTGTGGGAAACCTGGACACTTCAAAAGGGATTGCAAAGGTGTTGGTACTGGCAGCAAAGCTAGTGGATCAGACACAAATGGTTCAGTGATTGGTTCTAACAACACAACACTAAAAGGTCAGAATATGTTTAATGAATCTCTCCAGATTTATTATGTTACATATGTATCTGAAGCTTATTTTGTGCAGGATGATGATGTTGCGTGGTGGGTTGATTCTGGAGCAACTGTTCATGTGTGTAAAGATAGATGCTGGTTCAAGACTTATGAGTCACTGAATGATGGATCTATTCTTCAAATGGGAAATGAATCAACAACCCTAGTGCATGGACGTGGTTGTGTAGATCTTAAGTTTAGTTCTGGAAAGATTGTTAGCTTGTTTAATGATGACGTATAGTCCCCAGTCGGGTCATAAACCCAGCCCACGGGTACTACCCGTATCCAGCCCATCACAGATGGGTGGGAATAATGTTATTTGAGCTTATGGGCTTGGATGAACAATAACCGCACACACGTGTGCGGCCCACGGCCCGGCATGCCCGGTGTAGGGTTAGACAGAATCATACTCCTACATGATTAGGATTTATCCCAAAGGAGAGGATATTCACTCACCATAATTAGAAGATAACAATCAATCTAAATTTGGTGATTATCCTTGCCTTGGGGCCGAAGCATCAGTGACAGCCCATTAGGGTTTCACTGCCTATATAAGGAACCCCCAAGGGTTCCACAAAGGTATTACATTCTACACACTCTCAAACTCTCATCCGATTCCTATAACCCTAATCAATTACTTACTCTCACGCTGGAGTCTAATTGTGGAAAACATTCCCACGGTAAGCCTAACGCGTGTTGTTTAGTGTGCAGGATCCCAACCATACGATTCACTTGGTGCAGGAGCCGGAGTCCAGCCAACCCGAATTAAGCCTAATTCGGGTCTAGCAAGGATCACCCGACTTTTGTATCAACAATTTGGCGCCATCCGTGGGACCCATTACACTAAGCTAGAGCAAAAAATCTCATCTTGAATCTTCAATGACGAAGGGGCATCCGCAGGGAAATCACAGGAACACAAATCCTGGAAATCGGAAGTCCCAAGGGGAAGGGATACTCATTCCCAATCGATCCCCTAGCCATCAAGCTGCCGGACCAAACAGCCGGAGTGGTCTTCAGTCCATGGGGGTGACGAGCACGTTCTCCATGACCCCACCACCTACTTCGACCTTGGATAATCCTGATCCAAGGAGTGCTCCCAATCCCCCTAACAAGGAGCCGGCCCGACCATCGACCGAGAAAGAAGTAGAAGTCGAACCACTCAGCGAGGAAGATCTCACTCGAGTTCTCACGCAGAACTTTGATAGGATCGTCCCAGGGATTGCATCAAGGTTGAATCTAGGGAGGGACCTCCAATCTAGACTCAACTTTGGCAATGCCGGACCAAGCACCTCTTCTCAAGGTCAGAGGAAGAGGAGGACACGACCTCAGGAGCGGAGCCTCTTTGAGGAAACTCCCCAACCTAGGAATGTGTTCGAACGCATAGGGGATCGTCTCATGTAGGAACTAACACAGTCCATAGAAGAAGGAGATAAGTCTGACGGTTCACCCGAACGACCAGATATGGAACTAACCAACCAATCGCCGCACAAGCGTGTGGGATAGGATGAATACCGGGAAGAAGGCTCCTGGCTCTTTTCAGAAGAGCGGCCCCCACCCAAAAGATGGGCACCACCTCCTTCTCCCGGTCCATCAGGAGAGGACTCGGATGACCATCCGCCCAAGCGTCGCCGACCTAGGCGTACTCCTCCACCACCACCAGACAATGAGGAGTACCATGGCGGTCCCTATTACCGAGAGAAGGAAGCATAAGATCTTTCCCAACCATGGTGTGACCCTAGTCTCACCCGTCCATGGGCAGACCCCAGGGAAGATCCTTTTACTCTCCGCATACGGAATTACTCCGAGGACACAAAACATCGCATGCCGGCGTGTGTCAAGACTTATGATGGAACTGGTGATCCGGATGATCACCTCAAGATATTTGATACGCAGGCGAAAATTGAGCGATGGCCCATGCCTATATGGTGCCAAATGTTCAATTCAACCTTGATCGGCAATGCTTGTGACTGGTTTGAAGGACTTCCTCCGCGAAGCATTGATAGCTTCACTGAATTACGCACTGCGTTCAAGAATAATTATACTCAGCGGAAGAAGTATAATAGGGACCCGGTCTCATTAGCAACCGTCAAGCAAAGGCCGGGGGAGTCTACGGAAGCCTTCACCGAACGCTTCAATGACGAGTGCACACGCACAAAGACAATGCCGGAACTCCTGAAAATTTCCGACTATGTGCATGCCATAACAAACAGGGAATTAATCAGACGTCTCAATGTCAAGCGTCCGGAGAGGTATGACGAACTCATGGAAAGGGTCAGAAACTTCATAGAAGGAGAAACCGCGGTTGCCGCGGCCTATCCTTCAAAAGGAAACAATTACTGATCGAACGACCAGTCCAAGAGACAGTCGAGCGGTCAAAACAACCAGAACAATGGTAGGGGCTCAGATTACAAGAGCCAGAACAAGGGAGGAAGGCCGGACGATAAGTTTACCCCTCTAAAGATGTCCTACCGGGAGATCTTGCTGACGGAAGGGGCCAATTTCCCGAGACCTCCCCCAATGACGACTCCGCTGGACTGTCGTCAAGGAAATCATTTTTGTGAATGCCATAATGACAAGGGCCATGGTACAGAGGAATGTATCCAGCTCAAGAAGCACATTGAGTCACTGATCAAGTCAGGTAAACTCAAGAATTTGGTCAAGGATTGGAAGGATGGAAAAGACAACAAGAAGTATGACAAGAAGGATCCCCAAAAGGACAAACCTTCAACTATATACATGATCCAATCCAGACAGCGCCGCACGAGGCAGAAAATTAGTCAAAAATTTTCACACGGCAGAGAAATCTCGTTCCCTCCCATCACAGCAAGCGATGTGATTGATGCGCCTCTCACTATTGAGATAAGCATTGGAACACACAATGTTCGCCACATGTATGTGGATGGAGGGTCATCAGCAGAAGTACTGTACGAACACCGTTTTGTACAGTTACGACCAGAAATAAGAAGCCAATTGGTACCGGCCATGACGCCGCTCATTGGTTTTAGTGGAGACACCATCTGGCCAATAGGGCAACTGCGTCTGCTTGTAACCATTGGGAACGAAGAGCACTCCACCACGGCGTGGATGAACTTTATGGTGATACGCTCACACTCTCCATACAATTGGATCATAGGCAGACCAGGTATCTTGGCCATACGAGCGGTACCTTCCACGGCACACGGAATTATCAAATTTCCTGTGGAAGGAGGAATTGTCACCATCTATAACACAATCGTACCAGCATCCGAGTGTCATGCCGTGACAACACTGGTTCCACCTGTTCCACCCAAGGATGGATCACCACCTCCCAATTGGAAGGTGGCAATCCATCCCGATTACCCGGAACAAGAGGTGTCCATAGGGGGAACGCTCTCGGATAACGGAAAGAGGGCCATGTGCTCTCTCTTGAAGGCAAACTTAGATGTATTCGCATGGGAGCCCAAGCATATGACGGGCGTACCACGCGCGATAGCAGAACATAAGCTCCAAATTCGCCAGGGATACCCACCCGTCAAGCAAAAGAAGCGCGGTCAGGCACCTGAGCGCAACCAAGTGATATTGGATGAGGTACGTAAACTGGTGGATGCGGGTATCATGCGCGAGGTATACTACCACGAGTGGTTATTCAACCCAGCCATGGTCAAAAAGCACGACGAAAGCTGGCGCATGTGCGTGGATTTCACGGATCTGAACAAAGCCTGTCCGCAGGATTGTTACCCGCTACCAGAGATTGACTGGAAGGTGGAATCTCTATGTGGATATCCCTTTAAGTGTTTTTTAGACGCATATAAAGGATACCGCTAGATACAGATGTCAGAGGAGGATGCATAGAAGACGACATTCCATACTAGTCAAGGCGTATACTGTTAGACAAAAATGTCGTTCGGACTAAAGAACGCCGGGGCAACATACCAGCGACTTGTTGACAAAGCCTTTGACTCACAGATAGGCCGCAACCTGGAGGTCTATGCGGATGAATTAGTCACCAAAAGTCATACGGAGGATGCACTTCTCCGAGACGTCCAAAAGACGTTTGACACATTAAGGAGGATTAATATGAAGCTAAATCCAAAGAAATGCACGTTTGGGGAAACGGAAGGAATGTTCCTTGGATATATGATTGATCCAAATGGTATCAAGCCTTGCCCAGAAAAAACTAACGCAGTAATACAACTACCATCCCCTCAAACACGAAAAGAGGTGCAGTCCTTAAATGGGAAGCTGGCCGGGCTAAACAGGTTCTTATCAAAGTCCGCAGAGAAGTCACTCCCCTATTCAAAACACTCAAGAAGTGCATTAAGAAGGGATGCTTCCGTTAGACAAAGGAAGCTGAGGAAGCCTTTGGTCAACTCAAGCAACACCTCGCATCTCTCCCCATGCTAGTAGCTCCCCGGCCAAAGGAGGAGCTCATTATGTATTTATCAGCCACACATGGAGCAATAAGTGCGGTACTCATGACGGATAGGGACACGGTCCAAACTCCGGTCTACTTCATAAGTAGAACATTACAAGGGCCGGAGTTGAATTACTACTCTATGGAAAAATTGGTTTTGGCACTAGTGTTTGCTACAAAACGATTGCGCCGATACTTTCAGGCGCACCCAATTGTAGTCATTACTGACCAACCAATAAAACAAGTCATCTCTAGACCGGATGTGGCAGGTAGGCTACAAAACTGGAGCATTCTATTGGGAGAACACAACATATCTTATAGACCAAGGACGGCTGTTAAAGGCCAAATCTTGGCGGATTTCTTAATAGAGAAGCCGGATGAAGAAGGACCAATCGTAAAACAAGACGAAACTCAAGCAGAACCATGGGTGTTATTCACGGACCGATCTTCGTGTACGGATGGGTCAGGAGCTGGTCTCATCCTTACGAATCCGGAAGGAATGGAGTTTACGTACGCCCTTTGCTTTGAGTTCACAGCCACCAATAATGAGGCAGAATATGAAGCATTGATTGCGGGTTTAAAAATCGCCGCTAGAATGGGAGTCCGCAACCTTGAGGCCTACGTGGACTCACGGCTTGTCGCGAACCACATTCTGGGTGGATATATAGCTAAGGAGGATAACATGGTCCGATACTTGGAGAAATTAGAGTCACTCATCACGGCTTTCAACAAGTTTTCTATCAAGCAGGTACCAAGAGGTGAGAACAAGAAGGCGGACGCTCTTAGCAAGATCGCGTCTACAAGTTTCGCCCACTTATCCAAGCAAGTCTTGGTGGAAATACTCAAGGAAAAGTCTATAACAGAAGGGGAGGTCGCTGCTATAGTTGAGGAGGACGGATCTACATGGATGACCCAGATCGTCAACTATTTGACTAATGAAACCCTTCCGGACGAGGAAAAAGCGGCACGGTGCATCAGAAGGAAGTCGCAACACTTCTAGCTTCGAGAAGGTATCCTTTATAAGCGCTCTTTCTTGCAGCCGTGGTTGCGGTGTGTGGACTACGTCAGGCCACTTACGTGATCAGTGAGATACATGAAGGGTTATGCGGCATGCACGCGGGCCCCTGATCTATAGTGGCTTGAGCCCTACGCACGGGATATTATTGGCCTACTATGCATAGGGACGCACGTGACATGATTCGCAAGTGCAGTGATTGCCAAGTGCACAGACCAGTGCCGCGACATCCGCGGCAGGAACTTAGACCTATTACATCCCCATGGCCATTCTATAAGTGGGGGATCGACATTGTAGGACCATTTCCTGTAGCTGTAGGGGGAGTTAAGTTCTTGATTGTCGCAATGGACTACTTTACACGTTAGATAGAGGCCAAGGCAGTCAAATCCATCACAAGCAAACAAGTTAAAAAGTTTGTTTGGGAGAACATCGTGTGCGTTTTGGCTTACCAGGAGAAATCATCTCGGACAACGGGAAGCAGTTCGCGGATAATCCATTCAAGGACTGGTGCGCAGTATTGAATATCAAACGGCGCTTCGCGTCTGTTAAGCACCCGCAGACAAATGGTCTTGTGGAACGAGCAAATAGAAGCTTGGGAAACGGCATCAAGGCACGCTTGGAGGAACGAAGTGCCAAATGGGTAGACGAACTACCACATGTTCTATGGGCGCATAGGATTATGATCATAACAGCCAACGGGGACACTCCATTCGTATTGGCCTACGGCACTGAAGCTGTTATACCAGCAGAAATAGGAATGCCTACCATCCGCACGACGGAGGTTAATGTCGTCACGAACGACGAGCAACTCTAGATCAATCTGGATTTGTTGGCGGAAAAAAGGGAGATAGCGGCTATCAATGAGGCCAAGTCCAAGGCTAAAATGAAGGCTTATTATGACGCCAAGGTTAAAGGTGTTTCTTTTTGACCGGGAGATTATGTCTATCGTGCTAACGAAGCAAGTCGAGCGGAGAATACAGGAAAGCTGGGTCCTAAGTGGGAAGGACCGTATGAGGTCACGGAAGCCTTAGGACGGGGCGCGTACAAGTTACGTTACATGGATGGCCGCGATTTGGAACGCACATGGAACATCTCCAATCTCAAAAGGTGCTATCTTTGAAAGCTACGGCTTCCGCATGGATACTTCGCTATATCTAGCTTTAATGAAGATCCATGTGCTCCCTCTGTTTTGTTTCTTATTTTTTTTCTAGGATCTTTTTGTTTTTAGGATTTCCCATTCTTTTTAAAACGAAAAATGTAAACGTTCTAATAAAATGTCGTGGTGCCTAGCTAGCTCCACGACTTGTTTTGTGCACATTGTTTTTCTTTAGATTCCGCTATAGTCATATGGATTTAATTGTTATTATTATAATGTGCCATGTCTTATTCATATGCATTCATTCAATACCGTACATGTACAATGCGCCTCCAGGTGGGGTAAGAGGATTAAGTGAACCTAATAATTCAACTTGTCACATAAGAGGGATGCAACCCAGTGACGCGGATCATGTATCCTTACTAGACACCTTATTCACGAGACGTTGTGATAAGTTTCCATATGTCGCGCTCACGTAGTGCTTTGCATGTTAAAGACGCACGCCGCACGTCTAGTAAAGTATAGACTTAGTTTTATTCTGGGTAAGACGTGACATGTCATGCGACACAGATACATGATATCTAAAAGAATATAAACAAGTTTCCAAATCATCAAAATTACCGTGCCTACCACGGACTTATATATAGCATGACAAGTGTTTACAATCATGAGGTACCGTGGACATCCACGGACAAATGTTTAAGGTTACAAACCAAACTATCAAAATAGATAACAAATTAAGGGCACCCTACATGGGGGGAGAAACCTACCTATCTCCCATCGCTCCTCAACCAGACAAGATGACATCTCACCACGTTCCTTCCGCCCCAGAGCTTGAGCTGCATTCCTCTCCAGCACCTCGCTTAATGGTTGTTCACCAACCACGATTCTGGTTACATCTTCATAAATAGGAAGAGTGAGGTGACTGGGGGAGGGGGTGAAGGGAGCCCGGGAAGGTCCCTCACCTTGCGAAAATGCACCAAGAATTAGTTTCTCCATAATCTCCATGTTGGACGCATCTTTGGTGGCTTCCAGCTCGGCCAAGAAGGGATAGTGGAGATCTCGCATTGCAGCCATAGAAGCAGTCATCTTGTCAGCAACTCCGGTGTTAAAGAAGGCATGCTTTGTGAATTTTTGCTTCTTCCTTATTAGCTCTGCGGCCATGACCATTCCTTCATGGCGACCGTGGTCGATGCCATCTGACAAGAGGTCTGCAAATTGCTGAACGAATTCAGGGGCTTCCAACACCTTGGTTACGGCCAAACGCACCCCGTTACCCACCATCCACCTACGGCCGACAACGGCTGCTAGTAGCTGGGGGTACAGCACATCGTCACGCTCAGAGATGAGGGAATTCACTAACACATCCTTCTGGGTGGACGCCTCCTTCAGTTATTCAGTCACGGCCCTCTCGTGAGCAAGGTCCTCTTTTATTTTCTCCCCGCCTTGGATCAGCACATGGGCATCCTTAAGCTTCTTGTTGAGCATAGACACTTGGTTGGAGGAGGACTTGGCTGACGCTTATGCTGCGGTCACCTGTGTGAGATACATCCCTTATTAGAATGGTGGTTATTATGGCATAGGAGTGATGCGACGCGGATACATACCTTGGTTGTTGCAGCCTCAAGTTTTGTCTCAAGCTCGGCTACATGTTGGTCATGAGCATTGGCACGGGCCGATTGTTCTTTCACAGTCGCCTCGGCGGGAGCAAGCTGGGAATGGAGGGCGGAAATTTGGGCTTCATTGTCTTCAATCATCCTCTCTCTTCGGCTAACCTTCCTCTTTAGGGACTCCACATGCTCTAACGCAGCTTTAAATCTTACTCTCATAGAAGTACCCATCGCCATTTGATGCACCAAAGCGCCATTGTACTCATCCACCAGATCCGCATGGCTTAGTACATTTACATCTCGTACCAAACCAGGGGGGATGCAGTTATTAAGGTACTCACGGCACTCCTCGGCATCTCTCATCCGCGACGCAGTGGTGATCTTCCAGACAGGATTGAACGGTTGATGAGGACCGGACATGGGGATATCTTGGGAAGCTGTGGGGGTACCTTCTCAAAGGCAGGGCCGGATCAGGTTGCGGCTGTATGCAGCACATGTTCTCTCTCTACTTCCTTCTCTTTCCCCTTCTCTTTCTGTGCATCGGGGGGAGGCGCAGCACCAGCTTGTTCATCTCTACAAACACACATTTGGAATAGATATCAAGTATTGTTTAAGGAAAGTCGTGGCTCTTACTTAAAAAAGAGGTAGACTTACATGTTATTCCCTGCTAGTTCTGATGTAGTCGGGGGAACTTGAGTGACCGGGTCCACATGTGCAGCCCGCACCGTTTCGGAGGCCTGGGTGGTGCTCCTAACAGATTGATAGAGGGGGTGGTCCTCGCGCAGTTTTTTTTTTTGGGGGGGGGGGGGGGGCATTGTGTTCACCAACCTTAGCCTGGGCGACTCTTCTCACCCGCTTGTTTTTCATGTGGGTACGCTTAGGGGCGGGCTGGGCATCTTCTTCTTCAGCTTCATCTTCAAGTTCTTTTTCTGCTCCTTCATCTTCTTATTCATTGACTTGTTGCATTTCCTCCTCGTCATCGCCCAACATTTAGCAAAGACTAGAGGTGGTTCTCTCAATATTGTCTCCTTGCTCTTCCCCGTATGCGGGGGTAGCAGTCTTAGGCGGTGAGGAGGGCCCGGCTTCATCTTCAAGCATCATGTTATCACCATCCTCGTTGTCAAAGTCCGCGGGGGTTCTCAGGAGCGTTGTTTCCTCTTCGTCTGAATGGGGTTCCGGCACGGCCTCCAGGGCAACCGTCACGTTTTGGGTATGCTCGAGGAGAGGTAGCTCGTTCTCACGTCTGAGACGGGATCCCTCTGGTATAAGCTTTGGATCGCCTTGACGTAGGATTACAAAGAAGTTCATTTCTGCCATAATAAACGAAGTATGTTAGGCATTAACAGGTAAATGTATGTGTCTTTGGTGTACGGATGCTAAACCTACCTTCACCATGCCTCCTCCAAAACACAGGATATTTGTTGGACGAGCCGAAATAGTTGCGGCTAATCCCTAGCAAACAGAGGAATGATTCGGGAAGGTTTCTATGGAACCCTGTTCTATTCCTATCTATTTCTTTGGAATGTTGGGGACTATATGTACTGGCGTGCGGAAGAGGGTCATGAGATAACCTATGTTTGAAGACATAGTCGGCCGGCCACACTATCGAGTCAATGAAAAAGTAATGGTCGTACCAGTTTTTCAATGAGTCCATGGGCTTATTATGGGACTAGGGCCTATTGGGAGATCGTTTCTTAAAATATATCCAACCATTTACTATACTGGGGGTGTCAAATAGCCGGAATAGTTCTACGGTTGGAGGGATTCTTCTAGCGCGGCAAAGAATTTCAAACTGACTAACCTTTCATGCGCCTATGCAGTGAAGCTGGCTAATATGTACATCATAATACCCTAAGAGATCTATGAGGAAACGAGTGAAAGGAATGCGGTAGTTGGCCGCATCAAATAGACGAGTATATAGGCCAATCTTTCCCTGCGGAGCCTCAGTTATGAGGTCTCCGGCACCAGGGAGAGAAGGGTGTAGATTGGTAGGGATGAAGTAATTGGTGCAAAAGTGATCTAATTTCTCCTGGGTCATTACATTGAGCACGAATCCAATGGAGGGGTTGTTTCTTTGTGCCATTACTAAATAAAAAGTTAAGGACGTGGTATTCTAACCTGCGAAAGAAGGGATCCGTGCGTGAGAAAGTGGTGCTAAGGAGAAAAGCTTTAATGGCAGAAACGGAGAAAAAGACTGTGTGTTACACACAGCCGTAGAGGTAGCTTATTTATAGGGTTGCCTTGTGAGTCATGGTCTGTTGGATGCATGACACGTGTTTGCCACTATCCTTAATCGTGTGGCTAGGGTGTAAGTGGCAAGTGAAAAGTCAGATGGGGCCCACAGGTCACTTCTGACTCAGTAGTTTACGCCGCTCGAGGTTCTGACTGTTTGCACTTTGTCAGTCAAGTGGCAGGTGAACAGTCAATTGTTTCGAGATATGCGGTCTTATGTAAGACCAAATTCAATGCTACATTTAATTTGTCTCGGTCGTCACGTGCGGCTGAGGTACCATTGGAATAAATTCCTAAAGTCAGGCAGCCACGTGTGCGGCCAAAACAAATTTTTGATAAATACAATTCCCTCAAAATATCTTTTCTTGGTACGTCCAGGGAGCTTCTTGATTGTCTAGAGGTTACGCCTACGGCTGTAACAACTAGACTGGAGGGACATGATGACGTATAGTCACCAGCCGGGTCATAAACCTGGCTCACGGGTACTACCCGTATCCAGCCCATCACAAATGGGTGGGAATAATGTTATTTGAGCTTATGGGCTTGGATGAACAGTAACCGCACACACGTGTGCGACCCATGGCCCGCCATGCCCGGTGCAGGGTTAGATAGAATCATACTCCTACTATGATTAGGATTTATCCCAAAGGAGAGGATATTCACTTACCATAATTAGAAGATAACAATCAATCTAAATTTGGTGATTATCCTTGCCTTGGGGCCGAAGCATCAGTAACAGCCCATTAGGGTTTCACTGCCTATATAAGGAACCCCCAAGGGTTCCACAAACGTATTACATTCTACACACTCTCAAACTCTCATCCGATTCCTATAACCCTAATCAATTACTTACTCTCACGCTGAAGTCTAATCATGGGAAACATTCCCATGGTAAGCCTAACGCGTGTTGTTTAGTGTGTAGGATCCCAACCATACGATTCACTTGGTGCAGGAGCCGGAGTCCAGCCAACCCGAATTAAGCCTAATTCGGGTCTAGCAAGGATCACCCAACATTTGTATCAACATTTAATGTTTTGCATGTTCCTAATATTAGGAAGAATTTGGTTTCTAGTAGTGTTTTGAATAATTGTGGTTATAAACAAGTGATTGAATCTAATAAATTTGTTTTATCCAAACATGGTGTGTTTATTGGTTTTGGTTATTTGAGTAATCAAATGTTCAGGCTTAATATTGTGTATGAAACAACCACCAGCATTTACTCAGTGAGTGCTGGTAGTGCAAATATTTGTTTAGCCTCAGTGTCCACCAGTAAACTGAAGGATTCTTCACTATGGCATGCTAGACTGGGCCATGTCCACTTTAATAGGATGTAAGATATGTCTAAGGATAGGTTAATCCCAGCAATTTACATGGACACTAAAAAGTGTCAAACTTACATGCTGAACAAAAAAAAATAAGAAACCATTTCAAGATGTGAAACGTGTAACTACAGTTTTGGAGCTAATCCATAGTGATCTATGTGATTTGCATTCTACTCCCTCATTAGGGAATAAGAAATACTTGGTAACATTTATTGATGATACTTCTAGGTTTTGTTATGTTTACTTGCTACATACTAAGGATGAAGCATTAGATAAATTGAAAGTATTTAAAACTGAAGTTGAATTACAACAAGGAGTCCAAATCAAATGATTTAGGACTGATAGGGGAGGCGAGTACATGGATGCTCAGTATTTTCAGTCTGTTGGTATTATCTATGAAACGACTGCTCCCTATACCCCTCAGCAAAATGGTATATCTGAAAGGAAAAATAGAGTACTGAAAGAAATGGTTAACTCCATGTTGTCCTATTCAGGGCCGAGTCAAGGGTTCTGGGGTGAAGCTATGTTAACAGCTTGCTATTTATTAAATAGGGTTCCCAACAAAAGGAACAAGATTACCCCTTATGAACTCTGGACTAAAAGGAAACCAAACTTGAACTACCTCAAAGTTTGGGGTTGTAGGGCTGTTGTTAGACTCCTGATCCAAAGGTAAAAACCTTGGGTGAAAGAGGCATTGAATGCATCTTTGTTGGATATGCTGAGCATTCCAAGGCTTATAGGTTCTATGTTATTGAACCTAATGATTCAGTTTCAATAAACTCAATCATTGAATCAAGGGATGAAAACTTTGATGAGACTAGGTTCTCATCAGTGCCTAGACCAAGCCTCAGGACTCCTATTGGAGCTGAGGACATTGGTGCTTCAGTAGAACCTGAAAGGGTCATTGATGAGGTTCAGCAACCTGAGCCTAAGCTTAGAAAAAGCACAAGGCATAGGACTCCAAGGAATTTTGGGCATGAGTTTCAACTATACTTGGTTGAAGGGACAAGGCATGAGGTCTCTGATCAATACTCCTATTGCTTTAATGTTGAGGATGATCCCAAAACATTTGATGAAGCAATGAAGTCCCAAGATGTTGCTTTCTGGAAAGAAGCAATCAATGATGAGATGGACTCCATCATGGGCAACAACACTTGGGTGTTGGTTGATCTACCTCCTGGTTGCAATCCACTTGGTAACAAATGGATTTTCAAAAGGAAAATGAAGGTAGATGGAACTGTTGAAAAGTTCAAGGCAAGGCTAGTCATTCAAGGCTTTAAACAAAAGTCTGGGATAGACTATTTTGATACTTATGCTCCAGTAGCACGTATCAGTATCATAAGAATGCTGATTGCTCTAGCAAGTATTCAAAATCTGATTATTCATCAGATGGATGTGAAGACAGCATTCTTGAATGGTGATTTAGATGAGGAGGTTTATATGAACCAGCCTCAGGGCTTCATCATGCCTGGTAATGAGCACAAGGTGTGTAAACTGATTAAGTCCTTGTATGGACTGAAGTAGGCACCTAAGCAATGGCATCAAAAATTTGATGAAGTAGTTTTGTCTAATGGTTATTCACTTAACCAAGCTGACAAATGTGTATATAGCAAATTTGATGAATCTGGTAAAGGAGTCATCATTTGCCTATATGTTGATGACATGTTAATCTTTGGTACTGACCAAGTTCAGGTTAACCTGACCAAAGAATTCTTGTCATCAAAGTTCTCTATGAAAGACATGGGGGAGGCTGATGTTATCCTTGGCATAAGGATTAAACATGAAAGTGATGGTATTATGATTTCTCTGTCTCATTACATTGAGAAGGTCCTGAAGAAATTCAATCACTTTGATTGTACTCCAGTGAGTACACCAATGGATACAAGTGAGAAACTGATGCCTAACAATGGTCAGGCTGTCTCCCAGCTTGAGTATTCTAGGGTTATTGGTTGCTTGATGTATTCCATGACATGTACTAGGCCTGAAATTGCATTTGTTGTGGGTAAACTGAGTAGGTATACTAGTAATCCTAGCACTCAGCATTGGCAAGCAATTCAGAGGGTACTGAAGTATTTGAAAGGAACAATGGGTTATTGTTTGTTATATACTGGATATCAATTAGTGCTGGAAGGTTATACTGATGCAAGTTGGATCAGCAATACTTAGGACAATTCATCTACTAGTGGTTGGGCATTCCTTCTTGGTGGTGGTGCAATTTCTTGGGCATCCAAAGAAGCAAACTTGCATTACTGGTTCTACCATGGAATCTGAGTTTGTGGCTCTAGCAGCTGCTGGCAAAGAAGCTGAATGGTTGAGAAACTTGCTTCTTGAGATTCCATTGTGGGTCAAACCTATGGCACCCATTTCTATCTGTTGTGATAGTGTAGCTACATTGGCTAAGGCATATAGCAAGATGTACAATGGTAAGTCTAGACACTTAGGTGTTAGACATAGCATGATTCGTGAACTGATCATGAATGGGGTGATTTCAATAGAGTTTGTGAGGTCTCAACAAAATTTAGCTGATCACTTGACGAAGGGATTGGCTAGAGACTTGGTTATAAAGTCTGGTAAAGGGATGGGTTTAAAAGTCCACTCTAGCCACTGAATGCTAGGACACCCAACTCCCTCCTAAGGAAATTTGAGCTGAGTTCAATGTGGAAAGCTGAACATTCAGTGGACTGAAGCACATGTATATCATCCTAAGGATGTGCTTGTACTTACTGAAGGAGGATGAAGTTATAAACTTCTCAATGGTTAATGTCTTTGAAAAAGTGCTGAAGCAAGAGCATGATCTAAAGAGGAACCACCTATGTAAATGTTGAGGTTTCGCCGCCTCAGGGAGCATGGACTTGGCTCTTACAACATTTATGAATTTGGATATGGACACATGGCTAGGAGTGTCAGGAGTTGTTATGTATTTGAAAACTTGTGTGTATGTTATCTTCAGGTATTCAAAGTAGTTGAAGGATTCAATTCTTAGAACACCCTGATTCTAGAATGTTTGAAGTATTGTACTAAGATGGAAATTCAATCCTTAGGATATTTTCATTTATGCACTGGTTTTGTTAATATTAATTTTCATGCAAAAGGAATTGAACTATATTAGGGAGGATTGTTGGAAATATAGTTCAATTGTGGGTCAGTTCATACTGGTGAATGGGTAAGGAGGTACGGAGTGTACACCCATAAGTCCCTGAACACCCAGACTCAACTATGTTTAAAGTTTGTTCAGCATCGCTGAGATTGTTCAGCATCGCTGATGATCTTCACAGAGTGTAACTCTGGACTGAAGGTATTCATCAAGGAGTAACTTCACGGAAGACTTTTCTTCAGTGTTTACTCATCAGCATGTCTTCTTCAGTACTGAAGGCTTCAGCGGGAACACCCTTCAGGGGTAGCTGATGCTTCAGTGGGACTGAAGAATAGACAAACGCTGGAGCTGAACTTGTACACTTATAACAGTCTTTGACCCATTCAATTGAAGTTAATGACCACGTTTAATTGGTTGTGTAACCACTTTCCTGGTATTATGGAAGCACATTAAGAGGAGATTAATTGGCCGTTAAATCCTCTTAATTCCATTGACTAGGGTGTGAGTGCTACACCTATAAAAAGGTGATCATAACTTGCATGAAGGATACATACAGAAACAAGAAACACATAACAACAAAAGGGTTAGTGATTTATGCCTAAATCTCTAACAGCATTAGGTCTTATCCCAAGTAGGTATTCGTGATACCCAGGCATTATGGTCAAATAATTTACTTTGGAAAGTGATTACACGATTCCGATTGATATCTGGTAACCATTGATTTGGTATGTAGCTAGGATTGATTATCTTTACCCTGGTTGGGACGAAGTAAACACCAACATAAAAGACCCTATAGAAATAGATATAACATAAAGTACCCCATACTTGAGTTAGGCACATAACACCATACTGTCTAGACTAGTAGACAATAGTCCCTCTTATAACACCACCCAACATTGGACACATCCTTAGGTGACGAAATGGAGATGTTGGTCGCAAAAGCGACTCGGTTATGTGGGCTTGTTAGTCAAGAAGTAGGTAGTATAAAAGTAGGGAGCTGATTTACACACTCTAGAAATTGATTTGCATACTCCAAATGTTGTGTGTTGATATTTTTTATCTTTTAATATATGTGTTGAAATTTTCCTACTCCACAAATGTAAGGATATAAATGTCCACACACAAATATTTAGTGTGTGTCAATCAATTTATGTAGTATGCAAATGATGTCCCATAAAAGTAAGAAGAAAAATAAGCTATGTGGCATGAGAGATATAGGTCAGTCACTCAGTTGGGTTTCGTTGAAGTGACTTGAACCTTTTCTTCTAAAAGTTATATATTTCTAAAGGGTAATTAAAGAAAGCTTAAACATTACCCATAGGATTTATATTATTACTGTATCTAACCTAAAAATATTTAAGAAAAGAATAAAAATAACAATCTATACAGTGGACTGGTAAGTGGCGGCAAAGGGTTTTGGTATGAGTCATTTCTTTTTCAACCATGTCTTAGTTTAGTTGTCACTTTTTACCAAAGTTTCACTAAATGGTTTTTTGGAGAAGTTTTCTAGAGGTCTTGGGTTCAAGACATGCTAATAGTTTTTCAGGCGAAACGGATAAGAAGTCTAACATAACTAGGCGATGGTTCGAACAAGACATTCTGTCGATTGGATGTCATCGCACGAATCGACCCACTAACCACTAACATTTGCCATTCTAAAAAAGATGAGTCATCTTTTGGCGAATCATATCGCATCTCGCGTAAGGCTTTTCGCGCGCCATCCCATCAGTCAGCTCCAAGGAAAAAAATCTTCTTTTTTCCTTTGTTTTTTTAGTTTTCCAAAGATTTGTGAAGAGTGTCTGGCTGTTGGAGGAGAATGATGTGTTGGTTTTTGTTTTTTATTTATGTTTTTTAAATATTATAATTGTTTATATAATTAGTTTTTATGATTATTTTGCTTACATTATTAGTCTTTTTTTACTATTAGTTTTAAATAAAAAATAAAATAAAAATAATGTATGCTTGTTATATAAATAAACATAATTGTACGTTTTTATATAAATAAACCAAAACTATATTATGCACTTTTAAAAAAATGGTAAAAGAAAAAAAAAATATGTTGACACCACGTTCACTGGTTGACAATCACTACCCCTAAAACGTTGAGGCCAAAAAGATTTTGATGCCAAAAACACTTTATCTACATAACAAGCACCTGTCTTTTCGCGTGACTTTTCGCGTGAGTGGTTGGGCCTCAGCCGCTTCCAACGGTCGAAAAGATATAGTTGATGTTTGATAAAGATTTAATTGACTTAATAAAAAAATTATCAAATCCATATAAAAAATATTTAAACTTGCGACTTAATAAAGAAATATGACTCAAAATATTAAGCAATAAAATCGAGCATGTCTGTATTAAATTATCTATTAATTAAACATGACTTAATAAAAAAAATTTAACAAATAAGCTCGTAGACCATAAAGATTTAGATTGTAGACCATTTAACAATGTCAAAATTTTGAACATAACTGAGTTCGGTTGAAGTATATATTGACATTTCATTACATTTGCATTTTAAATGCCTTCAGATTTTTATATCCTACACGTAACAATTTAAAATTTCGCAAATTGTCAAAACGAGTAAAATTAATGTAACACCCCATTTTGGTAATTGGAATATCATAGGTAATTATGGGGTGTCATCAAAACATGCAAGGTAAATGTCCAAAAACATTAAATAACCATGAATGGAAATACCAGAAACAAACATCCGTAGTCCAAGTATAAGCTCACACACATGAATATAAGTACTGAAATGGAAAAGGATTAAAAAATGTCCAAAGAAATAAAATAACGTAATGTATGGAAATGCATAAAGTAATGATGGCTAGATAGCTTCCTTCGGTATGCACATACTCTCAAAGTCTACGAGCGTCCTTGAGTATCTGCCGTTTGGGAACATGATAGGAAAACGGTTGAGCATAACGTGCAGTGAACGGATATACAAGTATAGCATGAAATGACATAAGCATAAAAGACTAATAGCAACAGAAATATATAAGTCCTAGATAGCCAGGAACATGTTCATAAAACTGGTTTTATAGTTTGAAATGACTTATGTTCTAATATGAAAAACTGTATTAATTAGCCATTAACCCATATAAGTCATGAGGTTCCACCGTGCATAAATACTTGGAGGGGAGACCTCATCATGCAATTAGAGGGGTTGTCTCTAATTAAATTAGTCTGGGTAGGAGGGATCAACTCCTTGTGACGGATGCAAGGCACACATCGCATTCACCATGAAATCCTGTAAAACATGTAACTAGGATGCACTCATACGTCCCACATGATAATATAAATAGAAGGCCAAAACTGAAAAGGGACGCCACGAGCAATCACACCGTCGTGGGGAAGTCATAACACTGGTGCCTCCAGTGTTATGGTTATGGTACCTCCATAACTATGTGACACTGGTCCAACATGTATATGGCTTAGGCATTTAAAAGTAACATAAGCAGATCAAAACATATAAAACATATACTTGGGAAAACAGTTGGCTGCAAATGGGGAATCGTAATAAGGAAAAGAATGTCCATACTGAAGGACGGAAAATCCACACCTTGTGTCCAGTGAACGAGGAAAGATGAAAGGATGATTAGTCCTACTCCGACCTCACTAATGCTACATAAATAAGGGACATGTATAAGTTGTCTGATTACTGAGTATGTTACTTGTTATAGCATGTTCTTAGCTTGTTTTATATGTTCTTGTCTTATTTTACTGTTTTAAATGATACACTGTATTATTCATGTATTTCATGTATTCTGATTAAGTATTAACTTGTATTCTTGTATTATTATACTTGTTGTGTAATAATAAGTAACTTTCTAAAAATAGCAGGTTCCCAAAATTAGAAAGCTTCTAAAAATAGAAAGTTTCCAAAACTAGATCAGCTTCTAAAAATAAAAAATTTCCAAAAATAGAAAGTTTCCATATTTAGAAATAAGCTGGATTAATAAGCTAATAATATAAGCTAGTGTTTACTCGTTAAAAGTCATAAGTCATGTAATTAATAGTATAGCTTATAAATTAAATACTATAGGTTGTAACTGATTATTAATTAATAATAATAGTTCATGTTTTATTAATTAATAATATATCATAGTTAATTAGCATAGTTTATTAAGTAAATGACATGGTAAATTAATAAACTATAGGTTATATGGTTTAATAAATAAAGTATAATTTTAATTAAATTAGTCTAAATAAAAAAATACTTAGGTTAATCATGAATTATTATATATAATAATTATAACCTAGTGATGTTTTATTAATTAGTTATAATTCCATGTTTTAATAATTATTTAATAATTATAGTCTAAAATAAATGACAAAATACTTAGGTTAAAGCATGTATTATTTATTAAAATAATATAACCTAAGTCCATGTTTACATTAAATTAATTATTAATCATGTTTAATTAATTTAATTTTTCTTGTAAAAAAAATATAACTTGTAGAAATTATCTCGTGCCCGTTTCCGTGTTTTAATATAAGCTGAAACATGAACCGAACCAAACCGTCCCGACAGTGGCTAACCCGGTCTAGCTGGTTGCCACTGCCGTGGCTCGGCTTGCCACAGTCGAACCAAACACACCACCGGCTGAAGCCGGTTGTTCCCCCTGCTTAGCTGCGTTTTCCACTGACCGAACAAAACAGCCACCGGCTTAAGCCGATGGTGCTTGCTGCTGTGCCGAGACCCTCACCCAAACCAAGCCTCACCCCGACTCACGTCGGGGTTCCCTTGTCCTTGCGGTCGAGCAACCAAGACCACACCAAGACCCTAGGGTCTCGGCTGTTGGTGTTCAAAAGACCACCGAGAGCCTCTTGGCTCACGGTTCGTGTGTCGGCCGGACAAAACCCCACCAAAACCCCACTCTTCCTTGTTTATTTTAATTCCTAGCATGTTCTTGTTCCATACTTTTTTATAGATTCATAACATATAATCATGACTTAATAAAAAGGAATAAAAAGATTAAGGTTAAGGTGATACCGAATGCGTGATTGAATGTGGATTTAGAACACGAACACGTTAATAACAAAATCAAAGATAAAAAACCAACGAACACCCCTTTGGTTTGATGATCCACCGGCGGCAAGAGGAGAGAAGGAGAGCTAGGGTTTTCTTGATTTTCTAAAATCATGTATTATGAATAGTTCTATGTTTTGTATTTCCTTTGGTCAAAATTTAAATGGGTTGGGCTCCCTCTTCTTCCTTGTCCGCGGCTACCATGGCCCACAAGGCCAAAACCATACAATTTTTATGTCTAAATAATACTCGTGTATGCTCGTGTTTATTATCCGCTCTAGTTCGTGTTTAATGTTCACATTATATATACTACGTACATATATCGTATTCTAATAATTGACTCTATCATCTCTCGTTCTCCATAATTTAAAATCTCAAGGAATGAGACTCGTGGATGCTTAGCCAATTAAATTAAAGTTTTGGGTTTTCGAGTCATCTATAGGATCTTGCAAACTCTTAGACTTTTTCAAGTTTAGAATTCACATTTTAAAGTTCCCTTGATAAACGACTCTCTAGGATCAATTATAGGAACTTGCGAAAAGTTCTTGTTCTTAACCCGTGAGAGTTAAGACTTTCGCGTTTTAAAGTTCCCTATATAAAAACCTAGCAAAACTTGACTTAAACACGTTAAGGATACTAGCTAGAGTAAACTTAGATAAGTAAACTCGGGTTGAGTCAAAATATTCACGACTTTGAAAAATTTAAAACCACTTTATTAAAATTTTATTTTAGCAAGGAAGGCAAATAACGATAACAAGGGAAAATACTACTATATTACTAGGCCAAAATAGATTAAAAATGTCGAAAAATTAAATTTTCTGGTTAAAATGAGGACAAATTCATGGAAAAGACCACTTACTTCGATAGAAGTCCCTCCTACACTTGATATAAACATTGTCCTCAATGTTTAAGCATGTGGGAGTAAACTCCCCTACACTTAGGACATTGTGCACTTTGTTTAAATCTTGCTAAGGAAAGGATAACTATAGTGATTTCAATGTGAACATATCAGATATGAAATATTGAATCACGACAGTTTAGGATAGAACCGAGAAGACGGGTATACGGGATCACGGTTCGTCAAAAGTCATCAAAAGTACTCTTTGAAGCTTTAATCCCTGCACAGAATAAGAAACAAGACGACAAACACATACGGGGCTCCGCCTACACTTACTATGAAAGCGCTAAAGGATAGATCATGGGTTGCCTCTCGAGAAGTGCTTGTTTTTTATAACCGAGTCACGAGCCTGACTCGACCCAGAACTATTTCATGGGAAACGTGGTGAGGGATGGAATCATCTCATGAGAGATGTCCTCACCAAAGTACAGCTTCAATCGCTGGCCATTCACCTTGAAATTGGGCCCATTTGGCTGAGAAAGCTCAATGGTGCCATAGGGAAAGACTTTAGCGACGGTGAATGGACCAGACCAGCGGCTCTTCAACTTGCCCGAGAAGATCTTCAACCGAGAGTAAAAAAGTAAGACTTGATTACCAACATGGAACTCTCGGTTCTTGATTCTAGCATCATGGATGATCTTGGTCTTCTCTTTGTAGATCAGTGAGTTCTCATAAGCTTCATTCCTCAGTTCATTAAGCTCGTTTAGTTGAATCTTCCGAAGATCACCGGCTTTGTTGATGTCGAAGTTAGCCCACTTCAAGGCCCAGTATTCCTTATGTTCCAGCTCGATGGGGAGGTGGCATGCTTTCCCGTACACAAGACGAAAAGGTGTACAACCAATCGAGTCTTATATGCGGTACGGAAAGCCCACAAAGCATCATCTAACTTATCGGCCCACGCGGCACGATGCTCTCCCACAGTACGTTACAAAATTCGCTTCAATCCACGGTTGGAAATCTCGGCTTTCCCATTGGTTTGGGGATGATAGGAGGTGGAAAGACGGTGGTTGACACCATACTTAGCCATGACTCTTACGAATTGATCATTGCAAAAATGAGTCCCGTGGTCATTGATGATAGCACGAGGAACACCGAATCGAGCAAACAGTTGCTTCAAAAAGTTCACAACCACCCTCGCATCGTTCGTAGGAAGAGCCTTAGCTTCAACCCATTTAGAAACGTAGTCAACGGCTACGAGGATGTACTTGTTCCCTTTAGTTGATGGAAATGGCCCCATAAAGTCGATGCCCCATACATCAAAGATTTCACATTCTTGTATGAAATTTTGAGGCATCTCATCTTTATGTATGATCTTGCCTTGTCTTTGGCAAGCATCACAATGTTTAACCATTTCGTGAGCGTCACGATATATGGTGGGCCAATAGAATCCAGAGTCGAATACTTTCTTCGCAGTGTAATTGGGACCAAAGTGACCACTGGTGGGTCCTTTATGGCAAGCGTCAAGGATTTGTAGCGCTGCCGGCCCATCAACACATCGACGAATGACAAGATCCGCACATTGTTTGAAAAGGTAAGGGTCGTCCCAGAAATAATGTTCAATATCTTTAAAGAACTTTTTCTTTTGTTGGGACGTTAACCCTTCCTTGAGAATTCCACCCGCTAAGTAGTTTGCAATATTCGCAAACCACAGGGTGTCATCAAGATTGGAGTTTATAGACATTAAGGCCTCAAGGGGAAAAGAGTCATTGATATCTTGATTCGGATGATCCCCTTGATCAGGATCCTCAAGTCTACTTAGATGATCCACGGCTAGGTTTTCGGCTCCCTTATTGTCACGAATTTTAATGTTGAATTCTTGAAGGAGCAAAACCCAACGAAGAAGTCTTAGCTTAGAATCTTGCTTAGTCAACAAGTACTTCAACGCGGAATGATCAGTTTACACGATGGTGTTAGAGAAGACAAGATAGGGGCGGAACTTTTCAAAAGCATACACTACAGCTAAAAACTCTTTTTCGGTAGTGGTATAATGCAATTGAGCCCCTGTCATTGGCTTTCTAGCATAATGGATTGGTTGGAAGTGTTTGTTCACTCTTTGGCCCAAAACCGCTCCAATAGCAAAGTCGCTAGCATCACACATCAACTCAAAAGGTAGCTCCCAATTAGGAGTAACCAAGACCGGTGCCTTATTTAGCTTATCCTTATGAAGATTGAAGGATTCAAGACACTCTTTGGAAAAGATGAAAGGAGTATCTTTTTCCAAGAGGTGGGTCATCGGGCGAGCGATTTTAGAAAAATCTTGGATGAATCGACGATAGAAGCCCGCATGACCAAGGAAACTTCTCACACCCTTCACGGTTGAAGGTGGAGGTAATTTGGCTATGACATCCACTTTAGCACGGTCCACTTCAAGACCGGCTTTTGAGATTTTATGTCCAAGCACAATGCCTTCTTTTACCATGAAATGACATTTTTTCCCAATTTAGAACAAGGCGAGTGTCTTTACACCGCTTAAGCATGCGTTCCAAATTGGCAAGGCAATGAGAGAAAGAATCACCATAAACCGAGAAATCATCCATGAAGACTTCCATAGTTTCTTCAACCATGTCATGGAAGATAGCCATCATACACCTTTGAAATGTCCCAGGAGCATTGCATAAGCTGAAAGGCATTCTTTTGTAAGCAAATGTGCCGTAGGGACAAGTGAATGTGGTTTTCTCTTGGTCTTGGGGATCGATGGGTATTTGAAAATAACCCGAGAAACCGTCTAAGAAGCAGTAATAATCATTACCCGCTAGACCTTTAAGCATTTGGTCCATGAAAGGTAGGGGAAAATGATCCTTTCTCGTAGCATCATTGAGTTTGCGATAGTCTACACAAACTCTCCACCCTGTAACGAGACGAGTAGGAATCAACTCGTTGTTTTCATTAGGCACAACGGTGATTCCACCTTTCTTAGGCACACAATGGACGGGACTAACCCATGGTGAATCCGAGATAGGGTAGATCATTCCCGCATCAAAAAGTTTGATAACAACTTTTTTGATAACGTCATGGATCTTAGGATTCACCCTTCTTTGGCTTTGAATAGTGGGGTTAAATTCGTCCTCCATGAGAATTTTATGTGTGCAAAAGTGAGGATCATTTCCACGAATATCGGAGATTTTCCAAACAATCGCTTTCATGTGATTCTTCAACACGGTGATAAGTCGAGATTTTTCTTCCTCTTTTAAGTCCTTTGCGATGATGACGGGTGACTTCTTGTTATCTTCAAGGAAAACGTACTCGAGATGAGACGGAAGGTCCTTAAGTTCTAATTCCGGAGGATTTTCGATGGAAGGCGTAGTCAAATTCGGTTCATAGATAGAGATATCCTTAGGAGATGGTGGAGAAATATGGTCCTCATTGAGAAGTTTCTCAATGGTACGAATGTCTTCATCCATATTGGTGGGAGAATCGTCATATTTTAAGTCAACATCTCCCAAAGTGGCTTCAAAGTCTTTGAAAAGAAAATCACTTTCTCCAAATGGAGTTAGTGAAGGAGCAATAGAGGCAACGGTCTCAACAGTAGGTAGAGAAGAAGAACCACTTTTACAAGCGTCTTTGAAGTGTTCTTCACAAGCCTCATCAAGAACGTCAATGAAATTAACACTCTCGTTTTCAGAAGGCTGCCTAGAAAGTTTACCCATGTTGAAGACGATTTTATCGTCACCAACTCTCATGATTAATTCGCCCGCGGCTACATCAATGAGAGTGCGACCGGTCCTCAAGAATGGACGTCCAACGATTAATGGGACACGGGGGTCCATCTTGTAGTCAACGACAACAAAATCCGTCAGAAAGGTGAATTTGTCGACACAAACGAAGACGTCTTCGGCTATCCCCACTGGATAAGCAAACCGTACGGTTAGCTAATTCCAAAGTCATTCGTGTAGGGACTAGCTCGGGTAGAGACAATTGCTTCCAAACGCTTGGAGGCATTAAGTTGATACTAGCACCTAGATCGGCTAGGGCCATACAATTCTCTACCCCGGGGAAGTTGTAAGGAATCAAGAAACGACCCGGATCACCAAGTTTGGTTGGTAATTTCCTTAAGAGCACTGTAGAGCAATTCTCATTAAGTTTGGGTCTGAGCAATATCGAGGAGTTTCTCCTTATCACTGAGAAGATCTTTAAACATTTTAGCGTATTTCGGCATGTGAGCGAGAGCCTCAGCAAAGGAGATATTGAAATTCAGTTGTTTAAACATTTTAAGAAAGTTAGAAAACCTGAATATCATCCTTGTTCTTCAATTTCTCTTTCCTCAACCTCGAAGGATAAGGTATATTGGGTTGAGATGAAGGATTTGGAATGGAATTCTCACTCACATCCTTGGGTGGTGGAGGGGTGGAAGTAGAAAGGTGGAGGAATTGGAGAGATAGAAGGTGGAGGAGTAGAAGTTGGAGGAATTGGAGAAGGAGACTCGTTTTCCTTTGTTACAATCACCGGTGTAGGTGTAGGAAGCTCGGGTTCCTTTAAACCTTTTCCACTGCGAGTGGTGATTGCTTTCATCTCCCCTCTTGGATTAGCAACGGTGTTACTCGGAAGAGAAACCGATCCAGAGGCTTGATTACTTGGGAAGAAACTAGCCATCATGTTCCTTAAGTCATTCATTTGACTTGCCAAACTGTTTCGCATATCGGCTCGAAGATCGTTTCCTTGTTTCACCATATCTGCTTTAAAGTTGAGCATTTCCCGCTGAAGATTTTGCACTATCGCATCATTAGTTCTCATGTAAGTTTCAACGTCTTGGTGTAATGCGGTGGGTTGGTTGGGAGGAGCATGGTAGGCGGGTGGTTGATAAGCAGGTTGTTGGTAAACTTGGTTGTTTCTTTGAGGTGGATGTGTGTTTCTTTGGTTTTGATATTGATTTGGTGCACGTGGTTGGTTTCGATTGTTGCGATTAAGGTTGTTTGGGTTTTGAGGGGGAAAACCGGGTGGTAAATAAAGTTGTTTGAGCGATAGCTGAGCAAGTTGCGGTCACCTTGAGGACGTGCTTGATAGCCTCTTGTAGAATAGGCACCGTTGGCGGCATACACATTTTCCGGATTGTCATGAGTCGAAGGACAATCGGTGTATGAGTGAGATCCCCTGCATATTTCACATGATTGAGTCAAAGCACTAGCTTGGGCAGTGATAACTTTGGTATTATTGGCGACTTGGAGAGCAAGCGATTCGACAAGCAAAGTAAGCTTATCAATTCTCTTGTCGCTCTCATTAGTGCTAGCACTAGCCACATTAGTTCGAACACTCTTGGTTTGCACTCTAGATTTGTTTTCAACAATATCCCAAGCAGCATTAGAAGACTTAACCAAAATATTACCCCCCCCCCCCCCCCCCCCCCCCCCCCCCCCCCCCCGCAGCACTATTTAGTGAATCTTGGTCGTTCATGCTTAAACCAGTGTAAAAAGTATTGATTTGATGTACTTTTGTTAAACCATGTTGTGGACACTTTCTTAAAAGTTCCTTAAAACGCTCCCAAGATTCACTAAAAGACTCACCGTACTTTTTTTCAAAGGTAATTATTTCATTTCGCAAAGCGGTAGTACGTGAGGGTGGGAAAAAGTAGTTAATAAACTTGGTCTCTAAATCCGTCCACGTAAGAATACTTTGTGGTGGTTCCTTATCAAGCCAATTCCGGGCTTGTCCCTCTAAAGAGAAAGGAAAAAGTTGCAAGCGAATCACTTCTTGTGATACCCCATTGTACTTAACCGTATTGGTGAGGTGAAGAAACCTTTTTATGTGGTCATGAGGATCATCAAGTGCACGCCCCAAGAAGGGTTGAGCAGAGACCATTTGTATAAAGCCAGATTTGAGTTCAAAATTGTTGGCTCCAATCTCAGGTATGACAATTGCATCGGTGTTTCCTTCTACGTGCGATTGCAAAAGCTCGATCATTGGTTGATTGTCTATGGTGACAATAGGTTGAGTAATGACTTCGGATTGAGCTACTTTCTTCTTACGAGCACGAGTACGCATGCACACCTACAAAAGGAAAAACAAAATATACAAGAAGTATTGTTGGTTTGTATATGGTTTTTCTATTTTTTTGTATTTTTGAAAGTTTTTATAATTTTATGGATTTTTGAAAATTTTAAAGCGAGGAAAATAACGTTCAAAAGTGAACGGATCCCAAAATCCAATGCGTCTCTCACTAAAAACCGTTAATCATAACGAATAGAGCCGGCAGCGGCGCCATTTAATAACTAGATTTTCACTAGGTATCAAAGTTCGTTGTTCCAAGTCTTTCGAATTGATTTCCGGTTAAGAGTGCGACTCAATTGTTCTTGGTGGATAAAAGAAAGGGTTTGGTTTGATTATCTATTTTAAACTAAAAGTAAGTATGAAAATGTCGTTGAGTAAGTAGAAGCTTTTAAAACTTAAACTAAAAGTTATTTAGTAAAACACTTAAAACACAAACCTTTGTAAAACTTTAAAACTTAAAAACATAATCTATTAGAATGCAAAACTGAATGCTATCGGAATGTGCAAAACTCTTAAACCATCGGAATCCATATAAAACAAGCCATCTGAATCTCAAGTTAAATCTTTCGGAATGCAGCTCTATCGCAAAGTATGTCTATCGCAATGTCCAGATCGCAAAGCAAGGTGTCGCAATATGATTCAATCGGAATGTAGTTAACAAAATTTGGGCAGAGTTTCAACTTAACGAAACCTTAAGTTCCGTCGGAATATGCGATCGTAATGAGCGATCGCAATCCCAGATCGGAATAAGGGGGATGATACCAAGTGATCGCAAATTAAAACCACAATGGTTATTGTGATCGAAACAAGCAGCTGTCGGAATGTTGAAACCCCCAATATTGCGATGAACACAGAATTAATCCGAAATTGGTGGTAAGCTGAAAACTCAATAAACACAAACAATAAGCTACTTTAACTTAACCTTAAACAACTCAATAAGCTCAAATTTGGAAACTTTCAAAACATAAAAATCATAAACTTTATAAAAAAACTTTAAAAAAGACTAAACCTTTTTAGTAAACCGAAAAGCATTAAGCTAAAGCATGAAATAAACCAATAAGCATAAAGAGCGTATAGCCTAAACCGTATGAAAGCTTACGTAGGAATAAAAAGATTAACTTTTTATCACATGAACATCAAACAAAATCAATTCGTGAAGAATATGATTTTTGGATCAAAAATTCAAGTAACAAAGAAATGAAGAAAAAGATTAATGAATAAAAGCTTACTTGAACTTGATTAATTGAAATCCAAAATACAAGAATGATTAAAAGCTTAACTTGAAAGATTAAAAGAAAGAAAGAAAAGATAAACTTAGTGAGAGAAAGTTGGGAACTTTCTCTCTCTAAAAACTAGAAAGGAAAAATGACAAAATTAAAACTTGCTAACCCCCCTTCCTAATGTGATTAGGAGGGTATTTATAGGGAAAATGGGGAGTGCATATGTGGTGTGCTTCCTTTTTTTTCTTTTCTTCTTGACTCGATTTAAATCTTTGTCTTTTCTCGACGTCGTCTCGGGATTTGAACTTGTCTTAATAATTTTCTTTTATAATTTAGACTTGAGTTCTTCGACTTCATTAAACTTCCGTCTTTTAGACTTTTTCTTTGATAAATCTTCAGAATAGGTCTTGGACATCCGTTCTTTTAGCACTCTTTATCTTTTGACTTCATCTTTTCTCATTTTCTCCTTTAAAAGCCCGTGAAAGCCCATGTTTTCTTCCTTTTGCATCTTTTGGTCCTAAAACACAATAAAAACACAAACTACGCATAATTCCGACTTTTACGACATAAATTACACGTTTTGGTCTTGTTATTATTGGAAATAAGCGGTAAAAGGATAAGTGTTTACACACTTATTACGTATCTTGTTAGTAGTAAAGGTTAGTAAAAATTCTTGTTGTTATCTGTTTAGAATGCTTGAAACATCATCTTTATCATCTGTTTTTTGCTTGAGCATTAGTTAGTAGAGTTTAGCATTAATAAATTTGCATTTCTGTTTGTCATAGGGGGCTTGGTTTAATATGTTTAAGTTTGAATATGTTAGAGTTGAGGAAATATCAATTTTAGGTAGCTTACATAAGTCTTTAGAGATGAATTGATACTACGTTGAATATTAAGTAAATTGAACAATGACTGTTTTTTGCAATTGAATGGAGTAGATGTTGCATACAGATGGATTCGATTTGGTTACTGATATTGGTGTAGAATTTGCAGAGCTTTAGAGTAAATACAACTTTAGTCCTTCATATTGATCATAGTCCTAATAATATTAGTTCACAACTGTTAATGGCTCATTAGATATTATAGTGAGCTGTAGGTCCTTGGTAATAATTCCATTTAAGTTTAGTCCAGCTGTTAGCTTTAGTTAAAGTGGAACTGGATTCGTTAGATCGTTGGATCATTATAGCATAATGGTCTTTAGCAATTTCATTTAGGTCGTGGTTTTAGAAGTTTAAGTTTCCACTTGCATTTTCATTTGTAACTATATTTTTTAATAGAATTTAAATTTGATTTTTAATAGATTTTGTAATAATTGTTTTTTAAAATTATTTTTTTTAAATGTTTTAAATAGATTTGTTTTTTTACTAATTCTATAAAAATTTGTATTGCATTAATGCAGAGACGCATACTACCGTCCTTCTTCTTCATGAATAGGACCAGTGCACCCCATGGAGATGCACTAGGGCGGATGAAACCTCGTTCCAAAAGTTCCTATCGTTGCTCCTTTAACTCCTTAAGCTATATTGGAGCCATATGATAAGGAGCCTTGGAAATTGGCTCAGCTCCTTGGATGAGCTCAATATTAAACTCTACCTCACGAGCAGGTGGTATGCCCGGGAGTTCTTCAGAAAATACGTTGGGAAATTCTGACACAATAGGCTGATTCTGGATGAATGGAGATTCAGCCTCCATATCATGAATAGTAGCTATGTAGCCCTCGCAACCATGTGAAAGTAATGCACATGCTTGTAAGGTTGAAATTATTTGTACAGACCTTCCGGGTATAAAACCGTTGTGAATGTACTCGGGTGCATTTACATCACCGAAGATGACCCACACGAATGGTAGTCAATGGTGTCGTGGTGTTTGGATAGCCAGTCCATGCCTAATATCATGTCGAAATCGCACATGTCCAATGGAAGTGCGTCAACTGGACGAATTTTGTCATCAGACTCAATGAGAAGACCCTTGTACCCATGAGTTATGCATAAAGAGTCTCTTAAGGGCGTGGGAATTTTTAAGACATTTTTTAGTGGCATAGGATATATCCTAACACTCTTGGCATAAACAGTAGATATGACCGAATGAGTAGCACAAGTGTCAAATAATACGCATGCAGCTTGACCATACATATACAAGATTCCAGTGATGGTACATGTTGACTTGTTGGACTGATCACGCGAGGTCGTTTACACCTGTTCAGTAGTAGGAGGTGGCTTGGAGTCGGCATGTCCAAAACTGCCCTCGATCTCACCCTTACGGCAGTCCTTCATGCGATGGACTAGCTAGCCACACTTGAAGCAAGCATCGCTATCACGGCGACACGGCCCTGGGTGCCTACGGTTGCACGTAGTGCAGAGAGGGTGATTATACCATCCAACAGGTGCCCTAGCTGGCTGGGAGCCTGTTTAGAAATGTATACGGAGACATGATTAATAGGTACAAACAGGAGAATGCAGAAAATCATAAGACATGTACACGGTTGGGCTGTGAATCTTTGCGGTCCTGCTCCCGTCTGTTGCCATTATTCCTAGTAGATGTTGAAGTGTCAGAATTATGAATCATAAAACATGTAACATAAGAAATGAGTAAGTTTAGGGACTTTCTGTTGTTGGAGTTGTTGGCATTGTTACAGTAATAGTCATTACCACCACGCCTATCTGAAGCAGAACAATCTTGGGTCTTACCGTTACCCTTGTGCTGACTCTGCTGCTGAGTGGCCGATTGGGACCGGTCCCCAGTCTTCTGCCTGAAAGATGAAATTTGCATAGAGAAAGATAAATATTTGGATATTACTGAATGAGATGAAATGATCACCGCTGATGACGAAATATACCTCTTATCGGGTCTTTCTTCTTCTCCAAACTCATCCCTCTCCTGCAACATTTCCAACTTGCGGGCTGCATCTGCTACTTGCGCTATAGTATTGAAAGTAACACACACCAAGTTATTGGCGACAGATGTGTGAATAGCCCAACGAAAGTGATACGCTTGCTCCTTTGCTGTCTCGGCTGCTGCACCAAGGAATCCAGCTAGTCGAAGAAACCTCTGCATGAACTCATTGCTATTTTCCCCAGCTCTCTGCCAAATACTATGATACTCCCTCTTGAGCTTGTCCTGCTCAGCTTTCGGGAAGAATGGTCCTATAACCAACTCCCTGAACTGTGCCCAAGTCAAGCCAGCCACCCAATCGTCGCCTCCCTCTGATATTTTTAGTCCTTTCCACCATGCAAGCACGTTCCCTTCAAACTTGTAACAAGCTAACCGTGCCTTAAATACAGGGTTGCATCCCATCGCGTCAAAGATCTTCTCAATGTGAGCTATCCAGCTCTCAGCCTCGGCGGGGCGGTCACTCTTCTCGAAAGATTTCAGATGCTGCTTATTGAATCGCTCCAGCCATGTGATCAAGGTAGCTGGAGGTGGAGGATGAGGATTCTGGTGCTGGTGCTGGTGCTGATTGTTGGCAGCTTGCACCTCATCCTAAATTTCATTCCTTAGTTGAGGAAGCATAGCCTGCATGGCAGCTTGAACTGCTGCATTCAGTTGCTCTTGTTTACGTTTAAGAACCATCTAATAGTATAAAACAAAATACAATGATTAAACTGATTAAAACATAATATATATATACATGAAAAAAAAATTATGCATATAAACATGAAAAAAACTATGCATGAAAACAGTGTATGAATGCATGACAATGAAATGACATGGGTTTGGGTGAACGCCTATGGGTCGGTTCACCTAAACAAAATGACATGACGAGGATGAACGCCTATGGTCTGGTTCATCAAAACAAAAATGATTCGATTAAAAGCACATGCGACTAAATATGACCAGTCTTGTACCAACCATTACTTAGTCAAAATTCCTGCAACAATGATACATGAATAAATGCATGAAAACAACTGTCAGTTCTAGGAAGACCATGGTGATTACCCACTAATCACACGTCATGTTTTAAGAGCCTACAGATCGAAGCCTTGGCTCTGATACCATAATTGTAACACCCGTTTTGGTAAATGTAATATCATATGTAATTATGGCGTGTCATCAAAGCATGCAAGGTAAATGTCCAAAAACATTAAATGACCATGAATGGAAATACCGGAAACAAACATCGGTAGTCCAAGTATAAGCTCACACACATGAATATAAGTACTGAAATGGAAGAGGACTAAACAATGTCCAAAGAAATAAAGTAACATAATGTATGGAAATGCATAAAGTAATGAAGGCTAGATAGCTTCCATCCGTGTGCACATACTATCAAAGTCTACGAGCGTCCTTGAGTACCTGCCGTTTAGGAACATGAAAGGAAAACGACTGAGCATAACGCCCAGTGAACGGATATACAAGTATAGCATGAAATGACATAAGCATAAAAGACTAATAGCAGCGGAAATGTATAAGTCCTAGATAGCCTGGAACATGTTCATAAATTTGGTTTTATAGTTTGAAAAGACTTATGTTTTAATATGAAAAACTGTATTAATTAGCCATTATCCCATATAGTTCATGAGGTTCCACCGTGCACGAATACTGGGAGGGGAGACCTCATCATGCAATTAGAGGGGTTGCCTCTAATTAAATTAGTCTGGGTAGGAGGGATCAACTCCTTGTGAAGGATGCAAGGCACACATCGCATTCACCATGAAATACTGTAAAACATGTAACTAGGATGCACCCATACGCCCCACATGATAATATAAATAGAAGGCCAAAACTAAAAAGGGACGCCATGAGCAATCACTCCGTCATGGGGAAGTCATAACACTTGTGCCTCCAGTGTTTTGGTTATGGTACCTCCATAACTAGGTGCCCACTGTTCATGCATGTATATGACTTAGGCATTTATAACTAACATAAGCAGATCAAAATATATAAGTCATATACTTGGGAAAATAGTTGGCTGCAAATGCGGAATCATAATAAGGAAAAGAATGTCCATACTGAAGGACGGAAAATTCGTACCTTGTGTCTAGTGAACGAGGGAAGATGAAAGAATGAATAGTCCTACTCAGACCTCACTAATTCTACATAAATAACGGACATGTATAAGTTGTCTGATTACTGAGTACGTTACTCGTTATATCATGTTCTTAGCTTGTTTTATATGTTCTTATCTTATTTTACTGTTTTAACTGATACATTGTATTATTCATGTATTTCATGTATTCTGATTAAGTATTAACTTGTATTTTTGTATTATTATGCTTGTTGTGTAATAATAAGCAACTTTCTAAAAATAGCAGGTTTCCAAAAATAGAAAGTTCCAAAAATAGAAAGTTTCTAAAAATAAAAAGTTTCTGAAAATAGAAAGTTTCCAAAAATAGACCAGTTTCTAAAAATAGATCGGATTTTAAAAATATATCAGTTTCTAAAAGTAGAAAGTTTCTAAAAATAGTAAGTTTCTTGAAATAGAAAGTTTCCATATTTAGAAATAAGTTGGATTAGTAAGCTAATAATATAAGCTAGTGTTTAGTAGTTAAAAGTCATAAGTCATGTAATTAATAGTATAGCTTATAAATTAAATACAATAGGTTATAACTGATTATTAATTAATAATAATAGTTCTTGTTTTATTAATTAATAATATATCATGATTAATTAGCATAGTTTATTAAGTAAATGATATTGTAAATTAATAAACTATAAGTTATACGATTTAATTAATGTAACACCCCGAAAACCAAGGTCATTATTTTATCCTATTTTACGCATATTTTTTTAAATTTTTAAAAAAATTTATCGTGGAATTATTTGACGGTTTAAGTTGAAACCGATAAACGAGACTAAAATTCGATGTTTGACGATTTAAGAAGAATTGATAGAGGACGCGATACCGATGGATACCTAAAATTTATATTTTATTATCGATTGATCAATATTTAATTTTTCGAGATTTTTATTGTTACTTACTTGTTAAGTCGATTTGGAACCATTCTTACTTTACTACTTGTGTGAGTATAGGCATATAAATATGTTTTAGGAAGCCGTGACGAACCCCGACTCCCGCAAAATTTCAAACCGACTAGTAAGTCGATTCCCGCCTTTAAAACTTGTCGATTAATTTTGAGGCTAAAAGAATGCTAATATTGCAAGAAGGGTCCCCCCAATTTTTACAAAAAGGGATAGAAGGAAAAACATACACACAAATTCATTTCAAAATTTTTCTTCTTCCTCTTTCTTTCTCTCTTGAGCCGCCGACCATAGCAACACCACCACCACCACTTGATTTTTTTTCTTGTGTTTTGGAAGAAAGTAATCAAAGACCACCTTCTATTTCATCCTTGTGAGTCTTCTTGTTCAATAAAATTAACCATGCAACAACTTAATTTCTCCAAAAATTATTTCTTATGAACAAATATGTTTTGATTGATTTTTCTTTAATGCATGTTTTAAATGGGTGTTTGTAAACAAGGGGTATTGATTAATTTATCTTATTGTTTTTATTCTTGAAACCCACGGCCCAAAAGGGGGTGGTGTTTTATTTTGGTTTTGATCTAAAATTCTTATGGGTTTATGTTTATGATGATGTTTATGATGTTTTTGAATGTTCAAAACACATTGCATGTTTAGTTTATAAAATGGGCTTTTGTGAATGAGTGATCATACAAGTGATATAGGGTGTTTAGGATATTTTAGGTTGTTCATGTGATGTCGTAATAGGCTAAGAGGTGATAGAAATTGTTGAAATGGTGATTTGATGTGAGTTTTAAAATGTCTTTTTTCAAACAGATTGTTTAAGGCCATTTTTAGTAGTATTAAGTCTATGTCCAGGTTATGAGGATTAGATTTAGTTGTAGAGCTTTTCTCAAGCTTCGTTTTGATATAAGATAGAGCTTTTAACTCCTAACGAGTCAAAAGTTACGCAAGTTTGAAATTTCGTGTACCGGGAGATGAAACTCGACATAATCCGAAATTGAGTTTGATTTTAGGTCAAATCTCGGGGACTATAACTAGAGTTTTAAAAAGAGTTTAGAGTTTTTATTTAGCTCTAAACTGTGTTTTTGAGTCTATTTTTAGACTTAGGAGTCAAATTAGCAAGTGGTATATTTTAAATGAATCAAAGAAGTCTTACCATGTGAAGGTGTAAAACTGTCCGAAAATTGACGTTTAGAAATGTGTCGAGCAAAATATCTTAAAAGTGAAAACTTTTTATGAAATTTTATATGGGTTATCTAAAGGTAATAAGTTAATTTTACAAATTTTCTCATAATTTATGGTGATGTCTAACTATAAAAAAAAGCACGTACTTTTGGTAAGTACCGGCAGAATTATAAAATGAGCAACGTTTTTAGTTACGTAGATAAATGGTACGTGTCTAGTAACTATCACTTGTTTGCATTTGGTGTGAGTTCGTAATTATGACAATTGACTGTAATTAAGTATTATAAAGTACCTAATGGTATATAAATGAGTTGACTCATTTCGCATTTATTCGCTAGGTGTTGTGATTGAATTTCTTGGGCATCCTCGTTTGTCGGTGATCGTCATCCGTTACTTCGAATAATACTTCTACATAAGGTGAGTCTATAGCCTCGCTTTCTAGTGTATTTCAAATGATTTTTACCTGCGAGGGGGATACATGCTATTTAAATGAAAATGAACATAAGTCATGAATGATTGTTGGACCCGAATGATGCCTTGAATTGTGTTGAGTACCTAGTTGCAAAAAATCCCTAATTTCATGAACCGTTAGTTATTATCTAATTCTCGTGTGAATTGGAGATAGCCGCTTATACAATTTGTGGTACTACGGGGTTGACGATCCAATTTGATACGAGAGTTGTACGCTGAGTACCCTCTGCGTACGGATATTTTGTATGAGAAATAAGGATTAATTGCAACTAATTCCTTTAGAGGGGCAATGGTTTCATATAAGTTACGACGACATTTGGCGCGGGTGACTAAATAGTTAACGGCTCGGTGTCATGAGCTTAAACACAATTATTAGCTACTGCTAAGGATATCAACCTTGAATAATAGATTGTTTGATCGACAATTCTATGAAATCGTGAATGAATTTTATACTCTTATGTTCAAATGTGACTGTAAAACCTATAGATTTCGCTCAACATTATTTGTTGACCCTTTTAAGCATGTGTTTTAGGTAATCAAGGCTAGGATGTGGCGGAGCATGCAATGGAGAGTTGGTGTGGCTTTTGTGGTCTATTATGTTTTCCTCCCTTTTTATTTAAACAATTTAAATTTTATTTTGTTTAAAATGTAAGAATTTGGATATTTGTTTGAGATTCAGTGGGGACCTGAACGCTCTCTGTTTTAACTTATGGGTTGGAAAAACTAATTAGACTTTGTTGTTGTACATTTTTATAAATGTAAACTTTTCAACGTCTCTTTTGAGTCGTTCTGTATGACTAGTGTGTGATGATAACTGCCTAGCACCCAAATTATGTATTTCCGTTGCGTTTGTAATTTGGGGATGTTAGAGATTGGTAATCTGTAACAACCTATACCCGTGGTCATTATTTAATTATATTTTTACGTATATTTTTGAAATTTTTGACGAGATTGATTGTCATAACGATTGGTGATTTGATTTGGATGAATGTTGGAAGTTATATTTTTACGTTTTGACGAGTTACGAGGATTATTAGTAATGACGATATCAACGGATGCCCGAAATTTTACGTTTTATTTTAGACATGTCGATGTTTAATATTTTGACGTTTTTATTTTTACTTTCGTATTAAGTCGTGTCGGGACTATATAATAGCATATTTTGTGTGCGTTTTAAGTTTTGAGAAGTATCTTTATGAAACCCGAGACCTGTAAATATTTTCAAAAGTGACTAATAGTCATTTATTGCTTTTTAAACAAGTAATTTTCATTTTGGTCCACAAGAATCACAATTGACAAAAACTACCCTAAATTTTTTCCATATAAATTGAAAAATTAAACTAACAAACACACAAAAACACATTCCACCACAAGAATTTCTCTTTCTCCCTCTTTTTCTTTCTTTTTCCGTCACCCCCAAAGCAACAAACACCCCAAAAATTTTGATTTTGAGATTAAATCTCTTAATTCTAATCAAAGACCCATCTTAGTTTCGTCAATCTCTACACATTGTGATGAGACTGCTTTTATACATGGTCTCATCGTCCAAATCGGGCTTAAAATGCACAAAATATTATCAAATATACCAAATATATGCTCGTGTTTGTTATTTGTGTATTTTTAGGTACAGATATTGAGGAATTGGCAAAATATCACAAGAATCAATCAAAAACGAACACGGGAAACGAAGCCGCACAATGAACCGGGCCCAAGTTTGGAATTTTGCAAAAAGACCCTTGAAGAATTGAAGATTGGCAAATTTAGTCCCTCATCTTTGAAGAACTTGTCACAAATGACCCTCCAAATGTTATTTGTACAAGAATGGTCCTCCAAGTTTGAAGTATTTACAAGAGAAGTCCTTGGAGAATGAAGAATTTACATAAGAAGCCCTTGTTTTAAAGTATGAAAATTACTTGTGCCTAAAATGACAAGTTGCCAAACTTGCTTATAAAGGGAAAAGAAGTTTATATGCAGTTTTCACAAAATTAACAAAGGAAAGGAGTTCAGGGGGTGTTTCTGCCAGACAACTAGACTTCAACAACCAACCATCTCTTGACACGTCACCCTCCACATCACCCAAACCCATTTACCCAACCCAACTACCCAAACCCGTAACCCTAACCCGCCAGGTTTATTTAATAAGCCTGGTCAAAATAGTCAACCAAAGATTTCCCACTAAACAACTTTTTAAAAATCTAATTAACCAAAAACAGATTAAAACCCCTATTTTATATCCCATGAACCCTACTAATCCCCAGACCTAATTGGACTCAATCCAAAGGGTTTTCCCCTAATCTTGTCCAGTTCCCTAATTCACTTCACTCTCACCTTTTCCCACCTCACTAGACACCACCACATGGGCTGTGGGACCCACCCCGTACCTCCCCTGCACAAGTCTCTTTCCCACAATCCCAAGACCCGACCAGTTTAACGTTTGGATGCGATTCCTTTGTCCCCAAGTTCAATCCAACGTCCAAGATTAAATTTACAAGCTGGCAACCTCACATGGGCGTTTTTGACCAAGAATGAAGACAAAGACCAAAGGGCAGACTTGGCATTTCCATCCTTTAGGGTTTAGGATTGCAATTTTCTTGTAATTTTTTATTCTAGATTCTAGATAGTTCTCTAGGTTTGTATAAATAGAAACGTTTGTGTTTCTATTCTTTTGTTCCAGATTTTCTAGCAAATTGTGTAATGCCTTTTTAATTTAATATAAAGTTTGGTGTTTTGTTATAAAAGTAATTCCTTTTATCATTATTTAAAAGTTGGTAATTGTTTGGCTAGAATCTTTGAGTTCCATATCATATTTGTGAAACACTTTGTGTTTTTGAGTTTCAAAAAGGTTTTTTTTTAAATTTTTCAATATTCAGAAATCCAGACCATCCTTTGAAGTGAAAGTGGATAAGGAAGGGTTGGATTTGTGATTTTGAAGCTGTTTTTGAAGAGTATCAATTGGTTTCAAGGTTGTAAAAAGGTTTTTGGAAGAAGTTTTGGTAAAATCAGAAAGTTGTTTTTGTGCTTGTTTTCATTTTCTCAGGTTTGAGCTTGAATTGATCAAGGTTCTGCATATACCCGAGTATATTGGAGGTGACATCAGTCACTGAGGGACTTGGATGTAAGTCCCTCAAGGTAGAATACTCTTTTCCTTTTTCATTTTTCATTTTAAATGGTGTTTATGTGATTTGATTGAAACTGCATGCAAAGTGTGTTCATGTGGATTGAATGAAGTTTATTTAGTGTTATATGCATGCTAGGAAGTTTTTAAATCAGTCTGGATAGGTTTAGCAGGGATTTTGTTTGAAAAATTTCCAAAGTCAGTTTTTAAGGGGTGTTTGGATAAGGGTTTAAGCAGGGGTTAAAATCATCAATTGTGCTTAAAACTTGTATAGATACACTTTATAGGATAGTATTAGGTTGTGTATTAGTTGTTTATCAGCTTGGTATAAGTTTGGAACCAGTTTGCAAGTAAAAAGTGGAAAAAGTAAGCAAAAATCTGCCAACCCAACTATCTGCTTGTTTTTCTTGAATGTTGTGCATCATTCTTTGATCCTTGCTAGTAGATAGGATTAAGATAGGTTTGAGATCATTTATTTGCTAAGTTGTGGATTGGTATGCAAGATTTAGGGGGTTGAAACTCATGTTTGTGCATACAACTTGGTGATAAACACTCACAGACCCATACAAGGATCTCAGCAACTTGAATTTGCCCTTGTATGCTTTTTTTTGTGAATTTGTGTGCTAAGTGTTTATGTTTTCTGCTTACCTTTGACTCCCTACACTCCAAAGAGTGTAGGGGTGCCTTTATCCATCAACAAACACCACTGAATCCAAAGACCAAGTCCTCTTGGTATTTACTTTCACAAGTGAAAACATCACACTTGTTCATCAGAAACATTGCCTCAACTGGGCACGTTTTTGACCTGAACTTGCTTTAATCTTGATCAAATTGGATTGTGTTTATGTTTTAGAGCTTTACAAGTGTAACTAGTTTGGTTTTTAAAAGAAAAAAAAGAAAAATTTTGCAAAAACCACACCCTGCCTGGACTCGAACACGGGACCCCTTGTTGGGGGAGTGTACGTGTTAACCAGTGATCTAGATGGGTTTTTACGTTCATGTTTCAATTCATTAATTACTTAAGGTGGTTTGGTTTTGGCTTATCTTAAATAAGCCGTAGCTTATTTGGCCAGTTTAAGCTTATTGGCTTAGTCTTTTGGTGTTAGCTCAATTTTCCTAGGATAGTATTAGGTTTTAGGATTTTTCTGTTTAAAAATATTATTTTTCCCAATATTCTTTTATTTATTAGGATTATTTTTAGTTTTATTTTTAGAAGGTAAATTAAAAATAGTAAAAAGTATTTTAAAAATCCAAAAAAATAGTTTTTAGGCTTTAATTTATTTATTTGAGGTTTACATATCATAAAGTTTTCAAAAAGTCTTATTTTAATTTTATTTGATTTTAGGGTTTTTAGACATCTTTAAAAATTAATATAAAATTAATAAATAGGTTTCAGAGAATTTTAATTGCATTTTTATCTTAGTTAGAATATTTAGGTTTTTTGGTAATTTTTTAGAATTTATTTATAAACTTTTAATTTTTTAGAATATTTTAATATTATTTTATTAGTAAAAATTAAAAGTTTGTTTTTTCTACTTTTTTCATTTTTCCTAGGTTAAGGACATTAAATTAGGAACTTTTAAACTTTCCAATTAATTTTTAGGCTTTTCATTTATTTTCTAGAATTAATTTAAGATTTAATAGATTTTAATAGTTTTTAGGAGTTTAAAAATAGTTTAATTTGGTTTTAAAATTTTTAAAAATAGTTTTTAACTTAATTAGGTCATTTTTGAGGTTTACAAACTATTAAATCTTGTTTAGGGCTTTTTAATATTTAAAAGTGATTTTTAGGGCTTTAATTAGCATTAAAAAGTCATTATTAGATTAATTAAAAGGTTTAAGCAAGTTGGGATTTTTTGTAAACTCTTAGAATTTTATTGTGGATTTTTAGTAATTTTTAGGAATTTTTAGGTTAAAATTTTAATTTTTGTGTTTTTTTACGTTTCTACATCTTAACTTTCTAGTAGTAGTTTTTGTTAAATTTTTATTTTTTCGTCTTCGTCATTTTCTCTTCTTGTTAATAATCAAAAACATTAATCAATCATTCATTACACAACGCACTAGCCTCCTCGAGAACGAACTCACTTTTCTTAAGGGTCATTTACACACGGTTTTCCTAAATCGTGCACGCTTGCCCTATATTATTGCCCTCTTTTCCTAAAGGGGTAATTTTACAACTATCACATTGGTATGAAAATTTCCCACATGTAATAACAGTTTTGTAAAACCCATTTCTTGATGAAATATGTTTGGATCTTAAATAATGGTTGTATGTAGGTGTTTATCTTGTTATATATTATTTTTGATGGTTGCATGTTGAAATTTTTAGTTAGATTTTATTTGATTTGATCATCTAGGATGATTTAGCATTTTAGGATTGAAAGTAGTAGTATTAGGATGATTATAGTGGTAAAAATGATGTTAAAATGTGGTGAAAATTGATTTTGAATGATTTTTAAAAGGGTATTTTAAACAGATTATTAAAGTTAATTTTTATAAAATATGAGTTTGAGTTTGATATGAACTAACTAGATATTTGTTTAGAGGATGTCTTAAGCTTCAATTTGGTATAAAGTAGAGCTTCTAGCTCCAAACGAGCGAAAAGTTACGTTAGTTTGATTATTCGTGTACCGGGAGACGAGTATCGGCACAATATATAATTGTTGTCGATATTTGGATCGAATCTCGGGGACCATAAAAAGGATTTTGAAATGAGTCATGGACTGATGTTGAATGATAAACATGAGGATGTTGAGTTTATTTTCAATGTTGAGTGTCGGTTTTGTAAACGGAGTAAAATAAATAAGTTAAAAAGACTATATGAGTTGTTGACGTAAAACTGTCCGGTTTTTGTAGTTCGAAGATGAGTCGGGCAGGGAACTTTAAAAGTAAAATCTTTTAAACAACTTTTGGGAGGTATTTCTATATATAGTAAGTGAAGTTTTTGATTAGTATCGTAAGCTATTGACGTGTTTAAGTAAGGAAAACAGTTTGGACGATTAACATATATATATCGACAGTTTTTGAAAGAATAAATATAAAAGTGTACGTAAGAAGGATTTATTAAATTGAGTATGGTGTGAATTTGATTTTGACTTTAAGATATTTATTTCATTTTACTAAGTATGAAATATTACTTGAATGTATTATTAAAGGCACGCGTTTTGTTTTGATAGATTGTGAATTTCGTGTTCGCCGGGCATCATTGATCGTTAAAAGTCGTCATACTACTGTTAATACTACAGGTGAGTCTATAGCCTCGCTTTCTACTTGGTTTAATGATTTTAAAACCTGCGAGGGGGATACATGCTATTTGAAGAAAAATGAACACATGTCATGAGTAATTGTTGGACCCGAATGTTGCCTTTGTTGATTTGAATTGTATAAGTACCTAAATTGCAAAAGTCCCTAAATTCATGAGCCGATAACTATATTCTGACTTGATGTTGTGAGTTGGGAATAGCCGCTTATTCTAATGATAGTATTATTCGGCTGACAACCCTATCTAAGACCAGGGCTTTACGCTGATTAACCTCTGGGAAGGATAATTTTACGAGAATGAGAATTGGTATTCTTGCAATTGATACCCTAGTAGGGGCACTGAAATTCTTATAGTCATGCTGGCATTTGGCGTGGGTGACTAAGTTAAGGGGTCAGTGTCATGAGCTTAATACAATTCATTAGCTATTGCTATAAGATGAAATGCCTGATTAATAGATTGTATGGCCAATGCTATTAAACAATTGTGAATGATTTTTACGATGTGTTCAACTATGTTTTGTTAAACCTATAGACTTGCTCAACCTTTGTGTTGATGATTTTAAGCATGTATTTCAGGTACTTGAAGTTGTTGAGTTGTGGAGCTTGCTGTAGAAGGATTGCGGGATTGCTTTTGTAGTAATTTGGTCTAAAACAAATTTCTTTCCCGATTGTCATAAACATATAGTATATGGTCCAATATTTTTGTAAAAGGTTTGTCGATTTGTTAAGATCCTAGGGGAACCTGAACGCTACTCTAATACATTTTTAAACTGATTTTACTTGGGACTGATGGTTTTAGACACTTATTTAAATTATTTCCTTATTTATTCATAAATCTACTGTTTTTAGGTCGTATAAAGAGTGTTGTGAAATGAAGTTTGTGAATAACACCCAATTGTGTATTTCCGCTGCGCAATGTAAATTGGGGGTGTTATATAATAAGAGTCACAAGTTGTAGAGAACTAGGTCGTTTTTTAAAAATGTCCTAATCTATAACTTTGGTGTCTCAAATGTTTTCAAAAGCACACAACTTCTCCGCATAGCTCCAGTAAGATTACTTTTATCATTGATTTATTTATTTGTAGATGTATCCCTAATGATTTCCCAAGTATTCACTGAGTAAGTACTATGGTATTATATGGAGGTATTGTGAACGTATGTGGAGTACTTAACATCGTAATCTTTGCATTGCATTTGCATGGCTCTCATATTGTTGCATCATATAAGCATACGTACCACATTTTTTCATGTGCATGTGCATGTGTATATATTTTAAATAATGACCTTATTTACCCTCGAACTTTCTGTGATTGCAGAAATGTTGGAAATCCCACCTAACGGCAATGGAGTTGAGTATGTAAATGAACCGAATCTGCAGAATGATGGTAATGGAGAAGAAGAAGAGAGTGTTGGTAATAATGTTGTGGTTCAAGCTGAGTTGGTTGATGTGACAATTGGTCGACGAGGAGTCCGTGTTCCTAGACCTACCCGTATTTCTCATTTGGTTGGTATGCCAGGTATTAATCGTGCTCGTTTTGGTCATGCTGATGTGTCTGACGCCACAGCTTGTGCAAATTCTCTCCACGAGGACATTTCAAGAGTGCTTTGCCCTGGTCCGAGGTCGTATGAAAATACTACCCTTTTCTTGAGGAAGTTGGACAGGTTAATGTATGAGCGTATGTTGTGGAAACTCGGGTGATTAGAAGGTTTTATGAAAATGAGAAAGCTTTTCAGAAATTGTTTCCAAGAACTGAAAGAGTTGAGTATGACGGGATGGTGGTTAGAAGTGAGATGGATAGTTTGAGGTCCATGATTACGAATTTGAGTGCTAGTCTTGAGTAGATGAGAGAGGATCAAGCTGCATTGTAAAGGATGCGAGGCTGGGAGCATCGTGTGAGGCCATCTCTACCGTAAGAATGGAGGTTCGTTAATGATTCTGAGTATGCTACCAATGACTTTATGGTTCAACCACCCGCCTGGGGTGAGTGTATTACTTGTGGGAACCAAGCAGCACTTGAGATCGGATCAACTTCGGGGAGGAAGAGAGTGGTGGAGTATGACCCTAATGACAAAGTCAAGAGGATAATGGGCAATGCAGAAGATAGCGATGAGGAAGAACCCGATGAAGATGATGATGATGAGCCGCAACCCAAGAAATAATGTGGATCACCTCGTGATTAGTTCTTGTTTTTAGTATTTCATTTTCTATTTCCTCGTTGTAATCGAACTTGTTTAGACTTGTGTACTATGGATTTGGGATGAACCTTAATATTATTTTGGTTTAATTGGTGATAGATTCTAGTGGCATGACTTGTCACAATTTTGTGGATATCAATGCAATCGATGGTAACCCTTCATGATCTATGTTACGTCTTTATTAGCTCTTTGTGATGTGGTTGATGAATGCTTGTAGTTGTAGTGACATGTTATACTTATATTATGTCCTAAAAAAGAAATCCTTCTTGATCTTGATGTGTATACTTATCATGTTCTTTTTCCCTGTGATTGCAGAGAAGGAGTAAAGAGGTATTTTTAGTCGTTTGTGGATTACTACTTGACTAGTCCTTCAATATGCCTCCCAAGTTGACTACTAATACTGCTAACAACATGATTCAGCAGGCGATCGCTGTAGCTCTTGCTGAGGACCGTGCTAACCGAGTCCAAGGTGTTGGAGATAATGTTGGGAACAATGCTGGACTGCAAGGCCCAAGGGAGTGTACTTATGCTAGTTTTGTGAAGTGTGGACCTACACAGCTTCGTGGAACTGGAGGGGCTTTGGAATTATGTCGATGGATTGAGAAGATGGAAAGTGTGTTTGAAATTAGTGGTTGTTCGGAAGCTAACAAGGTGAAGTTTGCAAGTGCTACCCTCCTGGACGATGCTTTGAGTTGGTGGAAGAACCAAGTGGCGACTGTTGGGCTGGAAGTGGCCAATGGGAGAACTTGGGCTGCCACTAAGGCGTTGTTGACTAAAAGGTTTTGCCCCGAGGAAGAGCTGATTCAATTAGAAGACGAGTTGAGAGACTTGATGTTGAGAAACAATGACATTGCTAGTTGTACCCGCATATTTAATGAGTTATGTTTGCTTTGTCCTGATGCTTTTGTGGATGACCACAAAAAGATGAGACAGTATATCAAGGGATTGTCGAGTAATATCAAGGGTGAGACGACTTCGTCAAGGCCTACAACCTTTGATGAAGCATTGCAAATGGCTCATGCTTCGATGGATGTGAAATTTCAGGATAAGAAAGCTAGTGTGGCTGAAGGATATAAGAGGAAATGGGAGACTGCCCAGTCTAATCAGTCTTAAGGTCAAATTCGTGGAGGTCAGCGAGGAAACAATCAAGGATCGAACCGTTATCAACATTTTAATAAAAGAAGGAATGATGGGGTTAGAGCTGCTACTGTGCCAAGAGGAAACAAGATTAACCCAAAGTGTGGTCGGTGCAATTTGTATCATGTAGGTAACAGCCCACCTGTGTGTGGCAAGTGTGGACAAGCTGGACGTATGACTGTGGAGTGCAAATCTAGAGGTGTGGTTACGGGTGCTAATGCTACTTGAGTGATGGTTTGCATTGGTTGTGAAGAAAGAGGACACCAGCAAAAGAGTGGTCCTAAGGTTGGGAATAATCAAGGTGGAATTGTTGCTGCTCCAGTGTATGCTGTAGGAAATGTGGACAAGCCTCAAGGTCCGAACGTGGTGAATAGTACGTTCTTACTTGACGCTCGTTATGCTAGTGTATTGTTTAATTCTAGTTCAGATAGGAGTTTTGTAGATATACAAGTCAGCCGCCTTATCGATAGAGAACCAATAGAGTTAGAAACTAGTTATAATGTGGAATTAGCAGATGGGAAAATTGTTAGCACTAATTCAATACTAAAAGGGTGTTCCTTGAAGTTGGGTAATTACGTGTTTGAGATCGATTTGATGCCTATAGAGCTAGGATCTTTTGATGTAGTGGTTGGTATGGATTGGTTGATTTCGCATAGTGCGGTGATTGTTTGTGGGGAAAGGTTAGTCCAGATACCATTGAAGAATAGGGTATTAACCGTGAAAGATGATGAATGTACTTCTCGTTTGAAAGAGATATCTTGCTTGAAAATGATGAGGTATATGGAGGAAGGTGGTGATGTATTTCTGGCTCAGATCACTAGTGATGGTGAGGTTGAGAAGAAATTGGAAGATGTGCCAGTAATTAGAGATTATCCTGAAGTTTTTCCTGAAGAGTTGCCGGGTTTGCCGCCACCTCGAGAAGTTGAATTTCTGATTGATTTGGTGCCAGGAGCTGCGTCAGTGGCTTGCACGCCTTATCGATTAGCACCATCAGAGTTGAAGGAGTTATATGATCAGTTGAAAGAATTGATGGATAAGGGATTTATTAGACCGAGTTCATCGCCATGGGGAGCGCCTGTTCTGTTTGTGAAGAAGAAGGATGGATCGTTCAGAATGTTTATTAACTATCGAGAGCTTAACAAATTGACGATTAAGAATCGGTATCCGTTGTCGAGGATTGATGATTTATTTGACCAGTTGCAAGGTTGATATGTGTACTCGAAGATCGACTTGATATCAGGTTATCACCAACTGAGAGTTAGATAGGAAGATGTTCCTATAACTGCTTTCCGTACTCGATATGGACATTTTGAATTCCAAGTGATGCCTTTTGGTTTAACAAATGCGCCTGTCGTATTCATGGATCTTATGAATCGCGTGTATAAGCCATTTTTGGATAAGTTTGTCATAGTGTTCATTGATGATATCCTTATCTACTCCAAAAGCAAGAGGGAGCATGAGAAGCACTTGATGACGATTTTGGAATTATTGAAGAAAGAGAAGCTTTATGCCAAGTTTTCGAAGTGTGAATTTTGGTTGGAATATGTGCAGTTTCTTGGGTATGTGATTGACAACAAAGGCGTTCGTGTAGATCCTGCAAAGATTGAAACTATCAGGGATTGGTCGGTACCAACAACGCCGACTGAAGTTCGTCAATTTCTAGGTTTAGTTGGATATTATCGAAGATTTATCGAAGGATTTTCGTTGATCGCTAAGTCTTTGACTAAGTTGACCGAGAAGAATCGAGATTTTGTGTGGGGATAAGATGAAGAGACCGCTTTCCAAACTCTTAAAGAAAAGTTGTGTTCTGCACCGATTTTGTCGTTACCTGAAGGAACTGAAGATTTCATGGTCTTCTGTGATGCGTCTCACAAGGGCTATGGAGTGGTATTGATGCAGCGCGAGAAGGTAATCGCTTATGCATAAATACAACTGAGAAAGCATGAAGAAACCTATACGACTCATGATTTGGAACTTAGAGCTGTTCTTTTTGCTTTAAAGTTGTGGAGGCATTATTTGTATGGAACCAAGTGTGTGGTGTTTACTGAACACAAGAGTCTACAACACATATTGGATCCGAAAGAGTTGAATATGCGTCAAAGGAGATGGGTTAAGCTATTGAGTGATTATGATTGCGAGATTCGTTACCACCCTGGTAAAGCGAATGTTGTAGCTGACGCGCTTAGTAGAAAGGAAAGAGAAAAGCCGCTGAGAGTTAGGGCTTTGGTGATGGCTGAAAAGGTTGACTTGACCGAGTTGATATTGAAAGCTCAAGCCAATGGTTTGTTGAGGAAGCATGTTAAGAAAGAGAATTTGGGAAGGATGATGAATCCGTTGTTTGAAGTGAGGTCGAATGGGATGAGATATTTTGATAATAGAATTTGGTTACCTTTGTGTCCACCTAAGAAAGGAGCACAAGGAGTGCGAGATTTGGTGATGAATGAATCTCATAAGACGAAGTATTCGATACATTCTGGATCGGATAAGATGTATCATGATTTAAAGAAGGTGTATTGGTGGCCGAATATGAAGGCAGATATCGCGCGCTATGTTAGTAAGTGTTTGACGTGTGCGAAGGTAAAGGCTGAACACAAGAGACCGTCCATATTATTGCTTCAACCTGAGATTCCTGAATGGAAGTGGGAGAAGATCGCTATGGATTTCGTCATAGGTTTACCAAGAACTCCTAGTGGTTGTGATACGATATGGGTGATTGTGGATAGATTGACTAAATCTGCACACTTTTTGCCTATGAAGAAGACATATAGTATGGGGAAGTTCGCAGAGGTGTATGCAAAAGAGATTGTTTGTCGTCATGGAGTGTCGTTGTCGATTATTTCGTATCGTGACAGTTGGTTTACTTTGGAATTTTGGAGATCTCTTCAACGTGCTATGGGCACTGAGTTGTGTTTGAGTACTGCTTATCATACCGAAACCGATGGCCAAAGTGAAAGGACTATACAAACATTGGAGGACATGCTCCGAGCGTGCGTAATAGACTTTGGTGGTAATTGGGAACGTCATTTGCCTTTAGTGGAATTCTCATATAACAACAGTTATCATGCGAGTATTAACGCTGCACCGTTTGAAGCATTGTATGGGCGTAAATGGAGATCTCCAGTGTGTTGGAGCGAAGTAGGGGAAAGTCAACTGACTGGACCTAAAATGGTGTTTGAGACGACTGAGAAGATTTTGCAAATCAAGAATCTATTATTAGCTGCAAGAAGCTGACAGAAGAGTTATGCAGATTATCGTAGGAAGCCATTGGAATTTGAGATTGGAGACATGGTTATGCTTAATGTATCGCCATGGAAAGGTGTTATTTGTTTTGGGAAGAGAGGAAAGTTGAGTCCAAGGTATATTGGACCATTCAAGATTGTGAAACGAATTGGACCGATTGCTTATAAATTGGAGTTGCCAGTTGAGCTTAGTGCTATTCATAACACATTTCAAGTGTCGAACTTGAAGAAGTGTTTAGCGGACCAAGAATTGGTGATTCCTTTGGATGAGATACAACTTGACGATAAGTTGCATTTTATTAAAGAACCAGTGGAGATTATGGATCGAGAGGTTAAGAAGTTGAAGCATAGTAGGATTCCGATTGTGAAGGTACGATGGAATTCTAGACGTGGACCGGAATTCACGTGGGAGCGTGAGGATTTCTTCAAAGAGAAGTACCCGCATTTTTTCTAGTGGTACGAAATGTGAGTATAAGAGGAGGCGAACGCCGGGACATCGTTCTCTTAAGGAGGGGAGGATGTAACACCCCGAAAACCGAGGTCATTATTTTATCCTATTTTACGCATATTTTTGAAATTTTTGAAAAATTTTATCGTGGAATTATTTGACGGTTTAAGTTGAAACCGATAAACGAGACTGAAATTTGATGTTTGACGATTTAAGAAGAATCGATAGAGGTCGCGATACCTACGGATGCCCAAAATTTATATTTTATTATCGATCGATCGATATTTAATTTTTAGAGATTTTTATTTTTACTTACGTGTTAAGTAGATCTGGAACCATTCTTACTTTATTAATTGTGTGAGTATAGGCATATAAATATGTTTTAGGAAGCCGGGACGAACCCCGAATCCCGCAAAATTTCAAAACCGACTAGTAAGTCGATTCCTACCTTTAAAACTTGTCGCTTAATTTTGAGGCCAAAAGAATGCTAAAATTGCAAGAAGGGTCCCCCCAATTTTTACAAAAAGGGAGAGAAGGAAAAACATACACACAAATTCATTTCAAAATTTTTCTTCTTCCTCTCTTGAGCCGCCGGCCATAGCAACACCACCACCACCACTTGATTTTTTTTCTTGTGTTTTGGAAGAAAGTAATCAAATAACACCTTCTATTTCATCCTTGTGAGTCTTCTTGTTCAATAAAATTAACCATGCAACAACTTAATTTCTCCAAAAATTATTTCTTATGAACAAATGGGTTTTGATTGATTTTTCTTTAATGCATGTTTTAATTGGGTGTTTGTAAACAAGGGGTATTGATTAATTAAGCTTGGAATCAATTTTTGTTTTTTTTTTGTTTTTGTTCTTGAAACCCACGGTCCAAAAGGGGTGGTGTTTGATTTTGGAATTTGGCGTGGGTGACTAAATAGTTAACGGCTCGGTGTCATGAGCTCAAACACAATTATTAGCTATTGCTAAAGATATCAACCTTGAATAATAGATTGTTTGATCGACAATTCTATGAATGATCGTGAGTGAATTTTATACTCTTATGTTCAAATGTGATTGTAAAACCTATAGATTTCGCTCAACATTATTTCTTGACCCTTTTAAGCATGTGTTTCAGGTAATCAAGGCTAGGATGTGGCGAAGCATACAATGGAGAGTTGGTGTGGCTTCTGTGGTCTATTATGTTTTCCTCCCTTTTTATTTATACAATTTAAATTTTATTTTGTTTAAAATATAAGAATTTGGATATTTGGTTGAGATTCAGTGGGGACCTAAACGCTCTCTGTTGTAACTTATGGGTTAGAAAAACTAATTAGACTTTGTTGTTGTATATTTTTATAAATGTAAACTTTTCAACGTCTCTTTTTAGTTGTTCTGTATGACTAGTGTGTGATGATAACTACCTAGCACCCAAATTATGTATTTCCGTTGTGCATGTAATTTGAGGGTGTTAGAATTAAATAAAGCATGATTTTAATTAAATCAGTCTAAATAAATAAAAAATACTTTGGTTAATCATGAATTATTATATTTAATAATTATAACCTAAGTCATGTTTTATTAATTAATTATAAGTCCATGTTTTAATAAATGACAAAATACTTAGGTTAATGCATGTATTATTTATTAAAATAATATAACCTAAGTCCGTGTTTAAATTAAATTAATTATTAATCATGTTTAATTAACTTAATTTTTCTTGTAAAAAAATATAACTTGTAAATATAATCCCGTGCTCGTTTTCGTGTTTTAATATAAGCCGAAACATGAATCGAACCAAACCGTCCCGACAGTGGCTAACCCGGTCTAGCCGGTTGCCACTGTCGTGGCTCGGCTTGCCACTATCGAACCGAACACACCACCGGCAAAAGCCAGTGGTTCCCCCTGCTTGGCTGCATTTCCCACTGACTGAACCAAACAGCCACCGGCTTAAGCTGGTGGTGCTTGCTGCTGTGTCGAGACCCACACCCAAACCAACGTCACCCCGACTCACGTCAGGGTTCCCTTGTCCTTGCGGCCAAGCAACCAATACCACACTGAGACCCTAGGGTGTCGGCTGTTGGTGTTCAAAAGACCACCGAGAGCCTCTTGGCTCTCGGTTCATGTGTCAGCCGAACAAAACCACACCAAAACCCCACTCTTCCTTGTTTATTTTAACTCCTAGCATGTTCTTGTTCCATGTTTTTTTATAGATTCATAACATATAATCATGATTTAATAAAAAGGAATAAAAAGATTAAGGTTAAGGTGATACCGAATGCGTGATTGAATGTGGATTTAGAACACGAACATGTTACTAACAAAATAAAAGATCAAAAACCAACGAACACCCCCTTGGTGTGATGATACGCCGACGACAAGAGGAGAGAAAGAGAGCTAGGGTTTTCTTGATTTTCTTAAAATCCTGTATTATGAAAAGTTCTGTGTTTTGTATTTCCTTTAGTCAAAATTTAAATGGGTTGGGCCCCCTCTTCTTCCTTGTCCGCGGCTACCATGGCCAACAAGGCAAAAAACCATACAATTTTTATGTCTAAATAATACTCGTGTATGCTCGTGTTTATTATCCGCTCTAGTTCGTGTTTAATGTTCGTGTTATATATACTACGTACATATATTGTATTCTAATAGTCGTGTTATAATTATTATACGTAATAATTATCATGTTCATAAATGTTCGTGATCATATGTTCGTGATTATAATTATTATACTTAATAATTATCGTGTATTATCACGTACTTAATAACTATCGTGCACTAACACGTGCGTAGTTTCTGAATTAAATGATTGTAACACGTGTACATGACATAAATGGAAAGTTTTAGTTGGTTCGTACGTTTACGTAGTGTACTGTTCATGGAATTTATGTGCGGGTTTTACAATTAAAATGTCTCCAAAGACAAAAAAAGTTAGTTTACTTTGAAACATCTTTTTATATAAAGGATTAGATTAGATCAAAATACTATTTAATATATGACTTTTGCTTAGCATTTGTGTACTCGATATCGTTCTCGGTATCTAATTGAATTAATCAAGGTTAGAAGTGAAATTATCGCCGTTGGTAACTAAAAGGGGAGTTGATTTTCTATTCTACTTGAAGTGTAAGTGCGAAACGTAATTAAAATAAGCTAAAGGCAAATCTAGAAAAACTGTCACTTTTTTTTTGTAAAATTAGAAAAACACTTGGTAAAAACAGAGATTTCGGTGAAATTTTTGGAAATTAAAACGTAATGAAAAGTAAATTTCAAACTAAGATAAATAAAACAAAAACTAAAGTTAGATGGTAACACGATCGTAACTCAGATCACAGTGGTGGATCACACTCAAGAATGAGGGATCGCACTCTTGGATCGTACTTGGTGATCGCACCAAGTGATCGTAGCCTACGATCGTAACAGTCGATCGTAGCCTAGATCGTGGTCAAGCGATCGCACTCAATGCGATGGAAATTAGAAACGTGGCCTAGATCACACTCAAGTGATCGTGGTTAGCGATCGCAATGAGTGATCGTGACCAGGGATCGCAGCCACAGATCGCACTAAATGATCGTACCCACGATCGCAACAAGTGATCGTGGTGTGGATTATGGAGTGTGATCGTAGTAAACGATCTTACTTGGTGATCGAAGTAATGGATCGCAAGTAGAAACCCTAGGGGTTTATGCGATCACACTTACTTGATCGGAACTGATAAAACCCTTAAGCATGATACGATGGAAATCAAAGAGCAAATAAGCCGAAAATGAATAAGCACAAATAAGCAAGACGAATAAGCACTTATCCAAATCTTAACCAAATGAAAACAAGCAAAAATTTAAAAACTTTTGAGACACGTAAGATGCAAACTTTATAAAACAAACTTTAAAAAAGACTAAACTTTTACGAAAATTAAAAAGTAAATAAGCTAAACACAAAATAAGCCAATAAGCATGATAAGCTTAAAGCTTAATCCGTATAAAACTTAGATAGAAACCAAAAGATAAACTTTTTGATCTCATAAACATCAAGATGAAACAAGATCAAGCTTATCACGAATAAAAAATAAGTAAAAATCAAGAAAGGTAGAAAGAGACTGAAAATGAAAAACTTAACTTGAACTTATAGATTAATGATTCCAAAATACAAGATCAAATCAAAGCTTAAACATGAAAGGAAGAAAAGATGAAATTCTAGTGAGAGAAAGTTAAACACTTTCTCTCTCTAAAAACTAAAGAAAAAGAGGAAAAATGAAATAGCTAAATTAACTAACACCCTCCTAATGTGTCATTAGGAGGGTATATATAGGAGGTGGGGAGTGCATGTGTTGCTTCCTTCTTTCTTTCTTCTCGTCTCGACTTGATTTAAATTCTTTGTCTTTCGACGTCGTCTCGGGATTTGTCGATATAAATTTAACTTGTCTTATAATTTTCTTCTATAATTAGACTTGAGTTCTTTGACTTCATTAAACTTCCGTCTTTAGACTCTTTCTTCGATAAATCTTCAGAATAGGCCTTGGACTTCCGTTCTTTTTGCACTCTTGATCTTTTGACTTCGTCTTTTATCTTTTTCCTCGATAAAAGCCCGTGATAGCCCATGTTTTCTTCCTTTTTTCATATTTTTATCCTGAAACACAATAAAACACAAACCACGCATAATTCCGACTTTTACGACATAAAATACACGTTTTGGTCTTGTTATTATTGAAAATAAGTGGTAAAAAGATAAGTGTTTTCACACTTATTAAATCCCCTACACTTGACCATTGCAATGCCCTCATGCAATGCATCAATTTCAAAGCACGGTTTACATTTTTCATCATAGATAACCCACCTTGGCGTTTATCAAATACTAAACTTTAAGGAAATAAAAAAGATAGAAATATGTACAAAACAAGTAAAGAAATCAAAGACTTACATTGGGGTTTTGGCCGTCATGAATGTTCATCATCCTCAAGTTTCACGTTCCCATACCAAGCTTAAAAACGATATCATTGTTATAAGTTAGCAAACTAACACGAACTCATGTGGCCCAATTATTTACTTAGACTTCCTTATTCCTAGGTGTATCTCTTATATTTTAATATTGTCTTGAATGATCACGAGGATACATTGTTTGACTTATTTCGATAGTTTACTTAGGCCGAAAATAAAGTGGGACGATTTAATCAATAGATAGCTAAAGGACAAAATCTTTTAAAACTGCTTCTCGGGACCTCTTAAAGTTCATATCTTTTCATAACTCGCTTCACGATTTGAGACCTTTCTCGGACCGATATTTGGCAGCGACTTCATACTTAGAATCTTGAGAGACGTTCTTGAAATTATGGTCTTCTCTTCATAATAGGAATTCTTCACTTGAAGTGTTTGAGAGATTCTTCAATTTTGGACCACGACTTCTTCATTTTTCTCAATCTTTATTTTGGACTAAGATATACAACGATCCGCCTCCTTTTAGGACTTGGATCTATTTATCCTCATACCTTGCTAGGGTCTTTTCGGATATACTTCTCCATGATCATTAGGGGAGTATTTGCTTTTCGTCGTGTGTCTCGATCCTTCATATTGATTTTTGATAAATGATTCTTCACATCACTTGGGATCTTTAGCAACAAAATGTAGCCCCCATGCCTTATTAGGGCCTTTTCGGACTCGCTAATCTTTGCATCCCGCTTCAATAAGTTATGCCTTGGCTATGAAATCTAATTAATACCGAGCAACTTCTAAACGATCTTGCGCTAGAAGCTAATTAATTTTTCAAATCGTACAACCTTATTTATTGCAAATATATTTATTAACAAGTGATGGGAGAAAAAGCTTATAATCAACTCACATAAATTCACGAAAGAATACCAAACTTATAATTGACTCTATCATCTATCGTTCTCCACAATTTAAAATCTCAAGGAATGAGACTCGTGGATGCTTAGCCAATTAAATCAAAGTTTTTGGTTTTCAAGCCATCTATAGGATCTTGCAAATTCTTAGACTCTTTCAAGTTTAAAAATTCGCATTTTAAAGTTCCCTTGATAAACGACTTTCTAGGATCAATTATAGGAACTTGCGAAAAGTTCTTGTTCCTAACCCGTAAGAGTTAAGACTTTCGCGTTTTAAAGTTCCCTATATAAAATCCTAGCAAAACTTGACTTTAACACGTTAAGGATACTAGCTAGAGTAAACTTGGATAAGTAAACTCAGGTTGACTCAAAAGATTCATGACTTTGAAAAATTAAAACCACTTTATTCAAAATTTATTCTAGCAAAGAAAGTAAATGACGATAGCAAAGGAAAATACTACTATACAACTAGGCCAAAATGGATTTAAAATTTTGAAAAATGTCGAAAAATCAAATTTTCCGGTTAATATGAGGACAAATTAATGGAAAAGCCCACTTACTTCGATAGAAGTCCCCCCTACTCTTGATATAAACATTGTCCTCAATGTTTAAGCATGTGGGAGTAAACTCCCCTACACTTAGGACATTGTGCACTTTGTTTAAATCTTGCTAAGTAAAGGAAAACTATGGTGATTTCAATGTGAGCCTATAAGATATGAAATATTGAATCACGATAGTTTAGGATAGAACCAGGAAGACGAGTACACGGGATCACAGTTCGTCAAATGTCGTCAAGAGTGGATCTTTGAAACTTTAATCCTTGCACAGCATAAGAAACAAGACAACAAACACATGCGGGGCTCCCCCTACACTTATTATGAAAATGGTAAAGGATAGATCAACGGGTTGCCTCCCGAGAAGCGCTTGTTTTTGTTAACCGAGTCATGAGCCTGACTCGACCCAGAGCTAATTTAAGGGAAACGTGGTGAGGTATGGAATCATCTCATGAGAGATTTCCTCACCAAAGTACAGCTTCACACGCTGGCCATTCACTTTAAAATTAAGCCCATTTCGTTGAGAAAGCTCAACGGTGCCATAAGGGAAGACTTTGGCGACAGTGAATGGACTAGACCAACGGCTCTTCAGCTTGCCCGAGAAGATCTTCAACCGAGAGTTAAAGAGCAAAACTTGATCACCAACGTGAAACTATCGGTTCTTAATCCTAGAATCATGAATGATCTTGGTCTTCTCTTTGTAGATCAATGAATTCTCATAAGCTTCATTCCTCAGTTCATTTAGCTCGTTGAGTTGAATCTTCCGAAGATCACCGGCTTTGTTGATGTTAAAATTGGCCCATTTCAAGGCCCAGTACGCCTTATGTTCCAGCTCAATAGGGAGGTGGCATGCCTTCCCGTACACAACACGATATGGAGTGCAACCAATCGGAGTCTTATATGCGGTACGAAAAGCCCACAAAGCATCATCTAACTTATCGGCCCACGAGGCACGATGCTCTCTGTTATACCCATTTAATCCATAACACAAGATTTAGAAGAGATATTTAGAGAGAGAAAGAGAAGAAAGTAGAGAGAGAAAGTAGAGAGAGAAGTGGAAGGTTTACACTAAAACTATGTGTTTAATGAAATGAACCAACACCCTCTTTCACATGTGAAAGAGGGTTATATACCCCACGAACCAATGGGCTTTCCATGGGTCGTGGGTTTGTGACTTGGGTCGGGCTTGGCTTTGTCTTGGGCTTACGCCCCTAACTTATACAATATTAGCTTAAAGTCCAAGCCCGGTTTTCCCGACTAACCTATTACAATACAAGACCTTTTAACGACTAAGATGACCTATTACATTCTTGTTCGACTATATAAAATATAGGGCTAACAATCTCCCCCAATGTATCGGTCATCTTAAAAAGCTTAAAAAGCATAAGATGATTGAGTGAATACATTCTTGTAGAGGAGATCTTCTTGCTTTGGTCTTGTATCTTGGTCTTGATCTTGTTTGTAACAACTTTGTTCCTTCATGCTTTCGTGATCTTTATCATGAGCCTTTGTCATTTGACTTTGAGTGCTTGAGATCTTCATCTGTACTCCTTGTGACTAAGATGACCTATTACATTCTTACATTCTTAGGTATCTTGATTATCGCCATCTTGTGCTCTTGTGACTTCTTAATCGACATCGGTTGCACAGCTACGCCACCTTCTTGATATAGACACGGATGAAATGGCTTTGAACATTTCACCCTAACTCGGTAGCGTTTTACCTCCGGTCAGCGAAGACCGTTAAACGGTATTAAATACCGTGCCTGTGATTAGGTAGATTCGATTAAGAACCTCCTTGACAGGGTTTCCCGGCGGTAGTAGCCAGTTCTCTTTACTCGACCGTCTCAAAGCAGACTGCGAACGTAAAGAGTGAATCATAAGGATACGGTTATCCGTTTGATTAGAGTCGTCAATTCAGAATTCCTGGAACAAGTTTGATTCTGTAAGAATCGCACCATTGTTGCTTTCCAGTTTGCCACAAGCTCGATTCATAAGAATCTTGCATGTTACCTACCGCAGTGCTGTTTGATGTTGACACTGGAAGGATTTCCATTCGTCACTGTGAACACTAAAGAGTGTCACTCTGAATGTTCTGGCAAGATCACATGGATTTTGCGAAGAAACCTGGAATCAAGTTTGAATCAATTAAGAATCGAAACTTAGTTGCTTTCCAGTTCTCACAAGTTTGATTCGTGTAGAATCGCACAAGTTACCTACCATGAGCTTGTTTGATGCTGGCTCAAGCAGGATTTCCATCTTCATTGTGAATCGTATCACTCAGATGTTCTGGCAATATCACAAGGATAATGCGTAGGACTCTATTCTGTCCTAATGAGATGATAAATTGATCTCTTTTGGCTCTAGACTCATAAGTGCATTTTTGGTAATCGGAGGCTGGAGCAGACTGCCACCTTTTCAATATTAACTGACTCGGAGTGAGAAAGTCAATAGATACGTGTTGATCTCCGTGACAATGAGACAAGTTTCTTTTGAGAGAAACTCGAATGGCTGGGAAGGGTTGTGCATTGCATCACTAGGTCCATGATGACTTGTCTTCAATAGATGTATTGACCCGGTTTCTGCCTAAGTTGCATAGAATATTCAACTCCTTTAATGCTTACCAATACGTCATCATTAGCACCTTGTTGTGATTGTTCCAGTGCTAACTTAAGTACTTGGTCCGCATTCAGCTTCATTCCACTCCATCTTTCCTAAGGACAACTATTTCTAGCTATGGAGTGTCCTTGGGTAGATCCCTCCGGTTCTGGTTGGATCATAGGACTTAGTTTCCTATCCTAAACCACCTTTTGACTCCATCGTTCCGTCGTGGATAGTAGGTTGTTTTAAGTAAAGATCGTAACCATAAAACCATTGAAAACCATTCAAAGTGTTTGACAAATATCAAAACTTTTAACACTTGAAAGTTTTACATTTCCGAAAAGCTCCCCCTACACACATGCATCGATATACGAAATAGTTTGGCATGTGAAGGAAAGAGTTGCACTTGAGTCTTTAAGATCACTTGTTGCGATATATTACATTTTAATCACATTTTCTCCCCCTATCTCTAATATAAAAACATCATATTAGAGATACCAATTGATTAAAATATGACAATTTCTGAAAACCGATTGGGAGAGAAACATGTGTGCACGCATGAATCATGGAACATTTTCAGTCGGGTCGCTCCCCCTCAACAATATATGTGTGTCTTGAGACAAAATTTGACAAAATTTTAGAAAAACGACACCACAAAATATGTTGAGGTACGGAGTTGAGATGCCTTTTCCGATATAATATATTACATTTGACAATTTCATATCATTTTCGGAATGTGTTGGATACATAAAATATGAGAATTTTAGAGATGTACCCAACAACATTAAAAGGCTTGATTTTAAAACGCTCCCCCTCAAAAATTGATCAAAATAACATATGACAATTTTGAGATATAAAAACTACTTATGAGGAAGGGAGTGTTGAACACACAATTTTGAAAGATTTAGAAAAACCTTTTGAGAAATTCTTGAAAAATTGTGTTCAACGGTTTTAAAATAATCAGGATAGAAGACTTCTCTTCTATTGCTTAGGGAAAGCGCACTGAAACGTACACTTCCCTTTCGGGTCCGTTTTTCATGAGCTCAAAACTTTGATTGTTTTGTGACTAGCTCATGACCGAGAAAATTAAATTTCCCGTTGTGAAGGATAAGTTATCATCCGTGATAAACTTTCCTTAAATTGAAGTTCGAGTTCTAAGTTGACATTTACTTAGAAATCGTTTTTCATGAACTCAAAAACTTTGAATGTTTTTATGAGAAGCTCATGACCGAGAAATATGAAATTCTCGTTGAGAAGGATAAGTTATCGTCCGAGATAAACTTTCCTTAGTTGAGGTCCGAGTCCTAAGCTGTGATGCGACTAGAAGTCATTTACACGAGCTTAAAACTTTCGAATAGTTTTAATGTAAGCTCGTGTCCGAGAAAAATTGAATTTCTCGTTTTGAGGATAAGTCATACTCGGGATGAACTTTCCTGTCTTGTGAGCCCGGGTTACAGTCTGTAATTTGACTATAAACCTTCTACACGAGCTAAAAACTCTTGAATAGTTTTAAGAGAAGCTCGTGGCCGAGAAATATTAATTTCTCGTTTTGAGGGTAACTTATCGTTGAAGAGATAAAGTTCCCTTTCTTTGACGTTCGAGTTACAGCCTGAAATGTGACTGTAAGTCATCTTGAATCTTACTTGTGAAACCCTTGAGACACGTATTTCTCTGATATCTGCTTCTTCAGCAACCAAACTCTGAGAGTGTCTTTTGTTGAACGGTATGAATATGGAAAACCTTTGTGTTCTTGTTGAACCTTTATTATAATACCTGCACTTTTATCAGTAGTTTGTATGCTTGCTTGTGGATTAGTGATATCTTTGTGAGAACCGTGTTGGGGTTCACCTTGAACATTTTTTGTGCTAGAGGGAAATATCTTTCCTGTAGGAACCCACCTAAGACCAATTGTTTTAAAGGTTCTACCCGTTGGTATCCACCTAAGACATGATCTAGGAGTCATAGGTTTCTCATGCACAGCGGAAGACTTAGTTGGAGAAAACCTATTTCCTTTAGGGTTCCATCTTTGAGGTGCTCTAGCTTTTTGGGTCACCTTGTTCAGGACTTTAGTGATACAATCATCATGAATGGCATTAAACACGCATTTGTTACATTGTGTGCAAACAAAGTGCTTAGCATCTGAGAAGGCTCTAGAGTTCCTAGGGTTGGCATAATTGTGCACATCATAGAAGGGTCTAGAATTCCTAGATGTGTGAACAACGCTCCTAGGTTGTGGTTTGGTCCTATCTCTTGCTTGAGTCTTTTTTTTAGCATCCTCTAGATAGCTTTTATGACCCGTGTCATTTGAACTACGCTTAGGCATGTTCTTGGAGCTAGATCTAAAGTTGCTTGAAGCATTCATGTGATCGGGTTTTGCAGAAGCAGTTTGTCTTAAGGTCGGTCTAGATTGTGGAGTGACTGGTTTAGGCAACTTGCTACGCACGTCAACTTGGGATGCAAACCTCGGATTCGACATTTTGAGTCGTTCAGATTTAAACGCATTCGGTTGTCTAGCAACTGAGCATTTTCTGAATGATTTAGAAGGAGGTTTCCCCAAGACTGACTGATTGGCAAAGTTAGTATCGACACTATTTCCTTTTAACTTCCTTAATTCATTCTTTACTGCAGTTAGTGCAAAAACCTTTTCCTGAATCTGAGCTTTTAATTGCTCATTTTGTAGAAGTAATTGAGCGACACGTTGTTCTAACTTAATGTTCATATTATCAAATATGTCGTTATCAGCATTCGCGTTATTACTTTCTACAGTGTCGATAGGTTGCACAGATATTTCACTTAATGAAGCAGGCGGAGGACTTGGATTTTGAGAAGCCAACTTTGATTCTAACAAATTTATTTGTTTCAAAAAATGTTCTTTTTCCGCGTTGAAATCTTGAATCTTACGATCCAATTTTTGTTCAAGAACAACATTTGCTTTTTCAAGTTTTTCAAAATAAGCTTCAAATTTGTCATTTTTCTTTGAAAATTCGAGTTTGGCATCCTCAAAATCTTTTGTCGTTTGAGCTAAGAGAGTTTCGAGCTCGTGAGTCTTAGAATCAGTATTTAATGGTACCTCAGCCATTGGCTCATTGTCACATGTGGGGCTGATAGCTGTAACAACAACTTCTTTATCTTTCCCTGAGCTTGTGCTGGTATGATGAGTTTCTGATTCTGGCCTGCTGCTTTCTGTATCAACCGAAGAAGCATCCAATGCTTGATCTTTATCGACAGTGCTCTCTTTCGTCGCATCCAATGCTTGATCTTTATCGACAGTGCTCTCTTTCGTCTGCATCAGTCTTTGATTCAACCTTCTTTCCAATTGCCTTTGATGGCGTGTTCTTTCATCAACTGACTTCTTTATATTACTCATGTGTTGAAGAAGTGTCTCTTTGAACGCTTGAAGATCTATGAGAGTATATTTGGTAAAGTATGTGCTTGTGAACTCTCGATCGTTTTTGGATAAGCCACTTGAGTCAATGAATTGCTGGAACTGATTGTTGAGAGCTAAAAGGACCTCCATGGATATATTCTCGTGAAAATCGTCTTTGTTAAGTTCTTGTTGAAGATGGTCCACATTAAGTAGCATCGTTCTGATGAATGTCTCAACATCTTGACCAAATAGTAGAAAGAATACCCGTTTGAATCCAATTTCAAGACGAGTGCCTTTTAGGTCTTCTCTTGAAAGAACCTGAAGGTGTGACTGAAGTAACTTTACGTGTTCCATGCATCTTTCTTTTGCTTTCGACATCTTGTATTTGATTGCATGAACGGTTTTGGTGGTAGAATCCTTGTTAGAAGGTTTACTAATTGGAGTCTCAGTATTTGTCTGAACCTCTGGATTCTGCATCTTCTCTTTATTCATCGCAGTCATGGACATTGTTGGTGTTGAATCCACGAAGATGTCCATTGAACGGATGTCTCGAAGAGGATATGATGTGTATGGATTACGGATCTTAGTGGATGTGTTGTGATTAGATTGTGGTTGAAATTTTGAAAATTCTGATTTTTTCTCAGTCTGACAATAAATTCCTCAGTCCGATAAAACGGTAAATCGAAAATTTTGGAATCGCCAAATTTTGAATTCGAGTTAGAAATAGCCAATAACTAGTAGGGAAAAAGTTTGAAAAGTGAAAAATTTTGACAAAAATAAAACCTAAAATTGGCCTAAAAATTTGAATTTTGGTCCGAAAATTTGAATTTTTGGTCGAAAATTTTTTCGCATCGCCAAAATTTGAAATTGAAGCTTAAATGGCCTAAAAATGGTCTGGGAAAAAATAAATTTTACTATGGTTTTCCCGCCAAAAAACTCTTTTTTTTTTCTTTTTTTTTTTTTTTAATCTTCGTGTAAACTACGTTCCGAAACTAGTCTAGATAGTGGCTAATTCGAAAAATTACTCAAACAAAATTTAGCATCGCAATACAACCCATCGCAATATTCTGTCGTAATGCTGTCGCAATGTCCTATCGCAATATCTATCGCAATATCTATCGCAATATGGCTATCGCAATATCTATCGCAATGTTGTATCGCAATATCTATCGCAATATGACTATCGCAATGTTGATCGCAAAGTAAAACCCTAGGGTTATTGCGATCAAAACCTTTTCAGATGGAACCTGTCGCAATAAGTATCGCAATATAAAACCCTCAAACTTTGCGATGGACACGATCGCAATATGGAGACAAAAAGTACCACTTTTTTCGGAAAGTACACCACAAATTCGAGATTTTGAGCCTAAAAATGATCCAAACACCAAAAAATTTTGTGTTTTTAACCAAAGTAACAATACCAAATCACTACCAAAAGTATGTAGATGATTTGTATCAAGAATAAACCATAAAAACACAAAAATATTTTTGGCACGTGATGATATGGATCAATGTAGCACAAAAAATCAAGAACACAACACACAAATCTTCAATCACCAATCCACTATAGGCTCTTGATACCAAATGTTATTCCCATTTAATCCATAACACAAGATTTAGAAGAGATATTTAGAGAGAGAAAGAGAAGAAAGTAGAGAGAGAAAGTAGAGAGAGAAGTGGAAGGTTTACACTAAAACTATGTGTTTAATGAAATGAACCAACACCCTCTTTCACATGTGAAAGAGGGTTATATACCCCACGAACCAATGGGCTTTCCATGGGCCGTGGGTTTGTGACTTGGGCCGGGCTTGGCTTTGTCTTGGGCTTACGCCCCTAACTTATACAATATTAGCTTAAAGTCCAAGCCCGGTTTTCCCGACTAACCTATTACAATACAAGACCTTTTAACGACTAAGATGACCTATTACATTCTTGTTCGACTATATAAAATATAGGGCTAACACTCTCCCACAGTACGCTCAAGAATTCGCTTCAATCCACGATTAGATATCTTGGCTTGACCATTTGTTTAAGGATGATAAGCGGTGGAAAGATGGTGATTGACACCGTACTTAGCCATGACTCGAGCAAATTGATCATTGCAAAAATGAGTCCCGCGGGCACTGATGATAGCACGAGGAACACCGAATCGAGCAAAAAGCTGCTTCAGAAAGTTCACAACCACCCTCGCATCATTCGTAGGGAGAGCCTTAGCTTCAACCCATTTAGAAACGTAGTCAACGACAACGAGGATGTACTTGTTCCCTTTAGATGATGGAAATGGCCCCATAAAGTCGATACCCCATACATCAAAGATTTCACATTCTTGGATGAAATTTTGAGGCATCTCATCTTTATGTGTGATCTTGCCTTCGCATTGGCAAGCATCACAATTTTTAACCATCTCGTGAGCGTCACGATAAATGGTGGGCCAATAGAATCCTGAGTCAAACACTTTCTTCGCGGTGTAGTTGGGACCAAAGTGACCACCGGTGGGTCCTTTATGGAAAGCTTCGAGAATGTCTAAAGTTGCGGGTCCATCAACACAACGACGAATAATCAGATCAGCTCATTGTTTGAAGAGATAAGGGTCATCCCAAAAGTAAGTCCTAACATCTTTAAAGAACTTCTTCTTTTGTTGGGATGTTAACCCTTCGATGAGAATACCACCCGCTAAGTAGTTTGCAATGTCCGAAAACCACGGGGTGTCATCAAGATTGGAATTGATAGACATTAAGGCCTCAAAGGGAAAAGAGTCATTGATCTCTTGATTCGGATGATCCCCTTGATAAGGATCCTCAAGTCTACTTAGATGATCTGCGGCTAGGTTTTCGGCTCCCTTCTTGTCACGAATTTCAATTTTAAATTCTTGAAGGAGCAAAACCCAATGAAGAAGTCTTGGCTTGGAATCTTGTTTGTTTAACAAGTACTTCAACGCGGAATGGTCGGTATAGACAATGGTGGTGGAAATAACAAGATAGGGGCGAAACTTTTCAAAAGCATACACTACAGCTAAAAGCTATTTTTCGGTAGTGGTATAATGCAATTGAGCCCCTGTCATTGTCTTGCTAGCATAATGGATTGGCTGGAAGTGTTTGTTCACTCTTTTCCCCAAAACCGCTCCAATGGAAAAGTCGCTAGCATCGCACATCAATTCAAAAGGTAGCTCCCAGTTAGGGGTAACCAAGACCGGTGCCTTAGTTAGCTAGTCCTTAAGAAGACTGAAGGATTCAAGACACTCTTTAGAGAAGATAAAGGGAGTATATTTTTCCAAGAGGTGGGTCATCGGGCGAGTGATTTTAGAAAAATCTTGAATGAATCGACTATAGAATCCCGCATGACCAAGGAAACTTCTCACACCCTTCACGGTTGAAGGTGGAGGCAATTTGGCTATGACATCAACTTTAGCACGGTCGACTTCAAGACCGGCTTTTGAGATTTTATGTCCAAGCACAATGCCTTCTTTTACCATGAAATGGCATTTTTCCCAATTAAGAACGAGACGAGTGTCTTCACACCGTTTGAGCATACGTTCTAAATTGGCAACACACGTAGAGAACGAATCACCATAGACCGAGAAATCATCCATGAAGACTTCCATAGTTTCTTCAACCATGTCATGGAAGATAGACATCATACACCTTTGGAAAGTCCCAGGAGCATTGCATAAGCCTAAAGGCATTCTTTTGTAAGCAAATGTTCCATAAGGACAAGTGAATGTGGTTTTCTCTTGGTCTTTAGGATCGATGATAATTTGAAAATACCCGGAGAAACCGTCTAAGAAGTAATAATAGTCATTACCCGCTAGACGCTCGAGCATTTCATCCATGAAAGGAAGAGGGAAATGATCCTTGCGGGTAGCATCATTGATCTTGCAATAGTCTATGCAAACTCGCCAACCCGTGACAAGTCCAGTAGGAATCAACTCGTTCTTTTCATTGGGAACAACGGTTATTCCGCCTTTCTTAGGCACATAATGGACGGGACTAACCCATGGCGAATCCGAAATACGGTAAATCATTCCGACATCTAGAAGTTTGATAACCTCTTTCTTGATGACGTCATGAATTTTAGGATTAACCCTTCTTTGGCTTTGGATTGCGGATTGAAAGTCGTCCTCCATGAGAATTTTATTTGTGCAAAAGTGAGGATCAATTCCACTAATATCGGACATTTTCCAAGCAATCACTTTCTTATGATTCTTCAGCACGTCGATAAGTCGAGATTTTTCGTCTTCTTTCAAATCCTTTGCGATGATGACGGGTAAATTCTTATTGTCTTCAAGGAAAACGTATTCGAGATGAGACGGTAGATCCTTAAGCTCTAAATCCGTTGGATTTTCGATGGAAGGTATAGTCAAATTCGGATCATCGATAGAGATTTCCTTAGGAGACTGTGGAGAAATATGGTCCTCATTCAGAAGTTTCTCAATGGTACGAATGTCTTCATCCCAACTGGAGGGAGAACCGTCATATTGTAAGTCCACATCTCCCAAAGTTGCTTCAAATTCTTTCAAAAGGAAATCACTTTCTCCAAATGGAGTTAGTGATGGAGCAATAGAGGCAACGATCTCAACAATGGGTAGAGAAGAAGAACGATTTAACAAGCGTCTTTGAAATGCTCTTCACAAGCCTCATCAAGAACGTCAATGAAATTAACACTCTCGTTTTCAGAAGGCTGCTTAGAAAGTTTACCCATGTTGAAGTCGATTTTATCGTCACCAACTCTCATGATTAATTCGCCCGCGGCTACATCGATGAGAGTGCGACCGGTCCTCAAGAATGGACGCCCAACGATTAATGGAACCTGGGGGTCCATCTCGTAGTCAACGACAACAAAATCCGCCGGAAAGGTGAATTTGTCGACACCGACAAAGACATCTTCGACTATCCCTATTGGATAAGCAACCGTACGGTTAGCTAATTCCAAAGTCATTCGTGTGGGGACTAGCTCGGGTAGAGATAATTGTTTCCAAACACTTAATGGCATTAAGTTTATACTAGCACCTAGTTCGGCTAGGGCCATAAAATTCTCTACCCCAGGGAAATTGCAAGGAATGAGAAAACGACCCGGATCACCAAGTTTGGTTGGTAATTTCCATAAGAGCACTAGGGAGCAATTCTCGTTTAGTTGGGTCTGAGCAATATCAAGAAGTTTCTCCTTATCACTGAGAAGATCTTTAAACATATTAGATTATTTCAGCATGTGAGCGAGAGCCTCAGCAAAGGAGATGTTGAAATTCAGTTGTTTAAACATTTTAAGAAAGTTAGAAACCTGAATATCATCCTTGTTCTTCAACTTCTTTTTCCTCAACCTTGAGGGATAAGGTATACTGGGTTGAGATGAAGGCTTTGGAATGGAATTGTCACTCACATCCTTGGGTGGTGGAGGGGTGGAAGTAGAAGGTAGAGGAATTGAAGAAGGGGACTCGTTTTCCTTGGTCACAATCACCGGTGTAGGTGTAGGAATCTCGGGTTCCTTTAAACCTTTGCCACTTCGGGTGGTGATTGCTTTCAGCTCCCCTCTTGGATTAGCAACGGTGTTACTCGGAAGAAAACCCGAACCAGAGGCTTGATTACATGGGAAAAAACTAGCCATCATATCCCTTAAGTTATTCGTTTGATTGCTCATACAGTTTCTCATATCGGCTCGAAGATCATTCTCTTGTTTCGCCATGTCATTCCTTAGCTCGGATTGAATATCATTCCCTTGTTTTGCCATGTCTCCCTTCAAGTTAATAAATTGTCTTTGAAGATTCGTCACCATCTCTCTATTGGTCCTCATGTAAGTTTCGAGGTCTTGATTCAATGCCGTGGGTTGATTGAGAGGTGGGGCTTGGTAAGCTTGATTATTTCCTTGAGGTGGATATGGGTTTCTTTGGGATTGATATTAATTGGTAGCTCGAGGTTGGCTTTGATTGTTGCGGTTGAAATTGTTTTAGTTTTGGTTTTGGGGAGAAAAACCGGGTGGAGATAGAAAGTTGTTGGAACGATAACTTAGTAAGTTACGGTCTCCTTGAGGACGTGCTTGATAGCCTCCCCTAGAAAATTTACCGTTAGCGGCATACACATTTTCCGGATTGTCAAGAGTAGAAGGACAATCGGTGTATGAATGAGAACCCCCGCAAATCTCACAAGAAGTTGCTACAGCTTTAGCTTGTTGAAATTGGTTTGTAGCCATGGTTAAGAAGTTTTTGTTCGTCTCAGCTACTTGGCGAGTAAGTTCGGTTATATCTGAGTTGGATGATGTAGAAGAAACATTGGCCTTCTGGTTATTCCTTGAAGATGCAGATGAATCCCAATTTTTGTGGTGAGTGGTCATGTTCTCTATAAGCTCTCTACACTCCTCAGGTCTTCTCTTCATGAATGTACCACCGGCGGCAGCATTAATCGTATCACGATCACGAAAAGTTAAACCATTATAGAATGTATCAATCAAAGTAACGGGGAGCATGTTATGGTTTGGACAACGGTTAATCAAGACATTATAGCGTTCCCAAGCATCGAAAAGCGACTCATCAGGTTCTTGAGTGAATCCACTGATTTGGTTGCGAAGACTAGTGACCATGGATGGTGGAAGGTAACGCGACAAAAATTTTTGAGTCATGTCATTCCATGTTTGAATTGAATTTTTGGGAAGACGATCAAACCATTTTTCGGCATGGTGGGATAAAGTGTGTGGAAAAAGGTGAAGGCGAAGAAAATCCATGAAAGCACCGGGTAGTTTCATGCTTTGACTGACGGTAATGAACTTGTCGAGATGTTTGTTGGCATCATCATCCGGTAATCCGTGAAACGGGCAAGCGTTTTGAACTTGTTGGATCATGTGATGCTTCAACAAAAATTCAGGAGCCGTGATTTGCATCGGCGCAATCGGTCCTCTGCGTCCGTTCATGGTTGGCTGACAAAGCTCCTCCACTGTTCGTAGGTCGGGTGGGGGAACATAGTTGTTGTTGTTGTTATTGTTATTCAAATTGGGGTGGGGTGGGTTGTTATTATTGTTATGCCACCGGCCATATCTATGTCTCTAAGAGTCCCGAGCTCAAGATAAGACGTAGATCGAGTACGCAGCACTAAAAGGAAATAAAATATTTTTGATTTTTTTATCTTTTCTATTGTTTTTGGATTTTTGAAAATTTTATATTTTTTAGGATTTTTGAAAATTTTTGTGATTGAAAATAACGTTCCTAAAAGAACGGATCCCAAAATCCAATTTTTTCACACTAAAAACCGTTAATATTTACGAAAAGAGCCGGCAGCGGCGCCATTTAATATATGACTTTTGCTTAGCATTTGTGTACTCGATATCGTTCTCGGTATCTAATCGAATTGATCACGGTTAGAAGTGGAATTATCGTTGTTGGTAACTAAAAGGGGAGTTGATTTTATATTCTACTTGAAGTGTAAGTGCGAAACGTAATTAAAATAAGCTAAAGGCAAATCTAGAAAAACTGTCACTTTTTTTTTGTAAAATTAGAAAAACACTTGGTAAAAACAGAGATTTCGGTAAGCGTGAAATTTTTGGAAGTTAAAACGTAATGAAAAGTAAATTTGAAAACTAAGATAACTAAAACAAAAACTAAAGTTAGATCGTAACACGATCGTAACTCAGATCGCAGTAGTGGATCGCACTAAAGAATGAGGGATCGCACTCTTGGATCGTACTTGGTGATCGCACCAAGTGATCGTAGCCTACGATCGTAACAGTCGATCGTAGCCTAGATCGTGGTCAAGCGATCGCACTCAATGCGATGGAAATTAGAAACGTGGCCCAGATCGCACTCAAGTGATCATGGTCAGCGATCGCAATGAGTGATCGTGACCAGGGATCGCAGCCACAGATCGCACTCAATGATCGTACCCACGATCGCAACAAGTGATCGTGGTGTGGATATGGAGTGTGATCGTAGTGAACGATCGTACTTGGTGATCGAAGTAATGGATCGCAAGTAGAAACCCTAGGGGTTTATGCGATCACACTTACTTGATCGGAACTGATAAAACCCTTAAGCATGATACGATGGAAATCAAAGAGCAAATAAGCCGAAAATGAATAAGCACAAATAAGCAAGACGAATAAGCACTTACCCAAATCTTAACCAAATGAAAACAAGCATAAATTTAAAAACTTTTGAGACACGTAAGATGCAAACTTTATAAAACAAACTTTAAAAAAGACTAAACTTTTACGAAAACTAAAAAGTAAATAAGCTAAACACAAAATAAGCCAATAAGCATGATAAGCTTAAAGATTAATCCATAGAAAACTTAGATAGAAACCAAAAGATAAACTTTTTGATCTCATAAACATCAAGATGAAACAAGATCAAGCTTATAACATATCAAAAATAAGTAAAAATCAAGAAAGGTAGAAAGAGATTGAAAATGAAAAACTTAACTTGAACTTATAGATTAATGATTCCAAAATACAAGATCAATCAAAGCTTAAACATGAAAGGAAGAAAAGATGAAATTCTAGTGAGAGAAAGTTAAACACTTTCTCTCTCTAAAAACTAAAGAAAAAGAGGAAAACTGAAATAGCTAAATTAACTAACACCCTCCTATTGTGTCATTAGGAGGGTATATATAGGAGGTGGGGAGTGCATGTGGTGCTTCCTTCTTTCTTTCTTCTCGTCTCGACTTGATATAAATTCTTGTCTTTCTCGACGTCGTCTCGGGATTTGTCGATATAAATTTAACTTGTCTTATATTTTTCTTCTATAATTAGACTTGAGTTCTTTGACTTCATTAAACTTCCGTCTTTAGACTGTTTCTTCGATAAATCTTCAGAATAGGCCTTGGACTTCCGTTCTTTTTGCACTCTTGATCTTTTGACTTCGTCTTTTGTCTTTTTCCTCGATAAAAGCCCGTGATAGCCCATGTTTTCTTCCTTTTTTCATATTTTTATCCTGAAACACAATAAAAACACAAACCACGCATAATTCCGACTTTTACGACATAAAATACACGTTTTGGTCTTGTTATTATTGAAAATAAGTGGTAAAAGGATAAGTGTTTTCACACTTATTACTATTCTTGTAAGAACTCGTATTTTTCCCGGTATTATTCTGTTCTATTATTCATGCTTCTTGAATTTTCCAACGTATTATATTTTCTTGTATTCTCATATGTAAATCATGGGATCATGATAATTTTAATAAATTATACTTTTTTAAGTATTTTCTGATCATTGATAATACTTTATTTGGAATTATAAAAAAAAATTATTTTATTTTTCCATATTTATTTAAATCAATGTTTTTGATTTAAAAACACCCGCGTGCATTTTACAAATAGTTTACTCAAAATCAATGAATAACGAGAACTACTAGTGATCGCGATACCGACAGATGCCCGATATTTTACATTTCATTGTCGATTGTTTCAATGTTCGATGTTTTCGATGTTTCTTTTAAATGACGTGTTAAGTCGAGTCGGGAGACTACAATATCACATTTATGATGCATTTTAACTTTTGAAAAGTATTTTTACGAAACCCGAGCCTCATAAGTATTTTCAAATTTACTAATAGTCATTTTCTATCCTTTAAACTATTAAATTGCTTTTAGGTCCAAAAGATTGCAAAATTTACAAAACAAACCCTAACCCCACTATATATAATTTTTCTACTTAACTTTACTATCATTTTCATAACAAAAAACACACATATAAGAAAAATCCTCTCTCCCATTCTTCTCTCTATATATGCCGCGACCTTACCATCAACAAAATACCCCCATTTTCTTGACTTTGAGCTTGTTTTGGTTAAAACAAAATTACGACCCATGCTAGAAATCAAAGATGATTGTTTTGGTACCAAAATCTCTTACATGCAATAATTTTAAAGTTTTCTTATGATTTTATGGTTGATGTGAGTTTTGATGATTATGCATGTGATGATCATGATCTCCATGTTTTTATGATAAAAACTTTAAGTTTTTGGATTTTGATTTTTTTATATTACATGCAAGTGTTAAGATTGATAAAGGGTAATATTAGGAGGTTAGGATTGATAGAAAAATGGGTTTATGTTGAAAAAGTGTTTTGATATGATTTTTAGAGTGGTGATTTTAGGTAGTAGGTTGAGGGTAATTTTGGATATTTTAAACTTGAATGATTGTTGTACTAATCAGATAGGGCTGTAGAGATTTTTATTACCTTCGATTTAATATAAATTAGAGCTTCTAACTCAAAACGAGGAGAAAGTTATGATAGTTTGATTATTCGTGTACCGGGAGACGAGTATCGGCACAATCCGAATTTGTTGTCGATATTTGGATCGAATCTCGGGGACTATAAAATGAGTTTTACAAATGGTCAAGGACTGTTCTGAGGCCCTAAACTTAGAATTTTGAGTCTATTTTCAATGTCAAGTGTAGATTTTGCAAACGGAATAGGTTAGGATAGTCAAAATGGTTTCACGAGTTGAGTGTTCAAATGTGTCCGGTTTTTCAAGTTTAGAAATATGTCGAGAAGGTGGTTCTAAAATGCAAATCATTTAATAAAATTTAAACTTAGTTTTATTCAGGTTATGATTGAGTTTTTCACCATGTTTCATAAAAATCCGAGTTGTCTAACTAAGGGAAACGAGCTTGTACATTGGTATGTACCAGCAGATTTTTATCGAGGAAGTAGTTAATAAAGTGAACGTATAGAAGAGTATTTCTCTCGGGTTTGTCATGGTTTTATAATGTTGAGTTTTATGTTGTTAAGTATGGTTTATACTTGATTCAATTATTAATAAAGTGCGCGCCTTATTTGGTAGGTTGCGACTTTCGTGTTTACCGGGCATCCATATCGTCGGTGATCGTCTTACCACTACTGTTTCTACTCAGCTTCTGAGTACCGTGATTCACTTACCTCGTGGCTAAGTTGTGTTCATAGCCCTTTTTACTTTCACATTGTTTCTAAATGCGGGGTGAGATTTTACATGGTGGAACACATCCATTTAAAAAACTGTATGTTATCCAGAACTTGTATGTTATTCAGACTTGTATGCTTTCAAAAAGTTTTCATTGATATTATTTCTTTTAGTCTATAGCCTTAATTTGCCTCTCTGGATCATGAACCGTTAATTTACTTGTGTTGCTATGCGCGAATGTTGTGGGTGGATCCATCGGGATTGACAATCCGTCCCGATTACCTTGACGCATTTAACATTTGATTTGTTACTTGAGTATGTATGACTATAACACACGACTAACCATACACGAATAACATGATGGATTAAACCAAAAAAGAAACATTAGATTAAGATGAAGAATAAAATAGAAATACAAAGTATGTAAATTACCTAGTGAGAGAAAGCTAAGAGGTTTCTCTCTCTAACACCAAAGAAAATGGAAAGACACACACACACAAATGAGGTGCTAGGGGCCTTTTATACTACAAGTGTAATGTATAGAAGGTCTTCCTCATTTGTGTGTTCGGGACTAATTCCCATTACATAAATATGTTAGCCTCAAAATATTGATTCAAACAAGAATGTTCGGTCATATGTTTATTATGTATCATATTTAAGAACGTTGTAATAGGTAGTAGGTTAGTCGTGTTTTACGGGCTTAACTTTAAGCTAAAGTTCATCCATAAGTAACTAAAGCCTAAAAGGAAAGCCAGCCCAAACAGTCCATAATCAAGCCCACATGTAAGGGGACTATAAATACCCTTTCTAGCATGTTAGGAAGGGTGTTGGTTCATTTTCTTATTCTCTCTTAATCTAATATTCACCAAGTTCCAACTATTATCTCTCTTTTCTCTCTCTACTTTCTCTCTCTAGAATTCATCTATCTTCTATCTACCTTTCTTATTTAATAATCACATATTATATGGGACAACGATTGGTATCAGAGCTAACCGGGGGTGTTTTGTGTTTGTTTGCTTATTCTCTTTGCTTATTCACTACTTATTAATAAGCTGATGTCACGTGATTTTTTTTTGTGTTGTGTTTATCAGTCAGTCCAAAAGTCCATTTCTTTCACTAAAAACATGATATGCTCGTGGTCAAAACTCGTGGTCAAAAGTCCAATAGTCCCATCTGTTATGTCCAAAACAGGTTTGATTTTTTTTGTACTGCGACAGATGTTTTGTGAGACATTGCGACAGAATCTTTGTGTTATTGCGACAAGGTGTAGATATTGCGACAGATTGGAGGATTTTTTGAAAAATTCCAAAATAACACTTAAAAAATTCGTGTGTTTTTTTGGTCTTGGAGAATTTTTTGGTTTTTTGAGAACATTTTTTAAGGGATTTAAACAATTTTTCACGTCAACAACAATCACTATAACATCTACTTAAGATCCATATTCACTTCATCATTTCAGAGAATATTGAGATGGATTCTACTGCAGAATATCGTGTGACAAACAACAACATCATGGTGGCGGGTAACAAAGAGAGACCACCAATGCTTGTGTCGGGTCGATATGATCAATGGCAATCCTGTTTTCTACGTTATCTTGACACAAAACCTAACGGTGATGCTTTAAGGCAATGCATTTTTGATGGACACTATAAATTCTCAAGGATATAAGTTCCTGCAGTACCAGCCACATACACAACTGATGAACAACCAGCATATGAACATGATGAAAAGAGAAACGATCTCACACCAGAGAATCGTGCTTGGTTTGATGCAGAGAAGGAAGCAATCTACTTAATTCTCAATGGCATTGGAGATGACATTTATTCCACGATTGATGCATGCCCTACTGCTAAAGAAATGTGGACGGCTATTGAAAGATTGCAACAAGGTGAATCACTTAACAAACAAGATATGAAAACTAAGATGTTTTGGAACTTTGGCAAGTTTACTTCAAAGGATGGGGAATTATTTGATTCTTATTACTCCCAATTCTACAAAATGATGAATGACATGACCCGAAACAAGTTGCAAGTTTCCACTATGCAAATCAATGTCCAATTTCTATAGCAACTTCAACCCGAGTGGACACAGTTTGTCACCTTGGTGAAACAACAACAAAAGTTAGACAAAGTTTCATATCACACGCTCTTTGACATTTTGAAACAATTTCAAAATGAGGCAAATAAACTTCGAGCTGAACGAGTTGCAAAGGTTGCAAATCCACTTGCTTTGGTGTCTACCACTCAACATTAACCAGATTATCGTACTCATGCTTCAAAGACCTACTATACTCAATCATCATCACCACGATCATCCATTGTCTCTAAGTCACATGCTCCAACAAGATCCCGAGGGAAAAAAGTTGCAAGAGCACCATCACCTACACCTGAGCAATCATCCGAAGAAGACAGTGATGAAGAACTAGCTCAAAAGGATATGTAATTCAAGCAACACATGGCTTTCATTATGAAGCAATACAGGAAAATCTACAAACCACCAATAGCAACCTTAGAACATCATCAAACACAAGGAACAACTATGCTCAGAGTCCTCCAAGAAATGACACACGAAGGCGTGTTGAGAGTCCTCCAAAGTATGATTGACAACCTAAGTATGATAATCAGAGGGTTGCTACTGTTGTTGGAAATAGGGAAACAGTTGGTACTCAAGTTGTGCAACAAAGTAGGATTCAATGTTTTAACTGCAGAGGTTTTGGGCATTTGGCTAGGGAATGCAGGCAACCAAAGAGGGTTAAAGATTATGGTTATCATAAGGAAAAGATGCTGTTGTGGAAGAAGATGGAATCTGGGATCAAGTTATCAGCTGAGGAGGGAGAAATGCTTGACGAAACAGATGATGAACTCTCCGACCAAGAACTCGAGGCACATTATTCATACATGGCAAAGATTCATGAGGTCCTTTGTAACACCCCCACAAATGTTATGCGCAGCGGAACTACAACATTGGGTGCTACACAGTATTCATTGCACACAAGATATATCAAACGACGCTAAAAAGACGTCAACTTAAAACTTGAATTTAAAATTGTTAGATGATACATGTCCACGGTTTTTCCAACCCCAATTGGTACAACAGAGTTTAGCGTTTTCGGTCCCCATGAATCTCAACCCAAGAATTTCAGTTTTACAACAACATAACATTAAACTTAAAAATTGTTTAAGTAGAAAAGGGAGGAAAAACAAGCAGACTCCAAGCCATACACACAACATCCATCCCATGCACGCTCCATTCTACACTTCAGCGGTTACCTGAAACACATGCCAAAATTTGGTCAACGAAAACGTTGAGTGGAATTCATAGGTTTTACAATCAATTTGAACGTATATAAAATAAAAACCATTCGTGATCATTTATAGACTTGTCGATCAAACAATCTATATTCAGGATACTGACAATTGTGTTTAAGCTCATGACACTAATCCGTTAACTCAATCACCCGCGTAATAATTACCGGCGTGATTCAGATGAAACCAGTGCCCCTTCTAAAGGCATCAGTTGCAATTATACCTTATCTCTCATACAAGATAATCTACCGCAGAACTTACTCAACGTACAGCTTCTCGGCTAGCATTGGGTCGTTAGCCCCGTAGTACTACAAATTGTATAAGCGGCTATTTCCCCCTACTCGAGGGCAGGACAATAGTTAATAGTTCATGAATTTAGGGTCTTTTGCAACTTTGGTACTCAACACAATTTCTAAGGCAACATTCGGGTCTAACAATCATTCATGATATACGTTCCTTTTAAAAACTAGCATGCATTTCCCTCGCGGGTAAAACAATTTGAAATAAATATAAGCGAGGCTATAAATTCACACCTTAGATATTAAGTAGTCGGTAGTTCGAGGGATGATCACTGACGACGAAACGGATGCCCGGATAAATCAACACCTATCACAAATAACGCGTAATGAGTAATCTCATTTTAAATACCTTACGGTACTGTATAAAATACATATATACTAGTCACTTAGGACAATTATAACTCACGCCAAAAACAAAACAACAAGCATCACTCATTTTACACTATTCGTTCTTATTATTTACGCTATCCATTTTTACTCATTCTCGCCGGTACTTACCGAAAGTACGGGCTGTTTTACCATATTTAACCATACTTATAAAATTTGACAAAATTCTCAAAAACCCTATAAGACCTGTAGATAACATGTTTTTAATCCCAATAAAAGTTTTTACTTCTACGACTCGTTACTCAACGCTTTTCCAAAACTACATTTTACGGGCTGAAATTGTACTTCGACCAACTTTGACCTCTTTGACCCATTTGAAATGCACCTTTGACTTCTTTGACTCCTAAGTCAACTTATAGACTCATTTACACAGGTTTGTGACCAAAATTTGACCCTTGACCATTTACCAATTCATACTTGTGGTCCTCGGGATTTGACTAAAACCATACATAAATTCGGATTATGAAAGTTCTCGTCTCCCGGTACTCGATCTTTAAAACCTCATAACTTTTAGCTCGTTTTGAGTCACGGGCTCTACCTTATACCAAATTAAAGATAAAAAGACCCTCTATAACTAAATTTAGTTTTCAAGACCTGTAGGAAAAATAATTTTTATGAAATGACCTCAAAGTTTCTGCCTAAATTTGACTACTCCAAAATCATGCTTAAACTCGATTCCAATCCTACTAATCACCACTAGGCATCATCCTAAGCTTCCCTAATCACAACCAAACACAAATTTTCAGTCCTACCCCTATTGATCAACCAACCTCATAATCTAAAATCAAAGAAAACAAACATGCAACCACTTAAACCTATCTAAAACATCACTAAACACAATGCCAAACACAAGATAAAGCTCAAAATTCATCAACCACCATGGCTCCCCAAACACCCCCTTGTGCCATGGGGTTTGGTTGACCAAATCACCACAACCAAATTGATTTTGGTGGGTTTTATTGGTGATTATGCTTCCATTACACATGAATTTAACATGCATCACAACAATTAGCCTCAAAAACGAATTTGAATGTTCTTGAAAATTTTTGGAAAATTTATTTGAATGCATGTGGGATTTAAATACATAGAAAGGTGGGGAATGACAAGATTAGATGTGTTCTAACCTTAATTTTAATGAAAATCAAGTAGAAAAATTTTTTGATGGTGTTCTTGGTGGTTTTGGGGGTGACCGTCGGCTTTAAGGACAAGAGAGGGAGGAGTTTGATTTTTTTTTGTCTAAATGTTCTATGTGTTTGTGTTAGTGCCTTTTTGTGGTATTGGGAGGGACCAAATTGGTAATTTTTGATTTCTTTTGGCCTTAAGTAAAAACGCCATTAAAACTTTGCGGGATTGACTCACTAGTCAATTTTAAAAAATTTTACGAGAGTCGGAAATCATCCCGAACACTCCAAAATATTTTTGGGATACTTTAAATGTACTGGAAGGCTATAAAACTCACCCGACTCAACTTAACACGAACCGTAAATAAAATTCTCGAAAAATTACATTATCGATAAATCGTCAATAATTATAGAAATTTGGGCATCCCTCGGGATCGTAATCGTCATCGTCCTTCTTGAATCGTCAATCGTAAAAATTATAACCTCGAATATCGGCTTTAACCAATATACTTATAAATATAGAAATTAAAATTTATTAAAAATTTCAAAAATTAGCGTAATTTAGGGTAACGTTAATGACCTCGGTTCTAGGGTGTCACATCCACCCCTCCTTAAAGAGAGCGACGTCCCGGCGCTCGCCTCTTCTTGTACTCACATTTCGTTCTACTGGAACAGATGAGGATACCTTTCCTTGAAAAAGTCCTCACGTTCCCAAGTGTATTCCGGTCTACGCTTAGAATTCCATCGGACTTTCACAATAGGAATCCTACTACGCTTCAGCCTCTTGACCTCTCGGTCCATAATTTCCATAGGTTCTTCCACAAAATGCATTTTGTCGTCTAGTCGAATCTCGTCCAAAGGAATCACCAATTCCTTATCCGCCAAACTCTTCTTCAGGTTCGATACGTGAAACGTGTCGTGAATAGCACTAAGTTCGGTCGGAAATTCTAACTTATACGCTACTGGTCCAATTCGTTCAACGATCTTAAATGGTCCAATATACCTTGGACTCAACTTTCCTTTCTTCCCAAAACGAATTACACCCTTCCATGGCGATACCTTGAGCATAACCATATCTCCAACTCCAAACTCCAACGGTTTCCTTCTGTTATCGGCATAACTCTTCTGTCGGCTTCTCGCAGAAAGTAGTCGGTTCTTGATTTGCACAATCTTCTCTGTCGTTTCTAAAACCATTTCGGGTCCAGTCAATTGACTTTCTCCTACTTCACTCCAACACACAGGCGATCTACACTTCCTTCCATACAATGCTTCGAACGGTGCTGCCTTGATACTCGCATGATAACTATTATTATACGAAAATTCCACCAGAGGCAAGTGGCGTTCCCAACTTCCTCCAAAATCGATCACGCATGCTCGGAGCATGTCCTCCATCGTCTGAATAGTTCGTTCACACTGGCCGTCAGTTTCCGGGTGATAAGCCGTGCTTAAACTCAATTCAGTGCCCATCGCACGTTGAAGCGATTTCCAAAATTCCGACGTAAATCTACTGTCGCGATCCGAAATGATCGATAACGGCACTCCATGTCTACAGACGATCTCTTTCACGTACACACTGGCGAGCTTTTCCATGCTGTCCGTCTTCTTCATAGGTAAGAAATGAGCAGATTTCGTTAACCTATCCACAATTACCCATATCATATCACATCCACTAGGAGTCCTAGGTAAACCCGTCACAAAATCCATAGCGATTTTCTCCCATTTCCATTCTGGGATCTCTGGTTGTACCAACAATCCAGATGGTTTCTTATGTTCTGCTTGAACCTTCGCGCAAGTCAAACACTTACTGACGTAACGAGCAATATCCGCCTTCATATTCGGCCACCAATAAACTTTCTTCAGGTCGTGATACATTTTATCCGATCCAGGATGTATCGAATACTTCGACTTATGCGACTCGTTCATAACCAATTCTCGAACTCCAGGCTTTCCTTCCTCAGATGAACACAGTGGTAACCAAATCCGATTCTCAAAATATCTCAGTCCGTCTGACCTAATCACGAAAAGAGGTTTCAACATTCGTCCCAAGTTTTCGGCTTCAACATTCCCTTTCATTAGTCCCCTCTCTTGAGCTTTCAGTATAGTTTCGGTTAAGTCAACGCTCTCAGTCATCACTAAAGCTCTGACCCTCAAAGGTTTCTCCCGTTCCTTCCTACTCAGTGCATCTGCTACAACATTCGCCTTGCCAGGGTGGTAGCGAATTTCGCAGTCATAATCACTCAGTAGTTCAACCCATCGTCTCTGTCGCATATTCAACTCCTTTTGATCTAAAATGTGCTGCAAACTCTTGTGGTCAGTGAATACAACACACTTCGTCCCATACAAATAGTGTCTCCACAACTTCAACGCAAAAACTACAGCTCCTAATTCCAAATCGTGCGTCGTGTAGTTCTCCTCATTCTTCCTTAGTTGCCTCGACGCGTAAGCTATCACCTTTTCACGTTGCATCAATACCGCTCCATAACCCTTACGAGACGCATCACAATACACTACGAAGTCTTCGGTTCCTTCAGGCAATGACAATATCGGTGCGGAACATAACTTATCCTTAAGCGTTTTGAAAGCGAGTTCTTCCTCATTTCCCCATTCATACACCCTATTCTTTTCGGTAAGCCTCGTCAATGGTTTTGCAATCAACGAAAATCCTTCAATGAACCTTCGATAATACCCAGCTAAACCAAGGAATTGTCGAACTTCAGTCGGCGTTGTCGGTGCCGACCATTCCCTGATCGCTTCGACCTTGGCAGGATCCACACGAACTCCCTTACTATCAATCACGTGACCTAAGAACTGCACTGATTCCAACCAAAACTCACACTTCGAGAATTTTGCATACAGCTTCTCCCTCCTTAACAACTCCAAAATCTTCCTCAGGTGCTTCTCGTGCTCCTCCTTACTCTTAGAGTAAATCAGTATATCATCGATGAAAACAATAACAAACTTATCTAGATACGGCTTGCACACGCGATTCATGAGGTCCATGAATACAGCAGGCGCGTTTGTCAACCCAAACGGCATCACTCGAAATTCAAACTGTCCATACCGCGTACGAAAGGCAGTTACAGGAGTATCCTCCTCTCTTACACGCAGTTGATGATACCCTGATCTTAAATCGATCTTTGAGTATACACTGGAACCTTGCAATTGATCGAACAAATCGTCAATCCTCGGCAATGGGTACCGATTTTTAACCGTCAGCTTATTGAGTTCCCTATAGTCAATACACATCCGAAACGAACCATCTTTCTTCTTCACAAACAACACTGGCGCTCCCCAAGGTGATGAGCTCGGCCTAATAAATCCTTTGTCCATCAATTCCTTCAGTTGATCCGATAATTCCTTTAACTCAGATGGTGCTAAGCGATAAGGTGCACGTGCAACCGGCGCAGCTCCTGGCACCAAATCAATTCGAAACTCGACCTCACGGGTAGGTGGTAAACCTGGCAACTCGTCTGGAAAAACTTCCGGATAATCGCAGATAACAGGTACCTCTTCAATCCTCGCCTCTAACTCACCATCACTCGAAACTTGTGCCAAAAACACATCGCATCCGTTCTCTACGTACTTCATCATTTTCAAACAGGAAATCACTTTCAAACGAGAAGTGCATTCGTCGCCCTTTACCGTCAAAACTTTATTCCGCAACGGAAACTGAACCAATCTCTCGCCACAGACGATCATAGCACTGTGCGCCATTAGCCAATCCATTCCCACAATCACGTCAAAAGATCCTAGCTCTATAGGCATCAAGTCGATTTTAAAAGCGTAATTTCCTAACTTCAAGGTACACCCTTTTAGTATAGAATTCGTACTAACAATTTTTCCATCGGCTAACTCAACGTTATAACTAGTCGCTAACAACACCGGTTTTCTATCTATATGACGACTAAATTTAACATCTACAAAACTCTTGTCGGAGCCAGAATCAAACAAAATACTAGCATAACAAGCGTCTAGCAAAAACGTACCGGTAACCACATTAGGACCCTGTGGTTTATCAGCCGTTCCCACTTGATACACAGCAGCCGCATTGTTACCTCCCCGCTTGTTTCCTGCCTTCGGGCAATTCACTTGCACATGACCTCTCTCTCCACATCCATAACATCCCCTCATTCTGATAGCATTCGCCCCAGTGGCTACTCCTCCCGCTTGGCAACCAGATGTCCTATGACCTGCTTTCCCACATTTGCCGCATGCAGGCGGGCAATTTCCAACATGGTACAAATTGCACCTACCACAATGGGGATTTACTTTTACTCCTCTAGGGTTCGTCACTACCCTCATCCCTTCGTTCCTTCTTTGGTTAAATTGCTGACTTCGGTTCGGACCATGGTTGTTTCGATTTCCACCTCGGTTCTGGCCCTGGGATTGGTTGCTTTGTGCCGCTTCCCATTTCCTCTTGTTGCCTTCAGCAATGGAGTTCTGCTTGTCCTGGAGCTTGACGTCCATTAATGCGTGAGCCATCTGGACCGCTTCATCAAACGACCCAGGTTTCGACGAAGTTGTCTCACCTTTGATATTGCTAGATAAACCCTTAATGTACTGTTTCATCTTCTTGGCATCATTGGCAAAAACATCTGGACACAAAAGGCTTAATTCGTTAAACCTCCTGGTGTAAGCAGCTATATCGTTGTTCTTCAAGGTCAAGTGCCTCAACTCATCCTCCAATTGCCCCAATTCCTCTTCCGGGCAAAACTTCTTAGTCAACAGAGCTTTTGTCGCATTCCACGTCCTTGCATTCGCTACAGCCAATCCAACCGTGGCTACCTGAGTATTCCACCAACTTAACGCATAATCAAGAAACGTAGCAGCCGCAAACTTCACTTTGTCCGCTTCTGCACAACCGCTGATTTCGAAAGTACTTTCAACCTTTTCCAACCATCGTCTAAGTTCTAAAGCTCCACCCGTTCCACGAAACTGCGTGGGACCGCATTTCATAAAACTAGAATAGGTACACACTCTCGGGGCTTGCTGTCTTCCCGCGTTCCTTCCCTGGTCCTGATTTCTCCCGGCTCGGTCTGCTTCCAGCGCATTTGCTATAGCTTCCTGAATCATGGTGTTAACACGATCGGCGGTCAACTTTGGAGGCATGGTGTTATCGAATATCTCTTTCTGCAAGACAGGGAAAATAGAAAAACAATGTAAGTATACATATCAAGTTTCCGAGACATAATATACATACAACGACACATCACTACGGAGTTACTTATATTCATCAATTCACATCACAAAAGATCAAATTTAAGACATATCACAGATCATGAAAGGTAACATGGATTGTATTGATGATTAACCAAAATCGCGACAAGTATTGCCACTACAATCGTTCACCACAAAACTCAAGTACTTAAGTTTCTCGTCATAATACCATCATACAAAAGTCTAAAACAGTTCTATTACAATGATCAAAGAAAATACAAAACAAGTAACTAGGCATGTGGTGATCCACACGGCCTCTTGGATGGCGGCTCGTCATCGTCTTCCTCGGGTTCCTCATCACTATCGTCCTCATCCACATCATCCATTTTTCTCTTTCCTTTGTCATCCGGCCCACATTCCGTCTCCTTTTTCGTCCCTGATGTGGATCCACACTCAATCGCTACCTGACTTCCCACCGTAATACAAGCACCTCTAGTAGGCGGCTGAATCATGAAGTCATTAGCCTCCATCTCCAAATCGTCCACGAATCTCCAATCCGGGGGCAATGATGCTCTTACTCGATGCTCCCAACTCTGCATCCTCGACAACCTCACTTGATCCTCTCTAACACGGTCAAGACTAGCGCTCAAATTTGCAACCATCGATCTTAGACTGTTGATGTCACTTTTGTTCACATTCCCATCATACTCAATTCTTACAGTCCTTTCCAACAGTCTTTGGTCTGCCCTTTCATTCTCGTCGAATCTACTGATCACCCTTGATTCCACTACGTACCGCATGCACATCGATTCGTCCAAACCTCTCACAACCCGTCGTACGTCATGATAAATTCTCGGTCCGGGACAGCAAATTCTTGGGATGCCTTGATGAAGAGAATTTGCGCTCACTGCACCTTCGGCTCTTCTGGGGATACCTGGTGCACCAACCAGATGGGAAGTACGCATAGGCCTGGGGCAAGTAGTTCTCCTTTGGTCGGGGTCCTGGGCTTGTACATCGTTCGTCTCAGCTTGTCCTTCAGCTGCTGTTCCAACACTTCCCCCTTCGCGACCTACGACGTAATCGTTTCCATTATCATTAGGCGGTACCTCGGCCATTCCTGCAATAACAGCGAATTTCGGAGGGTACATAAGTAATTATACAATATTTATAAATACATGCATGCAAATGCAATGCAAAGGTGGTACATATGCCCGAAATGTAATAATATGATGCTCATGCATGATTAATACAAAAATTACGATGTCGGATATTCCACGTATAATTCAACGTCTACATATAGTAATTCTATACTTACGTAATAATTACCCACATATATACTTCACTCAAAAGTATACGTCAAATGCCATAAATACAACAATAAATCTTACCGGAGCCATGCAGGATAGTTGTGTGTGCTTGGACCATTTCTTACGACACCAAAAGTTATAGTTTAGGATTTTCAAAAACGACCTAGTTCTCTATAACTCATGGCTCTGATTACCAATCTGTAACACCCCCACAAATGTTATGCGCAGCGGAACTACAACATTGGGTGCTACACAGTATTCATTGCACACAAGATATATCAAACGACGCTAAAAAGACGTCAACTTAAAACTTGAATTTAAAATTGTTAGATGATACATGTCCACGGTTTTTCCAACCCCAATTGGTACAACAGAGTTTAGCGTTTTCGGTCCCCATGAATCTCAACCCAAGAATTTCAGTTTTACAACAACATAACATTAAACTTAAAAATTGTTTAAGTAGAAAAGGGAGGAAAAACAAGCAGACTCCAAGCCATACACACAACATCCATCCCATGCACGCTCCATTCTACACTTCAGCGGTTACCTGAAACACATGCCAAAATTTGGTCAACGAAAACGTTGAGTGGAATTCATAGGTTTTACAATCAATTTGAACGTATATAAAATAAAAACCATTCGTGATCATTTATAGACTTGTCGATCAAACAATCTATATTCAGGATACTGACAATTATGTTTAAGCTCATGACACTAATCCGTTAACTCAATCACCCGCGTAATAATTACCGGCGTGATTCAGATGAAACCAGTGCCCCTTCTAAAGGCATCAGTTGCAATTATACCTTATCTCTCATACAAGATAATCTACCGCAGAACTTACTCAACGTACAGCTTCTCGGCTAGCATTGGGTCGTTAGCCCCGTAGTACTACAAATTGTATAAGCGTCTATTCCCCCCTACTCGAGGGCAGGACAATAGTTAATAGTTCATGAATTTAGGGTCTTTTGCAACTTTGGTACTCAACACAATTTCTAAGGCAACATTCGGGTCTAACAATCATTCATGATATACGTTCCTTTTAAAAACTAGCATGCATTTCCCTCGCGGGTAAAACAATTTGAAATAAATATAAGCGAGGCTATAAATTCACACCTTAGATATTAAGTAGTCGGTAGTTCGAGGGATGATCACTGACGACGAAACGGATGCCCGGATAAATCAACACCTATCACAAATAACGCGTAATGAGTAATCTCATTTTAAATACCTTACGGTACTGTATAAAATACATATATATACTAGTCACTTAGGACAATTATAACTCACGCCAAAAACAAAACAACAAGCATCACTCATTTTACACTATTCGTTCTTATTATTTACGCTATCCATTTTTACTCATTCTCGCCGGTACTTACCGAAAGTACGGGCTGTTTTACCATATTTAACCATACTTATAAAATTTGACAAAATTCTCAAAAATCCTATAAGACCTGTAGATAACATGTTTTTAATCCCAATAAAAGTTTTTACTTCTACGACTCGTTACTCAACGCTTTTCCAAAACTACATTTTACGGGCTGAAATTGTACTTCGACCAACTTTGACCTCTTTGACCCATTTGAAATGCACCTTTGACTTCTTTGACTCCTAAGTCAACTTATAGACTCATTTACACAGGTTTGTGACCAAAATTTGACCCTTGACCATTTACCAATTCATACTTGTGGTCCTCGGGATTTGACTAAAACCATACATAAATTCGGATTATGAAAGTTCTCGTCTCCCGGTACTCGATCTTTAAAACCTCATAACTTTTAGCTCGTTTTGAGTCACGGGCTCTACCTTATACCAAATTAAAGATAAAAAGACCCTCTATAACTACATTTAGTTTTCAAGACCTGTAGGAAAAATAATTTTTATGAAATGACCTCAAAGTTTCTGCCTAAATTTGACTACTCCAAAATCATGCTTAAACTCGATTCCAATCCTACTAATCACCACTAGGCATCATCCTAAGCTTCCCTAATCACAACCAAACACAAATTTTCAGTCTTACCCCTATTGATCAACCAACCTCATAATCTAAAATCAAAGAAAACAAACATGCAACCACTTAAACCTATCTAAAACATCACTAAACACAATGCCAAACACAAGATAATGCTCAAAATTCATCAACCACCATGGCTACCCAAACACCCCCTTGTGCCGTGGGGTTTGGGTGACCAAATCACCACAACCAAATTGATTTTGGTGGGTTTTATTGGTGATTATGCTTCCATTACACATGAATTTAACATGCATCACAACAATTAGCCTCAAAAACGAATTTGAATGTTCTTGAAAATTTATTTGAATGCATGTGGGATTTAAATACATAGAAAGGTGGGGAATGACAAGATTAGATGTGGTCTAACCTTAATTTTAATGAAAATCAAGTAGAAAAAATTTTTGATGGTGTTCTTGGTGGTTTTGGGGGTGACCGTCGGCTTTAAGGACAAGAGAGGGAGGAGTTTGATTTTTTTTTGTCTAAATGTTTTATGTGTTTGTGTTAGTGCCTTTTTGTGGTATTGGGAGGGACCAAATTGGTAATTTTTGATTTCTTTTGGCCTTAAGTAAAAACGCCATTAAAACTTTGCGGGATTGACTCACTAGTCAATTTTAAAAATTTTTACGGGAGTCGGAAATCATCCCGAACACTCCAAAATATTTTTGGGATACTTTAAATGTACTCGGAAGGCTATAAAACTCACCCGACTCAACTTAACACGAACCGTAAATAAAATTCTCGAAAAATTACATTATCGATAAATCGTCAATAATTATAGAAATTTGGGCATCCCTCGGGATCGTAATCGTCATCGTCCTTCTTGAATCGTCAATCGTAAAAATTATAACCTCGAATATCGGCTTTAACCAATATACTTATAAATATAGAAATTAAAATTTATTAAAAATTTCAAAAATTAGCGTAATTTAGGGTAACGTTAATGACCTCGGTTCTAGGGTGTCACATCCTTAACGCCACTGAAGATTAAAATGGTCCTATTTTTTATGCCGAGCCAATTGATAAGGTACTACATGATGGTGAATATAATGTGTTTGGTGATACACATGAGCATAGTGATCTATCAACAACAATTACTGACACATGTATGATGGAAACGGTTGATAGCAATACCACACCCGATTCATCAGACATGTGCAATAATGAGTTTGAGGATGATCAACATGCAAATGAGTATGATGACAAGGAGCGTGTCGCGCTTGCTAATTTAATTGCTAGTTTACAAAAATATGTCAATGAAAATAGAAAGAGTCAAAAGCAATTAAAGAAGGAAAACACAGCACTTACTCAAAACTTTGAAGAAAGCAAAGCCGCTCTTATAAAATCTAGTGAGACCATTGATAGTTATAGGGCTCAACTTCTTCAAAGAGACAAAGAGCTTGAGAGGTACAAAAGTCGTTTAATTAACGTTAAAAAGGACGATATTGAAAATAAATACAACGAAGCTCTTGCTTTGTTAACTAAATAAAAACGTCAATTTGATGTTTTATTAAGTGATGAATGTCAAAAAACGTACCTTGCCATAACAAAAGTTAATGAACTTGAACAGAGGCTTTCTATGAATACCACCGATTCTGTTAAAATTCTTGACGAAAAGAAACAAGAGGTTGAAAAATGAAAACAATATTTCAAAAATAGACAAGGCAAAGATACTGAAAAAATAAAGGATCTCGAAGAACAAGTCGATTTTTTGAAAAAGGTTGTTTATAAAACGCATGACTTTATTCAAACCGTTAGAATGATAGCACCTCGGTCGTTTTTCAAGGGTCAACCTGGTTTTTCAAGTCTCAAGTACCTCGAACAAGCTCAAGCTGCAAACCCTCACTTATATCTGGATGAGTCCGAATGGACCGATCATGATTGCCCAGTAGTTAGCCTCGATAGTGAAGAGACGTCCCTTTGGGATGAGGAGAGTAGATCACCGGTCAATAAAGATTTTGTGACACCATATAATTACGCTTATGAAAAAAGTCTTTATGCTCTTTTCACTCCACAAAAACAGAAGTCTCGTGAGGAATTGTTTCTTGAATGCAAACAACAAAGAATTCAATGAAAGAAAATTTTTGCCACTAAGAAATAAAATATTTTTAAATATATTAACTATTTGCCTCTTGATGTGTCTAAAAGCAAAAGCAGAAAAACACTTGGTATTCTTAAACATCACATTGATAATGTTCAATCAATTGTTGATAGCGATTGGCAAAAACGTGAAAAGGATAAGTGGAAAACAGAGATTCCTCACGACATAATTGTGCTTGTGAAAGAAGTTTTAATACCAAATACGAAGATAATAAAAGAAAATTTTCTTGAGTTTGAAAAATTGATTCAGATGCTTGATGATTTGAAATATGTTGAGTCTCTTGAAAAAGAAATTGATGAACTTCAAAATGACAAATCAGATTTTTCAAACGAATATGATCTACTTTTAGAAGAATGTATCTCCAAAGATATTTTGTGTGTTACTCATCAATCTTGTGTTGATATGGATGAATATTATGATGTTACATGCAAATATCTTGATAAGATCAAAGAGTATGAAAGGCTTGAAACTGAGCTTTCAAAACATAAAGAAAATGTTGATAAAAAGGCCTTTAAGTTACTTCAACACAAAACTGATTTCCTTCAAAAATATTGTCATTCTCTTGAACTTGCTTTGCAAAAAGACATCGGAAGCTTTCCACATGATAATAAATTGGTAGAAAAACTTTCCCAAATGTGTCGAGAAATAAATGAAAAGAGTTTGGAAATTAAAGAGTTGAAAACTTAGTTACAAGACAGGGAAATAGCGATAGTAGAGTTGAAGAAACTCGTTGCTAAGATGAGTGGGAAAATTATGGAACCTAGCATTAGGAAACCTGTTGGAAGACAACCCAATGCGCACAAATTTACTAGACCTTTTGTCTTGGGAAAACCATGTGTTTCTCTAATTCCGCATTTGTAAAACGTTGGTTTGCCCCTAAGACGGTTGGGAAGGATAGGTTATCATAGATTACTCCCAAAACACATATTCGATCACAAAGCATTAAGAACACAAATGTAATTAAAGCAGGAATGTATAGATTGGCCACTAAACCCACACACAACAAAGAAAGTCAATCACCTCAGACTTCTAGAAACACTAATAGACGTATGTCTTTTGCCACAGGAGTAGTCCCCACTGCTAGTGTTAGCCGGCCTCAGCTTAAGAGCACTCGAATGAATGAAAAGGTTTGGAAAAAAAAGTCAAGGGAAGATGAAGGAAGTAGAAGACCACTCTAGGAATTTCAATGTTTCTAAGAATAAAACATCTGTAAATGCGTGTAATGACGATTTTAATGATTCGACTTTGAATGCTTTGAATGTTAAGTTTGTTTGTCTGAAATGTGGAAAATGTGCCAATGCTAATAATGCTATGTGTGTTTCGAATAATGTCAAACGTGTAGATACTAGAACTAAGAAGCAAATTGTGATGCCTATTAGTGCTAGAAAACCCAAACGCAAAGTGAACCATTATGGTGCAACCCCCCCCCCCCTAAGAAAAGTATTGCATCAGACTCCACCACTAAGAACCCTAGAAGCAGAATCAGGGAATTATATGAGTCTGCTAACAAGTCTTAGAAATGGTGGTTTGCTAATCAATGTCCTCCAGGATATAAAGGGATGCCTAAGGTTAGGACAGAAAATGTGACAACGAGCGTTAGTGTGCCTTTAAGTGATGAAAGTATGGAAACTAATGATTCGGATATCACAACTAACATGTAATCCAATATAGCAAATGCTCCATCGTGTTCTAATTCTTCTGCAGGTGATCAAACTGATTCTCTTCATACTGGACTCCGGATGCATGAAGCATATGACGGGGAATCTCAAGCTTCTAATTAATTTTGTGGAGAAGTTCCTAGGTACGGTCCGATTCGGAAATGATCAATTTGCACCGATCCTAGGATATGGAGATTTGTTTCAACGGAATATCACAATCAAAAGGGTTTACTACGTCGAAGGGCTCAATCACAATCTTTTCTCGGTTGGTCAATTCTGTGATGCGGATTTGGAGGTTGCTTTTAGAAAGAAGACATGTTTTGTTCGTGATTATGATGGGAATGACTTACTTACCGGTTCACAGGGTACTGATCTCTACACTATTTCACTTCAAGACTCCACTTCTTCAACTCCAATCTGTATCATGGCTAAAGCTTCAACGACTCAAGCTTGGTTATGGCATCAACGATTATCTCATCTTAACTTTGATACCATCAACTTGCTTTCCAAGAAAGATATTGTGAGGGGCCTGATATGAGTGTATTTACTCATATCATTCGTAGCCTAAAACAATGAAATATTGCACAAATTGTATCAAATATGCCTTGGATATGCTTGTTTCTTGTTTTCATGTGTGTAGGTACCAAGTTCACAAAAACCGATGAAAACCGACACGAGATTGATGAAAAAGATCGAAGAAGCCAAAATCAAGCTCGACTTGAGTGGATTTAATAATCTTGCAAGTATTTTGGTCATGTGGGTCCCACAATGGGGAAAATGGGCTCAAAAGCCCATTTAATAACCATGTTATAAATAAAAGGTGGTGAATAGTCCATAAGGCCCAAAAGTGGAGTTAATATAAACGGATGGTGTGATTTGGGCCTGAAGCCCAAATGATTATTCAGCGAACGAAAAGTAAGTGTATTTGGGCCTAGGGTTTTGGTTATACGTTTATTAAAAACGTAATATTTTTCATCCACTCATAAATATAACCATTTCATCCACCCACACTTACTCATTTATTCTTCACCACAAATAAACGTCACCCACTTTCTCACATTAAATAATTCTTTCGATATCTTCTATGTCATCACCCTTCTTCCCCAATTTTTCTTTTACCCTAAAACCAGTTAAAAAAACCCCTACTGTTCATTAACCCTAGATGGGTAAAAACACATTTATACAAAGGGCTTTTGATATATTCGGGTAATTCATACCATGGGGAATAAAACCCCCATGGTTTAAGGAAGAGAGGGTGTGGAACAATGATGCTACGTGGCTTAATTTCATTGGTATTAACACCTCACATCTCCAATCCAGACAATCACATCCCAAAGAAGAAGCACAACCAGCATACGGATGCCACGTTGGCGATCCGTGTGCTATTGTGAATTACCTCATCCGTCCGATCAACCCAAAACAGGAGAGAGAATAAAGAATTGAAGATCAAGGGCTACAAATAAAGAAGGAATATTCTTCATCAGATCCGAATATCCGCACAAGGATGCCCTTGGGGGGGCTATAAATACCCCTAATTTCTTGTGTAATTTCATCCCTTTTTTAGTTTTAAAAGTTATTATGCTTAAATTAGTTTAGAGTAAATTTGTATTTCTTTTCCAGTATTGTACTAGTTTTGGTTATTAATGAAAGATAAACTTTGATTTTAATTGCGTTCATATTTACTTTCTACTTAAACTTTAATTTTGCAATTTATTCTTTGCTGTTTAAAATAATAATTTAAGAATGTTTAAAAAAGCTAAATGGTAGATTATTTTGGATATTCTTAAAACTAATTTGGGAGTAAAACTTTCTAATAGAAAGTTTTAGTGAAAGAGATTCATTTATTACTGTTCGAGTGATGATCTTTGATGGTTCAGTTGATGGTGTTAATGGTGGTCTAGTTTTCGGTTCATAAGGTTGTTCAGCACAACCTTCGGCTCAACGGTTATCTCATAAGGTGATCATCCTCTTTTATTTAAATGTTTTTAGATTCAATTTTGTTTGCATAAATGTATGTTTTAGATGACTGAGGTTTGATGTGTTCTTGTTATAGTTTGATTTATAAAACTGTGATAATGAATTTGATTTGCGTTGGTATGTTATTTATTTGTTTAGTTTCAGATTAAGTCTTATAATGGTTATGATTGCTTCAGGTTTTTAAATTTGTATGAAGTAATATATTTGAGTTCGTGTAATGTGTGACATTATATCAGATTTGTTGATTATTGCTTTTAAAAGACTTTATAATTTTGTTAATCCAGTAAAGTATATAATAAGGTTTAACTGAGTACTTGCTAATCAAATTTGTAATTTACTTAGACTACTATTGGGTGTTGACTGAACTTGTTCTTTCTGTTATAATTTGGTGCTTACTTATTGTCCCTAGAATTTGTTAGGCTGATGAGATTTTGGTTTTCAGATAATGCTTATGAGATAAGCTGTTTGAATGGGGACTGCTAATCAGAAATTGTTAAAATCTGACTGATTGGAATTTGGGATTTAATGGATGTAAATGTAGTTTGGATATGCACTTGAAGCTAGTTTTAATTTAATTATTAATCTGCTGAACTTATCTGCTTGCGAATTGTTAGGAATTTGTATTACTGCTTGAATCTTTGTTGTTGTAGTCAGTCTTGTTAGTTTCTGCTTTTGATTTGTGGACTTTCTGTATGTTTGGTGTTTAACTTGCATTGTTCTATCTGTTATATTACTTTGATTAACTGCTTATCAGATCAAATCGTTTTGATAAGCCCAAATAAGCTGTGACCTCACAGCATAAACTAAAAAGCTTACTAAAAGTCTTTCCTGAGACTTCAACTTTCTTAATCTGTCAAAAAGTTTAATTCGCAAAAATGTTGTCATTTGGGGGGTTCGAACTCGAGACCTCCCCTTCACTTACCATGCGTGTTTTCCATCTGAGCTATAGGCTCTTTTGATTTGTATTTCATTTATTTCATTAATATAGTGTTAATCAGTTAGGCTGTGTTTGTTTTATTTCATACATCTTTGTCACGTTTTTTTTATAATTCATTTTTTTATTAAAGTAATTTTTAATAAGAAGTAGTTTTTAAAATAAATAAAATAAATTAAATAATTAAATAAAGATATAATAAAAAATGTTTTTATTTAAAAAGTTTAATTAGTTTAAGTTTTTGTTAATTAGATTTTTTTTATAGAATTAGATTTATATAAAATTTAGTTTTAAAATAGATTAGTTTAAAAAGTAATTTTAATAAAGTTTAATTAGTTTTAAAAAAATTAAAAGTTCAATTAGATTTTTTTAAAATATGTTAAAAGTTATTATTTTTAAATAGATTTAATTTTTTATAGATTATTATATTAGTTTAATTTTTAAATTAGTATGTTTATTTTTAAGTATTAATTGTTGTAGATTTTTAAAATAGACGGGGTTTACGATTCATGCACTTTAGGTTAATTTTAAATGGCTTAAATTTGTAGATTTTAATTGTAGTTTAAAAACCACGAACCAATTCAAATCGATTGTCCAAATCAAAGCAAAACGTCTAAAATTCATAAGATCTTCGTGTACAACGAACTCGACTCACTCACGTGTTTAATTGAATTTGTCATTGGTATTATTAGTCTATTACTTTTTCCTAAAGGTAATTTTCTAATTTACCCTATAACGTATCAAATTATCACTATACACATCCACTTACATCAAAAATTTTGGCGCCGCTGCCGGGGATCTTGTGTACGATTCGCTTTTCTGGAGATTTGTTGATCGTGGATTTGAAGACCCTTTCCGTCCTCGGAAAGTTTTGTTATTTTTCTATTACGTAGTATGTATCGGTTTTCTCGTTTTTTGTGAATAATATATTGTATTACGTAGAACAATAATTCTAAATATCTTTCAAATAAGCCTTAGTTGGGATTTCATCACCTAGCTATTGTAGTCGAACCCAAAACAAAAATAAAGGCAAAATAGATAAATACTAATAAGAAGTTTGAACTCGATTTATACAAACTATAAGGTGGGTATAAGGCGACGTGCTATAAAAGGCCGTCTAAGGAAAAAGGTTTTTAAGTGCTTTGTGTCACCTCGTTTCCCCGCTTGCTTGTGCGTATATTGAGAGGGACAACCTATTATTGGTTTGCCGACTCAAGTAGTAATAAATCTTATTTTTTGTAGTTTACTTATTGAACCTCGAGACGTTTAGGTTTTCACCTATCGTTTCAAAGTCGACCGAGGGTAATTTACTTCCATAGTAGTTATCCTGATTCCTTGTTTTTTATCGATCATTATTGATTGAGCAATACCAAATAAAAATACCAAAAATAATCTTCTTCTTGTCTAATTTCTTTTCTTCAATCCTCTAAATTCTCGTCTTTTTAGTGTATGCAATTACGTTCTTCTCGTCTTGTGATTGATTTTAATAGGCTTGAAAATATTCCTCGTAGAAATAGAAATCGTCAACAACGAATAGTGGAACCCGAGCTTCCACCTATTGTTGTAGAGATGGCCGATAACCGAACAATGGAGGAATTGCTCCGTGTACCCACCGAAGGGTATGGGGAAGCAATCGTTGTGCCGGCTATTTTGGCGGATCATTTTGAAATTAAGCCGTGTCTTCTATCGCTCATTCGTGCCGACCAACTTCGTGGCAATGAGACCGATAGCCCGCATTCTCACATTCAGAATTTTAATCGAATTACCTCGACTCTCAAGTTTAGAGATGTGCCGAATGACGTGATTAAGCTCATGGTTTTTCCGTACTCGCTCGAGGGTAATGCTAAGCTTTGGTATGAGAAAGAACCACCGGATTCGATTTTAACTTGGGATGATTTAGTGTCAAAGTTCATGAATTATTTCTTTCCACCGTCCAAGACAACACACTTTAAGAACGAGATCACTAGATTTGAACAAAAAGTGCATGAATCGTTTGGGGTTGCATGGGAAAGATTTAAGGATTTGTTGAGACAATTTCCACACCACGGTTTCTCGGAATTGCCTCAAATAAATACTTTTTATAATGGGCTTAATATGATTGAACAAGATTCTTTAAATGCCGCCGCGGGTGGTAATCTTTTAAGAAAAACACCGAGAGACGCGTGGAGAATAATTGAGGATAAGTGTAGAGCACAATATTCACGAAACACACCGGTTGTTTCCAATGTGAATTCATCTAATCACGAGATTGCTAGATTGGACTCTAAGATTGACAGTGGATTTGCGAATTTGTTGAGTGAGATTAGGAAGAATCCTCATGGATCGATTAATATGGTTGGGAATGTTTGTGTATCATGTGGTGGAGCACATCGTAATTATGCTTGTTTAAACGCGGGTTTTGATCAAGCTAGTGCTTTTGCCGCTACGGGAACTTATGGCTCCAACGGTCAAGTTCCTCGTCAAAGTCATGTTGCTCCACCGGGTTTTCCACCGGTTCAAAATAGGTACAACAATGGAAACAATGGGAATAATTTCAACCGTGGTAACCAAGGGAATTTCAATCAAGGAAATGGGTTTAATGCTAATCAAAATAATCAAGGTTTTCAAGGGAATAACCAAAATGACTGGTCAAGCTACATGAAATCAAATGAGGCAAATATGAAAGCTTTTCAAAATAACATTCAAGGACAAATGGCAACTTTGAAAAATGAGTTTCAAAATACACTAAAGGGGCAAAATAACAAGATTGAGCTTAATCAACAAAGAATGGAACAAAAATTTGAGCAAATGTTTGAGCAAGGTCAAAATCGTTTGCAACAAAATTTAGAGCAAAGTCAAAATCGTATGCAACAAAGTGTGGAACAAAATCAAAATAAATTGCTTTCGATGTTTGAGGGATTTATGTCTAAACCGTCATCTTCTTCGGGTTGCTTACCTAGTAATACCATTCCTAACCCGAGGGGAGAGCTTAAGGCTATCACCGCTTATGATAATTTAGAAAGGAAGCTTGAGCTTATTGTGCCACCTAAAGAAACCTTTTGGAATGTCACCAAGGCTACTTTAAATGTGATTAGTACCTCGGATTTCATTGATCTCTTTCCTAAGAAATATAATGATCCGGGTCACTTCTTGATACCTTGTGTTTTCGATGAGCTTGGGGAATACAAAGCTCTTGCCGATCTAGGAGCTAGTATTAACGTAATACCCTTGTCCATTTGGAAAACTCTTGACTATTTGCGACTTATTCCCACTCGAATGATCATTGAGCTTGCTAATGGCACCACCACTCGACCGGTTGGTATAGCGGAAAATGTCATTGTTAAAGTGGGGGTGTTTGTTTACCTAGCCGATTTTGCTATCATTGATTATGAGCCGAATCCTCGTGCGCCTATAATTTTAGGGCGACCATTTTTGTGTACGGCCGGTGTTTTAGTCGATATGAAAGAAGGGGAGCTTAAATTGTTTCATGGGGATAAACATATGATTTTCAAACCGGAAAAAATTTCAAGATTGGTTCCTAAGAAATTGGAAAGTGTAGAACCTAATTTTGTTGAATCATGTTGTAATGTTACCTCATCTATACTCACTCCACACGAGGATGATAAGATTGAAAAACAAATTGATGATTACTTGAGTGAGCCATTCGATGCTAGTGAGTTTGATAATGAGAATTTTGATCCCGAGAGTGATATTGCTTTAATTGAACAATCTTTGAAGATGGACTCATTTTCACTCTCTTCTAAGGATCATGTTGATGTTCCTAAGGCACAATCTTCAATTGAAGAGCCTTTGTGTCCTAGCTTCACACTGAGTGAGGTTAGTGACTATTCGTTGGATAAGTTCGTCGATGAACTTTTTGCTATCATTGATCCACTTCCACGGGGAAGTGAAGACGTTTCCGATCTCGAGATCGAGCGTGATTCTTGTGTTTTACCTACCATTCTCGAGGAATTCGCCGATGAATTGCCTTCTAATGAGAATGATGATCTAGTATCCGAGTGTGACACACTCGATACTTTGTCGGAAATTTCTTGTGATGACAAGGAGGACGACACTTTCGTGACTTACTCAAATCCTCTATTTGAAGCTTCATTGAACAATAATCTATTGTTTCAAGAGGATTTTGAGAACATCATACCTCCTACATCTCACAACCTTTGTGATGATGATCTTCTTATGAAGGAGGTTGATGAGGTTTGTGATGATGATCACACCTTTTGTTATGATGAGTATGTCGACTCGGATGGAGAAACTTACATTATTCCCAATCTCCCTCCCACTCGCGTTGGTCTTAATGTGCGGGTGTTTCATGTGACTCATATTGAGTACCATGACCCCTTTGTTCACGTTCCTAAGAGTGAAAAGGTCGACAAAGTCATGCAAGTTGAAACCACTAGTGTTGAGACTTTTGTACCACAATTATCATGTGCTTCATATGACTTAGGATTAGCATGGGGGGACGACACCTTGTTGTCTATTCCTTTCTCCACCGAGGACGAGGTATTCGATCCCGGAATCGTTGATTTAGGGAAATCTCGGCCTTTCACCGATGCAATAATTGAAAGATTTTTCTATCATCTTGGTGCGAGTTTATCTCGTGGAGCATGCTACATCCATACTATTGTTTGTGACTACCATCTCTTGTTAGAGATTTGTGTTGGAGTTTTATCCTTTCGTTTGTCATCCGACAACGAGGATGAGATCTTTGACCCCGGCATTGCGCTTTATCATGGATTTTATCTGCTGGTTTGCACCATTTTCCCTAAGGACCAATGAATGCGGGGATCGAGTCGAGCTCATGACTCGGTGAACAAAAAGGGGCACACTTTCTTACCCTTGATTTTTATCGACTAACGTTTTATCTTGAGGCATAATTAATAAACGGCTTATAGATTTGCGTACTCTTTCCATGCTAGGAATTTGCATTAGACTTTTCGTGTCTTAGCAAGGGGGTGTTACTCTTGAGCTAAGAAACATTGAGGACAATGTTTGGTTTTAGCATGGGGGAGTCAATTGATATAATCACTTACAATTGCTTTTGTCGTGTCCAAACGTATTGTTTTTCTCATTTTTCAATAAAATTTTAAATTTTTAGTGTTATTTTTAAGTTTTAATAAAGAAAATAAGTGTTTTTGACACGAATGTAGGCTTTCAATAAGAATAGTTTTTGACTCGACTCGGTTTTTAACCTTAGCTTTTCCTTAACGTATTTGAATTAAGTTTTGCTAGGCTATTATATAGGGAGCTTTAAAACGCGAAGGTCTTAATTCATACGAGTTAAGGACAAGAACTTTTTGCAAGCTCCTATAATTGATCCTAGAAAGTCGTTTATCAAGGGAACTTTAAAACGCAAATTCTAAAACTTGCAAAAGTATAAGAAGATGCAAGATCCTATAGATGACTTGAAAACCCAAAACTTTGATTTAATAGGCTAAGTATCCATTGATTTCATTTTTTGGAATTTTACAATATGGAGAACAAGAGATGATAGAGCCAATTATAAGTTTGGTATTCTTTCGGGAATTTATGTGAGTTAATTATGAGCCTATTCTCCCATAACTTGTTTATAAATTTTAATTGCAATAAATAAGGTTGAACGATTTGAAAAGTTACTTAGCTTCTAGCCCAAGATCGTTTAAAAGTTGCTCGGTATGGATTAGAGTTCATAGCCAAGGCATAACTTATTGAAGCGGGATGCGAAGATTGGCGAGTCCAAAAAGGTCCTAACAAGACATGAGGGCTATGTTTTATTGCTAAAGATCTCAAGTGATGTGAAGAATCATTTATCAAAAATCAATATGAAGGATCGAGACACACGACGAAAAGCAAAATACTCCCAAAAAGTCATGGAGAAGTCTATCCAAAAAGACCAAAATAAGGTATGAGGATAAATGAAGCCAAGTCCAAAAAGGAGGCGGATCGTTGTAAATCATAATCCCAAATAAAGATTGGAGAAAAATGAAGAAGTCGTGGTCCAAGTACGAATCTCTGAAAAATTTAAGTGAAGAAATATTATGAAGAGAAGACCATTATTTCGTGAACGTCTCTCAAGGTTGGAAGTATTAAGTCATTGCCAAATATCGATCCGAGAAAGGTCTCAAATCGCGAAACAAGTTATGCCAAGATATGAACTTTATGAAGTCCCGAGAAGCAGTTTTAAAAGATTTTGTCCTTTAGCTAACTATTGATTAAATCGTTCACTTTATTTTCGGCCTAATAAATTATCGAAATAAGTCCACAATGTATCCTCGTGATCATTCAAGACAACAATAAAATATAAGAGATACACTTAGGAATAAGGGAGTCTAAGTGAATAATTGGCCCACATGAGTTCGTGTTAGTCTACCAACTTATAATAACAATGATCTTGTTTTTGCACTTGGCATGGAAAAGTGAAAAGTCGAGGACGATGAATCTATTTGAGCTTTTATGATCCTTAAAGTTATTTCATGTCTTTACAAAATAAAATGTCAAGAGTTGAATAATGGTGTAGTCATAGTTTTGTTTTATCATTGCGTGAGGACACGGCAATTGCTTAGCATGGGGGAATTTGATATGAGTGTATTTACACATATCATTCGTAGCCTAAAACAATGAAATATTGCACAAATTGTATCAAATATGCCTTGGATATGCTTGTTTCTTGTTTTCATGTGTGTAGGTACCAAGTTCACGAAAACCGATGAAAACCGACACGAGATTGATGAAAAAGATCGAAGAAGCCAAAATCGAGCTCGACTTGAGTGGATTTAATAATCTTGCAAGTATTTTGGTCATGTGGGTCCCACAATGGGGAAAATGGGCTTAAAAGCCCATTTAATAACCATGTTATAAATAAAAGGTGGTGAATAGTCCATAAGGCCCAAAAGTGGAGTTAATATAAACGGATGGTGTGATTTGGGCCTGAAGCCCAAATGATTATTCAGCAAACGAAAAGTAAGTGTATTTGGGCCTAGGGTTTTGGTTATACGTTTATTAAAAACGTAATATTTTTCATCCACTCATAAATATAACCATTTCATCCACCCACACTTACTCATTTATTCTTCACCACAAATAAACGTCACCCACTTTCTCACATTAAATAATTCTTTCGATATCTTCTATGTCATCACCCTTCTTCCCCAATTTTTCTTTTACCCTAAAACCAGTTAAAAAAACCCCTACTGTTCATTAACCCTAGATGGGTAAAAACACATTTATAGAAAGGGCTTTTGATATATTCGGGTAATTCATACCATGGGGAATAAAACCCCCATGGTTTAAGGAAGAGAGAGTGTGGAACAATGATGCTACGTGGCTTAATTTCATTGGTGTGAACACCTCACATCTCCAATCCAGCCAATCACATCCCAAAGAAGAAGCACAACTAGCACACGGATGCCACGTTGGCGATCCGTGTGCTATTGTGAATTACCTCATCCGTCCGATCAACCCAAACAGGAGAGAGAATAAAGAATTGAAGATCAAGGGCTACAAATAAAGAAGGAATATTCTTCATCAGATCCGAATATCCGCACAAGGATGCCCTTGGGGAGGCTATAAATACCCCCAATTTCTTGTGTAATTTCATCCCTTTTTTAGTTTTAAAAGTTATTATGCTTAAATGAGTTTAGAGTAAATTTGTATTTCTTTTCTAGTATTGTACTAGTTTTGGTTATTAATGAAAGATAAACATTGATTTTAATTGCGTTCATATTTACTTTCTACTTAAACTTTAATTTTGCAATTTATTCTTTACTGTTTAAAATAATAATTTAAGAATGTTTAAAAAAGCTAAATGATAGCTTATTTTGGATATTCTAAAAACTAATTTGGGAGTAAAACTTTCTAATTGAAAGTTTTAGTGAAAGAGATTCATTTATTACTGTTCGAGTGATGATCTTTGATGGTTCGGTTGATGGTGTTAATGGTGGTCTATTTTTCGGTTCATAAGGTTGTTCAGCACAACCTTCGGCTCAACGGTTATCCCATAAGGTGCTCATCCTCTTTTATTTAAATGTTTTTAGATTCAATTTTGTTTGCATAAATGTATGTTTTAGATGACTGAGGTTTGATGTGTTCTTGTTATAGTTTGATTTATAAAAATGTAATAATGAATTCGATTTGCGTTGGTATGTTCTTTATTTGTTTAGTTTCAGATTAAGTCTTATAATGGTTATGATTGCTTCAGGTTTTTAAATTTGTATGAAGTAATATATGTGAGTTCGTGTAATCTGTGACATTATATCAGATTTGTTGATTATTGCTTTTAAAAGACTTTATAGTTTTGTTAATCCAGTAAAGTATATAATAAGGTTTAACTGAGTACTTGCTAATCGAATTTGTAATTTACTTAGACTGCTATTGGGTGTTGACTGAACTTGTTCTTTCTGTTATAATTTGGTGCTTACTTATTGTCCCTAGAATTTGTTAGGCTGATGAGATTTTGGTTTTCAGATAATGCTTATGAGATAAGCTGTTTGAATGGGGACTGCTAATCAGAAATTGTTAAAATCTGACTGATTTGAATTTGGGATTTAATGGATATAAATGTAGTTTGGATATGCACTTGAAGCTAGTTTTAATTTAATTTTTAATCTGCTGAACTTATCTGCTTGCGAATTGTTAGGAATTTGTATTACTGCTTGAATCTTTGCTGTTGTAGTCAGTCTTGTTAGTTTCTGCTTTTGATTAGTGGACTGTCTGTATGTTTGGTGTTTAACTTGCATTGTTCTATCTGTTATACTAATTGATTAACTGCTTATCAGATCAAATCGTTATGATAAGCCCAAATAAGCTGTGACCTCACAGCATAAACTAAAAAGCTTACTAAAAGTCTTTCCTGAGACTTCAACTTTCTTAATCTGTCAAAAAGTTTAATTCGCAAAAATGTTGTCATTTGGGGGGTTCGAACTCGAGACCTCCCCTTCACTTACCATGCGTGTTTGCCATCTGAGCTATAGGCTCTTTTGATTTGTATTTCTTTTATTTCATTAATATAGTGTTAATCAATTAGGCTGTGTTTGTTTTATTTCATACATCTTTGTCACGTTTTTTTTTTATAATTCGTTTTTTTTATTAAAGTAATTTTTAATAAGAAGTAGTTTTTAAAATAAATAAAATAAATTAAATAATTAAATAAAGATATAATAAAAAATGTTTTTATTTAAAAAGTTTAATTAGTTTAAGTTTTTGTTAATTAGATTTTTTTTATAGAATTAGATTTATATAAAATTTAGTTTTAAAATATATTAGTTTAAAAAGTAATTTTAATAAAGTTTAATTAGTTTTAAAAAAATTAAAAGTTCAATTAGATTTTTTAAAAATATATTAAAAGTTATTATTTTTAAATAGATTTAATTTTTTATAGATTATTATATTAGTTTATTTTTAAATTAGTATGTTTATTTTTAAGTACTAATTGTTGTAGATTTTTAAAATAGGCGGGGTTTACGATTCATGCACTTTAGGTTAATTTTAAATGGCTTAAATTTGTAGATTTTAATTGTAGTTTAAAAACCACGAACCAATTCAAATCGATTGTCCAAATCAAAGCAAAACGTCTCAAATTCATAAGATCTTTGTGTACAACGAACTCGACTCACTCACGTGTTTAATTGAATTCGTCATTGGTATTATTAGTCTATTACTTTTTCCTAAAAGTAATTTTCTAATTTACCTTATAACGTATCAAATTATCACTATACACATCCACTTACATCAGGGCCTTCCTAACTTGAAATTCATCAAAGATCATATTTGTTATTCTTGTGAGCTTTGTAAAGCTAAACGGAGTAGTTTCAAGACAAAGACTACGCCAATCTCTAAAGGACGGTTAGATCTTCATCATATAGATGTGTGTGGCCCCATGCGTGTTCAAAGCATCAATGGGAAGAAATACGTTATGGTAATTGTCGATGACTACTCAAGGTACACGTGGACTCACTTCTTGAGGTCAAAGGATGAAACACCTGACGTTCTAGTCAACTTCCTTAAACTGATACAACGTGGTCTTAAAGCTCAAGTAAAAGTGGTACGTACTAACAGAGGCACATAATTCTTGAATTCAACTTTGAAGAATTATATTGAAGCCGAAGGGATTGAACATGAAACATCTATTGCTCGAACACCTGAACAAAACAGATTTGTTGAAAGACGAAATCGTACTTTAGTTGAGGCTGCTCGAACATTATTATCTACTTCAAAACTACAATTATCCTTTTGGGTCGAAGCCATGTCAACCGCATGCTACACAAAAAACCAATCCTTAATTATCCCAAGACACGAAAAGACACCATATCACATAATTAATGATCGCAAACCTTCACTACAACACCTTCATGTTTTTGGATGTACGTGTTACATAATTCGAGATGGTGAAAATCTGGACAAGATGAAAGAGAAAGGTGATGCATGCATTCTTGTGGGGTATGCAACTCAGTCTATTGGATATGCAACTCAGTCTATTGGATATGCAACTCAGTCTAAGGGATATAGAGTTTACAACAAGAGAACAAAATTGATAGTCGAGACTATTCATGTCAAATTCGATAAATTGCAAGAGATGGCACTTGAACATATCAATTTATGTCCCGATCCACAATGACAAAAGACTTATGTGTACAACCGCATGGAACTCGGAACTCAAGACCACATCAATGAACCGTCAAGTTCAAAGCTGGTTTACCAAAATGTTCCAAGAGCAGATATGACAATGGACACGAAACTTGAAGAGTTAGAAATGTTATATGGACCAAAGTTTGATGAATATTTCACGGGGGAGAAACATGTTGTATCAAAGTCTTCCGCTGTCACTCATGATAAGAATGACGATACCGATCATCGTCAACAAAAGGATACAACTTCATCTACTTCAACACGGGTTGCTGCAGATTTACCTCCTCAGAATACCACCTCAACAAACGATCCTACAACATCCACAACTACTGTCATTGCTCTAGAGAACACAAATCAAGCAGACGATGCGTTATCTGACGATGACGATTTTCACAACCCATTCGGTACATCGGTACACGAAACTAGAGAGTCTTCTACTCGCGATGTTGATCCGTCTAATATGCATACATTTTATCAACGACATCCGTCAACACATCATTGGACCCGAGATCATCCTTTGGTTCAAGTAATTGGAAACCCTTCACAGGGTGTTCGTACAAGACGATAACTAGAAACCGGTGGCGATGTTTGTATGTTCGCACTCGCCGTGAGTACAGCTGAACCGAAAAACATCAAAGAAGCCATGGCTGATCATGCTTGCATTGAATCGATGACGGATGAACTTCAACAATTTGTAAGACTTAAGGTCTGGGAACTTGCTGACAGACCATACGACGTGATTCCATTAAATCTTCAATGGATCTGGAAAAACAAGATGGATGAAGAAAACACGATCATCAAGAACAAAGCTAGGCTAGTGGCTAAGGGGTATGGCCAGAAAGAGGGAATTGATTTTAATGAATCATTTGCACCAGTTGCTCATATGGAAGCGGTCAGGATTTTCCTTGCTTATCCTGCACATAAGGGATTCACTGTTTATCAAATGGACGTGAAGACATCATTTCTTAACGGTCCTTTGAAGGAAGAAGTATATGTCACGCAGCCGGAAGGATTCGTTAATCCTTATTATCCTGACAAGGTGTATCATCTCCAAAAGGAACTATATGGACTAAAGCAAGCTCCAAGGGCGTGGTACGACGAGCTCTCGAAATTTCTGGTATCGAAAGGTTTCTCCAAAGGTTCCATTGATCTAACTCTGTTCACTTATAAATATGGGGATGACATTTTGCTCGTGCAAATTTATGTTGATGACGTATATTTTCGGGTCTACAAACACAAAACTTTCAAAATGGTTTGAAAAAGTAATGCACAACAAATTTGAAATGTCAATGATGGGCGAACGAAAATTCTTTCTTGGAATTCAAGTTCACCAATCCCTAAGTGGTATCTTTATTAACCAAGCTAAGTAATGTCAAGAGATAATCAAAAAGCAATATATGACCTCATGTGACCCCTTTGGGACACCATTATCAACCACATCGCTAGATGCTGACTTGGAGGGAAATGCCATAGATCGAACGAGATATCGTTTCATGATCGGCTCCCTCATGTACTTGACAGCAAGCAGACCAGATATTTCACATGCTACGTGTTATTGTGTACGATATCAAGCATGACCCACTTAAAAGCACATCAAGGAGGTTAAACGGATCTTTTGATACCTTAATAATGCCATTCATTTGGGACTCTAGTATCCGAGGGAAACCGGTTTCTTTATAACGGCCTATTCAGATTCTGATCATGCAGGGTGTCTTGATACACGAAAAAGTACTTCTGGTGGTGCACAATTTCTAGGTCAAGATAAGCTCGTGGGATGGTCTTCCAAGAAACAGGATTGCACGTCACTTTCATCAGCCGAAGCAGAGTATGTGTCTCTATCTGCGTGTTGTGCTGAAGTTCTTTGGATAAGAACACAACTCACGGATTATGTCTTCCACTTTGATAAAGTACCTATGTACTGTGACTAAAAATCGGCCATAGCCATCTCTTGCAATCCGGTACAGCATTCCCACACGAAGCACATTGATGTCAGATACAACTTCATAAAGGAACAAGTTGAAAGAGGTATCGTTGAGTTATACTTTGTTGGAACGGATTACCAATTAGCCGACTTATTTACGAAAGCTCTGTCGAAAGATAGGTTTGAGTACCTCGTTAGGTAAATTGGTATGAGATGTTTGACTCCAGTAGATCTGGAGATTCTGGCAAAGTTTCCTGCTTGATTCATTTATCAAACATCTACTTGTACATATCATTGAAAAGCAATATACAAAAATATAAAACATATAAAAGCAAAACACAAAATTAAAAATCTTTAAAAATCCAAAAATATTCTTCTCGACATGTCTTTCAGTATCAATAATATAGGCGTGCCTAGAAATTTCGCTCAATAATGACACGGGTGTGTACATAAAGCTCGAATGAAAGTTGTAAATATTCTTCAAAACATGTCATTTCTTCTTTTAATAAATGAAAATGTCTATTTTGGAAAAAAATTTAAACAACGGGTAGATCAATCTATCTTGGGTTGAGCATGTCACAAAACATTCAAGGTGTTAAGCTCAACACAATGGATTGTAATCACTTTCAGATTGTTTAACACCCCCAAATTTACACGCAGCGGAATACATCTTTGGGTGCTAAACAATGATACAACAACACATAATTTATAAAGAACGACTCGAAAAGAGACGTTTTAGATTTATCGTTCCTAAAACATTTGTCAGAGTAGCGTAGTCCCAAGTAACCATTACCAAAAGATAAGTTAAAACAACATATTGGTTTGTTTTGAAAATGGAACGATAAATAAATCAAAGAGTTTGAACAACAAAAGCAGTGCACAACTTCATTCCCCGTGACCTCCAAGCTTCCACTTCTTGATTACCTGAAATACATGTGAGTAAAACAATCAGCAAAAATGCCGAGTGAATCTATAGGTTTATGAAATCAATTTGAACACAAGCAAAGATTATAAGTTTGTGGCATGCTTATAAGCATCAAATAATAATTCGCATCAACAATAATAATTGTATATAGCATAAATTGCAATAAGCTCATGGAACCGAGCCCTTAGACACTCCCATATCAGTCTAATAAGATGAGAGATTTATTAATTGTCGGTTACCTCCAGATTATTGGTACATTGCCGTATACCTGACTTTTTAATACAATATGTTCAAACAGTGTGGAGGTCGGGCCTAAGCTTCTATGACAAGTCCACAAAAACTGAACCGGGGCGGCTTCCCCCATAGATCTATTAATTGTACTAGCGGTTAACCCATCATAGGTTAATTAACGGTCCATAATTGAGGTTTTTAACAAAGGCAATCACTTAATGCAATTTAAAGGCAACCACGGGTCCATTCATAGAGGGACAAAGCATACCATAAAAATCTTGTGTTCTAAGTTTATAAAACATGTATTCCCCCTCGCGGGTTTAAAATCATTTAATAACTAGTATAAAGCGAGGCTATAGACTCACGTTGATAATGAAAGGCGGATTATCGGCTACGAGCGTGCTTCGGTCACGGAAACCTATATAAATAATAATCGGTCTTAGACTCTTGTCCAATGACTTTTATCAAAATAAAAATATACATATGATGATTTTGTACATATGATGATGATCAAGTGGATTTATATATTCTTGTTTACTCATTTTAGTGTTTACGTTGTGGTAACTTTTTACTAGTTTACTAGTTTTACCTACTTACTTATTTTAAGTCCAATAAGTTTAGTATAAGTTCTTTAACTTGTTTTAATCAATTTTATACCTATATTATCAGTATCTATACTTTCCATGTTGGGCCCAAATGGGTTAAGCCCAATAAGTTCTTTTTATAAGTGTTTAACTTATTTAGTCTAATTATTAGTCCAATATGCTTAGTTAGCTCGTTAATGTCCGTATGTCCTATAGTTCGGGTTTTATCGGTTTTTACTTGTATTAGTTACTTATATATCAGTATATGACTTTTAAAAACTTTACATTAGACGGGTTTGATCGTCTAAGTTTTAATTGGCGAAAAACGTTAATTTTACGGTAATAGCCGAAAAAGTCGTAAAAATCAAGTTTATAGTTTTTATTACTTATAAGTATTATTCCATAACCATTTATATAATTTATACATTTAATTAACCCTTTACATATTTATATAAATAAGTTTCATAAGTTAGTGGGTTTTTATTTTACATTTTATACAATAAAATTTGAGTGCTTATATAATAATAATAAACATTAATTCTCAAAATCTGATTTTTATCTTTATGTTCACCATTTTTATCATATCTAGAGTTTTATAATGATTTAGAAGCTCATTTTTGGGTGGCATGATCTTCATATTATGTGCTACATTTAACTTAGTTATAGCTACTGTTCATTTTTAGTTTATCTTGCCTTAACAGTCCCTACAAAACTGCTTATTCAGATTAGAACACCCAACTTGTTTTGATCATATCTCACTCATTATATTGATTCCATTGCATGGCCAACTCTCACATGTGTATAACATCTTGTACTTACTGTAAATGGATTATACCATGCAAGTTTATCAGTTCAAGTTTTAGTTATATACTGTTTTTATACAGCCAACTAAATAATCATGATTTTAGCCTTATTTCTCATGGTTATTAACATTTTTAAGCATATTTATCAACACTTGATCCCCACACAACATTTTTATCATCATATATACATCATATACATATACAATAAGAAAAAAAATACATTTGTTCTTTACAAAAATAACAAGAGAAAATGGAGAGGATGATCTTCTTTACCAACCAAGTGTATTTCTTGTTTTTGGAAGACAAGAACTTGATGAACACCAAAAGTAACTCCAAGATCATCAAACACCAAGAACAATAGTTGAGAAATCAGCCCTAGGACACAAGCAAATCACCTCCAATGTTGTTAATATGGCCACCAAATGATCAAGCTTCAAGATAACTCCATGATAGAGCTAGTAAACATGTATTTCATGGCTAGAAAAGATCAAAAGGGGTGTTTGTAGCTTGAAAGTGGATGGCAAGGGAGGGAGTATTTGAGAGGATTTGTGTTGATTTTGCATGTATGGAAATGGTGGTGTGAGTTAGTTGCTAGTGGTTTTGACTAGGAAAAGCTTAAAGAGTAAGCTTTGTTTACACTTGTAAACACTTAGCTAACATGATGCCACATATGGTTGTGGTGTCATGTTAGTGCCATCCCATATAAGCTAGTGGGATGGGACAATGTATTTTGTCCCATCTCACTAGTTTACGGGTATTCCTCGATTCTAGTTTTCTTGATTTGCGTGCCCTCGGGTCGTTTCACAAAAAACGTTTTTATAAAGTATGAATCAACGTCACAAAACGAATCCAATAAAAATTGTCTCATCAAAAACGGAGTTCAAAAACGTAAATACGTAATCCTAAGGTTTCCGGTTTAGTCGTAAGGGACGCTAAATTATGCACGTAAGCCCAAATTTAAATCCGTAAATTGTGAGTTCGTCAACCAACACAAAAATAAGTTTCAAAATATTATACGAGAAAATATTTCACTACCTGAAAATGTTAGATTGTACTTTTTAAAAGTTTAAACGCACACGAAAAATAATAATATAACGACTCGATACGTAATTGAAACGATATCGTCGAAAATATTAAATATCGAAACTATCGATAATAAAATATAAAATTTTTGGCATCCGTCGGTATCGCGATAACTAGTAGTCCTCGTTGCTCTTCAAAATATTAAAATATAATATTTAATATCGGTTTCAACTTAAACCGTTAAACATAATAATATTTAATGTTATAAAATACTTCAAAATAATTGAAAATAGAATTAAATTATAACCTTATTTTTACGGGTTTTACATTCTCACCACCTTAAGGGAGCGACGTCCCGGCGCTCAACTCGCCTCACTATCGCCAACGCGCATTAAAGTCTCAATTAACATCGTCGTTGAAAGTCAAAAAGATATTACATAATAGGTGTTCTATATGATCGGACGTCATCGGATGATGCCGCCTCAAGTTCTCACAACTTACGATCATTTGACTAGATCACATACCACATAAGTACATAAAAATAAAAGGTCGAATAATAACATCAAGTATAGATTTCCATCGTTAATCATCGAGAAAACCTTGAATGGACCCTTGATAATAACCACTTGATCACAAGAGTCTTTCCACTTGCGGTGTCGGCTTCAACATGCTCCTCGAGGTTGTAACAAATTTATTAACTCCATTCATTAAGAGATTCGGTCCTCTATCATTCCACAAGTACACGCATAAATCCTGGTGACACTTATCGTTTCTTCTTATACACTGCTTCTCGAGATTTATTTTAAACTCATAATAAAATAATGATATTCAATACGAGGAACAGAACGAGATAAAAATAAATTCAATAAACGCATAAACAGACAAGATGTGGTAAAATGATCTAAGGTTAACGATCAACGAGGGATCTCGAATCACGTAACCGTAAAACATAATAATTCACAATACTAGAAAAATGAGGGCGAAGAATGAATTAAATATTAATATTAAAATAACGTTTGTCACAGTTATCCGTCCCGGATTTGTATTACCTTAAAACTTAGTTGAGGTACCTTCTTGATAAAGATGATATATTAAAAATAGAAGTTAAATAGTTTCATTATTTATTTTGGTTGTCTTAAGAAACTTTGAAAGAATAACATGAATTTATTAATTAAACTCGTATTGATGGTTACAATTTAGAAAATATAATTTTCAAATTAAATCATTGTTAGGAATATAAATTAAACCGGTAATTTTCATTACATTAAAAGTAAAGTATGATAAGTCAATTAGTTCAAAAGATAGAGCATAATTTCATTTTAAACATTAGTTTTAGTTATACAAAATATAATGTATAAATCTGACCTTTTTCTTATGGTAGTTATTTCGATAATTGAAAATCATTGGAAAATGTATAAAAGTTCCATAAAATTTTATAATACGTTGTAGAAATACATAAAGGTGTTTATTATTTCAAAATAAATATGGGATATATTCGGGTTTCGAAAGGTGACAAGATAACAAACGAATACAAATGGTAATAATGTCAACAATTAGTACGAAATCAACAGTACAAAAGAGGACGAAGCAAATGGCGTATGAATTCTTAAGGAGAATAATAAAATAAAGGCGTTGATGGTAAGACGTTAAGAAATAATAGATTAAACAAGTTGTCAATTTTGTTAGTGCGGTCGATGGTTCACCAATATCAGTTCGTTAACTTAACGGTGGTCGTTACACGATCGGAAATAAGATCCATACAAAAATTTTAATAAAATAAAATTTCTAATAATCACTTGTAATCAAAACAAATCAAATGAACGATGTTAGTGTTTAAAGAGAGAGGTCAAAGCACGGTTCACAAGAGTGGGTTTCGAGACAAACGAGAGTGACGGACGTCATCCCGGATATACGGAAATCACTCTAGTGATAGTTCATTATTCACGTGCGGAGACATTCCAAAGATCTACCCGGTCGCATAAAGAAGATTGGACGAGAAGGAAGGATAAAACATTGAGACTTTCAAGTCATTTATCAACAGTCGGTAATTAGACGAACGGTCAAAAGAAATCAGTTATAAGACAAAATGAAGTAACAAGTGGAAAAACAATCATCGAGTAAAAACGTACTTAAAATCACATAATTCGTTTAACGAAAGGTAAGAAAACATATGCGGATGCATAGAAATTGCGCTACTTGCATAAAATATGAAGGTTTTCAAAACTTCTTTTCACATTATTTCATTTTATTTATCTTTATCATAAATACAAGTAAAAAGTTGATTATTATCAAAATTTTTAAGGTGACTACTATTCAGCCTAGCATGGCTCCTTCAAAATTAGACATAGGTGATCAGGCCATGTATAATTTAGGGCTAGCAATGCAGTGTTCCGTTTCGTCGAAAAGTATTACGTTTCTTATCTTTATATAAACCATGCCATTTGTAAAATGGAATTTAAAAATAGTTTATAAATTTATAGGATACAAGTAATTTGTGAGATACTCAATAAGCAACTTTTAATATTACGAAAAGTATTAAGACCAAAGTAAAAATAATTGGTGAAAATTATCGTAAAACAATATCAGATTTATTTATAATGTGACATTATTACAATATATAAAGTAGCCAAAGGTTTGCAAAAAGTGGCAAATAGTAGCTCAATAAACAACCAATGATATGGTTACAAGTTGTTAAGGTTTCAAAAGGTTATAAGGCTTAGACGAAAACGCCATGAGACACGCGATAAAAAAAATATCGACGGAGAATGTGAAGGCAAAACTTCAAAACTCAACCCAAATCAGTGGAAGGTTAGAAGAAAATAAAAATAAAATAACATCGAATAACAATTGAGTCATATATATAAAAAGAATAAATCAATCCATATGTGTATTCTATGTAAGATACTCGACACAACATGCTTTTAAGAAAGTATATTATTCGTTTTCAAATTACTCCACTATTCCGGTAATTGCTAATCCTGTACTTTTTCTATTTCTAAACATTTTCACATGCAACTAGTATTCGTTAGTTGTAAAATAATATTTGTTAAAATTTTACGATCTCAAATGAAATCAAAACAGCTTAGAAACATTTAAAACTCATGTTCTGAATTTTCTATCAGATTTAACTTTTAAATATGAGCCGATTAATTGACCCAATAAACGACATCTCCAAAACTCGGAGTTTAAAGCATTTTGATGCAAAACGACGTTTCAGACGACTTTCTAGTTTTACCCGAGACCTGAAAACCAATGTAAAATTACCAAAATACCCCTGCAAGTTCTGTGCAGGTTTGACTAATTTATTTTAAAACACAGGTTTTACTTTTAAGTTTTGACCTGTTTGTACTGCCCCTACAGTTTCTGCATAAAGTGTATTTTTTTCGACACTTCTTAACGACTCAAAATATATACATATATACACACATGTCTTGTGGATTTCACAACAACGAAAAATAAATCTCGTAATGAGCATCAAATAAAATATAGCATGATGAATGACAGAAAATGCTTCAAGGTATTCAACACGAAATTTAGGAAGCAAAACGGTGAAAGACGTTCGTAATTTAGATTTCAAAATGAAATGTAGGCAAATCTCCTTGGTGCCACGATTGTCAAAAACACAAAAACATAACGAGAAAAAGAATGGAACATTCATAGGTTGCGTTCCGAGAGCAAGAAGGTTAATGAAAAACAAATGATACAGTTTTATAGAAGTAAAATCGTATTCCAATCTAGTGCCATAATCTAGACGATGATTTATAAAATGACGATGACGTTACCGAGATATAAGTGAACAATACACTTCGGAGTCGATACATATAAATGTCAACGAATTAAATCTTCGCATGTCGTGTAAAACGATGATAAAAATCAACAAAATATTATGAAAACCATGGTATTATTCAACACTATTTTAAGAAATGTTTCAAAATGTATGACTCACACGATAGCGGTTAGTCTATTCCAAGGACACATTGAGTTACACAATGGTCTGGAGATTACGTTAAAAGACGTCCAAGCACAAATAGCCAGAAGACGATTTGAATATCTATATAGATATCACAAAGGGTTAAACAATGAAAGTAACGCGCGTAGATGAAGTTATGTAAGGTCATAATATAAATTTTTTGCAATAAAAGCAATTTAAATACTTCAAAAATAAATACAGAAAGATCTTGAAAATTCAATGTATTTATTTAAGTTAATCATTATAAATGATAACTTTTATCGAAAAGTTTAACGACATAAATATATATCGATAAAGGGATCCTAGATATAAATATATATCAATAAAGGGATCATAGTATTTATTTATAAATAATTGGCAATAAAAGGATACGTAATAACGTATACTAAAGTTGTAATCCCAGAAGTAGCTTAAACCTGAAGTCACGTGAAGTTATGTGCACCGACTCTTTGAAAAATAAAAACTGACAGTTATAGTTTAGGTTTTTTTTTTAAAATAAAGACCTAGTTCTCTATAACTCATGGCTCTGGTACCAATCTTTAACACCCCCAAATTTACACGCAGCAGAATACATCTTTGGGTGCTAAACAATGATACAACAACATATAATTTATAAAGAACGACTCGAAAAGAGACGTTTTAGATTTATCGTTCTTAAAACATTTGTCAGAGTAGCGTAGTCCCAAGTAACCATTACCAAAAGATAAGTTAAAACAACATATTGGTTTGTTTTGAAAATGGAACGATAAATAAATCAAAGAGTTTGAACAACAAAAGCAGTGCACAACTTCATTCCCCGTGACCTCCAAGCTTCCACTTCTTGATTACCTGAAATACATGTGAGTAAAACAATCAGCAAAAATTCCGAGTGAATCTATAGGTTTATGAAATCAATTTGAACACAAGCAAAGATTATAAGTTTGTGGCATGCTTATAAGCATCAAATAATAATTCGCATCAACAATAATAATTGTATATAGCATAAATTGCAATAAGCTCATGGAACCGAGACCTTAGACACTCCCATATCAGTCTAATAAGACGAGATATTTATTAATTGTCAGTTACCTCCAGATTATTGGTACATTGCCGTATACCTGACTTCTTAATACAATATGTTCAAATAGTGTGGAGGTCGGGCCTAAGCTTCTATGACAAGTCCACAAAAACTGAACCGGGGCGGCTTCCCCCATAGATCTATTAATTGTACTAGCGGCTAACCCATCATAGGTTAATTAACGGTCCATAATTGAGGTTTTTAACAAAGGCAATCACTTAATGCAATTTAAAGGCAACCACGGGTCCATTCATAGAGGGACAAAGCATACCATAAAAATCTTGTGTTCTAAGTTTATAAAACATGTATTCCCCCTCGCGGGTTTAAAATCATTTAATAACTAGTATAAAGCGAGGCTATAGACTCACGTTGATAATGAAAGGCGGATTATCGGCTACGGGCGTGCTTCGGTCACGGAAACCTATATAAATAATAATCGGTCTTAGACTCTTGTCCAATGATTTTTATCAAAATAACAATATACATATGATGATTTTGTACATATGATGATGATCAAGTGGATTTATATATTCTTGTTTACTCATTTTAGTGTTTACGTTGTGGTAACTTTTTACTAGTTTTACCTACTTACTTATTTTAAGTCCAATAAGTTTAGTATAAGTTCTTTAACTTGTTTTAATCCATTTTATACCTATATTATCAGTATCTATACTTTCCATATTGGGCCCAAATGGGTTAATCCCAATAAGTTCTTTTTATAAGTGTTTAACTTATTTAGTCTAATTATTAGTCCAATATGCTTAGTTAGCTCGTTAATGTCCGTATGTCCTATAGTTCGGGTTTTATCGGTTTTTACTTGTATTAGTTACTTATATATCAGTATATGACTTTTAAAAACTTTACATTAGACGGGTTTGATCGTCTAAGTTTTAATTGGCGAAAAACGTTAATTTTACGGTAATAGCCGAAAAAGTCATAAAAATCAAGTTTATCGTTTTTATTACTTATAAGTATTATTCCATAACCATTTATATAATTTATACATTTAATTAACCCTTTACATATCTATATAAATAAGTTTCATAAGTTAGTGGGTTTTTATTTTACATTTTATACAATAAAATTTGAGTGCTTATATAATAATAATAAACATTAATTCTCAAAATCTGATTTTTATCTTTATGTTCAACATTTTTATCATATCTAGAGTTTTATAATGATTTAGAAGCTCATTTTTGGGTGGCATGATCTTCATATTATGTGCTAAATTTAACTTAGTTATAGCTACTGTTAATTTTTAGTTTATCTTGCCTTAACAGTCCCTACAAAACTGCTTATTCAGATTAGAACACCCAACTTGTTTTGATCATATCTCACTCATTATATTGATTCCATTGCATGGCCAACTCTCACATGTATATAACATCTTGTACTTACTGTAAATGGATTATACCATGCAAGTTTATCAGTTCAAGGTTTAGTTATATACTGTTTTTATACAGCCAACTAAATAATCATGATTTTAGCCTTATTTCTCATGGTTATTAACATTTTTAAGCATATTTATCAACACTTGATCTCCACACAACATTTTTATCATAATATATACATCATATACATATACAATAAGAAAGAAAATACATTTGTTCTTTACAAAAATAACAAGAGAAAATGGAGAGGATGATCTTCTTTACCAACCAAGTGTATTTCTTGTTTTTGGAAGACAAGAACTTGATGAACACCAAAAGTAACTCCAAGATCATCAAACACCAAGAACAATAGTTGAGAAATCAGCCCTAGGACACAAGCAAATCACCTCCAATGTTGTTAATATGGCCACCAAATGATCAAGCTTCAAGATAACTCCATGATAGAGCTAGTAAACATGTATTTCATGGCTAGAAAAGATCAAAAGGGGTGTTTGTAGCTTGAAAGTGGATGGCAAGGGAGGGAGTATTTGAGAGGATTTGTGTTGATTTTGCATGTATGGAAATGGTGGTGTGAGTTAGTTGCTAGTGGTTTTGACTAGGAAAAGCTTAAAGAGTAAGCTTTGTTTACACTTTTAAACACTTAGCTAACATGATGCCACATATGGTTGTGGTGTCATGTTAGTGCCATCCCATATAAGCTAGTGGGGTGGGATAATGTATTTTGTCCCATCTCACTAGTTTACGGGTATTCCTCGATTCTAGTTTTCTTGATTTGCGTGCCCTCGGGTCGTTTCACGAAAAACGTTTTTATAAATTATGAATCAACGTCACAAAACGAATCCAATAAAAATTGTCTCATCAAAAACGGAGTTCAAAAACGTAAATACGTAATCCTAAGGTTTCCGGTTTAGTCGTAAGGGACGCTAAATTATGCACGTAAGCCCAAATTTAAATCCGTAAATTGTGAGTTCGTCAACCAACACAAAAATAAGTTTCAAAATATTATACGAGAAAATATTTCACTACCTGAAAATGTTAGATTGTACTTTTTAAAAGTTTAAACGCACACGAAAAATAATAATATAACGACTCGATACGTAATTGAAACGATATCGTCGAAAATATTAAATATCGAAACTATCGATAATAAAATATAAATTTTTGGCATCCGTCGGTATCGCGATAACTAGTAGTCCTCGTTGCTCTTCAAAATATTAAAATATAATATTTAATATCGGTTTCAACTTAAACCGTTAAACATAATAATATTTAATGTTATAAAATACTTCAAAATAATTGAAAATAGAATTAAATTATAACCTTATTTTTACGGGTTTTACAGATTGCAACCCTGATCTTTATTCACGGGGGAGTGTAAGCTTTAGTGCCCTTACCCTCAGCAAAAGAAGATAAATCTTCTTACACTTGAGTGGATTTGTCAAGATATTCAAAGTCTATGAACTCAAGTTTATGCTTTAGAAAAACCTCTTCGCCAAAAAGAAATAAAGTTTTTCATAAAGCGTTGAACACAATTTTTTCAAGAATTTCTCAATGATAATTCAAAATCTTTCAAAAAATTGTGTGTTCAACAACTCCTATCCTCAAAAGTTTAATGTGGGTCATATCCTCGTAATGATAATTCAATTGGATCAACTTTTTGAGGGGGAGCTTTCCAAATTCATGCTAAGTTTGACACATCTTTCTCCCGAAGATTTCCAAGACTATTTTTCAAAATATATTTTAATCAAATTTGGTATTTCTAATATCAAAAGATTTTATATATTAGAGATAGGGGAGAAAAATGGAATTAAAATGTGATCTTATATACTAGTAAGACTCAAGCACTTTAACTCTTACCTACATGTGCAAAACACTTTTGATTATCAATGCACATGTGAAGGGGGAGCATTTCTGAAACGACAAAACTATCAAGGTGTTAAATGTTTTTCAAACACCTTGTTAGACATTTGAAGTGGTTTTTATGGTAACGATCAAAAAACCCACAACATCTTTAATTCAAGATGTTATTGGTGCCAAAAGGGTGGTTAGGTATACGTCCTATGATCCAACCAGAGCCGGAGGGATCTTCCCATGGGCAATCTAATAGATTATTAGAAGTCCTTAGGAAAGATGGAGTAGAATATGAACGTAGCTGAATGCAGACTAAGTACTGAAGCTAGCACTGGAACAATCACAACAAGGTACTAGTATTGATGTCTTGGTAAGCATTGAAGGGGTTAAAGAATGAAAAAGAAATGTAAGGATAAAGGGTGAAAACAAATTAGTCCTCCATACAACTTAGGCAGAAAACCGGTCAATACATCATGAAGACAACTCATCATGGACCTAGTGATGTAAAGCAAAACCCTTACCTAGCTACTCAGGCTTCTCTCAAATGAAGTTTGTTTTATTGTCACGGAGAACAACATGACTTCTATTAGCTTTCTCACTCCGAGATATTGAATAGATGGCAATCTGCTCCAGCCTCCAACCATAAAAAGTGCACAAATCGAGTCTAGAGCCTAGAGATCAATCAAATCTCGTTAGGACAGACAGAATGACAAAGAAGAGAGTCCTACGTTATATCTTTGCGATACTGCTAGAACACTCAGAGTGATACTACTTAGTATTCATAATGATGAGTGGAAATCCTTCCAGTGTTAACATCAAACAGCACTACGGTAGGTCATATGTAAGATTCGTTATGAATTAAGCATATGTAGAACTGAAAAGCAACAGTGGTTTGATTCTAAATTGATTCAAACTCGTTTCAGGTTTCTACGCAATATCTTTATGGTCTTTCCAGAACATTCAGAGTGATAGTCATTAATATTCACAGTGACGAATGGAAATCCTTCTACCGTCATCCTCAAATAGCGCTACGGTAGGTGACTTTGCGAGATTCTTATGAATCAAGATTGTGTCAACTGGAAAGCAACAATGGTAAGGTTCTTTATGAATCACACTTGTTCCAGGAATTTGAATTGAATAATTTAATCAATCGGATATTTATCCAATTGATTCACTCTTTATGTTCGCAGTCTTGCTTTGAGACGGTCGAGTAAAGAGAACGGCTACAATCGCGAAACCCTGTCAAGGATATTCTTAATTGAATCTACCTAATCACAGGTACGGTATTTAATATCGTATAACGATATTCACCCACCGGAGGTAAAACCCTACCGATTTAGGACTAATGTCAAAGCAATTCAGTCTGTGTCTATGTTTTGTCTCGAGAAGGTGGCGTTACGGTGTACTCAGCAAAGTCAAAGATTCAAAACCACATAATCATGCCAAAAGATATATTCGATAACTAATAGTGTGAGGATGTGGATGAAGACACAATATCGCAAGATGGCAAAGACATGTCAAGGATGATTTGAAGATCTCAAGATTAAAGACAAAGTTGAAAAACAACGACAAAGGCTTAAAGATCACAGCATGAAGGAACAAGACTACTATTACACGTTCAAGACTCATTTATGGAGAGATTAGTAATCTCTACAAATCTCCAAATGACAAAGGGTAATGACCTCTCATTGGGGGAGATTGTTAGCCTCGAAATATTGAGTCAAACAAGAATGTTCGGTCATATGTGTATTATGTATCGTATTTAAGAACGTTTTAATAGGTAGTAGGTTAGTCGTGTTTTACGGGCTTAACTTTAAGCTAAAGTTCATTCATAAGTAACTAAAGCCTAAAAGGAAAGCCCGACCCAAACATATAGTCCATAATCAAGCCCACGTGTAGGGGGACTATAAATACCCTTCCTAGCATGTTATGAAGGGTGTTGGTTCATTTTCTTATTCTCTCTTAATCTAATATTCACCAAGTTCCAACTATTCTCTCTCTTTTCTCTCTCTACTTTCTCTCTCTATAATTCATCTATCTTCTATCTACCTTTCTTATTTAATACTCACATATTATATGGGACAACAACATAACATAAACTAATAACTCTGACACTATTGAATAGCATTTTCCACGAGCTTCGCAACGGTATATTATATGACCATCACTTTAAATACGGCTAATAGTCTCCCCCTAAGGGGTGGTCATGTAATATGTGCCTTCACTTCTTTGATGTTGCAGACTTTAAAGCCCGTTGTCTTGAGAGTTATTTCATAGTTCCTTTCATGACTTGTGATCTTGGATATTTGATCTTTGCCTTGACTTGATCTTCAAACTTTGCCAACTTGTGATCTTGTGTCTTTCCCCACATACTCATATTTTGCGTTGTCTTGAAAGCTTGTTAACAATCTCCTTTGATAATCAGAGTAGCGGAAGTCTTTGTCTTTAGATGTTATTTATCTTTCTTCAATTACTTGAGTAGGTGGCCTTGAATTGCGACTCTTGAGATAACGCCACCGTTTGCATTCCTCCGGTTTCCCGTTATACAGTACAAGTATTGTACCTATGATTAGGTAAGTGCAAAGAACTTCTTTCACAGGGTTTCCGGCTATGGAAGTCATTCTTATTACTTGAGCATCTCAAAAGATAGTTCATAGTAAAGAGTGAATCATGCAGTTCCATTCTGCTGATTAAGTTGTCAATTCATTTGCTGGAACAAGTTTGAATCAATTAAGAACCAAACCATTGTTGCTTCCAGTTGACACAAGTTTGATTCGTATAGAATCTCACAAGTTACCTACCGCAGTGCTGTTTGATGATGACACTAGAAGGATTTCCATTCGTCACAGTAAATACTAAGAAGTATTACTCTGAATGTTCTGGCAAGATCATAAAGATATTGCGTCGAGACTCGGAACGAGTTCGAATCAAGAAAGAATCAAACCAATTTTTCTTTCCAATTATCATATGTTCAATTCAAGTGAATCTTACATATGACCTACCGCAGTGCTGTTTGATGTTAACACTAGAAGGATTTCCATTCATCATTGTGAATACTAGAGAGTATCACTCTGAATGTTCTAGCAATATCACAAGGATATAGCATAGGACTCTATAAATAGTCGCTTGTGTTCTAATGATGAACAACACTTGATATATGGAATAAGTGTCCTAATGAGATTTTTGATGAATCTCGTTGGCTCTAGACTCTATAAGTGCACGTTTATTTGGTGATCGGAGGCTGGAGCAGACTACCACCTTTTCAATATCTACTCTCTCGAAGTGAGAAAGTTGATAGAAATGAGTTTAACTCCGTGACAATAAAACAAACTTCTTTTGAGAGAATCTTGAGTAGGCTGGGAAAGGTTGTGCATTGCATCACTGGGTCCATGATGCTTTGTCTTCAACATCATAAATCAACTAAGTGATTCTGATAGGGAATGAGTTGACTCGATTTTTGCCTAAGTTGTAGGGAGGGCTGCTTTCTTTACACCCTTTATCCTTACATTTCTTTTTCATTATTCAATCCTTTCAATGCATACCAAGACGTCATTACTAGCACCTTGTTGTGATTGTTCCAGTGCTAGCTTAAGTCATTAGTAAGTGTTTTTCTCGTACACTCAACTACTCCATCATTCCTAAGGACTTCTAAGTTCTAATGGATTGTCCCTGGGAAGATCCCTCCGGTTCTGGTTGGATCATAGGACGAATACCTAACCATCTTTTGACACCAATACCGTCGTGAATCAATGTCTTGTAGGTTATAAATATCATAACCAAAAAACGATTGAAAAGGTAATCAAGTGTTAATGAAATCAATGTTTACACCTTGAAAGTTTTCTGTATCACCAAAACGCTCCTCCTACATATGTGCATCATAAAAGGAAAGGTTTTTGCACATATTAGAAGAGAAATCACTTATATCAAAGATCTTATCCAAGATGACATATTTTAATCACATTTTATTACTATTCTCCCCCTCAAAAATTGCATGTGTTTGTGAAATTTTTGATATACTAGTGATGTAACATGGAGAGAATAATGTGTCAAGAAAATTTTGGAACTATATGTTATGAGATATTTATACTCCCCCTCGAAAAAAATTATATTTGAAACAGGGGAGTATATGAGCACACAATATTGAAAGAATTTGAAAATATCTTTTGAAAATATCTTGAAAAATTATGCTCAAAAACCGAGAAAACTAAATTTCCCGTTATTGAGGAATAATGTACATAAATGAAAATTTTCCTTGTGTTCATGAGCTTAAAACTTTGAATGTTTTGATATAAGCCCATGACCGAGAAAAATTAATTTCCCGTTTTTGAGGATAAGTTATCATCCATGATAAACTTTCCTTTATTTGAAGTCTGGGTCACAGTCTGTAATATGACTGTGAGCCATTATGAGAATAAAAATTAGAAAAGACATGTTTTGAAGACATTTGAACTCCCATTCGAACTTTACGTACATACACGTGTCGTTATTGAGCGACATTTCTAAGTACGTCCATATTATCGATGCTGAGAGACATGTCGAAGAAGAATATTTATGGTATTTTTGAAAGATTTTCTCATTTTTTATTTTGTTTTTATAGGTTTTATATTTTGTATTTGGATTTTCTGATAGATATATACAAGGTTACTGCTAATGTGCAAGACGTTGAAGCTAATCGGGAGTGAAACTATGCATACCAAGTCGACGAACCAAGAATTCAAATCTGTCTTGAGAAAGAGCTTTGGTGAAGATGTCGGCTAGTTGGTAGTCCGTCTTGACAAAATACAGTTCGATCGTTCCTTTGTCCATGTGCTCCTTTATGAAATGGAATCGGAAAGCTATGTGCTTGGTCTTGGAGTGTTGGACCGGGTTGCAGGATATGGATATGTGCAAGCTCTGATACCACTTGTATGACTATAACACACGACTAACCATACACGAATAACATGATGGATTAAACCAAAAAAAAGATTAGATTAAGATGAAGAATAAAAGAGAAATATAAAGTATGTGAATTTCCTAGTGAGAAAAAGCTAAGAGGTTTCTCTCTCTAACACCAAAGAAAATGGAAAGACACACACACACACATAAATGAGGTGCTAGGGGCCTTTTATACTACAAGTGTAATGTATAGAAGGCCTTCCTCATTTGTGTGTTCGGGACTAACTCCCGTTACATACATAACATAAACTAAGAACTCTCGACACCTTCGAATAGCATTTTCCACGTGCTTCGCAACGGTATATTATATGACCATCACTTTAAATACGGCGATCAGAGTATTTAGGCTGAATACTCAGTAGAGGAACTTACATTGAGTTAAGCTTCGGTTCATGAACTAAACATCAATGATAATGTTTCAGACTATGGTTAATGTACATAACCATTTCCCCTATTTCTTGTTTATAAATGAATGCTTGTGCTCCACACCTTTACTGCTAAACCTATGAATATCACTCAACTTTATGTTGACAATTTACATGTTTAATCTCAGGTATTATTACTTAGCTTTGCTTGGATGGGAGCCCGCAAGATATTATCGCGGCTTGGAGGTTTCTGTCTATATTAAACTTTTGTTTTATCTAAAAACCATCAAAAGATTATTCTGTATTTTTGGTAACTATATGTTATAAATCATGATGAAATAATAAATATTTCCGCATATAAAACTCTGGGACCTATGTTTAAAACTCTGATCTTTTATAATGTAATTGTTGGGCCAATCAATGTTTTAACTATGGCCCAGTCTAGATTTGTTTAAATTAGACTAAGTGTTACTGATCGCTGAGAGGACCAGCGACAGAGACCAGACCAGCGGAAGGTAAAGCCTCAACTGGCACACCAGGAACATTCAATTCAAAGACAACGTCAGAGAAGTCGAAGACAATCCGAAGCCATACTTACCAGCGATTATGGATAGCTGGGATGTAGAAGGAATGTGCTGGTGTTCAAGGATCTCTGAGTTGACAATACTCAGAGATCACTTAAGAACCCTAGAAGTCTGATACAAGCAAAGCTTGTCCAATCCTTTATAGTTTAGGTGGGAGAATCTACTAAGTGTTTTGAGCGGGACAAAACAAGAGATTCAAGATAAAGCCTAGTACGACCTAGTAGGACAAAAGGTGAACAGTTGGCAGAACTGTTCACCTAAAGTTGTTTAAAGGTATGTCTTGATTTGGACATGCATTTAATACGTTGTACTCTTCCATTCAGAGGATGACACGTATCAACTACTCCCACTAAGGAAGCAACCTCGTACCACTATAAATAGGAGTGAGAAAGAAGAGTTAATGCCACCCTTGTGCTTGGATAAATTATCTAAGTTCTTTCTCTCTTTGGAACCACTGAGCCCTCAGCTGTCTACCAGCGTCTCATAGGTTCCCTTGTAAACTTGAGTCTCGAATCAAGTATACTTGTTCTAGGGTTCAATTCTTATTGTCATTCAACGGGTGTATTCATAGCACTTTTTAATACTTTGTTTATTACAGTTAATAAAGCATTACGCGTTTGAAAAGTATTTCGTTGTGTTTTTTCTGTTATACGAGTTATAGTTTCCACAATTGTTATATTAAGGGACTTTCTATTGGTATCAGAGCGGTTTGATTTATAAAACATGTTATAAACCGTTCTTGTTTTTAAAATCAAGATCATAATATGACTGATACTATACCTCCTATACCACCACCCTTTGGTCAAACCTTTCAAGGTACCACTTCGACCACCGCACCGACCACCACATCTACTACCATGCCTACACTGGTTTTAAGCACTGTTAATAATGATGATGACCTTCCCCAACTTCTTGATGTTCGTGGGGGGTCACATGTGTCTAATGTTCCAGCGTTTGATGAAGAAGATTTTTCAAGTTGGAAAAGTAAATTTCTTATATATTTAGATGGCTTAGAACCTTTCTTGATAGAAATCTTAGAAAATGGTCCCTATGTACCACTAGTTGTTTCCTCTACCCCTGAGATACCCATCAATAAGCCTGTTAAGCAATGGTCTCTAGCGGATAGACGTGCGGCTAACCAGGACAAGAGACTCAAAAGTATCATAGTCTCTTGCCTACCCAAGAACATTATGAAGTCCATCATCAAATGCAACTCTTCTAAGGAGATGTGGACCGAGTTAGTTCTAGGGTATGAAGGTCTAGAGGAAACAAAAGAAACCAAAATCCAAGCCCTTAGACTTAAGTTTAATGTTTTTAAAGCTTTAGAAACAAAAACTGTTGCTCAAACTTATACTAGGCTTAAGATTTTGTTGAATGATTTGGGAAACAATGGAGTTGTTCTACCTAAGGCTGAGGTTAATGCTACATTTGTCAATAGTTTACCTAGAAAAAGGCTTAGCCTAAACCAGACCTTAGAGCAAATAATGCTATCAAAAATGATACTTTAGCCCAACTGTTTGGTAAATATAACTATGAAGAAGGGCTAATTGACTCCATTTACAAATTAGACCCTGATAGGTTTACCACCAATATCACTGGTTCAAAATATCTTGTTGCTAACCATTGTTTTCAGGACAGCGACTCTGACATAGAAGTAGATACCAGAAGCAGTCAAGAATTTCTTGATGAATTACATGCTGAGTTCCATGACAGAGCCCTTCTGGCTGACCAAAAGAGGTACTACAAGAGATCAGGTAGAGTTGGAGCTGCTAAGGTTGATAAATCCAAGGTGTCATGCTACACTTGTGAAAAGATTGGTCACTTTCAAAAAGATTGCTGGTCAAACAAAACCTCCTCTCCAAGATTTCCATCATCCAACAACAACCACAGCAACAAGAAGAAGTTTTCTACCTCACCTTTCAAGCAAACTTCCCACTCTGACTCAGATGGAAAGAAGGACTACAAAGTTAAGTACAAAGCCTTGAAAGCTGAGCTGATGAAACTCAACCAAAAAGCTGAAGATGAAGCTAAAAAAAGGATGTTAAGAAGACTGAAAAAGGTCTGATTGCTGCTTCATTTGACTGGGATAATAAACCACTTACATCTGAGGATGAAGGAACCACTATCGTCAGAGCTTTTATGGCAGTCGCTGATGAAGAACCTGCTGTGGGAGAGAGTGAAGCACGATCTGGTCAATGGGTGGACATCACCATGAAAAAGGTACAAAGATTGCTTTATATGCCTGAAGGTCCTGATAGAGACCATGTCAGTGACTATACCTTAGTTGACCTCCACTTTGTGGAAGAGCAAAGAAAAAACCTGTTAAACAAGTTTCGTAGTCTTAAAACAGAGTTAAATCTTTGTCAATCTGAATTAACAAATCTCAAACATTTTGTGAATCTTGCAAATCAACTTCAAAATGAAGTAAGAAAATTGTCGATTCAAAATGAGTCTTTAGCTGATGAAAACACTAAACCCAAAAAAACCATTGAAAAATGAAATTTGGCTCAATCCACAGTGGAGGAAATAGTTGCTGAAGCCATACCTGGTGATGTGGTCCAGGATATTGGGGGAAAGGGTAGATTCAAAAATCATATACCTGTACCCAGTGTTAAATTTGTCTCTTCAGATGTTTCTTCTCCATCTTCCACCTCTGTGGATGAGATAAACTCTGACAAGAAATCAGAGGTACCAGATTTACCAAGACTCGCTGGTGCTAACCCATCTGATTCCTTGCTTTGCCAAAAACCTTCAACCAAAACCCCATGGAATTCAATTCTCAAAGTCGCTAATAAAGCGCACAAAAAGGTTTTGTGGCCAAGGACTCCACAAAACCCACTTCTCCCCTGAAGAGATTTCACCCACCAAGCAACTTCTCCTCACCTTGATGGAAGAAGCAAAGGGGTTGAAAGAACAAATAAACCCCAGAGTTAACAGTCCATCTGTTAACTCTCTTGGTGAAGGATCAAGTAGCTCTAAAGGGAGAGCTTAATTTAGGCCTTGCAAACATTGCGGTTTCAAAAATCCTTCTTTTGAGGACTGCTCAAAGAAACCAAAATGTATCACATGCGAGTCTACTGAACACACCTCAAGAGAGCATGAGGAGACTATTGCAGTTCAAAGAACTAGAACTCAATTGAGGTCTAAAACTCCTCACATGCCTTCTAGGAGAGATGAGCCCAAACCCAGAGACAATTCTTAGTGTTACAGACCAAATCCCCCATGCAAGTACTGTGGCTTCTTTGACCATCACTCTGATGAGTGTGAGCATTATCCCGGATGTGACATCTGTGGAAGTATGCATCATGAACCCAGAGGCTGCAGCCAAAGAGGGGGAGAAAGAAACTAGAGAAGACCAAATGTAACACCCCCAAATTTATACAATTCAATACAGCGGAAGACTCGTTGGTGTTACGGGATAACACATCACTCACATCATAGACAACGCTTAAAAATCACGTCGTTTAATAATAAAGCATTTCCATTCATAAATATCAAATTTACATAGGTCCCAAGTCATTGTATTTCATACAGGTTTTAAAAAATATTTGAATGGAAATTTTTATTTAAGTGCGGGCCATGAATTCTTGTCGTCTTCCCGAGAATTACCTTCAAGTACCTGAGATAAAACATGTTAAAAGAAAAGGTCAGCGATAACGCCGAGTGAATTCATAGAGTTTAATAAAATCCATCAATATAACATCGGTATAAAATTATTACCGAAAATCATTTTGTACAAATCTTTGTAATAGGCCATAAAATAGCCAAAGTCATTTTATACAAATCTTTATCAAAAATCATAATATAGGCTTTCGCCTTCAAAACCATTATACGAACCAATGTCGTAAAAATATCATACAATACGTTTTATAACGTCGTGTAGAGTTAAATGAAAACCCTTATATGAATATGGTTATGTAAAACCAAAACACAAACATAATATCAATAATATGACCCCGTATTGCTAGTCAGGCAATATATTGTAATTCGGTGCGTATAGCAGTATTTCGTTAATTGGATTATTGTAAGCCGCATGACATTGTTACCTTACTATAACAAACAACGGGTAGCTAGCCCGAAACTCAATTTGCCCAACTAAGTTAGCGTGTCGTCACAATAATCACGCTTGTGTAAATCTTCTCATACATAAATTCGCTTACCAATCAATGTGGCACGACGGGGATCAACCGTCAAGGCGCGAACTGGGGTGATCATCCCCAAATAGTACTATTATATGCATAAGCGTCTACCAAATCCCGGTAGTTCATAATTCATGCTAATGGGACTTTTAGTGACATAACCTAACTTTAATAATCCATTTCATTTCATCTATCGGGTCATATAATCGTTCATCGGGTCATACAATCATTCGGGTCCAAATCAATAAAAAAACAATCGGGATAAATGGTGTCCTATTTTGTCAAAACTAACATGTTATCTCCCTCGCGGGTTTATAAAACATTTCATAAAACATTTAAAAGAGTGCGAGGCTATGAACTCACGTTGATGTGGGAAAGCGGGTTATCGGCGATTCAGATGTACGGTACGTGCTTCAATCACGGAAACCTAGACAAATAATACTCGTCTTAGACTCTTGTCCAATGACTTTATAAAATAACAATTATGTATACATATGATGATTTTATATATATGATGATCAAGTGGGTTTACATATTCTCATTTACTCATTTTAGTGTTATGTGTTGATAACTTTTATACTAGTTTACTAGTTTTACCTATTTACATGTTTTAGGTCCAATAAGCCTATTATAAGTCCATTAACATGTATTAATCCATTTTATACTTGTATTATCATTATTTATACTTTACATGTTGGGCCCAAATGGGTTAAGCCCAATAAGTAATTTTTATAAGTGTTTAACTTATTTAGTTAAATTATTAGTCCAATATGCTAACTTAGCTCGTTATTGTCCGTATGTCATATAGTTCGGGTTTTATCAGTTTTTACTTGTATTAGGTACTTATATATCAGTATATGACTTTTAAAAACTTTACATTAGGCGTGTTTGATCGTCTAAGTTTTAATTGGCGAAAAACGTTAATTTTACGGTAATAGCCGAAAAAGTTGTAAATATCATGTTTATAGTTTTTATAACTTATAAATCTTATTCAACTACCATTTTTATAAAGAGTCCATTTATTTAACCTTATACATATCTATACAAATGAAATTTATAAGTTAGTGGGTTTTCATGTGTATATATTTTATAAATATATAAGTGAGTGCTTATTTTATATAAGTTTTTATTATACAAATCTGATTTTAAATTTCGTGTTCACCAAAACAGCCATATCTAGAGTTCTATATGGAGATAGAAGCCCAAACTTTTATGGCCTAAACTAAATGATATGTGCTCCATTTAACTTATCTATGCTACTGTTGAATCAGCCTCTAAGTATTTTATAAAAATCGTCCAAAACAGTCTATGCAGATTTGTACTCTAATATTGTTTTGATCATATCTCACTCATTTTTATGATTCCATTGCATGGCCAACTCTCACATGTGTACAAGTCTCAATACTAACTGTATATCAACTCATCTATACCATTTTATCAGTTCATCATATGGTTATTTACTGTTTTTATACAGCCTACTAAATTAAGCAAGATTAACCACTTTTACATATAGTTTTTCATCTTTTTACCCATGTTTATCAACACCAAATCCCCACACAATATTTTTAATCATCATTCATCATCATATACATATACATAAGTAAAAGAAAATACAAGATTACATAATCAAAATAACAAGAAGGATAGGAAGAATGATCCTTATACCACCATAGTGATGAAAATGTGAGGTTGATGAACAAGGCTTGGATTTGGATGGCAAGACTTATGATATACCAATATCAACTTTAAGATCACCTATCTCCATGAACATCTTGTGGAAAATCAGCCCTTGACTCCTCTGAAAACTTCTTTCTAGATGTTAAAATCACCACCAATCTATAGAGCCTTAAAAGGGCTTCATCATTTGTGTGAATAACACATGATGTCATGGTTAAAATTGATCAAATGATGGTGTTTATTGATGAATATGGGACGAATTTTGGGGAGGAAAAAGATAAAGTTATGGTGGTTTGCATGGATGGAAATGAACAAATGGTTTGAGTGGATGGTTTTGTGGTTTTGGTAGCTTACATGTTAAGCTTACAACACAAGTGTAAGCAACTTGTTTAAAGTTTGACACCAAGTGGGTGTGGTGTAGCCTTGTGGCCATCCCATGTGTGGGGGTGGGACAAGTTTATCTTGTCTCATCCCTATTTAATTACGGGTACTCCTCGATTCTAGTTTCCTCGATTTGCGTGCCCTCAGGTCGTTTTACGAAAAACGTTTTTATAAATTATGAATCAATGACACAAAACGAATCTAATAAAAATTGTCTCATCAAAAACGGAGTTCGAAAACGTAAATACGTAATCCTAAGATTTCCGGTTTAGTCGTAAAGGACGTTAAATTAAAATCGTAAGTCCTAATCTCTTCTCGTAAATTTGTGAGTTTATGAACCAACACAAATTTAAAATCTCAAAATAATATTCACGGACAAATTTATTTTCTGAAATGTCGGACTGTCACCAAAGATGGTGTATGTAAACGTAAGCACGTAACGTTGAATCCTCCGGTTTAGACGTAGTCGATGCTACTTCAAGACGTAAATCCAAATTTCTTCCCAAAAATAAGTGAGTTCATATTATAACATTAAAATAATGTTTTTAAATAAAGATTGAAAATAAAATATCAACCATAAATTGACGAATTGTCACAACATTTACCCCTAAACAGGATCTTTGTCCTCAAAGATCATCTTATCTTACTACTCGCTTCTTATAGAGTTAATGCCATGTGGGTATTTCCTCCACATTCGGTCTTTTCTCACAATTGTAATTCATTAAAATACGTGAGTTTCATCAAACATAACTACGGGAATAAGATCAGGCTTAATGTTGACTTACTTTCTCTATCCATGATGTTCACGGGTTTCTTATGAATGCAACTTTTCGCCGATCTAAACTTTACTAAGAAACAATCAGATTTTCACTTGATAGAAATTTTATCAAGATCGATATACGAAACATAATTCACGAAGCTTTTGAAATCCTAGGGTAGATCCAGCTTATATGCCTTTCAAACGAACTTTTTACATCATTTCAATGGTACCATACTACGGGGACTTATATCCCATGATCTTTCAGATCATCAATTCATTTTTCCATGGTTAAATTTTTTTTGGCATAACTTCGCTACCCATCTGGCACTTCAAGATCTACATTTCATATTCACATAACCTCCTGCCCACTACCAGCAGTCAATAATCAGATCCTAATTTCAAAAATCATTTCAGGTCTCGCGGGTCGAGTATTTTGTAAGGTTAGGTTCGCCATCATAGGAAACCTTAATCCTAAAAGACATGTCCAACTCACAATGGGTGTATGTCGGGTGTCTTCATCCCAACTCTTGCTTACAGATGCTCTAGTATACATCCTCACAAGATTCGATCTTGATCCTAATACGATAATTATCAATGATAATATCTCCAAAGGAAACGATTATACGGTTCATTACCAAAGGTCAATCATTCAAACATAAAATAAGACTTCTAGTGTTTTGTATCATTACTATACCTCGTCCCTTCGATTGGTGTGGTACACAGTGCTCTCATCAAGATTCTTTCTCAATGACTTCGGAGCAAATCTATAGAAATTTGATGCAAAGTGAGGATTAATAACTTGATTTTTACTCAGGTTAAAGATTATCGTTGTACCAATCTCTTCGAATTGAAAAACTTGTGTTTAATGTGACTCTATTGTTCTTTGGTGAAAACAAATATTTTTGGTTGGTTTTAAATTTAAATGTGCAAAGACTAAAAAGTAAATGTCGTTAAGTAAAGTGGCGTGAAATTAAATCTAAATCTAATTAAAAGAAAGTGTGCAATATTTAAAAAACGTGACGGAAAGTAAATTAATTAAACGACTAAAAATTAAAGCGTAACGAGAATTAAAAATGGACAAAGTATAAAAACATAGCTAAAAATTAAACAAAACAAAGTATAAAGAAAATAGCCCAATCAGAATATATTCCGATCAGTCCACAATCACCTTAGATCGGAATGATGGCCGGACCCAAATCGGAATGCTGTCACTCACCCAATCGGAATAACCAACACCCTCTGATCGGAATGACGAACTTACCTTGATCGGAATATGGAGTGGACCTGGTCGGAATGCTAATCGGAACCTAATGATCGAAACCCAATGATCGGAATACTGTCACTAGTTCCAATCGGAATACCAAGATACACCACCAATCGGAATGTGTACAAATCCCCCCAATCGGAATACAAATAGGAATGTCAAAACCCTATTCGGATCACGCCAATCGGAAAGATAAACCCTTTTCCGATTTACCCCAATCGGAATACGAAGAATAGTACGCAAAATAAGCTAGAAAAAATAAGCTATGATTCTAATAAGCACAAGTCTAATTTTCTAAGGTAAACCGAATAAGAAAAAGCTATTAAACAGAAATTTAAAGACTTTTAAAACAAGAAAAGAATAAGCTTTAAGAAAAACAACTTTTTATACGAAAATAACTTTTGTAAAAACTATATAAACTTGAAAATAAACCAAATAAGCTATAAAAATAAATGATTTAAAACAATCAAAAGCATAAAAATGTAATCTTTAAACGAATCAACAAAACAAAAAGCATATAAATCAAAGATTAAAGAAAGGAAGAATGAGATCAACAAGATAAAGTAAAGGTTCGAGAATTAAAAGAAACACTTACTTGAAATTAAATGGTAAATAAGGTGCAAGACATGTAATTAAAGGTGCAAGTAATTAAAAGTGCAATAAAATAAAGGTGGAAGAACTAGTTTGTCAATCTAGCCAACAAGAACAAATGAATGAAAATGGGAAGTATTTATAGGTGATTAGGGGATGGTTAGAGGAAGCTTCCTCCCCTCCTTCCTTTCTTCTTAATTGCGCCCTTAAGTCCTTCCTTCTTAATCTTTTTGTTAATCTTGGAATTTGATGACTTTTGGCTCGGGATTTCTTTGGACTCGTCTTTTAATTCTTCGATAAATAAGACTTGAGTTCCTCGGATTTTAAGTAAACTTCCATCTATTGACTTTTTCTTCGATAAATCTTCAGAATTGGTCTTGGACTTCCGTTCTTTTTGCACTCTTGACTGCTTGACTTCGTCTTTCATATTTTTCTTCAATAAAAGTCCGTAAATGCCCGTGATTTCCCGTGTTTTCTCCACTTTTCACCTTTTCATCCTAAATCACAACAAAAACACAAACCACGCATAATTCCGACATAAAGGACATGAAATACACGTTTTGGTCAGGTTATTACTATAATTAAGTGGTAGAAAAGATGGGTGTTTTCACATCTATCAAATCCCCTACACTTGACCATTGCAATGTCCTCATGCAATGTATTAGTTACAAAGCAAGATTACACTTTTCATCATAATCAATCCACGTTGGCCTTTATTAAAGAGATAGAAAATTATAAACATTCAAAATAATGAAATCAAAAACATACCTTGGGTTTTGGAAATGTTGCGAATGATCATCATCCTCAAGTTTTCACTTTCTCCAAACAAAGCTTAAAAACGAGATCATTGTTATTATAAGTTAGCAGACTAACACGAACTCATGTTGTTCAGTTATTCACTTAGACTCCCTTATTCCTAGGTGTATCTCTTATATTTTATTATTGTCTTGAATGATCACGAGGATGCATTGTTTGACTTATTTCGATAGTTATTTAGGCCGAAAATAAAGTGAACGATTTAATCAATAGTTAGCTAAAGGACAAAATCTTTTAAAACTGCTTCTCGGGACCTCATAAAGTTCATATCTTGGCATAACTCGCTTCGCGATTTGAGACCTTTCTCGGACCGATATTTGGCAGCGACTTCATACTTCAAACCTTGAGAGACGTTCATGAAATAATGGCCTTCTCTTCATAATAGGAATTTCTTCACTTGAAATTTTTGAGAGATTCATACTTGGACCACGACTTCTTCATTTTTCTCCAATCTTTATTTTGGTCTTTGATATACAACGATCCGCCTCCTTTTATGACTTGGATCTATTTATCCTCATACCTTGTTAGGGTCTTTTCGGATACACTTCTCCATGACTTTTGGGAGTTTTAGCTTTTCGTCGTGTGTCTCGATCCTTCATATTGATTTTCGATAAATGATTCTTCACATCACTTTGGATCTTTAGCAACAAAATATAGCCCTCATGCCTTGTTAGGGCCTTTTCGGACTCGCCAATCTTCGCATCCCGCTTCAATAAGTTATGCCTTGGCTATGAACTCTAATCCATACCGAGCAACTTTTAAACGATCTTGGGCTAGAAGCTAAGTAACTTTTCAAATCGTACAACCTTATTTATTGCAGATAAATTATTTAGCAAGCGATGGGAGAATAGGCTCATAATTAACTCACATAAATTCACGAAAGAATACCGGACTTATAATTGGCTCTATCATCTCTCGTTCTCAACAGTTTAAAATCTCAAGGAATGAGACTCGTGGATGCTTAGCCTATTAAATCAAAGTTTTGGGTTTTCGAGTCGCCTATAGGATCTTGCAAATTCTTAGACTTTTTCAAGTTTAGAAATCGAATTATAAAGTTCCCTTGATAAACGACTCTCTAGGATCAATTATAGGAACTTGCGAAAAGTTCTTGTTCTTAACCCGTGAGAGTTAAGACTTTCGCGTTTTATAATTTCCTATATAATAGCCTAGCAAAACTCGACTTAAACATGTTAAGGATACTAGCTAGAGTAACTTAGATAAGTAAACTCGGGTTGAGTCAAAAGATTCGCAACGTTTTGAAAATTAAAACCACTTTATTAAGCATTTATTCTAATAAGGAAAGAAAATAACTATACCAAAGGAAAAACTAATAGGCCAAAATAGACAAAAAATTTTGAAAAATGTCGAAAAAAATTGATTTTCCGGTTAAAATGAGGACAAATACAAGGAAAAGACCACTTAACTTCGATAGAAGTCCCCCCTACACTTACGATAAACATTGTCCTCAATGTTTAAGCATGTGGGAGTAAACTCCCCTACACTTAGGACATTGTGCACTTTGTTTAAATCTCGCTAAGGAAAAGACAACTAAAGAGATTCCTATTTTAATATTGAGAAAATATAAAATAGTGAATCGAAAAGAGTTTAGGATAGAACCGGGAAGAAGTAGAACACGGACTCACGGGTCGTCAAGATTCATCAAGAGTGGATCTTTGAAGCTCGAATCCCTGATAAAGAAGAGAGGAGAGGAAAGCAAACCAAAGGGTCTCCCCTACACTTATGATAAAGAAAGCGAAAAGATAGATGCATGGGTTGCCTCCCAAGAAGCGCTTGATTTTTGTTAACCGAGTCATTAGCCTGACTCGACCTTGATCATCAACGGAAGAAGCATGAAACATATCCACCAGGATCAAAGACATAGTTTTCGTCCATCAATAAGCACAAGCTTAAGGCGAACAAGGCAAGCCAAAGAAGAGTAGGCAAGGTTCCCTTAAGCAGTGATGGAGCACGGTGGAAGCAAGGTTGAAGTGGTGCAAGCAGATTTCCATAAGTTCCAAAGATATTTCCTTTTATTTTATCAGGTGGATACTGAGATGGCTGCAGAATATCAATACCGGGGCGAACACCTTTTCCTTTAGGGGAAAATAGTACCCAGGCTCAGCAGAGTGTGAAGAAGATCCGCGAAGAAGCACAACCTCGTCCTCAGAAGTGGGACAAAGAGGTGTTAACTCATACGTGCTGCGGATATTGGTATCGACCGGTTTCTTCTCCTTTGAAAGAATGTTCTTCAAATCCAAAGTAGGATCAAGACGATAATCTTCAAAGTCTAAAGGAGGTGCATCACTATCATGAGGGAAATAAGTGTTAAGAAACGTAGAGAAGTCTTCCTCAAATGAGTAATCGTCCAAAGTAGGATCGAGTGATGGCGGAGGATCTTCATCATGTGAAGAATCACTCGAAAGAGTATCAGCCTCATCGAAATCATCATATGTGGGCAGCTCGGGATACTCAAAAGTAAGGTCATCATAATCATCCGAATCTGAGCTAGAATCATCATCATAAGCATCAAAGACCGGTGGCGAATCATAAATGGGAGAAGGTTCTAAAGTAGGGAGAGAATCATCCACATCATTTTCAAAAAGTGGATTATCATCGCAAGACTCGAATAGAGGATTGTTGTAAACGACAAAGTCATCGAGCACATTAACCATATTGACTGATTCTCGACCTCCAAAGGATTTGCCTGTAAGCTTCCCCATGTTGAAAATTTGTGCATCATCCCCGACTCTTAAGATTAACTCACCTTCGGCCACATCCACTAAAGCTCGTCCGGTTCTCAAGAATGGCCGACCAAGTATTAAAGGAATACGAGGGTCCATTTCATATCAACTACGACAAAATCGACCGGGAAAGTAAATGTGCCAACTTTAATAAACACGTCTTCGGCTATACCAACGGGGTAAGCGAGAGTGCGATTTGCAAGTTCAAGAGTCATCTTTGTTGGAGTGAGGTCGGGCAATGATAGTGTTTTCCAAACACTCAGTGGCATCAAATTAATACTAGCCCCGAGATCAGCAAGGGCAGTAAATTCTTCAGTTTTGTTGAACACACAAGGCAACACAAAACGACCGGGATATCCAAGCTTTTCCGGAAGTTCTTTATGAATAACTGCAGAGCAGTTTTCATTTAAGCGTGTGTTGGCGAGTTTAATCAGCTTCTCCTTCTTGTTAAGCAATTCCTTAAATGCTTTAACAAATTTGGGCATGTGGACAGGTGCTTCAAGAAAGCTAATGTTGAAGTTCATTTGAGAAATCATCTTCACATAGCGTGTCACGTCGGAGTCCTCTTTGGTTAGCATTTTGGTCTTGCCTATACGAGAGGGATAAGGGATATTGGGTTTGGGTGGTGAAGGTGCAGGTGTAGGTAAAGGTTGGGATGTTGAAGGGTCATTCGCGGGAACTTCATCATGACGAGGCGTAGACGGTAATGGTGCACTAATACTAGGTGTAGGAGGAGTAGGGATACATGGTGGTGGAGGAGGTGTAGATTATGGGGGTGGGATTGTTGGTCCTACGATGGTGACTCCACTACGGGTAGTAATAGCACTCACATTAGCTCGCGGATTAGTGACGGTGTTTGAAGGTAGAAAACTTGAAGTAGAAGGTTGAGTGACGGGCAAGAAACTAGCCAACATATTCTTTAATTCATTCGTTTGACTGCTGAAGGAGGATTGAATGTTATCTCGAAGCTCGGATCTTATCTCATTTCCTTGCTTTGTGATATCTCCTTTGAGATTGATAATTTGGCTCTGCAGGTTCTTGATTTGCTCACCTTGGGTTCTCATGATGGCCTCAAAATCCGGATTACTGGTTGGGGATTGTTGGGCGGGTTGGTGATAAGGGTTAAAAGCTCTTGGTGGGATTTGGTTGCTTCTAGTGTAGTTGTTGGCGGGGTTTTGGTTTTGAGGAGAAAAACCGGGTGAAAGGTAGTTGTTGGACCGGTAACTCAGCAGATTTCTATCCCCTTGAGGTCGTGCTTGGTAATTTTCCGGTGAATAATTACCATAAGCTGCATACACATTTTCTGGATTTCCTTGTGTAGAAGGACAATCGGTGTATGAGTGAGGACCGCCGCATGTTTCACAAGGAGTAGCAACAGCTTTAACTTGTTGTTGTTGTTGGTTTGAAGCCAAGAGTTGCATACTTCTGCTCATTTCAGTCAGCACACGGGTGAGTTCGGTCATATCAGGGTTTACTGAGGTGGAGGAAACATTGACTATCTGGTTGTTCCTAGAAGAAGCAGAGGAATCCCAGTTTTTGTGGTGAGTAGTCATGTTCTCTATTAGCTCTCTATACTCCTCGGGTCTCCTTTTCATGAATGTGCCACCGGCGGCTGCATTAATCATATCACGATCATGAAAAGTCAGTCCGTTGTAGAAAGTGTCTATTAAGGTCACAGGGAGCATGTTGTGGTTTGGACATCTATCGATCAAGACATTATATCTCTCCCAAGCATCAAAAAGAGATTCGTCAGGGTCTTGCATGAAACCGCTGATTTGATTGCGAAGGCTTGTGACCATGGATGGTGGAAAGTAGCGCGACAAAAAGCGTTGAGTCATGTCATCCCAAGTGTTAATAGAATTCTTCAGGAGACGATCAAACCATTTCTCGGCATGATGTAATAAAGTATGTGGAAAGATTTGTAGGCGAAGTTCATCCATTGTGGCACCAGCCAACTTCATGCTTTGGGTGATTGTAATGAACTTGTCGAGGTGTTTGTTGGCATCATCATCAGGCAATCCACGGAATGGGTTTGTTTGCACTTGCTAAATCATGTGGTGCTTCAACGAAAACTCAGGAGCGTTGATTTGCATCGGCGCAATCGGTCCTCCTCGTCCAAACATGGTAGGTTGACAAAGCTCCTCCATGGTCCGAAGATCGGGCTGTGGAAGAACATTGTTGTTATTATTAGTGTAACACCCCATTTTGATAAATGGAATGTCACGCGTAATTATGGCGTGTCATCAAAGCATGCAAGGTAATATGTAGTAAAACATACATGACCATAGGGAAAACCAGAATCAAACATCGGTTCCCAAACATAAGCCCAAAACATAAGAAAGTAAATGAACTGAATGAAAGACTAAACAAGCATAAATATATGAAGGAAACAGGAGAAGAAGTCTATGGCAGCTTCCATCCTATGCATGTCCTCCAAATGCTCGAGTCTTGGGTACCTGCCGTGTTGGGACATGGAAAGGAAAGTAACGGCTGAGCAAAACGCTCAGTGCACGGATATACAATATAGCATGAAATAGGATAAGCATGTAACATGTAACAGCGGAAGACTAAGTTCTGAGTAGACTGGTTAAGTATTGAGAAAACTGGTTTTATAGTTTGAAAAGCCTTATGTTTATCTTATGAAAACTGTTTTAACATAAATATACCATAGCCCATATAGGTCATGAAAAGGTCACGTGCATGAATACTTGGAGGGGTGACCTCATCATGCTGATTAGAGGGGATGCCTCTAATTAATATACTGGTTTGGGTAGGAGGGATCAACTCCTTGTGAAGGATGCAAGGCACACACCACATTCACCATGAAATACTGAATAAAACATGTAACTAGGATGCACCCATAAGCCCCACATGATATAATAATATGGCCAAAACTGAAAGGGACGCCACGAGCAATCACTCCGCCGTGGGGAAGTCATAACATTGGTGCCTCCAATGTTATGGTTATGGTACCTCCATAACTAGGTGAAACTGGTCATGCTTGTATATGCCTATAGATTGTGCTAATTAAACATAAGCAGTTCAAAACAATAAAACAAATACTGGGGAAAACAGTTGGCTGCATACGGGGAAATCCTAATAAGGAAAGAATGTCCATACTGAAAGGACGGGAATCCGTACCTCAAGTCCAGTGAATGAACGGAAGAAAGACTCCTACTTCTGGATCACTAACGCTACATGAATATACACGTGTATAAGTATCGAATCACTGATTACGTACTGGGTTTTATGTCTCATCTTAGCTTACTTTGTATGTTTCAGGTCATGGTTTACTGTTTAAAGCCTTAAACTGTGTTTAGCTTGTATTCTGATTAATCTGATTAAGTATTACTGGTATTTCATGTATTATTATACTTACTGTGTAATAATAAGTAACTTTCCAAAAATAGCAGGTTTCCAAAAATAGAAAGTTTCCAAAAGTAGAAAGTTTCCAAAAATAGAAAGTTTCCAAAAATAGAAAGTTACCAAAAATAGAAAGTTTCCAAAAATAGAAAGTTTCCAAAAATAGAAAGTTTCCAAAAATAGAAAGTTTCCAAAAATAGAAAGTTTCATAAAATAGAATTTACTGCTTAAAATAGATTAGTTTCTAAAAATAGAAAGTTTCCAAAAATAGATCAGCTGCCTTAATTAAATAAGTTTCCATATATAGAAGGTTTCCATGATTAGATTAGCTGCCTGAAATAGATAGATTTCCATATATAGAAGGTTTCCATTAATAGATTAGTTGCCTTATTTAATTAAGTTTCTATAAATAGAAGTTTTCATATTTAGAATTAAGCTGGTTACATAAGCTAACATATAAGTCTAAGTGTTTATAAGCTTATTTTCTTAAGTCATATGATATAGTGTATAGTTTAATTATTATTTCATGTATTTTAATTAAACTATAGGTTAAGCATTTTAATTAAAGTATAACATGTTTTAATTAAAATGGAATAAAATACTTAGGTTAAAACGTGTATTATTATTATTAATAACATAACCTAAGTCATGTCTAAATTAATTAATTATAGGCATGTTTTAAATAATTAATTAATTATAACTTATAACATAAAATACTTAGGTTAAATTAATATCATGCTAAATTAATAATTAAAATAACCTAAGTCATGATTTAATTAATATCTCATGTTATTAATTAATTTATATCCTAAGTTCAATATTCATAAAAATTAACATGTAGCATAAATCATGTTTTAACCAACGAACCATGAATCGGGCATGAACTCGACACCGTACCCCGAACCAAATCGGGGTTCCCCTTCGTTCCTTGCTGCCGTGGGACCCACACCACCAAACAGGGACCTTATGGTCTCGGTGGTGGTTCCTTGGCCAAGCCGTGACCCCCCCTTCGGGTACGGTTAGGCATCGGCCAAACCAACAACCCTAAAAACGCCCTTTTTGATTTTACCCTTTAACCAAATGCATGTTTATTTCATGTTTTTAATTAGGTTTTAACAACATCATGTTCTTAATTAATTTACTAAATCAAATCAAAGAAATAATTAAAAAGAAAGGTTAAAAAGGTATATCGAATGTGTAGATGAATTAAGGATGAACAAACACTAATACTTGTACAATAATCAAGATCAAAATCAACAAGAACACCCCTCCTAGGTGTGTTATGGGTGGCGGCTACAAAAGGGAAAAGGAAGGAGAGGAGAAAACTTTTTAGGGTTTTTGTTTAATTTCTTGAAAAATGAAAATGACTAGCAAAATTTACCTTAACCCCCCTTTCATGTAAAACTTGATGGGCTTGGCCCATTTACCTTCCTAATTTCGTGGATATGGGGCCCCACATGGGGTGCCCGTACCTTTTCTCGTGTCCCGATGTTTCGTGTTCGTTCGTGGTTAAACGTGTTCGTGTTTAAAGTGTTTCCGTTTATTTTATCATGTAGTTTATCGTATTCTTAACGCTCGTAATTATATTATATGTATTTACGTAATTATCTTAGTTCGTGTTTTAATGGTGATCATGATTTAATTATGTTCCCGTGAAATACTTATTAACTGCTTATCATGAGTTCGTACGTAAACGATACTTATCATGTTATACACGTATGTACTTACTTGATTAATAGCACATGAATGTGATCAATACTGAATAAGGTAAGTTTTAATCTAGGACGTACGATCTTAAGGGCACTATTCATGGTAAAAGCATGCGGGTTTTACAATTCTTCCCCCCTAAAAAGAATAATTCGTCCCCAAATTATAGATAACGTAACTGGAAGCGGAACATACCGAATCAAACTGGAAAGGTATGCAAAATAACGGAAATGAAGGTGACATGGTAGAAGGGAACGTGGAACGTGACATGTCTTGAAAAGACATGGAACGTGACGTGACTGAAAGGACATATCTAATCGATAAGAGAAAAATGGATAAGAAGTCCGGATGAACTTGTCCGTTTCCAAGTGGCCTCCCTCTTGGAACAGTTCCTTCAGAAGATCGTGACACTAATGATAAATCTTGGTCCTCCTGACCTTGACTTGGAATACGAAGAAATTCTTGGTTATCGACGGAAGGTAGATCCCCTAAATTCGATCGAGGAAAATAAGAGTTAACGTGCAAGGGTAACTGAAACGTTACGATCCAAGAAAATCTGACTTAACTGATAATTAGAAACGATGCGCGAGACATAAAGAAACGTAGTACGTGAAAAATTTTGAACGTGATACGTGAAAAATTTTGAACGTGCTACGTGGAGATATGGCGAGTGTAGTATGAGTAAACATATCGTGATCCATGATACGTGTAACCTATTTTGATCATGATATGAGGAACGTGGAATGAACATGACATGTGAGACATATCGTGATCATAGAATATAATGGCGGTAACGCCAAACGCTACCAGGTGAGACGTGGAATATGACGTGAAACGTCTATCTGATGATGGAGAGTTATACTAAACTTGGGTCTGGTCTCTCAAGTTCTTGCAAACTTCCCCGAATGAGAAAAGAAATGAACATAAAATAGTAAGCCAAAAATATGATCATGAACGTGAATAGTGTCATGAACGCGAGTGCGAAAGCAAGTCGTGGAATTAGAATGAAGACGTGAAGTAAGTTAGGAGTACAATTACGAATCTTTGTCTGACCCGATAGCTGAGGGATTGCCAAGTGATCGGATGAGCCTTGGCTGGAACATGTTCGTTCAATCTGTTGGTTCTGAAATCCGTACGGATGTAAGGATTCTGCAGACTTGATCAAACTGTTGACAATAACCCAGATAGCATCATGCTTCTTCTGAGTTTGCTGAAATTTGGTAACCAAAATCCGTGGAGATCTTGTCCCATTTCAATTCACAATTTCAGATGATGAAAACATCCCAGATTGTTGGTGTCCTATCTTAACCTGTTGGTATGTCAGGTACCTAGATATGAACGTAACTGTATCTTGCTTCGTAGAACTTGATACCTAGGAGTTTGCGAAACTCTGAGTCTCTGAATCTAGACTTCTCCTAGCGTATAATTTTCTAGAACACCTAATGAAGTGTAGGGTTCTCTCCTTTACGCATAAGCTGAGTCATGGTAAGATTAACCATAGAAACCCATGTGATTCAGTGTGTCACTGTAATCAAACAGAATTGATATTAGAAAAATTCCAGGGTAGAATTTCTCTTGTCATAGAATTTGCAACATAGTGTAGATATGGTCTTCCTGTTCTTCTCTAGGCTTAGAGGAAATTAGGTTATCCTCAATGAAAACGCTGATGAATTTGTTTAGGAGTTCATGGAAACTCAATTTATTAAGTCCATAAAGCGGTTGGAGCATTGATGAGACTAATTCAAAATCATAAATCTAGCATGACCGAGTCGTGTACGAATAGCAGTCATGGACATGTCCTGCTTTTCACTCGTCACTGTTGGCATCATGATCGTGAGTTCGATCTTGGAAAAGTGATTAACACCATACGGTTGATTGGACATGTTGTCAATATGTGGAGGAGATTAACTGTCATGAATGGTGGTTTGTTTAAGTCGAGGGTAGTCGACACATAATCTCATGGTACCATCCTTCTCCTTGTAGGTTCTTCTGGAATGTATAGTAAGACTTTGGAATAATCAACTGGTTATGCGTATAAGACTTAAGTGGTCGTGTCTTACTGACAACTAGAAAAATTTAGCGACCATGGCTAACAACGCACATGCTTATAAGCATAGATAATTTGTACAGATTTTCCCGATGGAAAATCGAGCTGAATGTATTCAGGAGCCTGAACATTACTGTACATAATTATAAATCATAGCATGGTGTGGTGTTCATAGTACATAATTAGGATAAAATTCATCTCGTGTCTGTCCGAGGAAATGCGTTAGCAGCTTGGATCTTAACATTAAGCTAAAGGAAAACCTTCGTATGCGTGGGAATACGAAAGGCGTCCTTCATGGTTATGAATATATGAACCATGGTGAAAGAAATGAAAGTGACATCGGCAACGTGACAGTTCTCACTGATGCGCCGATAATGGTATAGAAATTCTTGTGGCCTGATTAATATATGGCACAACAACATAGATATACCCTTGGAGGGTACCCTGAATTTCTTAGAAATGTTCCATAATTAGACGTGAGTCATGTGTCTTGGCTCGTGTCTTGAGAAATGTAAGCGTGACATATGTGTTGACTGGTATCTTGACATGTGTCCTCAGAAAGTATACGTGAGACATGTGTCTTGACTGATGTCTTGACATGTGTCTCGAGATGTGAAACAATTAGAACTACAAATATTAGGTTAATATGCCAGAATTGGCGGATCGGTTGGACTACTGATCATTTGTATGTCTGATCACGTCCGTGGCCGGAGCCTCGGTTGCGATTTCTATGATAGTTGCTGTCATAGTAGTGGTTACTATCATCTTGTCTGTCGGTTCCATGACGGTCATTCTCATGACCGTGACTCGTGTAACTATTCAGCTGGGTGGCCGGCTGGTACTGGTTTGCACTCATATGGTTGAAATGACAGCCGAACGACGTGTGACATGTAACTATGAATTTGGGACAATGATTGATGGGAATTGTCTGATGGTGAAGCATCTTCTCGTCCAATTGCTTTGCTCCGACGCCTTTGTCTTCGTCTTTTAGGATCTCTAGGTTGTGAACAGCAGCAGCATCAGCATCTCGTAGCGTCTCCCAACATCAGCAGCATCAACCTTCAGTAACATCTCCAAGCTATGAGCGGCATCGACAACCTTGTAGGATATTAGCAAGTGAACATACGCCTGAGATGATTTAGAATCGACTAGCGAATACTCGTGAAGTATTGCAAGTGGAATACACATGGATTAAGGTACATGTAATACACATGAAATACGGTACGTGGAGTACACATGAAATGCACCTGAAATGATCGGTATGGGCTCGATCATTTGTCATGATTTAAGGAAAATAAACCGGTTAAACGGTTAGGAAAACCATCATGATAACCTGGCAATATTAGCATAGACATCATTCTAGTTGCATAGAGAAACGCTAAAGTGTGGTTACACAAAATTGAACGATGATTTGCCTGACAACATGATCAATGGAAACCAACCATGACTATCATGAAAGCATGATTCAAGAAATCTAACAATGTCTTGCAGGACAACGTAAATAACAAAAGAGGCGTGAAACATAATCAACATGAAGGCGGAATTATCATGAGGAAACATGAAACCATCTATTACAAGAAGTGTATAACATAATCAGCATGAAACTGAAGTTAACCATGACAGTATGAAGGCATACTTGACATAAAAACATAATAACTCATGATGGGACATGAAAAAATTTATGCCAATTTAAATCATGAGAAAAATTTTATGCAAGAAAAACAGTGCATGAATGCGTAATGTAGTGTATAAAACCTTTATATGTGCGAGGGAACGCCTATGGGTCGGTTCCAAAACAAAAGACATGGCGAGGGGACGCCTATGGGTCGGTCCCAAAGTTAAAAGTTTCGATAAAAGCACATGCGACTAAATAGGGCCAGTCCTGTACCAACCATTACTTAGTCAAAATTCCTGCAATAGATGACATATGATATAAATTCATGAATGCATGAAACATAATAATTAAAAGTCATTGTCAAAACTTAACAGAAAAAATTTTATGTGAAAATTATGAACTACGGGGGTTCAGTTCACATAATTACAGTTCACTAGGAGCATCATGCATAGACACTGACACATAACTAAATATGGATGACGGTTGTTCATTCCATATTGGTAAAACGATACTGGTGAAAACATCATGGTTAAAACAACAAGGTGCTGAAAACGTAATGGTTAAAACAAAAAGGTGCTGAAAACGTCAATACGTGGAATAACAAGCGTTGACTTAGGAAGCTCCTGGTGACTACCCACTAGTCACAGGTCAAGTTTTAGAGCCTACAGGTCGAAGCCTTGGCTCTGATACCATAATTGTAACACCCCATTTTGATAAATGGAATGTCACGCGTAATTATGGCGTGTCATCAAAGCATGCAAGGTAATATGTAGTAAAACATACATGACCATAGGGAAAACCGGAATCAAACATCGGTTCCCAAACATAAGCCCAAAAGATAAGAAAGTAAATGAACTGAATGAAAGACTAAACAAGCATAAATATATGAAGGAAACAGGAGAAGAAGTCTATGGCAGCTTCCATCCTATGCATGTCCTCCAAATGCCCGAGTCTTGGGTACCTGCCGTGTTGGGACATGGAAAGGAAAGTAACGGCTGAGCAAAACGCTCAGTCCACGGATATACAATATAGCATGAAATAGGATAAGCATGTAACATGTAACAGCAGAAGACTAAGTTCTGAGTAGACTAGTTAAGTATTGAGAAAACTGGTTTTATAGTTTGAAAAGCCTTATGTTTATCTTATGAAAACTGTTTTAACATAAATACACCATAGCCCATATAGGTCATGAAAAGGTCACGTGCATGAATACTTGGAGGGGTGACCTCATCATGCTGATTAGAGGGGATGCCTCTAATTAATATACTGGTTTGGGTAGGAGGGATCAACTCCTTATGAAGGATGCAAGGCACACACCACATTCACCATGAAATACTGAATAAAACATGTAACTAGGATGCACCCATACGCCCCACATGATATAATAATATGGCCAAAACTGAAAGGGACGCCACGAGCAATCACTCCGTCGTGGGGAAGTCATAACATTGGTGCCTCCAATGTTATGGTTATGGTACCTCCATAACTAGGTGAAACTGGTCATGCTTGTATATGGCTATAGATTATGCTAATTAAACATAAGCAGTTCAAAACAATAAAACAAATACTAGGGAAAACAGTTGGCTGCATACGGGGAAATCCTAATAAGGAAAGAATGTCCATACTGAAAGGACGGGAATCCGTACCTCAAGTCCAGTGAATGAACGGAAGAAAGACTCCTACTTCTGGATCACTAACGCTACATGAATACACACGTGTATAAGTATCGAATCACTGATTACGTACTGGGTTTTATGTCTCATCTTAGCTTACTTTGTATGTTTCAGGTCATGGTTTACTGTTTAAAGCCTTAAACTGTGTTTAGCTTGTATTCTGATTAATCTGATTAAGTATTACTGGTATTTCATGTATTATTATACTTACTGTGTAATAATAAGTAACTTTCCAAAAATAGCAGGTTTCCAAAAATAGAAAGTTTCCAAAAATAGAAAGTTTCCAAAAATAGAAAGTTTCCAAAAATAGAAAGTTACCAAAAATAGAAAGTTTCCAAAAATAGAAAGTTTCCAAAAATAGAAAGTTTCCAAAAATAGAAAGTTTCCTAAAATAGAATTTACTGCTTAAAATAGATTAGTTTCTAAAAATAGAAAGTTTCCAAAAATAGATCAGCTGCCTTAATTAAATAAGTTTCCATATATAGAAGGTTTCCATAATTAGATTAGCTGCCTGAAATAGATAGATTTCCATATATAGAAGGTTTCCATTAATAGATTAGTTGCCTTATTTAATTAAGTTTCTATAAATAGAAGTTTCCATATTTAGAATTAAGCTGGTTACATAAGCTAACATATAAGTCTAAGTGTTTATAAGCTTATTTTCTTAAGTCATATGATATAGTGTATAGTTTAATTATTATTTCATGTATTTTAATTAAACTATAGGTTGCATTTTAATTAAAGTATAACATGTTTTAATTAAAATGGAATAAAATACTTAGGTTAAAACGTGTATTATTATTATTAATAACATAACCTAAGTCATGTCTAAATTAATTAATTATAGGCATGTTTTAAATAATTAATTAATTATAACTTATAACATAAAATACTTAGGTTAAATTAATATCATGCTAAATTAATAATTAAAATAACCTAAGTCATGATTTAATTAATATCTCATGTTATTAATTAATTTATATCCTAAGTTCAATATTCATAAAAATTAACATGTAGCATAAATCATGTTTTAACCAACGAACCATGAATCGGGCATGAACTCGACACCGTACCCTGAACCAAATCGGGGTTCCCCTTGGTTCTTTGCTGCCGTGGGACCCACACCACCAAACCGGGACCTTACGGTCTCGGTGGTGGTTCCTTGGCCAAGCCGTGACCCCCCCTTCGGGTACGGTTAGGCATCGGCCAAACCAACAACCCTAAAAACGCCCTTTTTGATTTTACCCTTTAACCAAATGCATGTTTATTTCATGTTTTTAATTAGGTTTTAACAACATCATGTTCTTAATTAATTTACTAAATCAAATCAAAGAAATAATTAAAAAGAAAGGTTAAAAAGGTATACCGAATGTGTAGATGAATTAAGGATGAACAAACACTAATACTTGTACAATAATCAAGATCAAAATCAACAAGAACACCCCTCCTAGGTGTGTTATGGGTGGCGGCTACAAAAGGGAAAAGGAAGGAGAGGAGAAAACTTTTTAGGGTTTTTGTTTAATTTCTTGAAAAATGAAAATGACTAGAAAAATTTACCTTAACCCCCCTTTCATGTAAAACTTGATGGGCTTGGCCCATTTACCTTCTAAATTTCGTGGATATGGGGCCCCACATGGGGTGCCCGTACCTTTTCTCGTGTCCCGATGTTTCGTGTTCGTTCGTGGTTAAACGTGTTCGTGTTTAAAGTGTTTCCGTTTATTTTATCATGTAGTTTATCGTATTCTTAACGCTCGTAATTATATTATATGTATTTACGTAATTATTTTAGTTCGTGTTTTAATGGTGATCATGATTTAATTATGTTCCCGTGAAATACTTATTAACTGCTTATCATGAGTTCGTACGTAAACGATACTTATCATGTTATAAACGTATGTACTTACTTGATTAATAGCACATGAATGTGATCAATACTGAATAAGGTAAGTTTTAATCTAGGACGTACGATCTTAAGGGCACTATTCATGGTAAAAGCATGCGGGTTTTACAATTAGGGTGCGGTGGATTATTGTTGTTGTTAACACCTGACATACTTAAATTTTCTTGAGTCTCGGGCTCTTGATAATTAGAAGATCTAGTACGCATACACCTGAAAATACAAAAGAAAAAGAAACCAAACACAAAGACAATTTTATATACACAATAAAGATAAAATCTTTTTGGATTTTTGAAATTTTTAATTTTTATGGATTTTAATCAATTTTTAATTTTTATGATTTCTTTAATTTTTTTATGCAAGAAAAATAACGCTCACAAGTGAACGGACCCCAAAAAGCAACGCGTCTCTCACAGAAAACCGTTAATCTTTACGAAAAGAGCCGGCAGCGGCGCCATTTAATAACTCGATTTTTACTCAGGTTAAAGATTATCGTTGTACCAATATCTTCGAATTGAAAAACTTGTGTTTATTGTGACTCTATTGTTCTTTGGTGAAAACAAATATTTTTGGTTGGTTTTAAATTTAAATGTGCAAAGACTAAAAAGTAAATGTCGTTAAGTAAAGTGGCGTGAAATTAAATCTAAATCTAATTAAAAGAAAGTGTGCAATATTTAAAAAACGTGACGGAAAGTAAATTAATTAAACGACTAAAAATTAAAGCGTGACGAGAATTAAAAATGGACAAAGTATAAAAACAGAGCTAAAAATTAAACAAGACAAAGTATAAAGAAAATAGCCCAATCGGAATATATTCCGATCAGTCCCCAATCACCTTAGATCGGAATGATGGCCGGACCCAAATCGGAATGCTGTCACTCACCCAATCGGAATAACCAACACCCTCTGATCGGAATGACGAACTTACCTTGATCGGAATATGGAGTGGACCTGGTCAGAATGCTAATCGGAACCCACTGATCGGAATACTGTCACTAGTTCCAATCTGAATACCAAGATACACCACCAATCAGAATGTGTACAAATCCCCCCAATCGGAATACAGATAGGAATGTCAAAACCCTTTTCTGATCACGCCAATCGGAAAGATAAACCCTTTTCCAATTTACCCCAATCGAAATACGAAGAATAGTACGCAAAATAACCTAGAAAAATAAGCTATGATTCTAATAAGCACAAGTCTAATTTTCTAAGGTAAACCGATTAAGAAAAAGCTATTAAACAGAAATTTAAAGACTTTTAAAACAAGAAAAGAATAAGATTTAAGAAAAACAACTTTTTATACGAAAATAACTTTTGTAAAAACTATATAAACTTGAAAATAAACCAAATAAGCTATGAAAATAAATGATTTAAAACAATCAAAAGCATAAAAATGTAATCTTTAAACGAATCAACAAAACAAAAAGCATATAAATCAAAGATTAAAGAAAGGAAGAATGAGATCAACAAGATAAAGTAAAGGTGCGAGAATTAAAAGAAACACTTACTTGAAATTAAATGGTAAATAAGGTGCAAGACATGTAATTAAAGGTGCAAGTAATTAAAAGTGCAATAAACTAAAGGTGGAAGAACTAGTTTGTCAATCTAGCCAACAAGAACAAATGAATGAAAATGGGAAGTATTTATAGGTGATTAGGGGGATGGTTAGAGGAAGCTTCCTCCCCTCCTTCCTTTCTTCTTAATTGCGCCCTTAAGTCCTTCCTTCTTAATCTTTTTGTTAATCTTGGAATTTGATGACTTTTGGCTCGGGATTTCTTTGGACTCGTCTTTTAATTCTTCGATAAATAAGACTTGAGTTCCTCGGCTTTTAAGTAAACTTCCGTCTTTTGACTTTTTCTTTGATAAATCTTCAGAATTGGTCTTGGACTTCCGTTCTTTTTGCACTCTTGACTGCTTGACTTCGTCTTTCATCTTTTTCTTCAATAAAAGTCCGTAAATGCCCGTGATTTCCCGTGTTTTCTCCACTTTTCACCTTTTCATCCTAAATCACAACAAAAACACAAACCACGCATAATTCCGACATAAAGGACATGAAATACACGTTTTGGTCCGGTTATTACTGTAATTAAGTTGTAGAAAAGATGGGTGTTTTCACACCTATCAAGGATCTTGATAGAGATGATCGATACATGCACACCATGTTTACATAACTCCTTTAAATACAAAAGAGTCAATTTCTTCATCAATAATCTATCATTAACAGGAATGATATTAGCAGATTTGGTTAGTCTGTTGACGATTACCCAAATCGAATCAAATTCAGATGATGACCTTTGCAATAGTTAGACGTTTACTAATGTATGAGGCAATGTCTGCCTTCATAATTTGCCATCAGTACAACTTCTTCAGATAGGGATACATTTAGTCAAAAATATCATGAATAGAATACTTATACTTACGAGATGACTACATCTCAAAATCTCCATATTTAGGCAACCACAAGTGGCCTTTTATACATCTAACGCCATCGGCTTCTCAATTCTAATGGTTCATATTTGCCGCGAACCCCTTTTTATTATCTATATTATCCTTTTTACAAACATTGTTTATTTTTATATCGTTCTGCAATTTATTTTCGACCTTCATAATTAAGGAACATGTCCTAATTGGTTCTTTATCTTTTTTTTACATAATGTGTCAGTAATTATATTCACCTTCCTCGATGAAATGAATATCATGACTGTATTTATCAGTTTTGCTTGATCCGACGTTTTAAAGCGTCGATAATTATTACACATAATTTAACAATAAATATTAAGTTTTTATGAAACGTAAACGTTAAAAGTTTAAATTCTTAGTTTGACCAATTATAATAGAATGTTCAAAATAAATTTGAATTTAATTAACAAGATTTTTGTTGATTTATCGAAAATAATTAATAAGTTTCGTAAATGTTCGAAAAACCTTCGTTTATACTTTGGTCAAAATTTTCTTTGTTGAAAAGCAAAAATTATCGTTTCAAATTTCAAGTCATGGTTTAACGGTTTCCTCAATCCCTCTTAGGTTGTCTTGAGGTATACACAAAAATTTACCCCTAAACAGGAGTTTAGTTAAATGATTTGTGTATAAGGGAATAATCCCTTAAAAATCCTTTGTTAAAACATTTGTCAAAACACATTTGCACTTTCTTTTTGGTAAAACCCAAAGTCTTAAATGACTTCTAATCTTTGAAGAGTCAATATATTCCATTTTCTATTAATCACACGGTCAAATAATGTGAAGGATTAAGTCTTTCATCACATGTTAAATATTCAAGGTACAAGTTTTCACTACTCGGCCGACTCAGGGCATTCTACAAATAATTATTAACTCATTCTTATTCTTATAAATAAACAAATGGTCCTTAATGATCACAAGCATGAATTTATCAAATTACAGCCTACACACGTGATTCACCAAATTTATGGATGCTACATGTGTATTAGTCAATCCAAATGACATCTCGTGAAACTCATAATTTTCATTACAAGTACCAGATGTAGTGATTGGAATAGATAATCTTTTTCGCGGATGCGAAATTGATGATAACCATGTCGAGGATCAAAATTTTTAAAACATACGCTAGAACCTTGTAAATGATCGAACAATGTATCATCTTGGGTAGTGGATATAGATTTTAATCGTCAATTTACTTAGTTCACAGTAATCAATAAACATAAGGAATGATAACACCATAGCTCTTCATGATGACGAGCTTGGTAGAATAAAATCTATCTCCGACAACTCTCTCAGTTGCACGGTAATTCCTTTAATTCAGATGGTGCTGACGTACAGTGCACATGCCACAGGTGCAGCACCGGGAATAGAATCAATACCAAGTTCAATCTTGCCTTAATGGCGAAAGTATAGGTAATTCATCAACAAATACTTCATAAAGTTTCAGATAACAGAACCATCTTTTAATAAATTCATATTAGGTTCTTTCTAGATTATAATATCTATGACTAGTTCACAGCCATTCACGGTATAAATTTCATGTCTAAATGCAGGATATGGTCATCCATCAAGAATTATTTAGATCACTTTTGATAATCAACATCTTATCATTTAGGGGAATTCTATTCGAGTTCCCATCAATTAAGACAATGTCATCATGTCATAATCAATCAATCCATTCTACTGGCACTATCAACTTTTCAGTTTTATTGTCGTCGATAAGATGTGAACTTCTCAAAAGACTAATAATAACTCATAATCCTTCACAATTCACGGATATTTAGAGACATAACTAACCTTAAAAAGAGTAAGGTTAACGCATGATCTACGCGAGAGAATTTCAAATCAGATACAGATGAAAACATTTAACGAATATGAATATATCCCATGTTTTCATAATTTGAGTACGCATTCGAAAGCTCCTCGGATCGTTACCCAGGTCATTCAAAAGAAATGATAAGAACGTCGATACATCCAGTCGGGTATCAACACTCGGTAATCAGACACTTTTCCTAAGAATCTCACTACGGGAGAATTGGACAAGAAAGAATTGTCAATTGTCAAATAAGACAATTTCCATAGATGAGTAAATTCGACTCAGAAGAATAGATGCTACAGGCACATATGTAGGTTTCCCTAACACTATGTCCCTATTTTTCACTTCTTACAGATCTCATAAAATTTAATCTTTCACAATCTTCAAAGAAAATGTTGTGTTTATTCATTAGTTTTATGGTGACTACTAATCAGCCTTGCATGGTCCATTCCAAATTGTATGTAGGCGCGCAACTAGATACAATTTAAAGATTAACGATGCAATACTCAGTTCGTCAAAATCTTATCATCATGTTTATAATAAAAACATTTTCATGCATAATTCTTAAATAAGAATAAAGAATAAATTTACAAAGATTTTCTTTGTCATGAAAACAATTAAGTTTTCCAAGGTGTTTTATAAACAACTTCATTTTGATAACGATCACTTATAAATCTCACTTTGAGTAATCCTTATAGTGATGAAAATTCAGTTTTTCTCAAGGGATACTATTTAATCTTTATAAAAACATTGAGTGATCTACAAAAGTGTGAGGAAAAGTTGTTCCCCAAGAACTAACTTCAATATATCAGGAAATGAGCTTAGCAAAATAATCATGAGGTTCATGACTTCGATGGCACTCAGGAATACAAAGAGAATAATCCACAACGTAACTCAAATCAAGATGAGTACTTGTTCAATGGTTGCATCACTAATGCAAACATTAGCAAGAAGAAAGAAAAGATAGATAATATCGATACATGTAAGATTTAGTAATCAAAGGTAGTCTTTTCATTAATCACAAACAAGTCTAAATTGTACCGTAACACATTACGTGTCACTATGTCATACAATTCCAAGAACTCCTCCTACCAACTGATGTACCAGTTAAGTTAGGGATTATTTTTAAAAGATATCACAATGAATACTAATCTACAAGAGTCATTAGGTGTCCCACCTGTCCCGGAAGATCCATCGGTCCCAATTCAGAAGAAGATTTCTTCGATTTATTTCTTGGACACTGGGCATCCTCGTTAGTGGACAATGGCCTAGGAACAACCCTTAACACGAATCAACAATCATTTAAAACCTTATAATTCAATCACAGAACTTAACGACTTCCTCTTAACAATCTCATATTCCATACGGGTTAAATTTTACTTTATTTAAGTTTCAACCAACTTATACTCAAGGCGATATCCTACCTCATTTTCCAATACTTTCAACCTTATTCATAAACCTTAAAAGGGCAATAAAAGCTCGATATGATCAACACTTAATTTCCAATCCTATAGCTCTTACAACAACAATTATCAAATGAGTCTCTAGTATGAAATGACTCATACATTCAATTAGACTTCTCAGAAAGGTACTAGTGACATGAGGCTTTTGGGTAATGGTTCCAATAACAGCCTCAGGTGCAACATTCACCCTTTCGATTTCATTTTATGAATTGGATGACAATGAATCAGATGACATCTTTCTAGGTGGTAACGTTTTGTCAAACTCCACTCTATAAGGAAAGATCGTCATGACATCGATATCATATTTAATCTTGCCAATTCTTCTTCAATATCACAATAAACTAATATCTATATTTCTACGAATATCAACCATTTTGTTGAGATCATAAATATCCACAACTTGGTTTAGATCTAGGATAGCTAGAATTCCTACGAGAATAGCTTCGATTAATTTACTAGGGGATTTAGGGTTCCTTGTGACAATCTACGTCGTATAAATACCTCGTATAAATATCAAAATAATCATCAAACAATCATGTAATAAAACTACATCATATATGTATATATATAATCCAAGTTATATATATATATATTAAAATAACACTTCTCAGTCTGGCCTTGTCGGTAACTCGGGAATTCTTCGGCACCGTTATAGTCAAAAGATTTTTAGACATTTTGTGAAAAATGTTTATAGTTAAAAGATTTTGAAATGTTTTGTTCAAAACCTTGGTTTTAAAAATCTTTCGTTCTCTATAACGAGAGCTCTGGTACCAAACTGTAACACCCTCAAATTAATACAATTCAATACAGCGGAAGACTCGTTGGTGTTACGGGATAGCACATCACTCACATCATAGACAACGCTTAAAAATCGCGTCGTTTAATAATAAAGCATGTCCATTCATAAATATCAAATTTACATAGGTCCCAAGTCATTGTATTTCATACAGGTTTTATAAAATATTTGAATGGAAATTTTTATTTATGTGCGGGCCATGAATTCTTGTCGTCTTCCCGAGAATTACCTTCAAGTACCCGAGATAAAACATGTTAAAATAAAAGGTCAGCGATAACGCCGAGTGAATTCATAGAGTTTAATAAAATCCATCAATATAACATCGTTATAACATTATTACCGAAAATCATTTTGTACAAATCTTTGTAATAGGCCATAAAATAGCCAAAGTCATTTTATACAAATCTTTATCAAATATCATAATATAGGCTTTCATCTTCAAAATCATTATACGAACCAATGTCGTAAAAATATCATACAATACGTTTTATAACGTCGTGTAGAGTTAAATGAAAACCGTTATATGAATATGGTTATGTAAAACCAAAACACAAACATAATATCAATAATATGACCCCGTATTGCTAGTCAGGCAATATATTGTAATTCAGTGCGTATAGTAGTATTTTGTTAATTGGATTATTATAAGCCGCATGACATTGTTACCTTACTACAAAAAACAACGGGTAGCTAGCCCGAAACTCAATTTGCCCATCTAAATTAGCGTGTCGTCACAATAATCACGCTTGTGTAAATCTTCTCATACATAAATTCGCTTACCAATCAATGTGGCACGACGGGGATCAACTGTCAAGGCGCGAACTGGGGTGATCGTCCCCAAATAGTACTATTATATGCATAAGCGTCTACCAAATCCCGGTAGTTCACAATTTATGCTAATGGGAATTTTAGTGACATAACCTAACTTTAATAATCCATTTCATTTCATCTATCGGGTCGTGTAATCGTTCATCGGGTCATACAATCATTCGGGTCCAAATCAATAAACAAACAATAGGGACAAGTGGTGTCCTATTTTGTCAAAACTAACATGTTATCTCCCTCGCGGGTTTATAAAACATTTCATAAAACATTTAAAAGAGTGCGAGGCTATGAACTCACGTTGATGTGGGAAAGCGGGTTATCGGCGATTCGGATGTACGGTACGTGCTTCAATCACGGAAACCTAGACAAATAATACTCGTCTTAGACTCTTGTCCAATGACTTTATAAAATAACAATTATGTATACATATGATGATTTTATATATATGATGATCAAGTGGGTTTACATATTCTCATTTACTCATTTTAGTGATATGTGTTGATAACTTTTATACTAGTTTACTAGTTTTACCTATTTACATGTTTTAGGTCCAATAAGCCTATTATAAGTCCATTAACTTGTATTAATACATTTTATACTTGTATTATCAGTATTTATACTTTACATGTTTGGCCCAAATGGGTTAAGCCCAGTAAGTAATTTTTATAAGTGTTTAACTTATTTAGTTAAATTATTAGTCCAATATGCTAACTTAGCTCGTTATTGTCCGTATGTCATATAGTTCGGGTTTTATCGGTTTTTACTTGTATTAGGTACTTATATATCAGTATATGACTTTTAAAAACTTTACATTAGGCGGGTTTGATCGTCTAAGTTTTAATTGGCGAAAAACGTTAATTTTACGGTAATAGCCGAAAAAGTCGTAAAAATCATGTTTATAGTTTTTATAACTTATAAATCTTATTCAACTACCATTTTTATAAAGAGTCCATTTATTTAACCTTATACATATCTAAATAAATGAAATTTATAAGTTAGTAGGTTTTCATGTGTATATATTTTATAAATATATAAGTGAGTGCTTATTTTATATAAGTTTTTATTATACAAATCTGATTTTAAATTTCATGTTCACCAAAACAGCCATATCTAGAGTTCTATATGGAGATAAAAGCCCAAATTTTTATGGCATAAAATAAATGATAGGTGCTCCATTTAACTTAATTATGGCTACTGTTGAATCAGCATCTAACTATTTTATAAAAGTCGTCCAAAACAGTCTATGCAGAGTTGTACTCTAATATTGTTTTGATCATATCTCACTCATTTTTATGATTCCATTGCATGGCCAACTCTCACATGTGTACAAGTCTTAATACTCACTGTATATCAACTCATCTATACCATTTTATCAGTTCATCATATGGTTATTTACTGTTTCTATACAGCCTACTAAATTAAGCTAGATTAACCACTTTACATATAGTTTTTCATCTTTTTACCCATGTTTATCAACACCAAATCCCCACACAATATTTTTAATCATCATTCATCATCATATACATATACATAAGTAAAAGAAAATACAAGATTACATAATCAAAATAACAAGAAGGATAGGAAGAATGATCCTTATACCACCATAGTGATGAAAATATGAGGTTGATGAACAAGGCTTGGATTTGGATGGCAAGACTTGTGATATACCAATATCAACTTCAAGATCACCTATCTTCATGAAAATCTTGTTGAAAATCAGCCCTTGACTCCTTTGAAAACTTCTTTCTAGATGTTAAAATCACCACCAATCTATAGAGCTTTAAAAGGGTTTCATCATATGTGTGAATAACACATGATTTCATGGTTAAAATTGATCAAATGAGGGTGTTTATTGATGAATATGGGACGAATTTTGGGGAGGAAAAAAAGAAAGTTGTGGTGGTTTGCATGGATGGAAATGAACAAATGGTTTGAGTGGATGGTTTTGTGGTTTTGGTAGCTTACATGTTAAGCTTACAACACAAGTGTAAGCAACTTGTTTAAAGTTTGACACCAAGTTGGTGTGGTGTAGCCTTGTGGCCATCCCATGTGTGGTGGTGGGACAAGTTTATCTTGTCTCATCCCTATTTAATTACGGGTACTCCTCGAATCTAGTTTCCTTGATTTGCGTGCCCTCAGGTCGTTTTACGAAAAACTTTTTTATAAATTATGAATCAACGGCACAAAACGAATCTAATTAAAATTGTCTCATAAAAAACGGAGTTCGAAAACGTAAATACGAAATCCTAAGCTTTCCGGTTTAGTCGTAAAGGACGTTAAATTAAAATCGTAAGTCCTAATCTCTTCTCGTAAATTTGTGAGTTTATGAACCAACACAAATTTAAAATCTCAAAATAATATTCACGGACAAATTTATTTTCTGAAATGTCGGACTGTCACCAAAGATGGTGTATGTAAACGTAAGCACGTAACGTTGAATCCTCCGGTTTAGACGTAGTCGATGCTACTTCAAGACGTAAATCTAAATTTCTTCCCAAAAATAAGTGAGTTCATATTATAACATTAAAATAATGTTTTTAAATAAAGATTGAAAATAAAATATCAACCATAAATTGACGGATTGTCACACCAAATGTCGTTGGTCAGCGACTGAATGGACCCACTGGAAAGTGGGTTCATCATTGAAACTAATCTGGATTTGTTATATCTATGAAGGCTTACTTGAAGAAATCTGTTTGGTATCTGGATAGCGGGTGCTCCAGACAAATGACAGGAGTTAAACAATATCTGCATAGATATAAGAAGGAGCCTAGTCCAAAAGTAGTCTTTGGAGATGACTCCTCAGGGGCTACTGAGGGATATGGCTCAGTGGATTGCAACGGTATAACCTTCACAAGGGTCGCTTATGTCAATGGACTGAAGCACAACTTAATCATCATCAGTCAACTCTGTGATGCTGGTTTCAAAGTTCTGTTCACTAAGACCCAAGGAACAATCTTCAATAAAAATGATGATGTTGTTCTAACTGTACCCAGAAGAAGGGATGTGTATGTCATTGACATGACATCATGTCCAGAAGGGATGAACACCTGTCTCTTTTCCAAAGCATCTGATAGTGAAAATTGGCTATGGCATAAGAGACTCTCCCACCTTAACTTCAAGAACATCAACAAACTGGCCAAGAATGACTTAGTGGCTGGGCTTCCTTCTCTGACCTTCACCAAAGACAGACCCTGCTCAGCCTGTGAGAAAGGGAAGCACCACAGAGCCTCATTTAAGACAAAGCAATTATTCTCTATAAATAAGTGCCTCCATCTTCTTCACATGGACTTATTTGGACCAGTAAAACCATAATCCCTTAATCACAACAAGTATACACTAGTCATTGTAGATGAATTCTCTAGATTCACATGGATATTCTTTCTCAAAAAAAAAGAGTGATGTTGCTGAAAGATTAATGTCTTTCATCAGAGAAATAGATAACTTCAATGACTGCAGAGTTAAGGCTATCAGAAGTGACAATGGCACTGAATTAAAGAACCATGCCATGGAAGCCTTTTGTGATGAAAAGGAAATATCACAGAACTTTTCTAACCCAGGCACTCCTGAACAAAATGGTGTCGCTGAAAGAAGAAACAGAACTCTCATAGAGGTTGCTAGAACCATGCTCAGCGAATCAAGACTTCCAAAACAATTTTGGGGTGAAGCTGTGAACACAGCGTGTTACACACAAAACAGATCTATTATTGTAAAGAGACACGACAAGACATCTTATGAAGTGTATAGGAAGAGAGCCCCTGATGTAAGCTACTTCCATGTCTTTGGTTGCTTTGTTTTCATTCACAACTATAGAGATCACCTGGGAAAATTTGATGAAAAGTCAGATGATGGATTCTTTGTTGGATACTCTCCCACCTCTAGAGCCTATAGAATATTCAACATTCACAGGCAAGAACTAGAAGAATCCATCCATGTCACCTTTAATGAAGCAGATGATGTCATTACTCACACCAACACAGAAGAATGTGACATTGATTTCAATGAAGTCAAATCATATCCAGAGGATGATTTCTCAAATCTTAAGGAATCACCTCAGGCAGGTCACAAGGACTTTCCATATGTTCATGCTTTTGATCCTCACTCAATCTCTGACATCACTCCAGAGGTTGAAATGGCTGAACCTATCACTCCACCCACAGTAGTGAATGCTGATCTTATCGAACCAATCTCTCACCTAGATGAAGAGATTATGGATGAAGAAATAACATGTGAAGATCCCCCATCATTCATTGAACCTGCAGTGACTCCTAAACCCACAGAGACTCCTGCTTCTCAATCCAAATGGAGTAGGAACCAAGATATTCTTCTGGTGAATATTCTTGGTGAACCCTCTGAGGGAGTCACCACCAGAGGCAAGTTGAGATCTTTGGAAACCGCCTCAGCAAATGAATACCTTTTCGCTTATTTTCTCTCTGAAGATTGTGACAAATCTAACATTTTCAGGTAGTAAAATATTTTCTCATATAATATTTTGAAACTTATTTTTGTGTTGGTTGACGAACTCACAATTTACGGATTTAAATTTGGGCTTACGTGCATAATTTGGCGTCTTTTACGACTAAACCGGAAACCTTAGGATTACGTATTTACGTTTTTGAACACCGCTTTTGATGAGACAATTTTTATTGGATTCGTTTTGTTACGTTGATTCATAATTTATAAAAATGTTTTTCGTAAAACGACCCGAGGGCACGCAAATCGAGAAAAATAGAATCGAGAAATACCCGTAAATTAGTGAGATGGGACAAAACACTTTGTCCCACCCCACTAGCTTAATGGGATGGCTAACTTGACACCATAACACAAGGTGGCATCAAGTTTAGCTTACACCTTCCAAGTGTAAGCCTTAGCTTACATTTCAAGCTAACACATTCCACTTAACATCAAAACTAGCTACTTGTTTCATTATACAATTTACCTACATGCAAAACCAACATCAAACTCTCTCAACTCTCTCCCTTGTGTCGTCCACTATCAACCAACAAACACCCCATTTGATCTTTTCTAGCCATAAACCACATGTTTACTAGTTCTATTAAGGTGTTCTCTTGAAGCCTTGATCATTTGGTGGCCATATCAACAACTTTGGAGGTGATTTGATTGTGTCCTAGGGCTGATTTTCCAACCTATGTTCTTGATATTTGATGGTCTTGGAGATACTTGTTGTGTTCATCAAGTTCTTGTCTTCCTAAAACAAGAAATCCACTTGGATTGGTAAAGAAGATCATCCTCTCCATTTTTCTATTGTTATTTTGTAAAGAACAAATGTATTTTCTTTCATTTTGTATATTTATATGATGTATATATGATGATAAAAATGTTGTGTGGGGATCAAGTGTTGATAAATATGCTTAAAAATGATGATAACCATAAGAAATGAAGCTAAAATCTTGACTATTTAGTTGGCTGTATAAAAACAGTAGATAACTAAAAGATGAACAGATAAAATTGCATGGTTTGATCCATTTACAGTAAGTAGATGATGTTATACACATGTGAGAGTTGGCCATGCAATGGAATCAAAATAATGAGTGAGATATGATCAAAACAAGTTAGGTGGTGTAATCTGAATAAGCAGTTTTGTAGGGATTGTTAAGACAACTTAAACTCAAAATGGGCAGTAGCTATAACTAAGTTATATGTAGCACATATTATGAAGAACTTGTCATCCAAAAATGAGCTTCTAAGTCATTATAGAACTCTAGATATGTTAAAAATGGTGAACATGAAGTTAAAAATCAGATTTTTGGAAATAATGATTATTATTATTATATAAGCACTCACATTATAATGTATAAAATGTAAAAATATAAACCCACTAACTTATAAAACTTATTTATATAAATGTATAAAAGGTTAATTAAATGGGTAAATTATATAAATGGTGGTAAAATAATATTTATAAGTAATAAAAACTATAAACTTGATTTTTACGACTTTTTCGGCTATCGCCGTAAAATTAACGTTTTTCGCCAAATAAAACTTAAAAGACCAAACCCGTCTAATGTAAAGTTTATAAAAGTTATATACTGATGTATAGGTAACTAATACAAGTAAAAACCGATAAAACCCGAACTATAAGAAATACGGACATTTACGAGCTAAATAAACATATTGGACTAATAATTGGACTTAATAAGATAAAAACTTGTAAAAAGAAATTATTGGGATTAACCCATTTGGGCCCAACATGAAAAGTATATATACTGATCATATAGGTATAAAATGGATAAAAACAAGTTAAAGAACTTATAAAAGACTTAATGGACTTAAAATAGGTAAAATCGGTAAAACTAGTGAACTAGTAAGACGTTACCAAGACGTAAACACTAAAATGAGTAAACAAGAATGTATAAACCAACTTGATCATCATCATATGTACAAAAATCATCATATGTATATTGTTATTTTGATAAAAGTCAATGGACCGAGTCTAAGACCGATTATTATTTATATAGGTTTCCGTGACCGAAGCACGCCCGTAGCCGATAATCCGCCTTTCATTAACAACGTGAGTTCATAGCCTCGCACTCTTTTAAATGTTTTATAAAATGATTTGTAAACCCGCGAGGGAGATAACATGCTAGATTTTATAAAAATAGAACACAAGTAGTCCCGATGGTATGCTTAATGATATGGACCCGAATGATGCTATGACCCTATAAACGAGACTAAAAGGATTATTAGTAGTTAGGTTATGTCACTTAAAGTCCCATTAGCATGAATTGTGAACTACCGGGATTTGGTAGACGCTTATGCATTTGATAGTACTATTTGGGGACGATCACCCCAGTTCGCGCCTTGACGGTTGATCCCCGTCGTACCACATTGATTGGTAAGCGAATTTATGTATGAGAAGATTCCATAGCGTGATTTTTGTGACGACACACTAACTTAGATGGGAAAATTGTTTGTCGGGTTCGCGGCCCGCTGTTTTCATAGTAAGGTAACAATGTCATGTGGCTAATAATAATCCTATATAATTCAGATGAAACATATATAAATTCAAATACGATGTATCCTATATATGATAACGACGCTATTAACGATGAATATATTACCTATCATGGTAATATAGAGACTACGGTCTCATGGACGGTTTAAGATGTATGCTTGATTTATATATTGCCTGACTAGCAATATGAGGACTTACTTCTGATATTATACTTGTGTTCTGATTTTAAATGAATGTAAATGATTGTTTTATATAACGGTTTTCATTAAACTCTATGAATTCACTCGGCATTCGCTGATATGATTTTTGCATGTTTTTATCTCAGGTGCTTGAAGGTAATCCGGATGGAGATCGACTCTGATGGCCCACATAATATTAAAAATGTTCATTCGATCTATGTTTTGTAAACTTAATGACCTGTATAATTTGTGTAGAAATGCTAAAATGGATCCGCTGGTCTAATGTGGTGGTAGATGGTGGTGGAAGCCATTGTTGGCTTTGAGAGAGAGAGGAGAGGTTGAATGTGTGTGAAAATAAGTAAAATGTATTAATAGTGAAATGTGACATAACCAACACCCCTCCTTGGAAGCTAAGGAGGGGTATATATAGTCACACACGATATGCTTAACAGTACAAGAACCTAGTCTAGTCTAAACGTGTGTGACTATGGTAACTAATGGGAATTCTTAAATGTCGTCACATAAAGTGAGTTTCCAACAATCTTCCCCCATGGGACGACGTGTAGAATTCCTTACAATATTTTTTCCTAACAAGTACATAATGATAAGAACAAGAGCTTTCATAAAGCGTCCAATGCTGATGATGTCTTCTGAGGCCTTTGACTTCAAAACGACTCATCTTTAACTTGTAGTAGAAATACTGTAACGGCACGAGCTAAGTAACTCATACACTTCTGGTTAAGGAGAAGCTTCTGAATTAGCTTCCCCCTAATTCATGCCACATAAACTTGATGTAGAAGCTTTTAAGTAGCTTCCCCCTAAATTGTCAATCCTCGTAAGCAACTTCAAAGCTTTCAATAAAGCATAGAATGATTAAGCGCACAGCGGAATCTAACAAGCAAATCCCGTCATATAACATGATAACGTTGCTAAGAGAGATTTAAAGTTTGGGGTACACCAAGTAGATCAACAACTTCTCTTCTCACGCTTGAATAATTCTTCTGAATTTTTCTTCCCCCTGAGAGTTCAAGTTATGCATACCAGAAAGAATCAAGACATTTCTTCCCCTACATGGTTGAAGAAAGTAAATCAATCCCCATTATGAAGATCAAATACTAAAGTAGACACTTTATCCCATTCATGAAGTTGACATCATAACACCAGAGTCAATAAAGTCCCGGAAATGCACATATCTTCTTCCGGAGATGCACCAGAGTCAATTAAGTCCTGGGAGTGCATATAGGATAATGATGATGAATAATTGCAACAACCAAACAATTAATCATCAAATCAGTAGTGTACCGTTTAGAGATTGATAACGCCATGAGTTAAAACACTGATTTTCTCTGCGGCTATGACAAGTGTCATCCCGGAATGTCTTCAAATCAAAAGAAGGTATGAAGTTCATCACGTGTACTCGTTGTGCGTTCAATGTGTCTTCTTCTTCCCCCTTGATGGTTTCGAAACTCGAAACCATCAATAAATCGTAAGCACATGAACCTGAAAATCTCGAGAGAATAATAAATAAGCTTGATTATATTGGGTGAGAATCAGCTGTTGATTGAAAATCTCTTCTCATAAACTCTCCATGGCCATCTTTACCAACCCACTTGAAGGCAATTTGAAGTGACCACTGATGGAATGAACCAGATACATCAAACATGAAACTGAATAAGAATCCTTCGATTTTGTGACTTAAGCTTGCACTATTGTTGAATGAAGAACGGTGGATAAAATTTTAAGTACCAAATGCATCACTAAAGATGTCTATAAGCACAACCCCTCTTGAAATTATCCACGTCGACTATGCGCGTGACACTGAGTACAACAAAGTAACCCCTTTGAGTGATAGTTATCCGAGTCATCAACCATCCACCCCGAACCCGGAAACCAGATAAACAAGTCTTCATTCTGAGATTAAGCACGAGAAAGTTATCTGTTCAAGGATAAAATAAGTACACGCCTTCGAAGAAATTCGTCTCAGTCTTCAAATAATTAATATCCGATCCAAAAAAAATCTGTAGCCTCTAAAAATATACTTAATTTTTCTTTGGTCTCGTCAAAATAAATTTCGTCACTTAGTCGTCACTTCTTTTGTCTCGTCACGTTACTTTGTCACGTCTCGATTATGACCAAAGTATAAGTTAATACAGTGGAAACTAGATAACTCAAGTCTCAATCATAAATTTTATCGTCCAAGACATATCGAAGAATTTTTTTTTCGGAAATATTAGGTTTAAAACCTATATTTTCCTTTTTCGTTTAAGCACTTTCGATCGAGACATATCGAATACCCGACATTAAAAGTAATGTCTTCATAGCTCGATAAATCTCGTCCGGGCCACTATTCATATCGCATCCATTAGAAACACTCGATTCAATTCCATCTCATACGGGCCTAATCTAAAAATCAATTTCATCCGAATAACCCAAAATCACATTGAGCCCATATGCAATACGTGTGATTCCCCCCATATGTAGAACCCGGTGCAATGACTCACATATATAATCCATCCCACTAAATTAGGGCACTATAATCTCAATCCTTAATTTCTCCGCCCCCATCTCTTCTTTTAGAAAAATCATCCTGTCAACCATTTCCCAAATCTCACAAATCTCTAATCTCAACTGCTCCCATCCTGACTTTCTCGAGACCTCCGCACCCCCATCAACTCATCTTCCCAAAACATCATCTTCCCAAAACAGAACCCAACTCATCTCTCACAAATCCACTGCCTCTAACCACTTACAAGCAACCAAAGACATCAATCTCATCATGGTCGCCCGTGAAAAGTGAAGAAGAAGAAGTGGCGTCTAGATCAAATAGAATGATCTCGGGTAGGTGAAAGTTATGCATGTCGGTTTTTGATTCAAACGAATCATAGATCTGTGATGGTTAATTTATAAAACGCAAAAAAAATCTTTTAAAAGATTAACAAAAAGCGTTTTATTAAATCAGATCTTTTGGAATAAGATTGTTGCATGACGGGTTTCTTGAGTTAAACACGAGATAAAGAATGAGTCTAACAAAATTGTTATACTCAATCCTTAACATGTCTCGTAAATTAGAACGTGTAAACACTCTATATGACTCTATGATGAGAAGTTATACGAATAAAACTTTAAAAAGATTGGAGAAAAACGTGATAACCAATCTGAGGTCACGTCTAACTGATTTGGTTTCGAGTCTAGATGTGATGGGTTTAGGTGTCGATGGGTATAAGTTAGTTTTGGTGTTGATGTTGGTGATATAAGGTGGGATTTCGAGTCAACTCAGTGAGTGAACTGAGTCAACTCGGTAATTACCGAGTTGACTCGGTTGCAATGGATATGGTTTGGTCACATTTTTGGTCCCGGGTCATGTTTTAAACGAATCATGTTGTCAAGTCTTTGTATCGTAAAGATCCTTTTATAAAAATCCATCGCAATAATTAAAAACAGTCCATCGCAATAACCCACACTCCATTGTAATGTCATGAGGAAAATTGGGCAGCATGACGACATGACTTATGCCATTGCGACAGGTCCAACCACCCATCGCAATGTGACTCATCGGAATGATTCCCATCGCAATGGGTATGTCGAACCCATCAGAATGTGTAAAAAACAACAACCCCATCGCAATCCATGCGATCTAAGTAGCCATCGGAATGCGTCTATCTGAAAACTTTTATCCAAAAGTACTTTTCTGGCAATTCTGGGTTTCTGGGTATGTCCTTATCTCCATCTTAAAAGAAAAATTAGGTAAGCCAGAATAGATGATAAAAAAAAACAGATGATATTAACCGAAAGAAAACATGCACAACATCATAAGCAGATTAAGAATGGCAGGTTTAGATATGACTTTTGACCAGGAACAAAAGAGTTTGGACCAGTCAGGTTTAGACACCAAACCAAATAAGAGACAATAAATTATGACTGTTTGGACATTAATATAAAGACGTGACACATTTGGACCGATTTTGGACCAAATAAAGAATAATACGTGACTTAGAATGATACATTCGGACCCAAGAAAAAATTTTAAGACCACCAAATCAAGAACATGAACACGATCCAAGGATGGAACCGTGGCTCTGATGCCAAATGTAGAAATGCTAAAATGGATCCGGTGGTCTAATGTGGTGGTAGATGGTGGTGGAAGCCATTGTTGGCTTTGAGAGAGAGAGGAGAGGTTGAATGTGTGTGAAAATAAGTAAAATGTATTAAAAGTGAAATGTGACACAACCAATACCCCTTCTTGGAAGCTAAGGAGGGGTATATATAGTCACACACGATATGCTTAACAGTACAAGAACCTACTCTAGTCTAAACGTGTGTGACTATGATAACTAATGGGAATTCTTAAATGTCGTCACATAAAGTAAGTTTCCAACAATTTGGGACCTGTTGTACGCTTTTAAACCTTTTTATCGAATGAATGTTTGTTAAACCTTGTACAACCATTTTTATGTGTTGTCTATGATTGGAGTTATTGTGCTATCCCGTAACACTCTGAAAGACCCTTCCGCTGTACCGATACGAAAAATGAGAGCGTTACAGTTTGGTACCAGAGCTCTCGTTGTAGAGAACAAAAGATTTTAAAAACCAAGGTTTTGAACAAAACTTTTCAAAATCTTTTGACAATGAACATTTGAGAAAATATTTGAAAAATCTTTTGACTATAACGGTGCCAGAGATCTCCGACGTTACCAACAAGCCCTATTGAGAAGATATATATTTTAATATATATAATTTAATTTATATATATGTATATATCGTGATTTCATTATGTAATTGTTTAACTAGTATGTTATCCTAATACGAGATATATATATATATAAATTCGGATTGTCATGGCTGACCCTAATATTCCTGTAGAAAACCATGCTATTCCCGAACCTAATATAGAAGATGATCCTTATTTAGACTTAGTAGATTTTGATATTGATGATGAGGAGGAACCATTTGAGGATCCCGAGCCCGAGTTAGGACTAGGAGATCAGATTGCCCCTCAGGTTGACTTAGTAGAGAATGATATTGAGAATGTGGATATTGAGAATGTAGAGATTGAGAATGTGGATATTGAGAATGTTGATATTGAGAATGATGATGAGATTGGGTTAGATAATTTAGATGACAAGATTGACGACGAGGATGTCGAGGAGGATGTAGGTATAGATGTTGAGGTTGATGACGATGAGGAAGCTGAGCTTATTTATCCTTATGATGTTCCAGAGGGCGAGCCTTTGCCCCCACCAGTTTGTTTGTCTGATTCTGAAGATGAGTTACCTTGGGATGAAATGTCTGAATCGTCTGAATCTAATTCTGAATCAGAGGAGGATGAGGATGACGATGCACCTGACGGTACTGATGGTATTGCTACTCGTAGACGTGAGATAGGAGAGTCGTCTAGTACTCGAGAGGCTACTCATATTGATGGTCTTGCACCATGGGCCTTGAGACGTGATCTAGATGCTTCCCGTGTTAAGAGTTGTATGACAGAGGTTGGATTAGGTGTTGTTCAGACTCAGGTTGCTTATTTGGAGTCGAAGACTAAGGTTGGCGAGAAAGAGCGAGAATTGCTTAGTTTGGATTTGAGTGATGTTGAGCGTGGTTTGAATGAGGCTCTTAGAAGGTTATCGGTGTTGGAAAGTGGTGAGTATGTTGAAATGAAGAGAAAGGTGAATTCTATGGAGATTCAGTTGAGTGTGGCTCGTGCGATGCGTGAGAAAGCCGAAAAGGAGCTGAATATATCCGTGGGATGGAATAGTAGATTTTATGCCGACATGGTTGAAAGAGGAGTAATTCGTAAGCGCCCAGCTGAAGATGTGTCTAGTGATCGTCCGACGAAGATTCAGAAGACGATGGATGATGGACCATCTGGCGGTTCTCAGTAGACCAGTCTGTATTTAGTAGTGACCTTTATATCTTTTGTGCTTTTGTAGCTTTTGACTGAACCGACTTTTTAGTAATAGACTTGGCACGAATTTTGAGTGTATATAGTGTTAGAACTTGGATATGGGATGTACTAAGACAATACTTTTGTTTCAGATCGAATGAAATATGTATCTTGTCTTGAATTCCATATTGTGCCTTATTTGTATCTTGATTATGAATTCGATCCATATTATATGAATCTTTGTTGGATGAATGCTTAATACTTTGAAATTGTGGAATTATAGAACTATGCCACCCAAGAAGGCTGTGACTGAGGATGATGTACGTAGGATTATTACGGAGCAAGTTACCGCATCTATGACTGAATTTATGGCAAATGCTAGAAATGGAGCTGGCGGTAGTGGAGCTAGAGGTAGTAGAGCTGGCGGTAGTGGAGCTGGCGGTAGTGGAGCTGGCGGTAGTGGAGCTGGCGGTAGTGGAATTGGCGGTACTAATGTGAATGTGAATGCTAATAATGTGAATGATAATGCTGGAGGAAATGTAGAAGGACTTGGAACTAATGCGCCTGAAGTTAGTGGCTGTACTTATGTGACGTTCATGAAGTGTGAACCTCTACCTTTTAATGGAACTGAAGGTGCTGTAGGACTAAGCCAGTGGATTGAGAAGATTGAATCGGTGTTTAGGATTAGTAAGTGTAAGGAGGAAGATAAGGTGACTTTTGCTATGGCTACTTTTAAAGGTCGTGCGTTGACTTGGTGGAACGGGAGAATTGCTTTCATGGGTCTTGATGCTGCTAATGCTACTCCTTGGGCTGAAATTAAGAAGTGGATGACTTTGGAGTTTTGTCCTCGTAGTGTGATTATTAGGTTAGAACAAGAGTTGATTCATCTGAGAATAAAAGGTGTGGACATTGATAGTTACATGAATAGATTCCATGAGTTGGCCTTGCTATGTCCTCGATTGGTTGAACCCGAAGAGATCCGAATTAAGCAATATGTGAAAGGGTTGACTAGGAATGTCCGGGGGGACGTGACATCATCTAAACCACTGACCATTGATGATGCTGTTCGAATGGCTTACCAACTCATTGGACAGATAATTCAGGATAAGGAAGATGAAGCCCGTGTAGGTGAGAAAAGAAAGGGAGACGGTGAGCGTGTAGATAGAGGTGATAATAGGAAGAATTTCAATCGCCGTCAGAACAAGAGAAAGGGGAATGCAAATGCTCTTACCAACAATACACCGCGCAACGATGATAGATGTCTTAAGTGTGGCAACAAGAGGCATGCTGGCGACTGCTGGAAGTGCCGAAATTGCGGAAAGCTTGGACACAAGGTTGAAAGGTGTAAGAAGGGAACCATTTGCTTCAACTTTAATGAGGAAGGTCATAGGAAATCGGAATGCCCCAAGTTGAAAGCGATTGTACCTGGAAGAAACCCCCAGGGTGGTATCTACCAACTTGGAACAATTGAGGTGAAGAAAGAGGATCCGAATGTCGTTACCGGTACGTTTTTACTCAACAATCATTATGTTGTTGCTTTGTTCTATTCGGGTGCTGATAGGAGCTTTGTATCCACTAAATTTAGTGCCCTTATTGATATTGAACCTGTTGAGATAAGTACCAGTTACGAGGTGGAATTGGCTGATGGTAAATTAGTGAAAACTAATAAGCTATTAGAAGGATGCTCTCTAAATCTCATGAACCATTCCTTTCTGATTGATTTGATGTTGATAGAATTAGGTAGTTTTGATATTATTATTGGTATGGATTGGTTGTCTTTGAATAATGCTACTATTTTATGTGGAGAGAAAAAGGTTAAGATTCCTCTTAGGAATAGGACGTTAGTAATTGATGGTAGTCGAGGTGAATCCCGTTTGAAAATCGTTTCATGTATTAAAGTCCAAAAGTACATCAGGAACGGTTGTGAGTTATTCTTAGCTCAAGTAACCGGGAATGAGTCTAGGGAGAAACGATTGGAAGATGTACCTATTATTTGCGAATTTCCTGAGGTATTTCCTAAAGATTTACCCGGACTTCCACCGATAAGGCAAGTAGAGTTTCGAATCGATTTAATTCCTGGTGTTGCACCGGTGGCACGTGCGCCTTACCGATTAGCCCCTTCTAAATTAAAGGAGTTATCTGAGCAACTTAAGGAGTTGTCTGATAAAGGTTTTATTCAACCGAGCTCGTCGCCTTGGGGAGATCCAGTCTTGTTTGTTAATAAGAAGGATGGATCTTTTCGTATGTGCATTGATTATAGAGAACTGAATAAGTTGACAATTAAAAATCGATATCCTTTACCTAGGATTGATGATTTATTTGATCAACTGCAAGGATCTAGTGTGTATTCTAAGATATATTTGCGGTCAGGATATCACCAACTTCGCGTCCGTGAAGAAGATATTCCTATAACTGCATTTAGAACTCGTTATGGACACTATGAATTTCAGGTAATGCCATTTGGGTTAACTAACGCACGTGCGGTTTTCATGGATTTAATGAATCGAGTGTGCAAGCCCTACTTGGATAAATTTGTGATTGTGTTTATTGACGATATTATGATCTATTCTAAGAATGAAGATGAGCATAGAGAACATTTGAGGATTGTTTTGAAATTGTTGAAGGATGAAAGGTTGGATGCTAAGTTTTCGAAATGTGATTTCTGGTTAGATTCTGTGCAATTTCTTGGTCATGTGATTAACAAAGATGGAATTCATGTTGATCCTGCAAAGGTTGAAGCTATTAAGAATTGGTCTGCACTGACAACGCCAACGGAAGTGCGACAGTTCTTAGGATTGGCTGGCTATTATAGGCGATTCATTAAAGAATTTTCTTTGATAGCTAAACCCTTTACTAAGCTTACTCAGAAGAATAAACCTTTCGTTTGGGGAAGTGATGAAGATGGAGCATTTCAGACATTGAAGCAAAAATTATGTAGTGCGCCAATCTTATCATTACCCGACGGGAGTGAAGATTTTGTAGTGTATTGTGATGCATCTCTTAGAGGTTATGGAGCTGTTCTGATGCAGAGAGAGAAAGTGATAGCTTATGCTTCTAGGCAATTAAGGAAGAATGAGGAGAATTATACTACTCATGATCTTGAGTTAGGAGTTGTAGTCTTTGCTCTTAGGTTGTGGAGACATTATCTGTATGGCACTAAGTGTACGGTATTCACCAGTCACAAAAGCCTACAATATATTCTCGACCAGAAAGAATTGAACATGAGGCAACGAAGATGGATAGAGTTGTTAAGTGACTATCACTGTGATATAAAATATCACACAGGAAAAGCCAATGTTGTTGATGATGCGTTAAGTAGGAAAGATAGAGAGCCTATCAGGGTGCGTTCTCTAGTCTTGACCGTGCACAATAATTTGCCTGAGCAAATTAGAAATGCGTAAATAGAAGCTTGTAAGAAGGAGAATTTTGTTAATGAAGGGTTCCGAGGAGAAGGAGATCCTTTAGAGGTTAGAGCTGATGGAGTGAAATGTTTAAGAGGTCGTATGTGGATACCTAAGTTTGGAGGCTTAAGAGATTTGATTATGTTAGAATCCCATAAATCTAAGTATTCCATTCATCCGGGATCTGATAAGATGTACCATGATTTGAAGAAGTTGTACTGGTGGCCGAATATGAAAGCTGACATAGCTATGTATGTTCTTCAATGCTTGACTTGTGCTAGAGTCAAAGCTGAACATCAAAAGCCATCAGGACTACTTCAACAAGCAAAGATTCCTGAATGGAAGTGGGAGCGAATTACAATGGACTTTATCACCAAGCTTCCTAGAACATCATCTAGAAACAATTCGATTTGGGTTATTGTCGATAGACTGACCAAATCAGCACACTTCATTCCGGTTAAGGAGCAGTTCTCACTAGAGAAGCTGACTCGAATATACCTTGATAATGTTGTATGCAAACATGGAGTGCCTGTATCGATCATTTCAGATCGAGATCCTAGATTCGCATCGAATTTTGGGAAATCTCTCCAAAGATCTTTGGGAACAAATCTCGACATGAGCACTGCTTATCACCCCCAGACTGATGGGCAGAGTGAAAGGACGATACAAACATTGGAAGATATGTTGAGAGCTTGTGTGTTAGACTTTGGTAAGAATTGGGATAAACATTTGTCGTTAGCAGAGTTTTCGTATAACAATAGTTACCATTCTAGTATTAAGGCTGCACCGTTTGAAGCTTTGTGTGGTAGGAAGTGTAGATCTCCTATATGTTGGAGTGAAGTTGGGGATACCCAGCTCACGGGACCGGAATTTATCCGGGAGACTACGGAGATGATAGTTCAGATTAAGAAGAGGTTGTTGACTGCCCGTAGTAGACAGAAAAGTTACGCGGATGTGCGGCGGAAGCCAATGGAGTTTGAAGTGGGTGACCGAGTAATGTTGAAAGTATCGCCATGGAAAGGCGTTATAAGATTTGGAAAACGAGGGAAATTGAATCCCCGTTATATTGGATCCATTAAGATTTTATCTAGAGTAGGTCTGGTGGCTTACAAACTAGAGTTACCCCCAGAACTTCATGGTGTTCACAACACATTCCATGTATCTAATCTGAAGAAATGTCTAGCAGTGAGTGATGAGAAAATTCCATTAGGTAAGGTTCGAATAGATGGGAAGTTGCATTTTATCGAAGAGCCCGTAGAAGTTATGGACCGTGAGGTAAAGCAACTGAAACAAAGTCGGATACCTATTGTCAAAATCCGATGGAATTCAAAGCATGGACCGGAGTATACTTGGGAACGAGAGGATGAAATGTGGAAGAAATATCCGCACCTCTTCGATTTCAATAAGAAACGGACATCCAAATGAAATGGATCATGAGGACGTTGATCCCTTTTAGGAGGAAAAGCTGTGACAAATCTAACATTTTCAGGTAGTAAAATATTTTCTCGTATAATATTTTGAAACTTATTTTTGTGTTGGTTGACGAACTCACAATTTACGGATTTAAATTTGGGCTTACGTGCATAATTTGGCGTCTTTTACGACTAAACCGGAAACCTTAGGATTACGTATTTACGTTTTTAAACTCCGTTTTTGATGAGACAATTTTTATTGGATTCGTTTTGTGACGTTGATTCATAATTTATAAAAACGTTTTTCGTAAAACGACCCGAGGGCACGCAAATCGAGAAAACTAGAATCGAGAAATACCCGTAAACTAGTGAGATGGGACAAAACACTTTGTCCCACCCCACTAGCTTAATGGGACGGCTAACTTGACACCACAACACAAGGTGGCATCAAGTTTAGCTTACACCTTCCAAGTGTAAGCCTTAGCTTACATTTCAAGCTAACACATTCCACTTAACATCAAAACTAGCTACTTGTTTCATTATACCATTTACCTACATGCAAAACCAACATCAAACTCTCTCAACTCTCTCCCTTGTGTCGTCCACTATCAACCAACAAACACCCCATTTGATCTTTTCTAGCCATAAACCACATGTTTACTAGTTCTATTAAGGTGTTCTCTTGAAGCCTTGATCATTTGGTGGCCATATCAACAACTTTGGAGGTGATTTGCTTGTGTCCTAGGGCTGATTTTCCAACCTATGTTCTTGATATTTGATGGTCTTGGAGATACTTGTTGTGTTCATCAAGTTCTTGTCTTCCTAAAACAAGAAATCCACTTGGATTGATAAAGAAGATCATCCTCTCCATTTTTCTCTTGTTATTTTGTAAAGAACAAATGTATTTTCTTTCATTTTGTATATGTATATGATGTATATATGATGATAGCAATGTTGTGTGGGGATCAAGTGTTGATAAATATGCTTAAAAATGATGATAACCATAAGAAATGAAGCTAAAATCTTGACTATTTAGTTGGCTGTATAAAAACAGTAGATAACTAAAAGATGAACTGATAAAATTGCATGGTTTGATCCATTTACAGTAAGTATATTATGTTATACACATGTCAGAGTTGGCCATGCAATGGAATCAAAATAATGAGTGAGATATGATCAAAACAAGTTAGGTGGTGTAATCTGAATAAGCAGTTTTGTAGGGACTGTTAAGGCAACTTAAACTCAAAATGGGCAGTAGCTATAACTAAGTTATATGTAGCACATATTATGAAGAACTTGTCATCCAAAAAAGAGCTTCTAAGTCATTATAGAACTCTAGATATGTTAAAAATGGTGAACATGAAGTTAAAAATCAGATTTTTGGAAATAATGTTTATTATTATTATATAAGCACTCACATTATAATGTATAAAATGTAAAAATATAAACCCACTAACTTATAAAACTTATTTATATAAATGTTAAAAAGGTTAATTAAATGGGTAAATTATATAAATGGTGGTAAAATAATATTTATAAGTAATAAAAACTATAAACTTGATTTTTACGACTTTTTCGGCTATCGCCGTAAAATTAACGTTTTTCGCCAAATAAAACTTAAACGACCAAACCCGTCTAATGTAAAGTTTATAAAATTTATATACTGATGTATAGGTAACTAATACAAGTAAAAACCGATAAAACCCGAACTATAAGAAATACGGACATTTACGAGCTAAATAAACATATTGGACTAATAATTGGACTTAATAAGATAAAAACTTGTAAAAAGAACTTATTGGGCTTAACCCATTTGGGCCCAACATGAAAAGTATATATACTGATCATATAGGTATAAAATGGATAAAAACAAGTTAAAGAACTTATAAAAGACTTAATGGACTTAAAATAGGTAAAATCGGTAAAACTAGTGAACTAGTAAGACGTTACCAAGACGTAAACACTAAAATGAGTAAACAAGAATGTATAAACCCACTTGATCATCATCATATGTACAAAAATCATCATATGTATATTGTTATTTTGATAAAAGTCATTGGACCGAGTCTAAGACCGATTATTATTTATATAGGTTTCCGTGACCGAAGCACGCCCGTAGCCGATAATCCGCCTTTCATTAACAACGTGAGTTCATAGCCTCGCACTCTTTTAAATGTTTTATAAAATGATTTGTAAACCCGCGAGGGAGATAACATGCTAGATTTTATAAAAATAGAACACAAGTAGTCCCGATGGTATGCATAATGATATAGACCCGAATGATGCTATGACCCTATAAACGAGACTAAAAGGATTATTAGTAGTTAGGTTATGTCACTTAAAGTCCCATTAGCATGAACTGTGAACTACCGGGCTTTGGTAGACGCTTATGCATTTGATAGTACTATTTGGGGACGATCACCCCAGTTCGCGCCTTGACGGTTGATCCCCGTCGTACCACATTGATTGGTAAGCGAATTTATGTATGAGAAGATTCCATAGCGTGATTTTTGTGACGACACGCTAACTTAGATGGGCAAATTGTTTGTCGGGTTCGCGGCCCGCTGTTTTCATAGTAAGGTAACAATGTCATGCGGCTAATAATAATCCTATATTATTCAGATGAAACATATATAAATTCAAATACGATGTATCCTATATATGATAACGACGCTATTAACGATGAATATATTACCTATCATGGTAATATATAGACTACGGTCTCATGGACGGTTTAAGATGTATGCTTGATTTATATATTGCCTGACTAGCAATATGAGGACTTACTTCCGATATTATACTTGTGTTCTGATTTTAAATGAATGTAAATGATTGTTTTATATAACGGTTTTCATTAAACTCTATGAATTCACTCGGCATTCGCTGATATGATTTTTGCATGTTATTATCTCAGGTGCTTGAAGGTAATCTGGATGGAGATCGACTCTGATGGCCCACATAATATTAAAAATGTTCATTCGATCTATGTTTTGTAAACTTAATGACCTGTATAATTTGGGACCTGTTGAACGCTTTTAAACCTTTTTATCGAATGAATGTTTGTTAAACCTTGTACAACCATTTTTATGTGTTGTCTATGATTGGAGTTATTGTGCTATCTCGTAACACTCTGAAAGACCCTTCCGCTGTACCGATACGAAAAATGAGAGTGTTACAAAGATGAACCTAAGAATGTGGTTGCTGCGCTTCTTGATGAAGGGTGGGTTGTTGCCATGCAAGATGAGTTGAATCAGATCAAGAGGAACAAGGTGTGGACCCTGGTAAAAGCTCCAGCTGGAAAACAAGTGGTTGAAACTAAGTGGGTCTATAGAAACAAGAGGGATGAAGCTGACATGATTGTTAAAAACAAGGCTAGGCTTGTGGTGCTGGGGTACAATCAATCTGAGGGTATTGACTATGATGAAACGTTTGCACCAGTAGCCAGATTGGAAGCTATCAGATTCTTCCTAGCCTTTGCAGCTTATATGGGGTTTACTGTATACCAGACGGATGTGAAGAGTGCTTTTCTAAATGGTAAGCTTGCAGAGGAAGTATATGTCTATCAACCCCCTGGGTTTGAAAGCAGTGAGTATCCTGATCACGTCTGCAGACTTCAAAAAGCACTATATGGGTTGAAACAAGCGCCTAGAGCCTGGTATGAAACCCTATTCACTTATAGGTCCAAGGGTGATGTCATTTTAGTACAGATTTATGTGGATGACATAACTTTTGGTTCAACCAATATCACCTTGAGCAAACAGTTTGCCAAACTCATGACCAAAAAGTATGAAATGAGCATGATGGGGGAATTAACTTTTTTTTGGGTTTTCAAATTAAACAAAATTCAAAAGGAATTTCCATCTGTCAAGAAAAATATGTTAAGGATTTGCTCAAGAAGTATGATCTGTCTGATTGTGCATCAGTGAAATGCCCAATGCTTCCTCCCAACAACTTGGGAGCTGATGACTCAGGGGTCTCTGTTAATGAGACCTTATATAGAGGCATGATTGGGTCACTGATGTACCTCACAACAAGCAGACCAGACATATAATTTGCCACATGTCTCTGTGCTAGGTACCAAGCTAACCCCAAGGAATCCCACCATGTAGCTGTCAAAAGAATTTTCGGGTACTTAAAAGGATCTCCCACACTAGGTCTCTGGTATCCAAATGGATCAGGCTTCGACCTCAAAGTTTACTAATACAAGGTTTTATCCAAGTATAAAATATTTATCGTCGATCTCTTCGAATTGATTACCGGGTAAGAGTGTGACTCAATTGTCTTTTGGAAAACAAGAGGATATGTTTGTTTGATTATCTAAAATTTTAAAACTAAAAGTAAGTAAGAAAATTGTCATTGAGAAGAATAAAAGCTTTTGAAATTTAAACTACAAATAAAAGTGTGCAATCTTTGGAAATTAAAACTTAAAAACTTGATCAAAATAAACTAAGACAAAAGAGTGGGAAAGATAAAATTCAAAATCTAAGGAAAACAAAACAAGCCTAAGTCCGATCGAGATGCGATCGCACTCAAATAGTAATCTAGATCGCACTCAATGCAATCGCAACTTGGGAACCAGATCGTACTCAATAGTGCAATGGGTAGGGGTGATAGTACTCAGCAATCGCAACCACGATCGTAATGAGTGATCGTGGTCTTTGATCGTAACACAAAGATCGCAGTCAATGCGATTGTAACAAGAAGACGTGCCACGATCGCACCCACGATCGCAATGAGTGATCGTGGCGTGTGATCGTACCAGGGAAAAACGTGTAGATCGCAGTCAATGCGATCGAAGCCAGATGATCGTAACAACAAAACCCTCCTGGATCGTAATGAAATCCCAAGAGTAACCAAGCTTAATGAATAAGCAGTAGACACAATAAGCACTTCCAAACTTTCAGACAAAGATAAATAAGCACAAATTTGAAACTTTTAGGAATCTAAACACGTACCCTTTATAAACCGAACATTAAAAAGTTAAACTTTTTAAGAAAGTTTAAAGGTTAATAAGCCAAAACATTTGGATAAGCTACTAAGCATAAAAAGCTTATAGCCTATACGTATGAAAGCTTATGAATGGGTAAAAGATTAACTTTTACTTGACTAAAACATCAAAATCAATCACGTATTAAGAACTAATCGGATCAAAAATGAAGTTTCGGATTAAGGAATAAGCAAAATCAAGAAATGTAGAAGGATATTAAAGAACACAAAGCTTAAACTTAAACTTTTTGATTAATAAAACTCAAATACAAAGATTAACTAAAGCTTAAACTTAAAAGAAAAGATGAAGTTTTAGTGAGAGAAAGTTAAACACTTTCTCTCTCTAAAATGAAAACTAAAAAAAACAAAGAAAAATAAAACTAGCTAACCCCCTCCTAATGTGATTAGGAGGGTATTTATAGGCTAAGTGGGAGGTGCATGTGTGGTGTGCTTCCTTCTTTCTTTTCTTCTCGACTCGTTTAATTCTTTGTCTTTTCTTGACGTCGTCTCGGGATTTGAACTTGTCTTAATAATTTTTCTTCTTTAATTTCGACTTGAGTTCTTCGACTTCATTAAAACTTCCGTGTTTAGACTTTTTCTTTGATAAATATTCAGAATAGGTCATGGACATCCGTTCTTTAAGCACTCTTGATCTCTTGACTTCGTCTTTTCTTGTTTTCTTCGATAAAAGCCCGTGAAAGCCCGTGTTTTCTTCCTTTTCATCTTTTGGTCCTAAAACACAATAAAAACCCAAACCAAGCATAATTCTGACTTTTACGCCATAAAACATACGTTTTGGTCTTGTTATTATTGGAAATAAGTGGTAAAAGGATAAGTGTTTTCACACTTATTAAATCCCCTACACTTGACCATTGCAATGCCCTCATGCAATGCCTTAATTTAATGGCACGATCTACATTTTCCATCATAAATAACCTACCTTGGCCTTTATTAAATATTAAACATTTAAGGAAAATAAGACTTACATTGGTTTTAGGCTGCCATGAACGTTTATCATCCTCAAGTTTCACTTTCCCCATACCAAGCTTAAAAACGAGATCATTGTTATTATAAGTTAGCAAACTAACACGAATTTATGTGGGCCAATTATTCACTTAGACTCCCTTATTCCTAGGTGTATCTCTTATATTTTATTTTTGTCTTGAATGATCACGAGGATTCATTGTTTGACTTATTTCGATAGTTATTTAGACCGAAAATAAAGTGGGACGATTTAATCAATAGTTAGCTAAAGGACAAAATCTTTTAAAACTGCTTCTCGAGACCTCATAAAGTTCATATCTTGGCATAACTCGCTTCACGATTTGAGACCTTTCTCGGACCGATATTTGGCAACGACTTCATACTTCAAATATTGAGAGACGTTCTTGAAATTATGGTCTTCTCTTCATAATAGGAATTTCTTCACTTGAAGTTTTTGAGAGATTCTTCATACTTGGACCACGACTTCTTCATTTTTCTCCAATCTTTATTTTGGACTTTGATATACAACGATCCGCCTCCTTTTAGGACTTGGATCTATTTATCCTCATACCTTGCTAGGGACTTTTCGGATAGACTTCTCCATGATCTTTAGGGGAGTATTTGCTTTTCGTCGTGTGTCTCGATCCTTCATATTGATTTTCGATAAATGATTCTTCACATCACTTTTGGATCTTTAGCAACAAAATGTAGCCTTCATGCCTTGTTAGGGCCTTTTCGGACTCGCCAATCTTCGCATCCCGCTTCAATAAGTTATTCCTTGGCTATGAACTCTAATTAATACCGAGCAAATTTTAAACGATCTTGTGCTAGAAGCTAAGTAACTTTTCAAATCGTACAACCTTATTTATTGCAGATAAATTTATTAGCAAGCGATGGGAGAATAGGCTTATAATCAACTCACATAAATTCACGAAAGAATACCAAACTTATAATTGACTCTATCATCTCTCGTTCTCCACAATTTAAAATCTCAAGGAATGAGACTCGTGGATGCTTACCCAATTAAATCACAGCTTTGGGTTTTCGAGTCATCTATAGGATCTTGCAAACTCTTAGACTTTTTCAAGTTTTAGAATTCTCATTTTAAAGTTCCCTTGATAAACGACTCTCTAGGATCAATTATAGGAACTTGCGAAAAGTTCTTGTTCTTAACCCGTGAGAGTTAAGACTTTCGCGTTTTAAAGTTCCCTATATAAAAGCCTAGCAAAACTTGACTTAAATACGTTAAGGATACTAGCTAGAGTAAACTTAGATAAGTAAACTCGGGTTGAGTCAAAATATTCACGACTTTGAAAAATTTAAAACCACTTTATAGCAAATTTATTCTAGCAACGAAAGTAAATAACGATAACAAAGGAAAACTACAAGGCCAAAATAGATTAAAAATTTTGAAAAATATCGAAAAATCAAATATTTCGGTTAAAATGAGGACAAATGCAAGGAAAAGACCACTTAACTTTGATAGAAGTCCCCCCACACTTAATATAAACATTGTCCTCAATGTTTAAGCATGTGGGAGTAAACTCCCCTACACTTAGGACATTGTGCACTTTGTTTAAATCTTGCTAAGGTAAGGACAACTAAAGTGATTCATATTTTAATATTGAATAAATATAAAATAGAGAATCAAAAGAGTATAGCATAGAACCGGGAAGACGGGTACACGGGATCACGGTTCGTCAAAAGTCATCGAGGTGCTCTTTGAAGCTTGAATCCTTGCACAAAATAAGAAACAAGACAACCAACACATACGGGGCTCCCCCTACACTTATTATGAAAGCGGTAAAGGATAGATCACGGGTTGCCTCCCGAGAAGCGCTTTTTTTTATAACCGAGTCACGAGCCTGGCTCGACCCAAAACTAGTTCATGGGAAACGTGGTGAGGGATGGAATCATCTCATGAGAGATGTCCTCACCAAAGTACAGCTTCAAACGCTGGCCATTCACCTTGAAATTGGTCCCATTAGGCTGAGAAAGATCAATGGTGCCATATGGAAAGACTTTGGCGACGATGAATGGACCAGACCAGCGGCTCTTCAACATGCCCGAGAAGATCTTCAACCGAGAGTTAAAGAGTAAAACTGATCACCAACGTGGAACTCTCGATTCTTAATTCTTGCATCGTGGACGATCTTGGTCTTCTCCTTGTAGATCAATGAGTTCTCATAAGCTTCATTCCTCAATTCATTAAGCTCGTTGAGTTGAATCTTCCGAAGATCGCCGGCTTTATTGATGTCGAAGTTGGCCCACTTCAAGGCCCAGTATGCCTTATTTTCCAGCTCGATAGGGAGGTGGCATGCTTTCCCGTACACAAGACGATAAGGTGTACAGCCAATCGGGGTCTTATAAGCGGTACGGAAAGCCCACAAAGCATCGTCTAACTTGTCGGCCCACGTGGCACGATGCTCTCCCACAGTACGTTCCAGAATTCGCTTCAATCCACGGTTGGAAATCTCGGCTTGCCCATTGGTTTGGGGATGATAGGCGGTGGAAAGACGATGATTGACACCATACTTAGCCATGACTCTTGCAAATTGAGCATTGCAAAAATGAGTCCCGCGGTCACTGATTATAGCACGAGGAACACCGAATCGAGCAAATAGTTGCTTCAAAAAGTTCACAACCACTCTCGCATCGTTCGTTGGGAGAGCCTTAGCTTCAACCCATTTAGAAACGTAGTCAACAGCTACGAGGATGTACTTGTTCCCTTTGGATGATGGAAATGGCCCCATAAAGTCGATGCCCCATACGTCAAAGATTTTACATTCTTGTATGAAATGTTGAGGCATCTCATCTTTATGTGTGATCTTGCTTTGTCTTTGGCAAGCATCACAATGTTTAACCATTTCGTGAGCGTCACGATAAATGGTGGGCCAATAGAATCCAGAGTCAAACACTTTCTTAGCGGTGTAGTTGGGACCAAAGTGACCACCGGTGGGTCCTTTATGGAAAGCATCAAGGATTGGTAAAGCTGCCGGCCCATCAACACATCAACGAATGATCAGATCAACACATAGTTTGAAGAGATAAGGGTCATCCCAGAAGTAAGTCTTAACATCTTTAAAGAACTTCTTCTTTTGTTGGGATGTTAACCCTTTTATGAGAATACCACCCGCTAAGTAGTTTCTAATGTCCGCAAACCACGGGGTGTCATCAAGATTGGAGTGAATAGACATTAAGGCCTCAAGGGGAAAAGAGTCATTGATCTCTTGGTTCGGATGATCCCCTTGATATGGATCCTCAAGTCTACTCAGATGATCCGCTGCTAGGTTTTCGGCCCCCTTTTTGTCACGAATTTCAATGTTAAATTCTTTAAGGAGCAAAACCCAACGAAGAAGTCTTGTCTTAGAATCTTGTTTAGTTAACAAGTACTTCAATGCGGAATGTTCGGTATAGACAATTGTGGTGGAAAGGACAAGATAGGGGCAGAACTCCTCAAAAGCATACACTACAGCTAAAAGCTCTTTTTCGGTAGTGGTGTAATGTAATTGAGCCCCCGTCATTGTCTTGCTAGCATAGTGGATTGGTTAGAAGTGTTTGTTCACTCTTTGGCCCAAAACCGCTCCAATAGCAAAGTCGCTAGCATCGCACATCAATTCAAAAGGTAGCTCCCAATTAGGGGTGACTAAGACCGGTGCCTTAGTTAGCTTATCCTTGAGAAGATTGAAGGCTTCAATACACTCTTTGGAAAAGATGAAAGGAGTATCTTTTTCCAAGAGGTGGGTCATCGGGCGAGCGATTTTAGAGAAGTCTTGAATAAATCGACGATAGAAGCCCGCGTGACCAAGAAAAATTCTCACACCCTTCACGATTAAAGGTGGAGGTAATTTGGATATGACATCCACTTTATCACGGTCAAATTCAAGACCGGCTTTAGAGATTTTATGTCCCAGCACAATGCCTTCTTTTACCATGAAATGGCATTTTTCCCAATTCAGAACAAGGCGAGTGTCTTCACGCCGCTTAAGCATGCGTTCCAAATTGGCAAGGAAAGTAGAAAAGGAATCACCATAGACCGAGAAATCATCCATGAAGACTTCCATTGTTTCTTCAACCATGTCACAGAAGATAGCGATCATACACCTTTGGAAGGTCCCAGGAGCATTGCATAAGCCGAGAGGCATTCTTTTGTAAGCAAATGTTCCATAAGGACAAGTGAATGTGGTTTTCTCTAGGTCTTGGGGATCGATGGGTATTTGAAAGTAACCCGAGAAACCATCTAAGAAGCAGTAATAGTCATTACCCGCTAGACGTTCAAGCATTTGGTCCATGAAAGGAAGGGGAAAATGATCCTTTCTCGTAGCATCATTGAGTTTGCGATAGTCTATACAAACTCTCCACCCTGTAACGAAACGAGTAGGAATCAACTCGTTGTTTTCATTGGGAACAACGGTGATTCCGCCTTTCTTAGGCACATAATGGACTGGACTAACCCATGTAGAATCCGAGATAGGGTAAATCATGCCCGCATCAAGAAGTTTGATAACCTCTTTTTTGATAACGTCATGGATCTTGGGATTCACCCTTCTTTGGCTTTGAATAGTGGGTTTAAAGTCGTCCTCCATGAGAATTTTATGTGTGCAAAAGTGAGGATCAATTCCACGAATATCGGAGATTTTCCAAGCAATCGCTTTCTTATGATTCTTCAGCACGGAGATAAGTCGGGATTTTTCTTCTTCTTTCACGTCCTTTGCGATGATGACCGGTAACTTCTTGTTGTCTTCAAGGAAAACGTACTCGAGATGAGACGGAAGATCCTTAAGCTCTAAATCCGGAGGATTTTCGATGGACGGCGTAGTCAACTTCGGATCATCGGTAGAGATAGCCTTAGGAGACTGTGGAGAAATATGGTCCTCATTGAGAAGTTTCTCAATGGTACGAATGTCTTCATCCCAATTGGAGGGAGAATCGTCATATTGTAAATCCACATCTCCCAGAGTTGCTTCAAATTCTTTCAAGAAGAAATCACTTTCTCCAAATGGAGTTAGTGATGGAGCAATAGAGGCAACGGTCTCAACAGTGGGTAGAGAAGAAGAACCACTTTTACAAGCCTCTTTGAAATGTTCTTCACAAGCCTCATCAAGAACGCCAATAAAATTAACACTCTCGTTTTCCGAAGGCTGCTTAGAAAGTTTACCCATGTTGAAGACGATTTTATCGTCACCAACTCTCATGATTAATTCGCCTGCGGCTACATCAATGAGAGTGCGACCGGTCCTCAAGAATGGACGTCCAACGATTAATGGAACACGGGATCCATTTCATAGTCAACGACAACAAAATCCGCCGGAAAGGTGAATTTGTCGACGCCGACGAAAACATCTTCGGCAATCCCCACAGGATAAGCAACCGTACAGTTAGCTAATTCCAAGGTCATTCGGGTGGGGAATAGCTCGGGTATAGATAATTGTTTCCAAACGCTTAGAGGCATTAAGTTGATACTAGCACCTAGATCGGTTAGGGCCATACAATTCTCTACCCCGGGAAAGTTGCAAGGAATCAAGAAACGACCGGGAGCCTCAGCAAAGGAGATATTAAAATTCAGTATTGGCGATGTCGAGAAATTTTTCCTTATCACTTAAAAGATCCTGAAACATCTTAGCATATTTAGGCATGTGAGCGAGAGCCTCAGCAAAGGAGATATTAAAATTCAGTTGTTTAAACATTTTGAGAAAGTTAGAAACCTGAATATCATCCTTGTTCTTCAATTTGTCTTTCCTCAACCTTGAGGGATAAGGTATATTGGGTTGAGATGAAGGCTTCGGAATGGATTTCTCACTCACATCCATGGGTGGTGGAGGGGTGGAAGTAGGAGGTGGTGGAGAAAGTTGTTCTTTTTCCTTGTTCACAATCACGGGTGGAGGTGTAGGAAGCTCGGGTTCCGTATAACCTTTTCCACTACGAGTGGGGATTGCTTTCATCTCCCCTCGTAGATTAGCAACGGTGTTACTCGGAAGAGTACCCGAAGAAGAGGGTTGATTACCTTGGAAAAGCGAACCTGTCATATCACGTATATTATCCGCTTGAGTGCTGAAAGAGTCTCTCATGTCTGCGCGAATATCATTGCTTTGTTTTGCCATGTCATTCCTTAGCTCGGCTTGAATATCGCTCCCTTGTTTCGCCATATCTCCCTTCAAGTTGATGAATTGACTCTGAAGTTTCGTCACCATCTCTCTATTAGTCCTCATGAATGTCTCGATGTCTTGATTCAACGTCGTTGGTTGATTGAGAGGTGGATCTTGGTAAGCTTGAGAATTTCCTTGAGGTGGGTATAGGTTTCTTTGGGATTGATATTGATTGTTAGCACGAGGTTGGGATTGGTTATTTCGGTTATAGCTTTGTTGTTGGTTTTGGTTTTGAGGAGTAAAACCGGGTGGTGCAAGATAGTTGTTTGAACGATAACTTAGCAAGTTACGGTATCCTTGAGGACGAGCTTGATAGCTTCCCGTAGGATAGTTACCGTATGCCGCATTAACGTTTTCACAAAAATTTCCTTGAGTAGAAGGACAATCATTGTAAGAGTGAGGACCACCACATCTGTCACAAGAAATAGCAACGGCTTTAGCTTGTTGAGTATGGTTATTAGCCAAAATTTGCATATTTTTGCTCATTTCGATAATGGCACGTTCCATGGCGGACATGTCGGTGGTGGAAGAAGTAGATGAAACATTGACTCTCGGATTAGATCTTGAGGATGCGGATGAATCCCAATTCTTGTGGTGAGTAGTCATATTTTCAATCAACTCTCTACACTCCTCCGGTCTCCTTTTCATAAAAGTACCACCGGCGGCGGCGTTGATCCTGTCACGATCACAAAAAGTGAGACCATTGTAGAAAGTATCAATGAGAGTGACGGGGTGCATGTAGTGATTTGGACAACGGTCGATCAAATCATTGTATCGTTCCCAAGCATCAAAGAGCGATTCATCATTGTCTTGCATGAATCCACTAATTTGGTTACGAAAGCTCGTGACCATGGATGGTGGAAAGTAGCGCGACAAAAATCGTTGAGTCATGTCGTCCCAAGTATGAATAGAATTTTTTATTGAGACGGTCAAACCATTTTTCGGTATGGTGAGAAAGCGAGTGGGGAAATAGTTGAAGGCGAAGTACATCCATAGAAGCACCAGGTAACTTCATGCTTTGGGTGATGGTAATGAATTTGTCGAGGTGTTTCTTGGCATCATCATCTGGTATTCCGCGAAATGGATTAGTTTGCACTTGTTGAATCATGTGATGCTTCAACGAAAACTCCTGAGCCGTTATTTGCATCAGCGCAATCGTGCCTCCACGTCCATTCATCGTAGGTTGGCATAGCTCCTACATGGTTCGTAGGTCGGGTTAGGCTAGATTATTCATGTTGGGGTGGGGTGGATTATTATTGTTGTTGTTGTGTACACCGGCCATGTCTAAATTATCGAGAGTCTCGGGATCGGGATAAGACGTTGATCGAGTACGCATACACTAAAAAGAAAATGCAAGAGAAAAATAATTTTGGTTTTATAGGTTTTTTAATTTTTTTTTTGTATTTTTGAAAATTTTAAATTTTTATGGGTTTTTGAAAATTTTTGAGCAAGGAAAATAACGTTCTTAAAAGAACGGGTCCCAAAATTCAATGCGTCTCTCACTAGAAACTGTTAATCTTAACGAAAAGAGCCGGCAGCGGCGCCATTTAATACAAGGTTTTATCCAAGTATAAAATATTTATCGTCCGATCTCTTCGAATTGATAACCGGGTAAGAGTGTGATTCAATTGTCTTTTGGAAAACAAGAGGATATGTTTGTTTGATTATCTAAAATTTTAAAACTAAAAGTAAGTAAGAAAATTGTCGTTGAGAAGAATAAAAGCTTTTGAAATTTAAACTACAAATAAAAGTGTGCAATCTTTGGAAATTAAAACTTAAAAACCTGATCAAAAATAAACTAAGACAAAAGAGTGGGAATGATAAAATTTAAAATCTAAGGAAAACAAAACAAGCCTAAGTCCGATCGAGATGCGATCGTACTCAAATAGTAATCCAGATCGCACTCAATGCGATCGCAACTTGGGAACCAGATTGTACTCAATAGTGCGATGGGTAGGGGTGATCGTACTCAGCAATCGCAACCAGGATCGCAATGAGTGATCGTGGTCTTTGATCTTAACACAAAGATCGCAGTCAATGCGATTGTAACAAGAAGACGTGCCACGATCGCACCCACGATCGCAATGAGTGATCGTGGCGTGTGATCGTACCAGGGAAAAACGTGTAGATCACAGTCAATGAGATCAAAGCCAGATGATCGTAACAACAAAACCCTCCTGAGATCGTAATGAAATCCCAAGAGTAACCAAGCTTAATGAATAAGCAGTAGACACAATAAGTGCTTCCAAACTTTCAGACATAGATAAATAAGCACAAATTTGAAACTTTTAGGAATCTAAACACGTACCCTTTATAAACCGAACTTTAAAAAGATAAACTTTTTAAGAAAGTTTAAAGGTTAATAAGCTAAAACATTCGGATAAGCTACTAAGAATAAAAAGCTTATAGCCTATACGTATGAATGCTTATGAATGGGTAAAAGATTAACTTTTACTTGACTAAAACATCAAAATCAATCACGTATTAAGAACTAATCGGATCAAAAATGAAGTTTCGGATTAAGGAATAAGCAAAATCAAGAAATGTAGAAGGATATTAAAGAACACAAAGCTTAAACTTAAACTTTTTTATTAATAAAACTCAAATACAAAGATTAACTAAAGCTTAAACTTAAAAGAAAAGATGAAGTTTTAGTGAGAGAAAGTTAAACACTTTTTCTCTCTAAAATGAAAACTAAAAAAAACAAAGAAAAATAAAACTAGCTAACCCCCTCCTAATGTGATTATGAGGGTATTTATAGGCTAAGTGGGAGGTGCATGTGTAGTGTGCTTCCTTCTTTCTTTTCTTCTCGTCTCGATTTAATTCTTTGTCTTTTCTCGACGTCGTCTCGGGATTTGAACTTGTCTTAATAATTTTTCTTCTTTAATTTAGACTTGAGTTCTTCGACTTCATTAAAACTTCCGTATTTAGACTTTTTCTTTGATAAATCTTCAGAATAGGTCTTGGACATCCGTTCTTTAACATGTCATCAGTTGAAGTTGAATATGTAACTGTCGTTGGTTGCTGTGCTCAAGTTCTCTGGATGAAAAGTCAGCTGGCTGATTATGGGATTATTTATGAAAAGGTTCCCATTTTTTGTGACAACACAAGTGCCATAGCCATCTCCAATAATCCGGTACTTCATTCCAGAACTAAGCATATTGACATCAGGTATCACTTTATATGAGACCATATTATAAAAGGTGATATTGAGCTTCATTTTATACCTACTGAATACCATCTCTCTGATATTGTCACCAAGCCTCTGGCTGAGCCAAGTTTTTCTAGGCTGGTTGCTGAGCTGGGTATGCTCAATATTGGTATACAAATCTGATAAATGATCTCTGTCTCTGGGCATTTAAGGGAATTGAATGTAACGAGGTAGTTACATTCCAATGGGAGTTAATATATTCCCTTATTTAATTCAAATGATTGTCCTTCATTGTCAACAACATTCCAACTTTCCATGGGGACAGAAAAATCACATGAAGAGTCAAGGGGTCCTACTTTTCCTAAAAGGTAAACATTTGTATTTAATGATTTAATTGAAAAACGGCAAAACCTTTTATCAAAACCCTTGACTCATTTTTCAAACATCACATTACTCATTATTTTCACTCACACATACTATTCATCTTCTTCAAATCCTCCATTTCTTCCTTCCATCAACAATGGCGTCTTTATCAACAAACACCTCGTTCACCGTTTTGGCCGCCTCGAATGTAGATTTTAGGATAAACGATGGAAAGATCGCCTTGAACAACTGTGTAGCACTCTTGGAGCATAACAACCCTCTCTACCATCCTTTGTTATCCTTCCTCAAGAACTCCACCATTTACGAAGCCATTACTAGGGAACCCTCCACATGTTACCACCAATACTCGAGGGAGTTCTGGTACATCGCTGAAGTTGATCAAACCTCATCACACATCACCTTCAACCTTTCTACACATCCACAACCTCTCACCTTTGATTTACACACTTTTGCCAAAGTCATTGGACTTCCAGTCAATGAAGGCATGTCCGTTGTGCCTGCCAGCACCACAGTGAAGAAGGCTGATATTGAGTAAAATACGTCTTTTAGGAAAAAGAGCGTAATTAGGGCAAGTATTAAGTGTCGGTTTAGGAAAACCAAGCACTAATGACCCAAAAGTGGGGATCGTTCTCAAGGAGGCTAGTGCGTTGTGTTAATAAATGATTAATGGTTTGTGATTATATTGATGAGAAATGAAAAGAAGAAAAGAGATTAGAAGAGAATGACGGTTACGATTATGAATAAGACGAATAGTCGTGCACGTAAAACTGAAAAAAGTGACAAAATAAAAAATTTACCCTAAAAATTCCTAGAAAATTGCAATAAATCCTAAAAATGTAATTAGAGTTTACAAAAAATCAAAAATCACTCAAACCTTTTATTTAATTAAATAATAATTTTTTAATGCTAATTAAAGCCCAAAAATTAGTTTAATTAACAAAAAGCCCAAAATGAGATTTTTTTTCACTTGTAAACCTCTAAAATACCTTAAGTAAATTTAAAACTATTTTTGAAAATTTTAAAGTTAATTAAAACTATTTAAAAACAATTAAAAACTATTAAAACTTAAGATAATTCTAAAAATTAATCTAATGACAATAAAAATATTATAAAAATTGTAAAATTCCTAACTTAATGTATTTAACCTAAGAAAAATATAAAAAGTGCAAAATATTAAAATTGAAATTTAATAATAATATAATACTAAAACAATATTAAAAATCCAAATTTATAAAAAATTTTAAAAACTTACAAACTAGTTTGTTTTAACCTAATTAAACAGAATATGAACTTGAAATACCAAAAATACCCCTATTGGGCCTTCAAATGGGCCAAATACCCAAACAGATCCTTAATGGGCTTAGAATTGGGCCCAATAAGAAAAAGTTCTCGGAAATGGCCCAAAAGCTCCAGTCAAGCTTAAAATTTAATTTTAAACACAATTTTACAAAGGCCCAAAAGCTAAAAATGAGCTTAAGCTAGCTTATTTCAAAACAACTTATTCTTAATGGGCTTTTTGGCCCATTAAGCTATAAGTTGATGCCATAAGCTAAAATTTTACCCACGTACTTCTCTTGACCTTATTAAGCTATTTGCAAAAAGAAACTTGAAATAAGCTCAAGGAATAAGCCTGAAATAAGCCAAAGCTCTCTTCACAAAACGACAAAATAGTCATTTTTGAGTTCTAGACTATTTCAAGAGCTGATTCAAGTTGCAATACGTCACAAATGGCTTAACTAAGCTTAATCAACAAAAAATTTTCCAATAACCACACTCAATATGTTGAAATAAGCAAAAAGCTGATTATGAAAAAGACAAAATAGTCGTTTTATAGTCAAAACCTAAAACCAAAAGCTGTAAACTTCCAGAATCACTTATAAGCTCAAAATATTAAGACCTATTACAAAGAATAAGTTGTTTCACATTGGAATAAGCTAGAATGAACAAGTAATAAGTTGTTGACCAATTAAAACTAGCAGTGGCTAGAAGCAGGGGAAAGGAGTTCCCACTGCCTTGTGATCAGTGAATCACAAGGAGTCAATAACAAGAAAACAATCACAAAAACACCCAGCCAATCAGTGTAGTTAATTCAATCTATGCTCAGATATGTTCCAGACAAGTAATAAGCAGGTCTGATGATTATAAGCTACTTTTAAGCTAGTAAAAGCTAACCACAAACCACCAAATGCATACACAAGCTCAATACAACTTAAAGAAACACAGATTAACTCAATTCAAGCAATGATTCCAACTTATGAACAGGATTCAAGGATAATAAGTTACTGATGAACAAATAACAGGCAAGAACAATGTTTGCTGAACTAATTGGCCAAATCTTATATTTTAAACCCTTAAATCTACAAATCAGATTACTCAAACTATGTTTTATCACTTGTTAACCCTAGATATGCATATGTTCTAGGTGTTCACCAAGTTTCAGTCAACAAAGACCTAAAACAAGCTAGTTATGCAATGATTTCAGATTTGATGTTACAAAGCTCAATTTTTGCAAATATCAGACCACAAACACTTCAATAACAGATATCAACAATAGGCAGCCTTAAACAGATACTCACACATGCATAAAACCATAAAGCAGACAACCCCAAACACCCCTTTCACTTCTTAATCAAAGATTTATGAAAGCAAAAGTGTGTAACAGATTAATCCAAGCCTAATCAAGAATCATACCAATAACACTAAGCATAATCAACAAGATTCAAGCATAAAAACAACACATACAATAGCAGAATCACAAAATCACTTAAAACCAAATAATTAATCAGAAAGATGAAAGTTTGAGAATTCAAACCTCCAAAATGTACATCCACACTTTGGAATCAATGAGTTGAGGTGCTAGAAAGAACAAGCACCAGCTTCCCCCTGCTAAGAACAACAAACAAGCTCAGCCAAAGGCTTGATCTTAGGTTAGCACAAATCAGATAAATCAAGGTGACAAAAGACTAAGTCTTTGCAACACTTAGGCTCTCACAAGCCTTGTACCTTTCCTTAAGGCCTCACCACCCCTTAATCAACCAAGATTAGGAGGCTATGATCACCCTTAAGTTCAAACTACAAGCTGTTGAACCAAAAGCACTTACCAAACAACTTAGGCATATTTTGTTATAAAAACGTATAACCAACTTTCAATATTGCTCAAGCTAGTTGATTTGTGACTTATGTCACTCAAAGAAACACCTCAATAAACAATCCTCACCAAGCACAAGCCAAATTCTTGACCTCGGCAAGAACAAAGGGACTCACAGGCTTATAGGCAGTCTTGGACTTGTTCAAGGTTTTGTTTAAGTACAAAAACGTGACAATACAACTACTCAACACAATAACAAACAATGGAACTAAGTTTTAAATCATAACACAACACCACAATTTCATAAATTTAGAAAACGGGCTTTACAAGGTTTGGCAAATGAAAAACTGAGAACAAGGCTAAATGTTGTGATATTAATGCCTTATATAGGCTACATGGAGTCCTAAGATACTGAAAATAAAGTAAAACACTAATGCTTGAAGTCCCAAAAATTCCCTTGTCAATTTTGAATAACTTGAGCTCATGTGAAAGATTCTTGGCTGTATGTGTGAGGTGTAAAGGTTATGAGTTGATCTAAGGCTCAACATGAAGCTTAGATATGAAGCAGCATTGTGGTGTGTTGAATTCCTGGCACTTTTTTGCATTATCCTCAAAAACGTGTACATGGCACCTTTCATGTGACCTTGTGAGTGGTGAGGTGGCTTGTTTAAGGGTTGGGTATTGTTAATAAGACCCTTAATCACTAATCTGGAAGAGATTAGGGTTCAATTCTCAGTATTTAACAAAACCCTAATTGTGTTCTTGAGGTAAATAGTGGCTGTGTTTGGTCCAAATTAAGGTAGGATTATGGTTTAAAAAGTGTTTAGGCGCCAAGATATAATAAACATTAAACCGGTTTAGTGGATGGGTGACATGGCAGCAGGGTGGGATATGATTGGTGGGTTTTATGAGTGAGGTGAGGTGTCAACCCATGGTTGGTGTAGGTAAGTTGTTGTGTCGGCCAAGAATAGTCCCTCACTTATTCACTTGGTTTCATTTACTGTTTAAACTCATTCCCTTTGTATTTGAATTTTTATTTTTCACACTTTGGCCACAAAAACTTCCCAAAAGTTTATCAAAGGACTTGTTTTGTATTTCTTTGATATTTGAAGGACTGATCTTGCACATTTTTGAACTTTGAAGGTCTTCATGGTATGCTTGAATATAAGGAGGACCAATATTGACAATTTGATTTTGTTGAGGGACTAAACTTGCCAATTCTTCAAAGTAGAAGGTCCCTTTTGCAATTTTGACCAACTTTAAGGACCAATCTTGTGATTATGAATATACAAGGGTTTAAAGTGTCAATTATTAAATATTGGAGGACCCTTCTTGTTCAATCTTCATATCTTCAAGGTTTATTCTTGGAAAATCATCACTTGGGTCCGATTCATTGTACGGCTTCTTTTCCCGTGTTTGTTTTTGCATGTTCTTTGTGATCTTTTGTCATTTACTCAATATCCGTACCTAAAATACACAAGTAACAAACACAAGCATATATTTGGCATTTTTGATGATATGTTATGCATTTTAGGCCCATTTTGGGCGATGAGACTATGTATAAAAGCAGTCTCATCACTCCCTCATACTAAACCATTGTCGTGCCCTCACACAATGCTAGAATAAAGTATCGTAGCACCTCCAAAATTCATTTTTATTCACTTTTATTGAATGATAAACTAGCTACATTACTACTATTGCTACTACTTGCGTTTTAGACATAATGTATGATTTTCATCGCAAAATAGGACGTTTAGGTTCATAGAATAAGCACGTGAATGCTTCGTTAGAAATAATTTCTTCGTCCTCAATTTTCACCCCAATTCCATGCTAAGCGTGCAACAAGATCATTGTCATTACAAGTTAGTAATGCTAACACTACTCATATGCCCTAATCACGTACTTATCCTCCCATTTTCCTAAGTTGTATCTCTTATATTTTATTTTGTCTTGAATGTTTCACGAGGATACATTGTTTGACTTATGCGATAATAGAGATTTAGGTCTAAAAATAGAGTCCTAACGGTGTAACCAAAATCATGGAATTAATAACCCCTCATAACACTAGTACAAAAAATGGTATCCGTCACACTAAAAAAGAGTGACCATAGGCATATAGTCACACACGGTTTTTTTAGGCTTTGTGACCAAAGGTCCCGCGACTGTAGGTACCTTTTGGTCACAAGCTCGTCTTAGTTACCTTAGCTATCAAAAATGAGTGACCAATACTCGAAAATGTGTGACAAACTAGGTACAATATTTGGTGTTTTAGTGAATATGTGTGACGGTAAACACTCTACAGTTACACGAGTTTTGTTTAAGAGTGTCTATTGTTTATAAGTTTGTCACATAAATATACGATATGTGTGACATTTACTATGTGATTAGTGTATTTTGTGTGACTATATGCACCCAATAGTCACATGAATTGTATGTTTGTGTGACCTTTTATCATATGTAGTCACACAAATCATGCTAATGGTATTGAGTTTGTCACATACAATTAACCAAAGAGTTACCAATAGTAGAAATAAGTGTGACTGTATGCTTTGTCAAGTCAAGCCAATTGTATTTTGTGTGACTATATACATCCAATAGTCACATGAATTGTATGTTTGTGTGACCTTTTATAACATGTAGTCATACAAATCATGCTAATGGTACTGAGTTTGTCACATACAATTAACCAAATAGTTACCAATAGTAGAAATAAGTGTGACTGTATGCTTTGTCAAGTTAAGCAAAATGTGTTTTGTGTGACTATATGCATCCAATAGTCACATGAATTTTATGTTTGTGTGACCTTTTATGACATGTAGTCACACAAATCATGTTAATGGTATTTAGTTAGACACATACAATTAACCAAAGCGTTACCAATAGTAGTAATAAGTGTGACTGTATGCTTTGTCAAGTCAAGTAAATTGTATTTTGTGTGACTATATGCATCCAATAGTCACATGAATTGTATGTTTGTGTGACCTTTTATGACATGTAGTCACATAAATCATGCTAATAGTACTAAGTTTGTCACATACAATTAACCAAAGAGTTACCAATAGTAGTAATAAGTGTGACTTTATGCTTTGCCAAGTCAAGCAAATTGTATTTTGTGTGACTATATGCATCCAATAGTCACATGAAGTTTATATTTGTGTGACCATTTATGATATGTAGTCAAACACATCATGTTAATGGTAGTGAGTTAGTCACATACAATTAACCAAAGAGTTACCAATATTAGTAATAAGTGTGATTGTATGCTTTGTCAAGTTAAGCAAATTGTATTTTGTGTGACTATATGCATCCAATAGTCACATGATGTGTATGTTTGTGTGACCTTTTATGATATGTAGTCACACAACAAATTTAAGCAAACAGTGGTGAAAAGTGTTAATAAGGAAGTGCGGGGAATCGAACCCCGTGCCTCTCGCATGCAATGCGAGCGCTCTACCATATGAGCTACACTCCCATTTGTATCGAGTATAGTAAACTACGTAGGGGCCAAAAGAAATACCAACAAAATCCGCAAGCTTACCAAATAAATACAGCAAATCCAAGACCAAGGAACCTGAAATATAAAGAAAACAGATTTTATACAAGAAACATAAAAACGAAACATTACTGCTAGCCACATAGTGGCATCAATATCACAAACAATTATTGTGCGAAACCAAAAAGATACAGCGGTTAGATATCTCATGCGGTAGGTATTATCACTTTTGATCAATTCAAAACTAGCATGGGTATCAATCACATTCTTAACTACTTGGACCTGAGTCCTTAGGATATAGAACATCCAACTACATCTTAATAAGTTTATACTACCCAGACATGGATATTAGCATGACGTCAAAATGTTTTTTAAGTTTTTTTCCGACCCATCCAACGGGTTTCAACCCAGACACTTTCAGCAGGTGAACAAATATTATATTGTGAAGAATATTTCATATACACATACCTCAACAATGACAAGGCCGTCCAGGTTCAGAGCATTACATGTAGCCATGGCAACATTTACCTGTTCAGTTGTTCTTATCTGATCCTTTGTTCGTCTAAGTAGATCATAACCACCTTTAAAGAAATTAAATGTATATTTTTGTAAGCTATAACAATGTAAGAAATAATCATGTAACTTTTTAAGTTAGTCAGAAGTTCACAAACCTCAAACTACTCTCACTCTCATTCTTCTGACAGTCGTCACACCAGTATCCAGAATCACTTATAGTAACTTTCTTGTTACAGGTTTTGCATCCTCAATAAGACATGTTTTGCTCACCTCTGATCATACTCATGCAAGCTCGTGTGTTAAAGAACATCGTCTACCACAAAACAAATGTTCAGTATCTAACCAATGAGAAACTTTATAGTATTTTTTATTAAGAAACTTATGAAATTCATTGTTTGCTTATTTATGTCTGATATACCTTGTCTTCACCCAAAGACGGGTTGCTTGTTATATAGCAAAGTGTCACACGGTCAGTATACATGGATCTACGACCATTTCTCATTGAGGGACGCAAACTAGCACCCACGGTTTCTAAGGAGGTTTTCTTTGCCTTCAGTAGCATACCATGATTTTAACTTTTGAGAATCGGGGTTATCAGGATATATTTCAATGATACTTTTGCCCACAGTTGACAAATATACACCTGAAGCAACAACAAAAGAATAGATTTAGTTAAACCTAAAAATCTCAATGATAAATATTGTGACAGACTATGTTTGTCATATGGAGTTTCCAATGAGATTACTGGATGAGGAGTTGCTAGTACGTAACAGACTGTGTTCGTCATACGGAGTTTCCAAACACTACATACATACGGTGTTTATAAATGTAAAACGAAATATAAATTAACAACATTAAATTCTTCTGTCGCCGTATGGTTTACAAAATCAACCCAGTGTTCGGCATTGACGATTGCTCTGTAATTCTTTAGAACTACATTTAGTTTTTCATGATTATCTAGGTTGGGAACTATGTGCTTAGCTGTCAATTTACTTCTGAAATTTCTTAGCAGTTCACCTAGCTTATTCATTACCAACTTTTTGTATGACACATCCAATTCAAAGTATTGCTTCACATATTAACATAATGTTAAATTAAATGTAGGAATAAGACTAATAGTTAGGTAAAAAATTTTGTATGCGTACCGTGGTTTCAGTCCAAAGTTTTTCTCTTGCTTCCGCCTTCACATCTTTCCACGATATAATCTTCGATCCTATCTGCTCTCGAACCTAGTTATACCCCTCTTATTAACATCCTTCTGTTTACTGATGTCTTCATCCTCTTCTGATTGATCACCATAATCCTCTGATTCATAATCTCCTTGATTATCGTGATTTACATCATGATTATTAACCAAATAATCATCATCATTAACATTATAATTTTGATCATCGTTTTCACTGTCCATGATTATTGACAACAAACCGATTTTGTACAAGAACAATAAGTGGAAATGGTATGAAACTAGTGATGGCAGTAATTGAGATGGAAATGGAGTTAGAAAATTATGGTATATTTTGTGATTTTGGAGAAAAATCAGGATTTGAGATGGAGATGGAATTAGAATATTATGGTAACTGCATATGCATTAACTTAGCATGGACATTCAAAATATTTGTGAAAATTTTGGCTCCAAATACAAAAATTACACAAGCAAATTTTTTGAACTCCAATTTGCCTCCAAATTAAACATTAAACTTTTCCCTTTGACTTTCCAGGTAAAATTAAATTTTGAAAAAAATGTTATACTATTTTTCACATTTTAACATTCAACCAAAAACCCTTAGTTTACACTGCATAAAAACTTGAATTCATATATTATAAGAAAATGGATATCACATATAGTGAATTGTACATGGCCTTAAAATACTTATATTAAGTAATTAAGAAACTCGTATTGTTGATTACAGATATAACCGATAATTGTTTCATAATGATAGTAATGCATACAAATCTATTAAATTGTTGCAACATGTAGGTTGAAAATGCAACAGGTGCCGAGCAATAACAGACCAACAAAACATAAAAAATTTGTTCATATTACACAGGGAGAACTGACATCATCCAACCTTCCAACATTCCTTTTGCCTTTGTTGTTGCTCCCCTCTGCAGCATTCCTTGACCGAACCTTCTTACATTATGTATGCCTACAAACAGTGGAGGGCGAATACATGGAGTACTTGAAGAACTTGTGGTCAAACTCCGAATCGGACTTATATTGCGAACTTCTGCAAACATGTACATATTAATGTTAGTTATATGTCGACGAAGGTAGTGTTTGGCAGTGTGTGTAGCATGGTTGTGGTTGCCCTAACAACATTTGGATTTGGTTATGCATATGTCTGTGTAGGGGACCATATCCAATTGATTACAAAAGACCTAAAACAATATCATACAAAAAAACCTGTAACTATAATATACCATGGGACCATATCAGGACACATGTGGAAAAACCATAACCAAGATTGAAACATAGACCATATAAACACGTTAATTAAAAATGACATAGATTAAAAAGGGCTAGTCCTATAAATCGAATCACGTTAATTATAAATTAAATAGGTCCACATACATGCATTAAAAATTAGTGTAAACCCTAATACCATAACAAACTTACACTATTCGTATGAACCCTAATATTTAAATAGAACAATACTGATTGTTGCATTACCTTTTTTCCTGATTCGTCATGTCGTTAATGATTGTGTAGATTGGCGACTATTGTGTATGAGGGTTTTATTTTTTATTGTGTATTGGATGAAGATTTAGGGTTTGTTCTTCCTGTGTGTGATTCTGAAGATGGTGGCGGTTACAAGCTAGATGGTTGCTGGATATTATTTGTGTTTAAGGAAAATGTAAATATTATTTAAAATTACTTACTAATAAAATTATAGTAACTAACATTTAATTATAAAAAGTTAATAATAAATAAATAATAGTAAGTAAATAAAAAAACATATACGTTGTATTTTATTAAAAACATTTTTGTCAAAATTAACTACTTTTAAAAAGGTTATAATTTTAAACATAACATAAAAATATTACTTTAATTAATTTAAACATAAATTTTAGTTAAATAACTTAAATTTGAATAAGGTCGATTTTGAATGGTCGGTTTATGGTAGTTGTAAAATTAAACTTGTTTAGGAAAACAAGGTAAAAGCGGTAAGTATTAAGTGTACGTTTAGGAAAACGTAAACACTTATGACCCTTAATGGGGATCGTTCTCTCGAGGAGGCACGTGCATTGTGTAATGAATGATTGATTAATGTTTTTGATTATTAACAAGAAGAGAAAAGAGAAGATGACGAAGACGAAAAAAATAAAAAATTGACAAATACTACTACTAGAATGTTAAGACGTAGAAACGTAAAAAAAACACAAAAATTAAAATTTTAACCTAAAAATTCCTAAAAATTACTAAAAATCCACAATAAAATTCTAAGAGTTTACAAAAAATCCAAACTTGCTAAAACCTTTTAATTAATTAAATAATGACTTTTTAATGCTAATTAAAGCCCTAAAAATCACTTTTAAATATTAAAAAGCCCTAAACAAGATTTAATAGTTTGTAAACCTCAAGAATGACCTAGTTAAGCTAAAAACTATTTTTAAAAATTTTAAAACCAAATTAAACTATTTTTAAACTCCTAAAAACTATTAAAATCTATTAAATCTTAAATTAATTCTAAAAATTAATTGAAGAGCCTAGAAATTAATTGGAAAGTGAAAAAGTTCCTAATTTAATGTCTAGAATCTAGGAAAAATGAAAAAAAGTTAAAAATTAAACTTTGAATTTTTTCTAATAAAATAATATTAAAATAATCTACAAAATTAAAAGTTCAAAAATAAATTCTAAAAAATTACCAAAAATCCTAAATATTCTAACTAAGATAAAAATGTAAATTAAAGCTCCTAAAACCTTTTTATTAATTTTATATTAATTATTTAAGTTGGCTAAAAACCCTAAAATTAAATAAAATTAAAAATTAGACTTTTTGAAAACTTTTTGATATGTAAACCTCAAAAATATAAATTAAAACCTAAAAAGTATTTTTCTGGATTTTTAAAATGATTTTTACTATTTTTAAATTACTATCTAAAATTAAATCTAAAAATAATCCTAATAAATAATTAAATAAAGAGAAGAATAATATTTTTAAACAGAAAAGTCTGAAAACTAAATAAGACCCTAGGAAAACTAAAAGGAAGCAAAAACGCTTATCCAATAAGCCAGAATAAGCTTAAATGGTCACGGCTTATTTATATAAGCACAAAACAAAAAGGGGTTAAGTAAATAATGAAATGAAACTCTAACGTAAAAAGCTATCTAGATCACTGGTAAACACGTATACTCCCCCAACGAGGGGTCCCGTGTTCGAGTCCAGGCGGGGTATGCTTTTTACAAAACTTTTTTTTTTTTACTTTTTAAACTCAAACCAGTTACCCTTTAAGCACTAAAACACAAACAATTCCAATATGAGCAAGATTAAGCTAAGATTGAACAAAAACGTGCCCAGATGGATTTTTCTTTCTGATGAACAAAAACACAACCAAGTGTGTATCTTCACTTGTGCAAATTAATACCAAGAGGGCTTGGTTCTTGTATTTGGTGTTGATTTTGATGGAACAAAGGGCACCCTTGTACTCTTTGGAGTACAAGGAGTCAATATATGCACAAAACAAGCAAGATCCAACACAAATATCAAGCACAATTAAGCCAAAAAGTTACTGATTAAGGACTTATGCAGGTCTATGAACAGTGAACACAAATACAAGCACAAATCTGAATTTTAAACCTCAATATCTTGCAAACAAAGTGATGTCAAAACCAAACCAGCAACTCACAATCCTAGAAATCACTTAAACCTAGCATATGATCAAGATTGGTGGACAAATTTTACATAAACATCCACAAATAGGCACTGACTGATTTTTTTACCACTTGTTCATATTTCAAGCATGCATTATGATTTAAAACTCCTCCAAACTGACACTCAATACTAACATACAACCTAACAACTCCTAATGAGTTAGTTTAATCAGGTTATACCACAAAGTTAAACCTTTTTTCCTGATTTAACCACTTATCCAAACACTCCTTAAAAACTGATTTTGGAAAATTTACAAACCAAATCCTTCTCAAATCCTATCAAACTGATTATATCAACTTCAAACATGCATGAAACCAACAAATAAGCAAAATCCAACAGCTAAAACAAACAAATAACATATTTCATGCAGAATCACTCAAATCACATAAGATTTCAGAAACTTAAAAAAAATGAAATAGAAGCAAGAGACTACCTCAAGGGTCCTACATCCAGGACCCTTAGTGACAGCTAGGTCACCTCCTTTCAGGCTGGGGCCTGAGCTGAACCTTGATCAACAACAATCAATAATCAAACCTGCAAAATGAAAATGAAAATACAAGAAAAATGCAACTTTTGTGATTTTTCTTAAACTTCCTTAAAACCTTTGAACCAATGAAACTTAACACGTTTAAACAATCACAAGATCCAAAAACCAAAGACTCTTATCCACTTTCACTTCAAAAAGCCTTGGATTTCAGAAACTTACAAACCTTTTTCAAAAACCTTTTTGAAAACTTGAAACACACAAAATGTTTCACAATATCAAATGGAACTCAGACTTTCTCTTCTCACTTAGTACCAACTTTTTAATAATCAAAAGGAATTACACTTGTATTTCAAACAAACACCAAACTTTGCATTAATAAAAACGGGTTACATAAATTTTGAGAAAGAAAATCTGGAACAAAGGGAATGAACATGCCTCATTCCCCTTTTATAGTGCTAATAAGACTATTCTAGAAAACAGAAAACCTTAAACCCTAATCTATGGAAATGCCTAAAAAGCCCATGTTGTTTGACAGAAATTTGGTCAAAATCAGCTCCCATGTGATTCTTTTGGTGTCTTGTGAAGATGCCAGCTGTGAACATTCAATCTTGAGCGTCAAAATAATCTTGGGGGCCAAGGAGTGAAGTTGGACCACTGATTTGGTCAAGTGCCATGTGAGAAGGTAGCAGGGGAGGGGACAAGGGGTGGAGTGGTCGTTTTCTGGGTGGGGTTTTATGTTGGGAGTGGGGTAAGGAGTAAAACCCCCCACCTTAATTAGGATTAAGGTTAAAAGTTAAGGAGATTAAAACTGGGGTTTTTTAGGGTTTATAGTATGAATGTGGTTAAACAGTTAAGTTTGATTCGTTTGAGGGTTTAAAAATTGTGTTTCCCACACTTAATCCTTTTATTAAACTGATTTTAAAAATCAGTTAACTTAGTCTGAGTGGGAAAAGTGACGTGGATGGAGGTAAGGAGGTGATTGGTTTAAAGTTGATAGTGGGTGACGTGTTGGCTAGGGAGTGGGTGAAATGGTTTTGGTTGTCTGGCCAGTTTGGCCCCCCAAGGTTATTCTTTTCTTCATTTTGTATAAAATAGCACCAATCTTCCATTTCCTTTGTAATAACTTTGCTGATTTGTCATTTTTGGCACAATCTTTTTATAAACTTGTTCCAAGGGTTTCTTTTGTACTTTTCTTCATTCTTCAAGGATTGAACTTGTAATATCTTGATAATTTAGGGACCTCAATGCATTTATGAGTTTTGCAAGGGTATAAATTGCCAAGTCTTCAAAAATGAGGGACCATAGTTGCCAATTCTTCAAACTTCAAGGGTCTTTTTGCAAAATTCCAACTTGGGCCCGGTTCATTGTGCGGCTTCGTTTCCCGTGTTCGTTTTTGAATGATTCTTGTGATCTTTTGCCATTTCCTCAATATCCGTACCTAAAAATACACAAGTAACAAACACGAGCATATATTTGGTATATTTATGATATTTTATGCAATTTAAGCCCGTTTTGGACGATGAGACCATGTATAAAAGCAGTCTCATCACTCCCCATACTAAACCATTGCCGTGCCCTCACGCAATGCTAGAATAAAGTATCAAAGCATCTCCAAAATTCAATTTATTCACTTTATTGAAATGATAAACTAACTACACTACTACTATTGCTACTACTTGCATTTTAGACATAATGTATGATTTTCATCGCAAAATGGGACGTTTAGGTTCATAGAATAAGAACACGTGAATGCTTCGTTAGAAATAATTTCATCGTCCTCGATTTTCACCCAATTCCATGCCAAGCGTGCAACGAGATCATTGTCATTATAAGTTAGTAATGCTAACACTACTCATATGCCCTAATCACGTACTTATCCTCCCATTATTCCTAAGTTGTATCTCTTATATTTTATTTTTGTCTTAATGATCACGAGGATACATCATTGACTTATGCGATAATAGAGATTTAGGTCTAAAAATAGAGTCCTAACGGTGTAACTAAGACCATCAAATCAATAACCCATCCTAATAGACAACGATGTTAAAAAATTAAGTTGACAAGAAGAATCAATAAACAGGGTTTTATAACGGTTTTGAACATGAGACTTATTACCAAGACTTTTATACGCCCCCTAAAAGAAGGGCCTTATTATCTTTGGTTTACCTCCATCTTTTATTCAACTTTGCCATGAAGCTTTTATTATGACTTCGGTCTTGCCTTGCCTTTTATTATCCGCCTCATCGGTGGTTTTATTAGACAAAGACGTATATCCTCACGCTAAAGCGAATTTTGGATCTTTAAAGCTTCGAAGATTAAGGCTTGATTCACTTTCAATTTTGCATAGATTTTAGGCCTTGTGGGGCTTTCAAATTGTTTGCTAGATTTAGGTGAGCACTTGAAATCTTATTATTGGGTGAAGCTTTCGATTATTGGGGTGCCAATACTTCAAAACCGTGACGCTGGCGATACCTTAATGTCTTCCCAATTTAATTACACGGAAGCTACTAGAAAAGACTAGAAACCCAACAATCTTAACTAAACCGCTAAGTCAATATTTATTAAGCAAAAAATATTTACATGCGAAGGGAGAATAAGCAAATAACGAGAACACATGAGTTTTTGAAAGAATACGAGTACTCTACGTTTAGCATAGTAACTTATAATTAACTCTATCATTTCTCATCCTCATTTAAGAGACTTAGCCTAATGTGAAGTTAAGGAACCAAAGCTAAGTGCTCAACACGCACGGTCGAGTCAAAAATTACTCTTATTCTCGCCATCGGAAAATCTACATTCGTGTCTTCAAACACTTATAAAACATGGAAAAATTTTAAAATTTGGCCATTTTTAGCCTTATTTTGCAACAAAACGATAAACAAAACGATAAACTTTGGAAAGCGTGAAGGTTTGGCAAGACAAGTATCTATTCACCACCCCATACTAAAGTTAAACATTGTCCTCAATGTTTCGAGTCCAGGGGTGCAAACACCCTCATACTAGAGACGTAGTCGAATGCCTAATCTAGCATGGAAAGGTTGTAACCAATAAATTAATAGCCGTTTATGAAGTGTGCTATAAACCTAAGGTTAGAACATAAAAGGATATATCATTTGGATATTGGGAAAGGCCTCCAAAGCAAACGATTGAGTGCTCCCATAAAACGAACACGAGAGGATCCAATTGTGAAGATCATGATCTAAAAAAACACAATTCACAAACAACCACGAAACAAAGGTTGGAAGGGCACAAATCCCCTCACGTTAAACTACATTAGAAAGCGATAATATGTACATGGATAAGCATGGGTCTCCCCCACGAGGCACCTTGTTTTTGATAACCGAGTCAAAAGCTCGACTCGAATCCCCATAAATGTGATCATTTAGGGATAATCATGGTGTGGTCAATTTTTTGTGGGGCTTACATGATAAACAAGGCCCAAAAGCAACCGGTATAAAGGACTAAGTCCTTTGATGGTCCAAAATACCGGGATCGAAGATGGCGTTCTCATTTTCATTGGAAAAACAAATCAACCCCACTTCATCAATGGTCAACAAAAACTCAAAGAGTTTCAAGAAAATAGGAGAGAAGAAATAGAAGGGTAGGACAATGGGTAAGTAAAAACATTGAGCTACTCGAGGTAGACTCGTACCAATCAAATGAAAAGATTTTCCATTTATTGCATCGGTGGAAGACCGAGATTTCCCTATACAAGCAATTCCAGGATCAAATATCTCGTCCTCGGTGGAGAAACGGGAGGGAACATAAGGGGCTTCCCCCACAATAAGTACACACAAAACATCGTCAAAAGGAGAAGACGAGCTTGTAGTACTCAATACACGCGGTGATGACGGAGTTAGAATTGTAGAAAAATCTTTTAAATTCAATTCAAAATCTTTTCCTTTTTCATCTTTTACACTCTCCTTGAGAAAACCCGATTTAATTATGTCAAAAATATTTGGTGTATCTAAAACGATGTTAGTCACACTAAAAATTCTCACATTTTGAAATCTTTTTGGTTTAGGTGGTGGCAAGTTTTCAAAACGTTTGTCAACAAAGAAAACCTCCCCATCGGGATCAACGTATTCATCATCCGAAGAATCACTCGAGATTGAAATCGTAGGCTTAACACTCTTAACCTCCACCGGCGGAGGGGACGGAACTTCATTTTTATCAACAACTCCTAAAACTCTATTGGAAATCTTTTGGCAAATCTTTTTGGTGGAATTGATATTGTACAAAGATGTGATAGAATACACATGAGAAAGAGTGGAGTTTTGGGTTGCATTAATGACGAGTTCTTCCTCATTGAAACGAAGAGTGATTTTTCTTGCATGCACATCGATAAGTGCTCTCGAGGTATCCAAAAAAGATCGACCTAAAATTAACGGAACTTTAGGATCGATGGGAATATCAACAACAATGAAGTCCACGGGATAATAGAATTTCCCAACTATCACGAAGACGTCCTCGGCAACTCCACAAGCTAGAATCGTAGAATGATCGGCCATTTCGATTGACATTCTTGAAGGAGTGAGATTTGGAAGATTGAGCGATTTAAAAAACTCAAGAGGCATCAAATTAATGCTAGCACCAAGATCGGCCAAGGCGTAGCATTCTTCCATGTCTTGGATAGCACATGGGATTAAAAACTTTCCAGGATCACCGACTTTTTGAGGTATGCGGCTTAGAAAAACCGAAGAACAACTAGACGATTTTTGCAATTTTTCTTTGTTATTCAACATACTTTTGAAGTTCGCGGTAAATCGAGGCATCATGACTAAGGCGTCGGCAAAACTTATATTTAAATGCAAGTCACGAAACATTTTCATAAAGAGTTCAAATTGATAATTATTTCGTTCTTGTGCCTTTTCCTTGTCTCGTCTTGAAGGGTAGGGTAAAGGTGGTGTGGGTTGGGGCAAAGTAGGCATAGGCATAGGCCTTGGAATCTCGGGTTCCATGATAGGTATTGGTCCAACCGTAGGTGTGGTTTGAGCGGTACTTCGTGGGCTTGTAATGTGCTCCTTTTCAACCACAACCTCGGGTTCTTTCTCTTTTTCCTTCTCCATAGAAGTACTTGGACGAGAAATGGGTTCTTTGAAAGTTTTACCACTACGAGTAGCGACAACCTTCAATTCTCTTTTCGGGTTCACGATGGTATCACTAGGAAGACCACCCGAAGAAGAGGGCTTACACATGATAGCTTCAAACATTTTAGCCATACGGTCTTCAAACTTAGATTGCCTAGCATCCGCTTTTAACAACTCTTGCTTAATCTCATGTTGACCTTGCTCCATTTTTTGTTGATTTTGTTGGAGACGTGTGACATTTCCTTCCATTTTGTTAGCATGAGTTTTAAGTTCATTAGCAAGTTCGTTTTTAAGCTCGTTTTTCAATTCGGACCTTAAGCTAACCATTTCACGTTGCATATTGTCAAACTTAGCATCATTAGCCTTAGCATAATTCAAAAATTCTCCTTGAAGATTTTTGGTGTGATCGTTTTGAAAACCTTGGGCATTGTTTTGAAAATTACGGTTTTGTTTTTTATTTGAAATTTGCCCATTACCACTTTGATAATTACCTTTGTTATAATTTCTTTGATTTCCTTGGTAATTTCCACCTTGGTTGTTGTTGCGATAATTATTAGCATTTTGATTTGGTGGAGCTTGATTTGAACGAGAACCTTGACCGATTTGGTTATAAGTTCCCGTGGCTACAAAAGCATTCGAAGTGTTACCATCCGCGGTAATGCACTCGGAAAGATCATGAGCTCCCCCACACGAGAAACAACTCTTAGAAACCGCTTTAACCGAAGCGGAATTGGAAGCTTCTTGAGCTTTCCAATGGGACATAAGGGTCGAAAACCTATCGAAAAAACTATTTTCCTCATTAGCTTCATCTTGCAAAGCATTGATACTACGAGACGATGATGAGCCCATTTTGGCAACACTCGGTGTGTGACGAGGGCTATAAACCTTAGACCTATTCTTAATTATGACCAAAGCTTCTTGAACCGTTTTACACAAAAAATTACCACCCGCGGCGGCATTTAAATAATCTCTTTCATGATCGTTGAGTCCATTGTAAAACGTGTCGATTTGGTGCAAATCGGAAAAACCGTGATGAGGACATTCATGTAACATCTCCTTAAACCTATTCCAAGCCGTAGAAAAACTTTCATTTGATTCTTGTGAAAATTTAGAAATCTCATTCTTCAAATGCGTAGTCTTAGAGGGCGGAAAAAATTGGTTCACAAACTTTGAAACGAGATCCTTCCACGTCAATATAGAATTGGGTGGCTCTTTCTCTAACCAAATTTTAGTGGGCCCCGCTAAGGAATACGGAAAAAGAATCATCTTAATCGAGTCATTCGAGACATCCTTAAATTTGCACGTGGCAGTAAGACGATTAAATTGGCGGATATGGTTGTGGGGATTGTCCTTCTCATCACCACGGAATTTGTTGTTTTGGATCATCGACAACAAACCCGTTTTCACCTCAAAATTCTCCGCAAGGATTGCGGGAATCACAATAGCTTCTCCATAACCCTCGGTGGGTGCTTGAAGTAACTCCATCATAGTTCGATTCGCCATGGTAGGTTCTTATCGTACAATGGGTTCGTCAATAGGAGACTCCTCACTAGAATGAGTTGGAGTGGGAGTTTTGTTCTTTCGTTTACGTGTACGTTTTGCTTTGTTACGAGTGAGCATAAACGTCACGTACAACGTGGAGACGAGCAAAGAAGATTCTTTTTGGTATTTTGTGTTTTACAATTTTTTGTGGTTTTTGATTGTATTAACCTTTTTTGGAAATTGGTGAATGTATTAAGTAGACAAAAATCTACAAATCTCCTCCTCAATCAAATCTCTTGATTAAAAAGGCCTCAAGGAATGAAAACGATCACGTGGAGTGAACGCCTTCGATGACTTTAGAACGATGGTGGAACACCAAATCGTTCAAGAGGGTTTAATCAAATGAAACCAAGAAAATATATATGATATGTAATAATACTTTGGGCGGCAAAACCCTCGATTCACTCTCAAAATCAAATACGCACAAGCAAGCGGAGGAAACGAGGCAGCGCGAAGCACTTAAGAGCCTTTTTCCTTTAGGTTTTGAAATACAACCGCCTTATACCCACCTTATAGTTTGTATTATCAAGATTAAGCTTCACGAAAGTATTTATCTATTTTTGCCTTTTTCTTTGGTTTGAGATTCGAATACAATGATCGAGTGATGAAATCCCGAATCAAGGTTGTGATTGCTCACGTATTTGGAGTACTTGTGTATTTATTGTTCTACGTATAGAATATAGTAATAGTATTCACACAAAAACCAAAAAACGATAATACGTATTAGTAGAGTGCTACTAATACAAATACTATTATGGCTAATATAAAAACAACAATGGTTCAATCAAAACACAACACGCCTCCCCGGCAGCGGCGCCAAAAAGTGATGTAGCTTTACACCCTTTAGGAAAAAGGCGTAAAATCGGTAAATATCAAACAAATGACTTTAGGAAAAATCAAGTGTTAATGACCCTTGATGGGGATCGTTCTCTCGAGGAGGCACGTGTATTGTGTAATGAATTGATTTGATTGATGATTTTATTAAGAAGAAAAGAGAAGAGAAAATGTCGAAGACGAAAAAAAATAAAAAATAACAAAAACTACTACTAGAAAGTTAAGACGTAGAAACGTAAAAAAAAAACACAAAAATTAAAATTTTAACCTAAAAATTCCTAAAAATTAATAAAAATCCACAATAAAATTCTAAGAGTTTACAAAAAATCCAAACTTGCTAAAACCTTTTAATTAATTAAATAATGACTTTTTAATGCTAATTAAAGCCCTAAAAATCACTTTTAAATATTAAAAAGCCCTAAACAAGATTTAATAGTTTGTAAACTTCAAGAATGACCTAGTTAAGCTAAAAACTATTTTTAAAAATTTTAAAACCAAATTAAACTATTTTTAAACTCCTAAAAACTATTAAAATCTATTAAATCTTAAATTAATTCTAAAAATTAATTGAAAAGCCTAGAAATTAATTGGAAAGTGACAAAGTTCCTAATTTAATGTCTAGAATCTAGGAAAAATGAAAAAAAGTTAAAAATTAAACTTTGAATTTTTTCTAATAAAATAATATTAAATAATCTAAAAAATTAAAAGTTCAAAAATAAATTCTAAAAAATTACCAAAAATCCTAAATATTCTAACTAAGATAAAAATGTAAATTAAAGCTCCTAAAACCTTTTTATTAATTTTATATTAATTATTAAAGTTGGCTAAAAACCCTAAAATTAAATAAAATTAAAAATTAGACTTTTTGAAAACTTTTTGATATGTAAACCTCAAAAATATAAATTAAAACCTAAAAAGTACTGGATTTTTAAAATGATTTTTACTATTTTTAAATTACTATCTAAAATTAAATCTAAAAATAATCCTAATAAATAATTAAATAAAGAGAAGAATAATATTTTTAAACAGAAAAGTCTGAAAACTAAATAAGACCCTAGGAAAACTAAAAGGAAGCAAAAGCGCTTATCCAATAAGCCAGAATAAGCTTAAATGGTCACGGCTTATTAATATAAGCACAAAACAAAAAGGGGTTAAGTAAATAATGAAATGAAACTCTAACGTAAAAAGCTATCTAGATCACTGGTAAACACGTATACTCCCCCAACGAGGGGTCCCGTGTTCGAGTCCAGGCGGGGTATGCTTTTTACAATTTTTTTTTTTTTTTTTACTTTTTAAACTCAAACCAGTTACCCTTTAAGCACTAAAACACAAACAATTCCAATATGAGAAAGATTAAGCTAAGATTGAACAAAAACGTGCCCAGATGGATTTTTCTTTCTGATGAACAAAAACACAACCAAGTGTGTATCTTCACTTGTGCAAATTAATACCAAGAGGGCTTGGTTCTTGTATTTGGTGTTGATTTTGATGGAACAAAGGGCACCCTTGTACTCTTTGGAGTACAAGGAGTCAATATATGCACAAAACAAGCAAGATCCAACACAAATATCAAGCACAATTAAGCCAAAAAGTTACTGATTAAGGACTTATGCAGGTCTGTGAACAGTGAACACAAATACAAGCACAAATCTGAATTTTAAACCTCAATATCTCGCAAACAAAGTGATGTCAAAACCAAACCAGCAACTCACAAGCCTAGAAATCACTTAAACCTAGCATATGATCAAGATTGGTGGACAAATTTTACATAAACATGCACAAATAGGCAGTGACTGATTTTTTTACCACTTGTTCATATTTCAAGCATGCATTATGATTTAAAACTCCTCCAAACTGACACTCAATACTAACATACAACCTAACAACTCCTAATGAGTTAGTTTAATCAGGTTATACCACAAAGTTAAACCCTTTTTCCTGATTTCACCACTTATCCAAACACTCCTTAAAAACTGATTTTGGAAAATTTACAAACCAAATCCTTCTCAAATCCTATCAAACTTATTATATCAACTTCAAACATGCATGAAACCAACAAATAAGCAAAATCCAACAGCTAAAACAAACAAATAACCTATTTCATGCAGAATCACTCAAATCACATAAGATTTTAGAAACTTAAAAAAAATGAAATAGAAGCAAGAGACTACCTCAAGGGTCCTACATCCAGGACCCTTAGTGACAGCTAGGTCACCTCTTTCAGGCTGGGGCCTGAGCTGAACCTTGATCAACAACAATCAATAATCAAACCTGCAAAATGAAAATGAAAATACAAGAAAAATGCAACTTTTCTGATTTTTCTTAAACTTCCTTAAAACCTTTGAACCAATGAAACTTAACACGTTTAAACAATCACAGATCCAAAAACCAAAGACTCTTATCCACTTTCACTTCAAAAAGCCTTGGATTTCAGAAACTTACAAACCTTTTTCAAAAACCTTTTTGAAAACTTGAAACACACAAAATGTTTCACAATATCGAATGGAACTCAGACTTTCTCTTCTCACTTAGTACCAACTTTTTAATAATCAAAAGGAATTACACTTGTATTTCAAACAAACACCAAACTTTGCATTAATAAAAATGGGTTACATAAATTTTGAGAAAGAAAATCTTGAACAAAGGGAATAAACATGCCTCATTCCCCTTTTATAGTGCTAATAAGACTATTCTAGAAAACAGAAAACCTTAAACCCTAATCTATGGAAATGCCTAAAAAGCCCTTGTTGTTTGACTGAAATTTGGTCAAAATCAGCTCCCATGTGATTCTGTTGGTGTCTTGTGAAGATGCCAGCTGTGAACATTCAATCTTGAGCGTCAAAATAATCTTGGGGGCCAAGGAGTGAAGTTGGACCACTGATTTGGTCAAGTGCCATGTGAGAAGGTAGCAGGGGAGGGGACAAGGGGTGGAGTGGTCGTTTTCTGGGTGGGGTTTTATGTTGGGAGTGGGGTAAGGAGTAAAACCCCCAACCTTAATTAGGATTAAGGTTAAAAGTTAAGGAGATTAAAACTGGGGTTTTTTAGGGTTTATAGTATGAATGTGGTTAAATAGTTAAGTTTGATTCGTTTGAGGGTTTAAAAATTGTGTTTCCCACACTTAATCCTTTTATTAAACTGATTTTAAAAATCAGTTAACTTAGTCTGAGTGGGAAAAGTGACGTGGATGGAGGTAAGGAGGTGATTGGTTGAAAGTTGATAGTGGGTGACGTGTTGGCTAGGGAGTGGGTGAAATGGTTTTGGTTGTCTGGCCAGTTTGGCCCCCCAAGGTTATTCTTTTCTTCATTTTGTATAAAATAGCACCAATCTTCCATTCCCTTTGTAATAACTTTGCTGATTTGTCATTTTTGGCACAATCTTTTTATAAACTTGTTCCAAGGGTTTCTTTTGTACTTTTCTTCATTCTTCAAGGATTGAACTTGTAATATCTTGATAATTTAGGGACCTCAATGCATTTATGAGTTTTGCAAGGGTATAAATTGCCAAGTCTTCAAAAATGAGGGACCATAGTTGCCAATTCTTCAAACTTCAAGGGTCTTTTTGCAAAATTCCAACTTGGGCCCGGTTCATTGTGCGGCTTCGTTTCCAGTGTTCGTTTTTGAATGATTCTTGTGATCTTTTGCCATTTCCTCAATATCCGTACCTAAAAATACACAAGTAACAAACACGAGCATATATTTGGTATATTTATGATATTTTATGCAAATTAAGCCCGTTTTGGACGATGAGACCATGTATAAAAGCAGTCTCATCAGTTTAATAAGGTTAGGGTGACAAAATTATAGTTTAGTAATGTGTTAGGGTTTATAGTTTAGGGTTTGGGTTTATGGTTTAAGGTATATATAGGGTTGAGGGTTAAGTTTTAGGATTTATGATTTAGGGTTTATGGTTTATGGTTAATGAAGTGGTTTATGTTTAATTAGGGTTTAAGTTTTAGGATTTATGGTTTAATTATATAGTGTGGTTTATTAAGGTTTAATTAGGATTTATGGTTTAATTAGCTAGGGTTTGTGGTTTAAGGATTAATTATGATTTAAGGTTTATATGGTTTAGGGCTTATAGGGTTTAGGGTTTAAGGTTCATTGGTTTATGGTTTAAAGTTTAATTAGGTTTAGGATTTATGGTTTAATTAGCTAGGGTTTGTGGTTTAAGGATTAATTATGAATTAAGGTTTATAGGGTTTAGGGCTTATAGGGTTTAGGGTTTAAGGTTCATTGGTTTATGGTTTAAGGTTTAAGGTTTAGGATATATGGTTTAATTAGCTAGGGTTTGTGGTTTTAAGGGTTAAATAGGATTTAAGGTTAAATGGTTTATGGTATATGATATAGTGTTTAATTAGGGTGCATTGGTTTAAGTTTTAGGGCTTAGGGTTTAGGGTTTAAGGTTCATTGGTTTATGGTTTAAGGGTTAAATAGGATTTAAGGTTTATAGGTTTAAGGTGTATGATATAGTGTTTAGACTGCATTGGTTTAGGGTTTAGGGTTTAAGATTCATTGGTTTATGGTTTAAGGTTTAAGGTTTAGGATTTATGGTTTAATTAGCTAGGGTTTGTGGTTTTAAGGGTTAAATAGGATTTAAGGTTAAATGGTTTAAGGTGTATAATATAGTGTTTAATTAGGGTGCATTAGTTTAAGGTTTAGGGCTTAGGGTTTAGGGTTTAAGGTTCATTGGTTTATGATTTAAGGGTTAAATAGGATTTAAGGTTAATAGGTTTAAGGTGTATGATATAGTGTTTAGAGTGCATTGGTTTAGGGTTTAGGGTTTAAGGTTCATTGCTTTATGGTTTAAGGTTTAAGGTTTAGGATTTATGGTTTAATTAGCTAGGGTTTGTGGTTTTAAAGGTTAAATAGGATTTAAGGTTAAATGGTTTAAGGTGTATGATATAGTGTTTAATTAGGGTGCATTACTTTAAAGGTTTAGGCTTAATTAGGGTTTATGGTTTACTGGTTTATGGTTTAAGGTTTATGATTTATGGTTTAATTAGATAGGGTTTGTGGTTTAAGGGTTAAATAGGATTTAAGGTTTATAGGTTTAAGGTGTACTGTATGATATAGTGTTTAGGGTGCATTACTTTAAGGTTTAGGGCTTAATTAGGGTTTAAGGTTTATTGGTTTATGTTTTAAGGTTTATGATTTATGGTTTAGTTAGCTAGGGATTGTGGTTTAAGGGTTAAATAGGATTTAAGGTTTATATGTACGGGTTTATGATTTAGTGTTTAGGGTTCATTGGTTGTTTAAGGTTCATTGGTTTAAGGTTTAGTGTTTATTGAGGTTTAATGTTTAGGGTTTAATGTTTAAGGATTAGGGATTATGGTATGTAGGATTATGAATTATGGTTTAATTAATGTTTATGGTTTAAGGGTTATATGGTTTAGGGTTAAATTGTTTAACGTTTAGGTTTTAAATTAAGTAAGATAACAAATTACTCATCATTTATGTTACGTTCAGACGTGGTCTTGGTGAAATAAGTCATAAAACCTTTTAAGCACCGACCTTTTAAAAGTGTTATAAAACGTTTGCATATATTATATATTACTTATTTAAAACATAATTAATGTATTTTCATTAAAATAATTTTTATCAAGTTTTATATACTTCGTTTTCATAATAATTGTCGTTTGTTGACTTTTTTTGTCTTAATATTGATAATATCACTTTTAACATATTTGTTTATGTTATATGGTTACCTGATAATACGACTCCACCGCATTGGCCCGTCTAAAATAATAATTCCTTAAATATATTCTATGCATTATATTAATTTTTTATTAGATATAAACCACAAAATGTAAGCTTATGACAAATAAGCCCATCTAAACTTATGTTTAATAAATCATAAATAACATATTTACAAAAAGGTATAAGTCATAAATACACAAAATCTTATGATGGTCAGATTTTATTTTGTTGAATCTTCAAACTTATAAAACCTTTTATTTTATTGAATATTCATTTTCGGGTCAAATTAGGGTCAAATTTTCGGGTCAAATTTTCGGGTCAAATAACCTACATTTTCATATAATAAATAACCTACATTTTCGGGTCAAATTTTAAAACCTTTTATTTTGTTGAATCTTCAAACTTTTATTGAGTGAAATTTAAAACATGCCTCCAAAATTTTATTTTGTTGAAAATTGAAAAATTTCCTCCAAAATGTTATTTAGTGAACATTGAAAATAACTCCAAAAAATTTTAAACTCATCACATAATTTTTTTTCAATCCCTCATTCTCAAGCCATCAACAACTATTCTGTCCGGCCATCTACACCAATTTTAATTTCATTACTTTATAAATCAGGTAATGTTTTTATTAGGATTATAATCTGTAGTGTTCATATGCATTTTGTTTAGATAATTAGTATATATATGATTGGATTTTGGGGTTTTATATTATGCGTTATTGATTCATGCTATGTGCCTTAAACCTTCAAGAATGTTTTATCTTGGATATGATATATTGTTTTTTTTTAATTTGTAGGATATATACGGTACGATTTATCCTCAACACTATGATGGACAAGTCTTGGATACGAGGTAATAGGACTAAAAAAGAATATTTTGACGGAGTAGAAGCGTTTATTGAATATGCCAAAAAAAGCGCAAGAGGAGATTAACCGCCACCCCGAAAGTCACAATGGACCACTTACAATTCTATGTCCCTGTAACAACCGCTTAAACCACATAGAGGGTACAGTAGAATCTGTAGGATTCCATTTATTCAGACATGGGTTTAATACAAATTACACAAATTGGATAAAACATGGAGAAAAGGACGAGCAATCATCAAATGCCCAAATATTAGTTTATGATACAACAAAGTATGTTAACAAGACGGATGTCGACACGGATGCTGGTTCGGAACTAGTAATAGACGCGGAGAAGCCACTTTATGAAGGATGTCCCGACTTTACAAAGTTGCCTGCAATAGTTCAACTTCTCAACTTGAAGGGTAAGTATGGACCTTGTGATAAGTTCTTTACTGAATTACTTGGTTTGATTAAAAAGATGTTACCTGATGGTAACGAACTAGTTGAAAGAACTTATCAGGCCAAAAAAATGATGCGACTGATGGGATCAGGATACAAAAAGATACATGTATGTATCAGCAACTGCATGATTTACTGGAAAACTAACTCAAAATTGACTGCTTGCTCAACTTGTGGGACAACAAGATGGAAGGTCGACAATAAGACAAAGAAAGTTTACGAAAACATTCCAGCCAAAGTGATGTGGTACTTCCCAATTATACCAAGACTAAAACGATTGTTTAAGATACCAAGTATTGTAAAAAACATGAGATGGCACGCAACAAGGAGGATAACAGATGGTGTTTTACGTCACCCTGCAGATTCACAGGCATGGCGTATGATACAATGATTTTCATTGGGTTCAGATTAGTTTTCAGAATCTTCTCGAATTGATCACGGTTAAAAGTGGAATAGTTTGTTCTTGGTTACTAAAAAGGGGTTGGTTTGTTATCTACTTTAAACTAATAGCAAATAAATGTAAACGTCGTTGAGTAAAGGAGAAGTTTAAAGATAAAACTAAAAATAACGAGTTAAAAATAAATGCTTGAAAACTTAAAGACAAGATTAGAAAAGTACTAGAACACTTAATAAAACTAACACTTGGAAACTTTATAAAAAACAAGAACTAAAACCACCGGAGTATGCAAAAGGGAGACTGATCGGAATATGCCATCGGAAAGTAAGATCGGAATGTAAACAAGCAATTTTGGTCGGAATGTGTAACAAGAAGACTGATCGGAATACTTGGAAAATAGGTCCAATCGGAATACCAAAAACACCTTCGTCGGAATGTACAAGAATCTCTTAGATCGGAATGTTTGGCAAGGTGCCCAATCGGAATGTCAAATGATTCACCCGTCGGAATATTAAAGAATCAAGCCAATCGGAATATCACTCAAAACCAACACAATCGGAATGTTACAAAACACTCCAATCAGAATACAATAAACCCTACCGTCGGAATAATCAAACCCTAATCCGATCAATACGATCGGAATAATGGGAGGAGGTGCAGTCGGAATGCTCAAATCGGAAAAGGGTTTAATACCTTTTCTGATTACAGTGTTGATTCGAAAAATAAGCTAGGATATAAGCTATAGGAATAAGCCAACACCAAAACTTGAACGAATCTAATATGAAAAAGGCTAAATAAGCACAAATAAAAACTTATCCAATCTTAAAACTAGCAACTTTTAAATCAAACAATAAAAAGATTAACCTTTTAAGAAAATCTTTTTTTTTTAAAAGTAAACAAGCTAAACATAAAAATAAGCCAATAAGCACAACGATCTCAAAGCTTATTCGTATGAAAACATAAGTAAGAATTAAAAGATTAACTTTTTAAGCACGAAATCATTAAGAACAACACGGATCAAATGAAATTCGCACCAAAATTAATCTAAAAATCAAAGAAAGGTAGAAAGAGATGAAAGATTAAAAGCTTAAACTTAAACTTGATTAATGAAATCAACAATACAAAAGGTTTAATCTTGAAAGATTAAAAGAAAGAAAGATGAAAACTTAGTGAGAGAAAGTTGAGAACTTTCTCTCTCTAAAACTAGAGAAAAAATGAAAAATGAAACTAAACACTAAAAACTAACTTTAAAAATTATAAGGAAAATGCCTATTTATAGGTGTTGCTTGTGGGCTTGTAAATGGGCTTGTACATGGGCTTTTATTCTTCTTTCTTCTTTAGTCTTTACGTCTCTCTAAATAAACGTTTCTGACTTTGGATTTTGAGAAGTGTCGGTGAATAATTCCAACTCGTCTTATAATCTTTTGTTTAATAGACTTGAGTTCTTCGACATATATGAATCTTCCATCTTTGGCCCTTTTCTTCTTTAAATCTTCAAATAGGCACAATGACTTCAAATCTTTTGCATCTCTTGGACAATAGACTTCGTCTTGAGTCTTTTTCTTCGATAAAACCCATGCAATCCCATGTTTTCTTCAATATTCATCCGGTTGACTCTGAAAACACAATAAACACAAAAACCACGCATAATTCCAAACAAATGATATTAAATACGTGTTTTGGTCTCGTTTTAGCTAGAAATAAGTGGTAAAAGGATGGGTGTTTTCACACCTATCAAATCCCCTACACTTAACCATTGCCATGCCCTCATGCAATGCTTAGTGATAAAGCAAATTTACACTTTTCTCATAATCAATCAACCTTGGCCTTATTAAAATACCACTTAAACAAAAATTAAAGTACTAAGAGAAATAAAAATCTTTAAAGTAAACAAAAGGATAGAAAACCATTTTCACTAGGAAATAGCTATATGGAAATAACTTGCAAAGAGATCAAGGACTTACATTAGGGCTTTGGTGCTGCGAAGATTTATCACCCTCAAGTTTCACGTTCCCCAAACTAAGCTTAAAAACGAGATCATTGTTATTATAAGTTAGCAGATCAAACACTTGCACAAATGGCTTAGTTATATGCTTAAACTCCCTTATTCCTAGGTGTATCTCTTATATTTTATTTTTGTCTTAGAATGATCATGAAGATGCATTTTTGGACTTATTTCGATAGTTTATTTAGGCTGAAAGCAAAGTAGGACGATTTGATCAATAGTTAGCTAAAGGACAAAATCTCTTAAAACTGCTTCCCGGGATATCAAAAAGTTCATATCTTGGCATAACTCGGTTCATGATTTGAGACCTTTCTCGGGCCGATATTTGGCATGTACTTCATACTTCATATCTTGAGAGACGTGCGTGAGATAATGGTCTTCTCATCGTTAATAGAGTTTCTTCACTTGGAGATTTTTGAGGGGTACTCCAACTTTGTTGACCACGACTTCATGATTATTTCTTCAATCGCTAATTGGGATTTTGAGATACAACGATCCGCCTCCTTTTCGGACTTGGATCTATTTATCCTCATACCTTGTTAGGGTCTTTTCGGATAGACTTATCCATGATCTTATGGGACTTGATTGCTTTTCGTCGTGAGTCTTGATCCTTCATATTGATTTTGGGAATAATGCTTTTCACATCACCTTGGATCTTTAGCAATAAGATTGAATCCTCATGCCTTGTTAGGGCCTTTTCGGACTCACCAATCTTCGCGCCCCGCTTCATAAGTTATGCCTTGGCTATGAACTCTTATCAATACCGAGCAACTTTTAAACGATCTTGGGCTAGAAGCTAAGTAACTTTTCAAATCGTACGACCTTACTTATTGCAGATAAATTATTAGCAAGTGATGGGAGAATAGGAAAATAATTACACCAAGTGAGCTTGTGCAAGAATACCGACTTATAATTGACTCAATCATTTCTCGTTCTCCACAATTTAAAATCTCAAGTAATGAGACTCGTGGATGCTTAGCCTAATAAACCACTTAAGGTCTACATGGTTAAGGATACTAGCTAGAATAAACTTAGATAAGTCTATTCGGGTTGAGTCAAAATAATCGCAACGGGCCTAATATGTCAAAGACTTCAAAACTAGCTACACCACTTACTAATATTTTTGACTTTATTGCGGGATATATACATATGAAAGCAACGATAAAAATTTAAATATTACGACTAAATGGCCAAAGTTAATTAAAAATTTGAAAAATGTTGAAAAAGATGATTTTCCGGTTAAATGAAGGCATTTTCATGGAAAAGTCCACTTAAAACTTCGATAGAACTCCCCCCTACACTTAAGATAAACATTGTCCTCAATGTTTAAGCATGTGGGAAAAGTCTTCCCTACACTTATGACATTGTGCACGTTGGTTAAATCAAGCAAAGGAAGAGACGACTAAAGTGATCAATTTCAAATGTGAGTATGAAGAAAATTAAATCACGATAGTTGAGAGATAGAACCAGATTTCGGATAACACGGGAGCACGGTTCTTCAATGGTTCCAAAAGTGCATTCATCCCTGTAATCACATCACCACACAAAGACAAACACATATAGAGGTCCCCCTACACTTAGGAGGTTAAAACGGAAAAGGGTAGATACTCGGGCTGCCTCCCGAGGAGCGCTTGTTTTTTATAACCGAGTCACGAGCCTGACTCGACCCAAAATTAGTTCATGGGGAACGTGGTGAGGGATGGAATCATCTCCTGAGAGATGTCCTTACCAAAGTAAAACTTCACTCGTTGGCCCTTCACCTTAAAATTAGGTCCATTAGGTTGAGCGAGCTCGAGAGTACCATATGGAAAAATTTGGGCAATGGTGAATGGGCCGGACCAACGAGATTTCAACTTGCCCGAAAAGATTTTCAACCGAGAGATAAAGATCAAAACTTTGTCTCCAACTTGGAACTCTCGGTTTTTAATCTTAGAGTCGTGAATGAGCTTAGTCTTTTCCTTATAGATCAAAGAATTTTCATAAGCCTCATTACGGAGTTCATTGAGCTCATTGAGTTAGATCTTGCGTAGGTCACCGGCTTTGTTGATATCAAAATTAGCCCACTTCAAGGCCCAATAAGACTTGTGCTCCAACTCAATGGGGAGGTGGCATGCTTTCCTGTACACGAGACGATATGGTGTACAACCAATCGGAGTCTTGTATGCGGTACGAAAAGCCCACAAAGCATCATCAAGTTTATCGGCCCATGAGGCATGATGCTCTCCCACGGTTCATTCAAGAATTTGCTTTAATCCTCGGTTAGAGATTTCAGCCTTGCCATTAGTTTGTGGGTGGTAGGCGGTGGAAAGACGATGATTTACACCATACTTAGCCATGACTCTTGCGAATTGATCATTGCAAAAATGAGTCCCGCGATCACTAATAATGGCACGAGGCTCACCGAATCTAGAGAATAGCGATTTCAAAAAGTTACAAACCACCCTTGCGTCATTAGTGGGTAAAGCTTTGGCTTCAACCCATTTGGAGACGTAGTCAACGGATACAAGGATGTATTTGTTTCCTTTAGAGGAAGGGAATGGCCCCATAAAGTCGATACCCCAAACGTCAAAGATTTCACATTCTTGAATGAAATTCTGAGGCATCTCGTCTTTATGTGTGATCTTGCCTTGTTTTTGGCAAGCATCACAACGTTTAACCATCTCGTGAGCATCACGATAAATGGTGGGCCAATAAAATCCCGAGTCAAACACTTTTTTGGCGGTGTAGTTGGGACCAAAGTGACCACCGGTGGGTCCTTTGTGGCAAGCGTCAAGGATTTCTAAAGCTGTCGGTCCATCAACACATCGGCGAATAATCAAATCAGCACATTGTTTGAATAGACACGGGTCATCCCAAAAGTAAGTCTTAATGTCTTTGAAGAACTTCTTCTTTTGTTGGGATGTTAGCCCGTCAACGAGAATTCCACCCGCCAAGTAGTTTGCAATGTCCGCAAACCACGGGGTTTCATCAGAAGTCGAGTTGATAGACATTAAGGTCTCCAGGGGAAAAGAGTCATTGATCTCTTTGTTCGGATGATCCCCTTGATAAGGATCCTCAAGTCTACTGAAATGATCCGTGGCTAGGTTTTCGGCTCCCTTCTTATCACGAATTTCGATTTTAAATTCTTGGAGAAGCAAAACCCAGCGATGAAGTCTTGGTTTGGAATCTTGATTAGTTAACAAGTACTTCAACGCGGAATGATCAGTATACACGATTGTGGTAGAAAGGACAAGATAGGGGCGGAACTTTTCAAAGGCATAGACAACAACTAAAAGCTCTTTTGCGGTTGTCGTGTAATGCAATTGGGCCCCCGTCATTGTCTTGCTAGCATAGTGGATTGGTTGGAAGTGTTTATTCACTCTTTGGCCCAAAACCGCACCAATAGCAAAGTCGCTAGCATCGTACATCAACTCGAAAGGCAGCTCCCAATTAGGGGTAACCAAGACCGGTTCCTTGGTTAGCTTATCCTTAAGCAGGTTGAAGGCTTCAATACACTCGTTGGAAAAGATAAAAGGAGTATCTTTTTCCAAGAGATGGGTCATCGGGCGAGCGATTTTAGAAAAATCTTTGATGAAACGACGGTAGAAGCCCGCATGACCGAGGAAACTTCTCACACCCTTCACGGCTGAAGGTGGAGGCAACTTAGAAATAACATCGACTTTATCACGGTCCACTTCAAGACCGGCTTTGTAGATCTTGTGTCCTAGAACGATGCCTTCTTTTACCATGAAATGGCATTTTTCCCAATTAAGAACAAGGCGAGTGTCTTCACACCGCTTAAGCATACGTTCTAAATTGGCAAGGCAAGCAGAGAAAGAATCGCCATAAACCGAGAAATCATCCATGAATACTTCCATAGTTTCTTCAACCATGTCATGGAAGATAGCCATCATACACCTTTGGAACGTCCCAGGAGCATTGCATAACCCAAAAGGCATACGTTTGTAAGAAAATGTTCCGTAGGGACAAGTGAATGTGGTCTTTTCTTGGTCTTTGGGATCGATGGGAATTTGAAAATACCCAGAGAAACCGTCTAAGAAGCAGTAATAGTCATTAACAGCTAGACGCTCGAGCATTTGATCAATGAAAGGAAGAGGAAGGTGATCTTTTCTCGTGGCATCGTTGAGCTTGCGATAGTCAATACAAACTCTCCACCTAGTAACGAAACGAGTGGGAATCAACTCTTTGTGTTCATTGGGAACAATGGTTATTCCGCCCTTCTTGGGCACACAATGGACGGGACTTACCCATGGCGAATCCGAGATAGGGTAAATCAAGCCGGCATCAAGAAGTTTGATAACCTCTTGTTTGATGACGTCATGAATGCGAGGATTAACCCTTCTTTGGCTCTGGATTACGGGTTTAAAGTCATCTTCCATGAGAATCTTGTGAGTATAAAAGTTCGGATCAATTCCGCGGATATCAGAAATTTTCCAAGCAATTGCCTTCTTCTGATCTTTAAGCATGGCGATGAGGCGATATTTCTCTTCTTCGTTCAAATCCTTCGCGATGATGACGGGCGACTTCTTCTTATCTTCAAGGAACACGTACTCGATATGGGGCGGCAACTCCTTAAGTTCTAAACCCGGAGGATTTTCGATGGTAGGCGTATTCAAAGTCGGTTCATCGATAGCAATATCCTTGGGAGATGGTGGGGAAATATTGTCTTCTTTAAGAAGGTTCTCAATGAGGCGAAGGTCTGCATCCCAATCGGTGGGAGAATCGTCATGTTCTAAGTTCACATCTCCCATGGTGGCTTCCAAATCTTTCCAAAGGAAATCACTTTCTCCAAATAGAGATAGTGATGAATCAATAGAGGAAACGGTCTCAACATTGGGAAGAGAGGTGGGGATACTTTTACAAGCATCTTTGAAGTGTTCTTCACAGGACTCATCAAGAACGTCGATACAATTAACACTCTCGTATGAATAAGGATGTTTAGAAAGCTTTCCCATGTTGAAGACTACTTTATCGTCACCCACTCTCATGATAAGCTCACCGGCTTCAACATCGATGAGAGTGCGACCGGTCCTCAAGAATGGACGACCAACAATTAATGGCACACGAGGGTCCATATCATAGTCGACGACGACGAAATCGGCAGGAAAAGTGAATTTGTCGACTCCTACAAAGAACGTCTTCGGCTATCCCTACTGGATATGCAACCCTACGGTTAGCTAATTCCAGAGTCATTTTGGTGGGGATTAGCTCAGGGAGAGATAATTGCTTCCACACACTTAAAGGCATTAAGTTAATACTGGAACCTAGATCGGCTAGGGCCATGCAATTCTCTACTCCCGGGAAGTTGCAAGGGATTAAGAAACGACCCAGATCACCAAGCTTGGTTGGCAATTTCCTTAAGAGCACTGCAGAGCAATTCTCATTAAGTTGGGTATTAGCAATATCAAGAAGCTTCTCCTTGTCGCTAAGAAGATCTTTGAACATTTTCGCGTATTTAGGCATGTGAGCGAGAGCCTCAGCGAAGGAGATGTTAAAATTCAATTGTTTAAACATTTTGAGAAAGTTCGAAACCTGAATATCGTCCTTGCTTTTGAGCTTCTCTTTCCTCAACCTTGAGGGATAAGGTATATCGGAAGAAGAGGAAGTCTTTTGGAGAATAGGATCACTCACATCCTTGGGTGGAGGAGGGGTAGAAGTAAGAGGTGGAGAAATTGGGGAAGTAGAAGGATGAGGAATAGGAGCAGGTGACTCGTTTTCCTTTGTCACAATCACCGGTGGGGGTATAGGAAGCTCGGGTTCCTTGGTACCTTTGCCACTGCGAGTGGTGATTGCTTTCATCTCCTTTCTTGGATTCACAACGGTGTTACTCGGAAGAATACCCGAAGAAGAGGGTTGATTACTGATATACAGATTTTCAATGGGTTCAATTTTCTCTCTCGATATCCTCTCGAATTGATCTAGGTCTTAAGTGTAATGATTGTTCTTGGTTACTAAATAAAGGGGTTGGGTTTTCTAGTCTAATAGAAAGTGGAAATGAAAGTTTAAATCAAAGGCAATTACTTTAATTAAGATTAACAAAAACTTGGCTGAAAATTTAAAGTTCAAAATAAAATCAGATTAAAATTAAAGTTAACAAATAAATTGTGAAATATGAGTGAAGAAACAGTAAGTAAAACAGTAACTATACTAAAAAAAATAACTGATCCGGAACTTTAAAACCTTGATTCGGAACTAACTGATTCGGAAAATACTATTCACTCATCCGGAACTTGCTCATTCGGAACATACTCATCCGGAACTTGCTCATGCGGAACTTTCCGAATGAAGGGTGTTGATTCGGAAGTTTGGAAACTTCCGAATGAAGGATTGGTTCGGAACTTTATGACTGATCCGGAACTTTCCGGATGAAAGCTTGATTCGGAAATTTTCTCTTGATTCGGAACTTTAGTGCTTGGTTCGGAAGTTTCCGAATGAAGGACTCATTCAGAACTTTTTGGCTGATTCGGAAGATCTGGAAACCAGTTACAGTAACTGTATAGCGAAGAACACGGAACACAACTTTTTATCAAAATCAAATCAAATACTTAAAAAGGATTTACCAAATTAAACACAAATCATTTAGACACCATAAGCAACAAATCCCACTAATAAAAACACAAATCCAAACAACTTTTGAAGATCAAATCAAGAAAAATAAAACTTAATAACTTGAAGATAAAGATGATGATGAACAAGATGAAATGAAAGATTAAACAAGAACTTGGTATTGAATGATTGATGTTTTGACAAGATGAAACAAGGATTGAAATTACAAGATTAAAGAACTAAAAATAAAAATCACCAATCACCCTAGTGGTGATGGTGTTCTACGAACCAGGAGGAAAGAAAAGGGAGGAAGAAAGAAAAACTAGCTAGCTAAAATGTGTGTGGGATGGCCTATTTATAGGTGTTTCCTTTAGTTGGTGAGTGGGCTTTCTCCCGTTCTTCGTGTCTTTTCGTCTTTTCAGAAAAGTTTCCGTTTTCGATTCTGATTCGGGATTTGTCGTCGATTAAATTCAACTCGTCTTTTAATTTCTTCATTTAATAGACTTGAGTTTCTTCGACTTATATAAATCTTCCATCTTTGGTCCTTTTCTTCGATAAATCTTCGAATAGGCCCAGTGACTTCAAATCTTTTGCATCTCTTGGACAATAGACTTTATCTTGAGTCTTTTTCTTCAGTAAAACCCGTGCAATCCCATGTTTTCTTCAATATTTATCCGGTTGGCTCTGAAAACACAACAAACACAAAAACCACGCATAATTCCAAACAAATGATATTAAATACGTGTTTTGGTCTCGTTTTAGCCCGAATTAAGTGGTAAAAGGATGGGTGTTTACACACCTATCAAATCCCCTATACTTAACCATTGCCATGCCCTCATGCAATGCTTAGTGATAAAGCAAGTTTACACTTTTCTCATAATTAATCAACCTTGGCCTTATTTAAAATTCTACTAAACAAAAATTAAAGAAATAAAACTTCAAAGATAACAAAGGGATAGAAAACCATTTTCACGTGAAAATAGCTACATGGAAATAACTTGTAGAGAAATCGATGACTTTCATTAGGGCTTTGGTGCTGCGAAGATTTATCACCCTCAAGTTTCACGTTCCCCAAACTAAGCTTAAAAACGAGATCATTGTTATTATAAGTTAGCAATTCAAACACTTACACACATGGCTTAATTAAATGCTTAAACTCCCTTATTCCTAGGTGTATCTCTTATATTTTATTTTTGTCTTAGAATGATCATGAAGATGCATTTTTGGACTTATTTCGATAGTTTATTAGGGCAGAAAGCAAAGTAGGACGATTTGATCAATAGTTAGCTAAAGGACAAAATCTCTTAAAACTGCTTCTCGGGATATCAAAAAGTTCATATCTTGGCATAACTTGGTTCACGATTTGAGACCTTTCTCGGGCCGATATTTGGCATGTACTTCATACTTCATATCTTCGAGAGACGTTCTTGAGATAATGGTCTTCTCATCATAATAGAGTTTCTTCACTTGGAGACTTTTGAGGGGTTCTCCAACTTTGTTGACCACGACTTCATGATTATTTCTTCAATCTCTAATTAGGATTTTGAGATACAACGATCCGCCTCCTTTTCGGACTTGGATCTATTTATCCTCAAACCTTGTTAGGGTCTTTTCGGATAGACTTCTCCATGATCTTTATGGGAGTTGATTGCTTTTCGTCATGAGTCTTGATCCTTCATATTGACTTTAGGAATAATGCTTTTCACATCACTTTGGATCTTCAGCAATAAAATTTGAATCCTCATGCCTTGTTAGGGCCTTTTCGGACTCGCCAATCTTCGCGCCCCGCTTCATAAGTTATGCCTTGGCTATGAACTCTTATCATTACCGAGCAACTTTTAAACGATCTTGGGCTAGAAGCTAAGTAACTTTTCAAATCGTAAGACCTTACTTATTGCAGATAAATTATTAGCAAGTGATGGGAGAATAGGCAAATAATTACACCAAGTGAGCTTGTGCAAGAATACCGACTTATAATTGACTCTATCATTTCTCGTCCTCCACAATTTAAAATCTCAAGTAATGAGACTCGTGGACACTTAGCCTAATAAACCAATTAAGGTCCATATGGTTAAGGATACTAGCTAGAATAAACTTGGATAAGTCTATTCGGGTTGAGTCAAAATAAACGCAACGGGCCTAATATGTCAAAAACTTCTAAACTAGCTACACCACTTTATTAATATTTTTGACTTTATTGTGGAATATATACATGTGAAAACAACGATAAAAATTTAAAAGTTACGACTAAATGGCCAAAGTTAATTAAAAATTTGAAAAATGTTGAAAAATAGGATTTTCCGGTTAATTGAAGGCATTTTCATGGAAAACTCCACTTAAAACTTCGATAGAAGTCCCCCCTACACTTAGGATAAACATTGTCCTCAATGTTTAAGCATGTGGGAAAAGGTTCCCCTACACTTAGGACATTGTGCACGTTGGTTAACTCAAGTTAAGGAAGAGACGACTAACGTGATCAATTTCAAATGTGAGTATGAAGAAAATTGAATCACGATAGTTGAGAGATAGAACCGGATTTCGGATAAACACGGGAGCACGGTTCTTCAAAGATTCCTAGAGTGCACATATCCCTGTAATCACATCACCACACAAAGGCAAACACATATGGAAGTCCCCCCTACACTTAGGGGATTAAAACATATAGGATAGATACTCGGGCTGCCTCCCGAGGAGCGCTTGTTTTTGATAACCGAGTCACGAGCCTGACTCGACCCAAAATTAGTTCATGGGGAACGTGGTGAGGGATGGAATCACCTCCTTAGAGGTGTCCTCACCAAAGTACAACTTTACTCGTTGGCCATTCACCTTAAAATTTTGTCCATTAGGTTGAGCGAGCTCGAGAGTACCATATGGAAAAATTTGGGCAATGGTGAATGGGCCGGACCAACGAGATTTGAGCTTGCCCGAAAAGATTTTCAACCGAGAGTTAAAAAGTAAGACTTTGTCTCCAACATGGAACTCTCGGTTTTTGATCTTGGAGTCGTGAATGAGCTTAGTTCTTTCCTTATAGATCAAAGAATTTTCATAAGCCTCATTCCGAAGTTCATTCAGCTCATTGAGTTGGATCTTGCGTAGGTCACCGGCTTTGTTAATATCAAAATTGGCCCACTTCAAGGCCCAATAAGCCTTGTGCTCCAACTCAATGGGGAGGTGGCACGCTTTCCCGTACACAAGACGATAAGGCGTACAGCCGATCGGGGTCTTGTAAGCAGTACGGAAAGCCCACAAAGCATCATCCAATTTATCAGCCCATGAGGCACGATGCTCTCCCACAGTCCTTTCAAGAATTCGCTTCAGCCCTCGGTTGGATATTTCAGCCTGGCCATTAGTTTGTGGGTGGTAGGCTGTGGAAAGACGATGATTTACACCGTACTTAGCCATGACTCGAGCAAATTGGTCATTGCAGAAATGAGTCCCACGATCACTAATAATGGCGCGAGGCACACCGAATCTAGCGAATAGAGCTTTCAAAAAGTTACAAACCACCCTTGCGTCATTAGTAGGCAAAGCTTTGGCTTCAACCCACTTTGAAACGTAATCAACGGCTACAAGGATGTATTTGTTTCCTTTAGACGAAGGGAATGGCCCCATAAAGTCGATACCCCAAACGTCAAAAATTTCACACTCTTGAATGAAATTCTGAGGCATCTCGTCTTTATGTGTGATTTTGCCTTGTTTTTGGCAAACATCACATCGCTTAACCATATCGTGAGCGTCACGGTATATGGAGGGCCAATAAAATCCCGAATCAAACACTTTCTTAGCAGTGTAGTTGGGACCAAAGTGACCACCGGTGGGTCCTTTATGGCAAGCATCAAGGATGTCCGACGCTGCCGGTCCATCAACACATCGGCGAATTATCAGGTCAGCACATTGTTTGAATAGGTAAGGGTCGTCCCAAAAGTAAGTCTTGATGTCGGTAAAGAACTTCTTCTTTTGCTGGGACGTCAACCCTTCCTTGAGAATTCCACCCGCCAAGTAGTTTGCAAAGTCCGCAAACCACGGGGTTTCATTCGGCTTCGAGTTTACAGAGAATAAGGTCTCCAAGGGAAAAGAATCATTGATTTCTTTGGTCGGATGATCCCCTTGGTATGGATCCTCAAGTCTGCTAAGATGGTCCGCGGCTAGGTTTTCTGCTCCTTTTTTTATCGCGGATGTCGATTTTAAATTCCTGGAGCAGCAAAACCCAGCGAAGAAGTCTTGGTTTGGAATCTTGCTTTGTCAACAAGTACTTCAACGCGGAATGATCGGTGTACACAATGGTGGTGGAAAGGACAAGATAGGGGCGGAATTTTTCAAAAGCATAGACAACAGCTAAAAGCTCTTTTTCGGTTGTCGTATAATGCAATTGTGCCCCAGTCATTGTCTTGCTAGCGTAATGGATCGGTTGGAAGTGTTTGTTCACTCTTTGTCCAAGAACCGCTCCAATAGCAAAATCGCTAGCATCGCACATCAACTCAAAAGGAAGCTCCCAATTAGGGGTAACCAAGACGGGTGCCTTAGTTAGCTTATCCTTAAGTGAGTTGAAGGCTTCAAGACACTCTTTGGAAAAGATAAAAGGAGTATCTTTTTCCAAGAGGTGGGTCATCGGGCGAGCGATTTGAGAAAAGTCTTTGATAAATCGGCGGTAGAAGCCCGCATGACCCAAGAAACTTCTCACACCCTTCACAGTGGAAGGTGGAGGCAACTTTGCTATAACATCAACTTTAGCACGGTCTACTTCAAGACCGGCTTTCGAAATCTTATGTCCAAGCACGACGCCTTCTTTTACCATAAAATGACATTTTTCCCAATTTAGAACAAGGCGAGTGTCTTCGCACCGCTGTAGCATACGTTCTAAATTGGCAAGGCAAGATGAGAAGGAATCCCCGAAGACCGAGAAATCATCCATGAAGACTTCCATGGTGTGTTCAACCATGTCATGGAAGATAGCTAACATGCACCTTTGGAAAGTCCCGGGCGCATTACATAAGCCAAAAGGCATTCTTTTGTAAGCGAAAGTGCCGTAGGGATAAGTGAATGTAGTCTTCTCTTGATCTTGGGGATCGATGGGTATTTGGAAATAACCCGAGAAACCATCAAGAAAGCAGTAATATTCATTACCGGCTAATCGTTCAAGCATTTGGTCCATGAAAGGTAGAGGGAAATGATCCTTTCTCGTGGCATCATTGAGTTTGCGGTAGTCTATACAAACTCTCCACCCAGTAACGAGACGAGTGGGAATCAACTCGTTGTGTTCATTGGGAACAACGGTTATTCCGCCCTTCTTGGGCACACAATGGATTGGACTAACCCACGGTGAATCCGAAATAGGGTAAATCATACCCGCATCAAGAAGTTTGAGAACCTCTGTTTTGATGACTTCATGTATTTTTGGATTCACCCTTCGTTGGCTTTGAATAGTGGGCTTATAGTCGTCCTCCATGAGAATTTTGTGTGTGCAGAAGTGAGGATCAATTCCACGAATATCCGAGATTTTCCAAGCGATAGCCTTCTTATGATTTTTCAACACAGCGACAAGTCGGGCTTTCTCTTCATCCTTCAAATCCTTAGCAATGATGACTGGCGACTTCTTCTCTTCTTCGAGGAATACATACTCAAGATGGGGCGGCAACTCCTTAAGTTCTAAATCCGGAGGATTTTCGACGGGAGGCGTGTTCGAAGTCGGAGTCTCGATAGCAATAATAGTGGGAGATGGAGGGGAAGGATTGTCTTCTTTGAGGAGGTTTGCAATGAAACTGAGGTCTTCATCCCAAGTGGCAATAGAATCGTCATTGTTTTGCTTCACATCTCCTAAGCTGGCTTCCAAATCTTTCCAAAGGAAATCACTCTCTCCAAATAGAGATAGTGATGAGTCGATAGAGGAAACGGTCTCAACATTGGGAAGAGAAGTAGGAATGTTTTTACAAGCATCCTTGAAGTGTTCTTCACAAGCCTCATCAAGAACGTCAATACAATTAACATTCTCGTAAGAAGAAGGCTGTTTAGATAACTTTCCCATGTTGAAGACTACTTTATCGTCACCCACTCTCATGATAAGCTCACCGGCTTCAACATCAATGAGAGTGCGACCGGTCCTCAAGAATGGACGACCAACAATGAGTGGCACACGTGGGTCCATCTCGTAGTCGACGACAACAAAATCGGCAGGGAAGGTGAATTTGTCGACTCCTACAATGACGTCTTCGGCTATCCCCACTGGATAAGCAACCGTACGGTTGGCCAATTCCAAAGTCATTTTGGTGGGGACTAGCTCTGGGAGAGATAATTGCTTCCAAACACTTAGAGGCATGAGATTAATACTGGCACCTAGATCGGCTAGGGCCATGCAATTCTCTACTCCCGGGAAATTGCAAGGGATAAGAAAACGACCCGGATCACCAAGCTTGATTGGCAATTTCCTTAAGAGCACTGCAGAGCAGTTCTCATTAAGTTGGGTGTTGGCGAGATCGAGGAGCTTTTCCTTGTCGCTCAGAAGATCTTTAAACATTTTGGCATACTTGGGCATGTGAGCGAGAGCCTCAGCGAAGGAGATATTGAAATTCAGTTTCTTGAACATTTTAAGGAAATTCGAAACCTGAATATCATCTTTGCTCTTTTGCTTCTCTTTCCTCAACCTAGAAGGATAAGGTATATTGGAAGAAGAGGAAGGCTTTAGGGGAATAGGATCACTCACAAGCACGGGTGGAGGAGGGGTAGAAAGAAGAGGTGGAGAAATTGGGGAAGGAGAAGGGTGAGGAACAGGAGCAGGTGACTCGTTCTCCTTAGTCACAACCACCGGTGGAGGTATAGGAAGCTCGGGTTCCGTAGTACCTTTGCCACTTCGAGTGGTGATTGCTTTCATCTCCCCTCTTGGGTTTGCAACGGTGTTACTCGGAAGAGTACCCGAAGAAGAGGGTTGACTACTTTGGAAAAAACTAGCCATCATGTTCCTCAGATCATTAGTCTGGCTATCCAACGTATTTCTCATGTCAGCTCGCAAATCATTTCCTTGCTTGACCAAGTCTGCCTTCAAATTGCGCACTTCCTCTTGGAGATTTCCCACTATCACATCATTGGTCCTCATATAGGTGGCGACCTCTTGGTGTAGTGCAGTGTTGGTTTGGTTGGAAGGAGCATTGTATGCAGGTGGTTGGTAAGCAGGTTGTTGGTATACTTGATTGTTACGTTGAGGTGGTTGTTGCTGCTTGTGAGGTGGGATATATGGTTGTCGAGGTTGTTGTTGTTGTTGAGTAGGGCGGTTAAGGTTTTGTTGTTGGTTTGGGTTGGTTGGAGGAAAGCCAGGTGGGGAAAGATAGTTGTTGTTGCGGTAGCTAAGCAAGTTACGGTCACCTTGAGGTCTAGCTTGATAAGCAGGTTGTTGGTAGGTGCCATATGCCGCATTCACATTCTCAGCAGGGTAATCTTGGGTGGCAGTACAAGTTGTGTAAGAATGGGGACCACCGCATATCTCACAAGGTTGGCTGACAGCGTTCACTTGTGCATTTTTGGCGTTGTTGCTGTTGTTGTTGCTGACGGTGTGGGTGACAAGCGATTCAAGAAGCGTGGTGATTTTGTCTAATCGCTTGTCGCTGTCATTAGTGCTAGCACTAGCAACATTGGTCCTAATGCTCTTGGTTTGCACACGAGACTTGTTCTCAATGATATCCCAAGCAGCATTGGAAGTCTTAGCCAAGAGATTACCCCCCGAAGCACTATTCAGTGAATCTTGGTCATTTATGCTTAAACCATTGTAAAAAGTATTTATTTGATGAACTTTGGTAAAACCATGTTGTGGGCATTTTCTTAAAAGATCTTTAAAGCGATCCCAAGATTCACTGAATGACTCGTCGTACTTTTGTTCAAAGGTTATAATCTCATTCCGCAAAGCGGTAGTACGAGAGGGTGGAAAAAAGTAGTTGATAAACTTTGTTTCCAAATCCGTCCACGAGAGAATACTCTGTGGCGGTTCTTTAGCAAGCCAATGCCGGGCTTGTCCCTCTAAAGAAAAGGGAAAAAGTTGTAACCTTATCACTTCTTGTGGAACGCCATTGAACTTGACCGTGTTCGTGAGTTGTAGAAATCTCTTGATGTGATCGTGTGGGTCATCAATGGTTCGTCCAAAGAATGGTTGAGCTGAGACCATCTGGATAAAGCCTGACTTTAGCTCGAAATTGTTGGCGGCAATTGGTGGAATAACAATTGGATCCATGTTGCCATCGACATGAGCTTGCAGCAATTCAATCATTGGGCGGTTATCCGGAAGGTGCTCATTGTTGTTGTTATTCATGTTGTTGAAAGGCGGGTTGTTGTTGTTATTATTGTTGTTCGGAGGTGGTATGTTATTGTTGTTTTGGACACCAGCCATGTCTAAGTTATCGAGAGGCTCGGGCTCTTGATAAGACGTGGATCGAGTGCGCATACACCTGCAAAAGAACGAACAAAGAAAAACAAAGCAAAAATATTTTTGGTCTTTATGTTTTTTACTTTTTAGGATTTTTGAAAATTTTATATTTTTTAGTGTTTTTTTGAAAATTTTCTTGAAAAAGTAACGTTCACGGGGAACGGATCCCAAAATCCAATTTCTCACAAAAAACTTTTGATCTTAACGAGAAGACCCGGCAGCGGCGCCATTTGATATAAAGATTTTCAATGGGTTCAATTTTCTCTCTCGATATCCTGTCGAATTGATCTAGGTCTTAAGTGGAATGATTGTTCTTGGTTACTAAATAAAGGGGTTGGGTTTTCTAGTCTAATAGAAAGTGGAAATGAAAGTTTAAATCAAAGGCAATTACTTTAATTAAGATTAACAAAAACTTGGCTGAAAATTTAAAGTTCAAAATAAAATCAGATTAAAATTAAAGTTAACAAATAAATTGTGAAATATGAGTGAAGAAACAGTAAGTAAAACAGTAACTATACTAAAAAAAATAACTGATCCGGAACTTTAAAACCTTGATTCGGAACTAACTGATTCGGAAAATACTATTCACTCATCCGGAACTTGCTCATTCGGAACATACTCATCCGGAACTTGCTCATGCGGAACTTTCCGAATGAAGGGTGTCGATTCGGAAGTTTGGAAACTTCCGAATGAAGGATTGGTTCGGAACTTTATGACTGATCCGGAACTTTCCGGATGAAAGCTTGATTCGGAAATTTTCTCTTGATTCGGAACTTTAGTGCTTGGTTCGGAAGTTTCCGAATGAAGGACTCATTCGGAACTTTTTGGCTGATTCGGAAGATCTGGAAACCAGTTACAGTAACTGTATAGCGAAGAACACGGAACACAACTTTTTATCAAAATCAAATCAAATACTTAAAAAGGATTTACCAAATTAAACACAAATCATTTAGACACCATAAGCAACAAATCCCACTAATAAAAACACAAATCCAAACAACTTTTGAAGATCAAATCAAGAAAAATAAAACTTAATAACTTGAAGATAAAGATGATGATGAACAAGATGAAATGAAAGATTAAACAAGAACTTGGTATTGAATGATTGATGTTTTGACAAGATGAAACAAGGATTGAAATTACAAGATTAAAGAACTAAAAATAAAAATCACCAATCACCCTAGTGGTGATGGTGTTCTACGAACCAGGAGGAAAGAAAAGGGAGGAAGAAAGAAAAACTAGCTAGCTAAAATGTGTGTGGGATGGCCTATTTATAGGTGTTTCCTTTAGTTGGTGAGTGGGCTTTCTCCCGTTCTTCGTGTCTTTTCGTCTTTTCAGAAAAGTTTCCGTTTTCGATTCTGATTCGGGATTTGTCGTCGATTAAATTCAACTCGTCTTTTAATTTCTTCATTTAATAGACTTGAGTTTCTTCGACTTATATAAATCTTCCATCTTTGGTCCTTTTCTTCGATAAATCTTCGAATAGGCCCAGTGACTTCAAATCTTTTGCATCTCTTGGACAATAGACTTTATCTTGAGTCTTTTTCTTCAGTAAAACCCGTGCAATCCCATGTTTTCTTCAATATTTATCCGGTTGGCTCTAAAAACACAACAAACACAAAAACCACGCATAATTCCAAACAAATGATATTAAATACGTGTTTTGGTCTCGTTTTAGCCCGAATTAAGTGGTAAAAGGATGGGTGTTTACACACCTATCAATTACCTTGGAAGAAACTAGCCATCATGTTCCTTAAGTCATTCGTTTGACTTGCCAAAGTGTTTCTCATATTAGCTCGTAGATCCTTCCCTTGTTTCACCATGTCTGCTTTCAAGTTGAGCACTTCCCGTTGGAGATTGTCCATGATCACATCATTAGTCCTCATGTAGGTTCCAATATCTTGTTGTAATGCGGTGGGTTGGTTGGGAGGAGCATTGTAAGCGGGTGCTTGATAAGCAGGTTCTTGGTAAACTTGGTTGTTTCTTTGAGGTGGATATGGTTGTTTGTGAGGTGGTAGGTATGGTGCACGAGGTTGTTGTTGAGGAGGGCGATTAAGGTTTTGTTGTTGGTTTGGGTTGTTAGGAGGAAAACCGGGCGGGGAAAGAAAGTTGTTTGAGCGGTAGCTAAGCAAGTTGCGGTCACCTTGAGGACGAGCTTGAAAAGCGGCCGGAGGATAGGTACCGTATGCTGCATTAACATTCTCAGAAGGATAGTCTTGGGTGGCGGTACAAGTGGTGTAAGAGTGAGGACCCCCGCATATCTCACATGGTTGGCTAACAGCATTGACTTGAGCGTCTTGAGCGTTTTTAGCGTTAATGCTGTTGGTGTTGTTGGCGGTGTGGGTAACAAGCGATTCAAGAAGCGTAGTAATTTTGTCAAGTCGCTTGTCGCTGTCACTAGTACTGGCACTAGCGTCATTGGTCCGAACACTCTTGGTTTGCACACGAGACTTATTTTCAATAATATCCCAAGCGGCGTTGGAAGTCTTAACCAAAATATTACCCCTGAGGCACTATTTAGTGAATCTTGGTCATTCATGCTTAAACCATTATAAAAAGTATTAATTTGGTGCACTTTGGTAAAACCATGTTGTGGGCACTTTCTTAAATGGTCTTTAAAACGGTCCCAAGATTCACTAAAAGACTCATCGTACTTTTGTTCAAAATTAATGATTTCATTCCGCAAAGCGGTAGTACGAGAGGGTGGGAAAAAGTAGTTTATGAATTTGGTTTCCAAATCCGTCCACGTAAGAATACTTTGTGGCGGTTCCTTTGCAAGCCAATGCCGGGCTTGTCCCTCTAAGGAGAAAGGAAAAAGTTGTAAACGGATTACCTCTTGTGGAACACCATTGAATTTAACCGTATTCGTGAGTTGCAGGAACCTTTTGATGTGGTCATGAGGATCATCAATGGTACGCCCCAAGAATGGTTAAGCGGAGACCATCTGAATAAAGCCGAATTTGAGCTCAAAGTTGTTGGCTGCAATCGCAGGTATGACAATTGGATCATTGTTTCCCTCCACATGTGCTTGTAACAGTTCAATCATAGGGCGATTGTCCGGTAAAGGTTCATTGTTGTTGTTATTATTGTTGTTGAGAGGTGGATTGTTATTGTTGTTATTGTTTTGAGGTGGGTTATTGTTGTTGTTGTGTACACCGGCCATCTCTAAGTCTTCGAGAGGCTCGGGATCTTGATAAGACATTGATCGTGTACGCATGCACCTACAAAAGAATTAACAGAGCAAACAAGAAATATTTTTGGTTTTTTGGTTTTTTAATTTTTAGGTTTTTTTTTTTGAAAATTTTATATTTTTTAGGGTTTTTGAAAGTTTTTATGAAAAAGTAACGTTCACGGTGAACGGATCCCAAAATACAAGTTCTCAAAGAAATGTTAATCTTAACGAGAAGAGCCGGCAGCGGCGCCATTTGATACAATGATTTTCATTGGGTTCAGATTAGTTCTCGGAATCTTCTCGAATTGATCACGGTTCAAAGTGGAATAGTTTGTTCTTGGTTACTAAAAAGGGGTTGGTTTGTTATCTATTTTAAACTAATAGCAAATAAATGTAAATGTCGTTGAGTAAAGGAGAAGTTTAAAGATAAAACTAAAAATAACGAGTTAAAAATATATGCTTGAAAACTTAAAGACAAGATTAGAAAAGTACTAGAACACTTAATAAAACTAACACTTGGAAACTTTATAAAAAACAAGAACTAAAACCATCGGAGTATGCAAAAGGGAGACTGATCGAAATATGCCATCGGAAAGTAAGATCGGAATGTAAACAAGCAATATTGGTCGGAATGTGTAACAAGAAGACTGATCGGAATACTTGGAAAATAGGTCCAATCGGAATACCAAAAACACCTTCGTCGGAATGTACAAGAATCTCTTAGATCGGAATGTTTGGCAAGGTGCCCAATCGGAATGTCAAATGATTCACCCGTCGGAATATTAAAGAATCAAGCCAATCGGAATATCACTCAAAACAACACAATCGGAATGTTACAAAACCCTCCAATCGGAATACAATAAACCCTACCGTCGGAATAACTAAACCCTAATCCGATCAATACGATCGGAATAATGGGAGGGGTGCAGTCGGAATGCTCAAATCGGAAAAGGGTTTAATACCTTTTCCGATTACAGTGTTGATTCGAAAAATAAGCTAGGATATAAGCTATAGGAATAAGCCAACACCAAAAATTGAACGAATCTAATATGAAAAAGGCTAAATAAGCACAAATAACAACTTATCCAATCTTAAAACTAGCAACTTTTAAATCAAACAATAAAAAGATTAACCTTTAAAGAAAATCTTTTTTTTAAAAAAAGTAAACAAGCTAAACATAAAAATAAGCCAATAAGCACAACGATCTCAAAGCTTATTCGTATGAAAACTTAAGTAAGCATAAAAAGATTAACTTTTTAAGCACGAAATCATTAAGAACAACACGGATCAAATGAAATTCGCACCAAAATTAATCTAAAAATCAAAGAAAGGTAGAAAGAGATGAAAGATTAAAAGCTTAAACTTAAACTTGATTAATGAAATCAACAATACAAAAGGTTTAATCTTGAAAGATTAAAAGAAAGAAAGATGAAAACTTAGTGAGAGAAAGTTGAGAACTTTCTCTCTCTAAAACTAGAGAAAAAATGAAAAATGAAACTAAACACTAAAAACTAACTTTAAAAATTATAAGGAAAAGGCCTATTTATAGGTGTTGCTTGTGGGCTTGTAAATGGGCTTGTACATGGGCTTTTCTTCTTCTTTCTTCTTTAGTCTTTACGTCTCTCTAAATAAACGTTTTCGACTTTGGATTTTTAGAAGTGTCGGTGAATAATTCCAACTCGTCTTATAATCTTTTGTTTAATAGACTCGAGTTCTTCGACAAATATGAATCTTCCATCTTTGGCCCTTTTCTTCTTTAAATCTTCAAATAGGCACAATGACTTCAAATCTTTTGCATCTCTTGGACAATAGACTTCGTCTTGAGTCTTTTTCTTCGATAAAACCCGTGCAATCCCATGTTTTCTTCAATATTCATCCGGTTGACTCTGAAAACACAATAAACACAAAAACCACGCATAATTCCAAATAAATGATATTAAATACGTGTTTTGGTCTCGTTTTAGCCAGAAATAAGTGGTAAAAGGATGGGTGTTTTCACACCTATCAGCATACCATAGATGAAAAATTACCCAAAATTGCAGAAGATCCAAGAAATATACGGATGGGAATATCGGCTGATGGGGTTGACGTCAACTCAGGTAATAGGCATCACAGTGTATGGCCAGTTTTATGTGTCATATACAACCTTCGTCCATGGTTGTGTATGAAACGAAAGTTTATCATGCTTTCGACCCTTATATCGGGATATCCGGGGAATGATATTGATGTTTTCTTAGAACCTTTAGTTGATGATCTGCATACCTTATTTGAACTTGGTGTTGATACATATGATGCGTCAATGAAACAGAACTTTAAACTTCATTCCGTTGTGTTATGGACGATAAATGATTACCCAGCACTGGGTACATTATGCGGCTGCCCATACAGTGGATTTAATGGTTGCGTGGTATGTGGGAAAGATACACATTATGTAAGACTTTTGGCCTCATCCAAGCAAAGTCATGCTGGTCACAGACGATATCTACCATACACCCATCCAATCAGAAAGCAAAAGAAATCGTTTAATGGACACGAGAACTTGCACTTGCTCCAGTACCAAAGACAGGGGAAGAAATATACGACGAAGTTCGACATATTCAAAATAAGTGGGGAAAAGTAAAGAAAACTAACAATAACGCATCAGGAAACCAGGAAGATACAAGAGGCAGAGGTGGAAAAATTCAAAATAACAAAAGAAAAGCAACAGAGGAAGACGAGGGTAGTTCAAGCCAACCTACTGAATCGTATTGGTAGAAATTCAACATTTGGTATCGAAGGCTAAGGTATTGGAGGCATAATCCTGTTCCACATTGTATTGACTTTATGCATGTAGAAAAAAATTGTGGGGAGAGTTTTGTTGGAACTTTGTTAAATGTTCCTGGTAAGAGGAAAGATGGATTGAAGGCACGATTGGATCTGGCAGCTTTGGGTATAAAACCTGAGCTTTTTGTTAGGCTAGAACAAGACAAAACAACACTACCTCCAGCAGGCTACACGTTAACTAATGCTGAAAAAGACAAATTTTGTGAAACGTTATCCAACCTCAGAGTACCACATGGATATTGTTTAAATTTTGCTAGTTTGGTCAACGTAAAGGAAAGGAACCTCATTGGCCTTAAGTCACATGACTATCACATGCTGATGTAAGAGTTTTTACCAATTGCAATACGTTCAATCATGCATCCACCCACACGATATGCTATTATCAGGTTTTGCTTTTTCTTTAAATCTATATGTAGAAAAGAAATCAAATTGGAAGAACTAGATGCGATGCAACAAGAACTAGTTGTGACACTATGCCTACTTGAGAAGTTCTTTCCTCCGTTATTTTTTGATATTATGATACACTTGACTGTGCACCTAACTAGAGAGGTAAGATTGTGTGGTCCCATATGCTTTCGGTGGATGTACCCATTTGAAAGATGTATAAAGGTTATTAAAAACCATGTTAGAAACAGAAACAGACCAGAGGGATGCATTGTTGACGAGACCATTGCGGAAGAAACAATAGAGTTTTTAGCGAGTATCATAAAACAATGAAATATGTTGGTTTGCCACCTGATAAAGATGTAACCAATGAAAATGAGGACGGAATGCCATTGTCGGCCGGCACACCATTCGAAATGAATGGGGAACTATTTGCAAAACCTCATTTGTATGTACTACAAAATACAGATGAACTTTTCCCCTATATCAAGTAAGTATTACTAACACATGTCTATTTCATTGATATAAATATTCTAAAAAAAAATAATCAAATACATTGTTTCGTTTCAGGCGACACAAGAATGTTTTGAAAAAAAATAACCCGGGTAAACGAATAGCATTGCTGGAGGCTGAGCATTGTAAAACTTTTGCTAAGTGGTTACATGATGAGGTAATTACTTGTATGATGTGTATAATTGTTTGTTTTTTGCTAAATATTGGTTAACTTAACATCTCAAAAACCAATATTAAGCTAGTAGTAGAGAATAATAAATAAGCACTTACAACATAATGAGGCGATCTCTGATGTAGTAGTGGTTTTGTATACCCTTTAGGAAAAGGGTACCAAAATAGTGGTAAGCGTTAAGTACGACGATTTAGGAAAACCGTGTACAAATGACCCAAAGTGGGGATCGTTCTCAAGGAGGCTTAGTATGTGTGTAATGAATTGATTATCTTTGTGATTATATATTTGAGAAAGAAAAATAGAAATGGAAATAGAAGAGAATGACGGTTACAATGTCGTATTAAACTAAGACGAAAAAGGTATACACGTAAAACCGTAAAAAGCACTAAAATTAAAATTTTACCCTAAAAATTACCAAAAATCACTAAAAATCCACAAAAATATTCTAAGAGTTTACAAAAAATCCAAACTTGCCAAAACCATTTAATTAATTAAATAATGACTTTTTAATGCTAATTAGAGCCCTAAAAATCAATATTAACTATTAAAAAGTCCAAAACAAGATATTAAAGTTTGTAAACCTTTAAAATAGCCTAATTAAGCTAAAAAGTATTTTTCAAAATTTTAAAACCACTAAAAACTATTTTTAAACAATTAAAAACTATTAAAATCAATTAAAACTTAAGTTAATTCTAGAAAATAATTAAAAGACTCTAAAAATATTTGAAAAGTTGCAAAATTCCTAATTAAGTGTCTATTATCTAGGAAAAATATAAAAACTAAGAAAATTAGACTTTTAATTTTTAACAATAAAATAATATTAAAATATTATTAAAAATCCAAAAATCATAAAAAATTCTAAAAACTTGCAAACCAGCTTAATTTAACTTAAATAACTCAGAAATGAAAGTGAAATTACCTAAATACCCTTAATGGGCCTAGAAAATAGGCTAAACCCAAAACAGATCACTTAATGGGCTAAATTGGGCCCAAAATGAAAAAGTGTCCAAAATAAGCCCAAAAAGCATTACTTGACTCAAAATTTGATTTTAAACAACTTTTTCCAAAGGACCAAAAGCTGAAAGTGAGAAATAAGCTAGCTTATACCAAACAGCTTATTCTTAATGGGCTTTTTGGCCCATTAAGTTATAAGCTAATGCCATAAGCTCAAATTAGACTCACAAGATTCTTTTGTCCTAAATAAGACTTTTGTAAAAATAAATTTGAAATAAGCCCAAGGAATAAGCCTGAAAAGGCAATAAGCAATCTACAGAAAACGACAAAATAGTCGTTTTTGAGTTCTAGGCCACCTCAAAAGCTGATTCAAGTTTCTAAAGCTTTCAAATGACTTAATTAAGCAAAATCAACAAAGAGTTTTCAAATAAGCTGACTCAATAAGCTGGAAAAAGCAAATAAGCACTTATGTAAAAGTCAAATAAGTTGGTTTTCAAGCAAAATTCAAAGTCAAAGTCCAGTAAGCTCCAGTCTAATCAAATAGGTCAAATAATGAAGATCTATCACAAAAAACAAGTTGTTGCAGGTCTGGATAAGCTAAAATAGCTTATTGATAAGCTGAGTTCAAATTAACACTAGCAGGGGCTAGTTTTGGGTGTTGAGCAGTGGAAACTTTTTCCACTGCTTGACTTGTTTGACTTTTTGTCTTTAGTGAACTTTTTGGAGATTCAGATTACACAAAGGCACCCAAATGATATTTGGATCAAAAGGAGTCAATAACAATCAAAAGATCACAAACACAATCACCCAATTGATACAGTTTAATCAATAAAGTACCAGATCTAGCACAGACATGAAACAATAAGCAGTTTAGGTTCAAAAGGCACTTAGAGCACAATTCAGCCAGCTAAATTCCACCAAATGCATACACAAGCTATATTAAACTCAAATGAACAAGTCTAATCAAGCTTCATGCAATGATTCAAAGAATTAAGCAAGATCTAAGCTGATGAATGTTACTGATGAACACTAACACATGCAGTTTTTTACTTTGCTGATGTATTTGACACACAAGCCAGAATCAACACCTCAAATCTTTCAAACAGGTTACAATGACTTTGTTTAAACCACTTTTAACCCTAAGCATGCATACACCCTAAGTGTTCCCAAAATCCTAGGTCAAAACAAGCAATAACAAAGATTTTATAGCAGATTGTTTGATTCAAGGTTTCAAACCAAAAAACTTGCAGCAAAACAATCTCAACAAGGCATATATCAGATATAGAGCACAAACACAAACTTTACACAACACAATAACAAGATTCAAGCTTAAACAGGTAGTCCCAAACACCCTTTTAACTTTTCAAATCTAATTTTAAACAAGAAAAAGTGTGATTCAGTTTACCCAATGATCAATCTAGCATATAAACAACCTTATCATGCAAGACTAAGCAGATTTAAGCCAGGAAATCAACAAGAACAACAATATAGCACAAATCCACACAAAATCCAGTTTTTATTAGATTTTCAAGGTTTCAAGACAAACCTCATTGATGTACATCCACACCCACGAATTTATGAGCTTATGTGCTAGCAAGAACAAGCACAAGCTTCCAATAACAACCCTGCTAAGATTCAACAAGGTAAGTAGCACAATATCAAAATCAGAAACTTAAAAAGCGTTGATTAATGCAACCTTGTTACCCCACACTTGATTATCCCCAAGTTATAAGCCTCACCACACCTTAATATCACAATTAGGATGCTATTATCAGCCCTATAACCCAAGAATTCCAAGGTTGAAACAAGAACTTAGCAAAATATCAAGCTTGAAGGAAAAATGAAAACTTTTGCACTCTCCTTAAAAACAGGTTTTGAGATTCAAATTCAGTGAACAAATAACATAAACAAGCATAAAATAAGATGGCACTTGGTCTTTCTTCAATACACTTAACACAATTTCATTAAACTAAAAAGAGGATTTACAAGTGTTTGAACAAGGAAAAACCAAAAGCAGGTAAATGAGAGACCCTATGTGCCTTTATATAGGCATACAATGTATCTAGAAAGCTGAAAAAGAAGTGAAACCCTAGCCTTGAACTTCCAAAATTGTCCTTGTCTTGTTTGAATATCTTGAAGAATCATGTGACCGATTCTTGGCTGTTTGCATGAGTTGGCATGTGAAAATGTGATCAAAGGGTTTGTATGAAGCTTAGAAAGTAAGCCACAATGTGGGACGTTGGATGACTGTCCCTCTCTTGTCTTCTTCTTCCAAAACGTAGCAGGGGAGGTCCCATGTAGCATGTGGGTTGGTGGGGTGTCATGTTTAAGGTTTGGGATGTGTTAACAAGACCCTTAATCATAAATCTGCACCATATTAAGGATTAATTACAATAGGATTAAAAATACCCAATTGTGTTCATCACATGAATAGTTGTGCGTTTGATCCTGTTTTGGGTTAAAACATGTTTAAAAACATGTTAAGGCGCCAGTTTTAAACTTAATTAAATAAGTTTATTAATCCGGTGTGAGTGGAAGGTGACATGGCAAAATGGTGGAGTATGATTGGTTGAAGTGGTGAGTGGGGTGAGGTGGCAGCTTATGGTTGGTCTAGGTAACAATGTTGTCCTGTCATATTTAACCCTCTTTCTTTCCTTCTCTTGTCATTTGCAGATTTAAACCCCAAAACTGAATTTCCTTTGTAACCAAACTTTCAGTTTTCACACTTTTACCCCAAGTACTTTTCTAAAGTATTTTCAGGGGTATTTCTTGCCATTTTGTGATACTTGAAGGGCTATTTTGGCATTTTGTTGATGGATAATGGTCTTGAATTGCATATTTGATATTTTGGAGGACTGAAATTGCCAAGTCATAATGATTGAGGGACCATTTTTTGCCAAATATTGAAAGTTAAGGGTCCTTTTTGTAATTTTGGGATTTTCAAAGGACCAAACTTGTAATTTCTTGTACTTTGAAGGACTTCATGATATAATTGACTTTGTGGAGGATAGTGGTTGACAATTTAGCTTTGTTGAGGGGCTAAACTTGTCAATTCTTCAAAGTGGGGGGTCCTTTTTGTAATTTTGACAAACTTTAGGGACTAAACTTGTAATTATGAAGATACAAGAGTATAAAGTGTGAATTCTTCCATATTGGAGGACCCTTCTTTATAATTCTTCAAATCTTCAAGGGTTTCTTGGGAAAATTCTTCATTAAGGCTTGGTTTATTGTGCGGCTTCGTTTCCCGTGTTCGTTTTTGCATGATTCTTGTGATCTTTTGTCATTTTCTCAATATCCATACCTAAAATACACAAGCAACAAACACAAGCATATATATGGGTATTTTGATGATATTGAATGCATTTTAAGCCATTTTTGGACGATAAGACTATGTATAAAAGCAGTCTCATCACTCCCCCATACTAAACCATTGTCGTGCCCTCACGCAATGCTAGAATAAAGTATCGTAGCACCTCCAAAATTCATTTTTATTCACTTTATTGAATGATAAACTAGCTACACTACTACTATGGCTACTACTACTTGCGTTTTAGACATAATGTATGATTTTCATCGCAAATGGGACGTTTAGGTTCATAGAATAAGAACACGTGAATGCTTCGTTAGAAATAATTTCATCGTCCTCGATTTTCACCCCAATTCCATGCCAAGCGTGCAACGAGATCATTGTCATTATAAGTTAGTATTGCTAACACTACTCATATGCCCTAATCACGTACTTATCCTCCCATTTTCCTAAGTTATATCTCTTATATTTTATTTTGTCTTGAATTTTTCACGAGGATACATTGTTTGACTTATGCGATAATAGAGATTTAGGTCTAAAAATAGAGTCCTAACGGTGTAACCAAGACCATCAAATCAATAACCCCTCCCGATAGACAACGATGTCAAAAAATTAAGTCAACAAGAAGAATCAATAAACACGGTTTTATAACGGTTTTGAACATGATACTTATTACCAAGACTTTTATACGCCCCCTAACGGAAGGGTCTTATTATCTTTGGTTTACCTCCATCTTTTATTCAACTTCGCCATGAAGCTTTTATTATGACTTCGATCTTGCCTTGCCTTTTATTATCCACCTCATCAGTAGTTTTATTAGCCAAAGACGTATATCCTCACGCTAAGGCAAATTTTGGATCTTTAAAGCTTCGAAGATTAAGGCTTGATTCACTTTCAATTTTGCATAGATTTTTCGGCCTTGTGGGGCTTCAAATTGTTTGCTTGATTTAGGTGAGCACTTGAAATCTTATTATTGGGTGAAGCTTTCGATTATTAGGGTGCCAATACTTCAAAACCATGACGCTGGTGATACCTTAATGTCTTTCCAATTTAATTACACGGAAGCTACTAGAAAAGACTAGAAACCTAACAATCCCAACTAAACCGCTAAGTCAATATTTATTAAGCAAAAAGTATTTACATGCGAAGGGAGAATAAGAAAACAACGAGAACACATGAGTTTTTGAAAGAATACGAGTACTCTATGTTTAGCATAGTAACTTATAATTGACCCTATCATTTTTCGTCCTCATTTAAGAGACTTAGCCTAATGTGAAGTTAAGGAATCAAAGCTAAGTGCTCAACACGCACGGTCGAGTCAAAAATTACTCTTATTCTCGCCATCGGAAAACCTACATTCGTGTCTTCAAAAACTTATAAAACATGAGAAAATTTTTAAAATTTGGCCATTTTTAGCCTTATTTTGCAACAAAACGATAAACAAAAAGATAAACTTTGGAAAGCGTGAAGGTTTAGCAAGGCAAGTATCTATTCACCCCCCCCATACTAAAGTTAAACATTGTCCTCAATGTTTCGAGTCTAGGGGTGCAAACACCCCCATACTAGAGACGTAGTCGAATGCCTAATTAATAAGTGTGTAAACACTTATCCTTTTGCCACTAAAATCAATGAAAAACAAGACCTAATCATGTGTTTAGTATCGTAAAAGTCGGAATTACGCGTGGTTTTGTGTTTTTGTGTTAAAATAGGTACAAATGATCAAAAGAAGAGAAAACACGGGATTTCACGGTCAAATGTCGAAGAAAAGTCCAAGAAAGAGACAAAGACAATGTCAAAGACCAAAAGTGTGCAAGATCACGGAAACCGACAAAGTCGACTTTATTTTGAAGAAATTATCAAGAAAGTCGGAATCGAGCTCGTTTTAATGGAATTAATCATTTTCGGGGATATTCGATCCAAGTGGGTCCCACTTTTGGTTAATGGGCCTAAAAGCCCATTTAAGAAAATCACTTTGTTACTCTTTACCCAAAAGCCCATTTTAGGCCCAATACCTTTTGCTAAATGATACGGATGAAGTTAGCAAGATTGGGCCACAAGCCCATTTGATTAACAATTGAAATTAGACGAGTTTCTTGTTGGGCATAGGCCCAATTGGCTAAATAAACAGACGTGGGAAGGATTTATTTGGTCAAGATTGTTTTACTCCTCACCCCACACTACACCCCACGTACACCCTCACCTCACCCAATTCTTCCCCACTTCACATATTATTTACCCACAAACACGTGTAAACCACTCACCCGTTTTATTTACTCCTCTCCAAAACAATTTAATTCACCCCATCCCCTTCCCATTTTCGATGAAAACAATAATAAAAACCCACGCCCCATTTACTGTTCTCCTCTCCCACTTTCTCTCCTCCATTTACAAAGCCTCCCATCTTCATTTTTTTTTACCCACAAACCCTACTCCATATACACCAAAAATGCTTAGTAAAAATTGGGTGTTTTTACAATTTGAATTAATTCACACGAATCCATTAAGATCCCCCCAAGAATCGGAGAGAGTGGTCCTCATCTCTCTCTGACGTGGCCTTTTGTGATTGGATGGAACACATCACCCCTCAAATCATCCAATCACAATAAAACAAGCTGGAAATCCGTGGCTCATGGATGATTACAACCGTTGATCAAGTGAAGACAAGAGAGAGAAGAAAATCAACAACTAGGATTCAAGAACTTGGGCTCCAAGTTTAGGGTTTTCTCTATAAAAACCCTTTATTGTAATTCATCATCAAGCTTTACTTTATTTTTCAGTTTTTAAATTAAATTAGGAGTAGGATTAGATTAGGGTTTATGTAATCTTTTTATTTCCAGTCTTGTAATTTTTAAATACTAATGAAAAGTTAATGTTATTTAATTTTTGTCTTCCATTTAATATCCTGCAATTTTCAATTTATTTTAATCTTTAAAGTTGTTTTACTATTGTTCACGTTTTATTGTTCGAATATAAAAAAAAATAAATAAAAAAAAATAAAGGAAAGTGAATTAAATCTCCCCACTGGAGATTTATAAAAACTGGATCGAAGGGATACTGTTTGGATTCACTGTTGAAGTTGGTTCGTTTGGTTCGAGAGTATGATGGTCCGAGAAGATGGTGATGATGTTGATGGTTAAGGAGGAGCGTTTGAATCGGTGACAAAGGGGGTTCAGCGCCCACCTTCGACCCAACGGATTGCATCAATAGGTTCCTTCTCATTCCTTTTTAATTTACTTGTTTTAGTTTGAACTTTGGTTTTATAAGTTTTTCATTAATTGTTATTTGATTTGTTCAATGTTTATTTGATTTAAGTGTTTTAGTTTAAGATTTATCGAATCTGCTTTAGTTTTTTTTAGAACTGCTTATCGACTGCTTATTTGGCTTATCTGCTTAAGTTTCTCTAGATATATGTTACTGTTTTTGGTTCATTTAATTATATTTTCTTATTAAGTTAGTTTTTATTGTTTATCTGTTCTTGTAGTTTAATTGGAATTTAATTTAAATGTTTTTTTAGATATAGCTTATTGCTTTTTCTGTTTAGCTTATTGATTTGTCTGTTTCAGTTTTATTATCTAGCTTATTTAGATTCAGATTTTGATATTTAGTCACTGCTTGTTTGGTTCATCAGCTTTCATGTCATTTTTATAGTCTGCTTATTTTTAGTATAATCTCTTATTAGCTTATAGTCATTTGATTTTTCAGCTTATTAGGTTATAGCTTGTTAGCTTTTCGTTTTGTTTTATTTGACTGATTTTGCGATTTTTTTATAGGCTGTTTGCTTTGTTCATTGCTGTTAATTCTGTGTCTAAAACATCAGATATAATCAATCTGTTGTACCTTTTTGATTGTCCAAAAAATTCCTAAAATCAATTAAAAAAATAATATATTAGCAAATAGTGTCTGGGCTGGGGTTCGAACCCCAGACCCCTCGTCTAGCTGTCATACGCCTTAGCCATCTCTACTAGGCATCTTTTTGAGTTTATCTTCTCATTGTTTAATTAATATAGTTTCTTTTTATTGTGGCAGTTTTTAATAATATTAGTTTAAGTTAAAATCAGTTTAAGTTTATTTAAAAAGTCTATTTTAATTTTCTTTTTATTATTCAGTTTTCAAAAAAAATATATATATAAAAAAAATAATTATAATAAAAAAAAATATTTTTATTAACTTTTATAACTTTAAATTTGTTTTCATTTTATTTTGTTTATTTTTAAAATAGTTTTTATTTAGAAGTCTTTAAAATAGTTTTTAATTAAGTTTTGTTTTAAATAAATTAAGATTTAAATAGATATAGTTTAGAGTAATTTTGTTATTTCAATTTTAGGATAAGTTTTTCATTTACGATTTTTAGCACTTAGTATTTTGCATTTTTACTTGTTAGTTTTATTTAGCATTTTTAATAATCCTAGTTTACTTGCGCTATTTATATTTTTATTTCGTGATTTTTACTTACAGTACATGTAATTTATTTTTAGCATTAGTAAGTATTTTACGTAGCTTAATATTTTTATCTTTTTACGTGCTTTTAATTAAAAATAGATACCAATCAAGTTTCTATAACCAAAAACAATTAAGTCGAAACGTAAAATTTGATATCAATTCGAGTGAGTCGAGGAACGATAAACGAACAAAAATAGGATTGCAAAATCTCTTTTTCAAAATGGCGACGCTGCCGCTTCGCTCGTACGATTGACGATTTGTCGTGAAGACGTTTGGATTTTGGGATCCGTTCATTCTTTGAACGTTACGTTTCTTGCAACAAAATCAAAAATCTAAAATAATCAAAAACTTAAAAATACAAAAAAATTAAAAAAATCACAAAAGCAATTTCTTTCCTAAGAATTGCACCAAAATAATTAAAAAAAATCCAAAAGTAATACTTTTTCCTAAAAGTATTACACCAAAAATATTACGTATTAGTGTTAATTTTTAGTTCGATTTTTCTTGTATATATATATTTTTCTATAAAAATACAAAAATGCTCTTCTTTATCCTCTTTTGTGTTTAATTCTTTTCTCAACCCCTCTTATTTATAATTCTTCATGGATTCGTCTTGCGTTCGGTGTGAGAGACCATGGCATGGTTTTCAAACATGTCAATGGTATATTTGTGAGCGGTGTGGTTTTGATATCGACAATACACAATTTGGATTTTGTCCATTTTGCAATTCAACGAATTCGTACTTCTCCTCTTACAATACTTTCTCCCCCCCTCCCGTCTATGACAATCCCTATCCGCAACATGAACCAGGTTTTTCCCAATACCCGTGTTGCAATCATTGTGGGGGCCCTCACGATACTTCGTATTGTCAGCCAATGAATTATTATGAGCCAAATCCGTGTCCTCATTTTTCCTCACCGATGGATTATTATGAACCAAATCCGTGTTCTAATTCTTCTCAACTGATGACTTCCTATGAGCCACATCCGTGCTATAATTCTGGTTTTCATAACTATGAGCCCCACATCCCACCCTCAATCATCAATCCTCTCATAGAATTCAACAAATCAATGCTTTGAATGACGAAAGAAAAGCCCTTCTTTTGGAACTTCATGACGGCTTAATTCGACTGACCGAGACATTGGAGGAACAACAACGACAAGAGCAAGTATCTAATCTTAGTGATTATACTCCGCCTCTTGTGCGTTCTTTCTATTATGATGATGATGACGATGAGAATACTATTTCTTGGAATGATCTTTGTGCTCAATGTCCTAGTGCAATTGTAATTCCTTCTCTCGACTTGCCGGCTCTCGAGCCTAAGGATTCTACCACTCCTATTCTTGATTCTTCCACTACGGAGCCCGATGCCTCTCTCATCATGGGGGATGAGGGCCTTATCACTATTCCTTGTGACGAGACTCTTATTCCAATCCAAAGTGAGCCTACGGTTGCTTCCGATAGTGACGATGAGTGTGAATCTCTTTCTAGTGATGACTCATTACCTCCCACCGACATCTTGGGAGACGACTCTTTGGCTTTCCCTAATCCCATTTTTGAACTCGATGATGATTTTACTTCTAGTGATGACGAGTCACTATCCGATGAAGACGTTCCGAAGGAAAATTTCAAGATTTATTCGAACCCTTTATTTGATTTTGATGACGCCTACATCTCTAGTGAGGTGAATCCTCTCTTTGAAGAGGGGATTGAGGACATTGATAGCTCCGACTCTATTGCTATTGATGAGCATCCTTTGTTAGCCATGCCACCTCCCATCATAGAGGAGGTGGAAAGATTTGACCCTACTTTCCATTTGATTCGGTCTGGTGAGGTGACGCGGGTGGTAGATATGTCCTCTGATATTTCTCATATTATGTTGCCACCCCGTCCTACCGCGTGCACACCCAAGCAAGTGATGTATCGCTTTTACTCTCCTCATTTCATACCGGGAAATGAGGATGAGTGCTTTGACCCGGGAGGTGACATTGACCATTCTTTGATTGATACCTTTACGGCTTTGCCGAATAGTGACCATCCTATGTCTTTGGGGGATGACAATTTGTCTCCTTTACCCACCCCACCTCCCGTGGATCAAGACTTCACTTACTTTTCTTATGACGAGAGGAATTTTCTACCTTTCATGACATATCCTCCTGCCTCTCATTTATTATGTTCCTCCGGGACCGAGGATAAGATTTTTGATCCCGTTATAACATTCGAGGCTTCCCCATGGACCATTTAATTCGGGGTCGAGTCAGGCTCGTGACTCGGTTAACAAAAACAAGCGCTTCTCGGGAGGCAACCCGATGATCTATCTTTTTATCTTTTATCTATTTTCTACAATAAGTGTAGGGGGGGCTGTGTATGTTGTTTGTGTGTTGTGTTGTGATTGTGTAGGTACATGTGCTTTGATGATCCACTTTTGGTACTTTTGACGAGACCCGTGTTCCCGTGTTACCATGTACCCGGTTCCTTCGATAAGTTTTTGCTATTGTGATTCTATCTTAAAACGAATTAATGTAATCACTTTTGTTGTCCTTTCCTTAGCTCGATTTAAACAACGCACTCAATGTCCTAAGTGTAGGGGAGTTTATTCTCCCACATGCTTAAACATTGAGGGCAATGAATATCTTAAGTGTAGGGGGATTTCTATCAAAATTTCAGTGGCCTTTTCCATGAATTTGACCCCATTTTTTCGGAAAATTTAAAAATTTTCAACGTTTTTCAAATTTTTGATCTATTTTGGCCTTGTAGTATTTTTCTTTTATTTTCTTTTCTTTGCATCATATTTATATTTTCTAGAATAAAATAAATAAATGAATAAAATGGTTTTTACAAGTTTAGATGTCTTTGATATATTAGGCCCGTCGTGAATATTTTGACTCAACCCGAGTTTACTTATCCAAGTTTACTCTAGCTAGTATCCTTAACCGTATGGACCTTAGTTGGTTTATTAGGCTAAGCATCCACGAGTCTCATTCCTTGAGATTTTAAATTGTGGAGAACGAGAGATGATAGAGTTAATTATAAGTTTGGTATTCTTTCATTAACTTATGTGAGTTAGTTATGAGCTTTTTCTCCCATCACTTGTTAATAAATATATTTGCAATAAATAAGGTTGTACGATTTAAAAGGTTACTTAGCTTCTAGCACAAGATCATTTAAAAGTTGCTCGGTATTAATTAGAGTTCATAGCCAAGGCATAACTTATTGAAACGGGACGCGAAGATTGGCTTATCCAAAAAGGCCCTAACAAGGCATGAGGATACCCGAGTCCAAAAAGGCCCTAACAAGGCATGAGGATTCACTTTTTGCTAACGATCCTAAGATGATGTGAAGATCATTAATCCAAATCAATATGAAGGATCAAGACACACGACGAGAAGCAATTACTCCCCTAAAGATCATGGAGAAGTCTATCCAAAAAGACCCTAACAAGGTATGAGGATAAATAGATCCAAGTCCGAAAAGGAGGCGGATCGTTGTATATCAAAATCCTAAATAAAGAAGAGGATAAATGAAGAAGTCGTGGTCAACGTTTGAAGCATCTTTCACTCCTTATGAAGATGTGAACCAAAATGAAGAGAATACCATAATTTCAAGATCGTCTCTCAAGATTTGAAGTTTGAAGTACAAGCCAAATATCGGTCCGAGAAAGGTCTCAAATCGTGAAACGAGTTATGCCAAGATATGAACTTTATGAGGTTTCGAGAAGCCGTTTTAAAAGATTTTGTCCTTTAGCTAACTATTGATTAAATCGTTCACTTTATTTTCGGACTAAATAATTATCGAAATAAGTCAAAAATGCATCCTCGTGATCATTCAAGACAAAAATAAAATGCAAGAGATACACCTAGGAATAAGGGAGTCTAAGTGATTAACTAAACCACATGAGCAAGTGTTTGTTGTGCTAACTTGTAATAACAATGATCTCGTTTTTGAGCTTGGTATGGGGAACGTGAAACTTGAGGGTGATTAATATTCATGACACTAATGCCCTAATCTAAGTCTTAGATTTCTTTACGAGTTTCTTCCATCTAATAATTTCCATGTTAAATAAAATAATCATTTAATTTTTGTTTCCTTTAAAGTTTTAATCTTTTCGTCATAGTAGTAGTGGTAATAATTATAAAGGCCGAGATGGATTGATTATGAGAAAAATGTAACTATTTGCTTTAAAACTATGCATTGCATGGGGGCATTGCAATAGTCAAGTGTAGGGGATTTAATAAGTGTGTAAACACTTATCCTTTTGCCACTAAAATCAATGAAAAACAAGACCTAATCATGTGTTTAATATCGTAAAAGTCGGAATTACGCGTGGTTTTGTGTTTTTGTGTTAAAATAGGTACAAATGATCAAAAGAAGAGAAAACACGGGATTTCACGGTCAAATGTCGAAGAAAAGTCCAAGAAAGAGACAAAGACAATGTCAAAGACCAAAAGTGTGCAAGATCACGGAAACCGACAAAGTCGACTTTATTTTGAAGAAATTATCAAGAAAGTCGGAATCGAGCTCGTTTTAATGGAATTAATCATTTTTGGGGATATTCGAGCCAAGTGGGTCCCACATTTGGTTAATGGGCCTAAAAGCCCATTTAAGAAAATCACTTTGTTACTCTTTACCCAAAAGCCCATTTTGGGCCCAATACCTTTTGCTAAATGATACGGATGAAGTTAGCAAGATTGGGCCACAAGCCCATTTGATTAACAATTGAAATTAGACGAATTTCTTGTTGGGCATAAGCCCAATTGGCTAAATAAACAGACGTGGGAAGGATTTATTTGGTCAAGATTGTTTTACTCCTCACCCCACACTACACCCCACGTACACCCTCACCTCACCCAATTCTTCCCCACTTCACATATTATTTACCCACAAACACGTGTAAACCACTCACCCGTTTTATTTACTCCTCTCCAAAACAATTTAATTCACCCCATCCCCTCCCCATTTTCGATGAAAACAATAATAAAAACCCACGCCCCATTTACTGTTCTCCTCTCCCACTTTCTCTCCTCCATTTACACAGCCTCCCATCTTCATTTTTTTTACCCACAAACCCTAATCCATATACACCAAAAATGCTTAGTAAAAATTGGGTGTTTTTACAATTTGAATTAATTCACACGAATCCATTAAGATCCCCCCAAGAATCGGAGAGAGTGGTCCTCATCTCTCTCTGACGTGGCCTTTTGTGATTGGATGGAACACATCACCCCTCAAATCATCCAATCACAATAAAACAAGCTGGCAATCCGTGGCTCATGGATGATTACAACCGTTGATCAAGTGAAGACAAGAGAGAGAAGAAAATCAACAGCTAGGATTCAAGAACTTGGGCTCCAAGTTTAGGGTTTTCTCTATAAAAACCCTTTATTGTAATTCATCATCAAGCTTTACTTTATTTTTCAGTTTTTAAATTAAATTAGGAGTAGGATTAGATTAGGGTTTATGTAATCTTTTTATTTCCAGTCTTGTAATTTTTAAATACTAATGAAAAGTTAATGTTATTTAATTTTTGTCTTCCATTTAATATCCTGCAATTTTCAATTTATTTTAATCTTTAAAGTTGTTTTACTATTGTTCACGTTTTATTGTTCGAATATAAAAAAAAATAAATAAAAAAAAATAAAGGAAAGTGAATTAAATCTCCCCACTGGAGATTTATAAAAACTGCATCGAAGGGATACTGTTTGGATTCACTGTTGAAGTTGGTTCGTTTGGTTCGAGGGTATGATGGTTCGAGAAGATGGTGATGATGTTGATGGTTAAGGAGGAGCATTTGAATCGGTGACAAAGGGGGTTCAGCGCCCACCTTCGACCCAACGGATTGCATCAATAGGTTCCTTCTCATTCCTTTTTAATTTACTTGTTTTAGTTTGAACTTTGGTTTTATAAGTTTTTCATTAATTGTTATTTGATTTGTTCAATGTTTATTTGATTTAAGTGTTTTAGTTTAAGATTTATCGAATCTGCTTTAGTTTTTTTTTAGAACTGCTTATCGACTGCTTATTTGGCTTATCTGCTTAAGTTTCTCTAGATATATGTTACTGTTTTTGGTTCATTTAATTATATTTGCTTATTAAGTTAGTTTTTATTGTTTATCTGTTCTTGTAGTTTAATTGGAATTTAATTTAAATGTTTTTTTAGATATAGCTTATTGCTTTTTCTGTTTAGCTTATTGATTTGTCTGTTTCAGTTTTATTATCTAGCTTATTTAGATTCAGATTTTGATATTTAGTCACTGCTTGTTTGGTTCATCAGCTTTCATGTCATTTTTATAGTCTGCTTATTTTTAGTATAATCTCTTATTAGCTTATAGTCATTTGATTTTTCAGCTTATTAGGTTATAGCTTGTTAGCTTTTCGTTTTGTTTTATTTGACTGATTTTGCGTTTTTTTATAGGCTGTTTGCTTTGTTCATTGCTGTTAATTCTGTGTCTAAAACATCAGATATAATCAATCTGTTGTACCTTTTTGATTGTCCAAAAAATTCCTAAAATCAATTAAAAAAATAATATATTAGCAAATAGTGTCTGGGCTGGGGTTCGAACCCCAGACCCCTCGTCTAGCTGTCATACGCCCCAGCCATCTCTACTAGGCATCTTTTTGAGTTTATCTTCTCATTGTTTAATTAATATAGTTTCTTTTTATTGTGGCAGTTTTTAATAATATTAGTTTAAGTTAAATTAGTTTAAGTTTATTTAAAAAGTCTATTTTAATTTTCTTTTTATTATTCAGTTTTCAAAAGAAATATATATATATAAAAAATAATTATAATAAAAAAAAAATATTTTTATTAACTTTTATAACTTTAAATTTGTTTTCATTTTATTTTGTTTATTTTTAAAATAGTTTTTATTTAGAAGTCTTTAAAATAGTTTTTAATTAAGTTTTGTTTTAAATAAATTTAGATTTAAATAGATATAGTTTAAAGTAATTTTGTTATTTCAATTTTAGGATAAGTTTTTCATTTACGATTTTTAGCACTTAGTATTTTGCATTTTTACTTGTTAGTTTTATTTAGCATTTTTAATAATCCTAGTTTACTTGTGCTATTTATATTTTTATTTCGTGATTTTTACTTACGGTACATGCAATTTGTTTTTAGCATTAGTAAGTATTTTACGTAGCTTAATATTTTTATCTTTTTACGTGCTTTTAATTAAAAATAGATACCAATCAAGTTTCTATAACCAAAAACAATTAAGTCGAAACGTAAAATTTGATATCAATTCGAGTGAGTTGAGGAACGATAAACGAACAAAAATAGGATTGCAAAATCTCTTTTTCACTAATCTAGCATGGAACGGGTGTAACCAATAAATTAATAGCCGTTTATGAAGTGTGCTATAAACCTAAGGTTAGAACATCAAAAGGATATATCATGGATATTGAGAAAGTCTTCAAAGAAAACGATCGAGTGATCCCATAAAACGAACACGAGAGGCTCTAATCGTGAAGATCATGATCATCTAAAGTCCACAATTCACAAACAACCACGAAACAAAGGTTGGAAGGACACAAATCCCCACACGTTACTACATTAGAAAGTGATAATATGTACATAGGATAAGCATGGGACTTCCCCACGAGGCACCTCGTTTTTGATTACCGAGTCATGAGCTCGACTCGATCCCCTCAATACCAATTATGATTGGGGAAGGTGACTTGGTCGAGGTAGTTCAAGGATGGAACTTCCCCGCCAAAGTAGTGCTTCAACCTATGTCCATTCACCTTGAAATTGGGGCCATCATTTTGAGCTAGCTCAATGGTCCCATATGGAAAAACTTGAGTCACGGTGAATGGACCGGACCAACGGGATTTCAACTTTCCGAAAAAGATTTTCAAGCGAGAATTAAAAAGCAAAACTTGATCCCCAATGTTAAAAACCCGGTTTTTAATTTTAGAATCATGCAACTTTTTAGTTTTTTCTTTATAAATCAATGAATTTTTATAAGCAATGTCCCTCAATTCATCCAATTCATTTAATTGAATTTTTCGGTGTTTTCCTGCGGTCTCCATATCATCATTACAATGCTTTAGGGCCCAATAAGCCTTGTGTTCCAATTCGATAGGCAAGTGGCAATTCTTCCCATACACAAGCTTATAGGGAGTGCACCCAATGGGCGTCTTATGTGCAGTCCTAAAGGCCCATAAAGCATCTTCTAACTTATCCGACCAAGATTGTCGGTTTTCCCCAACGGATCTCTCCAAGATCCTCTTCAACGCTCGGTTTGAAACCTCGACTTGCCCACTCGTTTGTGGGTGATAAGCCGTAGAAAGCCGATGTGTAACCCCATATTTCCTTAGGACCCTTCCGAATTGGTCGTTACAAAAATGGATTCCATGATCGCTTATGATCGCACGAGGGGTTCCAAACCAAGAAAACAAGCCTTTCAAAAACTTGACTACCACACGAGCATCATTGGTGGGCAAAGCCTTAGCTTCCACCCACTTAGATAGGTAGTCAACCGCAACGAGGATGTACTTATTACCACGAGATGATGGGAACGGCCCCATAAAGTCTATACCCCAAACGTCAAAGATCTCACACACTTGGATGATGTTTTGTGGCATCTCATCTTTTTGTGAGGCTTTTCCTTGTCGTTGGCATGAGTCACACGACTTCACAAGATCTTGTACATCTCGGTAAATAGTAGGCCAAAAGAAGCCAACATCAAACACCTTTTTAGCCGTGAGATTAGCACCATGGTGACCACCCGTGGGTCCCTCATGGCAAGCTCTAAGGATGTTAGAAGCTTCGATGCCAAATACACAACGTCGGATGATTTGATCTGCACAAGTTCGAAACAAGTAAGGGTCGTTCCAAAAGTAGAACTTGACGTCACGAAAGAATTTTCGTTTTTCTTGAGTCGTCATACCCTTGATGATGAAGTTACCCGCATGGTAATTTGCAAAGTCCGCAAACCATGGTGTGGATGAATCAAGCTTAGAAATCACTACACCAAGTGTCTCGAGCAGAAAGGTTTCGGTGATTTCCTTGGGCTCGTAAACACTTTGGTGAGGATCTTCCAAACGAGAAAGATGATCGGCCGCTAGATTCTCGGCTCCTTTTTTGTCAACAATTTTGTGGTCAAATTCTTGAAGGAGGAGAATCCAACGAAGTAATTTCGGCTTTGCATCTTGTTTAGCCATGAGATACTTGATAGCCGAATGATCCGTATACACTATGCATTTCGTCAAGACGAGATAAGGTCGAAATTTCTCAAATGCATACACCACGGCAAGGAATTCCTTCTCCGTTGTAGTGTATTTAAGTTGAGCCTCGGTCATCGTCTTGCTAGCATAGTGAATAGGCAGGAAGTGCTTTTCATGACGTTGCCCCAATACGGCCCCTATAGCGTAGTCACTAGCATCACACATGAGCTCAAATGGGAGGTTCCAATATGGAGCAACAAGAATGGGAGCTTCGGTAAGTTTCCTCTTAAGGATTTCAAAGGCTCGTACACAATCTTCGTCAAAGACAAAACGTGCCTCTTTTTCAAGAAGATGTGTAATGGGTAGAAAGATCTTTGAAAAATCCTTGATGAATCGACGATAAAAGCCCGCGTGGCCTAGGAAACTCCTAACTCCCTTAACGGTTTTGGGATGAGGTAATTTGGCGATGACGTCTACCTTAGCTTGATCTACCTCAATCCCCGCTTTCGATACCTTGTGCCCTAAGACGATTCCACTCTTAACCATAAAATGACACTTTTCCCAATTGAGCACAAGGTTGGTTTCCTCACAACGTTTCAACATTCTCTCAAGATTCGACAAACACGAAGTGAACGAATTACCAAATACAGAAAAGTCATCCATGAAGACATCAATCGTCTTCTCGATCATGTCATGAAAAATAGCCATCATGCACCATTGAAAGGTTCCCGGTGCATTGCAAAGTCCGAATGTCATTCTACGATAGGCAAACGTTCCATATGGACACGTAAACGTAGTTTTTTATTGATCACGAGGATCGATGGGAATTTGGAAGTAACCATAAAAACCATCTAAAAAGCAATAGAAATCGTTTCCCGCAAGACGCTCCAACATTTGGTCCATGAAGGGCAAGGGAAAATGGTCTTTACAAGTGGCTTCATTCAACTTACGATAGTCAATGCACACTCTCCATCCGGTCACGAGTCTAGTGGGAATTAACTTGTTGGCATCGTTTGGCACAACGGTCATTCCTCCCTTCTTAGGGACACAATGAATAGGACTCACCCAAGGGCTATCGGAAATAGGGTAAATCATTCCCGCGTCAAGGAGTTTAAGGACTTCCTTTTTGATGACGTCATGAATTTTGGGGTTCACCCTCCTTTGACATTGTATTGCGGGCTTGTAATCCTCCTCCATTAAGATTTTGTGGGTACAAAACTTGGGATCGATCCCCTTAATGTCGGATAACTTCCACGTAATTGCCCCTTTGTGATCCTTTAGAACATCGACAAGTGCGGTTTTTTCATCATTCGAAAGTTCCTTCGCAATAATAACCGGCAACTTGTCGTCCTCCTCCAAATAGACATATTCGAGATGAGGAGGTAAATCTTTCAACTCGAGGATAGATGGTTCCTCAAGTGAAGATTTGGGCTCGATACTCATAACCTCCTCGGGTGGAGGAAATGGGAAATCGTTAAGAGAATCCTTGATAATCGAGAAGTCCTCATCGTTGTCGAGGTCTTCGTTACAAGTACGTGGAACATCGAATTCTTCCAACGTAAAACCACCACCTTCAAATGGAGTGAAGGTTGGTGTCAAATTATCAAGAATTGGATCTAACATAGTGGGATTGCCACTAGTTTCTTCATCGCCAAAACCTAGAACTTCTTGTGAAAATTCCTCGCAAACCACGTCAATCATATCAACGAGGTTTATGGTTGCAACGGAATAAACATGAGAAATTTGAGTGTTTTGAGTTGTGTTTATAACAAGTTCCTCGTCATTGAAACGTAAGGTGATCTTTCTAGCATGAACATCGTTCAAAGCCATAGACGTATCTAAAAACGAACGACCTAAAATAAGAGGAACTTGAGGATCCGTGGGGATATCAACAACGATAAATTCTACGGGATAGTAGAACTTCCCCACTTTCACAAAAACGTCTTCCGCCAATCCACATGCGGGAATCGTGGAATGGTCGGCCAACTCGATAGACATTAGTGAAGGAGTAAGATTAGGAAGATTGAGCGACTTGAAGATTGCAAGTGGCATCAAGTTAATGCTAGCACCAAGATCGGCCAAGGCAAAGCATTCCTCCATATCTTGGATTGCACAAGGGATCAAAAATTTACCGGGATCACCGACTTTTTGAGGTATGCGATTAAGATAAACCAACGAACAACTAGACAATAGGTGCAATTTCTCCTTGTTGTTCAACATACTCTTAAAGTTAGCGGCAAATCGAGGCATCATGACCAAAGCATCGGCGAAACTCACATTAAAGTGAAAATCACGAAACATTTTCATAAAAAGCTCAAATTGGTAATTGTCGCGTTCTTGATGTTTCTCCTTTCTAAGTCTCGATGGATAGAGCAAAGGTGGTGTGGGTTGAGGCATAGGCATAGCCTTTGGAATCTCGGGTTCCAATGTTGGTAAAGGGTCAACCGTAGGTGTGGCATGAGCGGTACTTCGTGGGATTGGAACATGCTCCTTTTGGACCACCACCTCGGGTTCTTCCTCAATTGCTTCCTCCGTAGGAGCAATTGGTTGAGGAGTCGGTTCCTTAAGTGTCTTACCACTACGTGTGGTAATCACTTTCATCTCACCCTTAGGGTTTGATACGGTGTTGCTAGGAAGACTACTCGATGACAGTTTACACATAATTGCCTCAAACATAGATGAGATTTTATCTTCAATCTTGGATTGCCTCTTCTCGGCTTTAACCATTTCTTGTTTTATCTCATGTTGCCCTTGTTCCATTTTTTGTTGGTTTTGTTGTAACCTAGTTACGGTTCCTTCCATTTTGTTGGTATGGATCTTATGTTCATTAGCTAACTCATTTTTCAACTCTTTCTTCAAGTCGTTCTTAAACTCGGATCTTAGGCTAATGATTTCTCTTTGAATATTGTCAAACCTAGCATCATTCCCATTAGCGTATTCAACAAATTCATTTGGAAGATCTTTCAACGTTTGCAAACCTTTGTTGTTGTTTTGAAAATCATTTTGATTTTTGTTTGAAACTTGATTATTAGCCCCTTGATTACCATAGTTTCCCTTGTTGAAATTGTTTTTGAAACCAACTTGATTGTTGCGCTAGTTGTTGTTAGCATTTTGATTTGAACCAAAACCCGATGGAGTCAATTGATTAGAGAGGGAAACTTGACCGTTTTGGTTGTAATTTCCCTTGGCCGCGTAGGCACTCGAAGTGTTACCACCGTTGGTAATGCACTCGGAGAAATCATGACCTCCACCACAATACATGCATGAAACCTCAACCGCTTTCGCCGTAGCGGGAGCACTTGGTTCACCAACTTTAAACTCAATCAAAAGTCCTTTAAGTTTATCAAAAATCTTGTTTTCCAAGTTCGCCTCAATTTGGCAAGCATCGATGGTAGTAGACAAAGAAGGTGAAGCCGAAGACGAAGCCTTACGAACACTAGACGTGCTACGAGGACTATACACCTTAGATCTATTCTAAATTATCACCAAAGCTTCCTCAACCGTTTAACACAAAAATTACCACCCGCGGCGGCATTTAAATAATCCCTTTTATGATCATTAAGTCAATTGTAAAACGTGTCAATTGGATGCAAGTCGGAAAAACCGTGATGAGGACATTCATGTAACATCTCCTCAAACCTATTCCAAGCCGTTGAAAAACTTTCATTAAACTCTTGTGAAAATTTTGAAATCTCGTTTTTCAAGTGCGTAGTCTTAGAGGGCGGAAAAAATTGGTTCACAAACTTAGACACGATATCCTTCCACGTCAATATAGAATTGGGTGGCTCTTTCTCTAACCAAATTTTAGCGGGCCCCGCTAAGGAATACGGAAAAAGCATCATCTTAATCGAGTCATTCGAGACATCCTTAAACTTGCAAGTGTCGGTAAGACGATTGAATTGGCGGATATGGTTGTGTGGATTGTCCTTCTCATCACCACGGAATTTGTTGTTTTGGATCATCGACAAGAAACCCGTTTTCACCTCAAAATTCTCCGCAAGGATAGCGGGAATCACAATAGCCTCTCCATAACCCTCGGTGGGTGCTTGAAGTAACTCCATCATATTTTGATTCGCCATGGTTGGTGCTTCTCTTACAATGGGTTCGTCAACAGGAGACACCTCACTAGAAAGATTGGGAGTGGGAGTTTTGTTCTTTTGCTTACGTGCACGTCTTGCTTGATTACGAGTTAGCATAAACGTCACGTACAACGAGGGGACGAGCAAAGAAGATTCTTTTTGGTGTTTTGTATTTTTCAAATTTATTTTTGTGGTTTTTGATTGTATTAACCTTTTTGGATTTTGGTGAATGTATTATGTAGACACAAACCTACAAATCTCCTCCTTAATCAAATCTCTTGATTAAAGAAGCCTCAAGGAATGAAAACGATCACGTGAAGTGAACGCCTTCGGTGACTTTAGAACGTTGGTGGAACACCAAAACGTTCAAGAGGGTTTAATCAATTGAAACCAAGAAAATATATATGATACTTAGTAATACTTTGGGAGGCAAAACCCTCGATTAGCTCTCAAAATCAAATACTCACAAGCAAGCAGGGAAACGAGGCGGCGCGAAGCACTTAAGAGCCTTTTTCCTTAGGATATATTTTATAATATCCGCCTTATACCCACCTTATAGTTTGTATTTTTCAAGATTGAGCTTCACGAAAGTATTTATCTACTTTTGCCTTTTTCTTTGGTTTGAGATTCGAATACAATGATTGGGTAATGACCTCCCAAGTCAAGGTTGTGATTTCTCACGTATTTGGAGTACTTGTGAATTTATTGTTCTACTTATACAATATAGTAATAGTATTCACTGAAAAATCGAAAACCGATAATACGTATTAGTAGAGTGCTACTAATACAAATACTATTTTGGTTAGTATATAAAAACAACAATTCCAAATCAAAACACAACACGCCTCCCCGGCAGCGGCGCCAAAATGATGTAGTGGTTTTGTATACCGTTTAGGAAAAGTGTACCAAAATAGTGGTAAGCGTTTAGTACGACGATTTAGGAAAACCGTGTACAAATGACCCAAAGTGGGGATCGTTCTCAAGGAGGCTTAGTGTGTGTGTAATGAATTGATTATCTTTGTGATTATATTTTTGAGAAAGAAAAATAGAAAGGGGAATAGAAGAGAATGACGGTTACGATGTCGTATTAAACTAAGACGAAAAAGGTATACACGTAAAACCGTAAAAAGCACTAAAATTAAAATTTTACCCTAAAAATTACCAAAAATCACTAAAAATCCACAAAAATATTCTAAGAGTTTAAAAAAAATCCAAACTTGCCAAAACCTTTTAATTAATTAAATAATGACTTTTTAATGCTAATTAAAGCCCTAAAAATCAATATTAACTATTAAAAAGTCCAAAACAAGATCTTAAAGTTTGTAAACCTTTAAAATAACCTAATTAAGCTAAAAAGTATTTTTCAAAATTTTAAAACCACTAAAAACTATTTTTAAACAATTAAAAACTATTAAAATCAATTAAAACTTAAATTAATTATAGAAAATAATTAAAAGACTCTAAAAATATTTGAAAGGTTGCAAAATTCCTAATTAAGTGTCTACAATCTAGGAGAAATATAAAAACTTAGAAAATCAGACTTTTAATTTTTAACAATAAAATAATATTAAAATATTATTATAAATCCAAAAATCATAAAAAATTCTAAAAACTTGCAAACTAGCTTAATTTAACTTAAATAACTCATAAATGAAAGTGAAATTACCTAAATACCCTTAATGGGCCTAGTAAATGGGCTAAACCCAAAACAGATCACTTAATGGGCTAAATTCGGCCTAAAATGAGAAAGTGTCCAAAATAAGCCCAACAAGCACTACTTGACTCAAAATTTGATTTTAAACAACTTTTTCCAAAGGCCCAAAAGCTAAAAGTGTGAAATAAGCTATACCAAACAGCTTATTCTTAATGGGCTTTTTGGCCCATTAAGCTATAAGCTAATGCCATAAGCTCAAATTAGACACATAAGCTTCTTTTGTCCTAAATAAGACTTCTGTAAAAAGAAATTTGAAATAAGCCCAAGGAATAAGCCTGAAAATGCAATAAGCAATCTACAGAAAACGACAAAATAGTCGTTTTGAGTTCTAGGCCACCCCAAAAGCTGATTCAATTTTCTAAAGCTTTCAAATGACTTAATTAAGCAAAATCAACAAAGAGTTTTCAAATAAGCTGACTCAATAAGCTGGAAAAAGCAAATAAGCACTTATGTAAAAGTCAAATAAGTTGGTTTTCTGGCAAAAAGTCAAAGTCAAAGTCCAATAAGCTCCAGTCTAATCAAATAGGTCAAATAATGAAGATCTATCACAAAAAACAAGTTCTTGCAGGTCTGGATAAGCTAAAATAGCTTATTGAAAAGCTGAGTTCAAATTAACACTAGCAGGGGCTAGTTTTGGGTGTTGAGCAGTGGAAACTTTTTCCACTGCTTGACTTGTTTGACTTTTTGTCTTTAGTGAACTTTTTGGCGATTCAGATTACACAAAGGCACCCAAATGATATTTGGATCAAAAGGAGTCAATAACAATCAAAAGATCACAAAAACAATCACCCAATTGATACAGTTTAATCAATAAAGTACCAGATCTTGCACAGACATGAAACAATAAGCAGTTTAGGTTCAAAAGGCACTTAGAGCACAATTCAGCCAGCCAAATTCCACCAAATGCATACACAAGCTATATTAAACTCAAACGAACAAGTCTAAACAAGTTTCATGCAATGATTCAAAGAATTAAGCAAGATCTAAGCTGATGAATGTTACTGATGAACACTAACACATGCAGTTTTTTACTTTACTGATGTATTTGACACACGAGCCAGATTCAACACCTCAAATCTCTCAAACTGGTTACAATGACTTTGTTTAAACCACTTTTAACCCTAAGCATGCATACACCCTAAGTGTTCCCAAAATCTTAGGTCAAAACAGGCAATAACAAAGATTTTATAGCAGATTGTTTGATTCAAGGTTTCAAACCCAAAAACTTACAGCAAAACACTCTCAACAAGGCATATATCAGATATAGAGCACAAACACAAACTTTCCACAACACAATAACAAGATTCAAGCTTAAACAGGTAGTCCCAAACACCCTTTTAACTTTTCAAATCCAATTTTAAACAAGAAAAAGTGTGATTCAGTTTACCCAATGATCAATCTAGCATATAAACAACCTTATCATGCAATACTAAGCAGATTTAAGCCAAGAAATCAACAACAACAACAGTATAGCACAAATCCACAAAAAATCCAATTTTTATCAAATTTTCAAGGTTTCAAGACAAACCTCATGGATGTAAATCCACACCCCACGAATTTATGAGGTTATGTGCTAGCAAGAACAAGCACAAACTTCCAATAACAACCCTACTAAGATTCAACAAGGTAAGTAGCACAATATCAAAATCAGAAACTTAAAAAGCCTTTATTAATGCAACCTTGTTACTCCACACTTGATTATCCCCAAGTTATAAGCCTCACCACACCTTAATATCACAATTAGTATGCTACGATTAGCCCTATAACCCAAGAATTCCAAGGTTGAAAAAAGAACTTAGCAAAATATCAAGCTTGAAGGAAAAATGCAAACTTTTGCACTCTCCTTAAAAACAGGTTTTGAGATTCAAATTCAGTGAACAAATAACATAAACAAGCATAAAATAAGATGGCACTTGGTCTTTCTTCAATAAACTTAACACAATTTCATTAAACTGAAAAGAGGATTTACAAGTGTTTGAACAAGGAAAAACCAAAAGCAGGTAAATGAGAGACCCTATGTGCCTTTATATAGGCATACACTATATCTAGAAAGCTAAAAAAGAAGTGAAACCCTAGCCTTGAACTTCAAAAATTGCCCTTGTCTTGTTTGAATATCTTGAAGAATCATGTGACGGATTCTTGGCTGTTTGCATGAGTTGGCATGTGAAAATGTGATCAAAGGGTTTGTATGAAGCTTAGAAAGTAAGCCACAATGTGAGACGTTGGATGACTGTCCCTCTCTTGTCTTCTTCTTCCAAAACGTAGCAGGGGAGGTCCCATGTAGCATGTGGGTTGGTGGGGTGTCATGTTTAAGGTTTGGGATGTGTTAACAAGACCCTTAATCATAAATCTGCACCATATTAAGGATTAATTACAACAAGATTAAAAATACCCAATTTTGTTCATCACATGAATAGTTGTGTGTTTGATCCTGTTTTGGGTTAAAACATGTTTAAAAACATGTTAAGGCGCCAGTTTTAAACTTAATTAAATAAGTTTGTTAATCCGGTGTGAGTGGAAGGTGACATGGCAAAATGGTGGAGTGTGATTGGTTGAAGTGGTGAGTGAGGTGAGGTGGCAGCTTATGGTTGGTCTAGGTAACAATGTTGTAGAAACTAGAAGGGGGGGGGGGGGGGGGGTTGAATAGTTTCTTAAAATTTACTTGTTAAAATATGGTTTCCAAAAAATCCTTTTTCAAAAAAACTTAGGCTTGAGGAAATATGTGAAATCTTCTTATACACAAATATGAACAATGATAGTGTAGCTAAACTAATACTAACAAAAATATATCCACAAAGAATAAAGAATGATAGTGTATCTAATCTAATATTAACACAACTATATCCACAAGAATAAAGAATAATAGTGTAGCTAATCTAATATTAACACATGTATATGCAAAAAGTAATAAGGAATGTAAAGAGTTAAGGGTAAAGAAAGATCAAACCGAACACCAAGGATTTATAGTGGTTCGGCAACGAAGCTCACTCCTCGTTCCTACTCCACTCCTTGAGTACTCCTTACTCGAGAGTTCACTACACAACAAGCTCCTTATGGTGGAGAAAACCGTACACGTCGCTTAACCAATTTCCGACTCTAAGCTAAAAGTCGAGCCCTAATCGTAGCTAGGACCAATCTACACAACTATACTTAGTACATACACAACTTCCAAATAGACACAACTACTTGGATCTTTACAACTATGACACAACTACAAGTATATAAAAATTGATCTTCAATGGATCTTTGGTGGTGGACTCAACACTTCACTAGGATAGTGTTCTTCTCTTTACACTTGGAGAGGAAGAGATGGAAGAACAAGATTCACTTCTTAAACAAGTAATAATCAAACAAATGATCAAAGATTTGAGTGATTAAAGAAGGGGTTCGAATCTGGAAATGAATGTGCAAAAGAGGTCAAATGAAAAGCTGAGAATGGCCAACTATTTAAAGGACAAAGGAGCCAACGACTAGTTCTGCCCGCGGTACCTTATCACAGCCCGCGGTACCTTATTGATAAGGTACCGCCTAGGCGCTAAGGTACCGTCGGACTAGACTCCGCTCCTTTTTGTCTTTTAGTGGTGGAGGTCTTATCTGGGTATAAAATATCCTGAAAGGATATTCTTTAACAGACTAAGAATATACCATTTTCAAATTTCAAATAATTAATTTAATAAAACATTTTCTTAAAAATAAAGTTTAATAAAAACTTGTCACTTTTAATAAAAAGTGAGTTTTAAGAAAAGATTAAATCACTTGATCACTTGATTAAGGTTAGTACTTGTTTATCCATACCTTAAGTGAAAATGGGTAAAATGAAAAATACTTGAACTCAAGAATTCGTTTTTCGTTGTTTTCGTAAATGCTTGTTTTTACATATTGTCGTAATCAAAACTAAGCGAGACCGAAAAATGCAAGTAACGTTTTTAGTCATTATTGCATTAACAATCTCCCCCTTTTTGATTCTGACAATACATAAACTAAATCACACAAAAACAAGATTTTCGAAGACGAGTTTATTCATTTCTCCCCCTTTGTCGAAGCAAAAAGGTTGCGTAATCCGGTGTTGAAGAAACGGACTTTGCAAAGACTCCCCCTTGGTGCTTACTCCCCCTAGCTTGGGGCACCGAGGAATCGAGATATGGTGACAAGCTACATAGAAGGGTTAGTTGAACAAAAGAAACAACCAACAATATATAGCAATAGGTCACATAAAAATAAAATAAAATAAAAAGAGAAGAAACCACAAAGACAAAGATCTAAGATAGGTTACTAAAGAAACATCATACAAAGAAGTATGGAAAAAGGAACAAGCCAAAAGTATAAATCTAATCCTAGTTATTCTAGAATTCTAAGATTTGCTTGAATTTGGTGTCTTGAGGATAAGCAATCAATGCTTATATGAAAGACAAGGTAATAGCGGAGGGTGGTGGTGGTGGCTTGTTGGAGATCTCATAATCAAAGTGAAGAGGAGGCTTGATTAAGAGACTCTTGATGTAGCTCAACTCTTCATAGATGTGTGCCATAGCAAGATGTTGATATTGACAACAATGACAATATGTTCCATGGTGCATGACATTATCATGAGAAGGAGGAAGAACACTAAAGGGTGGTGGTGGAAGAAAAGAAGTTCCACAATCAACATTCTTGGTAGGAGAAATGTGATTAAGAGTGTTCTTGGGTGGGTTTGGATTGAAAGCAATTGGAGAAAATGGAGGAGATTCAAGGCTTTCATTGGGAGAATAAGACATTTTGGATGTGAAGTAATGCAAAATGCTTATGGTTTAAATAGGGAAGGCTTAGGGTATTTTTGGGGTGCTCAAAGGGTTTGAAACAAAGATTCTCAAAAAGGTTGGAGCAAATCTGGATTTTCAGACAAAAACCTGAAAAGGAGGCCCACTATAGGCGGTTCCTTATCTAGGGTGGCGGTACCTTATCAATAAGGTACCGCGGTTCACATAAGGAACCGCCTGCAGAAGCAGGGTTTGGTGTTTGGAGGAAGATTTTCAGCAAATCTTATTTTTCTAGTCTAACTTATCATAGGGATATGCTTAAAAGCAAAGATAGACAAAGAAAACATATGCAAACTTACCAAATATAGATATGACCAAAATACATGGATTAAATGAAAATCAATATAGGAGGTGTGTAAGACAAGACCTTAAGTCATGACACAGTGATTCTCCATGATTCAATCTTGTTCTTGCTATGTTTGAGAGAATCATACATATGAGTTATGTAAGCTCTATATTAATAGCGAGAATCTATGAAAAATCGTTTTTAGATTGAATTAACAATGTCAAACGAATTTCTCAACCATTTTTGAAAGAGACTTTGAGAGTTTTGAAATGGAGATGAGAAGATATTTCAAAGGAATTTTAAAAGACTCAAGGACTCAAAGTGGCAATAGAAAACACACAATAAGAAAAGAATTTAAGGAAGATGTTCCATTAATCCTAGACCTAGACGCAAGTAATTAAAAAGGTTCCCTCTTAAGTGGCTTAGTGAAGATATCGGCTAAGTTGTCCTCGGAGGGCACCTTTTCAATAGTAATGTTCCCCTTTTGAACATTATCCCTAAGGAAATGGTGTCTAATTTCCATGTGTTTGGTTCGCCAATGTTGCACGGGATTCTTGCTTAGGTCTATAGCGCCTTTATTATCGCACATGATGGGAACATCATCAAGAGAAATCCCGTAATCAACAAGCGCTTGCTTCATCCACAGAGCTTGTTGGCATGCTTTTCCGGCACTCACATACTCGGCTTCCATGGTGGATATTGCAAGAGCGGTTTGTTTCTTGGAGAACCAAGAAGTTAAACAACAACCCATGAAGGTACAAACTCCACTAGTGCTTTTCCGGTCCACATAGTCTCCCGCATGATCCGAGTCCGCGTAGACAATGGTTCTACGCCGGTCCCTTTAGGATACCATAATCCTAAGTGTATAGTGCCTTTAATGTATCGGAAGATACGCTTAACCACTTCAAGGTGAGAGGTTTTGGGAGCCTCTTGGAAGTGAGCACATAGGCAAACACTAAACATGATATCCGGTCGACTTGCCGTTAGGTACAACAAACTACCAATCATACCTCTATATTTGGTGTTGTCTACCGACTTACAATCATCATCTACGGTGAGTTTAGTATCCGAGGCCATAGGGGTCTTCATTGGTCTAGATTCTTCTAATCCAAATTTCTTTAGCATTTCTTTAGCGTACTTAGATTGACTAAAGAAAATACCATCGTCCATTTGTTTAATTTGGAGTCCTAAAAAGAAGTTAAGTTCTCCCATCATACTCATTTCAAACTCATCATGCATGATTTTGGCAAAGTCATCACACAATTCTTGACAAGTTGAGCCAAATATAATGTCATCAACATATATTTTTACGATTATGAGGTGAGAACCTTTCTTCTTTGTAAAGAGTGTATTGTCTACCATTCCCATGGTATACTCATGTTTAACAAGAAACGCTTTAAGTCTATCATACCAAGCTTTGGGTGCTTGTTTGAGTCCATAAAGTGCTTTCTTAAGCTTGTAAACATGGTCTAGTTTCTCAAAATCAATGAAGCCGGGAGGTTGAGCCACATATACCTCCTCATTGATCAAACCGTTAAGAAATGCACCCTTTACATCCATTTGTTGAAGCTTAATATCTAAGGCACAAGCGTAGGCTAAAAGGATTCTAATTGATTCTAATCTAGCTACCGGTGCATATGTCTCGTCATAATCAATCCCTTCTTGTTGATTATAGCCTTGAGCTACAAGTCTAGCCTTGTTACGAGACACAAAACCATTCTCATCTAGCTTATTCCTAAATACCCATTTGGTTCCTATAATGGTAGAACTTCTAGGTGGAGGAACAAGTTCCCAAACATCATTGGCAACGAATTGATTCAATTCTTCTTGCATCGCAATGACCCAACTCTCATCCGTCAAAGCTTCCTTAACATTCTTTGGTTCAATCAAGGAGACAAAACAAAAGAAGCTGCTTTGGTTTTGGACTTGAGATCTTAGGGTCCTTTGATTTAAGTCACCAATGACATTATTGAGAGTATGATCCCAAGACTCCTTAATGTTTACTTCCTTTTCAACACTAAGGTCTTCAACTCCTATTTTTCTAACCTCTTTGGCTTTAACTACTTCTAATTCATCCAAGTCATCATCAACCAATGGTGGTGTCTTGGGTGAAGGAGGGGTTTCATCAAAGGTTACGTTGAGTGATTCTTTAATAACCCCTGAGGTTCTATTTAGGACTATGTAGGCCTTACTAGTTTGGGAATAACCTAAAAGGATACCTTCGTAAGACTTTGGGTCAAACTTGGTAAGGTAGTCTTTGGTGTTGAGGATAAAGCACTTGCTTCCAAACACCCTAAAGTATTCTAATGAGGGTTTCTTACCTTTAAGAATCTCATAGGGGGTCTTTCCTAGGAAAGGTCGAATAAGAATTCGGTTAAGAATATAAGTCGATGTATCCACGGCGTTGCACCAAAACTTTTGAGGCAAATATTGCTCGTTTAACATCGTCCTACTCATCTCTTGGAGAGTCCTATTCTTCCTTTCAACTACCCCATTTGATTGTGGAGTGCGAGGAGCCGAGAAGTTATGGGTAATACCATGAGCTTCACAAAAGGCACCAAATTGCACCTCATTATCAAATTCCCTACCATGATCCGTCCTAATAGAAACAATTGAACATCCTAGTTGATTTTGAATTCTTCGACTAAAGATTTTGAAATGATCGAAAGATTCATTCTTAGATGCCAAAAATCTAGTCCAAGTGAATCTAGAATAGTCGTCAACTATAACTAGTGTATAAAGGTTACCTCCATAACTCCGTATGGCGGAAGGTCCAAAGAGATCCATATGTAGGAGCTCTAAGCACCGAGAGGTCGAAACCAAATTCTTGGCTTTGTGACTTGAGTGAACTTGCTTTCCAACTTTGCAAGCATCACAAAAGTGACTATAAAACTTAATCTTGGGGAGGTGTCTTACCAACTCCTTAGAGACTAAAGATTGAATTAAACGCATATTAGCGTGACCTAATCTCCTATGCCAAAGGGTAGAACTATCATCTATAGTCGCAAGACATATGTTGTCTTTTGACTTCTTATTAACCTTCATGACATAAAGCCCATGCTTTCTAACACCTTTTCCAATGACTTTTCCATCTTTTACGATTTCACTGTCATGTTCCGAAAAGATGACCTTACACTTATTATCACAAATTTGACCTATACTTAAAAGGTTAAAACCTAAGTTATCTACGTGCTCAACATTTTCAATGGTCATGGAGTCAAGAGAAACCGTACGTTTCCCAATGATATTACCACGTAGACTACTAGCAAATGTGACGTTACCTCCATCATATGCTTTGTAATGCGAGAACAAACTTCGATTACCCGTCATGTGTTTAGAACATCCACTATCCTTAATCCACTCATCGGGCTCCAAATCAATTCCCAAGCATATCTAGGTAACAATACACAAGATCAAACATTTGGTCCCCAATATCTCATGGGTCCAAAATTGTTAGTTCCAAACATCCCTTGCATTTGGTTGGGATGCATGAATGAGGTGGGGATTCCCCATGGAGAACAAAATGGAGGAGGGTAGTAGTTCATGTAACCATTTTGTTGTTTATTACTTCTCCTAGGTGTGTTTGATCTAGGTTTAGAGTTATTATCATTCTTTCTAGGTGTTGGAGTTTTACTTCTAGTTTGTGAGTTGTTTTTATTATCCCTTGTAGGCGTTGTCGTTCTACTTCTAGGCTTAGACTCATTCCGTAGTCTAGGTGGAGTAGAAGATGATCTAGATAAACTTCTATTTCCCATGAGAGGTTTACTTAATGGCTTATAGAACTTACTAATAGCATTGTCGTCAAGTATGGGTAATTGAACCTTATTAACAGTAAGATGCTTTGGTTTTTCATTTAACTTAGATTTTTCAGAAAGTTCAGAATTTTCACAAAAATCAACTTCTGGCCGCGGTACCTTATCTATGGCCGCGGTTCCATAGCGATAAGGAACCGCGCCATACAATGTGGAACCGCGTCCAGAAAGTGTTTTATGTGAAAAATTGACTTGTTTTGGTTCACTAGTTGAGGCTTCATTTGAGTTAAAACCTAGACCAAGTTTTTCCTTAGAATGAACTTGTTTGTTTAACATATCATCAAGAGCACTAGTACCTTTCATGAACTTTTCCAATTTAATGGAGGTGCTCTTGAGATCATCATTCTCTAATCTAAGTTTCTCACAACTTAAGCAACCTAAATCAACCTCTTTGTTCTTCTCAAGTTTAGCCAATTTCTCCCTAAGTTCATTGATCTCATTTTCAAGCTTAGTTTTGGTTGATTTTAAGGTTTTATTCTTTTCTATGAATTTAAAACTAAGTTTGTGTAAGCTATCATATTTGCCTTCAAATTCAGTATCATCTAAAGTGGAACTATCATTGCTATAATATTCGGTTTCGGAATGTACCTCTTTAGAAGTGTGAGCCATAAGACATTTCTCCTCTTTGGGGTTGTCATCATCATCTTCACCGCTATCGCTCCAAGCGCCACTAACGAATGCCGTGTGGTTCTTATCACGAGCGGGCTTTGGACAATCACCAATGAAGTGATTTGGATCACCACATCTAAAGCAACTCCTATCACCTTTTTCGTTCTTGACAAACCGATTCTTTGACAATGGTTTCTTGTCATAGTTTGGTTGCCTAACGTGTTGACCTCGTCTCTTGAAGAACTTCTTGAAATCTCTCACCGCCAATGCATACTCCTCTTCATCACTCTCCCAGGAACTATCATGGTCACTTTGTGCCTTCTTGGCTTTAAGTGCAAGAGATTTCCTTTCACTCTTGGTTTTTACTAATTCTGAGTCCTTCAAAATTATCATCTCATGAACCTTCAAGTTTCCAATGAGTTCATCGAGTGACAAAGTTGAGAGATCTTTCGACTCTTCAATAGCCGTGACTTTTGCTCTCCACTTTGGATGTAAGGCCCTAAGAAACTTCCTAACATTGTTCTTGCTAGAAAAACCTTCATCAAGTGCTTTTAGACTAGTAATAATGGTGTTAAACCTAGCAAATGCACTATCAATAGTTTCATCTTCTAAGATGACAAATTGTTCATATTGTTGGACAAGAAGATCGATTTTACTTTCTTTGACTTGGCTATTACCTTGGTGGGTTACTAAAAGAGTGTTCCAAATATCTTTAGCGGTTTCACACATAAAAATTCTTTCATACTCTTTCTTAGGCAAAGCATTATAAATCACCATTTTAGCCTCATTATTTTTTGAAAGTTTCTTTTTAGTATCATCATTAGCTTTGTCAAAAGTGACTAATTATTTTGTTTTAGAAACTTCATTAAATTGAAAGGGTAAAAAATCACCATTGGTAATAACATGCCAAAGATCTAAATCTTTTGATTTCACATAAGTTTCAAATCTATTTTTCCAATAAATAAAACTATCGGTTTCAAAAAGTGGTGGTCTTTGCATAGATTGCCCTTCTAGGTACTTGTTGGAATCCATAGATCGATTCAAGTTTTAAAATACAATATACTTTAAAAATTCTTGAGCAACCCGCTCTGATACCAATTGTAGAAACTAGAAGGGGGGGGGGGGGGGGGGGTTGAATAGTTTCTTAAAATTTACTTGTTAAAATATGGTTTCCAAAAAATCCTTTTTTAAAAAAACTTAGGCTTGAGGAAATATGTGAAATCTTCTTATACACAAATATGAACAATGATAGTGTAGCTAAACTAATACTAACAAAAATATATCCACAAAGAATAAAGAATGATAGTGTAGCTAATCTAATATTAACACAACTATATCCACAAAGAATAAAGAATAATAGTGTAGCTAATCTAATATTAACACATGTATATGCAAAAAGTAATAAGGAATATAAAGAGTTAAGGGTAAAGAAAGATCAAACCGAACACCAAGGATTTATAGTGGTTCGGCACCGAAGCTCACTCCTCGTTCCTACTCCACTCCTCGAGTACTCCTTACTCGAGAGTTCACTACACAACAAGCTCCTTATGGTGGAGAAAACCGTACACGTCGCTTAACCAATTTCCGACTCTAAGCTAAAAGTCGAGCCCTAATCGTAGCTAGGACCAATCTACACAACTATACTTAGTACATACACAACTTCCAGATGGACACAACTACTTGGATCTTCACAACTATGACACAACTACAAGTATATAAAAATTGATCTTCAATGGATCTTTGGTGGTGGACTCAACACTTCACTAGGATAGTGTTCTTCTCTTTGCACTTGGAGAGGAAGAGATGGAAGAACAAGATTCACTTCTTAAACAAGTAATAATCAAACAAATGATCAAAGATTTGAGTGATTAAAGAAGGGGTTTGAATCTGGAAATGAATGTGCAAAAGAGGTCAGGTGAAAAGCTGAGAATGGCCAACTATTTAAAGGACGAAGGAGCCAACGGCTAGTTCTGCCCGCGGTACCTTATCACAGCCTGCGGTACCTTATCGATAAGGTACCGCCTAGGCGCTAAGGTACCGCCGGACTAGACTCCGCTCCTTTTTTTCTTTTAGTGGTGGATTTCTTATCTGGGTATAAAAATATCCTGAAAGGATATTCTTTAACAGAATAAGAATATGCCATTTTCAAATTTCAAATAATTAATCTAATAAAACATTTTCTTAAAAATAAAGTTTAATAAAAAGTGAGTTTTAAGAAAAGATTAAATCACTTGATCACTTGATTAAGGTTAGTACTTGTTTATCCATACCATAAGTGAAAATGGGTAAAATGAAAAATACTTGAACTCAAGAATTCGTTTTTCGTTGTTTTCGTAAATGCTTGTTTTTACATATTGTCGTAATCAAAACTAAGCGAGACCGAAAAATGCAAGTAACGTTTTTAGTCATTATTGCATTAACAAATGTTTTATGGCCATATTTAACCTCTTTCTTTCCTTCTCTTGTCATTTGCAGATTTAAACCCCAAAACTGAATTTCCTTTGAAATCAAACTTTCAGTTTTCACACTTTTGCCCCAAATACTTTTCCAAAGTATTTTCAGGGGTATTTCTTGCCATTTTATGATACTTGAAGGGCTGTTTTGGCATTTTGTTGATGGATAATGGTCTTGACTTGCATATTTGATATTTTGGAGGACTAAAATTGCCAAGTCATAATGATTGAGGGATCATTTTTGCCAAATATTGAAAGTTAAGGGTCCTTTTTGTAATTTTGGCATTTTCAAAGGACCAAACTTGTAATTTCTTGTACTTTGAAGGACTTCATGATATAATTGACTTTGTGGAGGATAGTGGTTGACAATTTAGCTTTGTTGAGGGGCTAAACTTGTCAATTCTTCAAAGTGGAGGGCCCTTTTTGTAATTTTGCAAACTTTAGGGACCAAACTTGTAATTATGAAGATACAAGGGTATAAAGTATCAATTCTTCCATATTCGAGGACCCTTCTTCATAAATCTTCAAATCTTCAAGGGTTTCTTGGGAAAATTCATCATTAGGGCTTGGTTCATTGTGCGGCTTCGTTTCCCGTGTTCGTTTTTGCATGATTCTTGTGATCTTTTGTCATTTTCTCAATATCTGTACCTAAAATACACAAGCAACAAACACAAGCATATATATAGGTATTTTGATGATATTTAATGCATTTTAAGCCCTTTTTGGACGATGAGACTATGTATAAAAGCAGTCTCATCAATCTCCAACTCTCAGTAGCAATTAGAAGCGTTGTCATTAGCTAGGTAGAAGTCCACCAGCACACCATTTCTTTATCTGAAACACTATTCTTTAACTGTTGAAATTCAGGTTTTGAGAGAGTTAGCAATATCAAAAGATAGTGTATCAGATACTGTTAGGTGGATATCATTTGGACCACACACCACGGTAGTGAAGTTCGATGCATATAATATCAATGGGTATACATTTCGTACGAAAATAAATGATGGCAAAGTTCACCAGAACAGTGGGGTTTGTGTTGAGGTAGAAGATACTCATATATCCAAAGAAGTTGAAACCAAAAAAACTATTTTATTATGGGGGTTTACAAGAGATATGGGTACTAGATTACCGTTTCAGGAGAATACCTCTTCTCAAGTGCGATTGGGTTAATCACAAGAAACATGCGGTCAAAAAAGATAAGCTTCTTGGATATAAATTGGTAGACCTGAATAACTTAGGCCACAAGGATGATCCGTTCATATTTGGCTCACAAGTAGGACAAGTGTTTTATGTCCAAGACCAGATACACAAAAATATGTCTATTGTCTTCAGGACCCCTAGCAAGAATTACAAAGATACATATGACGAAGTCGATGAGGAATTTAGTACAGTTATTCACTAGAACAATGATAACACTTTGCCAGATGCACATGTAGGTGATGATTCACACAGTGATTACTATGGAGCAGACGGTGAAGGAGTTGTCATACGAAAAACCAAGTGAAGCCTGTCATAGTTGGCACAATCGGCCTTTTTATCGTATTTAACTTGTTCTTCTAGAGGATAGGTTCTAATACTTGTTTAAGGATTTATGTTTGTGTGCATATCACACATTTACTCTTTCATTTTTTTCTGCAAAAACACTTGTAATCTCTTTTATTTGAATGTAAAATTTCGTTAACATTCAGTGGTTCTTTTAATTATGCTTTTATGAAAATTAGATTTCAATTGTGTCCTGCTGATATAGCTAACTACATGTAAGTTTTCATAATCTGTCATATTGAATTATGTCATACTAGTGAAACTTTGTGTTCAAAAAGAATGTTCAGATTGGTGAGTTGAGTTGCATATCTGTTTATATAGCTAGTGACATACTACATAGTGTTCAATTTGGTGATTTGAGTTGCAATTACTGAACTGCATAATGTAAATATAGTTATTGCATCAGTTTGTATTAGTTTCAACTCCACTAGTGGTTTGGCTTGTGAATGCTTATTTTATTGATTATCCAGCTTATTTAAGTCTTTTGTTGCTCACCTTTATATTTCATATTGGTTGCATGCCCTGAATTTGCTTAAATTTCATTATTCCTTTGTAATTTTGATATACTGCTAAACATAAGGGGTGTTTGGGACTGTATGTTTAAGCTTATTGGCAACATGATTTAAACGTCCTATTGCCTGCACACCTATTTTTTAGTTACAATAGGTTATAGTTGGTTTTTATTTCAGTCTGTATTCACAAATTTTATGATTAGCATGTATTGCAAAAATCTACACATTACTGAAGTGCACTAGCTATTGACATAATGAGTATAAATTAGTGTCTGCAAGAAGTTTGCATAATCTATAATACAGAACTGTGTCATACTTGTCAAGTTTGTGCTCAAGTTCATACTTAAATCAGTTCATGTACCTTCTTTAGTTTCATACACACATCACATTCTGCTATCTTAACCCCCAAAAATTACAACATATACTGATATTAAGCATAAGTATAAGTTAAAAAACAATTTAATTAGATGTAATAAAAAATTAAGATAAACACAATAGCAGACATTAAACATTAAACCAAATTAAACATAAATGTCAATACCATTACCATTAGACATTATATACATATTAGATATGTAGTTAAGCAAAACATGGGTACAAAGTACTTTAACTTAAACAAAAGAGCTGGTTTAGACACGACATACCCAAACTGCATATTGATGGGCTAAAAAAAAGATATGTGCCCATACACAACAATCATCAAAAATTTTCTTCTGCTGGTGGAACCATTTCCATTTCAGTGGACCAAGCTTTCAACTCATCAACACCTTCAACTTGTTCCTGAAAAATAATGTTCAAACGATAAAGCTTCGCCTTCAACCTCTTCTTTAAATCAGTAAAAGCTTTAATAGACTCCTCCCAATCAGCAGCTGGATGCTTGGTCTTCATTTCAAAAAGTGCAGTACGCACCCTTTTTAGGCTTACCTTAACCGGTTCAACCAAATCCAGGATATCATTAGTAAAGGCCTTCTCTTCAATAATCAGTTGGTCCAAGTATACCCTGGTGGCATACAAAATATTTGCACCACCAGTGAGTTGCAAAATCTCGTCCAACACAGGGGTGGCATTTGCATCAGAAGTACTTCCTTGAGAATCTGCCATGGATTGATCTGTTAATAGAAAGTAAAAATGTGTTTTTGATTTGGGGAAGATGATCTGTTAGTTGGTGATGTTATATATTATATAACCATAGGCAGGGTATTTATACAACCCATAACAACCACAGTTTTTTATTGGGGCAAATGAAGAGTTGCAGCAAATAGTCTGAACTCAATGCATGCAGGGAATAGTATCAAGGAAGCTTCGACACACACTTGTAAATGTGTGTGACAACTTTTTTTGATGGGCTTAGTTAGTCACATAAAAAAATACTTGTTGAGACAAACTATTATTTTATGGGCTTAGTTAGTCATATAGAAAAATACTTGTTGTGACAAGGTGTAGTGAGTTTAGTCATACAAACACTAAAAAATGTGACTCATATCAACATTAGTGAAAATTGATATTACATTTGGTTCTAAACATTTTTCACATGAATATTTTACTGTGTGACTTTTTCAATGTGTTGGTCACATATAATCCCATTATAATATGACCATAAATATAATTTAGTTTCACATTTCTTAAATGTTGTGACTATAAGAAAACATATAGTCACATAATTGTTTGGTCATTGAGTATGATCATGTATTATATTTGATCATAGTCTTCAAGTAATTGTAAAATATTTGTCAAATTTAAATAAATATAGTGGCAAATGTTTCAATACCTACTTTCCACTTGCAACACATACAAAACTCATGTGTGGTTAAAATTTAACAAAATATACTAGTCACATTAAAATAATGTGTGTGACAACCTTGTTTATCAATTGTAACTTGTAAAATAAGTCTATCTGACCATATATGATTTTTGGTCACATTCAATGTGTGTATGACAAATATTTGTCACACATGTATAGGTATAACGTGATTACTACTTAAACTAGACTGTGATTCGGTAACACTCTAAAATTATTAAGTGACTAACGACTCATCCAAAAAGCATTTGTTAGCCCTAGTCACGTAAATATTCATATGCGTGACAAACAAAATACGTAATGGTCATACAAACTGACTTCAAGTGTGACTGCTTATTTATGACTAGCGAATTCAGTCACACAAAAAATTAATTTGTGACTACACCAATTTCGGTCTGTGTGACCGAAACCCATTTTTGTACTAGTGTAATAGACAACGATGTCAAAAAATTAAGTCAACAAGAAGGATCGATAAACACGGTTTTATAACGGTTTTGAACATGAGACTTATTACCAAGACTTTTATACGCCCCCTAACGGAAGGGTCTTATTATCATAGGTTTACCTCCATCTTTTATTCAACTTCTCCATGAAGCTGTTGGGAATAAATTATGGGTCAGTTCACTAGACGCTGATAAGAAGAATCCAAGCGTTGATAAGATGACATTGGACGCTGACAGCCAAGCGTTGACATTTGAAGAAGTCAACGCTGACAGCCTTGAAGATTAACACTGATGGAATATATCTTCATACGAATCTTTTTGTTTATTTGTTTTTTTATTTGTGTATGGTAAAGATAAGCTCGACATTGTATTTTCTATTATTATCTTTACCTAGAATAGTTGATTCGTAGCTTATTGTACAAGACTTCTTAATCTATAAAAGAAGATCTTTTAGGTTAATGTTGATCATCAGTTATCATAAGTTCTCACAAGTTAAACCTCTTTCATTGTAATCAAGTTCGATCATTCTAATACAAGTGAAAGTTTGTTTAACATCTTTGTGTTTTAGATTAAGTGTTAATTCCGCATAACACTTAGTTACTTTATTCATAAGCAAAGGTTTCTCTACGTGTATTACTTGATCAAATCTCGTATACACAAAGCTTAATCGATCTAAGTTTGGGATCAACAAGTGGTATCAGAGCTTGTTGAGAAACTTTTGATCTTTAAGTAACGCAAGAACCCTAAAACACCAAAAACCCTAAACTTCTCAAAACCCTAAAAACATCATGTCTGGCACAGATCAACCTCTTGCTCCAGTTTTGCTACAAAACAACACCACAAACCCTAGTATCAAAATTCCCATGTTTGATGCTAGGAACTTCGAGCTTTGGAAGTCTAATTTTGAGCAATATATAGCCATCCATGACTACACTCTTTGGGAGATTGTTGAATATGGGAACACATTCAACAAAGCTCAAAAGATTGCTAATGCTATTGCCACAAGGATAGCTGTTCCTAATTGTCCTTAAGCTGATAAGAAGGAAAAGCCTGAAGATGGAAGAGCTGTATCTGCTGAAGATATAGCCAAGAAAAGGGTGGACATGAAAATCTTGAACATCATGAAACACGCCTTAGGTCATGAGAATCAGCACAAGTACAAACGCTTTGAGTCTGCAAAAGAGCTTTGGGAAGCTCTTGAAGTAGCACATGGTGGCAATGCTGACACAAAAGAAGAAAAGAAGAAGCAACTCATGCATGAGTATGCTGTCTTTAAGGCTCAACCCAATGAGAATCTCAGCAGTGTGAGAAGCAGACTGCTTGACATCACAAGTCAACTTTCCTTCATGGGAACACAGATTGATGACCCTGACTTGAATGCTACTATTCTCAAAAGCCTTGGTGATGTATGGAAGATTGAGACAAGATCCATTCTTGTCAATAACACCCACAAGACCTCCAGGTTTGATGACATCTTCAACAAACTAAGACTGTTGGAGAATGAATGGCTTTTGGAGAGTGATAATAAATCTTCCAGTAGCAACATGGCCTTCTTCTCACAAAGTGAAGGCCAATTTGATTCCATGAACTCCTATGGACATCCAGTCGCTGGATCTCAATGTGTCAACGCTGGATCACAGTCTGTCAGCGCTGGATCATATCCTGTCAACGCTTCATACTCAAGCATTGACACTCACAACTTTGGCGCTGATAGAATTAAACCTGCTGGTTTAGATCTAGATACTGTGTGTGCATTCATTGCTTCTTTGCCCAGTGATTCAAGGATTACATATGAAGATCTTGAGCAGATAAGTGATGAGCAATTGGAAGAGATGGACCTCAAGTGGACTATGGCTCTTGTAAGTTTAAGAGCAAACAGGTTTAATAAAAGGTTCAAGAAGAAGATGACCTTTGATGCTAAGGATGTCGCTGGATTTGACAAATCCAAAGTTGAGTGCTACAATTGTCATCGGATGGGGCACTTTATGAGGGAATGTAGATCTCCAAGAAGATCTGATGCTGGTAAGCCTTCAAGCCAAATGGTTAAGAGCCAAGATTCCAAGGCCATGGTTGCTGTTCAACAAATTGATGGTGTTGGAGGATGGGACTGGAGCTGGAACTTTTTGGCTAAGGATGAGGAAGAGGACAGAGCTTTGGTTGCTGAAGTTAAAGAAGAGCATGTTGAATATGCTCTCATGGCACACTCCTCCTCTTCATCAGATAATGAGGTATATGATGATGCTTTCTGTTCTAAGGGTTGTCGTTTAAATACTGAAAAACTAAATCAAGAGATAGTAAAATTATTAGATGAGGCAAGTACTGAAAGATGCAAAGTATCTAATTATCAAATTGCTCTCACCCAAACAGAAAAGACAGTAGCTGAGTATAAGAAAATGGAGTTTGACTTAAAGGATAAAATAAATATCTTAAAACATGAGTTACATCAAAGTAAAGATATTCAAGATATCACAAACAGGGTTAATCTTGATTTGATAGCTCAGTTAGATGAGGCTAACAAAAATAAAGATAATGTGAGTCTTAAAATCCAAAGATTTGATAAGGCCACACAATCCCTAGGAGAGTGTGTTAGTAAACAAAGAGACTCTAAGGACATGAGTAGGATTGGGATGAAAGATTATACTGGTGTTCCACCACCAGCTGGGGATTTCTATGGTGTCCAATCAAAGGACTTATCTTGGACTGGCTTGCCAGAACTCCAAGAGAAGGAATTCATTCCTCCACCTAGAGTGACTTCCCCAGTTGAAGAATACAAACAAAAACTGACTGACCTAGATGAGTGGAAGAAAGCTAACCACACTTTGTTTGTTAAGGGAGGGTTGTTGTGTGAAAGTCCAAATGAGCCCACACCAGTCACGAGCCATGATCCTACACCTATTAAAATCACACACCCAACCACTGGCAAAGTTGTTGACCTTGGCCCACAAACTGTTAGAAAACCTAGTGTTAAGTATGCAGAGATGTATAGGAATACTAGGTCACCAAAAAGCCAAGTTAGTAACCATGGAACAGGCTTCTTTGCTTCTAGACCTAAGACTATGTCTAGAAAAGCTTGTTACTCATGTGGTAGCTTTTCACATTTGGCATACAAATGTGTCAACGCTTCCAATGTCAACGCTGATAGGAACCATTTTAACGCTGACAAAAGTCAACATAGGTCAAACACTGTCAGACCCAATACCCTTGTGAACAAAAGTTCACAAGTTGTTAGACCAGCCCCATTCTTTTCTAGAGGGTCTAACACACAAGGCCTAAGACCTTTCCAAAAGTCAAACACTTGGTCCAATAGGCAATGGGTTCCTGTAGCAAACCCTAGGTTTAACGCTGATAAAGGTAATCGGGGCGCTGACAAGAGCAATTTCAGCGCTGACAGACACACTGCCAAACCTAGGTATTTGCAACCACAGGGAAATAGGTCTAAAGCTTCTACTAGCTTAACATGGAGACCAAAACAAGACCAAAACCCTAATTCTACTGGTCTTTCTATGACATGCAACAGGTTTCATTATATTTCAAAGGTCATGTCAAGACCAATTGGGGTTAACTGGGCATTTCATCCAAAAAGGGATGAAAATGGGGTTGTTATAAGAACCAAGTCTGTTCTTGTTGAACAACCAGATGAATCCAAGCCTTCCAAGGTTTGGGTTCCCAAAGAAAACTAATGTGTTTTCTTTATGTGCAGGGCATTCAGAAGAAGATCAATGATTATGGATATTGGGATAGTGGATGCTCAAGGCACATGACAGGAAAGGAAGACTATCTGACAAACTTCACTCCTATTCAAGATGGTGATAAGGTATACTTTGGAGGGGGCTATGGCACCATCACAGGAAAAGGAACCCTTATTACTAATAATCTACGTTTTGAGAATGTCTTCCTGGTAAAAGAACTGGATTATAATTTGTTTAGTGTATCACAAGTGTGTGATAACAAAAATAAGGTTCTTTTCACAGATACTGAGTGCTTGGTGTTAAGCAAAGATTACAAGCTCCCTGAGGAGAAATACATAGAATTTAGAACACCAAGGCATAAAGACATATATAATGTGAATCTTAATGGAATTAAGATGAATAATAAAATGATGTCATGTTTTTATGCTAAAGCCTCAGTAGATGAAAGTAATCTTTGGAACAGGAGATTAGGGCACATAAACTTTAAAAATATCAATAGACTTGTGAGGCTTGGTTTAGTTGATGGTTTGCCTGAAAAGGCTTTCCACAATGACCACTCTTGTGTTGCATGTCTTAAGGGCAAGCAACACAAGGTCTCATTCAAATCTAAACAGGTGCACTCTAGTTCTAAACCACTTCACTTATTGCATATGGACCTCTTTGGTCCAACTAACATAGAAAGTTTGAAGGGTAAATCATATTGTTTTGTCATCACTGATGATTTTTCCAGGTTTACATGGACTTTCTTTTTAGCCAAGAAAAGTGAAACTGCCCAAAGTTTGATTAATTTCATTACCCAGATTGAAAAGAAGAATGGTAATGAGGTCAAAATTCTTAGAAGTGACAATGGGGGTGAGTTTAGAAATCAGTTGTTAGATGATTTTTGTGCCAAGAAGGGGATTACTAGGCAGTTTAGCATAGCCAGAACCCCACAGCAAAATGGGGTTGCTGAAAGGAAGAATAGAACCCTGATTGAAGCAGCCAGAACCATGTTGGCTGATGCCCACTTTCCTATAGCCTTTTGGGCTGAAGCTGTTAACACAACTTGTTATGTTCAAAATAGGGCATTGGTCAACAAAATACATAATAAGACACCTTATGAGTTACTTTGGGGAAGGAAGCCAAATATTGGCTTTCTCAAGCCTTTTGGTTGTCATGTAGTTGTTTTAGAAACTAGTGATGCCCTAGGTAAATTTGATGCAAAAGGTGATGAAGGCTACTTCATGGGTTATTCAGTGCAGAGCAAAGGATATAGGGTTTACATTAAAAAGGAAAAACGTATACTTGAAAAGGTACATGTTAGGTTTTTAGAGAGTAAACCTAGTGATCCTGAAAGTGGTCCAAATTGGTTGTTTGACTTGGAACCTTTATCTAGAGCTTTAAATTATATGCCTGTTACTGATCCAGACATTGTGAAGGTAACTTCAAGTGTTTTGGAAAAGAGAATTGGTAATGTTTCAGGTATACAGGTTGCTAAGAAGGATGGACCACCAGCAGTTGAGTCATCTCCCACACAAGAATATGTTACACTTCCTATATGGACAGATGAGTATTATGCTGCTGCTGCTGCTAGAAAAGATAATGGTGGTGTCCAAATACCACCAAATACAAACATGCATGGTTCTTCAGGCGCTGACAAAGGGAAATCAAGCGCTGACAAGAGCAATTCAGACGCTGATGGATCAGACATTGACAACAACAGTTCAAGCGTTGTTAGCCCAAGCGCTGACAAACAAGGTTCAGACGTTGATGACACCTTTGCACATCTTTTCTCTTTTCATTTTGAACAAGGTGGACCTTCCAATGTCCATGAAGAGATTCCTGTTGATCAAAGAGAGTCTGATGAAGAAGATATTGGCAACATGGAGCGTGAAGTTGAGGACACCAGACTTTTTGAAGGAGGAGTTCTCACTTCCACAATGAAGAATCACCCCACATCTCAGATCATTGGTGATATTATGACTCCAGTTCAGACAAGAAGATCCCATCAAAATCTTGGTGGATTTATTGCCAATATACACAAGAAGGTTGATACCCCTTTTGTACAAGCATGTTTGTTTGCATGTTTTCTGTCACAAGAAGAACCCAAGAAGATTTTTGATGCTCTCAAAGAACCTAGTTGGGTGGAAGCAATGCAGGATGAGCTTCACCAATTTGCTATACAGGATGTTTGGGAGCTGGTAGATTATCCTAGATATGTGAGACCAATTGGGACAAGATGGGTTCTAAGGAACAAGAAAGATGAAAGGGGCATTGTGGTCAGAAACAAGGTACGTTTGGTAGCTCAGGGATATACACAAGAGGAAGGTATAGATTATGAAGAGGTCTTTGCTCCTGTTGCAAGAATTGAAGCTATAAGAATTTTCCTAGCTTATGCCTCTTGTATGAACTTCACTGTTTATCAAATGGATGTGAAGAGTGCTTTCCTCTATGGAACAATTGTTGAGGAGGTATATGTTACGCAACCTCCTGGTTTTGAAGATCCTGAGAATCCAGACAAGGTTTATAGAGTGAAGAAATCTATGTATGGACTTCATCAGGCCCCAAGAGCATGGTATGGTACATTGTCCACCTACTTGGTGGAAAATGGTTTTAAAAGGGGCACCATAGATCAGACATTGTTCACAAAGAAGAAAGGTAAGGATGTCTTACTTGTCCAGGTCTATGTTGATGATATCATTTTTGGATCCACCAATCCAAAGATGAGTGAAGACTTTTCCAAGCTTATGACAGATAAATTCAAGATGAGTGCAATGGGTGAGATGAACTTCTTTCTAGGCTTACAAGTTCAGCAGAAAGAAGATGGTATCTTCATCTCCCAAGACAAATATGTAGCTGAAATCTTGAAGAAATATGGTTTTTCTCCACATGAAAAGAGTGCTTCCACTCCTATGGATAGGGAACACCCTTGGGGAAAAATTGGAGCTGGAAAGGATGTGGATGTTAGGCACTATATATCAATGATTGGTTCATTGATGTATCTTACAGCCTCAAGACCTGACATCATGTTTGCTGTGTGTGCTTGTGCACGCCATCAAGTGACTCCCAAAGAATGTCACCTTTTTGCTGTGAAAAGAATTTTTAGGTACCTAAGATGTTATCCAGATCTTGGCTTATGGTACCCAAAAGATTCTCCATTGGAGCTTATTGCATATTCAGACAGTGACTATGGTGGTGACAAGTTTGATAGGAAATCCACAACTGGTGGATGTCAATTTCTTGGGAGCAGATTAATATCTTGGCAATGCAAGAAACAAACAGTGGTGGCTAATTCTACAACTGAAGCAGAATATGTGGCTGCAACATCTTGTTGTGGACAAGTCTTATGGATTCAGAACCAGCTGTTGGATTATGGGTATAATTTCATGCATACCAAGATTTTTGTAGACAATAACAGTACTTTATGCATTATTAAAAATCCTGTACATCATTCTAAAACCAAACACATAGAAATTAGACATCATTTTATAAGAGATTGCTTTGAGAAAGGTTTAATACAACCAGATAGGGTAGCCACAGAGGATAATGTGGCTGATTTATTAACTAAACCTTTTGATACTGGAAGATTTCAATATTTGGTAACAAATATTGGAATGGTTAATCTCACTTAATATGTGTTTTGGAACCTTTTTGTAAAAGTATGTACAGGATAATGCATTGTTATTGGTCTTTGTGATGATTTAGATTTTTCCACTTTATTTTTCTAACACTGACAAAGGTAAATGTAACGCTGATAAGTGTTATTTTGCCGTTGTTAGAGATATTATTGTCTAACGCTGACAAGAGTTCCTTCAACGCTGATAAGTGTTGTCGGGACGCTGTCAGCAACAATGTTAGTTTTGTGGTTTTCAATCTAAATGTGTAGGTGGTGGTAGCTTTATGCCATTGGATACAGAGTTGCTTATGGATCTTTGAAGAGCTATTTGGACATGTTTTTGTTTATGGATGATGGTTGGAATATTTATATTCCTATCTTGACATAAATTTTTAATGTTCATATATATTTTGAGAAACTCATGTATCATAGTTTAAGGGGAGGTTTAAGGAACCTTTAGGACTTTTGGGTATTCTTATAATACTCTCATCACAATTCTAGATTGTGTCCACAGGTGAGTATGGGTTAGTTTTACTAAACCATGAGGCACTGTAGCATGCAAAGTTGACAAACTATGCATGCTGCCAAGACATTTTTGGCCTAGAATTGGTTGTGGTCTGGTGGGAGACTTGGGAATAGTTTTGTTATGGGTTTACCTGGGAGTTACAAAGTATTTTATGAAATAACTTTGTTGGTAAGTATTTTGGTTAGCAAGGGACACTAGAGGACATTTGTGTCTATCTTGCTTAAGCAAGTGTGCATAAATGGACAGTGCTTGCCGCCCAGTAATTATTATCAACTTGCAAGATAATTCCCTTAGGATAAATTACTTTGTTAAGGTCTTTTTCTTTTTAAATATTTTTATTTTTAGACGCTGACAAGTTTTTCTCCAAACGCTGTTACGTCCAATCATGACGCTGACAAGGCTTTAGGCAAACGCTGACAAGAAAATATAGCCGTTGGGCGTTGATGGGCTATTTTTGACCGTTGACACCTAGTGGGCCCTACCCAGTTGTTATTTTTGACTAATCTTTGGCCGTAATTTTGGGGAGTTGTTACTTTTAATTAATGCATGAGATAAGTTATATTTGATTCAATATTTTCATCATTACTCTTTGAATATAACTGCCTCATTTTTTACCAATCCAAATCATGCATCTCTCCTATAAATTTGGCTAAACTTTTTGTTCTGGGTATTCATATTTTCTTGTCTAACATTTTTCTCCTAGATTTTTCCCATATCACATAACCTCAACAGCTTTAAACATGGCACCAAAGTTCAACTCAAACAATCTGACATTGGAGTTCAAGAGCCAACATAATATGGTAGCATACTTGGCCGCTGATAATGATTTGTTCCCTCAATATTCACAAATGGTGACATTTTTAAATGCATCCTCTATAAGGTATGTACTTTCTCATGAACCATTAGTCCCTGTCGCACACATTAGACAGTTTTGGAATAATGTAAGTTCCACAACAGCTAATGGAGTGACTACATTAACATCTACTGTTCATGGAAGAACATGGGTGGTCACTGAAGCCTTGGTTCGCCAAGCTTTGCGTCTTGATGACGCTGATGGTGTGACTACCCTTGCCATTGCAACAATAGAACAAGGTCTTAGGGAATTGGGTTATCCTATTCCTGCTGGTAAAACTATAAATAAATATCATAAGCAGGAATTTCCCTCGGATTGGAAATATTTGATACATGTCCTTCTTCAATGCTTAAGTCCAAAATGTACTGCTTTTAATGAAATAAACAGGTCAATTGCAAGTGCTTTGGTTTGTATGTCACGTGGGCTTAAGTATAATTTTTCAAAAATGATTTTTGAAGGGATGTGTAAAAATAAGGGAAGTAAAATGACTTTGGCTTACCCAAGATTTTTGCAAATGGTGTTTGATTTACAAGCATATTGTACTAGGGATCATGACACTTTTTATGAGATCCCTAAGCAAAAGAAAACCATTTTTTACAAGATGAGCTCCACAAACAGATCTATACCTCTCACCCAAGCCATGCTTGAAGTAATTCAGGCTGCTCACCCACAACCAAACCTTGCACCTCAACTTGAGCCTATCCTTGAACCATTACCTTCACCTGACCACATGGACGTTGACCAACCTAATGTCAACGCTGACACTCAAAATGTTGGCGCTGACACAGACAATCCCAACGCTGATGACATCCCTGAACAATCCCAAACACCCCTTAACCAACCAACACCCACACAATCTACTTCATCTTCCACCCCATTACAATCTAGGTTGAATAAACGCCAAAGGACTACTGGAGTGTTCTCCTCTAGTGGTCCTAGCCTTGTAGCAGAGAGAAACACCTCCACAAGTGTGGTTGGTGACATGGATGAGGCTGGGGCTATTGACACAGGCTTAGAAGCTGGTCAAGACAGTCCCAACATCATTAAGACCTCATCCATGCCCTATGATTCTATTTTGGGAGGTCAAATCCCCATTCTAGCTGAGGGCAGATTGGAACCTATGACATTGAATGAATTGACGGCTGCTATCATTAGCTTGCAAACGCAAAATGTCAGCCTTGTACAAATTGTCAATAATCAGGGCCGTGAACTCCAAGTATTGAGGGAGCGGGTAACTGTTTTGGAGAATCCTAGTAGCAGGAGTAGAATGGAGGAATCTTCCAAAGGGGAGGATGAAGAGGATGAGCTGATTTATACAGCCAGTGAGAAGAGTTCACAATTTAGTGAATCTTTAAATGTTGCTGAAGCACTCACCAACTTGAAGAAGCACCCAATTATTGATACATCCAAGGTAACTCCATTGAACTTGGAAGGATCTTTCACAGCAACAATGGGCGCTGATACAGGTTTGGACGCTGACACATCCAGCGCTGACAAAGGTAATCGGGGCGCTGATAGAGGTAACTTGAACGTTGACAAAGTTGCAGGTGGTGTTGATGTATTCCAGTCATCAGCAATCATCACAGATGTGTCCACACAGGTTTCTTCTTCTACCTTACCTATTATTGATCCAAAAGACAAAGGTAAAGGAATTTTGATTGAAGAAGATGTTCCAAAGAAAGATGCAGCACAAATTGCATTTGATGAACAGTTGGCTGCACAACTTTTGGAAAGAGATTTGAAGAGGAGGGGTAGATCACCATTTGTTGCCACTTCTGAGAGTGAGGAAGAACGTGGTGATGAAAAAGAAGGAGATAGCTCAGATTCAAGTGTTCGAATCATTGAAGATCCAGAAAGACTTGAATATGGGGATGAGTTGGCAAAAGAAAGATTGAGTGATTTGAAGAATCAGATTGATTGGGACCTTCCAGAAATCACCAGAATGTACCATGCTTGGGAAGATAAGGTAATGGACAACCCAGGGATGAGTTTGTCAGATTAAATTTGGGGGTTGGAAGTTCTTCTCAGGGTACAAGATGATATAAAGGTGATTTTAAGGTTTAATGCACAAGAGGTCAAGACTTGGCTTAAAAGAGATAGAAGGCAGTTGTATTACAAGTTGCTTAGATGCCATCAACCTAGATGGACATACAAGAAGTTGCTGGCTTTATCTTTTGAGGAGCTAGAGTATAGGGCACATCCTATTTGGAGGAATGTGCAAGAACAAAATGTCTTACAGTTTCTTTCAGAAGAAAGGAAACAAGAGCTTGCTGAGGAAATGCAGATTCAAAAGGAGATGAGGATTGCTCAAAGACCAGTGAAGAAAGGAGATCCTCTCCAATTTCCCAAAGATATGGATGTGTATTATCCAACTGAAACTGTCATAAGGAAGCATCTCAAGCTTTCTCCATTGGAAGCTTCAGATTTGGTTAATGTAGTACCTCTAGATGACAGAAATCCAATCATAAGTTTTGATGAAGATGAGTGTGGTTTTTGGAAGATTGGCAGGTTTGGAAAGGAGGTACATACTTTCACTTCAATTATTTCTATCTTTGCAAGCATAGACAGAGAAGACTTGGTGCATCTATGGAGATTGATAGAGGCCAAGTATACAGCTGAAGCACCTACTTCAGCAAATGGAATAAGACTATGGCACACATTTTTGACTTTGTGTGGTCCAAGGGAAGCAGATCCTGCCATATGGAAGGATCTTGAAGATGATCTCAGTAATCTTCATTGGAGGCTTTATTCTACTTATGGTGTGTTTTATTTGAGCTCTACAAAGTTTTCAGAGTATCTACTTGTAGATGCTAACTATTTGTTGTCCAAAGAAGTATTGGAGAAGATGAAGGAGACACCCTTGGAGATTGATTATACTAGTGACGTGGCCAAAGACTTGATTAGATATGTTTATCACCAACATAAGAAGTTTTTGTAAGATTCCTCCTAAGCCTTAAGTTTTTATTCAGAAACTTGATCATTGGAATAGATATCAAGTTTAGGGGAGGATTGTTGGGAATAAATTATGGGTCAGTTCACTAGACGCTGATAAGAAGAATCCAAGCGTTGATAAGATGACATTGGACGCTGACAACCAAGCGTTGACATTTGAAGAAGTCAACGCTGACAGCCTTGAAGATTAACACTGATGGAATATATCTTCATACAAATCTTTTTGTTTATTTGTTTCTTTATTTGTGTATGGTAAAGATAAGCTCGACATTGTATTTTCTATTATTATCTTTACCTAGAATAGTTGATTCGTAGCTTATTGTACAAGACTTCTTAATCTATAAAAGAAGATCTTTTAGGTTAATGTTGATCATCAGTTATCATAAGTTCTCACAAGTTAAACCTCTTTCATTGTAATCAAGTTCGATCATTCTAATACAAGTGAAAGTTTGTTTAACATCTTTGTGTTTTAGATTAAGTGTTAATTCCGCATAACACTTAGTTACTTTATTCATAAGCAAAGGTTTCTCTACGTGTATTACTTGATCAAATCTCGTATACACAAAGCTTAATCGATCTAAGTTTGGGATCAACAGAAGCTTTTATTATGACTTCGGTCTTGCCTTGCCTTTTATTTAACCTCTCCATGAGTTGTTTATTATGGCCAAATACGTATATCCTCACGCTAAAAGCGAATTTTGGATCTTTAAAGCTTCAATGATTAAGGCTTGATTCACGTTCAATTTTTCATAGATTTTTCGGCCTTGTGAGCTTCAAATTGTTTGCTTGATTTAGGTGAGCACTTGAAATCTTATTATTGGGTGAAGCTTTCGATTATTCGGGTTGCCAATACTTCAAAACCGTGACGCTAGCGATACCTTAATGTCTTCCCAATTTAATTACATGGAAGCTACTAGGAAAGACTAGAAACCAACAATCAAGACTAAACCGCTAAGTCAATATTTATTAAGCAAAAATATTTACAAGCGAAGGGAGAATAAGCAAACAACGAGAACACATGAATTTCTGAAAGAATACGAGTAGTCTACGTTTACCATAGTAACTTATAATTAACTCTATCATTTCTCGTCCTCATTTAAGAGACTTAGCCTAATATAGGAATCGAAGCTAAGTGCTCAACACACACGGTCGAGTCAAAAATTACTCTTATTCTCGCCATCAGAAAATCTACATTCGTGTCTTTAAACACTTATAAAACATGAGAAATTTTTTAAAATTTTGCCATATTTAGCCTTATTTTGCAACAAAACGATAAACAAAAAGATAAACTTTGGAAAGCGTGAAGGTTTGGCAAGGCAAGTATCTATTCACCCCCCCCCCCCCCCATACTAAAGTTAAACATTATCCTCAATGTTTCGAGTCTAAGGGTTGGAAAACGCCCATAATAGAGACGTAGTCGCATGCTTAATCTAGCAAGGAAAGGGTGTAACTGTTAAATTGAAAAGCCGTTTATGAAGTGTGCTATAAAACATAGGTTAGAACATCAAAGGATATATCATGGATATTGAGAAAGTATTCAAAGCAAACGATCGAGTGCTCCCATATAACGAACACGAGAGGCTCCAATCGTGAAGATAATGATCATCTAAAATCCACAATTCACAAACAACCACGGAACAAAGGTTGGAAGGGCACAAATACCCACACGTTACTACATTAGAAAGCGATAATATGTACATAGGATAAGCATGGGACTCTCCCACGAGGCACCTTGTTTTTGATAACCGAGTCAAAAGCTCGACTCGAATCCCCCATATATGTGATCATTTAGGGATAATCATGGTATGGTCAATTTATGGTGGGGCTTACATGAAAAACAAGGCCCAAAAACAACCGGTATTAAGGACTAAGTCCTTTGATGGTCTAAAATACCGGGATCGAAGATGGCGTTCTCGTTTTCATTTGATAAACAAATCAACGCCACTTCAACATGTGCCAACACAAACCCAAAGGGTTTAAAGAAAATAGATGAGAAGAAATAGAAGGGTGAGACAATGGGTAAGTCACAAAAACCACGAGCTACTCGAGGTAGACTCGCACCAATCAAATAGAAAGATTTTCCATTTATTGCATCGGTGGAAGACCGAGATTTCCCTTTATAAGCAATTCCAGGATCAAATATCTCGTCCTCGGTGGAGAAAGGGGAGGGAACCTAAGGGGCTTCCCCCACACTAAGTCCACACAAAGCATCGTCAAAAGGAGAAGACGAGCTTGAAGCACTCAAGACACGAGGTGATGACGGAGTTAGCATTGTAGAAAAATCTTTTAAATCCAATTCAAAATTTTTTCCTTTTTCATCTTTTAAAAACTCCTTATGAAAACCCGAGTTGATTATGTCAAAAATATTTGGTGTTTCTAAAACGATGTTAGGCACACTAAAAATTCTCACATTTGAAAACCGTTTTGGTTTTGGTGGTGGTAAGTTCTCAAAACATTTGTCAACAAAGAAAACCTCCACATTGGGGTCAACATATTCATCATCTGAAGAATCTTCCGTGATTGGAGACGTAGGCTTAACACTCTTAACCTCCATCGGCGGAGGGGATGGAAAATCGTTTTCACCAACAACTCCTAACACTCTTTTTGAAATTCTTCTGCAAATGTTTTTGATGGGATTAACATTGTTCAAAGACGTGATAGAATACACATGAGAAAGCGTAGAGTTTTGAGTTTCATTTATGACGAGCTCTTCCTCATTGAAATGTAGAGTGATTTTCCTAGCATGCACATCGATAAATGCTCTCGAGGTATCCAAAAATGATCGACCTAAAATTAGAGGAACTTTAGGATCGATGGGAATGTCAACAACGATAAAGTCCATGGGATAGTAAAACTTTCCAACTTTCACAAAGACGTGTTCGGCTACTCCACAAGCTAGAATTGTAGAATGATCGGCCATCTAGATTGACATTCTTGAAGGAGTGAGATTAGGAAGATTGAGCGAATTAAAAATCTCAAGAGGAATCAAATTTATACTAGCACCAAGATCGGCCAAGGCGTAGCATTCCTCCATATCTTGTATTGCACATGGGATTAAAAATTTACCTGGATCACCGACTTTTTGAGGTATGCGGCTAAGAAAAACCGATGAACAACTAGACGATTTTTGCAATTTTTATTTGTTATTCAACATACTTTTGAAGTTTGCGGCAAATCGAGGCATCATGACCAAGGCGTCGGCAAAACTTAAGTCACGAAACATTTTCATAAAAAGTTCAAATTGATAATTGTTACATTCTTGTGCCTTTTCCTTGTTTCGTCTTGAAGGGTAAGGTAAGGGTGGTGTGGGTTGGGGCATAGGCATCGGCCTTGGAATCTCAGGTTCCACTATTGGTATTGGTTCAACCGTAGGTGTGGTTTGAGCGGTACTTTGTGGGATTGGAACTTGCTCCTTTTCTGCCACCACCTCGGGTTCTTTCTCTATTTCCTTCTCCATAGAAGTACTTGGACAAGAAATGGGTCCATTGAAATTTTTACCACTACGAGTAGTAATAACCTTCAATTCTCTTTTCGGTTTTACGATGGTATCACTAGGAAGAACACCCGAAGAAGAGGGTTTACACATGATAGCTTCAAACATTTTTCCCATTCGATCTTCAAACTTAGATTGCCTAGCATCCGCTTTTAACAATTCTTGCTTAATTTCATGTTGACCTTGGTCCATTTTTTTTTATTTCGTTGGATGCGTTGAACATTTTCTTCCATTTTATAGCATGATTTTTCAATTCATTAGCAAGTTTGTTTTTAAGCTCGTTTTTCAACTCGGATCTTAAGCTAATTATCTCACGTTGCATGTTGTCAAACTTAGCATCGTTTGCCTTTGCATATTCTAAAAATTCTCCATTAAGATTTTTAGTGTGATCATTTTGAAAACCTTGAGTAGTGTTTTGATAATCACGGTTTTGGTTTTGGTTTGAAATTTGCCCATTTTGACTTTGGTAATTACCCTTGTTGAAGTTACGTTGATTTCCTTGATAAGCACCATTTCGATAGTTGTTAGCATTTTGATTTTGTGGAACTTGATTTTGGCGGGAACCTTGACCGTTTTGGTTATAAGTTCCCGTGGCTACATAAGCATTCGAAGTGTTACCATCTACGGTAATGCATTCGGAAAAATCATGAGCTCCACCACACGAAATACAACTCTTGGCAACCGCTTTAACCGATGCAGAATTTAAAGCATCTTGTGCTTTTCAATGAGTCATAAGAGTCGAAAACCTATCGAAAAACCGATTCTCCTCATTTGCTTCATCTTGCAAGGCACTCATGTTACGAGACGACGATGACGAACCCATAATGGCAACACTCGGTGTGTTACGAGGGCTATAAACCTTAGACCTATTCTCAATGATTTTTAAACCCTCATCGGTTGTTTTGCACAAAAAATTACCACCCGCGGCGGCATTTAAGTAATCTCGTTCAGGATCATTAAGCCCATTATAAAAAGTGTCAATTTGATGCAATTCGGAAAAATCATGGTGTGGACATTCATGTAACATTTCTTTAACCTTTCCCAAGCCATTGAAAAACTTTCATTAGATCTGAAATCTCGTTTTTCAAATGTGTTGTTTTAGATGGTGGAAAAAATTGATTCACAAACTTAGAAACGAGATCACCCCACCTCAAAATCAAATTTGGGGGTTCTTTCTCGAGCCATGTCTTGGCGGGTCCATCTAACGAGTATGGAAACAACATCATCTTAATGGCATCGTGGGGTACATCCTTAAACTTGCTTGTCGCGGTGAGACGATTAAATTGCCTAATGTGATAATGTGGGTTGTCTTTTTCGTGTCCGTGAAACTTGTTGGCTTGTAGCATAGAAATTAAACCCGTCTTGATCTTGAAGTTCTCCGCAAGGATGGCGGGAATCACAATGGCTTCTCCAAAACCCTCTGTGGGTGCTTGAAGCAACTCCATCATAGTACGATTATCCTTGCTAGCTTCTTGTTCTACAATAGGTTCCTCACTTGGAGTCTCTTCACTAGAAGGTGTTGGTGTGTTTTCCTTTCGATTACGACGTTTACGTGCACGTCTCGCTTGATTACGAGTAAGCATAAACGTCACGTACAACGTGGGGATGAGAAAAGAAGATTCTTTTTGGTGTTTTTAACTTTTTCAATTTTTTTTTGGATTTTTGATTGTTTTTACTTTTTTTGTATTTTTGTGATTGTATTAGGTAGACAAAAATCTACAAATCTCCTCCTTAATCAAATCTCTTGATTAAAGAAGCCTCAAGTAATGAAAACGATCACGTGAAGTGAACGCCTTCGATGACTTTAGAATGTTGGTGGAACACCAAAACGTTCAAGAGGGTTTAATCAAATGAAACCAAGAAAATATATATGATACCTAGATAATACTTTGGTTGGCAAACCCTCGATTGGCCCTTTTTATCTAAACACTCACAAGCAAGCGGGGAAACCAGGCGGCGCGAAGCACTTAAGAGCCTTTTTCCTTAGGGTATATTTTATAATACCCGCCTTATACCCACCTTATAGTTTGTGTTTTTCAAAACTAAGCTTCACGAAGGTATTTATCTATTTTGCCCTTTTCTTGTTTGAGATTCGAATATAAAGATTGAGTAATGACCTCCCAATCAAGGTTGTGTTTTCACACTTTTGGAGTAATTGTGAATTTATTGTTCTACGTATACAATATAGTAATAGTGTTCACACAAAAAACGAAAACCGATAATACGTATTAGTAGAGTGCTACTAATACAAATACTATTTATGGTTAGTATAAAAACAACAATTATCCAAATCAAAACACAACTCGCCTCCCCGGTAGCGGCGCCAAAATGATATTGACTAAAATACGTCTTTTAGGAAAAAGAGCGTAATGAGGGCAAGTATTAAGTGTCGGTTTAGGATAACCAAGCACTAATGACCCAAAAGTGGGGATCGTTCTCAAGGAGGCTAGTACGTTGTGTTAAGAAATGATTAATGGCTTATGATTATACTGATGAGAAATGAAAAGAAGAAAATAGATTAGAAGAGAATGACGGTTACGATTATGAATAAGACGAATAGTCGTGCACGTAAAACCGTAAAAAGTGACAAAATTAAAAATTTACCCTAAAAATTCTTAGAAAATTGAAATAAATCCTAAAAAGTGTAATTAGAGTTTAGAAAAAATCAAAAATCACTCAAACCTTTTATTTAATTAAATAATAATTTTTTAATGCTAATTAAAGCCCAAAAAATCAATTTAATTAACAAAAAGCCCAAAATGAGATTTTTTCACTAGTAAACCTCAAAAATACCTTAACTAAATTTAAAACTATTTTTGAAAATTTTAAAATTTATTAAAACTATTTAATAACAATTAAAAACTATTAAAACTTAAAATAATTTTAAAAATTAATCTAATGACAACAAAAATATTCTAAAAATTGTAAAATTCCTAACTTAATGTATTTAACCTAAGAAAAATATAAAAAGTGCAAAAATATTAAAATTGAAATTTAATAATAAAATAATATTAAAATAATATTAGAAATCCAAAATTTATAAAAAAATTCTAAAAACTTGCAAACTAGTTTGTTTTAACCTAATTAATAGAAAATGAACTTGAAATACCAAAAATACCCCTATGGGGCCTTCAAATGGGCAAATTCCCAAACAGATCCTTAATGGGCTTAGAATTGGGCCCAATAAGAAAAATTTCTCAGAAATGACCCAAAAGCTCCAGTCAAGCTTAAAATTTGATTTTAAACACAATTTTCCAAAGGCCCAAAAGCTGAAAATGAGCTTAAGCTAGCTTATTTTAAAACAGCTTATTCTTAATGGGCTTTTTGGCCCATTAAGCTATAAGCTGATGCCATAAGCTAAAATTTTATCCACGTCCTTGTCTTGACCTAATTAAGCTATTTGCAAAAAGAAACTTGAAATAAGCTCAAGGAATAAGCCTGAAATAAGCCAAAGCTCTCTTCACAAAATTACAAAATAGTCGTTTTTGAGTTCTAGACTATTTCAAGAGCTGATTCAAGTTGCAATAAGTCGCAAATGGCTTAACTAAGCTTAATCAACAAAAAGTTTTCCAATAAGAACACTCAATAAGTTGAAATAAGCAAAAAGCTAATTATGAAAAGACAAAATAGTCGTTTTCTAGTCAAAACCTAAAACCAAAAGTTGTAAACTTCCAGAATCACTTATAAGCTCAAAATATTAAGACCTATTACAAAAAAAAGTTGTTGCACATTGTAATAAGCTAGAATGAACAAGTAATAAGCTGTTGACCAATTAAAACTAGAAGTGGCTTGAAGCAGGGGAAAGGAGTTCCCACTGCCTTGACTTTTTGACTTTGATTTTAAGAGAGTTTCACTTGGTTTTGTTGGACAATCAAGGCACCCTTGTGATCAGTGAATCACAAGGAGTGAATAACAAGCAAACAATTACAAAAACACCCAGCAAATCAGTGCAGTTAATTTAATCTATGCTCAGATATGTTCCAGACAACTAATAAGCAGGTCTGATGATTATAAGCTACTTTTAAGCTAGTAAAAGCTAACCACAAACCACCCAATGCATACACAAGCTCAATACAACTTAAAGAAACACAGATTAACTCAATTCAAGCAATGATTCCAACTTATGAACAAGATTCAAGCATAAACAAGTTACTGATGAACAACTAACAGGCAAGAACAATGTTTGCTGAACTAATTGGTGAAATCTTGAATTTTAAACCCTCAAATCTACAAATCAGATTACTCAAACTATGTTTAATCACTTGTTAACCCTAGATATGCATATGTTCTAGGTGTTCACCAAGTTCAGTCAACAAAGAACTAAAACAAGCTAGTTATGCAATGATTTCAGATTTGATGTTACAAAGCTCAATTTTTGCAAATATCAGACCACAAACACTTCAATAACAGATATCAACAATAGGCAGCCTTAAACAGATACTCACACATACTTAAAAACCATAAAGCAGACAACCCCAAACACCCCTTTCACTTCTTAATCAAAGATTTATCAAAGAAAAAGTGTATAACAGATTAATCCAAGCCTAATCAAGCATCATACCAACAACACTAAGCATAATCAACAAGATTCAGGCATAAAAACAACACATACAATAACAGAATCACAAAATCACTTAAAACCAAATACTTAATCAGAAAGATGAAAGTTTGAGAATCCAAACCTCCAAAATGTACATCCATACTTTGGAACCAATGAGCTGAGGTGCTAGCAAGAACAAACAATAACTTCCCCCTACTAAGAACAACAAAAAAGATCAGCCAAAGGCTTGAGCCTAGGTTATCACAAATCAGATAAATCAAGGTGACAAAATACTAAGTCTTTGCAACACTTAGGCTCTCACAAGCCTTGTACCTTCCCTTAAGGCCTCACCACCCCTTAATCAACCAAGATTAAGAGGCTATGATCACCCTTAAGTTCAAACTACAAGTTGTTGAACCAAAAGCACTTAGCAAAAAACTTGGGCAGATTATGTTATAAAAACATATAACCAACTTCCAATATTGCTCAAGCTAGTTGATTTGTGACTTATGTCACTCAAAGAAACACCTCAATGAATAATCCTCACCAAGCACAAGCGAAATTCTTGACCTCAGCAAGAACAAAGGGACTCACAGGCTTATAGGCAGTCTTGGACTTGTTCAAGGTTTTGTTTAAGTATAAAAATGTGACAATAAAACTACTCAACACAATAACAAACAATGGAACTCAGTTTTAAATCATAACACAGCACCACAATTTAATAAATTCAAAAAACGGGCTTTACAAGGTTTGACAAATGAAAAACTGAGAACAAGGCTAAATGTTGTGATACTAATGCCTTATATAGGCTACATGGAGTCCTAAGATACTGAAAATAAAGTAAAACCCTAATGCTTGAAGTCCCAAAAATTCCCTTGTCGAATTTGAATAACTTGAGCTCATGTGAAAGATTCTTGGCTGTATGTGTGAGGTGTAAAGTTTGTGAGCTGATCTAAGGCTCAAAATGAAGCTTAGATATGAAGCAGCATTGTGGTGTGTTGATTTCCTGGCACTTTTTGGCATTATCCTCAAAAACGTGTGTAGGGCACCTTTCATGTGACCTTGTGAGTGGTGAGGTGGCTTGTTTAAGGGTTGGGTATTGTTTATAAGACCCTTAATCACTAATCTAGAAGAGATTAGGGTTCAATTCTCAGTAATTAACAAAGCCCTAATTGTGTTCTTGAGGTGAATAGTGGCTTCTTTGATCCAGATTAAGGTAGGATTATGGTTTAAAAAGTGTTTAGGAGCCAAGATTTAATAAACATTAAACTAGTTTGGTAGATGGGTGACATGGCAGCAGGGTGGGATATGATTGGTGGGTATTGTGAGTGGGGTGAGGTGTCAACCCATGGTTGGTCTAGGTAAGTTGTTGTGTCGGCCAGGAATAGTCCCTCACTTATTCACTTGGTTTCATTTGCTGTTTAAACTCATTCCCTTTATTGAAGTTTTATTTTTCACACATTGGCCACAAAAACTTCCCAAAAGTTTATCAAAGGACTTGTTTTGTATTTCTTTGATATTTGAAGGACTGATATTGCACATTTTTGAACTTTGAAGGTCTTCATGGTATGTTTGAATATAAGGAGGACCAATATTGACAATTTAGTTTTGTTGAGGGACTAAACTTACCAATTCTTCAAAGTGGAGGGTCCTTTTTGTAATTTTGACAAACTTTAAGGACCAATCTTGTAATTATGAATATACAAGGGTTTAAAGTGTCAATTCTTCAATATTGGAGGACCCTTCTTGTGCAATCTTCATATCTTCAAGGTTTATTCTTGGAAAATCATCACTTTGGTCCGGTTCATTATGCGGCTTCTTTTCCCGTGTTCGTTTTGGCATGTTCTTTGTGATCTTTTGTCATTTCCTCAATATTCGTACCTAAAATACACAAATAACAAACACAAGCATATATTTGGAATTTTTGATGATATTTATGCATTTTGAGCCCATTTTGGACGATGAGACTATGTATAAAAGTAGTCTCATCAAAGGCTCTGGCTACCCTTCGTCCTCATGATGACGATGACAAACCCTTTACCACCCAAGGCTTCCAAAACAAATCACTGATCAAAGTGAATACTTTTCACCCACTTGGAGGACGCTGATGTTGTACATTGTGAAATGTCTGGGAGGAAACCAGGGATCACATGATCAGTTTAATGGTGCTCAGCAAGCAATTGCTTACAGCTTCATTTGGGGGCAAGATATAGGGATCACCCACATACTTTACACTGACCTCATTGCAAAACTGGAAAACAAAGGGAAGAAGCATCGACTAGCTACTATTTGCTACACAAGATATCTCTCTCTCCTCATACAGGATATGCTTGGTGAAACCTACACAAATGATGAACTTCACTCCTTTTCTCCCTATCGCATCACTCCTGCTTCTCTGAAGACTCCCTTGGAGGATGAAGTGCCTCTCAGCAGGCATATGATGCAGGTTGTTGGGTTACTCGCTGATGGAGAGCCCTTAATCCCTCATAATGAGGTGAATGCTGAAAGACAAACTGAAAAGTCTGTGTCCAAGAACTCTGTGCAGTCCACTTCTCAGCCCAAGGCGCCCAAGGAAAAGAAGAAGAAGAAGAGGAAAGACATCCCCCTTTCCTCTGAAACCCCTTCTGTTAATCCTTCTAAGACGAAGAAGACCAAGAAGAACCCATCCCCTTCTCTAGAGGATATGGTTAAAGAGCCTACCGCTGACAAACAACCAGAGTCTAGCGTCTCCTTGTCAGCAGAGACGACTAAGAACCTTCTCCGCGCTGATTTCTCTCACGTATTAGTTCGCCATTTTTTTTTCTCTTGGAGGATCACATACAATCACTCTCAAAATTCTGTAGGAGAGAGTGATGAAGTCTTAGGGTTTGCCTCAACCCATAGATTGTCTGTGTCAGCACCTAGAACTCTTAGGATTATCTGTACACTCTGTCTTAACACTAGGATATGATTCACTTGCGCTCATAACGCACCCCGATGATCCTTCACCCTTTGGATTGTGCTCTTGTCCATAACAACTTGAGCATGTTATAGGTCCTGACCCAGAGTCTCTACACCTCACGTGGTCTCTGGGGGTCCCCTCATATGAAAAAGAGTCCCAAAGAATTTATTCTTTTGGGGGGACTAAATAATCACCCTCACTCTTCCTAGGGGCAGCGATAAAAGGCGACCCTTACCTTCAAATATGTCACAACTAAAAGAGTCCCAAAGAATTTATTCTTTTGGGGGGACTGAATAATCACCCTCAGTCTTCCTAGGGGTAGCGATAAAAGGCGGCCTTTAACTTCTATTAACTCACAATTAAAACAATCCCAAAGAGCAATCCTTTAGGGGAGCTGGATAATCACACCCAGCTATCCTAGGGGCAGCGAACGGCGACCATTAACCACATAGTATTCACAAATCAAAAGAGTCCCAAGGAGTAATCCTTATGGGGGAGCTGGATAATCACACCCAGCTATCCTAGGGGCAGCGAATGGCGACCCTTCAACATATCTGTTTCACAGTAAAAGAGTCCCAAGGAGAAATCCTTAGGGAGGGTTGGATAATCACACCCAACTTTCCTAGGGGCAGCGAATGGCGATCTATAACTTCATATTTATTTCACACTGGTTACTAACTAATGTCATAACAGGCTCATAATCTTCATGAAGAACAACAAAATGATGATGCCTATTCCATTGCTGGTGATGATAATGCCAAAGCCTCACATATTGATCTGGATGCCATGTCAGACATTGACTCCATGCCAGAAGATGAGTTCTTTATCATTGAAGATGACCTGACCATTTCAGACTATGCTGATATGGATGCTGATGATGACCACATCACATCTGAATTAAAGCCCATTTCCTTCCTATCCATGGCAAATGTTCAAGAATTAGCTGCCAAGCAGCTGTGGGACCAGAGGCTCTTTACACCAACCCAGTTCCCTTCCCCACTTTGCCCAATGTCATGGAATTGGGGGCGATGAAACACTTAGAACATTTGCAACTCCTCAAGCCTATCCATGTTCCTAGAATGAAAGATGTCCAGGAACTAGCCGCTGAGGAACTCTGGGTCAAGAGGGGAGACATCAGTAACACAAAGCCCAAAGTCACAAATGATGTCATCCTCTCTGAATAACAAACACTCACTCATGCTACTGAGTAACTCACCACAACCCTAGAGACTTCACTAACTTCATTTGTTGTTGTCCCATAGATTATGTGATGATTAAACAAGAAAAAAAGGTAGATAAAAGATGAATTCTAGACAGAGAAAGTAGTGAGAGAAAGTAGAGAGAATGGTTGGAATTTTTGGAGGATTAGATTAGAGAGAGAAAAATGAATATTACCAACACCCTTCCTAACATGCTAGGAAGGGTATATATAGTCCTCCCATATGCGGGCTTGAATATGGACTATATTCTAATGGGTCGGGCTTTCCTTTTGGGCTTTAGTTACTTATGAATGAACTTTAGCCTAAAGTTAAGCCTGTATAACACGACTAATCTACTACCTATTACAGCGTTCTAATATACGATACATAATTAACATATGACCGAGCATTCTTGTTTGACTCAATATTTTGAGGCTAACAATCTCCCCCAATGAGAGGTCATTACCCTTTATGAGAGGTCATGACCCTTTGTCATTTGGAGATTTGTAGAGATTACTAATCTCGCCATAAATGAGTCTTGAATGTGTAATAGTAGTTTTGTTTCTTCATGTTGTGATCTTTGAGCCTTTGTCGTTGTCTTTCGACTTTGTCTTTTGATCTTAATATCTTCAAATCATCCTTGACTTGTCTTAGCCATCTTGCGATCTTGTGTCTTCATCCACATTCTCATGCTATTAGTTGTTGAATATGTCTTTAGGCATGAGTATGTGGTTTTGAAACTTTGACTTTGCTGAGTACACCATGACGCCACCTTCTCGAGACAAAACATAGACACGGACTGAATGGCTTTGACATTCGTCCTAAATCGGTAGCGTTTTACCTCCGGTCGGTGAAGACCGTTATACGATATTAAATATCGTACATGTGATTAGGTAGATTCAATTAAGAATATCCTTGACAGGGTTTCGTGGTTGTACTAGCCGTTCTCTTTACTCGACCGTCTCAAAGCAAGACTACGAACATAAAGAGTGAATCAATTGGATAAATATCCGCTTGATTAAAGTCGTCAATTCAAATTCCTGGAACAAGTGTGATTCATAAAGAATCTTACCATTGTTGCTTTCTAGTTGACACAAGCTTGATTCATAAGAATCTCACAAGTCACCTACTGTAGAGCTATTTGATGTTGACGCTAGAAGGATTTCCATTCGTCACTGTGAATATTACTAAATATCACTCTCAATGTTATGGCAAGATCATAAAGATATTGTGCAGAAACCTTAAACGAGTTTGAATCAATTCCGAATCAAACCACTGTTGCTTTTTAGTTTTATACATATTCCATTCATAAAGAATCTTGCATATGACCTACCGCAGTGCTGTTTGATGTTAACACTGGAAGGATTTCCACTCATCATTGTGAATACTAAGTAGTATCACTCTGAGTGTTCTAGCAATATCACAAGGATATGGCGTAGGACTTCTCTTTATTCTCATTCCGTGTGTCCTAATGAGATTTGATTGATCTCTAGGCTCTAGACTCGATTTGTGTACTTTTTGTGGTCGGAGGCTGGAGCAGATGCCATCTATTCAATATCAACTATCTCGGAATGAGAAAACTAATTGAAGTCATGTTGTTCTCCGTGAAAATAAAACAAACTTCTTTTGAGAGAAGCCTGAGTAGCTAGGAAAGGGTTGTGCTTTACATTACTGGGTCCATGATGAGTTGTCTTCATGATGTGTTGACCCGATTTCTGCCTAAGTTGTATGGAGGGCTTCTTTCTTTACACCCTTTATCCTTACATTTCTTTTTCATTCTTCAACCCCTTCAATTCTTACCAAGACATCATTACTAGAACCTTGTTGTGATTGTTCCAGTGTTATCATCAGTACTTAGTCGGCATTCTGCTACGTTCACATTCTACTCCATCTTTCCTAAGGACTTCTAATAATCTATTGGATTGTCCCTGGGAAGATCCCTCCGGTTCTGGTTGGATCATAGGACTTAAACCTAACCACCCTTTTGACACCAATAACGTCGTGAATTAAAGATGTTGTGGGTATTTGATCGTAACCATGAAAACCACTTTAATTCAAACAAAGTGTTTGAAAAACTTTTAACACCTTGTTAGTTTTGTCGTTTTAGAAATGCTCCCCCTTCACATGTGCATCGATAATCGAAAGTGTTTTACACATGTAGGTAAGAGTTAAAGTGCTTGAAACTTATATAGATCACATTTTAATCACATTTTCTCCCCCTATCTCTAATATGTAAAATCTTTTGATATTAGAGATACCAAATTTGATTAAAATATATTTTGAAAAATAGTCTTGAGAAACTTCGGGAGAAAAATGTGTCAAACTTTGCATGAAGTTGGAATGCTCCCCCTCAAATATTGATCCAATTGAATTGTCATTGTGAGGATATGACCCACATTTCGCTTTTTGAGGAAGGGAGTTTGTTGAACACATAATTTTTTGAAAGATTTTGAATAATCATTGAGAAATTCTTGAAAAAAATTGTGTTCAACGCTTTTTGAAAAATCCTATTTCTTTTTGGTCAAGAGGTTTTTCTAAAGCATAAACTTGAGTTCATAGACTTTGAATGTCTTGACGAATCCACTCAAGTGTAAGAAGATTTCTCTTCTTTTGCTGAGGTAAGGACACTAAAGCGTACACTCCCCCGTGAATATAGAACCGGGTTGTAATTTGAAAGTGATTACAAGCCATTGTGTTGAGCTCGAAACGTTGAATGTTTTGTGACAAGCTCAACCCAAGATAGATTGCTCTACCCGTTGTTGGAAAAATTGTCCAAAATAGAAATTTTCCTTTATTAAAAGTAGAAATGACATGTTTTGAAAAATATTTACAACTTTCATTCGAGCTTTATGTACACATTCGTGTCGTTATTGAGCGACATTATAGGCACGTCCATATTATCGATACTGAAAGACATGTCGAGAAGAATATTTTTGGATTTTGAAAGATTTTTCATTTTGTGTTTTGTTTTTATATGTTTTATATTTTTGTATTTTGCTTTTCAATGATATTTACAAGATGTTTGATAGATAAATCAAGCAGGCACCTTTGCCAGAATATCCGGGTCTGTTGGAGTCAAACATCTCATACCAATTTGCCTAACGAGGTTGTAAAACCCGCATACTTTTACCATGAATAGTGCCCTTAAGATCGTACGTCCTAGATTAAAACTTACCTTATTTAGTATTGATCACATTCATGTGCAAATAGTCAAGCAAGTGCATACGTGTATGACATGATAAGTATCGATTACGTACGAACTCATGATAAACAGTTAATAAATATGTCACGTGAACATAATTAAATCATGATCACCATTTAAAATACGAACTAAAATAATTACATAAATACATATAATATAATTACGAGCGTTAAGATTACGATAAACTACATGATAAAATAAACAGAAACACTTTAAACACGAACACGTTTAACCACGAACGAACACGAAACATCGGGACACGAGAAAAGGTACGGGTACCCCATGTGGGGCCCCATACCCACGACACACTAACCAAAATGGGCTTAGCCCATTTACTTTTACAAGAAAAGGGGGGGTTATGGTAAATATGTTTTTCATTTTTACATTTCAAGCAAAATAACTTTTAACCTAAAAAAGTTTTCTCTCCTCCTCTTGGTCTCTCTTTGTGCCGCCACCCATAGGACCACCATAGGTGGTTGTTGATTGATTTTGATCTTGAAAATCATTGCTATAAACCGTGTTTGTTCGTCCTCTTTCAAGCTACGTATTGGTATATCATTCTAAACCTTTCTTTTTAATTCTTTTAAATCTTTGATTATTTTCATGAACATGTTATTATTATTCTTATTAAAACATGATAATTAAACATTGATCTAACATGTTTTGGGGTGAATTAAAATCAAAGGACGATATAAAAGGGTGTTTGTTTTGGCCGCCTAGCATAACCAACCCGAGGGGGGGTTCGGTTTGCTTTTAGCCGCCACCACCAAGACCATTGTTGGTCTTGGTTGGTGCATGTGGGACCCACGGCAGCAAGGGGGCACAAGTACCCCGAGTTTGGCTCGGGGTACGGTGTCGAGTTCATGCCCGATTCATGGTTCGTTGGTTAAATCATGATTTATGCTACATGTTAAAATTTATGAATTATGAACTTAGGATATAAATTAATTAATAACATGAGATATTAATTAAACAATGACTTAGGTTATTTTTAATTATTAATTTAGCATGATATTAATTTAACCTAAGTATTTTATGTTATATGTTATAATTAATTAATTATTTAAAACATGCTTATAATTAATTAATTTAGATACGACTTAGGTTATGTTATTAATACATAATAATACACATTTTAACCTAAGTATTTTATTACATTTTAATTAAAACATGTTATACTTTAATTAAAATGCTTAACCTATAGTTTAATTAAATACATGAAATAAGCTTTTAAACACTTAGACTTATATGTTAGCTTATGTAACCAGCTTAATTCTAAATATGGAAACTTCTATTTATAGAAACTTATATAAATAAGGCAACTAATCTATTAATGGAAACCTTCTATATATGGAAATCTATCTATTTCAGGCAGCTAATCTAATCATGGAAACCTTCTATATATGGAAACTTATTTAATTAAGGCAGCTGATCTATTTTTGGAAACTTTCTATTTTTAGAAACTAATCTATTTTAAGCAGTAAATTCTATTTTAGAAAACTTTCTATTTTTGGAAACTTTCTATTTTTGGAAACTTTCTATTTTTGGAAACTTTCTATTTTTGGTAACTTTCTATTTTTGGAAACTTTCTATTTTTGGAAACTTTCTATTTTTGGAAACTTTCTATTTTTGGAAACCTGCTATTTTTGGAAAGTTACTTATTATTACACAGTAAGTATAATAATACATGAAATACCAGTAATACTTAATCAGATTAATCAGAATACAAGATAAACACAGTTTAAAGCTTTAAACAGTAAACCATGACCTAAAACATACAAAGTAAGCTAAGGTGAGACATAAAACCCAGTACGTAATCAGTGATTCGATACTTATACACGTGTGTATTCATGTAGCTTTAGTGATCCAGAAGTAGGAGTCTTTCTTCCGTTCATTCACTAGACTTGAGGTACGGATTCCCGTCCTTTCAGTATGGACATTCTTTCCTTATTAGGATTTCCCCGTATGCAGCCAACTGTTTTCCCCAGTAATTGTTTTATTGTTTTGAACTGCTTATGTTTAATTAGCATAATCTATAGCCATATACAAGCATGACCAGTTTCACCTAGTTATGGAGGTACCATAACCATAACATTGGAGGCACCAATGTTATGACTTCCCCACGGTGGAGTGATTGCTCGTGGCGTCCCTTTCAGTTTTGGCCATATTATTATATCATGTGGGGCGTATGGGTGCATCCTAGTTACATGTTTTATTCAGTATATCATGGTGAATGTGGTGTGTGCCTTGCATCCTTCACAAGGAGTTGATCCCTCCTACCCAAACCAGTATATTAATTAGAGGCATCCCCTCTAATCAGCATGATGAGGTCACCCCTCAAAGTATTCATGCACGTGACCTTTTCATGACCTATATGGGCTATGGTATATTTATGTTAAAACAGTTTTCATAAGATAAACATAAGGCTTTTCAAACTATAAAACCAGTTTTCTTAATACATAACCAGTTTACTCAGAACTTAGTCTTCCGCTGTTATATGTTACATGCTTATCCTGTTTCATGCTATATTGTACATCCGTGCACTGAGCGTCTTGCTCAGCCGTTTTCCTCTTCATGTTCCCTAAACGGCAGGTACTCAGGGACGCTCGTAGATCTCAAACGTGCGTGCATATGGACTGGAAGCTTTACTGTCTTTCTTTACTTTATGCATTTCCTTTACTTTAATACAGTTGCTATGGACATTGTTTCGTCCTTTCCTTTTACAGTATTTATGTTTGTGTGTGATGAGCTCTACTTTGGAGTTACCGATGTTTGATTCCGGTATTTCCCTTTTATGGTCAAATAATGCTTAGACATTTATCCTTGTATGCTTTGATGACACGCCATGATTATGCGTAAGATTCCATTTCCAAAATGGGGTGTTACAATTATGGTATCAGAGCCAAGGTTTCGACCTGTAGGCTCTCAAATATGACCTGTGATTAGTGGGTAGTCACTACGGTCTTCCTAGAACTGACAGTTGTTTTCATGCAATCATCATTTTTTTAAGCATACATATACATGTCATTGTTACAGGGTTTTTGACTAAGTAATGGTTGGTACAGGACTGGCCCTATTTAGTCGCATGTGTTTTATCGAAACTTTTAGATTTGGGACCGACCCATAGGCGTCCCCTCGATATGTCTTTTGTTTTGAGTGAACTGACCAGAGGCGTTCACTCTCGAGCTTCAAAAGTTTTCATAAAACTGCATCATACATTCATACAAAAAAAAATTTCTTGCATAAAATTTTTCTCGTGAAAATTTTGGTATAAATTTTTTTTCATGTATATATATAAGTTATTTTAGGTTTCGAACTGTCGATCATATGTTTTATGTTATACTGTCAGATGGCAAACACAGACAAACTCTGGGAGTTATTTGCAGACATGGAGGCAGAAAGGCAAGACGCCATTCTTCATGACGACGAATATCCTCCCCCACCTATTATTTTCCCCATGGAAGGAAGGAATCGACTCATGAGGGAATACTACGCCATGAGACAGAGACCCGACGAGAATTGTGGTCAGTTCATGCAGAGGTTCCTCGGGTACACAGCTGTCTTGAGGGCATCCGCAGGCACCACTGAGGAACAAGCACTACATTTTCGTTGGGGCCTTAACCCAAGGATTGCCAATAATTTATCGGGTTCCCCGTTGGATACTGTGGCACAAGTAGCTTACGCAGCAAGGAAGTTAGAGATGCTGCAGGAACGAGATGAGTTCGGGGAAGCTGAAAGACCCGACAAGAGGTAAACATTTCGTATTCTAACGATAACCAGACCGCATCCTATTATTATATGTTCAATAATCATCTCTAAACTGTATCTTCCAGGCAGAAAACTGGGGACCGGTCTCAGCCGGCTACTCAGCAGCAGCCTCATCAGCCCAAAGGAAACGGTCACACTAATGACCGTTCTGTTGTGGAAAGGCGTAGCGGTAATGATAATTACCGTAACAACGCTGGACACTCCAACAACAGCAGGTCCTACTATTTACGCATCTTCTTATGATTTCATGTTATAGCTCTCATGCTGACACTATTTTAACCTCTACCAGGAACCACGGTAACGGGAAGGACCAGAACCACAGGGGTTCACAGCCTAACCGTTCAGCTAACACTGGTGAACATCTTATGATGCATATGTCTTATACTCGTGCATATACTTTATTTTTAACATATTTTGTCATCAGCAGGCCCTCAGCAAGCAAGGACTCCTGCTGGAGGATTCACTCATCCTCTTTGCAGCACTTGCCATCGCAGACACCCTGGCCCATGTCGTCGTGATTCCGACGCGTGCTACAAGTGCGGCCTCCCTGGCCATCGTATGAGAGATTGCCGTAAGGGTGAAATGGAGGGTACCTCAGGCCATGCTGATACTAAGCCGCCTCCTACCACTGGGCGTGTCTACACGACATCTCGTGATCAGGCAAACAAATCTACAGGTACCATTATTGGAATTTTGTATTTGTACGGCCAAGCTGCATGTGTTCTTTTCGACACGGGTGCCACTCACTCAGTTATTTCCACTACTTATGCCAAAAACATCAGGACACTTCCATTGCCATTAGAAAATAAGCTTACCATTTCCACGCCTTTGAGGGACTCTGTATTAATAACTCATGCATACAAGAGTCTTCCTCTAGAGTTTGACGATAAAGTTCGTGCAGTAGATGCACTTCCCCTAGACATGATTGAGTTCGATATGATTCTCGGCATGGACTGGTTATCCAAGCACCATGCTACCATAGACTGCCACTCATATCGGGTGATCTTCGGCGATATTAATGCACCAGAGTACATTCATAACGGGTTCATACCCGGACGGTCTGTACAAGTCATATCTACCTTGCAAGCACGTGCATTATTGTCACATGGCTGTGAGGGTTATCTAGCTATGGTTCACGACATGGATGCTGAATCCCCATCGATTCAGGATCAACCCGTAGTTTCGGAATTTCAAGACGTTTTCCCAGCTGAACTTCCAGGCATACCACCTGCACGAGAAGTGGAGTTCAACATCGACCTTGTTCCAGGAGCTGAACCAATCTCTAAGGCTCCGTATCGTATGTCTCCTATAGAGCTAAAAGAACTGAAGGACCAACTGCAGGAACTTCTTGAACGAGGGTTCATTAGACCAAGCGCATCTCCATAGGGCGCACCGGTCTTGTTCGTTAAGAAGAAGGACGGCAGCATGCGACTTTGCATAGACTACCGTGAACTTAATAAGATTAACATCCGCAATAGATATCCACTGCCACGTATAGATGATCTGTTTGACCAACTTCAAGGAGCCAAACACTTCTCAAAGATCGATCTAAGGTCAGGCTACCATCAGCTAAGGGTTAAAGAGCAGGATATTGCCAAGACTGCTTTTCGTACCCGCTATGGCCATTATGAGTTTGTGGTCATGCCATTCGGCCTGACTAATGCTCCAGCAGTATTCATGGATCTGATGAACAGAATCTTCCACGAATTCCTTTATAAGTTTGTCATTGTATTCATCGATGACATCCTGATTTTCTCAAAGTCCACGGAGGAACACGAAGACCATCTCCGTACGGTACTACAGATTCTTCGTCAGAAGCAGTTGTATGCGAAATTCTCCAAGTGTGAGTTCTGGTTAAACAAGGTGGCATTCTTAGGTCACATTGTATCAGCAGAAGGGATCACTATGGACCCAGCAAAGGTTGAGGCTATCACTAAATGGCCAAGACCAACGTCAGCGACAGAAGTCCGCAGTTTCTTAGGCTTAGCTGGATATTACCGCAGATTTGTGGAGAACTTTTCCCGTTTGGCACTACCTCTCACCAAAATGATGCGAAAAGGAGAGAAATTCGTCTGGACGGAAGAACGAGAGAAGAGCTTCGAAGACCTAAAGTAGAAGTTAGTATCTGCACCTATTCTTACTCTCCCATCTGGTACAGGTGGATTTCAGATCTACAGCGATGCATCGGGGAAGGGACTGGGCTGTGTTCTCATGCAACATGGGAAAGTGATCGCGTATGCTTCACGGCAGCTTAAGCCCTATGAAGAAAACTATCCTACGCATGACCTGGAACTTGCTGCAGTGGTGTTCGCATTGAAAATATGGAGGCATTACTTATACGGAGAATCATGCGACATTTTCACGGATCACAAGAGCTTGAAATATATCTTCACTCAACGAGAATTGAACATGAGACAAAGGAGATGGTTGGAACTGTTGAAGGATTATGATATTAACCGACAGTATCATCCCGGGAAGGCTAATGTAGTAGCAGATGCACTCAGCAGAAAGTCCGGAATGATCAACGGCATAGAAATCAAGGAACAAAACATAAGAGACTTGGAGCGGCTAGACATCGAAATCATGGTATGTGGGCAGCATGGATACTGGGCGAATCTTAGAGTAGAACCTGAGTTACTGTCAAGGATCAAGGAAGAGCAGAAGGATGATGGAGAAATTTGGCGATAATTCAGAATTTGGAGAAGCAGACAGAATTCAGAATGGACGCAGACGGTATCGTTTGGCAGGGCACGAGACTTTGTATTCCTGACAATCAAGAACTCCGGGAAGCATTGTTAGCTGAAGCTCACAGCTCCCCATTTTCTATACATCCTGGGTCGACAAAAATGTACCATGACATCAGACAGTACTTTTGGTGGAGTGGTATGAAACAGGATGTAGCCACGTATGTTTCCAAATGTCTTACCTGCCAGCAGGTTAAGATTGAGCATCAGCGATCGGGCGGTCTTCTTCAACCGTTGGATATTCCAGAGTGGAAGTGGGACAAAATCACCATGGATTTTGTTACCGGTCTTCCGCCTACCAAGAAGAAGCACGATGCTATTTGGGTCATTGTTGATCGACTCACCAAATCAGCTCATTTCTTACCGATACGCAAGGAAGATCCGGTAAGTAAACTCGCAGATACTTACAGAAGGTAGATCATGAGACTCCACGGTACTCCCTCCAGCATCGTCTCAGACAGAGATCCTCGTTTCACGTCGCGATTCTGGAAAGGTCTGCAAAAAGCTTGGGGTACACAACTTAAGCTGAGTACGGCCTTTCATCCTCAAACGGACGGACAGTCGGAGCGAACAATTCAGACATTAGAATATATGTTAAGGTCGTGTGCGTTGGAATGGACAGGTGATTGGGACGATTACATCTGTTTGGTCGAGTTTGCATACAACAACAGCTGGCACGCAAGTATCAAATGTGCTCCTTTCGAAATGTTGTATGGCAGGAAGTGTCGCGCTCCAATCTGCTGGGATCAAGTGGGAGAGCGATCACTCGAAGGACCAGAGATTATAGAAATGACCAATGAGAAGATCGAAGTAGCTAAACAGAAGCTGCAGGAAGCACGGTCACGTCAGAAGAGTTACGCCGATAAGCATCGTAGGGACATAAATTTTAAGGTGGGAGATCACGTCTTCCTCAAGGTTTCGTCGGCACGTGGTGTTAAACGCTTCGGGATCAAAGGGAAACTCAGTCCTCATTTCATCAGACCATTTGATATCATTGAACGAATCGGTGAAGTATCTTACCGATTGGCGTTACCTCCTCAGCTTTCGCACGTGCATAACGTGTTCCATGTGTCCTTACTCAGAGGGTACAAGTATCATCCCCTTCAGATGGTTCAGTATCCACTGGAACAGATACGTGAAGATCTCACTTTTATAGAGGAACCCGAACGAGTGCTCGACAGGCAAGAACGAGTCATGAGAAGGAAGACGATTCCATTCGTCAAAATTCTTTGGAGGGACCATACCGAGCGGGAAGCCACTTGGGAAACAGAGGAGTCTATCCGGGCTTCTTACCCTCACTTCATATTTTGAGTTCGGGTATGTTACTTCTTTCCAGTTTGCTTTATCTATAATTCGGGGACGAATTATTCTTTTTAGGGGGGAAGAATTGTAAAACCCGCATGCTTTTACCATGAATAGTGCCCTTAAGATCGTACGTCCTAGATTAAAACTTACCTTATTTAGTATTGATCACATTCATGTGCAAATAGTCAAGCAAGTGCATACGTGTATGACATGATAAGTATCGATTACGTACGAACTCATGATAAACAGTTAATAAATATGTCACGTGAACATAATTAAATCATGATCACCATTTAAAATACGAACTAAAATAATTACGTAAATACATATAATATAATTACGAGCGTTAAGATTACGATAAACTACATGATAAAATAAACAGAAACACTTTAAACACGAACACGTTTAACCACGAACGAACACGAAACATCGGGACACGAGAAAAGGTACGGGTACCCCATGTGGGGCCCCATACCCACGGCACACTAACCAAAATGGGCTTAGCCCATTGACTTTTACAAGAAAAGGGGGGGGGGTTATGGTAAATATGTTTTTCATTTTTACATTTCAAGCAAAATAACTTTTAACCTAAAAAAGTTTTCTCTCCTCCTCTTGGTCTCTCTTTGTGCCGCCACCCATAGCACCACCATAGGTGGTTGTTGATTGATTTTGATCTTGAAAATCATTGCTATAAACCGTGTTTGTTCATCCTCTTTCAAGCTACGTATTAGTATATCATTCTAAACCTTTCTTTTTAATTCTTTTAAATCTTTGATTATTTTCATGAACATGTTATTATTATTCTTATTAAAACATGATAATTAAACATTGATCTAACATGTTTTGGGGTGAACTAAAATCAAAGGACGATATAAAAGGGTGTTTGTTTTGGCCGCCTAGCATAACCAACCCGAGGGGGGGGTTCGGTTTGCTTTTAGCCGCCACCACCAAGACCATTGTTGGTCTTGGTTGGTGCATGTGGGACCTACGGCAGCAAGGGGGCACAAGTACCCCGAGTTTGGCTCGGGGTACGGTGTCGAGTTCATGCCCGATTCATGGTTCGTTGGTTAAATCATGATTTATGCTACATGTTAAAATTTATGAATTATGAACTTAGGATATAAATTAATTAATAACATGAGATATTAGTTAAACCATGACTTAGGTTATTTTTAATTATTAATTTAGCATGATATTAATTTAACCTAAGTATTTTATGTTATATGTTATAATTAATTAATTATTTAAAACATGCTTATAATTAATTAATTTAGACACGACTTAGGTTATGTTATTAATACATAATAATACACATTTTAACCTAAGTATTTTATTCCATTTTAATTAAAACATTTTATACTTTAATTAAAATGCTTAACCTATAGTTTAATTAAATACATGAAATAATAATTAAATTATACACTATATCATATGACTTAAGAAATAAGCTTTTAAACACTTAGACTTATATGTTAGCTTATGTAACCAGCTTAATTCTAAATATGGAAACTTCTATTTATAGAAACTTAATTAAATAAGGCAACTAATCTATTAATGGAAACCTTCTATATATGGAAATCTATCTATTTCAGGCAGCTAATCTAATCATGGAAACCTTCTATATATGGAAACTTATTTAATTAAGGCAGCTGATCTATTTTTGGAAACTTTCTATTTTTAGAAACTAATCTATTTTAAGCAGTAAATTCTATTTTAGGAAACTTTCTATTTTGGAAACTTTCTATTTTTGGAAACTTTCTATTTTTGGAAACTTTCTATTTTTGGTAACTTTCTATTTTTGGAAACTTTCTATTTTTGGAAACTTTCTATTTTTGGAAACTTTTTATTTTTGGAAACCTGCTATTTTTGGAAAGTTACTTATTATTACACAGTAAGTATAATAATACATGAAATACCAGTAATACTTAATCAGATTAATCAGAATACAAGATAAACACAGTTTAAGGCTTTAAACAGTAAACCATGACCTAAAACATACAAAGTAAGCTAAGGTGAGACATAAAACCCAGTACGTAATCAGTGATTCGATACTTATACACGTGTGTATTCATGTAGCTTTAGTGATCCAGAAGTAGGAGTCTTTCTTCCGTTCATTCACTGGACTTGAGGTACGGATTCCCGTCCTTTCAGTATGGACATTCTTTCCTTATTAGGATTTCCCCGTATGCAGCCAACTGTTTTCCCCAGTAATTGTTTTATTGTTTTGAACTGCTTATGTTTAATTAGCATAATCTATAGCCATATACAAGCATGACCAGTTTCACCTAGTTATGGAGGTACCATTACCATAACATTGGAGGCACCAATGTTATGACTTCCCCACGGCGGAGTGATTGCTCGTGGCGTCCCTTTCAGTTTTGGCCATATTATTATATCATGTGGGGCGTATGGGTGCATCCTAGTTACATGTTTTATTCAGTATATCATGGTGAATGTGGTGTGTGCCTTGCATCCTTCACAAGGAGTTGATCCCTCCTACCCAAACCAGTATATTAATTAGAGGCATCCCCTCTAATCAGCATGATGAGGTCACCCCTCCAAGTATTCATGCACGTGACCTTTTCATGACCTATATGGGCTATGGTATATTTATGTTAAAACAGTTTTCATAAGATAAACATAAGGCTTTTCAAACTATAAAACCAGTTTTCTTAATACTTAACCAGTTTACTGAGAACTTAGTCTTCCGCTGTTATATGTTACATGCTTATCCTGTTTCATGCTATATTGTACATCCGTGCACTGAGCGTCTTGCTCAGCCGTTTTCCTCTTCATGTTCCCTAAAAGGCAGGTACTCAGGGACGCTCGTAGATCTCAAACGTACGTGCATATGGACTGGAAGCTTTACTGTCTTTCTTTACTTTATGCATTTCCTTTACTTTAATACAGTTGCTATGGATATTGTTTCGTCCTTTCCTTTTACAGTATTTATGTTTGTGTGTGATGAGCTCTACTTTGGGGTTACCGATGTTTGATTCCGGTATTTCCCTTTTATGGTCAAATAATGCTTAGACATTTATCCTTGTATGCTTTGATGACACGCCATGATTATGCGTAAGATTCCATTTCCAAAATGGGGTGTTACAGAGGTACTCAAACCAATCTTTCGACAGATCTTTCGTAAATAATTCGGCTAATTAGTAATCCGTTCTAACAAAGTATAGTTCAACGATACCTCTTTCAACTTGTTCCTTAATGAAGTAATATCGAACATCAATGTGCTTCGTGCGGGAATGCTGTATCGGATTGCAGGAGATGGCTATGGCTGACTTTGAGTCACAGTACATAGGTACTTTATCAAAATGGAAGACATAATCCGAGAGTTGTGTTCTTATCCAAATAACTTGAGCACAACACGCAGATAGAGACACATACTCCGCTTCGGCTGATGAAAGTGACGTGCAATCCTGTTTCTTGGAAGACCATCCCACGAGCTTATCTTGACCTAGAAATTGTGCACCACCAGAAGTACTTTTTCGTGTATCAAGCCACCCTGCATGATCAGAATCTGAATAGGCCGTTAGAAAGAAACCGGTTTCCCTCGGATACTAAAGTCCCAAATGAATGGTATTCTTAAGGTACCGAAAGATCCGTTTAACCTCCTTGAGGAGCTTTTCAGTGGGTCGTGCTTGATATCGTGCATAATAACACGTAGCATGTGATATATCTGGTCTACTTGCTGTAAAGTACATGAGGGAGGCGATCATGGAACGATATCTCGTTCGATCTATGGCATTTCCCACCAAGTCAGCATCTAGCGATGTGGTTGATAATGGTGTCCCAAAGGGGTCACATGAGGTCATACCATGATTTTTTATTATCTCTTTACAATACTTAGCTTGGTTAATAAAGATACCACTTGGGGATTGGTGAACTTGAATTCCAAGAAAGAATTTTAGTTCGCCCATCATTGATATTTCAAATTTGTTGTGCATTACTTTTTCAAACCATTTTGAAAGTTTTGGTTTTGTAGACCCGAAAATATACGTCATCAACATAAATTTGCACGAGCAAAATGGCATCCCCATATTTATAAGTGAACAGAGTTAGATCAATGGAACCTTTTGAGAAACCTTTGGATACCAGAAATTTCGAGAGCTCGTCGTACCACGCCCTTGGAGCTTGCTTTAGTCCATATAGTTCCTTATGGAGACGATACACCTTGTCATGATAATAAGGATTAACGAATCCTTCCGGCTGCGTGACATAGACTTCGTCCTTCAAAGGACCGTTAAGAAATGATGTCTTCACGTCCATTTGATAAACAGTGAATCCCTTATGTACAGGATAAGCAAGGAAAATCCTGACCGCTTCCATATGAGCAACTGGTGCAAATGATTGGTCAAAATCAATTCCCTCTTTCTTGCCATACCCCTTAGCCACTATCATAGCTTTGTTCTTGATGATCGTGTTTTCTTCATCCATCTTTTTATTCCAGATCCATTGAAGATTTAATGGAATCACGTCGTATGGTCTGTCAACAAGTTCCCAGACCTTAAGTCTTACAAATTGTTGAAGTTCATCCATCATCGATTCAATCCAAGCATGATCAGCCATGGCTTCTTTGATGTTTTTTGGTTCAGCTGTACTCACGGCGAGTGCGAACATACAAACATCGCCATCGGTTTCTAGTTGTCATCTTATACGAACAGGCTGTGAAGGGTTTCCAATTACTTGAACCAAAGTATGATCTTGGGTCCAGTGATGTGTTGACGGATGTCGTTGATAAAACGTATGCATATTAGATGGATCAACATGGCGAGTAGAAGACTCTCCAGTTTCGTGTACCAATGTACCAAATGGGTTATGAAAATCGTCATCGTCAGATAATACATCGTCTACTTGATTTGTGTTCTCTGGAGCAATGACAGTAGTTGTGTATGTTGTAGGATCGTTTGTTGAGGTGATATTCTAAGGAGGTAAATCTGCAGCAACCCGTGTTGAAGTAGATGAAGTTGTATCCTTTTGTTGACGATGACCGGTATCATCATTCTTATCATGAGTGGCAGCGGAAGACTTTGATACAACATTTTTCTCCCCCGTGAAATATTCATCAAACATTGGTCCATATAACATTTCCAACTCTTCAAGTGTCGTGTCCATTGTCATATCTACTCTTGGAATATTTTGGTGAACCAGCTTTGAACTTGACGGTTCATTGATGTGGTCTTGAGTTCCGAGTTCCATGCCGTTGTGCACATAAGTCTTTTGTCGTTGTGGAACGGGACTTAAATTGCTTTGTTTAAGTGACATCTCTTGCAATTCATCGAATTTGACATGAATAGTCTCGACTATCAATTTTGTTCTCTTGTTGTAAACTCTATATCCCTTAGATTAAGTTACATATCCCATAGACTGAGTTGCATATCCCACAAGAATGCATGCATCACCTTTCTCTTTCATCTTGTCCAGATTTTCACCATCTCGAATTATGTAACACATACATCCAAAAACATGAAGGTGTTGTAATGAAGGTTTGCGATCATTAATTATCTGATAATGTGTCTTTTTGTGTCTTGGGATAATTAAGGATCGTTTTTTTGTGTTGCATGCGGTTGACACGGCTTCGGCCCAAAAGAATAATGGTAGTTTTGAAGCGGATAATAATGTTCGACCAGCCTCAACTAAAGTACGATTTCGTATTTCAACAGATCCATGAGTTGTGTTCTCATCCAAAGAACTTGAGCACAACACGCAGATAAAGACACATACTCCGCTTCGGCTGATGACAGTACGTGGAATCCTGCTTCTTGGAAGACCATCCCACAAGCTTATCTTGACCTAGAAATTGTGCACCACCAGAAGTACTTTTTTCGTGTATCAAGACACCCTGCATGATCAGAATCTGAATAGGATGTTAGAAAGAAACCAGTTTCCCTTGGATACTAGAGTCCCAAATGAATGGTATTCTTAAGGTACCGAAAGATCCGTTTAACCTCCTTGAGGTGCTTTTCAGTGGGTCGTGCTTGATAACGTGCATGATAACACGTAGCATGTGAAATATCAGGTCTGCTTGCTGTCAAGTACATGAGGGAACCGATCATGGAACGATATCTCGTTTGATCTATGGCATTTCCCTCCAAGTCAGCATCTAGCGATGTGGTTGATAACTGTGTCCCAACGGGGTCACATGAAGTCATCCATGATTTGATTATCTCTTGACAATACTTAGATTGGTTTATGAAATACCACTTGGGGATTGGTGAAATTGAATTCCTAGAAGGAATTTTAGTTCTCCCATCATTGACATTTCAAATTTGTTGTACATTACTTTTTCAAATCATTTTGAAAGTTTTGGGTTTGTAGACCAAAAAATAATGTCATCAACATAAATCTGCACAAGCAAAATGTCATCCCCATATTTATAAGTGAACAAAATTAGATCAATGGAACCTTTTGAGAAACCTTTGGATACAAGAAATTTCGAGAGCTCGTCGTACCACGCCCTTGGAGCTTGCTTGAGTCCATATAGTGCCTTGTGGAGACGATACATGTAACACCCCCAAATTTTACACAATTCAATACAGCAGAAGACTCGTTGGTGTTACGGGATAGCACATTACTCACATCATAGACAACGCATAAAAATCGCGTCGTTTAATAATAAAGCATTTCCATTCATAAATATCAAATTTACATAGGTCCCAAGTCATTGTATTTCATACAGTTTTACAAAGAATTTGAATGGAAATTATTATTTAAGTGCGGGCCATGAATTCTTGTTGTCTTCCCGAGAATTACCTTCAAGTACCTGAGATAAAACATGTTAAAAGAAAAGGTCAGCGATAACGCCGAGTGAATTCATAGAGTTTAGTAAAATCCATCAATATAACATCGGTATAAAATTATTACCGAAAATTATTTTGTACAAATCATTGTAATAGGCCATAAAATAGCCAAAATCGTTTTATACAAATCCTTATAAAAAATCATAATATAGGCTTTCGCCTTCATAATCATTATACGAACCATTTTCGTTAAAACATCATACAATACGTTTTACAACGTTGTATAGAGTTAAATAAAAACCGTTATATGAATATGGTTATGAAAAACCAAAATACGAACATAATATCAATAGTAAGACCCCGTATTGCTAGTCAGGAAATATATCGTAATTTAGTACGTATGGCAGTATTTCGTTATTTGGATTATTATAAGCCGCATGACATTGTTACCTTACTACAACAAACAACGGGTAGCTAGACCGAAACTCAATTTGCCCATACATAATCACGCTTGTGTAAATCTTCTCATACATAAATTCTCTTACCAATCAATGTGGCACGACGGGGATCAACCGTCAAGGCACGAACTGGGGTGATCGTCCCCAAATAGTACTATTATATGCATAAGCGTCTACCAAATCCCGGTAGTTCACAGTTCATGCTAATGGGACTTTTAGTGACATAACCTTACTTTAATAATCCATTTCATTTCATCTATCGGGTCATTTAATCATTCATCGGGTCATACAATCATTCGGGTCCAAATCAATAAACAAACAATTGGGACAACTAGTGTCCTGTTTCATAAAAACTAACATGTTATCTCCCTCGCGGGTTTATAAAACATTTCATAAAAATATTTAAAAGAGTGCGAGGCTATGAACTCACGTTGATTGGGAAAGGCGGTTATCGGCGATTCGGATGTAAGGTGCGTGCTTCAATCACGGAAACCTAGACAAATAATACTCGTCTTAGACTTTTGTCCAATGACTTTATCAAAATAACAATTATTTAAATATATGATGACTTTATACATATGATGATGATCAAGTGGGTTTATATATTCTTTTCTCATTCATTATAGTGTTTATGTGTTGGTAATTTTTAAGACTAATTACACTAATTCAATTTGCTTACATTTTGAAGCTCAATGGGCCTATTACAAGCCCAATACTATTCAATATCCCAATTATACTTTTATTATCAGTATTATACTTTATATGTTGGGCACAAATGGGTTAAGCCCAATAAATAAGTTTATAAGTGTTTTACCAAATTAGTCGGGTTTATTGTCCATTAAGGCTACTTTGGCCCGTTAATGTCTATATGTTGTAAAGCTCGGGTTTTATCGGTTTTTACTTGTTATATATGTTTATATATCAGTATATGAGTTTATAAAAGTTTACATTAGACGGGTCCAACCGTCTAAGTTTTATTTAACAAAAACGTTAATCTTTCTGTTTTAGCCGAAAAGACGTAAACCTTAGTATATAGTTTTTATAACTTATAAAACTTACCAAACTACCATTTTTATATAATGTCCATTTATTTATCCTTATGAATTTTTATATAAATGAAATATATAAGTTAGTGGGTTTTAATTCACATTTTATACTATATTTATTTGAGTGCTTATATAATAATATTAAACTTTAATTTCACAAAATCAGTCCTAAATTTTAAGTTTAGTAAAATGTCCATATCTAGAGTTCTATAATGAGATAGGACCTCAAATTTTTATCACAGAAACTACATGATATGTGCTTCATTTTATTTCTTTATAACTACTGATGAATCAACCTCTAAATATTCTAATAAATTCGTCCAAAACAGTATAGGCAGATTTGCACTCTAAACTTGTTTTGATCATATCTCACTCATTTTTCATTGTATGGCCAACTCTCACATGTTTATAACACCTAATACTTACTGTATATTGATTCCACTTTACCATTTTATCAGTTTATCATTTGGTTACTTACTGTTTTTATACAGCCATCTTATTAAGCAAGATTTAACCATTTTTACATGTGGTTTTTCCATCTTTTTACCCATGTTTATCAAATCTATCAACACCAAATCCCCACATAATATTTTTAATCATCATTCATCATCATATACATATACATAAATAAAGAAAATACAAGATTACATAATCAAAATAACAAGAGGATAGGAAGAACAATCTCTATACCACCATTAGTGATGAAAAGATGAGTCTTTGATGAACAAGGCTTGAATATTGATGGCAAAACTTGTCATAAACCAATATCATCTTCAAGTCTACCAACTTTTATAAACTTCTCATGGAAAATCATCCCTATGACACCAACAAATCTTCTCCTTGGATGTTAGAATCACCTCCAATCTTCAAAGCTTCAAAGTAGCATCATCATGTATATGAGTAACACATGATTTTATGGCTAACATAGATCAAATGAGGGTTGTTTTTGATGATTGTTGGACGAATTTAAGAGAGAGAGAGGAGAGGAAAAATGGTGGTTTGCATGTGAAAATGGAAGTAATGGTAAGTGTTAGTGGTTTTGTGGTTTTGGTGGGTGAATAATGCTTCCATGTTAAACTAAGCTTACATGTGTAAGCTTGTAGAGTGTAAGGATGCCACATCAAATGATGTGGTGTCCTCTTGGCCTTCCCTTTTAGTTAGTGGGGTGGGATAAACTTGTTTTGTCCCATCCCGCTAATTTACGGGTATTCCTCGATTCTAGTTTCCTCGATTTGCGTGCCCTCGGGTCGTTTTACGAAAAACGTTTTTATAAATTATGAAATAACAGCACAAAACGAATCTAATAAAAATTGTCTCATCAAAAACGGAGTTCAAAAACGTAAATACGTAATCCTTAGGTTTCCGGTTTAGTCGTAAAGGACGTTAAATTATAATCGTAAGTCCTAATCTCTTCTTGTAAATTTATGAGTTTATGAACCAACACAAATTTAAAATCCCAAAATAATATTCACGGATAAATTTATTTCCTGAAATGTCAGATTGTCACCAAAACGGTGTATGTAAACGTAAGCACGTAACGTAGAATCCTCCGGTTTAGACGTAGTCGATGCTACTTCAAGACGTAAATCCAAATTTCTTCACAAAAATAAGTGAGTTCAGAATATAACATTAAAATCATGTTTCTAAATAATACTTGAGAATAAAATATCAACCATAAATTGACGGATTGTCACAACATTTACCCCTAAACAGGATCTTTGTCCTCAAAGATCATCTTATGTTACTACTCGCTTCTTATAGAGTTAAAGCCATGTGGGTATTTCCTCCACATTCGGTCTTTTCTCACAAGTGTAATTCATTACAATACACGAGTTTCATCAAGCATAACTACGGGAATAAGATCAGGCTTAATGTTGACTTACTTTCTCTATCCATGATGTTCACGGGTTTTTGATGAATGCAACTTTTCGCCGATCTAAACTTTATCAAGAAGTGATCAGATTCTCACTTGATAGACATTTTATCAAGTTCAATATACGATACATAATTCATGTAGCTCTTGAAGTCCTAGGGTAGATCCAGCTTATATGCCTTTCAAACCAATCTTTTACATCGTCTCAATGGTCCCATACAACGGGGACTTATATCCCATGATCTTTCAAATCATCAATTCAATTTTTTTCCATGGTTAAAATTTTTGGCATAACTTCGCTACCCATCTGGCACTTCAAGATCTACATTTCATATTCACATAACCTCCAGCCCACTACCGGTAGTCAATAATCAGATCCTAATTTCAACAATCATTTCAGGTCTCGCGGGTCGAGTATTTTGTAAGGTTAGGTTCGCCATCATAGGAAACCTTAAACCTAAAAGACATGTCCAACTCACAATGGGTGTATGCCGGGTGTCTTCATCCCAACTCCTGCTTACAGATGCTCTAATATTTATATCCTAACAAGATTTAATCTCGATCCTAATACGATGATTATCAATGATAATCTTTCCAAAGAAAAACGATTATACCATGCATTACCAAAGGTCAATCATTCAAACATAAAACAACACTAGTATTTTGTATCGCTACTTTACCTCGTCCCTTCGATTGGGGTGGTACAGTACTCTCATCAAGATTCGTTCTCAATGACTTCTGAGCAAATCTCTAGAAATTCGATGCGAAGCGAGGATCTTGATAGAAATGATCGATACAGGTACACCATGTTTACATAACTACTTTAAATACAAAAGAGTCAATTTCTTCATCAAGAATCTATCATTAACAGGAATGATATTAGCAGATTTGGTCAGTCTGTCGACGATGACCCAAATCGAATCTAATTCAGATGATGAACTTTGCAATAGTTAGACGTTTACTAATGTATGAGGCGATGTCTGCCTTCATAATTTGTCATTAGTACAACTTCTTCAGATAAAGATACACTAAATCAGAGATATCATGAATAGAATACCTAATCTTATGTGATTTTAACATGACCAAATCTCAAAATCTCCATATCTAGGCAACCACAAGTGGCCTTTTAAACATTTAACGTCATCGGCTTCTCAAATCTATTGGTTCACATTAGTCGCGAACCCTTTTTTATTATTTTTATTATCCTTCTTACAAACATCGTTTATTTTTATATTGTTCGGCAATTTATTTTGCACAGTCATTATTAAGGAACACATCCTAATTGGTTCTTTATCCTTTCTGTATAATGTGTCGGTATCTCCATTCACCTTTCCTGATGATATAATTATCATGTCCACAATTCACTCAGAAATTCTTTATTCATATTTTCTAAGTTTTAATTTCGTCTCAACTATCATTTTTTTTTTCATCCGTTTTACTCAATTCGATGTTTAAAGTGTCGATAAATATTACAAGTAATTAAATAATAAATATTTAATTTTATGAAACGTAAACGTAAAAAGTTTAAATTTCTTAGTTCGACCAATTGTATAAAAATGTTCAAAATAAATTTGAATTTAATTAACAAGATTTTTGTTGATTTATCGAAAATAATTAAAATAATTATTAAGATCCGTAAATGTTCGAAAAATCTTTGTTTATACTTTGGTCACAATTTTCTTAGTTGACAAGAAAAATTTGTCGTTTAAAATTTCAAGTCATGGTTTAAATGGTTTCCTCAATCCCTCTTATGTTGTCTTGAGGTATACAAAAACATTTACCCCTAAACTCGAGTTTAGTTAAATGTTTTGGTTATAAGGGAGTGATTCCTTAAAAATTCCTTTGATAAAACATTTTTCAAAACATATTTGCACTTTCTTTTTGGTAAAACCCAAAGTCTTAAATGGCTCTAATTTTTGAAGAGTCAATATATTCCATTATCTATTAATTACACGGTCATTTTATGTAAAGGATTAAGTCTTAAATCACATATTATATATTCAAGGTACAGGTTTTCGTTGTTCGGCCAATTTAGGGCAGTCTATAAATAATTATTAACTCATTCTTATTCTTATAAACAAACAAATAGTCCTTAATGATCAGAAGCATGAATTTATCAAATTACAGCCTACACACGTGATTCACCAAATTTATGAATACTACATGTGCATTGTCAATCCAAACGATATCACATGAAACTTATAATGTTCATTACAAGTTCTGGATGTAGTGATTGGAATAGATAATCTTTTTTCGCGGACGCGAAGTTGATGATAACCATGCCGAGGATCAAATCTTTAGAACATACGCTAGAACCTTGTAAATGATCGAACAATCTATCATCTTGGGTAGTGGATATAGATTTTAATCATCAATTTACTTAGTTCACGGTAATCAATAAACATAAGGTATGATAACACCATAGCTCTTCATGATGACGAGCTTGGTAGAATAAGAGCTTTCTCCGACAACTCTCTCAGTTGTACGATAATTCATTTAATTCAGATGGTGCTGACGTACAGTGCACATGCCACAAGTGCAGCACCGGGAATATAATCAATACCAATTTCAACTTGCCTTAATGGCGAAAGTCTAGGTAATTCATCAAAAAATACCTCCTAAAGTTTCAAATAACAGAAACATCTTTTAATAAGTTTTCTATAAGTTCTTTCTAGATTATAATATCTATGACTAATTCACAACCATTCATGGTATAATTTCAAGTCTAAATGCAGGGTATGGTCATCCATCAAGAATTATTTAGATCACTTTTGATAATCAATATCTTATTATTTAGGGGAATTCTACTCGAGTTCCCATCAATTAAGACAATGTCGTCATGTCAGAATCAATCAATCCATTCTACTGGCACTATCAAATTTCTAGTTTCATTACTGTTGATAAGATGTGATCTTCTCAAAAGACTAATAATAATTCATAATCCTTCACAAATTCAAGGATATCAGGAGACATAACTAACCTTTAAAAGAGTAAGGTTAACGCATGATCTACGCGAGAGAATTTCAAATCAGATACAGATGAAAACATTTAACGAATATGAATATATCCCATGTTTTCATAATTTGAGTACGCATTCGAAAGCTCCTCGGATCGTTACCCAGGTCATTCAAATGAGATCTAATCAAAAGAAATGATAGGAACGTCGATACATCCAATCGGGTATCAACACTCGGTAATCAGATACTTTTCCAAAGAATCTCACCACGGGAGAATTGGACAAGGAGGGGATATCAATTATCAATTAAGACAATTTCCACAGATGATTAAATTCGACTCAGAAGAACAAATGGTACGGGCACATATGTAGGTGTCCCTAATAATATGTCCCTATTTTGCACTTTTTGCAGATCTCATAAAATTTAATCTTTCACAATTTTCAAAGAAAATTTAGTGTTTATTAATAATTTCATGGTGACTACTAATCAGCCTTGGATGGTCCATTCCAAATTGTATGTAGGCGCGCAACTATATACAATTTCAAGATTAAAGATGCAATACTCAGTTCGTCAAAATTTTATCATCATGTTTATAATAAAAACATTTTCATGCTTAATTCTTAAATAAAAATCAAGAATAAGTTTACAAAGATTTTCTTTGTTATGAAAACAATTAAGTTTCCAAAGCGTTTCATAAACAACTTTACTTCGATAATGATTATTTATAAATCTCACTTTAAATAAACCTTATGGTGATGAAAATTCAATTTTTCTCAAGGAATATTGTTTTATCTTACAAAAACAATGAGTGATCTACAAAAGAGTGATGAAAAGTTGTTCACCTAGAAATAACTATAATATAATAGGGAATGAGCTTAGCCAAATAATCATGAGGTTTATGACCTCGATGGTACTTAAAAAGAATAATACACAACGTAACTCAAATCAAGATGAGTACTGGTTCAATGGTTGCGTCACTAATGCGAACATTAGGATGAAGCAATAAAGGATAGATAACATCGATACATGTAGAATTTAGCAATCAATGGTATTCTTTTCATTAATCACAAACAAGTCAAAATTGTACCGTAACACATTACGTGTCACTATGTCATACAATTCCAATAACTCATCCTACCAACTGATGTCTCAGTTAAGTTAGGGATTTTTAAAAGATACCACAATGAATACTAATCTACAAGAGTCATAGGGGTTCCACCTGTCCCGGAAGATCCATCGGTCCCTATTCAGAAGAAGATTTCTTCAATTTATTTTCTGGACACTGGGCATCCTCATTATTGGACAATGGCCTAGGAACAACCCTTAACACGAACAAACAATCAATTAAAACCTTATAATTCAATCACAGGACTTAACGACTTCCTCTTAACAATCTCATATTCCATACAAGTTAAATTCTTACTTCATTCAAGTTTTCAATCAACTTATACTCAATTTGATATCCTACTTCATTCACCAATACTTTCAACCTTATTCTTAGACCTTAATAGGGCAATAAAAGCTCGATATACTTAATTTGCAATCCTATAGCTCCTTCATCAATAGTTATCAAATGAGTCACTAGTATGAAATGACTCATACATTCAATTAGACCTCTCAGAAAGGTACTAGTGGCATGAGGCCTTTGGGTAATGGTTCCAATAACAGCCTCAAGTGCAACATTCACCCTTTCGATTTCAAGTTTAAGAATTGGGTGACAACGAATCAGATGACATCTTTCTAGGTGGTAACGTTTTGTCAAACTCCACTCTATAAGGAAAGATCGTCATGACATTGATATCAGTTTTAATCTCGCCAATTCTTCTTCAATATCACAATCAACTACTATCTACATTTCTACGAATATCAACCATTTTGTTGTGATCATAAATATCCACAACTTGGTTTAGATATTGGATAGCTAGAATTCCTACGAGAATAGCTTCGATTAATTTGCTAGGGAAGTTAGGGTTTCTTGTGACGATCTACGTCGTATAAATACCTCGTATAAATATAGAAATAATCATCAAACAATCATGTAATCAAATTACATCATATGTATATATATAATCCAAGTTATATATATATATATATATATATATATATATATATATATATATATATATATATATATATATATATATATATATATATATATATATATATATATATATATATATATATATATATATATATATATATATATATATATTAAAATAACACTTCTCAGTCTGGCCTTGTCGGTAACTCGGGAATTCTTCGGCACCGTTATAGTCAAAAGATTTTTAGACATTTTAAGAAAAATGTTTATAGTTAAAAGATTTTGAAATGTTTTATTCAAAACCTTGGTTTTAAAAATCTTTCGTTCTCTATAACGAGAGCTCTGGTACCAAACTGTAACACCCCCAAATTTTACACAATTCAATACAGCGCAAGACTCGTTGGTGTTACGGGATAGCACATTACTCACATCATAGACAACGCATATAAATCGCGTCGTTTAATAATAAAGCATTTCCATTCATAAATATCAAATTTACGTAGGTCTCAAGTCATTGTATTTCATACAGTTTTACAAAGAATTTGAATGGAAATTATTATTTAAGTGCGGGCCATGAATTCTTGTTGTCTTCCCGAGAATTACCTTCAAGTACCTGAGATAAAACATGTTAAAAGAAAAGGTCAGCGATAACGCCGAGTGAATTCATAGAGTTTAGTAAAATCCATCAATATAACATCGGAATAAAATTATTACCGAAAATTATTTTGTACAAATCATTGTAATAGGCCATAAAATAGCCAAAATCGTTTTATACAAATCCTTATCAAAAATCATAATATAGGCTTTCGCCTTCATAATCATTATACGAACCATTGTCTTTAAAACATCATACAATACGTTTTACAACGTTGTATAGAGTTAAATAAAAACCGTTATATGAATATAGTTATGAAAAAACAAAACACGAACATAATATCAATAGTAAGACCCCGTATTGCTAGTCAGGCAATATATCGTAATTTAGTGCGTATGGCAGTATTTCGTTATTTGGATTATTATAAGCCGCATGACATTGTTACCTTACTACAACAAACAACGGGTAGATAGCCCGAAACTCAATTTGCCAATCTAAATTAGTGTGTCGTCACAATAATCACGCTTGTGTAAATCTTCTCATACATAAATTCGCTTACCAATCAATGTGGCACGACGGGGATCAACCGTCAAGGCGCGAACTGGGGTGATCGTCCCCAAATAGTACTATTATATGCATAAGCGTCTACCAAATCCCGGTAGTTCAAAATTCATGCTAATGGGACTTTTAGTGACATAACCTAACTTTAATAATCCATTTCATTTCATCTATCGGGTCATTTAATCATTCATCAGGTCATACAATCATTCGGGTCCAAATCAATAATCAAAAAATTGTGACAACTAGTGTCCTGTTTCATAAAAACTAACATGTTATCTCCTTCGTGGGTTTATAAAACATTTCATAAAAACATTTAAAAGAGTGCGAGGCTATGAACTCACGTTGATTGGGAAAGGCGGTTATCGGCGATTCGGATGTAAGGTGCGTGCTTCAATCACGGAAACCTAGACAAATAATACTCGTCTTAGACTTTTGTCCAATGACTTTATCAAAATAACAATTATGTATATATATTATGACTTTATACATATGATGATGATCAAGTGAGTTTATATATTCTTTGCTCATTCATTATAGTGTTTATGTGTTGGTAATTTTTAAGACTAATTACACAAATTCAATTTTTTTACATTTTGAAGCTCAATGGGCCTATTACAAGCCCAATACTATTAATTAGCCCAATTATACTTTTATTATCAGTATTATACTTTATATGTTGGGCACAAATGGGTTAAGCCCAATAAATAAGTTTATAAGTGTTTTACCAAATTAGTCGGGTTTATTGTCCATTAAGGCTACTTTGGCCCGTTAATGTCTATATGTTGTAAAGCTCGGGTTTTATCGGTTTTTACTTGTTATATATGTTTATATATCAGTATATGAGTTTATAAAAGTTTACATCAGACGGGTCCAACCGTCTAAGTTTTATTTAACAAAAACGTTAATCTTTCGGTTTTAGCCGAAAAGACGTAAAACTTAGTATATAGTTTTTATAACTTATAAAACTTACAAAACTACCATTTTTATATAATTTCCATTTATTTATCCTTATGCATTTTTATATAAATGAAATATATAAGTTAGTGGGTTTTAATTCACATTTTATACTATATTTATTTGAGTGCTTATATAATAATATTAAACTTTAATTTCACAAAATCAGTCCTAAATTTTAAGTTTACTAAAATGACCATATCTAGAGTTCTATAATGAGATAGGACATCAAATATTTATCACAGAAACTACATGATATGTGCTTCATTTTATTTCTTTATAGCTACTGATGAATCAACCTCTAAATATTTTAATAATATCGTCCAAAACAGTATAGGCAGATTTGCACTCTAAACTTGTTTTGATCATATCTCACTCATTTTTCATTGTATGGTCAACTCTCACATGTGTATAACACCTAATACTTCCTGTATATTGATTCCACTTTACCATTTTATCAGTTTATCATTTGGTTACTTACTGTTTTTATACAGCCATCTTATTAAGCAAGATTTAACCATTTTTACATGTGGTTTTTCCATCTTTTTACCATGTTTATCAAATCTATCAAAAAATCCCCACATAATATTTTTAATCATCATTCATCATCATATACATATACATAAATAAAGAAAATACAAGATTACATAATCAAAATAACAAGAGGATAGGAAGCACAATCTCTATACCACCATTAGTGATGAAAAGATGAGTCTTTGATGAACAAGGCTTGGATATTGATGGCAAAACTTGTGATAAACCAATATCATCTTCAAGTATACCAACCTTTATAAACTTCTCATGGAAAATCATCCCTATGACACCAACAAATCTTCTCCTTGGATGTTAGAATCACCTCCAATCTTCAAAGCTTCAAAGTAGCATCATCATGTGTATGAGTAACACATGATTTTATGGCTAACATAGATCAAATAAGGGTTGTTTTTGATGATTGTTGGACGAATTTAAGAGAGAGAGGAGAGGAAAAATGGTGGTTTGCATGTGAAAATGGAAGTAATGGTAAGTGTTAGTGGTTTTGTGGTTTTGGTGGGTGAATAATGCTTCCATGTTAAGCTAAGCTTACATGTATAAGCTTGTAGAGTGTAAGGATGCCACATCAAATGATGTGGTGTCCTCTTGGCCTTCCCTTTTAGTTAGTGGGGTGGGATAAACTTGTTTTGTCCCATCCCGCTAATTTACGGGTATTCCTCGATTCTAGTTTCCTCGATTTGCGTGCCCTCGGGTCATTTTACGAAAAACATTTTTATAAATTGTGAAATAACGGCACAAAACGAATCTAACAAAAATTGTCTCATCAAAAACGGAGTTCAAAAACGTAAATACGTAATCCTAAGGTTTCCGGTTTAGTCGTAAAGGTCGTTAAATTATAATCGTAAGTCCTAATCTCTTCTCGTAAATTTGTGAGTTTATGAACCAACACAAATTTAAAATCCCAAAATAATATTCACGGATAAATTTATTTCCTGAAATGTCGGATTGTCACCAAAACGGTGTATGTAAACGTAAGCACGTAACGTAGAATCCTCCGGTTTAGACGTAGTCGATGCTACTTCAAGACGAAAATCCAAATTTCTTCCCAAAAATAAGTGAGTTCATAATATAACAATAAAATAATGTTTTTAAATAATACTTGAGAATTAAGTATCAACCATAAATTGACGGATTGTCACAATACACCTTGTCAGGATAATGAGGATTGATGAATCCTTCTAGCTTTGTGAGATAGACTTCTTCCTTCAAAGGACCGTTAAGAAACACCGTCTTTGTAATAAAAGCATTTCCATTCATAAATATCCAAGTTACATAGGTCCCAAGTCATTGTATTTAATACAGGTTTTACAAAGCATTTGAATGGAAATAAGTATTTAGGTGCGGGCCATGAATTCTTGTTGTCTTCCCAAGAATTACCTTCAAGTAACTGAGACAAAACATGTTAAAAGAAAAGGTCAGCGAAAACGCCGAGTGAATTCATAGAGTTTAATGAAATCCATCAATATAACATCGGTATAAAATTATTACCGAAAATGATTTTGTACAAATCTTTGTAATAGGTCATAAAATAGCCAAAGTCATTTTATACAAATCCTTATCAAAATCATAATATAGGCATTTGCCTTAAAAATCATTATACGAACCAGTGTCGTAAAAACATCATACAATACGTTTTACAACGTTGTATAGATCAAATAAAAATCGTTATATGAATATGGTTATGAAAAACCAAAACACGAACATAATATCAATAGTATGACCCTGTATTGCTAGTCAGGCAATACATCGTAATTCGGTGCGTATAACAGTATTTCGTTAATTGGATTATTATAAGCCGCATGACATTGTTACCTTACTACAACAAACAACGGGTAGCTAACCCGATACTCAATTTGCCCGTCTAAATTAGCGTTTCGTCACAAAGGTCACGCTATGGAATCTTCTCATACATAAATTCGCTTACCAATCAATGTGGCACGACGGGGATCAACCGTCAAGGCGCGAACTGGGGTGATCGTCCCCAAATAGTACTATTATATGCATAAGCGTCTACCAAATTCCGGTAGTTCACAATTCATGCTAATGGGACTTTTAGTGACATAACCTAACTTTAATAATCCATTTTATTTCATCTATCGGGTCATTTAATCATTTATCGGGTCATACAATCGGGTCATACAATCATTCGGGTCCAAATCAATAAACAAACAATCGGGAAAAATGGTGTCCTATTTTATAAAAACTAACATGTTATCTCCCTCGCGGGTTTATAAAACATTTATAAAAACATTTAAAAGAGTGCGAGGCTATGAACTCACGTTGATGTGGGAAGGCGGGTTATCGGCAATTCGGACGTACGGTACGTGCTTCAATCACGGAAACCTAGACAAATAATACTTGTCTTAGACTTTTGTCCAATGAATTGATAAAAATAACAATTATATATACATATGATGATCATATATATATGATGATCAAGTGGGTTTACATATTCTCTTTTACTCATTTTAGTGTTTACGTATTGGTAACTTCTTACTAGTTTACTAGTTTTACCTATTTACGTGTTTTAGGTCCAATAAACTTATTATAAGTTCTTTAACTTGTATTATTCCACTTTATACTTGTATTATCAGTATTTACACTTTACATGTTGGGCCCAAATGGGTTAAGCCCAATAAATAAGTTTATAAGTGTTTTAGTCCATTTTGTTGTATTATTAGTCCAATAACATTAACTTAGCCCGTTAATGTCCGTATGTTATATAGTTCGGGTTTTATCAGTTTTTACTTGTTATAGATGTTTATATATCAGTATATGAGTTTATAAAAGTTTACATTAGACGGGTCCAACCGTCTAAGTTTTATTTAACAAAAACGTCAATTTTACGGTAATAGCTGAAAAAGTCGTAAAAATCATGTTTATAGTTTTTATACTTATAAATCTTATTCAACTACCATTTTTATAAAGTGTCAATTTATTTAACCTTATACATATTTATATAAATGTATTATAAGAGTTAGTGGGTTTTAATTCACATTTTATACTATTTTTATTTGAGTGCTTATATAATACTATTATACTTTAATTTCCAAAATCTGATTTTTATTTTCATGTTCACTAAAACTGCCATATCTATAGTTCTATATAGAGATAGAAGCTCAAATTTTTATGACATAAACTACATGATATGTGCTCCATTTAACTCTGCTATAGCTACTGTTGAATCGGCCTCTAAGTATTTTCTAAAAATTTCCAAAACAGTGAACTCAGATTTGTACTCTAAACTTGTTTCGATCATATCTCACTCATTATAATAATTACATTTCATGGCCAACTCTCACATGTGTACAAGACATATTACTTATTGTATATTAATCTATTCAAGCCATTTTATCAGTTCATCACATGGTTCTTTACTGTTTTATACAGCCATCAATTTAAGCAAGATTTTATCCTTGTTTCTTATAGTTTTTCATCTTTTTAATCATATTTATCAACAGCAAATCCCAACACAATACTTTTATCATCATATATTCATCATATACATATACAATAGGAAAGAAAATACATGATTAAATAATCAAAATAAAAAGAGGATAGGAAGAAACAATCTCTATACCACCATTAGTGATGAAAAGATGAGTTTTGATGAACAAGGCTTGGATTTGATGGCAAGACTTGTGATAAACCAACACCACTTTAAGATCACCAAATCTTCATAAGCTTCTCATGGAAAATCAGCCCCAAGACACCAACAAAACTTCTCCTTGGATGTTAAAATTTGCACCAATCTTCATCTTTTTGAATGGAGATTAACATATGTTAATTATAACAAATGTTTGTGGTTAAAATTGATCAAATGGGGGAGTTTATGGGTGGTTCTTGGACGAATTTTAGAGAGAGGAATAGAGGAGTTGGTGGTTTGCATGTGTTGAATGAGTGAATGGTTTTGGCTAGATGGTTTTGTGGTTTGTTAGCTTGTTTATTAGGCTTGCAAGACATGTGTCTTGCAAGTTTATGTATAAACTTGCCACAAGGCTTGTGTTGGCTAGTTATAGTAGGGGTGGGACAAGTGTCTCACTTGTCTCATCTCCACTAATTTACGGGTACTCCTCGATTCTAGTTTCCTCGATTTGCGTGCCGTCGGGTCGTTTTTTGAAAAACATTTTTATAAATTATGAATCAACAGCACAAAACGAATCTAATAAAAATTGTCTCATCAAAAACGGAGTTCGAAAACATAAATACGTAATCCTAAGGTTTCCGGTTTAGTCGTAAAGGACGTTAAAATAAAATCGTAAGTCCTAATCTCTTCTCGTAAATTTGTGAGTTTAGGAACCAACACAAATTTTAAATCTCAAAATAATATTCACGCACAAATTTATTTTCTGAAATGTCGGACTGTCACCAAAACGGTATATATAAACGTAAGCACGTAACGTAAAATCCTCCGGTTTAGACGTAGTCGATGCTACTTCAAGACGTAAATCCAAATTACTTCCTGAAAATAAGTGAGTTCATAATATAACATTAAAATAATGTTTTTAAATAATATTTGAGAATAAAATATAAACCATAAATTGACGGATTGTCACAGCATTTACCCCTAAACAGGATCTTTGTCCTCAAAGATCATCTTATCTTACTACTCGCTTCTTATAGAGTTAAAGCCATGTGGGTATTTCCTCCACATTCGGTCTTTTCTCACAAGTGTAATCCATTACAATACGCGAGTTTCATCAAACATAACTACGGGAATAAGATCAGGCTTAATGTTGACTTACTTTCTCTATCCGATGTTCACGAGTTTTTGATGAATGCAACTTTTCGCCGATCTAAACTTTATCAAGAAGAATTCAAATTTTCACTTGATAGACATTTTATCAAGTTAGATATACGAAACATAATTCACGCAGTCCTTGAAGTCCTAGGGTAAATCCAGCTTATATGCCTTCCAAACCAATCTTTTTACATCTCAATGGTCCCATATAACGGGGACTTAATTCCCATGATCTTTCAGATCGTCTATTCATTTTTCCAAGGTGAAAATTTTTGGCATAACTTCGCTACCCATTTGTCACTTCAAGATCTACATTTCATATTCACATAACCACCTGCCCGCTACCGGCAGTCAATAATCAGATCCTAATTTCAACAATCATTTCAGGTCTCACGGGTCGAGTATTTTGTAAGGTTAGGTTTGCCATCATAGGAAACCTTAAACCTAAAAGACATGTCCAACTCACAATGGGTGTATGTCGGGTGTCTTCATCCCAACTCCTGCTTACAGATGCTCTAATATTTAAATCTTAACAAGATTCGATCTCGATCCTAATACGATAATTATCAATGATAATCTCTCCAAAGAAAACGATTTTACAGTTTATTACCAAAGGTCAATCATTCAAACATAAAACAAGACTTCTAGTGTTTTGTATTGTTACTTTACCTCGTCCCTTCGATTTGGGGTGGTAAACAGTACTCTCATCAAGGTTCGTTCCCAATGACTTCTGAGCAAATCTCTAAAAATTCGATGCGAAGCGAGGATCTTGAGAAAGATGTTCGATACAGGCACACTATGTTTACATAACTCCTTTAAATACAAAAGAGTCAATTTCTTCATCAAGAATCTATCATTAACAGGAATGATATTAGCAGATTTGGTCAGTCTCTCGATGATGACCCAAATCAAATCAAATTCAGATGATGACCTTTGCAATAGTTAGACGTTTACTAATTTATGAGGCGATGTATGCCTTCATAGTTTGCCATCAGTACAACTTCTTCTGATAATGATACATTAAATCAGAAATGACAAGAATATAATACGTATACTTACAAGATTCCAATCATAACTATATCTCACAATCCTCCATATTTAGATAATCACAAGTGGACTTTTATACATTTAACGCTATCGGCTTCTTAATTCTAATGGTTCACATTATCCGCGAACCCCTTTTTATTATTTATATTATCCTTCTTACAAACATCGTTTTTTTTAAATGTTCGGCAATTTATTTTGCACAATCATTATTAAGAAATACATCTTAATTGATTCTTTATCCTTTCTATATAACGTGTCAGTATCTACGTTCACCTTTCTTCATATTTTCTAAGTTTCAGCTTCGTTTCAGCTATTATTTTCATCAGTTTTGCTTAATCTGACGTTTAAAGCGTCGATAATTATTAAAACTAATTAAATAAAAATATTTAATTTTTATGAAACGTAATGTAAAAATTTTAATTTTCTTAGTTCGACCAATTATAAAAATGTTAAAAATAAATTTGAATTTAATTAACAAGATTTTTGTCGATTTATCGAAAATAAATAATAAGATCCGTATATGTTCGAAATCTTTGGTTATACTTTGGTCAAAATTTTCTTAGTTTGAAAAGCGTAAATTATCGTTTCGAATTTCAAGTCATGGTTTAAATGGTTTCCTCAATCCCTCTTAGGTTGTCTTGAGGTATACACGAACATTTACCCCTAAACAGGAGTTTAGTTAAATGTTCTGGGTATAAGGGAATAATCCCTCAAAAGTTCTTTTCGATAAAACATTTGTCAAAACATATTTGCACTTTCTTTTTGGTAAAAATCCAAAGTCTTAAATGACTTCTAATTTTTGAAGAGCCAATATATATATATATATATATATATATATATATATATATATATATATATATATATATATATATATATATATATATATATATATATATATATATATATATATATATATATATATATATATATATATATATATATATATATATATATATATATATATATATATATATATATATATGTATATATATATATATATATATATATATATCTTACCATCATTAATCAAACGGTCATTTTATGTAAAGGATTAAGCATTAAGTCCCGTGTTTAAATATTCAAGGTACAGGTTTTCATTGTTCGGCCAATTTAGGGCAGTCTATAACTAACTATTAACTCATTCTTATTCTTATAAACAAACAGATGGTCCTTAATGATCACAAGCATGAATTTATCAGATTACAGCCTACACACGTGATTCACCAAATTTATGAATGCTACATGTGCATTGGTCAATCCAAGCGACATCACATGAAACTCATAATGTTCCTTACAAGTTCTGGATGTAGTGATTGGAATAGATAATCTTTTCCGCAGATGCGAAGTTGATGATAACTATGCCATGGATCAAATCTTTAAAACATACGCTAGAACCTTGTAAATTATCGAATAAATCTTCTATTTCGAGTTATGGATATCGTTTTCGACTGTCAATTTACTCAGTTCATAGTAATCCATAAACATAAGGAATGATAACACCATAGCTCTTCATGATGATGAGCTCGGTAGAATAAAATCTTTCTCCGACAACTCTGTCAGTTGTATGGTAATTCATTTAATTCAGATGGTGCTGACGTACAGTGCACATGCCACAGGTGCAGAACCGGGAATATAATCAATACCAATTTCAACTTGCATTAATGGCGAAAGTCTAGGTAATTCACCAACAAATACTTCCTAAAGTTTCAGATAACAGAAACATCTTTTAATAAATTCATATTAGGTTCTTCTAGATTACAATATCTATAACTAGTTCATAACCATTCACAGTAAAATTTCAAGTCTAAATGCAGGATATGGTCATCCGTCAAGAATTATTTAGATCACTTTTGATAATCAACATCTTATCTTCTAGGGAAATTCAACTCGAGTTCTCATCAATTAAGACAATGTCGTCATGTCAAAATCAATCAATCCATTCTACTGGCACTATCAACTTTTCAGTTTTATTGCCGTCGATAAGATGTGAACTTCTCAAAAGACTAACAATAACTCATAATCCTTCACAATTTCAAGGATATCAGGAGACATAACTAACCTTAAAAAGAGTAAGGTCAACCCATAATCTACGCGATAGAATTTCAAATCAGATACAAACGAAAACATTTAACGAATATGAATATATCCCATGTTTTCATAATTTGAGTACGCATTCGAAAGCTCCTCGGATCGTTACCCAATTCATTCAAATATGAAATCTAATCAAAAGAAATGATATGAACGTCGATACATCCATTCGGGTATCAACACTCGGTAATCAGATACTTTTCCTAAGAATCTCACCACGAGAGAATTGGATAAGAAGGGAATATCAGTTGTCAAATAAGACAAATTCCACAGATGAGTAAATTCAACTCAGAAGAATAGATGCTACAGGCACATATGAAGGTGTCCCTAACACTATGTCCCTATTTTTCACTTCTTGCAGATCTCATAAAATTTAATCTTTCACAATCTTCAAAGAAAATGTAGTGTTTATTCATTAGTTTTATGGTGACTACTAATCAGCCTTGCATTGTCCATTCTAAATTGTATGTAGGCGCGCAACTATATACAATTTCAAGATTAACGATGCAATACTCAGTTCGTCAAAATTTTATCATCATGTTTATAATAAAAACATTTTCATGCTTAATTCTTAAATAAGAGTCAAAAATAAATTTACAAAGATTTTCTTTGTTATGAAAACAATTAAGTTTTCTAAGGTGTTTTATAAACAAATTCATTTTAATAACAATCACTTATAAATATCACTTTGAATAATCCTTATAGTAAAGGAAATTTAATTTTTCTCGAGGGATACTATTGTATCTTATAAAAACAATGAGTGATCTGCAAAAGAGTGATGAAAAGTTGTTCACCAAGAACTAACTACAATATAATAGTAAATGAGCTTAGCCAAATAATCAAGAGGTTCATGGTCTCGCTGGCACTCAAAAGAATAATCCACAATGTAACTCAATTCAAGATGAGTACTTGTTCAATGGTTGCATCACTAATGCGAACATTAGGGCAAAGCAATAAAAGATAGATAACATCGATACATGTAGAATTTAGCAATCAAAGGTAGTCTTTTCATTAATCACAAACAAGTCAAATTGTACCGTAACACATTATGTGTCACTATGTCATACAATTCCAAGATCTCATCCTACCAACTGATGTCTCAGTTAAGTTAGGGATTATTTTTAAAAGATACCACAATGAATACTAATCTACAAGAGTCATTAGGTGTCCCACTTGTCCTGGAAGATCCATTGGTCCCAATTTAGAAGAAGATTTCTTCGATTTATTTGTTGGACACTGGGTATCCTCATTAGTGGACAATGGCCTAGGAACAACCTTTAACACAAACTAATAATCATTTAAAATCAATCAAAGGACTTAACGACTTCCTCTTAACAATCTCATATTCCATACGGGTTAAATTTTACTTTATTCAAGTTTCAACCAAATTATACTCAATGTGATATTCTAACTCATTCTCCAATACTTACAACCTTATTCTTCGGCCTTGTAAAGGCAATAAAAGCTCGATATGATCAACACTTAATTTCCAATCCTATAGCTCTTTCAAGAACAATTATCAAATGAGTCACTAGTATGAAATGAATCACACATTCAATTAGACTTCTCGGAAAGGTACTAGTGGCATGAGGCTTTTGGGTAATGGTTCCAATGACAGCCTCAAGTGCAACATTCATCCTTTCGATTTTCAATTTAAGAATTGGATGACAACGAATCATATGACATCTTTCTAGGTGGTAACGTTTTGTCAAACTCCACTCTATAAGGAAAGATCGTCATGACATCGATATCAGATTTAATCTCGCCAATTCTTTTCCAATATCACAATCAACTAATATCTACATTTCTACGAATATCAACCATTTTGTTAGGATCATAAATATCCACAACTTGGTTTAGATCTAGGATAGCTAGAATTCCTACGAGAATAGCATCGATTAATTTACTAGGGGATTTAGGGTTCCTTGTGACAATCTACGTCGTATAAATACCTCATATAAATATCAAAATAATCATCAAATAATCATGTAATCAAATTACATCATATATACATATATAATCTAAGTTATATATATATATATTAAAATAACACTTCTCAGTCTGGCCTTGTCGGTAACTCGGGAATTCTTCGGCACCGTTATAGTCAAAAGATTTCTAGACATTTTTAGAAAAAATTTTATAGTTAAAAGATTTTGAAATGTTTTATTCAAAACCTTAATTTTAAAAATCTTTCGTTCTCTATAACGAGAGCTCTGGTACCAAACTGTAACACCCCCAAATTTTATACAATTCAATACAGCGGAAGACTCGTTGGTGTTACGGGATAGCACATTACTCACATCATAGACAACGCATAAAAATCGCGTCATTTAATAATAAAAGCATTTCCATTCATAAATATCAAAGTTACATAGGTCCCAAGTCATTGTATTTAATACAGGTTTTACAAAGCATTTGAATGGAAATAAGTATTTAGGTGCGGGCCATGAATTCTTATTGTCTTCCCGAGAATTACCTTCAAGTACCTGAGACAAAACATGTTAAAAGAAAAGGTCAGCGAAAATGCCGAGTGAATTCATAGATTTTAGTGAAATCCATCAATATAACATCGGTATAAAATTATAACCGAAAATCATTTTGTACAAATCTTTGTAATAGGCCATAAAATAGCCAAATTCATTTTATACAAATCCTTATCAAAATCATAATATAGGCATTTGCCTTAAAAATCATTATACGAACCAGTGTCGTAAAAACATCATACAATACGTTTTACAACGTTGTATAGATCAAATAAAAATCGTTATATAAATATGGTTATGAAAAAACAAAACACGAACATAATATCAATAGTATGACCCTGTATTGCTAGTCAGGCAATACATCGTAATTCGGTGCGTATAACAGTATTTCGTTAATTGGATTATTATAAGCCGCATGACATTGTTACCTTACTACAACAAACAACGGGTAGCTAACCCGATACTCAATTTGCCCGTCTAAATTAGCATGTCGTCACAAAGGTCACGCTATGGAAATCTTCTCATATATAAATTCGCTTACCAATCAATGTGGCACGACGGGGATCAACCGTCAAGGCGCAAACTGGGGTGATCGTCCCCAAATAGTACTATTATATGCATAAGCGTCTACCAAATCCTGGTAGTTCACAATTCATGCTAATGGGACTTGTAGTGACATAACCTATCTTTAATAATTCATTTTATTTCATCTATTGGTTCATTTAATCATTTATCGGGTCATACAATCGGGTCATACAATCATTCGGGTCCAAATCAATAAACAAACAATCGGGACAAATGGTGTCCTATTTTATAAAAACTAACATGTTATCTCCCTCGCGGGTTTATAAAACATTTATAAAAATATTTAAAAGAGTGCGAGGCTATGAACTCACGTTGATGTGGGAAGGCGGGTTATCGGTAATTCGGACGTACGGTACGTGCTTCAATCACGGAAACCTAGACAAATAATACTTGTCTTAGACTTTTTTCCAATGACTTTATAAAAATAACAATTATGTATACATATGATGATTATATATATATGATGATCAAGTGGGTTTACATATTCTCTTTTACTCATTTTAGTGATTACGTATTGGTAACTTCTTACTAGTTTACTAGTTTTACCTATTTACGTGTTTTAGGTCCAATAAACTTATTATAAGTTCTTTAACTTGTATTATTCCACTTTATACTTGTATTATCAGTATTTACACTTTACATGTTGGGCCCAAATGGGTTAAGCCCAATCAATAAGTTTATAAGTGTTTTAGTTCATTTTGTTGTATTATTAGTCCAATAACATTAACTTAGCCCGTTAATGTCCGTATGTTATATAGTTCGGGTTTTATCGGTTTTTACTTGTTATAGATGTTTATATATCAGTATATGAGTTTATATAAGTTTACATTAGACGGGTCCAACCGTCTAAGTTTTATTTAACAAAAACGTCAATTTTACGGTAATAGCCGAAAAAGTCGTAAAAATCATGTTTATAGTTTTTATACTTATAAATCTTATTCAACTACCATTTTTATAAAGTGTCCATTTATTTAACCTTATACATATTTATATAAATGTATTATATGAGTTAGTGGGTTTTAATTCACATTTTATACTATTTTTATTTGAGTGCTTATATAATACTATTATACTTTCATTTCCAAAATCTGATTTTTATTTTCATGTTCACCAAAACTGCCATATCTAGAGTTCTATATGGAGATAGAAGCTCAAATTTTTATGACATAAACTACATGATATGTGATCCATTTAACTCCGCTATAGCTAATGTTGAGTCAGCACCTAAGTATTTTCTAAAAATCGTCCAAAACAGTGAACTCAGATTTGTACTCTAAACTTGTTTTGATCATATCTCACTCATTATAATGATTCCATTGCATGGCCAACTCTCACATGTGTACAAGACATATTACTTACTGTATATTAATCTATTCAAGCCATTTTATCATTTCATCACATGGTTCTTTATTGTTTTATACAGCCATCAATTTAAGCAAGATTTTATCCTTGTTTCTTATAGTTTTTCATCTTTTTAATCATATTTATCAACACCAAATCCCAACACAATACTTTTATAATAATATATTCATCATATACATATAAAATAGGAAAGAAAATACATGATTAAATAATCAAAATAAAAAGTGGATAGGAAGAAACAATCTCTATACCACCATTAGTGATGAAAAGATGAGTTTTGATGAACAAGGCTTGGATTTGATGGCAAGACTTGTGATAAACCAACACCACTTTAAGATCACCAAATCTTCATAAGCGTCTCATAGAAAATCAGCCACAAGACACCAACAAAACTTCTCCTTGGATGTTAAAACTTGCACCAATCTTCATCTTTTTGAATAGAGATTAACATATGTTAATTATAACAAATGTTTGTGGTTAAAATTGATCAAATGGGGGAGTTTATGGGTGGTTCTTGGACGAATTTTAGAGAGAGTAAGAGAGGAGTTGGTGGTTTGCATGTGTTGAATGAGTGAATGGTTTTGGCTAGATGGTTTTGTGGTTTGTTAGCTTGTTTATTAGGCTTGCAAGACATGTGTCTTGCAAGTTTATGTATAAACTTGCCACAAGGCTTGTGTTGGCTAGTTATAGTGGGGGTGGGACAAGTGTCCCACTTGTCTCATCTCCACTAATTTACGGGTACTCCTTGATTCTAGTTTCCTCGATTTGCGTGCCCTCAGGTCGTTTTACGAAAAACGTTTTTATAAATTATGAATCAACGGCACAAAACGAATCTAATAAAAATTGTCTCATGAAAAACGGAGTTTGAAAACGTAAATACGTAATCCTAAGGTTTCCGGTTTAGTCGTAAAGGACGTTAAAATAAAATCGTAAGTCCTAATCTCTACTCGTAAATTTGTGAGTTTAGGAACCAACACAAATTTAAAATCTCAAAATAATATTCACGGACAAATTTATTTTCTGAAATGTCGGACTGTCACCAAAACGGTGTATGTAAACGTAAGCACGTAACGTAAAATCCTCCGGTTTAGACGTAGTCGATGCTACTTCAAGACGTAAATCCAAATTACTTCCCGAAAATAAGTGAGTTCATAATATAACATTAAAATAATGTTTTTAAATAATATTTGAGAATAAAATATAAACCATAAATTGACGGATTGTCACAATCTTTACGTCCATTTGATAGACAGTGATTCCCTTATGTGCAGCATAAGCAAGGAAAATCCTGACTGCTTCCATACGAGCAACTGGTGCAAATGATTCGTCAAAATCAATTCCCTCTTTCTGGCCATACCCCTTAGCCACTAGCCTAGCTTTGTTCTTGATGATCGTGTTTTCTTCATCCATCTTGTTTTTCCAGATCCAACAAAGATTTAAAGGAATCACATCGTATGGTTTGTCAACAAGTTCCCATACTTTAAGTCTTTCAAATTGTTGAATTTCATCAGTCATCGATTCAATCCAAGCATGATCAGTCATGGCTTCTTTGATGTTTTTCGGTTCAGCTGTACTCACGGCGAGTGCGAACATACAAACATCGCCATCGGTGGCTAGTTGTCGTCTTGTATGAACAGGTTGTGAAGGGTTTCCAATTACCTGAACCAAAGGATGTTCTCGGGTCCAATGATGTGTTGAAGGATGTCGTTGATAAAACATATCCATATTTGACGGATCTACATGTCGAGTAGAAGACTCTCTAATTTCGTGTATCGGTGTACCGAATGGGTTGATAAAATCGTCTTCGTCATTTAATGCATAGTCTGCTTGATTTATGTTCTCTGGAGCAATGACAGTAGTTGTGGATGTTGTAGGATTGATTGATGAAGTGATATTCTGAGGAGGTAAATCTGCAGCAACCCGTGTTGAAGTAGATGAAGTTGTATCCTTTTGTTGACGATGATCGGTATCATCATTCTTATCATGAGTGACAGCGGAAGAATTTGATACAACTTGTTTCTCCCCCGTGAAATATTCATCATACATTGGTCCATTTAACATTTCCAACTCTTCAAGTGTCGTGTCCACTGTCATATCTGCTCTAGGAACATGTTCAGGAACCAGCTTTGAACTTGACGGTTCATTGTTGTGGTCTTGTGTTTTGAGTTCTGTGCGGTTGTGCACAGAAGTCTTTTGTCGTTGTGGATCGGGACATAAACTGTTTTGTTTAAGTGTCATTTCTTGCAATTCATCAAATCTGATATGAATAGTCCCGACTATCAATTTTGTTCTCTTGTTGTACACTATGTATCCCTTAGATTGAGTTTCTTATCCCACTAGAATGCATGCATCACCTTTCTCTTTCATCTTGTCCATATTTTCACCATCTCGAATAACGTAGCACGTACATCCAAAAACATGAAGGTGTTTGAGGGAAGGTTTGCGATCATTAATTATGTGATATGTTGTCTTTTCGTGTCTAGGGATAATTAAGGATCGGTTTTGTGTGTAGCATGCGGTTGATACGGCTTCGGCCCAAAAGAATAATGGTAGTTTTGAAGCAGATAATAATGTTCGAGCAGCCTCAACTAAAGTACGGTTTCGTCTTTCAACAACACCGTTTTGTTCAGGTGTTCTAGCAATAGATGTTTCGTGTTCAGTCCCTTCGGCTTCAAAATACTTCTTCAGAGTTGAATTTAAGAATTATGTGCCTCTGTCAGTACGCACGACTTTTACTTGAGCTTGAAGACCACGTAGTATCAGCTTAAGGAAGTTAATGAGAATCTCAGGTGTTTCATCCTTGGACCTTAAGAAGAGGGTCCACGTGTACCTTGAGTAGTCATCGACAATTACCATAACGTATTTCTTCCCATTGATGCTTTGAACACACATGGGGCCACACAAATCTATATGAAGAAGATCTAACCGTCCTTTAGAGCTTGGTGTAGTCTTTGTCTTGAAAGTACTTCGTTTAGCTTTACAAGCTTGAGTCGTTGAAGCTTTACCCATGAAACAGATTGGAGTTGAAGATGTGGAGTCTTGTAGTGAAATAGTGTAGAGATCAGTACCCCGTGAACCGGTAAGTAAGTCATTCCCATCATAAGCACGAACAAAACATGTCTTCTTTCTAAAAGCAACCTCCAAATCTGCATCACAGAATTGACCAACCGAGAAAAGATTGTGATTGAGCCCTTCGACGTAGTAAACCCTTTTGATAGTGATATTTCCATGAACCAAGTCTCCACATCCTAGGATCGGTGCAAATTAATAATTTCCGAATCGGACCGTACCCAGGAACTTCTCCACAACGTTAATTAGAAGCTTGAGATTCCCCGTCATGTGCTTTGTGCATCCGGAGTCCAGTATGAATAGAATTATCTCGATCACCTGCAGAAGAATTAGAGCATCATGGAGCATTTCCTAAATTGGATTCCATGTTAGTTGTGATATTCAAATCCTTAGTTTCACGTAAAGACACACTAACGCTCGTAGTCACATTTTCAGTCCTAACCTTAGGCATCCATTTATATCCTGGAGGACATTGATTAGCAAACCACCATTTTCAAGACTTGCTTGTAGATTCATATAATTCCCTAATTCTGCTTCTAGGGTTTTTACTGGTGGAGTCTGATGCAATACTGTTCTCCGGGGGGTTGGACCAGAATGGTTCACTTTTCATTTGGGTTTTCTAGCACTTATATGCATCACAGTTTGCTTCTTAGTTCTAGTAGCTACGCTTTTGCCATTATTCGAAACACACATAGCATGATTGGCATTAGCACACTTTCCACATTTCACACAAACAAACTTAACATTCAAAGCCTTCAAAGTCGAATCATTCAAATCGTCATTACATGCGATTACAGACGTTTTATTCTTAGAAACATTAAAAATCCTAGGGTGGTCTTCTACTGTCTTCATCTTCCCTTGACTTTTCTGTTGCCAAACCTTTTCATTCATGTGAGCGCTCTTAAGCTGGGGCCGGCTAACACTATCAGTGGGGACTACTCCTGTAATAAAAGACACATGTCTATTAGTGTTTCTAGAAGTCTGAGGTGATTGACTTTCTTTGTTGTGTGTAGGTGTAGTGGCCAATCTATACATCACTGGTTTAACCACATTTTTGTTCTTAATGCTTTGTGATCGAATATGTGTTTTGGGAGTGTTTTGTGGTAACCTATCCTTCCCATCTGTCTTGGGGGCAAACGCAGGTTTTGCAAATATAGAATTAGAGAAAACATATGGTTTTCCCAAGACAGAGGGTCTAGTCACTTTTTGTGCATTGGGTTGTCTTACAACAGGTTTCTTAACTCTAGGTTCCACAATTTTCCCACCCATCTGAGAAACGAGTTTCTTTAACTTTGCTATCACTATTTCTTTGTCTTGTAACTGAGCTTTCAACCCTTTAATTTCCAAACTCTTTTCATTCATTTCTCGAAACGTTTTGGAAAGTTTTTCTTGCACGTTATTATCATGTGGAAAACTACCAACGTCTTTTTGCAAAGCAAGTTCAAGAGAATGACAATGTTTTTGAAGGAAATCAATTTTGTGTTGAAGTAACTGAAAAGCCTTTTTATCAACATTTTCTTTACGTTTCGAAAGCTCAAGTTCAAGACGCTCACATTCTTTGATTTTATCAAGATATTTTCATGCAACATCAGAATATTCATCGATATCAGCACAAGATTGAAGAGTAACACACAAAATATCTTTGGAGAGACATTCTTCTAAGAGTAGATCATATTCGTTTGAAAATTCTGATTTTTCATTTTGAAGTTCATCAATTTCTTTTTCAAGAGACTCAACATATTTCAAATCATCAAACATTTAAGACCGAGTCAAATTTTCAAACTCAAGAACATGTTCTTTTATTATCTTCGTATTTGGTATTAAAAGTTCTTTCACAAGCACAGTTATGTCGTGAGGAATCTTGGTTTTCCACTTATCCTTTTGACATTTTTCCCAATTGCTTTCAACAATTGATTGAACATTATCAATGTGATGTTTAAAAAAACCAAGTGTTTTTCTACTTTTTCTTTTAGAAGCATCAAGAGGCAATAGTTAATATATTTAAAAACATTAGTTTTCCTCTTCGTGGCAAAAGCTTTTTTCCATTGAATTCTTCTTTGTTTGCATTCTAAAAACAATTCCTCACGAGACTTCTGTTTTTGTGGATTGAAAAGACCATAAAGACTGTTTTCATAAGCATAGATATATGGTTTCACAAAATCTTTATTGACCGGTGATCTACTCTCCTCATCCCAAAGGGACGTCTCTTCACTATCGAGGTTAGCTACAAGGCAATCATGATCGGTTCATTCGGACTCGTCAAGATATAAATGGGGGTTCGCAGCTTGAGCTTGTTCGAGGTACTTTGGACTTGCAAAACTAGGCTAACCCTTGAAAAATGACCGAGGTGTTATCATTCTGACGGTTTGAATAGAGTCATGTGTTTTATAAACAACTTTTTTCAAAAAGTCGACTTGTTCTTCAAGATCCTTTACTTTTTCAGTATCTTTGCTTTGTCTATTTTTGAAATCTTATTTTAATGTTTCAACCTCTTGTTTCTTTTCGTCAAGAATTTTAGCCGAATTGGTGGTATTCATAGAAATCCTTTGTTCAAGTTCATTAACTTTTGTTGTGGCAAGGTATGTTTTTTGACGTTCATCACATAATAAGACATTAAATTGACGTTTTTCTTTAGTTGATAAAGCTAGAGCTTCGTTGTATTATTTACTTTCAAAATCGTCCTTTTTAACGTTGATGACACGACTTTTGTACCCCTCAAGCTCTTTGATCTTTTGAATCAGCTCAGCCCTATTACTATCAATTGTCTCACTAGATTTTATAAGAGCGGCTTTGCTTTCTTCAAAGTTTTGAGTGAGCGCTGCGTTTGGCTTCTTTAATTGCTTTTGAATCTTTCTATTTTCATTGACATATTTTTGTAAACTAGCAATTAAATTAGCAAGCACGACACGCTCCTCGTCATCATACTCATTTGCATGTTAATCATCCTCAAACTCATTATTGCACATGTCTGATGAATCGGGTGTGGTATTGCTATCAACCGTTTCCATCATACATGTGTCAGTAATTGTTGTTGGTAGATCATTATGCTCATGTGTATCACCAAACACATTATATTCATCATCATGTTGTACCTTATCAATTGGCTCGGTATCAAAGATAGGACCATTGTCATCTTCAGTGTCGTTAAGGACCTCATGAATCTTTGCCATGTATGAATAATGTGCCTCGAGTTCTTGGTTGGAGAGTTCATCATCTATGTCGTCAAGCATTTCTCCTTCCTCAGCTGATAACTTGATTCCAGCTTCCATTTTCTTGCACAGCAGCATCTTTTCCTTATGATAATCGTAATCTTTAACCCTCTTTGGCTGCCTGCATTCCCTAGCCAAATGCCTAAAACCTCTGTAGTTAAAACACTGAATCCCACTTTGTTGCACAACTTGAGTACCAATAGTTTCCCTATTTCCAACAACAGTAGCCACCCTCTAATTATCATACTTAGGTTGTCGATCATACTTTGGAGGACTCTCAGCACGTCGTCGTTTGTCATACCTTGAAGGACTCTATGCATAAGTGTTCCTTGGGTTTGAAGATATGCGAAGGTTGTTGTTGGTGGGTTTGTAGATTTTCCTGTATTGTTTCATAATGAAAGCCATTTGTTGCTTGAATTCCCTATCCTTTTGAGCTAGTTCTTCATCACTGTCTTCTTCGGATGATTGCTTAGGTGTGGGTGATGGTGCTCTTGCAACTTCTTTGCCTCGGGATCTTGTTGGAGCATGTGACTTGGAGACAGTGGATGATCGTGGTGATGATGATTGAGTAGAGTAGGTCTTTGAAGTACGAGAGAGATAATCTGGGTAATGTTGAGTGGTAGACGCCAAAGCAAGTGGATTGGAAACCTTTGCAACTCGTTCAGCTCGAAGTTCATTTGCCTCATTTTGAAATTGTTTCAAAATGTCAAAGAGCTTGTGATATGAAACTTCGTCTAACTCACCAAGGTGACAAACCGTGTCCACTCTGGTTGAAGTTGCTGTAGAAATTGGACATTGACTTGCATGGTGGAAACTTGCAAGTTGTTTCGGGTCATATAATTCATCATTTTGTAGAATCGGGAGTAATAAGAATCAATTGATTCCCCATCCTTTGATGTAAACTTGCCAAAGTTCCAAAACATCTTAGTTTTCACATCTTGTTTGTTAAGTGATTCACCTTGTTGCAATCTTTCAATAGCCGTCCACATTTCTTGAGCAGTAGGGCATGCATCAACCGTGGAATAAATATCATCTCCAATTCCAGTGAGAATTAAATAGATTGCTTCCTTCTCAGCATCAAACCGAGCACGGTTCTCTGGTGTGAGGTCGTTCCTCTTTTCATCACGTTCATAAGCTGGTTGTTCTTTAGTAGTGTCAGTGGCTGGTACTCTAGGAACTTGAATCCTTGAGAGTTTATAGGGTCCTTCCAAAATATATTGCCTTAAAGCATCACCGTTAGGTTTTGTGTCAAGATAACGTAGAAAACAGGATTGCCATTGATCATATCGACCCGACACAAGCATTGGTGGTCTCTCTTTGTTACCCGCCACCATTATGTTGTTGTTCGTCACACGATATTCGACAGTAGAATCCATCTCAATATTCTCAGAAATGATAAGTGAATATGGATCTTAAGTAGATGTGTTGTGATTGTTGTTGTGGTTTAAATTCCGAAAATTGTAATTTTTCTTCTGTCTGACAACAAATTCCCTAGTCCGACAAAATGGTAGACCAAAAAAATTTTGTAATCGCCAAATTTTGAAATCGAGCTAGAAATGTCCTAAAACTAGTATGGAAAAATTTAAATTTACTTGAAGGGAAAATTTTAACTCTTATTTTTTATTCTTCGTGTAAACAATATTCCGAAACTAGTCTACATAGTGGCTATGTCTAAAAAATACTCGAACAAAATTTAGCTAAACATGTCATCGGAATGTCCATCGGAAGGTGTTATCGGAATGTCCATCGGAATGTTGTTGGAATGTTGTATCGGAATACTATCGGAATGTAGTGCTGTCAGAATACCTATCGGAATCACTGTCAGAATAAGGCTGTCGAAATAAGGCTGTCGGAATAAGGCCGTCATAATCCCTGTCGGAATCACGGTCGGAATTATGTGCCTCTGTCAATACGCACCACTTTTACTTGAGCTTGAAGACCACGTAGTATCAGCTTAAGGAAGTTAATGAGAATCTCAGGTGTTTCATCCTTGGACCTTAAGAAGAGGGTCCACGTGTACCTTGAGTAGTCATCGACAATTACCATAACGTATTTCTTCCCATTGATGCTTTGAACACACATGGGGCCACACAAATATATATGAAGAAGATCTAACCGTCCTTTAGAGCTTGGTGTAGTCTGTGTCTTGAAAGTACTTCGTTTAGCTTTACAAGCTTGAGTCGTTGAAGATTTACCCATGAAAAAGATTGGAGTTGAAGATGTGGAGTCTTGTAGTGAAATAGTGTAGAGATCAGTACCCCGTGAACTGGTAAGTAAGTCATTCCCATCATAATCACGAACAAAACATGTCTTCTTTCTAAAAGCAACCTCCAAATCTGCATCACAGAATTGACCAACCGAGAAAAGATTGTGATTGAGCCCTTCGATGTAGTAAACCCTTTTGATAGTGATATTTCCCTGAACCAAGTCCCCATATCCTAGGATCGGTGTAAATTGATCATTTCTGAATCGGACCGTACCCAGGAACATCTCCACAACGTTAATTAGAAGCTTGAGATTCCCCGTCATGTGCTTCGTGCATCCGGAGTCCAGTATGAATAGAATTATCTCGATCACCTGCAGAAGAATTAGAGCATGATGGAGCATTTGCTAAATTGGATTCCATGTTAGTTGTGATATTCAAATCATTAGTTTCACGTAAAGACACACTAACGCTCGTAGTCACATTTTCAGTCCTAACCTTAGGCATCCATTTATATCCTGGAGGACATTGATTAGCAAACCACCGTTTCCAAGACTTGCTTGTAGATTCATATAATTCCCTAATTCTGCTTCTAGGGTTTTTACTGGTGGAGTCTGATGCAATACTGTTCTCCGGGGGGTTGGACCATAATGGTTCACTTTTCGTTTGGGTTTTCTAGCACTAATATGCATCGCAGTTTGCTTCTTAGTTCTAGTAGCTACGCTTTTGCCATTATTCGAAACACACATAGCATGATTGGCATTAGCACACTTTCCACATTTCACACAAACAAACTTAACATTCAAAGCCTTCAAAGTCGAATCATTCAAATCGTCATTACATGCGATTACAGACGTTTTATTCTTAGAAACATTAAAAATCCTAGGGTGGTCTTCTACTGTCTTCATCTTCCCTTGACTTTTGTGTTGCCAAACCTTTTCATTCATGTGAGTGCTCTTAAGCTGGGCCGGCTAACACTATCAGTGGGGACTACTCCTGTAGTAAAAGACACATGTCTATTAGTGTTTCTAGAAGTCTGAGGTGATTGACTTTCTTTTTTGTGTGCAGGTGTAGTGGCCAATCTATACATCACTGGTTTAACCACATTTTTGTTCTTAATGCTTTGTGATCGAATATGTGTTTTGGGAGTGTTTTGTGGTAACCTATCCTTCCCATCCGTCTTAGGGGCAAACGCAGGTTTTGCAAATACAGAATTAGAGAAAACATTTCCTAAGACAGAGGGTCTAGTCACTTTTTGCGCATTGGGTTGTCTTACAACAGGTTTCTTAACTCTAGGTTCCAAAATTTTCCCACCCATCTGAGCAACGAGTTTCTTTAACTTTGTTATCGCTATTTCTCTGTCTTGTAACTGAGCTTTCAACCCTTTAATTTCCAAACTCTTTTCATTCATTTCTCGAAACGTTTTGGAAAGTTTTTCTTGCACGTTATTATCATGTGGAAAACTACCAACGTCTTTTTGCAAGCAAGTTCAAGAGAATGACAATGTTTTTGAAGGAAATCAGTTTTGTGTTGAAGTAACTGAAGAGCCTTTTTATCAATATTTTCTTTACGTCTCGAAAGCTCAAGTTCAAGACGCTCACATTCTTTGATTTTATCAAGATATTTGCATGCAACATCAGAATATTCATCGATATCAGCACGAGATTGAAGAGTAACACACAAAATATCTTTGGAGAGACATTCTTCTAAGAGTAGATCATATTCGTTTGAAAATTCTGATTTATCATTTTGAAGTTCATCAATTTCTTTTTCAAGAGACTCAACATATTTCAAATCATCAAACATTTCAGACCGAGTCAAATTTTCAAACTCAAGAACATGTTCTTTTATTATCTTCGTATTTGGTATTAAAAGTTCTTTCACAAGCACAGTTATGTCGTGAGGAATCTTGGTTTTCCACTTATCCTTTTGACGTTTTTCCCAATTGCTTTCAACAATTGATTGAACATTATCAATGTGATGTTTAAAAAAACCAAGTGTTTTTCTACTTTTGCTTTTAGAAGCATCAAGAGGCAAATAGTTAATATATTTAAAAACATTAGTTTTCCTCTTCGTGGCAAAAGCTTTTTTCCATTGAATTCTTCTTTGTTTGCATTCTAAAAACAATTCCTCACGAGACTTCTATTTTTGTGGAGTGATAAGACCATAAAGACTGTTTTCATAAGCATAGATATATGGTTTCACAAAATCTTTATTGACCGGTGATCTACTCTCCTCATCTCAAAGGGACGTCTCTTCACTATCGAGGTTAGCTACAGGGCAATCATGATCGGTCCATTCGGACTCGTCAAGATATAAATAGGGGTTCGCAGCTTGAGCTTGTTCGAGGTACTTTGGACTTGCAAAACTAGGCTGACCCTTGAAAAACGACCGAGGTGTTATCATTCTGACGGTTTGAATAGAGTCATGTGTTTTATAAACAACTTTTTCCAAAAAGTCGACTTGTTCTTCAAGATCCTTTACTTTTTCAGTATCTTTGCTTTGTCTATTTTTGAAATCTTGTTTTAATGTTTCAACCTCTTGTTTCTTTTCGTCAAGAATTTTAGCCGAATTGGTGGTATTCATAGAAATCCTTTGTTCAAGTTCATTAACTTTTGTTGTGGCAAGGTATGTTTTTTGACGTTCATCACATAAAAAGACATTAATTTGACGTTTTTCTTTAGTTGATAAAGCTAGAGCTTCGTTGTATTTATTTTCAAAATCGTCCTTTTTAACGTTAATGACACGACTTTTGTACCCCTCAAGCTCTTTGGTCTTTTGAAGCAGCTCAACGCTATTACTATCAATTGTCTCACTAGATTTTATAAGAGCGGCTTTGCTTTCTTCAAAGTTTTGAGAGAGCGCTGCGTTTGCCTTCTTTAATTGCTTTTGAATATTTCTATTTTCATTGACATCTTTTTGTAAACTAGCAATTAAATTAGCAAGCGCGACACGCTCCTCGTCATCATACTCATTTGCATGTTAATCATCCTCAAACTCATTATTGCACATGTCTGATGAATCAGGTGTGGTATTGCTATCAACCGTTTCCATCATACACGTGTAAGTAATTGTTGTTGGTAGATCATTATGCTCATGTGTATCACCAAACACATTATATTCATCATCATGTTGTACCTTATCAATTGGCTCAGTATCAAAGATAGGACCATTGTCATCTTCAGTGTCGTTAAGGACCTCATGAATCTTTGCCATGTATGAATAATGTGCCTCGAGTTCTTGGTTGGAAAGTTCATCATCTATGTCGTCAAGCATTTCTCCTTCCTCAGCTGATAACTTGATTCCAGCTTCCATTTTCTTGCACAGCAACATCTTTTCCTTATGATAACCATAATCTACAACCCTCTTTGGGTGCCTGCATTCCCTAGCCAAATGCCTAAAACCTCTGCAGTTAAAACACTGAATCCCACTTTGTTGCACAACTTGAGTACCAATAGTTTCCCTATTTCCAACAACAGTAGCCACCCTCTAATTATCATACTTAAGTTGTCGATCATACTTTGGAGGACTCTCAGCACGTCGTCGTTTATCATACCTTGAAGGACTCTGTGCATAAGTGTTCCTCGGGTTTGAAGATATTCGAAGGTTGTTGTTGGTGGGTTTGTAGATTTTCCTGTATTGTTTCATAATGAAAGCCATTTGTTGCTTGAATTCCCTATCCTTTTGAGCTAGTTCTTCATCACTGTCTTCTTCGGATGATTGCTTAGGTGTGGGTGATGGTGCTCTTGCAACTTCTTTGCCTCGGGATCTTGTTGGAGCATGTGACTTGGAGACAGTGGATGATCGTGGTGATGATGATTGAGTAGAGTAGGTCTTTGAAGTACGAGAGAGATAATCTGGGTAATGTTGAGTGGTAGACACCAAAGAAAGTGGATTGGAAACCTTTGCAACTCGTTCAACTCGAAGTTCATTTGCCTTATTTTGAAATTGTTTCAAAATATCAAAGAGCTTGTGATATGAAACTTCGTCTAACTCACCAAGGTGCAAACCGTGTCCACTCTGGTTGAAGTTGCTGTAGAAATTGGACATTGACTTGCATGGTGGAAACTTGCAAGTTGTTTCGGGTCATATAATTCATCATTTTGTAGAATCGGGAGTAATAAGAATCAATTGATTCCCCATCCTTTGATGTAAACTTTCCAAAGTTCCAAAACATCTTAGTTTTCACATCTTGTTTGTTAAGTGATTCACCTTGTTGCAATCTTTCAATAGCCGTCCACATTTCTTGAGCAGTAGGGCATGCATCAACCGTGGAATAAATATCATCTCCAGTTCCAGTGAGAATTAAGTAGATTGCTTCCTTCTCAGCATCAAACCAAGCACGGTTCTCTGGTGTGAGGTCGTTCCTCTTTTCATCACGTTCATAAGCTGGTTATTCTTTAGTAGTGTCAATGGCTGGTACTCTAGGAACTTGAATCCTTGAGAGTTTATAGGGTCCTTCCAAAATATATTGCCTTAAAGCATCACCGTTAGGTTTTGTGTCAAGATAACGTAGAAAACAGGATTGCCATTGATCATATCGACCTGACACAAGCATTGGTGGTCTCTCTTTGTTACCCGCCACCATTATGTTGTTGTTCGTCACACGATATTCGACAGTAGAATCCATCTCAATATTCTCAGAAATGATGAAGTGAATATGGATCTTAAGTAGATGTGTTGTGATTGTTGTTGTGGTTTAAATTCCGAAAATTGTAATTTTCTTCTGTCTGACAATAAATTCCCCAGTCCGACAAAACGGTAGACCAAAAAAATTTTGTAATCGCCAAATTTTGAAATCGAGCTAGAAATGTCCTAAAACTAGTATGGAAAATTTAAATTTACTTGACGGGAAAATTTTAACTCTTTTTTTTATTCTTCGTGTAAACAATATTCCGAAACTAGTTTACATAGTGGCTATGTCTAAAAAATACTCGAACAAAATTTAGCTAAACATATCATCGGAATGTCCATCGGAATGTGTTATCGGAATGTCCATCGGAATGTTGTCGGAATGTTGTATCGGAATACTATCGGAATGTAGTGCTGTCGGAATACCTATCGGAATCACTGTCAGAATAAGGCTGTCGGAATAAGGCTGTCGGAATAAGGCTGTCATAATCCCTGTCGGAATCACGGTCGGAATAACCTATCGGAATACACAATCGGAATAACGGTCGGAATATTAAAACCCTCTTCCGATGGAGTGCTATCGGAATAAATTTCAGAATATTATACCCTTTTCTGATTGAATTCTGTCGGAATGCTTGTACTTTTCCGAAACTTTTGGTAAAAAATGACATTTTTTACAAGAATCCGTGATTTAAACCAACCAAAAGCAATCAAATCCCTACCACAACTATGTAGGAGATTTAAATCAAGATGTAGAGAACGAAAAACACAAAAATATTTGAATTCGAGATGATGTATGGATTAAATCATACGAATCAAATGATATAACAACAATCAATCACAAAACTACCCCATGGCGATTGATACCAATTGTTGTCCCATAGATTATGTGATGATTAAACAAGAAAGAAAGGTAGATAAAAGATGAATTCTATAGAGAGAAAGTAGTGAGAGAAAGTAGAGAGAATGGTTGGAACTTTTGGAGGATTAGATTAGAGAGAGAAAAATGAAAATGACCAACACCCTTCCTAACATGCTAGGAAGGGTATATATAGTCCTCCCACATGTGGGCTTGAATATGGACTATATTCTAATGGGTCGGGCTTTCCTTTTGGGCTTTAGTTACTTATGAACGAACTTTAGCCTAAAGTTAAGCCCGTATAACTTGACTAATCTACTACCTATTACAACGTTCTAATATACGATACATAATTAATATATGACAGAGCATTCTTGTTTGACTCAATATTTTGAGGCTAACATCTGTGGAATCCTCTATGACTGCACTGCTTCCACAACTGCTGGGAAATTCCTTGCAAACTCAACTGCCAGCAGTTCTAAACCAGAGTCTTCAGCAATACATGCCGTCAGTCCTCACCGCAGCTGTCAAAGCCAATGTTGCTGCTATTGCCAAGGCTAGTGAGCCTTCCAGGCAACTTTTTCAGGAGCTATTGCAGGAGGAACTTAAAGAAATATGTTTATTTGTCCATCAAGAATTTGTTAAGTTCCTCAAAATTAGATCAGGCACAGCTTCTGCCGGCGCTATGCCTGAGGGGAGAATTCAGCAACCTCTACCTTTAAAGAAGAAGCAGATACTGCTCCACCTAAGGGGGAGCAATCACTTAAACAACCAGCACCCTCAACAGCAATCCCAACACCAAAACCCATCAGATCCTTCAACCCCATCACAGAGGTGGCATAGGACAAGGGAAAAGGTATTGCCACTAAGGTACCTGAAACAACCCTGCACTCCCTCCAAGAAGAAGGTGTATCCACAGCCAGGCACTCTGACTTGAACAAATTTAAAAGTGCTGATGAACCACCACTAACCCCAGAGCAGGCAAAGTCTCAAATCTTGAAACAAAAGAGGTTAGCAAACATTAGAGCTGCTGAAATCAAGAGCAAAGAAGCTCTGAACAAAATATTCTCTCCTGCTGTAAAGGAATCTCAGCTGAATAAGCTCAAAGAACTTAAAGTTAAAAGGAGCAACCTTCAAAAGGAATATGAGAGAATAGTGGACCAAAGAGCAGAGTCCGGTCAAATCACCAAATACGCGTGTTACACTAACAAAGACAAAAGAGTAGTGATGACCTTATATAGAGAAAATCAACTAACCAACTACAAAGTCTTCACTGACTTTAAAATCATAGATCTGGGCCTCTCTGAATGGTTAGAATTGTTGTCTCTTGCCAAAAAGAAGACTGGGCCTGGTGCTGCCCAAATTGTTGGAAATACGTTTTACGTATATAGAAAGAGTCGGTCACTCCGACAATATAGTTATAGGCTTGTAGTAGTGTTTAAGTTACTTTTATTAAATAGCCCAACCCATGAGCATGTTCATGGGCCGGAGGCCCAAGTCCATTAAGGACTTGGGTATATAAGCCTCTTTCCACCATGAAAAGAGGTGTTGGTTGTTTCATTTCTCACATTAATAAAACATAGTTTCTTTCACTTCTCTCTTTAAGTTTCTCTCTCTAGAAAACATCAACCCTCTTGAATCATAAAGATTATCATTGTTCTACAATTGGTATCAAGAGCATGGGATGAATTATAGGTTGGTTTTCGTGTTGTGTATGCTTTCTTAAGCATTTCGTAGGTTTTTTAGTGTTCTTTGCCGAAACATCAAATTTTTTCGTGTTTGTTTGTGTTTCTAAGTTGTATACCTTCTTTAATTGTGTCGTAGTAACTTGGGTATCTTGTTTTTTTGGCTAAAACACAAGTCTTTTGGATCGAAAGTTGATAAATTTCTTGTTTTTCATCATTCCAAAATTCTTGCAAGGTTTTCTATCGGAAAGTACAACGTGAGTGTGGTTTGATCGCAATAACCTTTTGGTTCTACTTTGCGATCACTGGATTACAATACCTTATTCCGACGCGACATTCCGATCGTGAATTGCGATCTGGGATTCCGACGGTTTTTAAGGAATTTTGAGTCATTACTCTGCCAAATTTGTTTCAGCCATATTCCGATCTAAACATTCCGACAGTGCATTACGATCTAAGCATTCCGACAGGTGTGCATTGCGATCTAAGCATTCAGATAGTGTGACATTCTGATCTAGACATTCCGATACCAGCAACACTCCGACAGAAAAGTGTATTCCGACAGAAAGCAACATTCCGACAATTGCACATTCCGATAGAATTTGTTTTTGGGTACTTAGAGAATTTTTTCTATCTTGCATTAATTTGGTAATTTGGTATATTTCAAAAGCAAACACAACAAAAAGATAACAACATCTTTCATTTAACAACACAACAACACATAACCTTATTTCATTGTTCGATCATTTCTGATAATCTTTTTTTCAAGGGATCATAAAATGAATTCACATTCATATATGCCAACAATGACTTCGCTTACCGATATCTCAATCATTTCGTGTACCGATATTCGCCCACCTTTGCTAATCAAAGATTTATTTGAAGCATGGCAAGGTCGCATGAAAACGTACATCATGGGCAAACCCAGTGGTCGACTTATGCTTCAATCAATTGAAAAAGTTCCATTTGATTGGGGGGAGGTTACAGTCAACGATGTGACAAGGGCAAGGGAGTATCATGAGTTAACCGATGCTAACAAAATCATTGTAGATGCAGATGAAAGGCCTGTTCAGAAAATTCTTCAAGCACTTCCACCCGATATCTTTAGAATGGTAAGTGAACATAAAGTGGCAAATGATCTTTGGGATCGACTAGCTGTTTTGTTACAAGGGACATCTCTAACTAAGCAAGAACGAGAGTTTCAATTGTATGACTTGTTTGATAGGTTTACATACATTCCAGGGGAGACTCTTCACGATTACTACTGGCGTTTCACCACTTTGATGAATGACATGAACGTGTATAATCTAAGGATTGAACAGTTTCAACTAAACACAAATTTCTTGAACACGTTACCCCAAGAATGGAGTCAATATGTCACCGCTGTTAAGATGATTCGCGATTTGCACAAGTCCAATTTTGATCAACTCTATGCTTTCTTACAACAACACGAGAAGCATGTGATCTAAAAACGACTCTCTCAGGGATCTTATCAAGAACCATTGGCATTAATGGCAAACCATCCTACACTGTCATACCACAACTCTCAGCTTGCTTTGGGACACCAATCTTCATATCAACCTTTGTATCAAACACCAAGCTTCCTACAGTACTCGATCTTGCCACAACCACCTACATCTTATCACCAACAATTCAAGCAACCAGCAACATCATCACCAGGAGATTCACATCCGTTACCTTATGCTTCACACCAGTATTCACCTTATCAACCTCCAACAAACCCTGTTGTTACCTATCAACAACTTGAGGCTCCTCAACCCTATTACTCACAACAAGTTAGTGCTCCATCAAATCAACTTGTGGCTCAATCAGCACCAGAATTCTACTGTGATGATGAGATCCCCGTCCCTGAGTTTAGACAAGGGGATAGTCCTACTGAAATACTTGCTCAAGTGTCTGCTTATCTAACTCAAACATTGAACAAACGAGGTTACAAAGGTCCAGCAACAACTAACAATCAATTAAGGAACTCTTCTAACTCTCGACGATAGGCTACAATTCAGGATGGCAGAGTCATGGTGCAACCACTTCAGGGGAGACCCAATTCATCTACTGTTGGTGCACGTTCATCTAACACTGCTACTATAAGAGGTAATAGCACTGGCAAAACGAAGGTGATTATATGCTACAACTGCAAATGGGAAGGGCACATGGCCCAAGAGTGTAAGCAACCCAAGAGGAAAAGGGGCGGCACATGGTTTAAGGAGAAGATTTACTTGGTGAATGCTCAAGCCCAAGGACGTGAGCTCGATGAAGAAGAGTTAGCATTTCTCGCAGATCCGGGAGTCGCGGACACTGACGGTCTCACAGCAGCCATCACAAACAATGCCGCATATCAATGTGATGATTTGGATGCATACGACTCTGACTGTGATGATCTCAATACCGCCAAAGCAGCTCTCATGGAAAATCTTTCACTTTATGGAGCTGATACAATTTCTAAGGTACCACATATTGCTACAGATACTAGTATTGTACCTTATCAAGTTGAGCAAGTGTCTGAGTAATAGGAACAGCTTCTAGTGGTTAGTAACTCAATCGAGGAGACAAACAATGATAGCAAAATCAATGAAGGTCCCCCAGACATTGAGTGAACCATAACCGGGAGCTATTACGACTACCAATTCGTCTGATCAACCTGATTTGGTTATGGTCTCAGCATCTTTGCATAGCCAAATGAATAATGCGGTCCTTAAAACCCTCAGTGTTAATCAGACTTTATTTGCTGAGCTTGCTTTGCATAAGGAAAAGGTTAAAACCTTGGAATTAACTCCTGTGTCCACTACCTTAACCAATCCTGAATTTGATAGGTTTAGGCAAGTTCAAATGGATAATTTGCTAGAAATTGAGAGTTTAAGAGCAAATCTTTCGAAAGAACTTAAAGAAAAAGAGTCAGTCGTTAATAATTTTCAAAAACTACAAACGGATTTCGAAATACTCGAGTCTAAAAGAGTTGAACGGAAATTAAGGCGTCTGAGAGAGTTAAAAAGACTGAAATTTTGCTTTTAAAATTATACTCTGCTTCGCATTTAGTACACTTGTTTCATTGTTTATTTCAAGAGTTCAATCTATCGCGTTTCATAGACCTACCACCTAACCCGGGGTATGCAAAGCAAGAATTTCACCACAACCCCCGACTTTATGATGCAACTAAGTTAGGATTGGTATTAGATCCGATTGTGTTTGTAAATGACTCTGAGAGCATGACACCATATGAAGAGAATCGGTTAAAATTACTTACTACATATCCTGAATATGACTATGCTCAAATGAATGCAACAAATGCTAAGATAGATCTTAGAACTCGATTTAATATGCAAAAGAAAACTATCCAAACATCCACTTTCATGCCTACTAGAGAATGCCTTAGTATAATTTCTACACTCGTTAACTCGGACGAAACGAAGGAAATTCCTAAAAATCTTCCACCGGTAAGTACGGTAAAGCTCAGCTTGGAAGAGATTGAGCGATACATTACCGAGTTTGACAAGGTCATCCTGGAATGTACGACTTCAATGGATCTAACCACTGGAAAATGGGCTTTAGAACACATGAAAACGGTGTTTGAGAAAGAGATCATTCCGTTTGTGAACCATGTTAAAAATGGAGTCTATAATCTATCAGGATATCTTAATTTTGAAATTGGTGAAGTTCAAAAAGTTTTCTATGAAATGAATGATGCCTATGAACAACATTTAATTGAAAAAGAAAAGATTTTATCCGAATATGACCGATTCTTAGAACATATAGTGTCTCTCGAAGTGATGCATTTTGTTACTCTTAAATATGCTCATGAGATTTCATCTACTACTATGAATATATGTGATGATGTGCATGATATGTCTGTGAATATTGTTTAGCCTGTGATTAATGTAGATAATCATTCTTGTCATGAATCCAACGCTGAATTTTTAAAGCTTCAAGATTCTTATGACACACTTTCAAAACGTTTTAATGAGCTTCAACAACATTGTATATCTCTTGAAATTGAGAATCAATCTAAAAATGAAACTCTTTCAAAAACAAATGATTGTAAAAACTCCGTTGAGACAAGTGACAAGATGATTCAGGTTGTTCAGGCTTTAGAGGAAGAAATTATGACACTTAAGAGAGAAACAGTAGCAGAGAAATTGGAACTAGAGGCTGCAGAGATTAACAATCATGCCCTAGTAGATAGAATTAATTCTATGATAGGGGAGATTGATAAAGTAAAGCAGGGTTTCTCAAATATTTATGGTTCATTAGAAGAATGCTTCGCTTTTAATGCGGCAGAGCAAAAGTCACTCGTTGAACAATTGAACCGTAAGTGCGAGGATATCTCTGACTTAAACATTCAACTCATAGACAAAAACATGGTTTTGGCTGAATTAAGGAGACACTTCAACTCAAACGACAAGAAGTTGTTGATAATCCAGCCACCATCTCTGCCTCGACCTCTAGTGCCCCCAAACCCAACCCACGTGTGCTATATCGGGATCCAAAATTTAAGAATAGTCCAACTAAGTTTGCCACATACATGAAAAATGCCTTAGAACATGCTGATCTTGCTAGAGAGATCGTTGATGACATGCGTAAACTAGATCCTACAAGTCATCTTCTATATGAGCTTTTCTTATATGTGGATCGCGTTTAGGACTGTTTAGCAAACTTAGAGTACATTGGGCAACTGATATATGTACCCCCGAAGCAGCAAACCCTCACCATTGCCATTACTCCATTCAATAAGAATCCAGGATCTAAGCCTATTTTAAACACACCCATCAAGGCTACAAAATCTGTCACTAATGTTCCCATGGCTTCTACTAGAGTAATTATGTCTACTACGGCTAAAGGATCTCAAGACAAGAACGATAGGATCAAGCCTTCCACTAGTAGGACTGCCAAGAAGAAAGTAGAAGTTCACCCTAGGAAAGTTATTTCAGTTTCAAATAAAAAGAATCATGTATCTAAGACAAAAGGATCTGCTTCTGTGCAGAAGCCTAAGAAAAATGTGAATTCGAATTTGCGATGTTGGAATTGTGATGAATGCATGTTTTCTCAGCATCATGATTTATGCCTTGTTGATCACGTGAATGAAATGTATGCTATTAGGAACAACCTTGAATGGATTCTAACGGGGAAGAAATTCACCCAAGTTGGTTGGCAATGGAAACCCACTGGTAGGACCTTCACTGCTAATGGAACTAAGTGCCCTTTAACTAGGATCACATCCACAGAAGTTAGGTCTCAGCGTCCTTTAAATAAGAACACTAGCACTAAGAAATAGAAAAAGCGCCCTGTAACTAGGTCTGCCCCCACTATTATGCCTACCAGTGAAGAAGTACCTCAGGATCTTAGACAGCTAGAATCTAAGTTGGCATTTAGGAAGCAAGTTTGGATGCCTAATAATTCTTCGGTTAGCAAACTAAGATAATTATATATGTACCTGCTAACACAGAGGAACTACTAGATTCTGATACATCATCCTTTTCTGGTGATATTTTTAGATGGTCCAAATCATCCTCTGGTACTTGGACTCTGGATGCTCAAAGCATATGACCGGAGATCGCTCGATGCTCAGAAATTTCGTCAGCAAGTTTCTAGGAACGGTTAAATTCGGCAACGACCATATTGCGAAGATCATGGGTTATGGTGAATACCAAATTGGGAATGTTAAGATTTCAAGGTGTTTATTATGTGGAAGGACTTGGTCACAATCTGTTTTCAGTGAGACAATTTTGCGATTCAAACCTTGAGGTGGCTTTTCGACAACATACTTGCTTTATTCGCGATCTTGCAGGAAATGATTTGTTAAAGGGTTCTCGAGGGGATAATCTCTACACACTGTCCATTCAAAACATGATGGCCGCCTCTCCTGTATGCCTTCTTTCCAAAGCATCTAAGACCAAGTCATGGTTGTGGCATCGTTGGTTATCTCATCTCAACTTTGATGCTATAAACCATTTGGCTAAAAATGAACTTGTTCGTGGTCTTCCAAAACTTAAGTTCGACAAGGATCATTTATGTTCCGCGTGTTCTTTGGGAAAAAGAACCAAGAAATCATACAAACCTAAAGCTGAAGACACCAACCAAGAACCACTGTATCTTTTGCATATGGATCTTTGCGGGCCAATGCGTACGGCTAGTGTGAGTGGTAGAAAATACATCCTCGTCATGGTGGATGATTTCTCAAGGTTTACATGGGTAAAAATTTTAGCATCCAAGGATCAAGCACCAGATTATATTATTACTTTCTTAAAGATGATCCAAGTACGTCTTAATGCTATTGTTCGCCGCATTCGCACTGATAATGGAACTGAGTTCGTTAATCAAACTCTACGAGGCTATTATGAAAAGGTAGGTATTTGACATGAAACTTTTGTTGCCCGTACTCCAAAACAAAACGGTGTCGTGGAAAGACGTAACCGTACACTTATGGAAGCTGCTAGAACAATGTTGATTTATGTGAATGCTCCTTTATTCTTATGGGCTGAAGCAGTGGCAACCGCTTGTTATACCCAAAACCGCTCCATTATTCTTAAACGTCATGGTAAAATTCCATATGAGCTACTTCATGGACATAAACCCGATATTTCATTTCTTCATGTGTTTGGTGCACTGTGTTATCCAAATACAAATAGTGAGAATTTGGGCAAACTTCAACCGAAGGCTGATAATGGAATTTTCATTAGTTACTCGCCTACAAAGAAAGCTTACCGAATTTATAACCGTCATTTTGGCAAGATTGTAGAAACTTTGGATGCCGATTTTGATGAGCTGACAGCGATGGCTTCTGAGCAACACAGCTCTGAACCCGCATTACATGAGATGGGAACTGGTACAATCAGTTCCGGATTAACTCCCAACAATCCTACTTCTCCATCATTTATACCACCTATAAGGTCCGAGTGGGATGAGTTATTTCAACCGATGTTTGATGAATTCTTTGATTCACCTAGTAATGATTCTCCAGCACCTGTAGCAGTAGCTCCGTTTCCCGAAGTTGTTGCTCAAGATAATGGAAATCAGTCTGAGACATCTACTGTTACTATTGAACCAAATGTCCCATCCCCAACCAATTCTCAAACTACACCTAAATCGTCACCCCTACTCGTTCCTAATGATGTTGAAGAGGATCCCTATGATCACGATTTGGAAATTGCTCACTTACAAGATCTTCCTTTCTTTAGTTCACAAATACCTGAAGACCCTAACAGTGCGTCTACCTCAGAGGAAGCTCCTGCAATCGTTCACTCCCGACCACCAAGGATTGAAAATCATAACACTAAATAGACAAAAGATCACCCAATCTGCAATATTATTGGTGACATCGATCGACCAGTCTTAACACGCCACTAACTCCAAGAACATGCATTATATTGCTACTTTGATGCATTTCTCTCCGATACTGAACCTAAAAACTGGCAACAAGCAATGACTAAATCATCTTGGATTGAAGCCATGCAAGAGGAACTTAATGAATTTCAACGTCTTGAAGTGTGGGAATTAGTTCCTTTACCCAGCAACGTTGAAATCCTTACATTGTTGTGGGTATATAAGGTTAAACTCGATGAGTTAGGTGGAGTGATGAAGAACAAAGCTAGATTGGTTGCTAGAGCTTACAAACAAGCTTTGGGTATTGACTTTGAAGAATCATTTGCTCCTGTTGCACGATTGGAGGCAATTAGACTATTCCTTGCTTATGCTACTCATATGAATATGATCGTCTACCAAATGGATGTTAAGACGGCATTTCTCAATGGTGAATTAAGGGAAGATGTTTATGTAAGCCAGCCGAATGGATTTATCAACTTGGAGTATCCTAATCACGTGTACAAGCTCAAGAAGACTCTTTACAGGTTGAAACAAGCTCCACGCGCGTGGTACGATCTCTTATCGTCGTATCTCATCTCCAAAGGCTTCTCCAAAGGCAAAGTGGACCCAACATTATTTATTCTCAAGGAGGACAACGACATGATACTGGTACAAATTTATGTTGATGATATAATATTTGCTGCTACTAATCAACGTTTGTCTGACCATTTTGAGAAAATTATGTCCACACGTTTTAAGATGTCGATGATGGGAAAATTTCATTTTTCTTAGGGTTGCAAATTTCTCAGAATCCCAGAGGCATCTTCATTAATCAATCTAAATTTGCTCTTGAATCATTAAAGAAATATCATTTTGAATCATTAAAGAGATCCAAGTTAGATGAAGATAAGGAAGGGATAGCTGTCGATCCTAAACTTTACCGTGGAATGATCGGCACCCTTCTCTATCTGACTGCTAGCAGGCCTGATTTGCAATTTGCTATATGCATGTGTGCCCGGTATCAGGCTCGGCCTACCGAAAAGCACTTACATGTTGTGAAAAGGATCTTTCGGTATCTTAAAGGAACACTTAATCGTGGTCCGTGGTATCCGAAGGATTCTTCTATTGCACTAATTTCATATGCAAATGCGGATTATGCTGGGTGTCAAGATACTAGACGTACCATTTCTGGCAGTGTGAAACTTCTTGGAGATAGACTTGTTAGTTGGGTATCAAAAAGGCAGAAAAGCGATGCGATATCAAGTACAGAGGCTGAATACATTGCTATGTCCGGTTGTTGTGCTCAAGTTCTTTGGATGAGATCACAATTAACTTACTACGGTCTTGGATTCAATAAAATCCCGATGTACTATGATAACAAAAGTGCAATTTCTCTGTGCTGCAACTACGTTCAACATTCCCGAGCAAAGCACATTGACATACGCTACCACTTCATCAAAGAGCAAGTGGAAAATGGAGTGATCGAACTATACTTCGTCAACACTGAGTATCAGCTGGCAGATATATTCACGAAGGCATTAGATCGAGGACGTATCGAGTTTTTGATCGAAAAGCAAGGCATGAAATCATTCTCACCAGCGACACTTAAGGAGTTGGCAGAAGAATCTGAAGAATAGTAGTGGTAAACTATTCTCGAGTATCCTTTGATCGTGATCTTGTATATTACCGTATATATTTAAACCACCAAAAGAAAAATACAAAAATATAAAACATAGAAAAACCATAAAAAATATAAAACATACAAAAACCATAAAAAATATAAAATCAAGAAAATCCAAAAATATTTTTTTCACTTTTTAAAAATCGGGCATGTCTTTTCGTACCGTAATATTTACGGCCTTAGAAATGTCGATTAAAATTGACACGGCGCCATAAATAGAGTCCGTATAAAACTTGTATATGTTTTAAAACATGCCCATTATGGCTTGTAGTTATTTCAGACTACAACCCGCTTTTCGCATTAAAGTCACGTATTTTCTTATGAAAACGTTGGCTCACAACGGGAATTAATTTTCTCGGGCAAGGTTTACTTTAAAACCTTTTAAAGGACTAAGTTTACTTTATAACTTGGTCTAACACAAATTTGTGTACGTATCAGTGCACTTATTTTGTCTAAATAAGAGAAATCTTATTGCCACCAGAATCGTTCCAACCAATCACTTAACCGGAAAATGTCTTCATGAATATTTGTGTCCTTAACATCATTGACTACAGCTCTTTAAATAGAAAACGGGTCCGTGTGTAAGGGGGAGCAAATATTAGATCTTCTTTGAATTAAAATTGGTCTTCAAAAAGGATTTTCAGAATATATAAACTATTCATCATCATCATTTTATGCCAAGTGTGCCTTGTGTGAAATAGAAATTCATGTATAGGTTATTTGAATTTTGGCGTTAAGTATTTGTGTTCGTGTTTGTGAGCGGGTTGGTATTTCGTTAAGTCGATTTGGTTAATCCTAATCATTTAAAAATACTATTAACAAGGGGGACCATTTTTTCAAGTGTTGCAAAATGGGGGGTTTAATGTGTAAACTTGGCAAAAATTTGACCAAGTCAAAACACTACACCCCCCCTTCCCGTTCTTTCTTCACCATCGCAAAAACACACATACACAAGCTTAAACCGCCATTGTTGGACCTTGTTATAACCTTCATGATTTGAGTTCTTGATTGCCTGCACTTCGTACATCTTTCTAGGTATTGAATCATGTTATAATTGTTATCATTTATCTCATTCCGTTGCATCACAATCAAAACAGAATTCATAGTTAATCTAAAAAATTAGGGTTTTTGTGGTTTGCGATGAATATGTTAATTAAGTTGTAGGATATGTTTATAATGACTTAATAAACATAGGTCTTGCCCAGAATTGATTAAAACGTTGCCAAGCTCCTGGATTTGAGAAATCAAAGTTTAGATCGGATCCCTTTCACGGATTCCGATGATCATTACGATACCTACATTGCGATGCCTGTCATTGCGATGATTCATTCCGATGGCTCATTGCGATGGGCTATTGTGATGGGTCATTCTGATGGCTCATTGCGATGGCTCATTGTGATGCGTCATTGCGATGGCTCATTGTGATGGGCTATTGCGATAGGTCATTCCGATGGCTCATTGCGATGGCTCATTGCGATAGGTCATTCCGATGACGCATTTCGATGGCATATTGCGTTGATGCATTCCGATGCGTCATTGCGATGGCATTGTAATGGGATTACGATGGGACATATTGCGATGATTTCTCAAACATTCTGATGGAAACATAATTATTGCTATGGACTTAGATATTGCGATAGAACATGATTTCGATAGGATTGTGATGCTTTCATCATTGTGATGGCTATGATAGGATTCCGACGGATTGATAGATTGCGATGGAATTAGGACTCCTAGTATTACGATGCCTTGTAAGTTTGCTATGGACTTTTAGAATTATGCACATGCCTTAGACTATCTAATGAGTTCGGCCTAGACTGCATTCTTTCCTTATTAGGCATTAAGTAAATTAGGGCCACTAACACGAAACCAAGTTATACTGAAATTAATTAATTTTATCTCAAAAGAATACTTGAAAGGTTTCTTATTACAGAAGTTCATCTTATATAATAAGTTGACTACTCTTTAAACAAAAGAGATACAAATTACTTATTCAATGTCTTGTGTTTTGTTTCCAGGCCATGGAAGACAAAGTTTCATCGTTGTCTTGCCCTGTGTTCAAGACTACTAAAATTTGGGTTGAGGATAATCCTACAATTACTGAAGTAGTGGTTGAAACTAAACCAAAGCCCACTGAAGTTGTGGTTGAAATTAAACCAAGACCTACTGAGGTGTTAGTAGAAATTAAACCTAGACCTACTGAGGTTCTGGTTATGACAACCAAGAAATCCAAATATTCTAAGAACTAATGCTAGGTCGTTATCTCTTTAGAATAAAATGTCTTTGGCATATCTGTCATTATTCTAAGTGTGCTGTTGAATATAAGGACTTTGTCCATTTGAACCATGTCTGTATGTTGTTTCTCAATAATATGTGGTAATATTTGTTATGATTTATTCCCTATGCTTCAACTTGGCATAGACTTAAGATATATATATTTTGTGTATATCATTTGTGCTTATGTCATCAAAGCAGGAAAATGTCAATCATAGAAGAACAACAACGACAATGTGATCTCGAACTTGTTTCGCTCAGCGACAGGCTTCTATATGCTGAAAACAACTCTCGTCTACAAGAGGATTTTGATATGTCTTTACCACCTTTCAAAATCTCCACGGATATCCTAGACATCTCACCCATCAGAGATACCCTCAGATGTACTGCCTCTATTCTTGAAGTCTACATGCACGAGTTCTGGAATACTGCATTGATAGGTGTGAAAACACCCATCCTTTTACGACTTATTTCTGGCTAAAACAAGACCAAAACACGTATTTAATATCATTTGTTTGGAATTATGCGTGGGTTTTGTGTTTATTGTGTTTTCAGAGTCAACTGGATGAATATTGAAGAAAACATAGGATTACACGGGTTTTATCGAAGAAAAAGACTCAAGACAAAGTCTATTGTCCAAGAGATGCAAAAGATTTGAAGCCATTGTGCCTATTTAAAGATTTATCGAAGAATAGAGCCAAAGATGGAAGATTCTTATATGTCGAAGAACTCGAGTCTATTAAACAAAAGATTATAAGACGAGTTGGAATTATTCACCGACACTTCTAAAAATCCAAAGTCGGAAACGTTTATTTAAAGAAACGTGAAGACTAAAGAAGAAAGAAGAAAAGAAGCCCAAACCAAAGCCCATTCACAAGCCCACCATCACACGCCTATAAATAGGACTTTACTTCACAAAATTTGGGGTGAGTTAGTCTTAGTTTTTAGTTTTAGTTTTTCACTCTCTAGTTTTAGAGAGAGAAAGTTCTCAACTTTCTCTCACTAGTTTTCATCTTTATTTCTTCCTTTCAAGATCAAACCTTTGTATTGTTATTCATTAATCAAGTTTTATTTCAAACTTTTAATCTTTAATCTCATTCAACCTTTCTTGATTTTAGTTAACTTTTGGTGCAAAATACTTATGATCCGTGTTGTTCATCAATGTTTTTGTGCTTAAAAAGTTAATCTTTTTATGTTTCCTTAAGTTTCTATACGAATAAGCTTTAAGATCTTTGTGCTTATTGGCTTATTTGTAAGTTTAGCTTATTTACCTTTTAAAGTTTTCAAAAAAAATTCATCTTTTTATTGTTAGATTTACGAGTTTGCTTATTTTAAGTTTAGATAAGTTGCAATTTGAGCTTATTTGATTTGTTTCATATTAGATTCGTTTTAGTTTTGGAGTTAGCTTATTCCATAAGCTTATCACCTTGCTTGTATTTCGGATCAAAGGGATATCGGAAAGGGTAAAACCCTTTTCCGATTGGGTCATTCCGACCAGCACACCACATCCCTTATTCCGATCGTGTGATCGGAAAAGGATTTAGGTTTTTCCGATTTGGGCTTATTTTTGAGTATTTCGACGGGGAAGTTTTGTTACATTCCGATTATAACTCATTTTCCCATATTCTGATTTGTACTGTGTTAATCATTCCGATTGTGGGTCTTTTGGCAACATTCCGATCAGCATCCATTTTAAGTCATTCCGATTGCAATTTATTTCCCATATTCCGATTGAACTTATTTGCAAATATTCCGACCGTGGAGCTTGTTTACATTCCGATCAAGCAGATCGGAATATATTCCGATTTGAAGTTTCTGCTTATTCCGATCAGTGTAGGTTTCAAACATTCCGACGAATTTAGTCTTTAAGTGTTAGTTTTATTAAGTGTTCAAGTATTTTTCTAATCTTATCTTTAAGTTTTCAAACATTTATTTTTAACTTGTCAATTTAGTTCAATCTTTTAAAGCTTAAATTTTACTCTTCGCCACTTACTTATTTGTCATTAGTTTAAAATAGATAAACAAACCAACACCTTTTTATTGACCAAGAACAAATCATTCCACTTAGAACCGTGATCAATTCGAGGAGATACCGAGAACTAATATTGAACCCATATCAAATCAATGTATCAAATGGCGCCGCTGCCGGCTCTTCTCGTTAAGATCAACAGTTTTTTGTGAGAACTTGGATTTTGGGATCCGTTCGCCGTGAACGTTACTTTTTCATAAAAAATTTCAAAAACCCTAAAAATACAAAATCTTCAAAAATACAAAAAAAATTAAAAAACCATAAAAACCAAAAATATTTCTGCTTTGTTTTTGCCTTGTTAGTTCTTTTGCAGGTGCATGCGTACACGATCAACGTCTTATCAAGAGCCCAAGCCTCTCGAAGACTTAAACATGGCCGGTGTACAAAATAACAACAACAATAACCCACCTCAAAACAATAACAATCCACCTCTCAACAACAATAATAACAACAACAATGAGCCTCTACCAGACAATTGCCCGATGATTGAACTTCTGCAAGCACATGTAGACGGCAACAATGATCCAATTGTCATACCCGCGATTGCAGCCAACAACTTTGAGCTCAAATCCGGTTTTATTCAGATGGTCTCTGCTCAACCATTCTTGGGGCGTACCATTGATGATCCTCATGACCACATCAAGAGATTATTGCAACTCACGAATACGGTCAAATTCAATGGTGTTCTACAAGAGGTAATCCGTTTGCAACTTTTTCCCTTTTCTTTTGAGGGACAAGCCCAGCATTGGCTTGAAAAGGAACCGCCACAAAGTATTCTTACATGGACGGATTTGGAGACCAACTTCATAAATTACTTTTTCCCACCCTCTCGTACTACCGCTTTGCGGAATGAAATTATCAATTTTGAACAAAAGTACGATGAGTCTTTTAGTGAATCTTGGGACCGTTTTAAAGACCTTTTGAGAAAATGCCCACAACATGGTTTTACCAACGTGCACCAAATTAACACTTTTTATAATGGTTTAAGCATGAATGACCAAGATTCACTAAACAGTGCCTCGGGGGGTAATATTTTGGTTAAGACATCTAATGCCGCGTGGGATATTATTGAAAATAAGTCTCGTGTGCAAACCAAGAGTGTGCGGACCAATGTCGCTAGTGCTAGTACTAATGACAGCGACAAGCGACTTGACAAAATTACTACGCTTCTTGAATCGCTTGTTACCCACACCGCTAACAACACCAGCAGCATCAACGCTAAAAACGCTCACGACGCTCAAGTCAATGCTGTTAGCCAACCATGTGAGATATGCGGGGGTCCTCACTCTTACACCACTTGTACTGCCACCCAAGACTACCCTTCTGAGAATGTGAATGCAGCATACGGTACCTATCCTCCTGCCGCTTTTCAAGCCCGTCCTCAAGGTGACCGCAACTTGCTTAGCTACCGCTCAAACAACTATCTCTCACCACCCGGTTTTCCTCCTAACAACCCAAACCTATAACAAAACCTCAATCGCCCTCCTCAACAACAACAACAACCTCGTACACCATACATACCACCTCACAAACAACCATATCCACCTCAAAGAAACAACCAAGTTTACCAACAACCTGCTTATCAACCACCCGCTTACAATGTTCCTCCCAACCAACCAACCGCATTACAACAAGATATTGGAACCTACATGAGGACTAATGATGTGATCGTGGACAATCTCCAACGGGAAGTGCTCAACTTGAAAGCAGACATGGTGAAACAAGGAAATGATCTGAGAGCTTATATGAGAAACACTTTGGCAAGTCAAACGAATGACTTAAGGAACATGATGGCTAGTTTCTTCCAAGGTAATCAACCCTCTTCTTCGGGTACTCTTCCGAGTAACACCGTTGCGAATCCTAGAGGGGAGATGAAAGCAATCACCACTCGCAGTGGTAAAGGTACCAAGGAACCCGAGCTTCCTATACCTCCACCGGTGATTGTGACTAAGGAAAACGAGTCACCTGCTCCTATTCCTCATCCTTCTACTTCCCCAATTTCTCCACCACTTACTTCTACCCCTCCTCCACCCAAGGATGTGAGTGATCCTTCGATCCCAAAGACTTCCTCTTCTTCCGATATACCATATCCCTCAAGGTTGAGGAAAGAGAAGCTCAAAAGCAAGGATGATATTCAGGTTTCGAACTTCCTCAAAATGTTTAAACAATTGAATTTCAACATCTCCTTCGCTGAGGCTCTCGCTCACATGCCTAAATACACAAAAATGTTCAAAGATCTTCTTAGCGACAAGGAAAAGCTTCTTGATATTGCTAACACCCAACTTAATGAGAATTGCTCTGTAGTGCTCTTAAGGAAATTGCCAACCAAGCTTGGTGATCTGGGTCGTTTCTTAATCATGGCCCTAGCGGATCTAGGTGCCAGTATTAATTTAATGCCTCTAAGCGTTTGGAAGCAATTATCTCTCCCTGAGCTAGTCCCCACCAAAATGACTTTGGAATTAGCTAACCGTACGGTTGCTTATCCAGTGGGGATAGCCGAAGACTTCTTTGTAGGAGTCGACAAATTCACTTTTCCTGTCGATTTCGTCGTCGTCGACTATGATATGGACCCTCGTGTGCCAATAATTGTGGGTCGTCCATTCTTGAGGACCGGTCGCACTCTCATCGATGTCGAAGCTGGTGAGCTTATCATGAGAGTGGGTGACGATAAAATTGTTTTCAACATGGGAAAGCTTTCTAAACAGCCTTATTCTAATGAGAGTGTTAATTGTATTGACGTTCTTGATGAGGCTTGTGAAGAACACTTCAAAGATGCTTGTAAAAGTATTCCTACCTCTCTTCCCAATGTTGAGACCGTTTCCTCTATTGATTCATCACTATCTCTGTTTGGAGAAAGTGATTTCCTTTGGAAAGATTTAGAAGCCACCATGGGAGATGTGCACTTAGCTAATGACGATTCTACCACCAATTGGGATGAAGATCTTCGACTCATTGAGAACCTTCTTAAAGACGACAATATTTCTCCACCATCTCCCACGGTTATTGCTATCGATGCTCCGACTTTGAAAACACCTCCTGTGACAATCCGTCAATTTATGGTCGATATTTTATTCTCAATATTTATTTGAAAATATTATTTTAATGATACAATATGAACTCACTTATTTTTGGGAAGAAATTTGGATTTACGTCTTGGAGTAGCATCGACTACGTCTAAACCGGAGGATTCAACGTTACGTGCTTACGTTTACATACACTGTCTATGGTGACAGTCCGACATTTCAGAAAATAAATTTATCCGTGAATATTATTTTGGAGTTTTAAATTTGTGTTAGTTCATAAACTCACAAATTTACGAGAAGAGATTAGGACTTACGATTTTATTTTAACGTCCTTTACGACTAAACCGGAAACCTTAGGATTACGTATTTACGTTTCCGAACTCCGTTTTTGATGAGACAATTTTTATTGGATTCGTTTTGTGACGTTGATTCATAATTTATAAAAACGTTTTTCATAAAACGACCCGAGGGCACGCAAATCGAGGAAACTAGAATCGAGGAGTACCCGTAAATAAATGGGATGAGACAAGTGGGACACTTGTCCCACCCCACTCCCAAAAGCGGCCTAAGTTGCTACTTAACACCATGAGGTGTCAAGTGCAAGCTAACAAGCTTCACACTTGTCCTAAGTTGCTTACAAACTAAGCTACTTACCACTTTCCACTACACACAAAACCATCAAACCTCACACATACCATTTTACTCCATGCAAACAACACACATCTCTCTCTCTAACCTTAATGTGCCGTCCCATTCTTCTCCCTAAATCACCATCACTTGACAAAAATCTAACCATAAACATATGTTATAATTAACATATGTTAATCTCCATCCAAAAAGATGAAGATTGGTGTAAGTTATAACATCAAAGGAGGAGTTTCCATGGAGTATTAGGGCTGATTTTCCACAAGAAGTTAATGGAGCATGGTGGTCTTGAAGATGGTCATGGTTGTCTACAAGTTTCTCCATCAAAAACCATGTCAAAATCATAACCTATATCATCATGGTGGTATAAAGATTGTCCTCCTCATCTTCTTGTTATTTTGATTATGTAAACATGTATTTTATTTCCTATTGTATATATTTATGATGATTATATGATGATAAAAATGTTATGTGGGGATTTGTTGTTGATAAACATGATTAAAAAGGTGAAAAACCACATGAAACAAGGTTAAAATCTTGATTAATTTACATGGCTGTATAAAACAGTAAAGAAACATGTTATGAACTGATGAAATAATGAAGTAGGATCCATTTACAGTAAGCTATGGGTCTTGTACACATGTGAGAGTTGGCCATGCAATGGAATCAAAATAATGAGTGAGATATGATCAAAACAAGTTTAGGATATAAATCTGAAGTTACTGTTTTGGACGATTTTTAGAAAATACTTAAAGGATGATTCAACAGTAGCTATAGGAGAGTTAATTGTAGCACATATCATGTAATTTATGTGATAAAAATTTGAGCTTCTATCTCCATATAGAACTCAAGATATGGCAGTTTTGGTGAAAGTAAAGTTAAAAATCAGATTTTGGAAAATTAAAGAATAATACTATTATATAAGCACTCAAAATGTAATAGTATAAAATATAAATTAAAACCCACTAACTTATGGATTCTATTTATATAAATATGTAAAAGGTGTAATAAGTGTATAAATGATAAAAATGGAAACTTGTTATGTTTTATAAGTTATAAAACTATAAATATGATTTTTACGACTTTTTCGACTATTGCCGTAAAATTAACGTTTTTGTTAAATAAAACTTAGATAGTTGGACCCGTCTAATGAAAACTTTATAAAACTTATATACTGATATATAGACATGTATAACAAGTAAAAACCGATAAAACCCGAACTATAGGGCATACGGACATTAACAAGTTAAATAAACATATTGGACTAATAAATGGACTAAATGGGATAAAAACTTGTAAAAAGAATCTATTGGGCTTAACCCATTAGGCCCAACTTGGAAAGTATACATACTGATAATATAGGTACAAAATGGATTAAAATAAGTTAAATAACTTATAATAAGCTTATTGGACTTAAGACACGTAAATGAGTAAAACGAGAAAACTAGTATAAAAGTTATCGACACATAACTCTAAAATGAGTAAATAAGAATATGTAAACCCACTTGATCATCATATATAAATATAATCATCATATGTATACATAGAGGTTATTTTTATAAAGTTATTGGACAAACGTCTAAGACCGATTATTATTTGTTTAGGTTTCCGTGATTGAAGCACGTACCGTACGTCCGAATTGCCGATCACCCGCCTTCCCCTATCAACGTGAGTTCATAGCCTCGCACTCTTTTAAATGTTTTTATAAATGTTTTATAAACCCGCGAGGGAGATACATGTTAGTTTTTATTAAATAGGACACCATTTGTCCCGATTGTTTGTTTATTGATTTTGGACCCGAATGATTGAATGACCCGATTGTATGACCCGATAAATGATTAAAGGACCCGATAGATGAATTTAAATGGATTATTAAAGTTAGGTTATGTCACTAAAAGTCCCATTAGCATGAATTGTGAACTACCGGGAGTTGGTAGACGCTTATGCATTTAATAGTACTATTTGGGGACGATCACCCCAGTTCGCGCCTTGACGGTTGATCCCCGTCGTGCCACATTGATTGGTAAGCGAATTAATGTATGAGAAGATTTCAATAGCGTGACCTTTGTGACGACACGCTACTTTAGATGGGCAAAATTGGTATCGGGTTAGCTACCCGTTTTGGTTTAGTAAGGTAACAATGTCATGCGGCTTATAATAATCCAAATCACCAAAATATTACTGGACGCTCCGAATTACGATGTATTGCCTGACTAGCAATACTGGGTCATACTATTGATATTATGTTTGTATTTTGGTTTTCGTAACCATATTCATATAACGGATTTTATTTGATTTTATACAACGTCATAAGACGTATTGTATGATGATTTTACGACATTGGATCGTATAATGATTTTAAGGCAAATGCCTATATTATGATTTTCGATAAGGATTTATATAAAATGACTTTGGCTATTTTATGGCCTATTACAAAGATTTGTATAAAATGATTTTGGCTATTTTACTGCCTATTACAATGATTTGTACGAACTGATTTTGGTACTAATTTTATACCAAAGTTATATTGATGGAATTTATTAAACTCTATGAATTCACTCGGCGTTATCGCTGACCCTTTTCTTTTAACATGTTTTATCTCAGGTACTTGAAGGTAATTCTCGGGAAGACAACAAGAATTCATGGCCCGCACCTAAACAATATTTTCCATTCAAATACTTTGTAAAACTTTGTACGAAATATAATGACTTGGGACCGATGTAACATTGATATTTATGAATGGAAATGCTTTATTAATAAACGACGCGATTTTAAGCGTTGTCTATGATGTGAGTAATGTGCTATCCCGTAACACCAACTAGTCTTCCGCTGTACTGAGTTGTATAAATTTGGGGGTGTTACAGTTTGGTACCAGAGCTCTCGTTATAGAGAACGAAAGATTTTTAAAACTAAGGTTTTGAATAAAACATTTCAAAATCTTTTAACTAAAAACATTTTTCTAAAAATGTCTAAAAATCTTTTGACTATAACGGTGCCGAAGAATTCCCGAGTTACCGACAAGGCCAAGACTGAGAAGTGTTATTTTAATATATATATAACTTGGATTATATATATATGATGTAATTTTATTACATGATTGTTTGATGATTATTTCTATATTTATACGAGGTATTTATACGACGTAGATTGTCACAAGTAACCCTAAATCCCCTAGTAAATTAATCGAAGCTATTCTCGTAGGAATTCTAGCTATCCTAGATCTAAACCAAGTTGCGGATATTTATGATCCCGACAAATGGTTGATATTCGTAGAAATATAGATATTAGTTGATTGTGATATTAGAGAAGAATTGGCGAGATTAAAACTGATATCGATGTTTTAACGATCTTTTCTTATAAAGTGGAGTTTTACAAAACATTACCACCTAGAAAGATGTCATATGATTCATTGTCATCCAATTCTTAAATTTGAAATCGAAAGGGTGAAAGTTGCACTTGAGGCTGTCATTGGAACCATTACCCAAAAGCCTCATGCCACTAGTACCTTTCCGAGAAGTCTAGTGGAATGATCAAGTCATTTCATATTAATGACTCATTTGATAATTGTTGTTGTAAGAGCTAATAGGATTGGAAATTAAGTGTTGATTCATATTGAGATTGTATTGCCTTTACAAGTCCGAAGAATAAGGTTGTAAGTATCGGAATATGAGGTAGGATATTGAATTGAGTATAAAATTGGTTAAAACTTGAATAAATAAAAGTAAAACCTAACCTATATGGAATATGAGATTTTTAAGAGGAAGCCGATAAGTTTTGTGAATGAATTATAAGGTTTTAATTGATTGTAGGTTTGTGTTAAGGGTTGTTCCTAGGCCATTGTCCACTAATGAGGATGCCCAGTGTCCAAGAAATAAATTGAAGAAATCTTCTTCTGAATTGAGACCGATGGATCTTCCGGGACATGTGGAACACCTAATGACTCTTGTAGATTAGTATTCATTGTGGTATCTTTTAAAAATAATCCCTAACTTAACTGAGATATCAGTTGGTAGGATGAGTTATGAGAATTGTATGACATAGTGACACGTAATGTGCTACGGTACAATTTTGACTTGTTTATGATTAATGAGAAGACTACCTTTGATTGCTAAATTCTACATGTATCGATGTTATCTATCCTTTATTGCTTCATCCTAATGCTCGCATTAGTGATGCAACCATTGAACAAGTACTCATCTTGAATCGAGTTACGTTGTGAATTATTCTTTTGAGTGCCATCGAGATCATGAACCTCATGATTAATTGGCTAAGCTCATTTCCTATCATATCGTAGTTAATTCTTGGTGAACAAGCTTTCATCACTCTTTTGCAGATCACTCATTTTTTTTATAAAGTTAAAATGGTATCCTTTGAGAAAATTTAATTTTCATCACAATAAGGATTATTCAAAGTGAGAATTATAAGTGATTGATATCAAAATGAAGTTGTTTATGAAACGCTTTGGAAACTTAATTACTTCCATAACAAAGAAAATCTTTGTGAATTTAAATTTTGATTCTTATTTAAGAGTTAAGCATGAAAATGTTTTTATTATAAACATGATGATAAAATTTTCACGAACTGAGTATTGCATCGTTAATCTTGAAATTGTATATAGTTGCGCGCCTACATACAATTTGGAATGGACTATGCAAGACTGATTAGTAGTCACCATAAAACTAATGAATAAACACTACATTTTCTTTGAAAATTGTGAAAGAATAAATTTTAAGAGATCTGCAAGAAGTGAAATACAGGGACATAGTGTTAGGGACACCTACATATGTGCCCGTACTATTTATTATTCTGAGTCGAATTTACTCATCTGTGGAAATTGTCTTATTTGACAATTGACAATTCTTTCTTGTCCAATTCTCCCGTAGTGAGATTCTTAGGAAAAGTATTTGGTTACCGAGTGTTGATACCCGACTGGATGTATTGACGTTCTTATCATTTCTTTTGATTTGATTTCATTTGAATGACCTGGGTAACGATCCGAGGAGCTTTCGAATGCGTACTCAAATTATGAAAACATGGGATATATTCATATTCGTTAAATGTTTTCGTATGTATCTGATTTGAAATTCTCTCGCATAGATTATGCGTTGACCTTACTCTTTTAATAGTAGATGTGTCTCCAGATATCCATGAATCTGTGAAGGATTATGAGTTATTATTAGTCTTTTGAGAAGTTCACATCTTATCGACGGCAATGAAACTGAAAAGTTGGTAGTGCCAGTAGAACGGATTGATTGATTATGACATGACGACATTGTCTTAATTGATGGGAACTCGAATAGAATCCCCCTAAAAGATAAGATGTTGATTATCAAAAGTGATCTAAGTAACTCTTGGTGGATGACCATATCCTGCATTTAGACTTGAAATTATATTGTGAATGGTTGTGAACTAGTTATAGATATTATAATCTAGAAGAACCTAAGATGAATTTATTAAAAGATGTTTATCTTATCTGAAACCTTAGTAAGTATTTGTTTAGGAATTACCTAGACTTTTGCCATTAAGGCAAGTTGAAATTGGTATTGATTATATTTCCGGTGCTGCACTTGTGACTTGTGCACTGTACGTCAGCACCATCTGAATTTAAGGAATTACCGTACAACTGAGAAAGTTGCCAGAGAAAGATTTTATTATACCAAGCCTGTCATCCTGAAGAGCTATGATGTTATCTTTCCTTATATTTATAGATTACTGTGACTGAGTAAATTGACAATCGAAAACGATATCCATAACTCGAAATGGAAGATTTGTTCGATCATTTACAAGGTTTAAGCGTATGTTTTAAAGATTTGATTCACGGCATGGTTATCATCAACTTCGCATCTGCGGAAAAGATTATCTATTCCAATCACTACATCCGATACTTGTAATGAACGTTATGAGTTTCACGTGATGCCGTTTGGATTGACTAACACACATGTAGTATTCATAAATTTGGTGAATCGCGTGTGTAGATTGTAATTTGATTAATTCATGCTCGTGATCATTAAGGACTATTTGTTTGTATATAAGAATAAGAATGAGTTAATAAATAATTATAGATTGCCCTGAATTGGCTAAACAATGAAAACATATACCTTAAATATTTAACATGTGATTAAAAACTTAATCCTTTACATAAAATGACCGTTGGATTAATAATGGTAAGATGTATGCATATAGACTCTTCAAAAATTAAGAGCCCTTTTAAGACTTTGGATTTTTACCAAAAAGAAATGGAAATATGCTTTGACAAATGTATTAACAAAGGATTTTAAGGGATTGTTCCCTTATACACAAACCATTTAACTAAACTTCTGTTTAGGGGTAAATGTTTGTGTATACCTCAAGATAACTTAAAAAGGATTGAGGAAAAACCATTTAAACCATAACTTGAAATTTGAAACGATACATTTTGCTTTTCAAACTAAGAAAACTTTGACCAAAGTATAACCAAAGATTTTTTCGAATATTTACGAAATCTTATTAAATATTTTCGATAGATCAACAAAAATCGTGTTAATTAAATTCAAATTATTTTGAACATTTTATATAATTGGTCGAACTAAGAAATTTAAAACTTTTACGTTTACGCTTCATAAAGATTAACTAATAGTTATTTATTAATTATAATTATTATCGACGCTTTAGACGACGGATTGAGTAAAACGGATAAAAATGATAGTAAAGACGAAACTAAAACATAGAAGAAATGAAGAAAGAATTTCGAATAAATACGCTTGTGATATTTATTTCATCAGGAGAAAGTGAACGTAATTACTAACGCATAATATAGAAAGAATATCTGAGTGAATTGTGGACATGATAATTATATCATCATGAGAAGTGAATATAGATACCGACACATTATGTAGAAATAATAAAGAACCAGTTAGGACATGTTCCTTGATAATGAAGGTGAAAAATAAATTGCCAAACGATATAAAAATAAACGATGGTTGTAAGAAGGATAATATAGATAATAAAAAGGTTTCACGGCTAGTGTAAACCATTAGAATTGAGAAGCCGATAGCGTTAAATATTTTAAAAGGCCACTTGTGGTTGTCTAAATATGAAGATTGTGAGATATAGTTATGTTGGAATTTGTAAGTATAAGTATTCTATTTATGCCATTTATGACTAAAAGTATCTTTGTCTGAAGAAGTTGTACTGATGGCAATTATGAAGGCAGACATCGCCTCATACATTAGTAAACGTCTAGCTATTTCAAAGGTCATCATCTGAATTTGATTCGATTTGGGTCATCGTCGACAGACTGATCAAATCTGCTAATATCATTCTCGTTAATGATAAATGCAAAAGAGTTATGTAAACATAGTGTGCCTGTATCGAACATCTTTATCAAGATCCTCGCTTCGCATCGAATTTCTAGAGATTTGCTCAGAAATCATTGAGAACGAACCTTGATGAGAGTACTATGTACCACCCCAAATCGAAGGGACGAGGTAAAGTAACGATACAAAATACTATAAGCGCTGTTCTATGTTTGAATGATTGACCTTTGGTAATAAACCGTATAATCGTTTTCCTTTGGAAAGATTATCATTGATAATCATCGTATTAGGATTGAAATCGAATCTTGTTAGAATCTACATTAGAGCATCTGTAAGCAAGAATTGAGATAAAGACATCCGACATACACCCATTGTGGGTTGGACATGTCTTTTAGGTTTAAGGTTTCCTATGATGGCGAACCTATCCCTACAAAATACCCGAACCGCGAGATCTAAAATGATTGATGAAATTAGGATTTGATTATTAACTGCCGATAGTGGGCAGGAGGTTATGTGAAAATGAAATGTAGATCTTGAAGTGCCAAATAGGTAGCGAAGTTATGCCAAAATTTTTAACCTTGGAAAAATGAATTCATGATCTGACAAATCATGGGATATAAGTCCCCGTTGTATGGGACCATTGAGATGATGAAAAAGTTGGGATTGAAAGGCATATAAGCTGGATCTACCCTAGGACTTCAAAGACTGCGTGAATTATGTTTCGTATATCGAACTTGATGGAATATCTATCAAGTTAAAATCTGAATTCTTCTTAGTAATGTTTAGATCGGCGAAAAGTTGCATTCATCAAAAACCCGCGAACATCATGGATAGAGAAAGTAAGTCAACATTAAGCCTGATCTTATTCCCGTAGGTATGTTTGATGAAACTCGCGTATTATAATGGATTACACTTGTGAGAAAAGACCGAATGTGGAGGAAATACCCACATGGCTTTAACTCTATAAGAAGCGAGTAGTAAGGTAAGATGATCTTTGAGGATAAAGATCCTGTTTAGGGGTAAATACTGTGACAATCCGTCAATTTATGGTCGATATTTTATTCTCAATATTTATTTGAAAATATTATTTTAATGATACAATATGAACTCACTTATTTTTGGGAAGAAATTTGGATTTACGTCTTGGAGTAGCATCGACTACGTCTAAACTGGAGGATTCAACGTTACGTGCTTACGTTTACATACACTATCTATGGTGACAGTCCGACATTTCAGAAAATAAATTTATCCGTGAATATTATTTTGGAGTTTTAAATTTGTGTTAGTTCATAAACTCACAAATTTACGAGAAGAGATTAGGACTTACGATTTTATTTTAACGTCCTTTACGACTAAACCGGAAACCTTAGGATTACGTATTTACGTTTCCGAACTCCGTTTTTGATGAGACAATTTTTATTGGATTCGTTTTGTGACGTTGATTCATAATTTACAAAAACGTTTTTCGTAAAACGACCCGAGGGCACGCAAATCGAGGAAACTAGAATCGAGGAGTACCCGTAAATAAATGGGATGAGACAAGTGGGACACTTGTCCCACCCCACTCCCAAAACCGGCCTAAGTTGCTACTTAACACCATGAGGTGTCAAGTGCAAGCTAACAAGCTTCACACTTGTCCTAAGTTGCTTACAAACTAAGCTACTTACCACTTTCCACTACACACAAAACCATCAAACCTCACACATACCATTTTACTCCATGCAAACAACACACATCTCTCTCTCTAACCT